>CM022299.1:591493627-592744922 GCA_011799875.1 Thinopyrum elongatum | reverse complement strand
CCTAAAACACCTCAAATTCTATTAACTACACCTAATTAAAAACCTAGACAAATTTCTGTCCTAATTTAAAAACCTAGCTAAATTTTGTCATAATTTAAAAACCTAGGGTTCATACGAATTAACTAGGGTTCATACTACCTAGTCTGTCCTAGCTAGGGTTCGATCATAACCTACATTATTCTAAGAACCTACATTTGTCAACTACCTAGGGTTCAAAATACTACTCTCTAATAACTAGGGGAGGGGGGGGGGGAGGAGGAAGGAGGGAGGAGTACCTCTCGGTGGAGGAGGGCCGGCGCGGGGGGGGGGGGGGGGGGGGGGGGGGGGGGAGGCCGGCGGGAGGAGGGCCGGGCGGGGGAGGGCGGAGGCGGAGCAGGGGATTGAGGGATGAGGGAGAGGGAGTGTGAGTGTTGTGACAGAGAGGGGCGCGCGGGCGGTGCGGGGAGGAAGCAGAGGTGGGCTTAGCAGCAGCGCGGGGGGAGGAGGGACAGCGCTATAGCTAAAGCTGCAACAGGGGGCCGAGGCGTGGCCCATAACAGCACATACTGTAGCCTGCTTCTCATTCCTTCTACTTGTGGTAGTTTGTTCGAAATAGTTCATCTATAGACGAGACATGGATCTTGCGTTAGCTCAATATATTCGTTTCCGCATGCGCTTGTAGTCCGCCATCATCACCTACCTTCTGCAGCTTGCCGACATGGTTCCACTTAGAGACGAGACTCTAAATAATGAGAGAAAGTTTGATAGATGTGCTGCTGCTGGACAAGAGGCATCCGGGAACAATCAGCTGCCGAATTCTATATCGAGCAACATTTTCATGGACTTCTTGGGTAACTATTTTCCGCAGGTCTCACCCATGTTTGATTCACCTGTGGAAGGCCGATGGAAGTAGGTATCAGATCCACTGACCGGAGAACCGGTGACGTGGATGGCATTTGGGAGTGGATTCCAGCGATGGCTATATTGAGCGGTGTGTGTCTGGGCGTATGAGCACAGAAACAAAGGTCCATCGGCCGAGTAGTGTTGGCTGTTCATGTAAGGTTGGGGGTGTCGTTGTTTTCGACAAAGAGAATTATTAATATCGTGAAGATACCAATTACACCCGACCTCGGTACAAAAGATGCCAAAGGCATCAAGGATACACACAAACCAAAAAGAAAAAAAAAGGAAAAGGAAAAAAGAAAAAAGACCCCGTCATGGTGACAGTCACTAGCAGCAGCAGCACCCTAACCACCACCAAAGACAACAGTCGGAATACAAAAGAGGTTCTCCAAAAGCAACCCTCCAAGGAAGAAACAGGGCACAAGCGTTGTCGTTGTACAGTCGAAGATCTTGGGCTTTCACCCCGGAGAAAGTCTGAGTTCACCCAAAAGAAGCTTCAACAAGGATTGACAGGTACAACCAATAAAGGCCAGGCCTTGGGTTTTCACCCTGAGAATCGGACTCGGTACGGCTTCCACGCACGGGAAGTTAACTGGAGGGAATCACACTATATCTAGCTAGCTTGCATGAGATAGATAGCCTCAAATACTATGAACCTCATACTTGATCAGCCTCAGGACATCAGGCTGGGAATCGCATACATGATGTGATCTTGGCAGCAAAGACACAATTATATATACCAGTTCATCCTTCTTCCTTGTTCTCATAGTGCTCCTACTTCATGGTTTAGGATCACTCCTACAGTAGGAATCCTACTTCATGGTCGAGGATGCAAAAGAAAAAAAACTCAGGATCAAATACTGCTCAAGAGCTGCCTCCTCTCTTACTGATGCTATTCTCCCATAGTTGTTCACGCATCGGTTGGTCCATTGGGTCTATGGGGTGAAGAATGAGAGCATGACATGAAGGACACGATAGATGCGAGCATGCCGGACACACGCATGGCAGCCTCGACCACAGCGGCCTTGACTGGCGCGGACCACACGACATGCGCGGGCCTGCACATGTTTGAAGTTTGCTACGAACTGAGGGTTCAAGAGATACGGGTCCTCCCTCATCTGTCACCCCTTTCGAGTTGTCATCCTCAACAAGATGGGAGTGCAGGATTTTCGTTTTTATGGTCAGCCATGGGAATATACATGCGACTTACCACCCCTAAATATCTGGATGAGCCCTCCCAGCTCTCACTCATCGTACTCAAAGAAAAGCGGCGGCCTCCACCAGATCGGGAGTGGCAGCGGTGAGGCCTTGAGCCTAAAGGAGGCATGGGCCAGAGCACGAGCAGCCGGAGCTCGAACATCCGCAGTGTGTCAAGGCGAGATCAAAGTCGGGTAGCAGCGGCGTGGCACTGGCAAGTCCCAACGACCGGATTGGTGTGCCTCACCGCCAACAACTTATATTTTCCCCCAATAAATCCCCAAACATTCACACAAGCATCAAGCCCCCAATCAGATTTACCTAAAATATCAAATCTATCAAAAACAACTTGCGGAAATAAGAGGGAAACCGTGGGGGAAAGGGAGAATCGTGCGATGGAACGGAGGCTGAGGGAGTCATACGGACGTTGCAGAGAAGTATTGGATGAAGATGCTGGCGCTCTCGACGAAGCCGTCCATGGCGTGCTTGCACTATCACCTCCCCCGCTCGTGCGCCTTCTTTCTCGCCGGAGGCGAGCCGAGTGAGACAGCCGGTGAGAAGTTCAGCGCTGGAAACGGGCGGTTGGAGGGCGAGCGAGATGGGTGACGGCGACCGCTGACATCGCTAGCGCTTCCCTCAAATCTCTCATTCCCTCTCGAGAGGAAGAGAACGCGGCCCACCAATTACCAATGCGAGAACGTCGATTGGGCTGCACTGACAAAGGGCCAGACACAGTAACCTGACCCTGACAGCCGGACGCTGTGAAAAAAAAAATCACCGAGCTCTGAGAGGGCTTAATTTTGTGGGAGCTTAGTAACTGTAACGATATCACTTTGGTTTAGTTGGTAAGTACATAGAGCAGCTCATTCAATTCTTCAAAACTGGCGAAGATGAATCCAAAGCCAAATAAGGATCCGGCATTAGGAGACCGTGGTGGTGGCGGTTTCGCTATGTCTGCGTACACAACAAAATACGGGTTTCCCTGCTGTTGACACCTGATTTTGGCACAATGCAGAATGCAATAGAGATGGCCTCAAATGATAAGGGGTTCTGAGTGCTTTGGTCATTACGCCTCCAAGAAAAACTCTGATGAAGGAATGCTCTACATGAATGTCTTCGTCTCGTCGAATCGGTCGATTTTCATATAAAAATCGTCCAATCCGAGTTCGTATGTAAAAATTAGAGATACTGAATGCAGCCCTTGCAAGAGGCGAAATATGGCGTGCCCCATCAGACATGTCTGATGGGTGTCTGATGCAATGCGTGAGTAATTAGCCTTCAAGATGGCCTCTAATCGAAAAACGTTAACATAAAAGTTGTTCTCTCGGCGAAACGGTCAAATTTGCGTTTTGGGCACATTTTCATCTGAGGTCGTTTACTCTCAAAAAAGATCCGCAAGGTGCAGCCAGAAAGCTTGCCGGGATGGAAACCTTGCCGGAGAAATCTTGCCGGGAACAGTAATCTGCCGGGGTGAGAAAACTTGGCGGGATGGAAACCTTGCCGGGAAAATCTTGCCGGGAACAGTAACCTTGCGGGGTGAGAAATTTAAGCCCATCTTCAGCATCTGGTCGGATTGGCCTTGACAGTTTCTACTGTTCCCGGCAGGATTTTTCCGGCAAGATTTTCATCCCGGCAAGTTTTCTCGCCCCGGCAAGGTTACTGTTCCCGGCAAGATTTCCCCGGCAAGGTTTTCATCCCGGCAAGTTTTCTCACCCCGGCAAGGTTACTGTTCCCGGCAAGATTTTCCCGGCAAGGTTTCCATCCCGCCAAGTTTTCTCACCCCGGCAAGATTACTGTTCCCGGCAAGATTTCTCCGGCAAGGTTTCCATCCCGGCAAGCTTTCTGGCTGCACCTTGCGGATCTTTTTTGAGGCAGTAAACGACCTCAGATGAAAATGTGCCCAAAAGCAAAATTGACCGTTTCGACGAGACGAACAACTTTTATGTTGAACGTTTTTCGATTAGAGGCCATCTTGAAGGGCTAATTACTCACGCATTGCATCAGACACCCATCAGACATGTGTCTGATGGGGCACGCCATATTTCGCCTCTTGACAGGGCTGCATTCAGATAGCTCTAATTTTTACATACGAACTCGGATTGAGACGATTTTTATATGAAAATCGACCGATTCGACGAGACGAAGACAATTCATGTAGAGCATTCCTTCATCAGAGGTTTTCTTGGAGGCGTAATGAACCAAAAGCACTCAGAACACCTTATCATTTGAGGCCATCTCTATTGCATTCTGCATTGTGCCAAAATCAGGTGTCAACAGCAGGGAAACCCGTATTTTGTTGTGTGACGCAGACAATAGCGAAACCGCCACCACCACGGTCTCCTAGATGCACGGATCCTTATTTGGCTTTGGATTCATCTTCGCCAGTTTTGAAGAATTGAATGAGCTGCTCAGATGTACTTACCAACTAAACCAAAGTGATATCGTTACAGTTACTAAGCTCCCACAAAATTAAGCCCTCTCAGAGCTCGGTGATTTTTTTTTTCACAGCGGGTCCGGCTGTCAGGGTCAGGTTACTGTGTCTGGCCCGTTTGTCAGTGCAGCCCAATCGACGTTCTCGCATTGGTAATTGGTGGGCCGCGTTCTCTTCCTCTCGAGAGGGAATGAGAGATTTGAGGGAAGCGCTAGCGATGTCAGCGGTCGCCGTCACCCATCTCGCTCGCCCTCCCACCGGCCGTTTCCAGCGCTGAACTTCTCACCGGCTGTCTCACTCGGCTCGCCTCCGGCGAGAAAGAAGGCGCACGAGCGGGGGAGGTGATAGTTAGCAAGCACGCCATGGACGGCTTCGTCGAGAGCGCCAGCATCTTCATCCAATACTTCTCTGCAACGTCCGTATGACTCCCTCAGCCTCCGTTCCATCGCACGATTCTCCCTTTCCCCCACGGTTCCCCTCTTATTTCCGCAAGTTGTTTTTGATAGATTTGATATTTTAGGTAAATCTGATTGGGGGGCTTGATGCTTGTGTGAATGTTTGGGGATTTATTGGGGGAAAATATAAGTTGTTGGCGGTGAGGCACACCAGATCCGGTCGTTGGGACTTGCCAGTGCCACGCCGCTGCTACCCGGAGCTTTGATCTCGCCTTGACACACTGCGGATGTTCGAGCTCCGGCTGCTCGTGCTCTGGACCATGCCTGCCTTTTAGGCTCAAGGCCTCACCGCTGCCACTCCCGATCTGGTGGAGGCCGCCGCTTTTCTTTGAGTACGATGAGTGAGAGCTGGGAGGGCTCATCCAGATATTTAGGGGTGGTAAGGTCGCATGTATAATTTCCCATGGCTGACCATAAAAACGAAAATCCTGCACTCCCATCTTGTATGAGGATGACAAGCTCGAATAGGAGGTGACAGATGAGGGAGGACACGTATCTCTTGAACCCTCAGTTCGTAGCAAACTTCAAACATGTGCAGGCCCGCAGCATGGTCGTCCGCGCCAGTCAAGGCCGCTGTGGTCGAGGCTGCCATGCGTGTGTCCGGCATGCTCGCATCTATCGTGGTCCTTCATGTCATGCTCTCATTCTTCACCCGCATAGACCCAATGGACCAACCGATGCGTGAACAACTATGGGGAGAATAGCATCAGTAAGAGAGGAGGCAGCTCTTGAGCAGTATTTGATCCTGAGTTTTTTCTTTTGCATCCTCGACCATGAAGTAGGATTCCTACTGTAGGAGTGATCCTAAACCATGAAGTAGGAGCACATATGAGAACAAGGAAGAAGGATGAACTGGTATATATAATTGTGTCTTTGCTGCCAAGATCACATCAATGATGCGATTCCCAGCCTGATGTCCTGAGGCTGATCAAGTATGAGGTTCATAGTATTTGAGGCTATCTATCTCATGCAAGCTAGCTAGATATAGTGTGATTCCCTGCCAGTTAACTTCCCGTGCGTGGAAGCCGTACCGAGTCTCGATTCTCAGGGTGAAAACCCAAGGCCTGGCCTTTATTGGTTGTACCTGTCAATCGCCTTGTTGAAGGCATTCTTTTGGGTGAACTCAGACTTTCTCCGGGGTGAAAGCCCAAGATCTTCGACTGTACAACGACAACGCTTGTGCCCTGTTTCTTCCTTGGAGGCGTTGCTTTTGGAGAACCTCTTTTGTATTCCGACTGTTGTCTTTGGGTGGTGGTTAGGGTGCTGCTGCTGCTAGTGACTGTCACCATGACGGGGTCTTTTTTCTTTTTCCTTTTCCTTTTTTTTTCTTTTTGGTTGTGTGTATCCTTGATGCCTTTGGGCATCTTGTTTGTACCGAGGTCGGGTGTAATTGGTATCTTCACGATATTAATATATTCTCTTTGTCGAAAACAACGACACCCCCAACCTTACATGAACAGCCAACACTACTCGGCCGATGGACCTGTGTTTCTGTGCTCATACGCCCAGACACACACCGCTCAATATAGCCATCGCTGGAATCCACTCCCAAATGCCATCCACGTCACCGGTTCTCCGGTCAGTGGATCTGATACTACTTCCATCGGCCTTCCACAGGTGAATACAACAATGGGTGAGACCTGCGGAAAATAGTTACCCAAGAAGTCCATGAAAATGTTGCTCGATATAGAATTGCGGCAGCTGATTGTTCCCGGATGCCTCTTAGTCCAAGCAGCAGCACATCTATCAAACTTTCTCTCATTATTTAGAGTCTCGTCTCTAAGTGGAACCATGTCGGCAAGCTGCAGAAGGTAGGTGAATGATAGGCGGACTACAAGCGCATGCGGAACGAATATATTGAGCTAACGCAAGATCCAATGCTCGTCTATAGATGGAACTATTTCGACAAACTACCACAAGTAGAAGGAATGAGAAGCAGGCTACAAGTATGTGCTGTTAATGGGCCACGCCCTCGGCCCCCTGTTGCAGCTTTAGCTATAGCGCTGTCCCTCCTCCCCCGCGCTGCTGCTAAGCCCACCTCTGCTTCCTCCCCGCACCGGCCCGCGCGCCCCTCTCTGTCACACACTCACACTCACTCTCTCCCTCAATCCCCTGCTCCGGCCGCCGCCCTCCCCCCCGGCCGTCCCCTCCTACCCCCCCTCCTCTCCCCCGCCCCCCCCCCCCCCCCCCCCCCCCCCCGCCGCCCTCCTCCACCAGAGGTACTCCTCCCTCCTTCCTCCTCCCCCCCCCCCCTCCCTAGTTATAGAGAGTAGTTATTTTGAACCCTAGGTAGTTGACAACAGTGTAGGTTCTTAGAATAATGTAGGTTATGATCGAACCCTAGCTAGGACAGACTAGGTAGTATGAACCCTAGTTAATTCGTATGAACCCTAGGTTTTTAAATTATGACAGAAATTTAGCTAGGTTTTTAAATTAGGACAGAAATTTGTCTAGGTTTTTAATTAGGTGTAGTTAATAGAATTTAGGTGTTTTAGGTGTATTTAACAGAATTCTAGGTGTTTTAGGTGTAGTTAACAGAATTCTAGGTATTTTTTTAGTTAAAGCAATTGTTGTTATTTTTTTAGTTAAAACAGTTTTTCCTGTTATATGCAAATTTGAAGTGGACATGTCATACTTTGAACATGTCACATTTTGGACATGTCATATTTTTCCGAGTGGCCTATGTTTTGCCAGAATGTTGATTCGTTTACGTTCCGGCAAATTTCAGGCGCTCGATATGTCCTGCTTTTAGCAAAGGTCATGCCGAATTTTGCTAAGTGTTTATTAATTTTGTTTTCATAATTAAGCATTTGTTCTCGACGTCAACGATGCCTGGCCCGCATCCTCATCGTCGACTCGGCGGAGGAGGCCTGCTTGATTATAGGGGCCATGTCCGGGACTGGGCTCCGTCGGGCTGGTACTGGGAGGTGCTACCTTCCGGGGTGCGCAGCTTGGTGAGGAGGCAGCCCGTCGTCGACCCGGACCTTCTTTGGTGGCGGTCGTGTGGGCCAGTGACGGTGCGGAGGCTTTCGTCCCCCGCGGAGGTGGTACGTCACCGTGTCAGCGAGGAGGACAAGCACGTTCGTCGCTACATGGTTGCGTTGGAGGGCAGGTTCGACAATACCTGGCAGGTTCTTCAGGGATCTCACTGGAGCTATGATCCTGTGATGGTTCCTTCTCTTTGGGTGTCCACCGCCCGCGCCGATACCCGTCGTTCGCTAGGGTTCTAGCTGTATTAGTGATGTTATATGTATGATACTATTCGAGATGTATTAGTGATAATATTCGACGATGTACAGACGCAAGAGATGATTTAGTTTTGCTTATTGAATGCATGCTAATTTGAATACTAATTTGTTTTATGATTTAGTTTTGCTTATTGAATGCACGTCTATTTCAACTATGAACATAGGAAATGTCTGACGACGATAGCGAAAGGGAATTCGGTATGTGCGAATACTGCGAAGACGAGCGCGGTCTGTGCGACAGGCCTCACCTAGAAGATGGTAGGCGATTCAGCATCATGCTGGATGAGACCTTCGAAGTGGATACAGTAAGTCACAAGTCTTTTTTTGTAATTAAGCATGACTTCTGCTTCTTTTGCTTCAACTTATAATTTTAATTTTTTACAATTCTACTAGTGTATCCCCTGCCATGCAAGACATTATGTCTTGGATAAGATTGGTTTCTTAGATATGTGCAGTACGGAGGTAAAGAGAGTTAACTTGAGGACCGAGCATGGCTATGCTTTTTCCGTAAAATTATACAATGCAGAGAACTACTCCTATTTTGAATGCTCAAATTGGAGAGCACTATGCAAGGCGTATGCATTTGAGCCTAATATGCTTATCACCTTTGATATTCGTCCTGAAGATGAAATTAAAGGTAATATCGACATCTGGATCGATGTGCAGACGCCTCCAGTTCTACCTCTATGTGAGTTTCTCAACCATATTTATTAAGTAAATTATATTGTTTATTTGAAAATAGTTGACAACTAATTTCTATTGACAGCTTATTTTCATTCAAGCAAACATGTCCGGCTCTTGGTAGACAACACATACTACTGTCCCGGGGCTGAACTAAACTGCGAGGAAATAAGTCACTGTGTTTCATGGCTTGAGGATCTTGATCTTGTCAAGACAAATTATTTTCCTAGACTTCGAGATATTAGTACTCGATATGTGCGACCACTAGTGTGCGTATTGAACTACGGTCACATCTATCTAGGAAAGATGGTAAGATTTTTACTATTTGTCCTCAGTGCATCTTTTGCATACATTATTTTTTAAGCTAAACTTCATTGCTAAGTATGTTACTATGATGTTCTTCAACAGGGACTCCCGATGAATTTTGTGCCTCGTTGGATCGAACCTAAAGATCGCATGAGATTGATTAGCTTACGACCAAGATATCCTACAATTCACATGAGTGCATTCTGGATTTCTCAAAGCGATCAAGTCTTAATAGTCAAAGACTGAAGCAAAATTGTGAAGGATCACAGAGAAGTACTAGGGGGCAGCAATCAGAAGCGCAGCCCACAATTAGAAGATAGGTTCATCTACGTTCTACAATATGATGAAGTAGGAGTGCTACACATGTTTTATGCTATTTTACCTGAGAGAGAGCAGCAGGAGTGATTAGCTAGCTAGAATGAGTTTGAAGATGACAATGTGTTACACTATGACTATGATGATTAGACAATGTTGGTGGTAATGACTATGATGATTATTAGCTAGTGTTGGTGGTAATTTTCCCTTGCTTGCAACTCCTATGCTGAATTAGAGGGTATGTTGATGCTACTACTAATCATTGTTGGTGAAGCAAATGCATCTGAATTTCCATCCATGAATACTGCATTTGAATTTTATTTTACTTTATTTCTAATTAGTTAGCTGTAGCGTGGGGTGAAAATGCAGCGCTACTAGTATATACGATAGTAGTAGCGTAGGAGGAGAAAGCAGCGCTACTAGTACTTACGATAGCTGTAACGCGGGGTAAAAAACGCGCTACTGCTAAAATTTAGCTGTAGCGCCGTAGCAGTAGCGCGGGCACCCACGCTACTGGTATGCAAAAACCCACGCTACTGGTAAGGTTTTTCCTAGTAGTGTATACTTTGGTTGTATGTGTGATTTTGAAACAAACGTTCATTGATCGGGAGTTCCGGACAACATCAATCAAATACAGCTACCAACGTTTTGTTCAGGTGACCGTCACCACTGACCACTATCAAAAAACGAAACAACCACCACATCACGGGGGTGAAACTGACAATGATTTCAAAACTAAGGTAGGGAACACTCACTTAAGAAACGAAATAATAGCCACCAGGCGGAGCGCTTCACTTACAAAAGCAAAATAGATGTAAAAGAATTAAAACGGTGTTGGGTAGAGGACAACCCAACGAAAGCAAAAATGTAGTTCTTTACCAACTCCACCTTCGTTCATCATCATGTCCATTTTATTGCACAGAAAATGCACTTCCAACTTCCTTCTTCAGCTTCATTACCCAATAGTCATTCTCAGGATCATAGGCCCCAACATCACTTGCAATAAGAATTAGTGGCCACCAGCAGAAGGAGCTTTGCTTCATTGCATTGCAGCTCTTCAAGTTTTTGTTTCAGTAAGTTGGACTAGAAAGATATGCAATTAAATGAGTGTGGTTGTTCTACACCCACGAACATTGCAGCCCCGCTACACCAACGATCAAAAACTTATCAAAACAAACCAAAAAAAAAACTGAAACTTTGCAGATCCGATTATGACAAAATGTTTTAGGTGCTTGAAAATTTTTGTGGCCAAATGACATCCTGGAGCTCTGTACATAAAAAAACAAAGTTTGCTCAAATATAAAATCTGAAATGTGGATGCAGAGCAAGAGTTTGTATTTCATTTCATATGGAAATCATTCGATGTTATTTGGCGACCAAACTTTGCAAGGTTGTAAAACATTTGCTCATAATCAATGCCACGAAGTTTCAGATCTTTTCGATTTTTTTTCTATTTTTTTTATTTTACTGTTCATTGCGTGGGTGCACCAAACGTGGGTGCAGCCACTACTTTCCCTAATTAAATACAGTAAACACTATACTTGTAATGTCATTAATTAGGATAAATTCCTCTGAAATTGGCATCATTTTTGTCTTTCCACAAAACCCAGATACAGATACAATAGGTCATCTTTTTCACCATTCAAGAAAGTTAAGTAGGCCAAAACCTCCCACAACACTCGTCTGAAATTTCCCTCTGATAAAGTTGTACTAACATTGATGTTCTTACTATGAGGCAAATCATAAAGCCAAGCATACACAAAGATTTATCAACTACCCACAAATCCTCCTAGAATGTAGCCATGTCTCCTTTTTGTGCCTAACCCTAAGCAAACCGTACCAGAACTGAAAATGAATAGGTTTAAGCTTGACCAAGGTCAAAGTAGCCCTATATAGATATTTGCTTCTAATCGATTCTTGCTATAAATTATCCTCACTTTCAAGTTCCAAAAGCCACTTATGAAGAATACACTCATTCATCATTTGCGAGTCAACTACCTTAGTCCCCCTTGACCTTTAGGCTGCCAGGTTTCCTACCAATTTACTAGATGGAATTTTTTTTACCCGTTGTTCCTCTCATCAAAGTAATCTTCTCTACTTTTTCCATAATATTCCTTCTGTCATAACTCCCCAACTTTATATCATGGGGGAGGACTCTTAAATATTTAAAAGGCAGCTTCCCCTAATTAACTGGGCCAAATGGTAGATGATTGTTCCCTGATGCCTCCTAGTCCAAGCATTACTGCTTGTGTCCAACTTCCCATAACTGGGAACTCTCTCTTCATCTAGAGTCTCATCTATGGGTGCAACCATTCTGAATAGAGGCACAACAGGATGAAGGTATGATAAGCAGACTACACGCATGTGTAGCGAATATACTGAGCTAACTCAAGATGCAGTGTTCTTTAAAAAGGGAAGGTTGGTGGTTGGATTAGTTATACATCCACCAAACGGTAAGAACCTTTATTCCTTTATTTTCCGTGTATAGAAAAGAGAACTAAAATCTCACCACCGACGTGCTTCAATCCAATAGCCTCTGGCTCTCTGCGCCACGTGGAAGCAGAGCATATAGTGTGAATGACACATGATAACTGTTAACGTGTGAAGTTAATGAAAATGTAAAATAGTTTTACATGTGGTAGTTGTCGAGATGAGGTATTTGTCAGTACTGTAGCTGCATCATTTATTCTGGTCCAACCAAACCAAACCCAACACGTTTTCCTAGGCCTAACCAGGCAACAAAAAAGAAAAACAGGGTTTTTTTCTTGGGCTCTCTGGAATCCCTCATGTGCTTTGGTTCCAGTTAGTACATACTCTGTATATCACTGCCTTTTCAAAAAAAAAAAAAAAAACCAAATTAGTAAACCCAATGGATAAATCTCAAGCAATGGACTGCGTGGAAAGACAACATTAACCCTTTTCGGATTTGGACATGAATCATACACGCCCATTGCTTTCACCCTGAAGATTACATAAATCAAATGGTATAGCTAACCAAATTGAAAATATTCTGCATTTTTTAGCACCATACTTCCAGCCTCCACTTGTGCTTAGAACCAGGACCCGTAGTACTTCACCTGAGAAGCGCTCCCATGTCTCTTAAATACAATGTGCTCCGCTCAAGTTACAATCACCATTTGGTTCACCACGGTCTAATCAGTGTTTCATCTCTTTTTACTGGTATGCGTGATTTTGAAAATGAGGTTCACTGATCTGGAGAACATCAATCAAGACACGAAAAGTTGCTCTTCTGCCTTGGGAAAATCACCAGTGTCCTGCTTGTTATTCAGGTCATTGCGATATGCATAAGTGTATGTATGTGTGACTGCGTGCACCAAGAGCAATTTTCTTCAAACTGCATCATTGCTTTCCTTAAGTTTGCTATACTGCAGACTTTGCCTTGGGCATCCTGCAAGTAGAACACATAAATAGATTTTAGAAACTTTGCTTAGTGGCTATACTGAAGAAATGCGTACATATTGTCAGCTGTGTGCGTATCTTGGGGGATCAAACCAATGCGTTCCGCAACTTCTATTTTCTTTTTGGCGTAATCCAAATACGACTTTGTTCAGGAAACTAGAAGCAAAATTAAGTTTTACTTCAGCAGCATAAAATCCAGCTCGGCGATAAAGCCAAATTCGACATAAAGACACGTTTACTAACTAGGAAATGGAACAAGGTTGACTAACCATTTTTTTCATTTCCCTTTTGATCAACGACACTCCTCTTCTGAAATCTACTTATAGGCAGAACATGCTGCATTAATAAAGACTCCAGTTGACTTGGAGCCTGTACAAAATCTCGTACAAAGCATGCTTACCTTCTCGTCAATGCAAGCCACATTGGTGTCATACTGGAAACAGAGACATACGAATGAACTAGCGAGAAAAAAAATGGAAACTTCTACTGAAGAAGCTGAAGTGACCACCCATGGAAGAAGAGGAGCCTACTTTTCTTTTCATCCACCCATGGAAGCATCATAGAAATCCATATGACCAACGTTGAAGCAAAAAAAATATCAGTGTCACTAAGCCTACAGTTAATTAATTGTATAAAGCTAGCACAAATATATGGGAAAAAAGAGAGCACACAAGTTGAAGCAACGAAATATCAGTGTCACAGCTGACATCTTTGCCTAAAAGTACACAGGTTGAACCTTACTGCTCTGACAACGCTATGCCTGAAAGGGATATTGCCGGAGGGGATAGGACAGCTCATTTGGCTACAAAAAATTTACATTAGTGTTTGCTCCAACCTAACATGTTTTCTGAAAGCATGAAGAACCTTAGTGCTCTCAGAACAATATGGTTGAACAAGTGCCCAGGCCCTATATGTATCGCTAGAATGCCTGGTGTTAGAATAAATCTGAGGCGCATAGTCGATCATCCGAGGATCAAGCAATCACATAAGCACGACACCGAGATTTATTTGTTAACGAGATTCACCGATATGGCTACATCCCTGGGACCTGACTACGGGCTCCTTTCTTGACCGCCTGTCTGAAACTTGAAGGAATTTCACAGTTGCTTGTAGTCAACCCGAGTCAAATTCGCTGTTGTCTCACCACATGTATGACCACCAGAGCCCTGGCCCGTCTCCATGTTCCGTGCATTCCGCACGCCTCGCCGCTATTACCGCGTCGAGCCTCTGCTGTCCCGCCCGAGTCTCAAGGGTCGCGAACCCACACCACTCAACCCCCACTGCAGAGTACCACCGATCATCAACGACCGATGACGAGTTTCACGCTTCCATCAGAGCACTGGGCTCCAGTCCCAATTACATGTCACTCGCTTTTTTCCCGCTGAATAGGCTTCGACTCTCTGTCGACTTATGCCATAGCCCCTCAATCCAGCTCCACCTTCAACATGACTCCATGGTATATGATCAGTCCACCCTCGCGCCCGTCGCCTTCAAGTTCTCATGCGTACACCGTCTTGAATCAACCCCGCGCCATAGTCTTGTCGAAGCCGCACAAGCCCTCAGGCCTGCACCACGTGTTTTCACGCCCCAGAAGTCGATCACCATCAGCATCACGCTCCTATGTCATCGTCGCCGATCCCACCACCGTCTTCTATACCAACCGACTTGCGTCGGTCCGTCAGACTGTCCAATCTGACCCAGCCGAACTTATCCGACTGCGCGATATGCTTGAGACTCCACAAGCCTTGTATGCACATCACCAATCTGCCATCTTCATGGTAAAACCTCGTGTGCAATTAGCAACACTTCCAAAAGAAATTTTCACTAGCCTGGTAGTCTCCATGGGTCCACCAAATCTTTGCCTCCCATAACCTCCAAAGCACCTTTTTCTTTATTGTGTTGTTGTCCATGCCACGTCAATACCATATATAATGCAGATGTTTTTTTTGTCCAAACAAATCTCGTCCAACAAGCACAGCACCAAGCCAAGCACTCGTACCAATGCCTCACAGCCACAGCTGCCACTGAACCTCTTCAACACATGCAGAGCGCACGCACGCTCGTCTGCCCTGCCGGCCTGCCTAGTGCTTCACCTGGGCCTTGGGCCGCGCATCACGCGCCGTTGCCGCTGAAGAGTCCTGCTGCTGCATGCTGCATGACGCCGCTGAAGACGTGTTCCCTTGATCGCCACGTCTCCTGCCCACTCGCCGAGAGCCCCACACCGATTCGAACTGGGGCATCTCGATGCTTACGGCCACCTGTTGTTGTTTGCTTTTGATCTTCGTCGAGATCTTCCGTGGACGAGACGACCGATCGATTCCGCTGCCTGTTTCTCGTCGACGAACGTCACCGTGATAACTTCCGCAGCCACGATCTTCTCTCATCGCCAAACACAACGCGGACTCCGAACAATCTAGCCAATGACACCACTTGTTAGAATAAAACTAAGGCATACCGTCGATCATCCGAGAACCAAGCAATCACACAAGTACAACACCGAGATTTGTTAACGAGCACTAGTAGAAAAATGACCTTATGTTCACCTCATTAGTCCCGGTTCAATTACGAAGCGGCACTAATGTGACCATTAGTGCCGGTTCCAACGGCTAGGGGGCCGGCACTCATTAGTCCCGGTTCGTGTTGAACCTCTAGTACCGGTTCGTGACATGAACCGGGACTAAAGAGGTGGTGTCAGACTGGTGTCAGGCTGGGGCCCCACCAACACCTTTAGTCCCGGTTCGTGGCACGAACCGGGACTAGAGGCTAACCTTTAGTCCTGGTTTGTATCACCAACCGGGACTATAGATCATCCTATATAAACCCTTCGTCGAGCCCGAGCTATCTGTTCTTTCCCTTTCCCCTCCTCTCTGTTCTTCCCCTTTGCTCGAGCTCATCCTTCATTTTGCCCAAAAATTGTCAAGATTTGAAGGCCCCCCATCCATCCAAGTGATCACAAAGGTTAGCAACTTTGTCCTTTCATCTCTCATTGCTAGATTAGCTCTTGCAATGCTCTATAAGTATAGTGATTTGTGGGTTTTAGTTTGGGAGTAATTATATGTGGTAGCTTATTTGATTTATATGCAATTTGAGCTCAATTTAACTCTTAGTTTGCATATGTAGGTGTGGTTTACTTAGTGCCTTCCCGTCCCCGTCCTAACCACCGTCGATCGCCCGCACCGTCCCGTCGCCGGCACCACCTTGGTGAGCCTCTTGTTTCTATGTTTTTTATATAAAAAAAACATGTTTGTGTGATTTAGATATATAGTTACTTGTATAATTTTATTACCCGTACGTTGTTTGTTATACATAGTGGCATGGTTTTGATATCCGTCCCTGTCGGCCCTCGTCCGGTTTATGATTCGGATGTGGTATATTCTCTTTTATAACTATTTGTTGCATTTCGTATTTATGACAAATTATGCCCATCAAGTTGACATAGATATTTTTATCTAGAAGGTATGTGAACCGGAAATTTCAACCGACCCTCTTGTCGAGAGGTTAAATTTAGTTGAAAAAGAAAACGAGTATTTAAAAGAAAAATTGAAAAGAATTGAAGAAGAGAAGATGAAACTGGAGTTGTATGTTGCCGATGACGTCGATGATCACAAGATCAAGATGGAGAAAATGCGCTTGAAGATTAGAAAGATTAGAAAATATGCCATTGATAGTGAGGCTTGGTATCATTATGTTGTTGGATCAATTGTTACCTCAGTTGCGATCTTGATCATATTTGTTATTGCATTTAAATGCTTTAGCTAGAGAATTTGTATGTTGTTTTATGAGAATAAGTGTGTATGAACTTGTATTAATTTGGTCTTTTCGGTGATGTGTAATGAAGATGAGCCGGCAATGGATGTACGATGACTGATGCTCTCCCCAGTTCGTTAATGTCGTGCGTACTTTTATGTGTTGGATGGTTTTATGTGTTGTCCATGTGCTGGCTGTAAGAATGATCAGAATTACTCTAAGTCAAGAACCATTCATGTCCACCTATTTGAGTCCGGTTTCATGCCCCACTATAATGTTTGGACCAAGCACGGAGAAAGAGGGGTTATGATGGAGGAAAATGAAGAAGAAGAGGACGACGACAGCTATCCCGGCCATGGGTTCCCTGAATATGATGGTACAACAATGAGAGAAGAAGCTGAGCCGGCAATGCGGGAAGAAGCTGAAGAAGAGGCATCAGATGAGCCCGCTGATGATCTTGATCGGGCCATTGCCGATGCAAAGAGAAACTACGCAAGTAAAAGGGAGAGGCTGAAGTTGCAGCGCATGTTAGAGGATCACAAAAAATCGTTGTACCCAAATTGCGAAGCTGACAAGAAAAAGCTGGGCACCACACTGGAATTGCTGCAATGGAAGGCAGAGAATGGTGTATCTGACAAGGGATTTGGAAAGTTGCTGATAATGTTAAAAAAGATGCTTTCAAAGGACAATGAATTACCCGACAGTACGTACGAAGCAAAAAAGGCTATCTGCCCTCTAGGATTAGAGGTGCAGAAGATACATGCATGCCCTAATGACTGCATCCTCTACCGCGGTGAGTACGAAGATTTGAATGCATGCCCGATATGCGGTGCATTGCGCTATAAGATCAGCCGCGATGACCCTGGTGATGTCGAGGGCGAGCGCCCCAGGAAGAAGATTCCTACCAAGGTGATGTGGTATACTCATATAATACCACGGTTGAAACATTTGTTCCAAAACAAAGAGCATGCCAAGTTGATGCGATGGCACAAAGAAGACCGTAAGAAAGACGGGAAGTTGAGAGTACCCGCTGATGGGTCGCAGTGGAGAAAAATCGAGAGGAAGTGGAAGGACTTTGCAGATGACGCAAGGAACGTATGGTTTGGTCTAAGCGCAGATGGCATTAATTCTTTTGGGGAGCAGAGCAGCAATCATAGCACCTGGCCTGTGACTCTATGTATGTATAACCTTCCTCCTTGGTTGTGCATGAAGCGCAAGTACATTATGATGCCAGTACTCATCCAAGGCCCTAAGCAACCCGGCAATGACATTGATGTGTACCTAAGGCCATTAGTTGAAGAACTCTTACAACTGTGGAATGAAAAAGGTGTACGTGCGTGGGATGAGGACAATCAGGAAGAATTTGACCTACATGCGTTGTTGTTTGTGACCATCAATGATTGACCTGCTCTCAGTAACCTTTCAGGACAGACAAACAAGGGATACCGCGCATGCACGCACTGTTTGGATGATACCGACAGTATATATTTGGATAATTATAAGAAGAATGTGTACCTGGTACATCGTCGATTTCTTCCGAGCAGGCATCCTGTAATAAAGAAAGGCAAGCATTTCAAAGGTGAGGAAGATCATGTACATGATATGGTCAAGGATTTAAAGGTAATCTTTCGAAAGGGTCCTGGCGGACAATCTGTTCCGAATGACGCTGACGGACACGCACCCATGTGGAAGAAAAAATCTATATTTTGGGACCTACCCTATTGGAAAGACTTAGAGGTCCGCTCTGCAATCGACGTGATGCACGTGACGAAAAATCTTTGCGTGACCCTGCTTGGCTTCTTGGGCGTGTATGGGAAGACAAAAGATACACCGAAGGCACGGGAGGACCAGAAACATTTACACGAAAAAGACGGCATACATAAGGGTCATGCCAGCTACGCTCTTACCAAAAAAGAGAAGAAAATCTTCTTTAAATGCCTGCTCAGTATGAAGGTCCCGTCTGGCTTCTCGTCGAATATAAAGGGAATAATAAATATGGCAGAGAAAAAGTTACAGAACCTAAAGTCTCATGACGGCCACGTGATTATGGCGCAACTGCTTCCGGTTGCATTGAGGGGGCTTCTACCAGAAAACGTTCGATTAGCCATTGTGAAGCTATGTGAATTCCTCAATGCAATCTCTCAGAAGGTAATCGATCCAAAAATCATACCAAGGTTAGAAAATGATTTGGTGCAATGTCTTGTCAGTTTCGAGTTGGTGTTCTCTCACTCAAGCACACTACACAGTTCTACAAAATTCCGCCTTTGTGGCTCCGTATATCGAGGAACACAAGAATATTCTACGCTCCAAACACCCGGAGCAGTCTGACGACTGGATTACACGTGAACAAACGGGGACTTTCGCCGGTTGATTGGACAAACAGGGATGCACTTCGTGTACAAAATGGACAATCTCTTTCGAAGTATGAGGGTTTCGGACGAAAAACTCATCTGTTACAAAGGCATTTTTTTAAAACTTATTTCAACTCCAGACTTTTTGTGCGTTCAGTATGCACCATTCAAAGCCACGTCATCAATTTTCAACCCTTTCTGACTTCATTTGCTATATTTCATGCATTTACTGATTTTTTTTAGCAAAATGACCCTGAAATTGAAAAGTACTACAAAATAAACTCTGAAAAGGTTGAAAGTTGGCATGGTATCATCATTTCACCCACATAGCATGTGCTAAAAAGTTGAGAGGGTTACGGCAGAAACTGGATGCACTTCGTGTACAAAATGAACAATCTCTTTCGAAGTATCAGAGTTTCGGACGAAAACTCATCTGTTACAAAGTCATTTCATTTTTTTAAACTTATTTCAACTCCAGACTTTTTATGCGTTCAGTATGCACCATTCAAAGCCACGTCATCAATTTTCAACCCTTTCTGACTTCATTTGCTATTTTTCATGCATTTACTGATTTTTTTAGCTAAATGACCCTGAAATTGAAATGCACTACAAGATGAACTCTGAAAAGGTTAAAAGTTGGCATGGTATCATCATTTCACCCACATAGCATGTGCTAAAAAGTTGAGAGGGTTACGGCAGAAACTGGATGCACTTCGTGTACAAAATGAACAATCTCTTTCGAAGTATCAGGGTTTCGGACGAAAACTCATCTGTTACAAAGGTATTTCTTTTTTTTAAATAACCTAATAATTACCAAATTGAATATAATGATAAAACACACTAATATTAAATAGCGGAATAAAGAATCACTGAAAAATCTATTTTTAAAGTAAAGTTATTCCCAAACTAGTGATTCACACAAAATTCAAATAATTCAAATTTAAACTATCCAAATTTGAAAACTACAAGCACTAAAAGAAAGATTATAATTTTTCTTACCTAAAGCAAAAAGATTCACAAAGAAACTCTAAATAAAGCAAAAAACAATTCAGAAACAAAAGAAAATAAATAAAGTAGAAAAAAACAGAAAAAAATAAAAAAAAACCCGCCTACTGGGCCGCCACGGCCTGCATACGACTAGAAACACAACCTCTAGTTGGGCCAGGATGCCGGCCCGTACGGCCCAGTAGGCCCCACAGGGCAGCACAATTTCAATAGGCCCACAAAGGCCTTCTTAGAGAGGAGCTCGACATGGTAGCCGCGGCGGGGCTTATAAACCGGTGCGAGCGCCTCTCAACTAGCGAGGTGGGACTAAACATTGGACACGGGAAGCACAGGCCTTTAGTCGCGGTTGGAGGGGGGTCTTTAGTTGCGGTTGGAGCCACCAACCGCGACTAAAGGCCTGCGCTTCCCGCCGCTTCGGCTGGCCAAAGTGACATTTAGTCCCGGTTGGTGGCTCCAACCGGGACTAAAGGTCCCCGCATATATATAGAGCACCTGAAAAAATTTCAGTTTCCCTCTGTTTTCTTCGTCTCTTCGACCACTACACAGAGGAGATCGCCGCCCCCGACGTCATCGCCGCCCCCGACGCCGTCGCCGCCCCCGACGCGCCGCCCACGCCGTTGCCGCCCCCGATGCGCCGCCCCTCTCCTCGACCTCGCGCGTCGTCGCCATCGCCGTCGCAGTCGCCGTCGCCGACGACTCGCCTCGCCTCGCCGACCGTCGCCCCGCTGTGAGCCCCTGCCGCCATGGCCGCCCCTCCCATCGAGCCCGCACACACACACACACATGCACGAACATGTACACACACACACACATATATTCTTATTTTCTGTTTTTCTGTTTTTTAGTTTTTTATACTTTTAGTTATATAAATGTTAGATGAATGTTAGATATATAAATGTTAGATGAATGTTTTTTAGTTTTTTATACTTTTAGTTATATAGAAATGTTAGATGAATGTTTTTTAGTTTTTTATACTTTTAGTGCCGGGGCCGGATTTCGGGGACACAACATATCCCAGAAATTAACCCCTCATGTCATCACCAGCCCAGGATTATTGTTACCGGTGGACACGTCCTTGTTAGAGATTACCAAGCTATTACAATAATTGGATACAAGACCATAAAGGTCCAATGATACAATACTGATATTTGGTGGTGGTTGACGGAATTGACTCGTGGTTCCCCAACGTCGATGGGACTCCATCCCCACAGGAACAGCTGACCCGGATAATTCCTATCCGCGTGGCTGCTATCCTAGGCTCCGCACGGTCGTCGTTGTGGTATTCCTCGTAGAACTCCTGACCTGGCCAAGTAAATAGTCAGGGACAAGCCTGTGAGTACGTTTCAATGTACTCGCAAACATCCTGAACAAGAGATATACCGAATGCAACAAACAAAATATATGATCATGTTGAACCAAACTATATGCACATGCTCATGCTGACTGAAATTTAAATCATGACAATAAAGTGATATGAACGTGAACATAGCATGTTAGTCATAATCAAACCTATTAGAAATAAAGCAAATGAATGCCACGGGTAGTCTAGCCAGCCCAAGTGGCATTCAGCAAAATAAAAGAAATGACAATCGGGTGTCCACAAGAGTAGTGGCAGGACCGCCTGTAAACTCGAGAGACGCCACGAGAGGTCTTGAAGAGAAATACCAGTCGGGTGTCAAGTGACACCACGGTAGGACTTGAAGAGAAATGCCAATCGGGTGTCCACAAGAGTAGTGGCGGGATAAACCGCCTGTTAACTCGAGAGATGCCACGAGAGGTCTTGAAAATAAAATTGAGTGCCCGGGGTAGTCTAGCCAGCCCCTGAGACACTCAGGAAAATACAAAATAAGAGAAACGGGTTAGTCCTCAATAATATGCATAACCATAATAATACTAACATGCATAAAATATTCATGGTAGCATCAGGATGTCAAAAATTATCCTGCAAAATATTTCAGGCATATTTAATTATTTTCCTTCGGAGACCGACACTTGACCAATCCAGACTGTAGCCCTTAACCGCGGACACGGCTATTCGAATAAGTTTAAACTCTGCAGAGGGTGTACTCTTTACCCACAAGTAAAGGATTTCTTTAGTCAGTACCGTGACACTGACTAATTCCCATTACGGTCTTTGGGTTGAAAACACACCTGACCAGCACACACCAGATTAACTTTCCGGATGCCAGGAATCACCCAAGGCATCATTCAAGAAAAACTTTAAGACGGAGAGACCAACGTCCTGCATGGGATCACTATTAATACGCGCGGATTACTAGGGGTGCCCCCCTCTCAGTCACAACTGGAAACATCCATGCCCCCTGACCCGATGACAGGATTTAGTCCACCAACATGGAAACCCTCATCGTAGCCCTCTATGTGGTGTGTGCACGGAAAGGGGTTAACAACTTACTGAACCATACCCTACCTGTGGCAGGGACATGTGGTAGCACGAACAAGTATGGGGGTTATCGGAACAAGACTCGATCTACGGTCGACTCAGGAGGTTAAGTTTTCCTGCAGTGGTTAGCACAATATATTCCTTGGTGATACCCAACAGCATCACCACCCGGCATGTCCCGATATGCCCTTACTGATCATTCTCGTCACCACGAGAAATTTCAGTCTCACGGTCACTTTACTCGTGACTGATTCTTTCCTGCAGTTTAGTCCATAACAACACGGGCATACATGACAAGTGAAAGTAACCATACTCACTCATACTTCATGCTTTAAAGATGACAGCAGAATAGCCATGGATCATGCATGCAAAAATAGCCATATGCAAATTCTATTAAAGATTATCACAACCATGATTCAAATATTCTAGCTAGCAACCACAAAACATTCACCATATCAAATGTTCAAGATGCTTGCCTTTAGTATGCAGAGATATTGGGTGCACTCCAAAAGTTTGAAAAGTTTCTTCCCTCCATTTTCCTATTTTCAAAAATATTTGAATTACCACATATAGCAACAACAGTGCTAAAAAAAATTGGCTGGAAAATTTTGAAATAAATACTACAATAATCTAGAGGAAATATGAAAATTAACAAAAAAAGAATCAATTAATTTAGAGTTAACATGAATTACCTATGGAATTCCTAAGATGGAATAAACAAAGGAAAGGACTATTTTATAGATCCAGTAGGAACAGAGATTAGGAAAAATGTTCACCTATTATAGACAAATATATCATGTTTTTATGAGTTTGTAGAAATTTTAATCATAAATTTTAGATTAGAAATGGTGTCTGTGGAAATTATTATGTCACTGGATAAAAAAAACAGAAAAAGGATATGCTGACAGTAGAGGCTTGCTCCGGGCGAGGCGCAGCTAAACAGCGCCTACTGGGCTGAGCCCAGAGGAGCGGCCGGCTCGAGCGTGACTTACAGTCACTGACGGTGGGTCCCTTGACCCCACCGGTCAGGTTTAACCGGTCGCCTCGCGCGCGTCCTCCTCTGGCCGAACAGAGGTGGCGCTCCGGCGAGGCTTGCCGGCGAACGGCGGCGCCATTCGGGAAGCCAAGGCCACCTACGAGCTCAGGAGGCCGAGGCGGTCCAGGTGGTACCCTTCTTGGTTGCCGGCGAGCTCCAGAATGACGGCGAGGTTGACGCCGGCGGACGGTGGTTTCGGGTGAGGTGGAATCTCGCCGGAGAGAGTCCCTTGCGTCGAATTGAGGCGGGGAATCTATGGGTTGGTGCATGAGAGGGCTACTGGACAGATTTTAGCGGTGGAGGTGGCCTAACGGCGTCTTGCTGATCGGGGAGGGTGGCGGCGGATCGGTGGTCGGAGGGGAAGGAGACGACCGAACTCGGTCGTTTTGGCTGCTCAGAATGCTCACAGGGGGTCGAGGGGAAGATCTGATGATCGAGAGGAGGTCGGGACGGCTTTTATAGGGAGGGGAGGTGGTTCCCATGGCTTCCCGATGAAGCAACGATGGCGGCGGCCATTGATGGCGGTAGGAGAGGTTGTTGAGGACTGCGGCAGCGCGGATGGACTCAGGTGGTTGGCACTTAAGGCGAGGAGGTGGTGGCGTCCGTGGATTGGGCCAGGTGCCCCTGGTCGGTGCTGACAGCGACGGGTGGCGGCGCTGGACGGTGCTGGCCGGTGGAGGGGGCGGCGCTAGAGGCCAGGAGAAGTGTCGGCGAGGTGCGGGCGGTTGCCAGGTGCTACCTGGGTGCGGAGTGAGCCAGGAAGGGAAACAGAGGGGTGGCAGCAGCTCGCGATGCTCGGGCGCGCAGTTCGGATGCTCTTGCCGTGCCCAGAGCACGCGCGTAGAGTGCTCGTTGAAATGCCAGAGGCATCCAAAGTGACCCAATTGAGCTGACAATTAGCAGGGTGGTGTTTACTGAGGTGGCTAGGATGCTAGACATGGTGGTTGGATCATATACACAAGTTTCACATGCAGCTAAGAAGAGGGTCAATTTTCTGTCATGCCCTCAAGGTGTTCGACAGAATGATAATGTGATCTAAAAGATTTTCCTAGACTTGGTATTTAGCAGGTTGAGGTCTCCTTAGATGATAAGGATGATGGTGGAGTTGTTTTGTGAAAAGGAGTAACTTGCTAGTGCAAGTTTCACTGGAATTCTTTTCAGGACAGAAACTTCAGAGGAATATTTGGTGAACTAAAAAGATTCCAATGGAGCTAAAATTTTGGACTTAAGGGTTTGGTTGGAAGGACTATAAGTGGGAAAAATTTCATAATTAATGGAGCAAGAAAAATAGGGGTTGTAGTTGTAACTGAGGAATGGGACAGAATGGAAAAGGGGAAGGTTCACTCAAAATTTTCAAAACACCAGGTTGGGTTTTTGTATAAAAGTGATCTGTAGGCATCATATGACCTCCCATAGTTTTTATGGAATTTTAAAATAATTATTTAAAATGGTTGTAGTGCAACAGAGGTATTTAAAGATTTGAAAATGCTATAAAAATGATTATCTTGGGCAAAATTTTATTATGAAAATATTTCCTATTATTATTAAAATTATAAATGAATTGATTTAGGAAAACTACCAAAACCCATAATATTTTACAAAAATCTTCTATATGGAGGGAAGAATTTTGAAAAACAGAAACAGAAAATGGTTTTGAAATTAATAAAAGACCTAACGAAAATTCAAAATTTTAATTCTGGCCAAATTTTATTTAGTAAAAACATGATTAAATTTTTTGGGTGTTACATTTAGTTATATATAAATGTTAGATGAATGTTTTTTAGTTTTTTATACTTTTATTTATATAGAAATGTTAGATGAATGTTTTTTAGTTTTTTATACTTTTAGTTATATAGAAATGTTAGATGAATGCTTTTTAGTTTTTTATACTTTTAGTTATGTATTTGCAAAATCAAGTGAAAAAGAATTACAAAAATCAAGTGTGTGGATTAATTTGCATATAGGTTTTTTATGTCATAGGTAGAATGGTCTTTTGAATAGAATAGTAAACTAGTAATCGTATAGATTTTTTGAATATAGGTTTACAATATAAATTTTTATGTCATTATCACTTTGTCATCAAAGAATGTTATACTTTTTAGGAGGATTGTTGATTCATTTCCATTCCGACAAATTTTAGGCGCTCGATATGTCCTATTTTAGCAAAGGTCATGCCGTAATTTTTAATCTTTGAATTATGAACATATATAGGAAATGTCTGACGACGATAAGATCCCCGAGTGCGATGACTGTACCGACGACGGGGGTATGTGCGACAGACCGCACCTAGATAACGGTACATGCTTCTCCCTCACGCTTAGGAGGGCTTCGAAGATTTTACGGTATATAACTTCAGTGGCACGTGTTTCTTCTAAATTAAGCATGACTTAAGATTTTTGCTTTAACGTGTAATTTCCATTTTTTATAATTTGGCTAGTGCATACCCTGCTATGCAAGACCATATATCCTTGAGAAGCTATCTTTCGAAGAGATGTCCAAGGTGGACACGAAGATAGCTCACCTTAAAACGAAACATGGTTTCGATTTTGAGGTTAAGATCATAAATGAAGTAGGTCACACTCATTTTGGATGTTCAAATTGGGAAGGATTATGCAAGGCCTATGGATTCGAGGAGGATATGAAAATATCATTCGATCTTGGCAATCCGGAAGATGAAAACATTTGGCTGGATCCTAACATGATTCCGATTCTGCCTCCGTGTGAGTTTGTTAAACACATTTGTTAAATGATCTATATTCCTTATCTAAAAATACTTGTTATTCGTACCTGCTGAACTTGTTTTTTATAATTGACAGCTTATTTTCTCTCTTCCCAAGAAATACAAAAGATAATAGACGACACCTACTACAGTCATGGCGCAGAGCTAATTTGGGAGGAGAAGAATTATCTTATCTCCTTTGTTAAAGACGTTCTGCAATTTAAGATCATCTATGGAGTTGGGAAAAATTATGGTAAATACGTGCCACTAGTCTACGAGTTGTGCGATGCTAACATTCGTGCTAGTATCATGGTAAGATTTTTACTATTGTGTCACTAGTTAGTCCATCTTTTTCATACATTCTTGTGAAGTAAACTTTATTGCTAACTATATATGTTACTATTATGCTCTTCAACAGAAGCTCCCGGATGTGGTTGTGCCTCCATTTATGTTTGCCGAAGGTGAGATGACAGTTGTTTGCGTACGACTATGGTCAGAGGGTCTCAAATCGACCTCTAAAACAAATGGAGGCCTCAAAATCAAGGCTTGAAGAAAAATAGTGGCTAAGCGAAGGCCAAAAAATGGAGACAGTTGGATCTCTATGCTGCATAACGGAGAAGGAGGAGTTTTTCTATTTTATGCTATGCTACCCGAGAGAGAGAGTAGTAGGTCCTGCTACCTTACCTAGTGTAGTTGGTTAACTTATGATGATCATAATGGTGAGATTGTTATATCACTAGCACCTTACCTAGTAGTGGTTAACTTATGATGATCATAATGGTGAGATTGTTATATCACTACGATCAAGATGAGTTGTATATATGACTACGATGATGATGAGTTGTTATATATATCATTATGATGATGATATGAATTGTATATCATTAGGGTTGAAGAAACACATATTAGATTAAAGTGGATGTATCCAAGTGACCAAGTTGAATATGTAGGAATATATGTAGCGTAAAATATGTTTGAAATGAAAAAGAATTTAATGGAAAACACAAAATTAAAAGGAAAAATAAACCATAAACCCCTAAACCTTTTAGTCCGGTTGGTTGACTAAAGGTCCCAAACCCCCCTCCCCCCCCCCCCCCCCGGCGCGGGCTCGTGCCACCACCACGATGCCGGTTCAACCGGCACTAAAGGGGGGAGCCTTTAGTCCCCACCCTTTAGTGCCGGTTGCAGGTCCTTACGAACCGGGACAATAGCCCGATTCTGCACTAGTGGAGGTTCACCGATATGGCTACATCCCCGGGGCCTGACTATGGGCGCTCCTCCCTATGACACAGCTACAATACCGTACCCAGTCGCCCTGGACGCCGGCACATGCCGCCGGCTTCCCCTGCGTTCCTGTGCTATTATGTTGTCATATGTTACATCGTGTGTCTACCCTCGTTATATATGAGAGGCCTAGGATACAAGTGTCCTACTAGGACACGACTCCATATCCTATGTAAACATAATACTACTCAGAGTCCAACAGTAACTTACCTTGTACACAGTATTTGACACAACTCTAACAGCTGGGACAGCTCACTTCACTACAAGAATTGTCCATCATCCTTTGCCCCAACCTGACACCTCTGCTTCAAAGTATATGAACCTTGCCGCGTTGAAGAAGCTCCACATCGAAGACCGTCCGATTCTCACAAGATTTCTGACATCCCAGAACTCACCTTAGGCGACAGTGGAGGTGTTGATCCTCCTTTTCGAAAAATGGAACTCCCTGAAGACCGGTAAACATCTGTTCCTCCTATTTACTTATGGCTTCATTTGCACATGTTTTTGGAGTGTCTTACAAAGCGCTACCCAAAGGATTGGCAGGTATTTCTTTTTTCACTCCCCTTTGCTTCAAATATATCATTACACCTCTTCTCTGTATAATGTGGATATATTTGAAGGGTATCATCACTAGTCGTTTACAAATACTTTTTCTGCAGAGCAGCGTTGTAAACGACTAGTTTTAAACACAGTGATGAAAGGTATCATCACTAGTCGTTTATAAATACTTTTTCACTTTTGCTAAAACACATCTAGATGTGCCATAAGTATTGCACATCTAAGTCCTATGTCATTGATCTTACGTTGAGATTTATGTGGACATTTTCTTTTTCTTTTTTCTTTTCCTCTTTTATGCTTGATTCACTCACTTAGATGTGCAATAACTAGAGCACATCTAGATGTGCCCTAGACACACCCATACTTTTTCTGCACAAAGGCAGTGATTTCTTGATTGTATAGTTGCTGAGCTGTGTGTGCGGAAAAAATGTGGTAGTTTGGACCATTGACAGGAAAGGGCGACAAGCAAATCGCGTGGCAAGTGATCCCCAGCCCGTAAGTTAGATCCCCGACCCCCGTGTTGCCCCCGCTCGGGCGGTTCCCCAGCCCTAGCCGCCGTCGGGGCCGACTCCCCCATTCCCTCACCCCGTCGCCGCTGGGATGCGCCAGGGGCCGCCGGCGGTGGTGGGGATCCTCCTCTCTCCAGCATCTCACGGGTGGTGCGGAGCCCTTGCGCGTGTGGAGGCGCGGCAGATCCGGCGGCGGCTGGCCATACCACGGGCGACGGCGGCGACTTCTGCTACGGCGGCGCGTCATCCGGCTTCGGATCGGCGGCGGCTGGCCATGCCACAGGCGACGGCTGGCCATGCCACGGGCGACGGCGGCGACTTCTGCTACGGCGGCGCGTCATCCGGCTTCTGATCGGCGGCGGCTGGCCACGCCACGGGCGACGGCGGCGACTTCTGCTATGGCGGCGCGTCATCCGGCTTCGGATCGGCGGCGGCTGGCCATGCCACGGGCGACGGCGATGGCTGGCCATGCCACGGGCGGCGGCGGCGACTTCTGCTACGACGGCGCATCATCCGGCTTCGGATCGGCGGCGGCGCGGAGGGCCTGGTGGGCTGCTTGGCGGCACCTCCGATCAGATCTGTTCTGACCGGTGTTCTGACCGATGCAGCCGGCGATGGTGGTTATCTCCTCCGTCGGAGGTGGTCGGTCTGAGGCTGGGTGGTCGTATCTCGAGATCCGTCATCTAGTGCCGGCTACGAGTCGGGGAGACATGGTTGCCGGTGAAAACCGAGCCAACGGCAGGCGATGGCGGCGTTCTGCGTCGTTACCTTGATGAAGCCATCGTCGAGTACTACTGTCAACCCACTCGTGCTGCTTCGTGGGAAACCCTAGGATCTGGTGTTTCAAATCAGACGATGGCGGAACTACGGTGTCGTTTCTCTTTTGGGAGTATCGTTTGTGGAGCAGCGCTGGAAGGCAGAGGCAGGAGACGGAGCGGCTTTGTCTTGAACGGTGCAGAGGCCGGGGTCTTAACCTTATTTTCAAAAAAAAAAAATGAGCGTCTACATCTGTACTGCCTTAAAAAAAACTAAAAAGCGACCCACGAAATAAAAACTAAGAAACGGGCGTCGCGATGGGCTCCAGGTACCAGTTAGAAAAATACCAGCAAATTTGTAAAAAGGAAAAAAAAGAAAGAAAAAGAAAAAGACCAGCAACCCTGGATGCGCTCATCCGGCCAGGGCCATCCGCCCTTCCTCTTAACCCTCGTCGCGCACCAGCTCGCCCGCCCAAACGCCTGTCACGACTGACCAGCAGGACCCAGTGGACGAATAGGCCAAGGAGGACGGGACCACAAGCCAGCGAGCAGAGATGGACCGGAGAGGAGCTGTTCTTCCTCCGCCTTTATCCCCTTTTCCTCCAACCTGCCTCTCCTCCTCCTTCCTCCCCATCCTCAAATAGCTAGAGTAGATCGGATGAGATCCGATGACTGGCTGTGGGCAAGTCACCGGTGAACAGTACGGTAACTGCCCCCTCTCCACACCGTCCGATTTAGAACCGACTGGCAGATCTGTGTGAACAGTACCACATCTACAGTGCTTGGGTCTACATTGTCCCTTCTGCAGTGTTTTGATCTACGGTGCGGTCTGTAGTACTTTTGCTACAGTATTTAAATCTGGACCGCCCCCTGGCATCCAATGGCTTCCAACGGCTGCCGGCCCGCCAGTTACGGCGGCCGTAACTGGCTGTGAGCAAGTCACTGGATCCCTATCCGAGTAGATCGGGTCTGTAACAACGCCCCACTCCATCTTCCTTGCTCCCGGCCCCGTCAACTTCATCCCCTCCGTTCTGCAGGTGGTACACCGCGGGTCACTTTATCCGTACGCCGCTGCCGCCGGCCAACTCCTCTACCAGGTCCTCCGTGCAAGGTAAACCCTAGATCTGCTCCTGCTCACGCCCCTCCAGTTCCCCACTAGATTAATTAGCTGCTAAATTGGTCTACTTTCCTTGAATCACAGTATATTTAAGAGACACCAACCTGTTTGCAGTCATTTTTCTGCATTAATTCCTTAGCTTTTTGCTGGAAGTCAATTTATTACTACAGATTTCTTTACTGCTCAGCATCCTATCTTATTAATTAGCACACATCCTAGTCACCTTGTGGTCAGCAAGACAGGGGCAGACATGAATTTCAGAGACTAGCAACTTTACAATCCGGAGATTTGTAGACGGCTTTACTTTAACTAATGTATTCTACAGTATGCGAATCAAATTTTGAAAAGCAGCATTATTCGTCACATGGATACGAATTTTGAACTTATATCAATTGAACTTGGAGACTTGGACGGCGCAATGAGTCACCAAATGTCCATATTTATACAAGTTTAATTTGTTTTCTTTTGCTCACAATTTGAACTGCATCGCGAGTTGTTGGGTACTTGAGTCAGGTGGCATCCTTCCATGTGAAGGAAGATGTGTTTAGTTTCTCAAAGGCGATGTTTGCAAAGCTAGTTACACAAGAGTTGCATCAGTACAATCCAATCCACTTTGATTTAATTAATTTCCGGTGCGCCAGATTACATGTAGTTGTTGAATCTGACCGTCTCGTAGTTGTAATAAAAATATATACTATGCATTTTGTTACAGAGTATCGTCCTTATCTGGTTGGATTATTGGCTCAAACAGCTTTCTCTTATTTGTTTACAGAGGTAGTAATGATTATCTTGTTTATATTGTAGAGCCACAAGCATAACGCTCCTTACCTTGCTGCGCTTTCACAAACACAGCATACTCTTGTGTGGTAGATCGAGAGTAAGAGCTTGAAGCCATGGTGGGTGTTGGAGAGATGATTGCGAGTGCCGTGGTGAAGCAAGTCACTAGCAGGCTAATCAAAATCGCGGGGGATGAGATCGCTCTGCAGTGGAAGTTTAAAGGCGAGGTGGATAAAATGGTGGAGAAAATGAAAGATCTCGAGGCTGTGATGCATGATGCTGACAATAAGGTGAGCCAAGCAGGAATTGCTGGAGAACAAGTTGGGCGGTGGCTCCTGAAGTTAAAATCCATTGCCTACGATGTTGAGGACCTGCTGGATGACTTGGATACTAAGAATAACGAAGCAAAGGTACGGCCACTATCTTACCCCTATCCTGTGATCCAAGGAAAAATCTTTCTTCAATAATTAGTCTTGTCTTTTTTTTGGACAAGACCGATTTCTGACGTCCAAAACTCACAGCTGGTTCCCCTTCGATTTCTCTTTGGGGTAGTCATCCTTATGTGTCTAAATATTTTTGTAGAATTGTTGTTTGTTTGTACAACACGTGTTGTACTTGATTAAGCTTGTTTGGTATGGTACTATGTAACTTTCTTTTTGAAATACTGTACTATGTTACTTGATGATCTGTTTCTGTGGTAGCGTCGCCGCACTTCTCCTTTGCATCAGACTCTCCCTCAGTGTAATATGTTCGAGGCTTTGGCTGCTGCTGTTGCACTTCTTTTTCTTCAGTTGTAAACTGTAATTACACCTTTTATATCCCTGTTTTACCTTCACTTTTAGCTAATGGGATTTTTGTTTACAGCTCAAGGTATTCTTTTCCCGGGACAATCAAGCCTACCAGTGGATAGCCAGACCCCACAATTTGGTGGATGTGAGGAAGAGAATAGAAGAAATAGAAAATGAGTGCAAGCCGTTCAATCTGGTTCCTCAAGGACAGGTAGAAAGGAGCAGAAAAAATGAGACTTTTGCAGCCATCAGCGATAGAGGCACGTCAACTGGAATGCAAGGGAGGAGTGCAGAAAAGGAAAAAATAGTAAACCTGATATTGAGAAGCCAAGCTAATGAGCATATCTCCATCATTCCAGTTGTAGGGCTTGGTGGTATAGGGAAGACAACATTGGCTCAATCAGTTTATGCAGACAAGAGGGTCGACATCTTCGACATCCGAGCCTGGGTTCATGTATCTGAAAAGTTTGATTTACTCAAAATTGTTAGGGCCATCATCAAAAGCATAGATGCCAATATCAACCTTGACAACGTTGGTTTGCAGTTTCTACAGGATAGTCTTCGAGTCAAACTTGCTGGTAAAAAGTACCTGATTGTTTTGGATGATTTCTGGGAAGAAGGGGGAGCTAACCTGGAAGAGCTGAAGCAGATGTTACAACATGGCTCCAGCGGTAGCAGGATTATAGTTACTACGCGTAACCAAAGCGTAGTGAAAAAAATGAAGACTGGTGTTCTTGCACATCAAAGGGTGATTCTCCCTGTGCACGAGTCTGACCAAATCAACATGGGTTTTCTGTCAACCAATGACTGCTGGGAACTAATAAAGATAAGAGCATTTGAGCCTGATGATGACCCGACTCCCTTGAAACAAATTGGATATGAAATTGCAGGAAAATGTGGAGGTCTACCGCTCGTGGCAAATGCTTTTGGGCATGTAATGTCAGAGGATAAGTCCATCAAGGCATGGCAAGACATAAAAGTGAGAATGGTTGATTTGGGTTTGAGAAGCGAATGTCAAAATGACACATTAGAGTCCCTCAAGTTGAGCTATTACTACATGAAGCGGGAGTTCAAAATTTGTTTTGCATATTTGGCGGCATTTCCAAAGGGCTTCCTTATAGACACCAACCTTCTGATCCAGCAATGGAATGCTCTTGGATACATCTATTCAGAATATGATGGTGAAAGCTGCATCAACTACCTTCTTGGGATGTCCTTTCTTCAGATTTCAGGACATCCTACGGTTAGTTTATCCAACACTATTTCGATCATTTCTGTTCAGTTATTGATGCCTTATCTATTAACTAGTATATGTTTTTTCAATATGATATGAAAATCAAATCATATACTCCCATATTTAGGAACTCCTTTTCTTGAAAGAGTTCATTGTACACATTCTTAAGGAAAAAGCCATAAGGGTATTTAATTTCAACTGTTGGTCAAGTTAGATTTAAACTGAATTTACTCTCCATCCTAACAATTAAAATTAAAAATACATTATATTATGATTTAAAAAAAAGAAGTTTCTTCATCTTTTTAGCCTCCAATTGTGACTGTTTTTACTCCATTTTATCTTGCTATACATTTTACATGGAAAAATAGATAAAGTGCTGTCTCAAAAACCACTCCAATATCCAAAATGTTTACATGCTCATTTGCACATGATCGTAGATACTATATTGGTATGAACATATGACTGAGTGATTGTTGGATACAGATTAATCACTTGGTAGCTATACATACTTAATCTATCCAATGAGTCATACTTAATCTGTCCAATGAGTTTTGCCTTTATTGTACAACACGTTTGATAGTAGTTACTTCTGCAGGATATTCTAAGTCCAGTGCATGCCAAGGCTTCTCAGAAGCTTATCATGCATGATTTGGTACATGATCTTGCCTCGGTAATTGCTGCTGATGAATTCTTTGTTCTCGATGCTGATGCTACTGAACCAAGGAGTTGGAAAAAGGCAATTCATTGCCGACATGCAGAGTTGATACAGTACCAGAATCAATCCAATGTCTTCAATTGTCTGCCAAAAAAACTTAGATCCCTCCACATTAGAGATTCGCAGGAATGTCAACTTCCTCCAAAGGCATTTTCTGGATCCAAGTACATGCGTGTCTTGGACCTAGCATGTGCAGCACGGCAACTCTCTCAAGGGCAATCTGCGTCAAGAAAAATCATGCTGCCACGTTCCATTGAAAAACTGAAGCTACTTAGGTACCTTGATGCCATGGGATTGCCAATTCCTTCACTTTCTAAGTCTGTGTGTACACTTCAGAATATGGAAACTCTGATTATGTCCAACTGCTCACTTGAAACCTTGCCTGACAATATCTGTAGCCTCCACAAACTTCGTTATCTGGACCTATCCGGTAATAGAAGCTTTGATAAGCTACCTACCTCATTGGGTAAGCTCGCTATACTCTCTTTCCTGAACTTGTCGGGGTGTTCCATCCTCCAAGAGTTGCCTAAATCCATCTGTGAGCTGGCATCTTTAGAACACCTTGATATCTCAGAGTGTTGTGTCATTCAAAATCTCCCTATTAAATTTGGTAGCCTTCTACAACTCATATTCCTAAACTTATCAGGGTGTTTCATGCTCCAAGAGTTGCCTGAATCCATCTGCCAGCTGACATATTTACAACACCTAGATATGTCAGAGTGTCGTGCCATTCGAAATCTCCCTCATAAATTTGGTAGCCTTCCAAAACTCATATTCCTGAACTTATCAGGTTGCTCCAAGATAACCAAACTTTCTGACAATCTTATACTTGAGTCTTTAGAGCATATGAACCTATCAAATTGCCATGAGCTAGAAAACCTGCCAAAAGAATTTGGCAACCTTCAAAGGCTTGGGTTCTTGTGCCTTTCTGATTGCTACAAGGTTTCATTGCTGCCAGAATCATTTTGCCAACTTATTCATTTGAAATTCTTAGATCTTTCAGACTGCCATGAGCTCAGGGAACTTCCTGCATGTTTTGGTAACCTTTTTGAGCTTGACTCTTTGAACCTAACAAGTTGTTGCAAGCTGCAAGTACTGCCCGAGTCATTCTGCAGGTTATCTAAGCTGAGGTATCTCAATTTGTCTTATTGTATGAGGCTTGATAAGCTCCCACCCTCGTTCTGTGACCTTAAGCTTCAATCATTGGACATATCTTGTACAGACTCTCTCAATGCCTTGCCAGATAGCATTGCTGAAATGACAAGTCTCACTCGATTTGAGGCCATGGAAGGAACTCCTGATGTGATGGCACGCATTCGGGAAATTAAAAAGCATCTTATTATTTCAGGAAAAATAGAGCATGTTGTACAACAGATAGAAAATAAAGGATGCAGCAGTATAGTGGAACTTGCAGATTTGACTTGTTATGAGTTGGTGGTTCAACGGCTTCAGAATGTCAAGCATCCAGAAGACGCGGAGAGAGCAAAGTTGCGTGATAAATCAGATCTGAGGAAACTAACTCTTTGCTGGGGAACCAACGGAGGCGAGGGTAAATCTGTGTTGGAAAGGCTCACACCTCCCCGGACTCTTGATTATTTTAAACTATTCAGGTATATGAGCAAGGATTTCCCTAAATGGATGTCTGACATCTCTTCCTACCTCCCTTCTCTCACCTACCTCGGCCTTGATGATTTAGGAACATGTGATACTCTTCCTCCATTTGGGCAGCTACCAAATTTAAGAGGCATGTCTATGACGAAAATGCCCAACATCAGGAAAATAGGCAAGGAATTCTTTGGGCAGGGCAGACCCTGTGTAAAATTAAGATCGATAATGTTGAAGTCCATGGAGAACTTGGCCGAGCTGTGGACAACAAGGTCAGGTGAAGAAAATGAAGAGTTCTTAATTCCTAATTTGCACAATTTGTCTGTATCGAACTGCCCAAAATTGAAGTTTCTACCATATCCGCCAAGAAGTATGATTTGGTACTTGAAAAACGTTGATGAGATTGTTCCAGAAGGAGGATTTGGGAAGCTTTCATCTTCTGCTCTTCCTTTTCAGATGGTAATAAATAATTGCAATTTTCCTCCAGAGAACTGGGATAGACTTCATCATTTCCCCACCATTGAAATATTACAAGTTGAATCCTGCAACGGCTTGAGGGCATTGCCTGAGGTCATTATGTGCTTCACTTCTCTAAAAATCCTAATTTTGAATTCATTGAAGGAATTGGAGTCACTACCGAAATGGTTGGGGTGCCTCATTTCCCTGCAACGTGTTCTCATCATGGATTGTCCCAAGCTAACATCTTTACCAGAAAGCATGAAGAACCTTACTGCTCTGAAACTGCTACTGCTGCAGGGGTGCAAAGGCTGGGACATATTGCCGGAATGGATAGGGCAGCTCACTGCCCTACAAAGTTTTGAAATCATTGATTTCCCCAACCTGACATCTTTGCCAGAAAGCATCAAGGACCTTTCTTCTCTAACAGATCTTTATATAAAGGACTGCCAAGGCCTAGTTATGTTGCCAGAATGCCTAGGACAGATCATTTCCCTGCAAAAACTTCGCATCATCAATTGTCCCAACCTGACATCTTTGCCGGAAAGCATGAAGGACCTTACTTCTCTAAAAGAACTTTCGATAGAGGAGTGCCAAGCCTTAGATGTGTTACCTGGATGGCTGGGACAACTCACTTCGCTACAAGAATTTAACATCATCAATTGCCCCAACCTGACATCTTTGCCAGAGAGCATACAAAACCTTACCGTCTTGAAGGAACTCTACATTTGGGGATGCCCAAATCTGGTTGAGAAGCTCCAAGGAGAGGACGCCCAGAAGATTTCTCACATCCCAGCAGTTACAGTGAATGATGGTACGGAAATCCCTTCATTTCTCTTAGTTACTTATTGATTCATTTGCACATTGATCAGCAATATTTGTGATAAACTCGGAATTTATAGGTGCATAGATATTTTACTTCTGCTTGGTGTACATGTCATTCGCATGCTCTATATATTGCCTTTTATGAGTTCTGCTTTGCTGATAAGTAGATTTAGATTGACATTCGGATCAGTCGTTAATTCTTTCTGTACATGTTTATAGCTAGCTGTTTCCAGTTTGTTCCTTTCTATCATGTGTACAAGGACCGTGATCAATTGATGGTATTGTTGCTTAGTAGAGTTTGCCGCAAAGCTCTGGCAGTTAGGGACTATTTGATTCAGCAGGGTAACAGGGGAACAATTTTTGGTCTTATGCAGAGCCGTGGTTAACTTCCCAACAAGCAGGAGAGGAATAAGGTGGAAGACTGGAATTGATGGCTGCAACGTGGAGAGCGAAAGGAAACAAACAACCAAAGGTGAGAAGGAGAAATCTGTAATGCTTTTGTCATCATGATTTTTGTTTGTGGTTCATCAGTAGTTTTCATGGTGTGAGTTAAGCCTGACGGTCGTGTATTCCAGGCGATTAGAACTCTTGTGCATGTGAAGGTTGAGTCCCCAAGCATTCTTTTTCTTTTATCTGGAAGACTGTATCGCTCTTGTGGCTGAGATCTTGCCAATGCCACGGGATAGATTGATAGGATCCAGAGTCAGTCGGTCTGAGGCTTCTGCAGCAAACCAGCACATGGCAGTCATATACTGAATGATGGTGATGCGGCAGCGGGCGTCGAGCTGCATTGCCATGAGATCCAGTTCACCTGTAAGTAATTTTCTCCTCCACTGCCCCCTCGCCGATTCAGTAATTTATCTCATCTCCTCTGACTTCAGAAGCTAACATGGATTGATGCTTGCTTTCTTTGGCAGCACAGCTGAGGGTGAGCAACAGAAGGAGCTGGAGGCACGGATTTCAACGTGCGAAGATCGAATGGACCACTACCCTTCAAAAGCAGGTTGGTCCCAGGACTGAACTGCTAACTGTTCTATGTTTACGAACTTACTTAACACTCATCGGTACTACTACCGTGCATGCATTTGCAGGATAGAAACTGCCCGCTTCTCTGTATATGAGTTTTGTATGGAGAGTAAGTGAAATCGTCGACACATTCTCATCAAGAGCTTATAACCCGTCGACGCTGCAACAACATTCTCTGCGCTTGTCCAGGTGGGTAACCCCCCTTTCTCTCTTCCACTCATATTTCGGTACAACTCAAGCTTACATTTCCAAGCTTTCTTGTTATCTCAGGTGGAACGGCAAAACTGTTGGTCTGGTCGGCTAGGACAAAGGTCGGTTTGAGTTGTGATGAGAGTTGAACGCGACGGTCAAAGCTCTCCGTCAGGCGTCAGATGAAACAAGAAAAGGATGATGATGCACAACACGAAACACTATGGAAACTGTATGAGAAGGATGACGTTATCGCTCTAAACCCTGATCACGACACTTGGACAACAACGGTGTACAGCTGTGTACATATGTGCCATTCTGCCAAGAATTGAACCTATTATTGTTGACTGTATTCCACCCGCCGCCAAATAAATTAGCCAGACGTGGCAGCTGGACTGGGATTTGGAATGGAGTGTCCCAGGCCAGAGTTTTGATGTCTCCTCTCTTGTATTTCGAGTGTATGTCAGCTAAGGTGCACCATTGTAGTGTCCTGTACGTCATGACTTGGGCCTAGCTACAATGGGTGGTCATTGGTTTTTTCCTGTTTTGAGTTAATTCTGATGGTCATGTTATTCCAGGCGATTGGAACTATGTTTATGGCAAGCTGGAGTCCCAAGTATTCTTTTTCTTGTACCTGAAAGACTATTGCTCTTGTGGCGATCCTCTTGCCAATGCAATGGGATAGTTTGATAGGATTCAGACTCAGAGGTTATGGTGCAGCCATACTGAATGGTGGTTATGGGGCAGCAGGGGTCGAGATTCACCACAACGAGCTCCAGTTCGTTCACCTATAAGTAATGCCGTAATCCACAGTCCCCTTGCCAATTCAGTAATTTGCTCATTCCTGTTTTCCGCCGTGGATTCTGTGTATACTGCACGGTTCGGAAACTTGCTCTGTTCATCGCTGGCTTGTTCGGTATTTTTCTTCTATTGCTTACAGAAGTATAACCTCCACATGTGAGTCTGCAGAAAGTTCTTAAAAATGAACGAGTATAATTTAGGATTGAAGGCTTGATAGCAACTGATTACTTGAACTACAGCTTCAGTTGCACTAGCATTGCCGGGCATTTTTCTTCATGTTTGACAAGAGAGGATGCGCTTGAAGAATGAAGACGGTAATAGCAAAGAAGCTGGCAGTAGCACCTGAAAAGTGCAAAGTGGTGATGAGTCTTGGTGGAGAAAGTTTCAGAGCTAGAAGAAGATTGTTTCACAGCATCCACGCTGGTTTCTAAAAAGTGTAAGTATCAATCGAACTTGACTGGATATGTTCTAAAAAGATGCAACATAGTGTACTGTTGGGCAGCAAATTCGTTAGGTTTTTATTTTTCAAGCCGTGAACCTTCTAATTTACTGAGCTTTGTTAGCCAATAAATAGTTTGCATTGTTCTGGCTAAATTCAATTTGGGCATTGAACTTTATCTTATCTACTCGACTTCCGAAGCTAAGATGGATGATTCTACTCACAGGATGCTCTCTTTGGCAGCACAGCACAGCTGAGGGTGAGCAACATGCAGAGCTGGATGCACTACGAGTTCCAATATGGGAAGATCGAATGGAGCACTTCCTTTGAAATGCAGGTGGGTAACCCCCTTTCTCCATTTCGCTCACGTTTCAGTGCAACTCCAGTTTATATTTATGAGCTTTCTTGTTTTGTCAGGTGGAACGGCGCAAGTGTTTGTCTGGTAGGCTAAGACAGCAGTCAGATTGAGTTGTGGTGATGGGAGCCGAAGGCGAAGGTCAGAGCTCTCCGTCGTATGCAACATTGGATGGTAGAATCAATTTTGGCTATTGTATTTCTGAGTGCCAGCTAGAGATGGCATGGAACCTATGTACAGTCTTGGGGATGTACATGCTTGTTTTCATGGTGCACTCAGAATCTCTGTACGTGAGCTCATACGATAGCTAATTGCTTGGCTTGTTTGGTATCTAATAGATGATGTTCCCTTGTTTAATCATCTCTTTTCCTGATAAAATGCAGTGGGCCTGCTACATGTTCTTCACTTCATACTACCTTGCTCTGCATTTGTCAGATTTTGTAACTGGGGTGCAGTTTGATCAACATATACCTTACTCGGCGATTGTCAACTTTTATCGCTTAAATTCATAAGGTCTCAATGTGGGTCGCCTGCATGACTAATGATGTAATAGAGGAACAGGTCGCACCCCTATCCATGAAACAAGGAAGCTTCTATCAACTAAAAGATTGACACCTAAGGTTTTGCCCATTACACGCCCAAGATGGTAAACCAACATTATTTCTCTAAGCTGGGACGATATGAAATACTGCTACTGCAAATCATCCGGGAAACAGTATTATGCCTTACAGCCTTGTCCAAAAGATTCGCAAAGCCGCGGACATTACAACCCATGTTCAGGGGCCATGGTACTCTGCTCATGGTGAAATAGCAGTGGATACATACATTATATATGTACAGTACACTAATTATTGTCTTTCATTGGAGAGTAGGTTTCAGCGTGAACGATTACCCTGACGACTACTCATCCGGGTTGGAGATGCTCCCCTCCTGGTGGTACATAGCATCGTCGTGTGCTTCTGGATCACTGGCTTAGTACGCTCTTCTCCTTGCGGCCTTGGTGCCTTCAAGCGTTGGTATGCAAGCACTAGATAGCCTTTGCGGTGGCAGAGTCTTGTTGCTTCAGTCTTGGTAATATACTTAATTCCACAAGTGCGTCATATCCACTGAACATCGTCACTGAAAATATCATAACAAACAAACCCAGGATGGGCCAAAATTTGATCAGATTGTTGACTCGGCTTAAGATCAGGTAGAGTAACGTGTATCATTATGAAGAAAAACATGTAGTAGACAAAATGAGCATATGAAGCATATGAAATGGGAATCAAAGTTGGAAAAAAAAGGCAAAGAAATGAAAGATGACAATCACTAGCTACATAAAAGGAGACAGAAAGTAGAAGCATATGAAATGGGAACCATAGACAGATGGAAATCAAAACATAATTCATTGTTCTCGAACATAACATCTATTTCGACATAAGATCCAATCATCAAACCACCAAACTACTTCCATGATGGTCCATGGAAACTTGGGCACCAAATGGCAATGGCATGACCCTGTCCCCAACCCCACAGATAAGGACATAAGGTCATTCAATTTAAATAGGAAGACAAGGATATGTATTGTAAGGAAAACTGAGATTGTATCACACGTATAATCAAGTCTTCCATAAACCAAAGAGCAAAAGATGCAAAGCATGATGAAACTTGAAGGCCCCTCCCACCGGCCCACCCACATAAATAGGGAAGATACAGAAACTGATGAACCCAATATGCCATATTGACAGTAAAAGAGCACTCATGGATAGGAGGTTGTGTATGAAAAGAATGCATTTCTTGATGTTTTTCCTTGTGATTGCACACTGACTTACGCGCTGATTCGGTAATACGTGTACACTGACTTGTGATCTGGTGCAGCCATACATGTACACCTACTTACAAGTTGCTGCAATCACAAAAGCAACTCTGCAGAGAAAGAAGCAAAACATGATCTAGTACTGATTCCTGAGACTTGCAAATTATTACTGCTAACATTTCAGGGATCAGCTTAGCAGCATGTCCATTTATATGCAACTTCAAACGATATGCACAATATGTAACACATGCTCCTAAAGAGACTGACACGTAAACATGTTATACACCAAAATAACATGGAAAATCCATACAAGGACTACAAGTCACTAGGGAGCAATTGTACCTTTGGACAGTAACTTTCACATAGATCTGTGATCCATAGGAGTGCATCAACGCATGCTCGGAAAGACCCAAACAGGTGGCCTGAAATCAGAATCGGACAATGCAGCTCCCTCTAAGTTCTCAGCAACAAATTCATCACAAGGTCCATCGGCCAAGGAATACTCGACCCACTTTCTTTTGGCATCTGTGAAGTATAAGCAATCCCTTTGAAGTCCTGGATGATCTAGACCAAGGCAACTTGCAAAGAAATAACCTGAAAAGCATGTCATTCCTTTCGTCGGAACAGCACGGCCTACAAAGTAAAAATATGACAAGATCAATGTGCAGTCACCAAGGCTAGTAGTCCTTGTCCACTTCCCCTCCCTTGACTGCCACCGGAAAACATGAAACTCCTCTGGGCAGTCCCCAACGGCGCCAATGAGCAACAACTCATCGAGACACTCTGCGAGACAGAAATATAAACTCCCATGTGCGGCCTGTGAATCCAAATGATCTCCAAGAAACGTGAATTCCATTGAATTCTTGTCTGACAGATTGGCCATGGCGAGGCGGTAACATAGGCCGCCGGCATCTTCAGATCTGACCAGCACATGCAGGTTGCCCTTGAGAAAGATCAAATCCTCGAGCACATAGGGTTCAGTGCATGACGCCACGCGCCACTCAACATCCCCAAGGCAGCAGTACTGGACGACACGGCCGACCGTCGGAACGAAGGCAATGACGAGATCACCGGAGAGGAGAAGGCGACAGAAGTCTGCAGGTGGATGGGGGTGGCGAAATCGCTTGCCTGTGAGGAGGTGGACGAAGCTGAGCTCGTGGTGGCTGGGCCTGGCCATGGTGATGCGATAGCAGAAAGAGTAGAAGGCGACAGGGCTAGGGTCAGCATCAGGGACGGGGAGGGGGAGGCGGAAGCGCAGGCGGCGGCGGAGGGGGAGGTGAAACAGGGCTCGAGATCCGGGGACAAGGAGGAGGTGTGGGGCTTGGGAGGCGAGGTTGGACAACGATGGAGGGAGGAGATCCCGGTAGGTTGCGCGGAGGGCGAAGAAATCCTGGAGGGTGGTCAGACGACTCGCGATCTGGAAGATGAGCTCGGGTAGGAAGTAGGGTGACGAGGTTGCCATTGCGGGATTTGGGGACGAGGAGGAGGAGGAGGAGGCCAGGGTGGTGGCCGGCAGTGATAATTTTCTCCGGTGGGTCGCCGGCTTCGTCATTTCACTCATTGGATCTGCTGTCGGGTGATGCGTTGGATTTGCGAGTGTTCTTTTAAGAGAGAATTCCTTATTTGGCCCTTTTTAAAAAATCTAATTCCCTTTTGGCCCTAAAATTATCATTTTTCCTTTTTTGACACCGCAACTTCATTTTCTTCCTTCCATGACACTTCCATCCTTTTTTTTGCTATTAACATCGTCAAGTTTGACTTGGAAAATCCTATTTACCTCTGCTTTAGCACGCTGTAAGAAAACATAGAAAACTCTTTTTTGACCGAACCGTCCTGCATTCTCTCCCAATTCCCATTATTTCCTGATTCCCCTCCCCCATTTACTACGAGCCCTAACCCTACCTTGTGCAGCGCAAGGCACACATCGGCGGCCACGCGAGGCTGGGAGAGCGGCATGGAGGAGGGCGTGGCCGACACTGCTACGGATGGCGGGGTGGACGGCACGGTGGAGGGGGGCCATGACGCTGCACATGTCTTGGCATCGGGCCCACATGGTGGGGAGGTGGAGGGCGGCGAAGGAGCAGTGGAGGACGGGTGAAGCGGCACTGTGCCGGGCTCGGTGGAATGGCTAGGGCCATGCGGCGGTCTCAGCCTTGCACGGTCAAGGCAGGGCAATGGACGGTGCCCAAGGATCACCAACGGATGGCGACGGTGCGACGGCCTCGGATGCGACTATATCGGTGTGGTTTGAACGGTGAGTTCCTCTCTTCTCTAGATTTCTCAAAATGCAACAGATTACTTAGACATCGGTATTTGCTACCAAATCTGCAATAGAAAAAAGACAAATATTAGGTTCATCTAAAAAAGTATGTTCAAAGATCTTGGATATATATGGATATCAAATGCTTTTGTTTTGAGAAGGTTATCGATTCTAACTTAACAAATTATAAGGACCTGGTTGAATCAATCGTAGAGTAGTACCCGCCTCATTATTTGGAAGTTGTACATGTTCAGTACTATGATAATTTTCTTAAAATCTAACCTGAAGTAACATCTGACCAAGAATTGGTGTATATGTTTGACAAACACTCTAAGACAAAGGTTGTGCACATGTTTGTTGCATATTGTGATCCATCTGAACCATATGGCCCTATCACGGAGTGGCATAGTGATGTACATATATAGCCAACCTAACAACACAAAACAAGATGATGGTTAGCTTCGCAACCCAGTACCTGAGAATGAGCTTGTTGGTGTTGAGATGAGGAAAATATTTATTTAAAGGATGAACCGTACCTCTTATCGTGGTTCCTTGTTCCCATATAGAAAAGGACTAAAACAATGTTCCTGATCATGAGAGCGAGGATGAGAGCATGTTAGAGGTTGGAGTAGAGGAAGATGAGGAATTGCACAAGGCAGATCATGCACCACATTTGGAATATGATAAATTAGATCCTCCAATGACGGAAGGCAGAAAATATCCGAATATGGCAGCGTTTAAGTTGGGGCTTTCTCATCATGCAATCGAACATGAATTTGAGTTTAACACTAAGAAGTGTGCACCACATAGGTTCAGGGCTTATTGTTTAAGAAGAGATGAAGACAAGTGTCCATGGAGGATATATGCTTCTACAATGGAAGATGAGTGCATCATAATGGTAGTTTTCTAACTTCACTCATGTGTGCTTAAATTGTTAAAAGATCTTTACTAATTATCTATGTTCGTATTTTGTAGGTGAGGAAAAACTTTTGTGGTCATGATTGGTGTAGTACAAAAAGGAAAAAGAAGGTGAAAAATGCAAACAAGTAGTGGATATGTGAGCACGTGATGGACTGGCTAATTGAGGATGCAACTCTAGGACCAAAGGCATTGAAAAAGAAGCTTAAAGAGCACCATAGAGTCAACATCAACTACAAGCTTTGTATATCTAGGTAAGTTGCTAGCCTTGAAGAAACTATGTGGTGATTGGGACACAAGCTTTGTTAATATGTATAGTTTTAAGGCACAAACTAAAAGTTGTTGCCCCAGTAGCATAGTGTTGATTGATCATTACACAATAAAAGATAAAATTAGATTTAGAAGAATTTTGTCGCTTTGAAGCCTTGCATCGATGGGTTCCTTAGTGGTTGCAGGCCACTTGGTAGTAGATAGCACCTTCTTGACAGCAGGAACTAATGAGAATTGGATCTGTCTCATGCAATTGGGTAGACAAGCCATAGGATCCCTAAGGGGTTTAACCATATGCACCGATGGTGGGCAACCAGTGATGACAGGTTTAAAAGAAGTGTTCCCAGAGGGCTGGAGATAAGGAATGTATGTTTCACTTGGTGTCCAAATTGAAGAATAAGTTTCATGGAAAGGTGTTTGATGACCACCTTTGGGTTACTGCTTACTCATGGAACCCATATTTATTTGAGAAAAAATTGGTTGCAATGAACATAGCAAAGCCAGCGGCAACTGCATATCTTAGGAGGTGGCACACTAGGTTGTGATCTAGGAGTTAGTTCTCAACAATTTGCAAGGTGGATGTTGAGAACGCCGCTAGCTCCGGCAAACTCTATCGCTGTGACCCCGACCTCTTCGTCTTGCACCTCCCGGACCCCTTCCCGGTCCTTTGAACCAGCTAGCACGTAGATCCTTGAACACAAGGGCTAATGACAAGTGCACACCGTCCCCACACTCCTTGAATGTATGACCGAGATACCCACACAACACCAATCGGGGAGTCGCTCGTAGGCGATTGTGAACACCTCCCTCTTCTTCCCCTTTACAAGAGTGGCTACATTTTTAGAGGCTTGTGGACATTGATTTTCACCTTGACTCTGAATTTTCCCCCTCAAAATCTTGAGACTTTGGCTGCGCAAAAATAAATTCTCCAAACTTTGATGCCAATGATTTCAGCAGCGGATGACAGTCATCAGGGAGATTGTGTATTTGAACCCATATCTCAAGTGTGTCAAGGGCAATTGAAGAAGGTTTTGTGAAGCCATCATATGGTGCGAGAACCATCGTGTTGCCCTGGAAGGTCCAAGGTCCCTCCTCCATGACTCTCTCCCAAGCTCCAAGGCATGCAAATGGCAGCGTGTAAAGGTTCTCATTCAGCGACCGGGTCTTCACATCCTTCGCCAGATCCCATCACTAGTAGAAAACAGGGCTTTGGTTCGGGCCAGCCCAGCCCATTAGTCCCGGTTCAGTCACGAACCGGGATCCATGGGGGGCATACGTCCCGGTTCATGCGCCCAGGGGGCTGGCCGGGGCCTCGTGGGCATTGGTCCCGGTTCGTCTGGACCCATTTGTCCCGGTTCCTGGCATGAACCGGGACCAATGGGCCTCGCTCCTGGCCCACATCCATTGGTCCCAGTTCGTGGCTTGAACCGGGACAGAAGGGGGGCCTTTAGTCCCGGTTCCACGCACGAACCGGGACCAATGAGGTGGCTATATATACCCCATCGCCGGCGAGCAGAGCACTCCACACTGCTCTGTTTTTTCTGGCCGGCGAGGGGAGAGCTTTGTGGTGCTCTAGCTCACCTCCTATGCACATGAGGTGTTTGATGAAATGCCCGAGCCACACTAGTTAAGCTTTCTCCTCTCGAAGCTCGACCTTCAAGCTCCATTTTCCTTAAGATTTGTCTAGGTTTAGCGGTCCGTCACGTCCCGTCCCCGTCTTCACCGCCGTCGATCGCCCACGCCAATCTCGTCGCCGGCATAACCGTGGTGAGCCTCTTGTTCTTATCTTCTTTCTAAAAGAAAAAAAAATCTTACTTGTATGATTTAGATAGATACTTGTCTAATTTTCTTACTTTTATTATTGTTTGTTATTATATAGCGGGATGGTTTTGGTATCCGCCCCCGTCGGGCCTCGTCCTGTCTATGATTCGGATGTGGTATATATTATATTTTATAACTATTTGGTTCATTTATTGTTTATGACAATTATGCCGACCAATGTGACATAGATTTTTTTATCTAGGAGGTATGTGAACCGGAAATTCCAACCGACCCTATTGTCGAGAGGTTAAATTTAGTTGAAGAAGAAAACAATTACTTGAAGGAAAAATTGAAAAAAATTGAGGAGGAGAAGATGATATTGGAGTTGCATGTTGCGGATGTCGTCGATGATCACAAGATCAAGATGGATGCAATGCGCTTCAAGATTAGAAAGTATAGAAAATATGTCATTCATACCGAGGCTTGGTATCATTATGCCGTTGGATCAATTGTTACCTTGGTTGCGATTATGATCGCATTTGTTGTTGCATTGAAATGTTTTACATAGTTTCAATGTATGGTTTAATTAGATGCTCTGGAGAGCTATATGTTGTTCAATGAGAACTATGTATGTACTTTGGTTTTAATGTGATGATGAACTTCTATTAATTTGGTCACTTATCTATTCATGATGTTTTGTAATGGTTTTTTACACACTTAATTATATATAATGCACGTAGATGTACCGGCAATGGATGTACGGTGACAGACGCACCTCCGAGTACATTAAGGGCGTGCATAATTTTCTCGAAGTGGCTAAGGCAAACAAGCAGAATGGTTTTATGTGTTGTCCATGCCCTATATGTGGGAATACGAAGTCTTACTCTGACCGGAAAATCCTTCACACCCACCTGCTTGAGAAGGGTTTCATGCCACACTATAATGTTTGGACCAGGCACGGAGAAACAGGGGTTATGATGGAAGACAACGAAGAAGAAGAGGACGATGACAATTATGTGCCCCCTGAATACGGTGATGCTGCAACGGGGGAAGCTGAAGATCAAGAGGAACCAGACGATGTGCCCGATGATGATCTCCGCCGGGTCATTGTTGATGCAAGGAGACAGTGCGAAAGTGAAAAGGAGAAGCTGAAATTCGATCGCATGTTAGAGGATCACCAAAAAGGGTTGTACCCCAATTGCGAAGATGGCAACACAAAGCTCGGTACATTACTGGAATTGCTGCAGTGGAAGGCAGAGAATGCTGTGCCTGACAAAGGATTTGAGAAGCTACTGAAAATATTGAAGAAGAAGCTTCCAAAGGATAACGAATTGCCCGACAGTACGTACGCAGCAAAGAAGGTCGTATGCCCTCTAGGATTGGAGGTGCAGAAGATACATGCATGCCCTAATGACTGCATCCTGTACCGTGGTGCGTACGAGGATTTGAACGCATGCCCGGTATGCGGTGCATTGCGGTATAAGATCAGACGAGATGACTCTGGTGATGTTGACGGCGAGCCCCCCAGGAAGTGGGTTCCTGCCAAGGTGATGTGGTATGCTCCTATAATACCATGGTTGAAACGTCTGTTCAGAAACAAAGAGCATGCCAAGTTGATGCGATGGCACAGAGAGGACCGTAAGAAAGATGGGAAGTTGAGAGCACCCGTTGACGGGTCGCAGTGGAGAAAAATCGAAAGAAAGTACCGGGCTGAGTTTGCAGGTGACCCAAGGAACGCACGGTTTGGTTTAAGCGCGGATGGCATTAATCCTTTCGGGGAGCAGAGCAGCAATCACAGCACCTGGCCCGTGACTCTATGTATCTATAACCTTCCTCCTTGGCTGTGCATGAAGCGGAAGTTCATTATGATGCCAGTACTCATCCAAGGCCCTAAGCAACCCGGCAACGACATTGATGTGTACCTAAGGCCATTAGTTGAAGAACTTTTACAGCTGTGGAATGGAAACGGTGTACGTGTGTGGGATGAGCACAGACAGGAGGAATTTGACCTGAATGCGTTGCTGTTTGTAACCATCAATGATTGGCCTGCTCTCAGTAACCTTTCAGGACAGACAAACAAGGGATACCACGCATGCACGCACTGTTTAGCTGACACCGAAAGTATATACCTGGACAAATGCAGGAAGAATGTGTACCTGGGGCATCGTCGATTTCTTCCGACCAACCATCAATGTCGAAAGAAAGGCAAGCATTTCAATGGCGAGGCAGATCACCGGAAGAAGCCCGCTATGCGTACCGGTGATCACGTACTTGCTATGGTCAATGATTTACACGTAATCTTTAGAAAGGTCCCGGCGGACTATCTGTTCCGAATGACGCTGAGGGACGCGCTCCCATGTGGAAGAAGAAATCTATATTTTGGGACCTACCCTACTGGAAAGACCTAGAGGTCCGCTCTTCAATCGACGTGATGCACGTGACAAAGAACCTTTGCGTGAACCTGCTAGGCTTCTTGGGCGTGTATGGAAAGACAAAAGATACACCGGAGGCACGGGAGAACCTGCAACATTGGCACGAAAAAGACGGCATGCCTCCAAAGCAGTATGAAGGTCCTGCCAGCTACTAGGGATGGCACCCGCAGGGTTTGGGTACGGGTGGAGCCACCCCATACCCTTACCCGTCCCCTCTGAGCTTACCCATCACCCTTACCCATACCCGCCAATGGGTACAATTTTTTCCCATACCCGTTACCCGACAGGGTAGATGGGTACCCGTGGGTTAAATTACCCATGTTTGCAAAGCATCAGTTTGAACAACTCATAGTCATAAAAAACAACATATAATTATAATCTATAAACAAAAATAGATTATAAGAACAACACCCACTTTTAAACAACAAGACATCATAAAGAACAACATATTTAATAAACGACATCACTTTCTCGTAAACAACAACACATCAAAACATCATCACATAGTCATATATTTTGAGCTCACAAATTCATCACAAAGCGTTGAGATAATTTTGAGTTCATATAGATTATATATGGGTATGTGGGTATGGGTTATATGATCCCATACCCGTACCCGCTCTACCCGATGGGTTTAACATTTCCTTATTTATATACCCATGGATAATGTTTTATCCCATACCCTTACCCTAATAGGGTTTTTACCCGCAGGGTACGTGGGTAATGGGTACCCATTGCCATCCCTACAAGCTACGCTCTTACCAAAGAAGAGAAGGAAATCTTCTTTGAATGCCTGCTCAGTATGAAGGTCCCGTCTGGCTTCTCGTCGAATATAAAGGGAATAATAAATATGGCAGAGAAAAAGTTCCAGAACCTAAAGTCTCATGACTGCCACGTGATTATGACGCAAATGCTTCCGGTTGCATTGAGGGGGCTTCTACCAGAAAACGTTCGATTAGCCATTGTGAAGCTATGTGCATTCCTCAATGCAATCTCTCAGAAGGTGATCGATCCAGAAATCATACCAAGGCTAAGGAGTGATGTGGCGCAATGTCTTGTCAGTTTCGAGCTGGTGTTCCCACCATCCTTCTTCAATATCATGACACACGTCCTAGTTCATCTAGTCGACGAGATTGTCGTTCTGGGCCCCGTATTTCTACACAATATGGTCCCCTTTGAGAGGTTCACGGGAGTCCTAAAGAAATATGTTCGTAACCGCGCTAGGCCAGAAGGAAGCATCTCCATGGGCAATCAAACAGAGGATGTCATTGGGTTTTGTGTTGACTTCATTCCTGACCTTAAGAAGATTGGTCTCCCTCAATCGTGGTATGAGGGGAGACTGACTGGAAAAGGCACGCTAGGAGGGGACTCAATAATATGCAGGGACGGGCATTCTTGGTCTCAAGCACACTACACAGTTCTACAGAACTCTACCTTGGTGACCCCGTATGTCGATGAACACAAGAACATTCTGCGCTCCAAACACCCGGAGCAGTGTGACGACTGGATTACATGTGAACACATCAGGACTTTCGACAGTTGGTTGGAAACACGTCTCAGAGGTGACAACACTGTTTCTGATGAGTTGTACTCGTTGTCCAGGGGACCATCTTCGACTGTATTGACTTACAAAGGATACGAGATAAATGGGAATACATTTTACACGATCGCCCAAGATCAAAAGAGCGCCAAACAAAACAGCGGTGTCCGCTTTGATGCAGCAACCAAGAGGGGAAAGGACACATATTATGGTTACATAGTGGACATATGAGAACTTGACTACGGACATGATTTTAAGGTCCCTTTGTTTAAGTGCAAATGGGTCAATCTGTCAGGAGGCGGGGTACAGGTAGACCCACATTACGGAATGACAACAGTGGATCTGAACAATCTTGGGTACACAGATGAACCATTCGTCCTAGCCAATGATGTGGCGCAGGTTTTCTATGTGAAGGACATGTCTACCAAACCGAGAAAAAGAAAAGATAAGGAAGCGAATACATCATACGATGAGCCAAAGCGCCACATAGTTCTTTCAGGAAAAAGAGACATCATGGGATTGGAGGGCAAGACAGACATGTCTGAAGATTATGAAAAGTTTCATGAAATTCCTCCCTTCAAAGTCAAGGCTGACCCAAGCACCCTGTTAAGCGATGAAGAATATCCATGGTTACGGCGCAATAAGCAAAGGACACAAGCGAAGAAAAATTGAAGACAGATGAAGTCAGAAAGGGTTGAAAATTGATGATGTGGCTTTGAATGGTTCATTTTGAACACACAAAAAGTCTGGAGTTCAAATAAGTTCAAAAAAATGAAATCCCTTTGTAACAGATGAGTTTTCGTCCGAAACCGTGATACTTCGAAAGAGATTGTCCATTTTGTACATGAAGTGCATCCAGTTTTTGCCGTAACCCTCTCAATTTTTTAGCACATGCTATGTGGGTGAAATGATGATATCATGCCAATTTTCAACCTCTTCAGAGTTCATTTGAAGTGCTTTTCAATTTTAGGGTCATTTAGCTCAAAAAAATCAGTAAATGCATGAAAAATAACAGATGAAGTCAGAAAGGGTTGAAAATTGATGATGTGGCTTTGAATAGTTCATTTTAAACACACAAAAATTCTGGAGTTCAAATAAGTTCAAAAAAATGAAATCCCTTTGTAACAGATGAGTTTTCGTCTGAAACCCTGATACTTCGAAAGAGATTGTCCATTTTGTACACGAAGTGCATCCAGTTTTTGCCGTAACCCTCTCAACTTTTTAGCACATGCTATGTGGGTGAAATGATGATACCATGCCAATTTTCAACCTCTTCAGAGTTCATCTGAAGTGCTTTTCAATTTCAGGGTCATTTGGCTCAAAGAATGAACTAATATAAAAAAGAATGAACTGGAAAACTTTTTTGAAACTCTAATAGCAAAAATAATAAACTAAAATTTATGCAACTAAAATTATCAAAGTATTTTCTGTTCAAAACATTAAAAGCAAAAAAGAATTTTCATAAATAACTTTTTTTGTTAGAAACTTTAATAGCAAAAAGAATTATCATAAAGATTTTTTTTGTTAGAAACTAAAATAACAAAAACTTGAACAAATAAAAAAATGCACACAAATTTCAAAGAATTCAAATTTAAACTATTCAAATTTGAAAACTAATGGCACTAACAGAAAGTTTATAATTTTTCTGACCTAAAAGCAAAAAAGAATTAAAAAAATAAAGCAAAAAACAAAAGAAAATAAATAATAAAAAAACAAAACAAAAAACTGGAAAAAAATAAAAAAAAATGCCACCTACTGGGCCACCACGGCCTGAATACGACTAGAAACCCAGCCATCCAGGTGGGCCAGGATTCAGGCCCGCAGAAGGCCCAATAGGCCCACAGGCATGCACAGAGAGGTTAGGCCCGTAAGCCTGCTTTAGAGAGGAGCTCGACAGCTAAGGCACACCGCACCTTATAAACAGGTGCGGCTCTCTCTCAGCTAGCGAGGTGGGACTAAACATCCACCGCGGCTGTGCCAGGCACAGGCTATTGGTCCCGGTTGGTGGCTCGAATCAGGACCAATGCCCACCTTTGGTCCTGGTTCTTGGCACCAATCGGGACCAATGCCCCCCTTTAGTCCCGGTTGGTGCCATGAACCGGGACCAAAGGTCTCTGTTTCCCGCCCTTTGGGCTGCTGAAAAGAGACCTTTGGTCCTGGTTTGTGGCACCAAAATTGGTCCTGGTTGGTGCCACCAACCGGGACCAATTGGTCCCGGTTGGTGCCACTAACCAGGACCAAAGCCTTTGCTATATAAGCCAGCACTTAGGAAATTTTCAAATTTCCATCGCCAGTTCGTGCCCGACGCCCCAGCGCTGCTCCTCGTCGCCGTCGCCGTCGTTGCCCCTGCCTCCGACGTCGTCGTCGCGCCGCCCCTGCCCCGAGCCCTCGACGCCATCGCCGCCCGCTTCCCGCTCCTCGTCGTCGTCGCCCAGCGCCCCTGCCCCCGACCACGCCGTCGCCGCGTCGGCCCCTGCCCCGCGCCCGAGCCCCTGCCCCGGCCCGCCCCCGCGCGCCGGCGCCCTCGCCGCCCCCGCCGTCGCCGTCGTCGTCGCCATCGCCGTCGCCAGCCGCCCCCGCTGTGAGCCGCCGCGCCGCCCCGTCTCTGTTTTTTTTTCATTTTTTATTAGATTAATTTTTTGTTCATATATATATATAATGTATATATTTATGTATGTGCCTATATGTATGTAGATGTTCATAATGTATTAATTTTTTTGTTCAGAGCATGTTTTTGTTCATGATGAGGGGGGGATGGGGGTCGATGTACATATGTATATATATGATGTAATTTTTTTGTTCATATATATATATATAATGTAATTTTTTCAATGTATATATGTATGTGGTAGCTATATATGCATGATGAGGGGGGTGGGGGTCGATATACCCCCTCCCCGATAACTTCGACATGAGGGGGGGGGGGTCGACATATGTATTATTTTATATCGCGGTGGACATATATCAAAGTTTGATCATATGTCAAAGTTTGAATTTTGACATATGCAACATTTGATCATATATCAAAGTTTGATCATATGTCAAAGTTTGAATTTTGACATATGCAACATTTGATCATATATCAAAGTTTGAATTTTGACATATATAGATTTATCAAGAATGCCCTCATTATGGATGTGCACAAGTTGATCCAATTTTTTTTTCTGATCTCATCTATATATATATTCTTCTATATGTCACGTTGTCTGTCAAAGTATTGAAGAAATCCATGGCTTCATCATTAGTCGGAAGTAACAGGCGTATGATGCTACGAAGCTCTTCAAAGTTGTTTTGGAACGGAGTTCCGGATAGAATAATTCGCCTTTTGGTACGAATTTCAGCAAAGGCCTTCCAAATAGCGATATTCGGAAGGCTCTTGCTGAACTTTGTACCAAAAAGCGAATTATTCTATCGGGAACTCCGTTCCAAAACAACTTTGAAGAGCTTCGTACCATTATACGCCTGTCATTTCCGGCTAATGATGAAGTCATGGTTTTCTTGAATTCTTTGACACTAGACAACGTGACATATAGAAGGGTAGATGAGATCAGGAAAAATATGGACCATTTTCTGCACATTCAGAATGGCGTCATTTTGTTAAATCCCTTGTCGGTCCGGATGTCGGACATTCATGAGAGAGGCGGTCCGGCCCAAACCCTAGAAGCGTTGTCGAGGCCACCCCAAACCCTAGAAGCGTTGCCTAGGCCACCCCAAAACCTAGAAGAGTTGTCGAGGCCACCCCAAACCATAGAAGCGTCGAGCTAGCTAGGTCTACGTTTGCACTAATATATCCATCTGTCATGTTTGTATATTAATTGCCATGTTGTAATATTTGCAGAAACTATGGAGCACCGAGACATCGAAGCAGAACAGTTGTTGGGGGACATAATCCTCGGCGGAGGTGATATCTTGTCGTATCTCAACGACACCGATGGTCTGGAAGGAGAGGGTGAAGCAGGCTCCGGTGATCGAACAATGGAGGTGGAAGGACATGATTATGATGGCTCCGGTGACGGAATGCCGGTGGAAGGAGTCCGTGATGACTGCTCCGGTGAGCGAACGGAGGAAGGAGCTGTTGCAAAGTCCGGCGAGGTATATATATTAATTAAGCATATTAACTCTCTTCTTTCTTCTTTTCTAGCCCTCCGGATCGAGCCAAACTTCGGTAATGAGACGAGGCCTGAAGAAAAGGTTGCGCCAGGATGAAAGGTTCACGATCACAGCAATCAAGGGCGATGGCCAACCGATTGAACCCAGCCGGGGCAAGGAAGCATTTTCTGCTCAGTGCGGGGTTCTTGTTAGGGACATGATCCCGATCAGCATCCACCAATGGAATAAGCCTAAGAGCGAAGAACCTCAAGTGTCTTTTGTCAACGATAGACAGAAAGATGATCTTTGGACCGTGCTGAAGGCAAATTTCACCCTACCACCAGAGGAGGATCCGGATAAGCCAGTTATAGAGCCATTGGTCAAGGCTCATGCTCTTAAGAAGATGGCAGATCTATTCAGGAGGTGGAAGAATGAGTTGAAATCAACGTTTATCGACAAAGGGAAGACTCCAGAATTCACCGGCCGATTTGAGAAGATAAGAGATCACTGGCCCGCATTTGTGGCCCACAAGACATCGGAGAAGAGTAAGAAGATGTCAGCGACAAACAAGAAAAATGCTGCAAAGAAGGAGTATCACCATCGCACGGGGTCAGGTGGCTACCTCAAAGCCCGGCCGTTGTGGGACAAGGCTGAGAAGGACCTGCTTGATAAAGGGGTCAAACCAGAGACATTGAACTGGCCAGACCGTTCAAGGACTTGGTTCTTCGGGGTTGGGGGAACCTTGGACCCTGAAACAGGGAACTGCCGTTGGACGAAGGAGCAACTTGAAATACCCGTCAAGAAGCTTCAGAAGTATATCGTCGCAGCGCAGCAAGGGACGTTCGTTCCCGACAGAGAGAACGACGAGCTCACACAGGCCCTCGGGAATCCTGAGCACACAGGACGAACACGAGGCAATGCAGGCTCCGTTGCGTGGAAGGAAGGGTTTCCCAGCGCAGGCGGTTACAAAACCCGGGAGAGGAGGAGGAAAGTGGAGCAGACCGAACTGCAGAAGCTGAATGCAAGGGTACGAGCGCTAGAGGAACAAGCACTAGTTCAGAGGCAGCGACCTGCCGAAGCTACCCCAGAAGCTACCCCGCCATCTCAGCGGAGAAGCAGCGTGGCTTCCACCGAGCTCCTTCAGCAGCCTCACTTCACGGCTCCCAGCTACCCCGTGGATGCTATCACGGAGGCTCAAGATTGCTACCTTATGGCGCAATGGCAGCACCTCAAAGTCAAGGCGGCTGTCGGCTCTGTTGCACCTCCTCAACCCGGCGCAACTTTTCACTGCCTTCCGATTCCAGAAGGCTATGCTGTTGTGATGGTCGATGAAATAACGGAGGGATTTGAGGAGCTCGAGCTTGACCACCCTACCGGTGAAGGGGAGACTCAGCTGGGTCTTGCTCTGAAGACTCCATGTCTATGGCGGAAGGAGCTCATCAACCTTCCGAACTGGACGCCTCCGCCTCCTCCTCCGACGAGTCAGGGCACTCCGCCTCCTCCTCTGGCGAGTGATCAGGGCACTCCGCCTCCTTCTCTGGTTCCTCCGGCGCGTGGCGGCACTCCGCTTTCTTCTCCAGCTGCTCCGGCGCGTGGCGGCACTCCGCCTCCTTCTCCGCCTGCGCCGGCACGTCCGAGCAGCCCGCCTCCTTCTCCGCCTCGTCAACAACAACGGAAGACAGCCGCCGCCGCTTCGGCTGCTCCGGTGCGTCGTAGCACTCCGCCTCCTTCTCCGCCTCGTAAGCAACGAAGGAAGACAGCCGCAGCCACTCCGGCTGCTCCGGCGTCTAGCAGTACAGCCAGAGGCGGGAGGCAATACAAATTCGGTCCATCTCTCAAGCCTCTAGAGAAGTTACCATACGAGATGGCCGAGGAGGAAAACGCGGAGATCTGTCAAGCCCAAGTGAAGGACTTTTTTGCAAAGAAAAATCCACCTCCGGAGGAGAAGATGGATCCGGTGAAATTGAAGCGCACTTTGAAGAACCTGAAGTGACCACCACCGCCTCCGCCGGATGACAACCATGTCCGCGCTCTGAAAAAGGCAGTGGAAGGAGCGCGCCGGTCGGGAACTACTTCAAGTGACAAAAGGTTACAAGAACGAAGAAGAGGGAACAAAATTCCCCAGCTCGGCGAACAGGCAAACCAATCGTGCCCCCCGCTCAAGGTGTCTAGCGATATCGTCGCAAATCTGCCGGGGATGCTGCCCGGTACCAATCCTGGTGATTACCTGCCCGACGATGCACATTTTGATACAATGGAGATGGGCGAACACAAATACCAGTACGGGAAGCCTCTCGTCAGACCTGGTGATCCTCCTCTAACAACGATGATGCGAAGATTCCATAAGTGGTACATGGACACCTGCAAGCCTGGGAAGGATATTTTTACGCTGAGAGTTAAAGAGGAGCATGACCTCGTTGGAATTAATCTGTTGTCTGTTCCATTTGAGGAGTTCTTCCAGTTTTTCAATCAAAAGGACCTCGATAAAATAATCATCACTTGCTACTCTCTGTAAGTACTATACTTCTGTAATTAAGTCTCTATATATAGCTCAGCTCTTTCATTGCATGTATATATAATTATCCTCACTATATTATGCAGATTGAAGATCGTCGAATGCAGAAATGCACAAATCTATGATATTGGATTCATTAACACAAATCTCATAGATGAATGGACGGTTACATATCATGCGAAAGAAACCGAGGCCAACTTGCTACAATCGTTGCTTAAAAATCAAAACAAAGATAAAATACTCTTTCCTTACAACTTCAAGTGAGTGTTACTGTCTTCTGCATATTCGGTTTCCCTTATTACTCGAGGTTATAGTAATATAATTGATGAGTTATGCATGCGTGCGCAGCTTCCACTTTATTCTCCTAGAGATTAAGCTTGAGCAGGGACTAGTAACCGTCTTAGACTCAAGATGAAAAGATCCCAAGGAGTATGAGGCCATGACTGAAATGCTCCAGAAGTAAGTTCAATCGATCATTATCGTACCATACCGGCAACTTTGGTCATTTCCTGATATCAAGTAATTATTTTCTTTGTCTCGCAGGGTTTGAAAAGTGTTCACCACAGAAGCTCCGGGACTGCCTGGGGAGCTGCGATTTACACACCCGAAAGTAAGTACTACTAGCTAGTTCCGCGCATCTTCCATTGATTCTAGCTAGTTTCATCAATACCATTTATAATGCTTGATTATCAGTTTGATTGACCTTTATTTCTCATAAAGTGGTTGTGGCAGGAAGGCGGGAATAATTTTTGTGGATACTACGTTTGCGAGTACATCTACAACGCGACGACCTCTAAGCGGGGCTACTCTGAAAAACAATATGAAGTGCGTAAGCAATAATATTCACAATTTTATTTTATTACCATCATTTGTGTTGAGTTTCATTCATATATATGTATTGACCCCCTTCTTCAAATTAGATTTGGCAGACGCGGGATGAACTCCTACCACAAGATCGCATAAAAGCAATTCAAGAGGAATTGGCGGGATTCTTTCTTGACCACGTCATCAATCCAGCTGGAGAATACCATGTGGAACTTGACATCAAATGTTAGGGATTATAAGAGATCTTATATTGTATATATGTAGCTAGTAGCGTCGGATAGATATACGAAAACTTGTTGTTCGACCAATCTCTCGGAGAAGGAGGAGGTCGATCACTTCTCTCTGTATATGTTCATGACGATCTTGTGTACTTAATGGTTTCCTTCATTTGCTTACTAGCTAGCGTGTCGAGTCCTCTCTATAGTATAGTATGTAGCGTCGACCAAGCACGAGATAAGAGAGGACACATCTCTCTAGCTATTACTAGCTAACACAATATATGAAACCCCTAAATTAACCCTACAAACCCCCAAAACCCCCAAACCCCCCCCCCCCCCTTTAAAAAAAACAAAAACCCCAGCTCCTGAGCTGCTGACACGTGGATGATCTTTGGTCCCGGTTGGTGTTACCAACCGGAACTAAAGGCCCTCCTCTCTGGGCTCGCCGCAGCGGCCACGTGGAGCCCCATCTGTCCCGGTTCATATAAGAACCGGGACTAAAGGTGTTGGGCTTTAGTCCCGACCCTTTAGTCCCGGTTCCCGAACCGGGACAAATGGGCCTTATGAACCGGGACAAATGGGCTTTTTTCTACTAGTGCATGCAACCCGCATGTTTTTGAAGAACCAGTATTGTGCATACTTTTTCTCAGTATGAACTCGGGCTATGGCCATCCACCTGATTGCTTCAGCCGGGACGTCTTCTTCTTCTTCTTCGTCCACCACCACATCATCCAAGTCCTCCTCCGTGATTCCCAGTTTTTTCAGCATCTCTTCCACCTTGCTCGTGTTCAGGACCGAGCTTGATTCTCCTATTTCCATCTACTCTACACTTGCCCTATCAGATCTGTTCGCCGGGCGGGGGTGCCCTAGTTCCTTCTACCCCGAGATGACATGCCTTGGCCAGGGAACAAAAGCCCCTTTAGAAACCACGGCCTCGCCTTAGGGAAACGAGGTACAGGTCTCAATGGCGATCGCGAAGGCGTCGCTGAGAGGAACTAAACCCTAACAGTGAGGGGAAAACTGTTCGTCGGTTTGTATCTCAAGAGGCAAGGATCTATCAGATTCATACATGGTCGGTTCCCCGAGAGAAGACGCATGGGATGGCCATCACAGGAGAAGCCCAGCGTGGGAGGCGCTTGACCTAGCCCAACAGAAATCCAATGCGGTTCCAAGGGAAAACTAAGAAGGCCCGGGCAACTGGAACGCTTGTTTTCCGACAGGAAGCCTTTGACCAATTAGGAAAGTTCAGCACAGTTCCATTAGGATTTCCTAGAGGATTAGTAGGAAAGTTTGGTTGGTCCCTCCCACCCCCACACCTGAAATTCGGGGGAGAGAGATTAGGTGTACATCACGAATGCACTGCTTGCCTGGTCAAAAGGAGCAGGTGGGGCCATTATTATGTATTTGGAAAGGGACACATCACGGTCGGAAACAAATTTGGGACGCACGAAACCCTTCGCGCGTTGCCACGAGCAACCGCGAAAGAGTCTTTTCGCCACTACAGTCGGGTGTAATCGCACAGAGGTGAAGCATAGAGGTGAACTCCGACAACATCGAGGTGATAGAGACAATGAAGAATGGAGGTCGCTCTTTCAGTCTATTGGCGGCAGTTCTTGATGATATATATCACCTTGCGTATGATTTTTTGCGTATTATTTTTGAGCATGCTCCTAGAGAGACTAATTGTGCTGCCCATGATTTAGCCAAACTAATTAGAAGTAAGATGTGTGCGGGGTGGATAGAAGATCCACCCGTAGAGATTGTTGACACTACTGTAAAAGATACTATGGTGGTCACCTTACAATAAAGAGTACTTTGATGTCAAAAAAATGGCCCAGCTCAGTGGCGTGGGCGACGTGCCGACATGCAGGTCCCATGAAGAGGGAGTTGCAGCGTGTTGGAACATGGGACCCGGTGGCTACCATCCTGTTGTCTCAAGCGTGCAAAATGAAAGAACAAGAAAATTAATCAAAGGAAGTCACGTGGTGCTACTACGGATGAGGAGCTGGGATAGTTCATGGAATCGCTCGATTTGGTTGTGTGTCTGTATAGGGAGCAAGAAGGAGCGCTAGTCGACGGGGCGCGTCGCGCCTTGTGTGTGTGACTGATGGGTGAGAAGAGTGGTAGGAGGGATTTGGTTTGGTGGGTTTTGGGCGTATGTCGGGTGGAGAAGCGGGCGGACAGAGCAAACATGTTATTCATTGGCACACCTCAGGGGCGCTACTTTTGACATGAAAGTGAAACCCAAGCTTACAAAACCAACTAACTATTAGCCTTATCCGTCCGCTTGGCCTGTGTGCCCATCTCGTATGCTTGACAGTTGACACATACCGCTGAACACAGACATCGTTGGAAGCCGCTCACCTCCCCGCTCATTCTTGATGCATGGATACTAAACTGAACATAGTGCGAGCAAGCTTCATTGGGTGAATACCTCAATGGTTGCCAGCCGAACAAGAGGTTGACGCCCGACTGATCCATGATAAGCCGACAACATTTCGACATGTGGAAGCCGATTGTTCCGAGGTGCCTCACACGTATCAAACTTCTCATAAAACATGATTTCCCTCATTATCCAGAGACTCGTCCATGGATGGAACTATTTTGCCGAAATACAAGTGGAAGGAATGATAAGCAGGCTACAAGTATGCGGACCGAATATATTGAGCTACGAAAAAATTATAATGCTCCTAAACAAGGAAGGAATGGTGGTTGCATTGGCTATCCATCCACCACGCATAAATAATATATTTCTTTCTTTTTATGAAAGAATAAACCTGAATCCCGCCATCCATGTGCTTTATTCAACGGTCGTTAGCTCCCTGCATCTGGTGGAAGAGAAGAGTTATATTTTGAATGACATGTTATACACGATAATGTGTGAAGCTAATGAAGGCATAAAATAATTTTATGCGTTGTTGTTATCGAGGCGATGGACTACACCGATTTACTACGGCCCCAAGAATACCAAACACAACACTACTAGTAAATAAAAGAGGAAAACAAAAGTAGAGGCTGCTGCTCTGGTGGCGACTGTGTCCTTGGTACGTAAACAAACTGAGTAGTTTTGTTCTTATTCTTAGGATCTTTAGTGCCCTCCTGTGCTTTGGTTGCTGTTAATCTAAAAATCAAAAGTTATTCTAGAAAAAGTCCAACACTCGGCGGACGATAATCAGTATATCATCTGTTCTACATGTATGTGTGATTTTGAACAGAGGTTCGTTGAACTGGACAACATCAATCAAATACAGGGACCAACGTTTTGTTCAGGTGACCGACCACTATCAAAAGACGAAACAAAAACCACATCACGGGGGTGAAGCTGACAATGGTTTCAGAACTATGGTAGGGAACACTCTTAAGTTCAGAAACGAAATAATAGCCACAGGCAGAGCGCTTCACTTACAAAAACAAAATAGATGTAAAAGAATTAAAAGAGTGCTGGGTGGAGGACAACCCAACGAAAGCAAAAATGAAGTTCTTTACCAACTCCATCTCGGTTCATCATTGTTTCCATTTTATTGCACAGAAAAGGCACTTCCCACTTCCTTCTTCAGCTTCATTACCCAACAGTCACTCTCAGGATCATAGGCCCCAGCCTCACTTGCAATGAAAAGAATTACTGGCCACCAGCAGAAGGAGCTTTGCTTCATTGCATTGCAGCTCTTCAAGTTATTGTTTCAGTAAGTTGGACTAGAAAGATATGTAATTAAATACAGTAAACACTATACTTGTAAGGTCATTAATGAGGATAAATTCCTCTGAAATTGGCATCGTTTTTGTCTTTCCACAAAACCCAGATACGGAAACAATAGGCCATCTTCATCACCGAGAGAAAATCCTTCGAGAAAGTTAAGTAGGCCAAAACCACCCACAACACTCTTCCGAAATTTCCCTCGGATAAAGTTGTACTAACATTGAAGTTCTTACTATGAGGCAAATCATAAAGCCAAGCATACTTGGAGCACAAAGAATTATCAACAATGCACAAACCCTCTTAGAATTTAGCCCTTTCACCATTCCCATGTCTCCTTTTAGTAACAGGTGAAGAAAATATGCCTAACCCTAATTAAGCAAACCATACCAGAACTGAGAATGAATAGGTTTAAGCTTGACCTAGGTCAAAGTAGCACTATATAGATATTTGCTTCTAATTGATTCTTGATATAAATCATCCTCATTTTCAAGTTCCCAAAGCCACTTGCGAAGAAGACACTCATTCATCATTTGCAAGTCAACTACCCTAGTCCCCCTTGACGCGTAGGCTGCCAGGTTTCCTGCCAATTTACTAGATGGAACTTTTTTACTCATGGTTCCTCTCACCAAAGTAATCTTTCCTAAAATTATTTTTGCATTTACAAGGTCCTCTGGACAATCGGAATAGATACATCATATGGAAAGGAATATTGCTGACGCAAGACTAAAGTAAAACCAGTCTACGCCAAAAGCATCTTCTCCACTTTGTCCACAATATTCCTCCAGTCATAATTCCCAAGTTTTATATCATGGGCGAGGACTCCTAAATATTTAAAAGGCAGCTTCCCCTCCATATCTGGACCAATTAGTAGATGATTGTTCGCTGGTGCCTCCTAGTCCAAGCATTATTGCTTGTGTCCAACTTCCCATAACTGGGAACTCTCTCTTCATCTAGAGTCTCATCTATGGGTGCAACCATTCTGAATAGAGGCACAACAGGTTGAAGGTATGATAAGCACGCTACACGCATGTGTAGCGAATATATTGAGCTAACTCAAGATGCAGTGTTCTTCAAAAAGGGAAGGTTGGTGGTTGGATTAGTTATACATCCACCACACGTTAAGATCCTTTATTTTCTGTGTATAGAAAAGAGAACTAAAATCTCACCACTGATGTGCTTCAGTCCAATAGCATCTGGCTCTCTGCGCCACGTGGAAGGAGAGCATATAGTTTGAATGACACCTGATAACTGTTAACATGTGAAGTTAATGAAAATGTAAAATAGTTTTATGTGTTGTAGTTTTCGAACGAGGTATTTGTCAGTACTGCAGCTGCATCATTTATTCTGATCCAATCACACCAAACCAACACGTTTTCCTAGGCCTAACCAGGCAACAAATAAGAAACAGAGTTTTGTTCTTGGGCTCTCTGGAACCCCTCATGTGCTTTGGTTCCAGTTAGTAAATACTTTGTATATGACTGCCTTTTCAAAAAACCAAATTAGTAAACACAATGGATAAATCTTAACCAAAGGACCGCATTAACCCTTTTCGGATTTGGACATGAATCATACACGCCCATTGCTTTCACCCTGAAGATTACATCAATCAAATTTTATAGCTAACCAAATTTTAAAATATGAAGATTACATCAATGAAAGGGTATAGCTAACGAAAACTTTCCCTTTAAAATATTCTGCATTTTTGAACACCATGCTTCCAGCCTCCATTTGTGCTTTGAAACAGGACCCATATTTCTTCATGTGAGAAGCGCTCCCATGTCTCTTAAAAGCAATATAATGTGCTCTGCTCAAGTTACAATCACCATTTGGTTCACCACTGTCTTGTCAGAATTTCATCACTTTTTACTGGTATGCGTGATTTTGAAACTGAGGTTCACTTATCTGGAGAACATCAATCAAGAAGCGGAAATTTTGCTCTTCTCTTGGGAAAATCACCGGTGTCATGCTTGTCATTCAGCCTCCATTGTCATGACTGTGTGCACCAAGAGGAAATTTCTTCAAACTGCATCGTTGCTTTCCTTTAGTTTGCTATACTGGAGACTTTGACTTGGGCATCCTGCAAGTAGAACATATAAATAGATTTTAGAAACATTGCCTAGTAGCTAGTGGCTATACTGAAGAGATGCGTACATATTTTGTCACGTGTTTGCATACCTTAGGGATCAAACCAATGCGTTCCGCGACTTCTATTTTCTTTTTGGTGTAATCCAAATATGACTTCTGTTCAGGAAACTGAAAGCAAAATTAAGTTTCACTTCAGCAGCATAAAATCCAGCTCGGAGATAAAGCCAAATTCCAAAATAAAGACACGTTTCCTCACTATGAAATGGAACAAGGTCGACTAAGTACTAACTTTTTTTTTTTCATTTCCCCTTTGATCAACGAATGACACTCCTCTTCTGAAATCTATTTATAGGCAGAACATGTTGCATTAGTAAAGACTCCAGTTGACTTGGAGCCTGTACAAAATCTCATACAAAGCATGCTTACCTGTTGGTCAATGCAAGCGACATATGTGTCATACTGGAAACAGAGACATGCAAAAGAATTAGCGAGAAAAAAAAAAGGAAACTTCTACTGAAGAAGCTGAAGTGAGATATGTATTTCTCTGAAATAGAGGAGCCTACTTTCTTTTTCATCCACCCATGAGCATGTTAAGTTGTTTGGCAGCCAAGATGGAGGCAAGTATTGAAACCTACATCGTTACGAAGGAGTAGCCGCTGGTAGTCGTCCAAGCCAGCGATTTGGGTGTGTTCAGGGTGAGTCCGGTGGTGATCTCTTGTAGGCTGGTCGCGAGTGGGAGACGGTCGTGTGTGTTGCGCACGTCTGACCTGTGTTGCGAGTCGGAGACAGAGTCTGAACTCCTATCATATCTGCCACTCATTCTACATCGGACGCACAGGATAGACTGAGGTCACAACACACCCAGATTTGGTGGTTTTCAGGAGAGACAGAGGTGGGGCGAGGCGAGTTTGCGCGCGGGCGGGATCGAGTTCTCCCGCGCCGCTCGACGGAGGTGAGGGTTTGACGGGCGAGCTCACCGACGAGAGAGAGGGAGTCGAGCCGCGCCGTGCCACCCTGAGAGAGAGAGAGAGAGAGAGAGGTTGGAGAACCGCGCCACCGCAGAGGGGAGGGAGGAGGGCCTCGCACCGCGTCCATTGGAGATCGGGGAAGGGCCTTGGCGAGGAGTGAAGGTCGCGCCGCCGCGGAGGCGAGGGATGATGGTGGTGCCGCACCGGAGGATGGCTGTCCGCCTAATCTTCCCCGCGATTTCATTGTGAATCTGCAGCCACCAGCCGGAGGTAATTCAGCTTCAGGTTAGTCAATTGCTAACTCAACGTTCAGACTGTACGTATAGTTAAGCAGTAACTGAATGTTTCACGGTTCAGACTTGTATAGTAGTTTGTGACTTGTAGTACTTTGTACTAGTATAGTACACAATACATGGTTGTGCAATATAGTACACAGGACAAGGCTGTGCAATTTGTAGTAATTCTTTCAACTTTCCATCTACAAAATTTGTTATTGTTGTGCAATTTGATCAACTGATTATACATGTATGGCAGATAAATTGGGTGGTGTGCAATGGCACAATCTGATAAGGGAGGGGATGCCTCAAGTTGGCATGTTCTTTAAAAGTTCAGAGGAGGCTTGGCTGTTTTGAAGAGCATATGGTGGTCGTTTTGGCTTTGATGTGAGGAAAAGATACAATAATGTGAGCAAATTTGATGGTTAGGTAACCTCTTGCAGATTTGTCTGTGCCAATGAAGGTCATCGGAAAAAGGGGCAAAGAGAATACGTTCAGAAGTGCTTTAGAGCTGAAACGAGAACTAATTGCAAAGCTCGGATGAGTCTTCAATTCGATCGAGAGTCCGAAAACTTGGAAATCACTGATGTAGTTCTTGAACATAATCACCTCCTTTACTTGCCACAAACCCGCCACCTGATGGCGTCCCAAAGGAAAATTTCAGAATTTCAAGCTTTTGAAATCGAAGCGGCGGATGATGCTGGAATTAGGCCTCAAGCTGCATATGAGCTTGCTATTCGTCAAGTTGGTGGACCACTTAATCTCAGCTACACTTCTCGTGATCATAGAAATCATTTGCAAAGCAAGAGGCAGAGGGAGTTAGCTTTTGGTCAGGCGGACAGCATGTTAAAGTATTTTCAAGACAAAATTGTTGAAAACCCATCATTTCAATACACTTTGCAGCTGGATTGTGAGGAGGATATAACAAACATTTTCTGGGTTGATGCTAAAATGATGCCAGACTATGCACACTTCGGGGATGTTGTCACATTTGACACTACTTTTGGCACAAACAAGGAATATCGACCGTCTTGGGCTCAACCAGTTTAGGGAGACTACTGTTTTTGGTGCTGCACTTATGTTTGATGAAACATTTGCCTCATAAGGAATATCGACCGTCTTGGGCTCAACCAGTTTAGGGAGACTACTGTTTTTGGTGCTGCACTTATGTTTGATGAAACATTTGCCTCATTTCAATGGCTTTTTAACACTTTTCTAGCTGCACATAATGGAAGGCAACCTAGAACTATTTATACCGATCAAGATACTGCAATGGGAATACCTATAGAAGATGTGTTCACAGAAGCATATCGTGGACTATGTACCTTTCACATAATGCAAAATGCCGTCAAACATCTATCTCCAATTAAGGATGAAGGGAAAGATGAGGGTGAAGAGAAAGATGAAGACGACGAACCACGTATCCTCATTGATTTTAGTGCTTGTATGTTTGGTTATGAGGACAAGGCAGCATTTGATCGAAGAAGCCTTTGCCAATATGAGGTGTAGAATGCATAAGCAAACTTGGTTCGATAGTATCTACAAGGTAAAGGAAAAAAGGGCTGAATGTTTTATGTGAGATGTGTTCAGTTTGGGAGTGAGGAGTACACAACTAAGTGAGAGCTTCAACAATTCACTGAAGAACCATTTGAAATCTGATTTTCATATTGTTAGATTTTTGAAACATTTTGCAAGGATAGTGGAGGTAAAAAGAAACAAGGAGCTGGAATCTGAATTTGACGCAAGGAAAAACATACCAAGAATCAGGATGAGCACGCCAATGTTGGTATAAGTAAGCAAAGTTTACACTCCCATTATTTTTTGAAGCTTTCCAAAGCGAGTATGAAAGATCCATGGCTGCATGCACTAGATTATTGGATGAAAACAAATATGTTATTACTATTGGTAGTTCGCATAGTGATTTTGAAGATGAGAGTATAGTAATATGTGATCCTTTGAACCAGAAAGCAATATGTGCTTGCAGAATGTTTGAAAGGACAGGAATATTGTGTGGACATGGATTGAAAGTGCTTGATTTGATGAATATAAAAACATTGCCAACACATTATATCTTCAAGAGATGGACTAGGGAAGCACGTAAAGGAAGCATATTGGATAGGCAAGGAAGGAATGTGGTAGAAAATCCAAAACTGGAAGCTCTACTTCGTTACAAGGGACTATCTCATAAATTTCATGACATGGCATATAAAGTGGCCTACTCTACAGAATGTTGCTTGATATTAGCAAATGCACTTGATTGTGTTGGTCCATAGTTGGAGGAAAAACTCAATGCATCTACTGGTGACATGAATGAACCTAATAAGGCCCAGGAAAATGTTGACACAAATTTGCAGCAAGGAGATGATTTGCTAAGAGCGGCACAATTGAAGAAAAAGGAGGTTCAATCCAAAAATTCAAAAAGAAAGAAAAACTGGCTTGATAAGTTGCAGAAGGGCAAGCGCAAGGCAACTAAAGCTCTCGCTTCAACCAAAAAAGGAGCAAAGGTATATTTTAATCTGGACATAACAAAAAAACTGTTTTCATCTATTAATACACTAATTAGTGGAACTTACATTGGCAGCAAAAAAAGAAAAAAGATGGTGTGCAACCCGAAGTAGAAGTGGTGAATGATGGCAGCAAGAGAAGCGAAAATGCGGAGAAAGAAAAGTACATTGCCATTGAGAGCTTTACTCAGCTCCTAACAGCTCCCACTACTTGTGGTGATGATAGTATTTATGGTGGTAATATCTTCTAATGTCTGGATGGATGTTGGTTACATGGTACTTTGGGGGTTAACTATAGTTTTTTGGAAGTATTTGGGGGATAACTATAGTCTTTTGTGGCCTAAGTGTACAAGTGAAATGGCCTACTATGTAACACATTTGGTTGACTGTTCATCAATAGTACTTGTTGCTACAAAATTTGAATGATATGCTTCAGACTTTCAATATATGTCATGTGCTTGAATGTCAAGTGCCTGCAAATTACAATGTTATGTTCATATTTCCCTCTCCAATTGCTTCAGATTTTGAAAGTCAAGTGCTTCCAATAGGACTAGTTTTGCATGTTAAGTGATACAGATTGTACAAATTCGAGTGTTACGCTATTCATTTTTCCTTGTAGTTTTGCATTTCTAATCAATTCAGTTTTTGAAGTCACAAATTGGTACAGATTGTACACTGAATGTCATTTTTTTTAGGTGCATATTGTTAGATTTTTGAAACATCAGCGAACTAAGTGAGAGGCGAATGTCCAGTGCCTGCAGACTAACAATCTGATCTTTAGCGTCAAATATTTTGTGTGAAAATCTTCAGGCTGGAAGTGTTGCATCGCTGCTGCTATTTCTCTGTCTCCCCTGAAAACTACCTAGTCTCAATCAATGCCGTGCGTCCGATGTAGAATGAGTGGCAGTTATTGTAGGCTAAGGCGCTCTGTGCCTTTGCTCTACAAAGGCACTGAAGCTGAGTCCGTTGTTGAATTGGTGCGTGCTAGGCGCCGGCCGACCGGCCCAAAAATTCGACCGGTTGCCTAGCAGCCGTCCGATCTGGCTGTGCGAGACCGTCTGATCCACTTGCCCACGGGCTTCTTCTTCCTCCTAGGGACATCTTACACACAAAAAAATCCCCTCGCCTCTGCGCAGCGACCCCGTCTTTCGTGTATGGCTCCAGTGAGGGCAACGGCTGCTGGCCGCCGGCCTCTCGCACCCTGATTCCTCGCAGCCCCTCCACTGCTCGCCGAAGAACCCTTTCCTGCTCGTCAATTTCAATTACACCTACGCCATTGACCGGTTGCAACTCAGCCGTCGATCGGTTGCAACTCCCATCATTGCTCCGTGGTTGCAGCACCCCCGATGAGCTGCCGCCGCCCGTCACCGTCAATGCTCGCTGCACAGGATTGTGCGAACGACGGCCACCAGTCAACACCGTTGAATGGATGTAGCAAAAAACATCACCGATCATAGCGAAAAACAACAACGGTTGCAGCAAAAATCGTTTCGCCGCCACCGCGGGGGCGCAGCTCCGCCTTGATGGATGTAGCAAAATCCGACGATGGTTGAAGCTTTTTTATCTACGGTTGAAGCTTTCCGTATTGTGCATTGGTTGGTCCCAGATTCGCCATTCTCCGATGGAATCTTTTTCCCACACCGATTGTATCTTTTTGAGGCGCCGGTTGTAGTTGGTTGCAGCTCCCTGGTTTGCGCAATAGCCGTCTCAATTTCCTGTCGTCCCTTAGGTTGAAGCTCTTTTTTCTCAATGATTGTAGCTTTATCCAATGACGCTTGTAGCTCTATTGATCGCTGGTTGCAGCTTTCACAATCCCCCCGGTTTGCAACGTTGTTACATCGGAGTCGATGGCGTAGTAGCATGGAACTCTCTCGTTGCAGCAAATGATGAGCGCGATGATGCAGCAACTCATTCATTTTCGGAGGGAGAGAGAGGATCAGGGGTAGCCATTGTGAGGTCGAGGAGGTAGCCATGGAGAGGAGAAGGGGGTAGCCGTGGCGAGGTCGAGGGGGTAACCATGGAGAGAAGAAGGGGGTAGCCATGGCGAGGTTGAGGGGGCAGACATGGAGAGGATAAGGAGGTCGCGTGTGGTTGGGGAAGAAGAAGATAAGATCGGGAGGAGAAAAGGCAGTGCGTCGTGCCACAGCGAGGAAATGAAGAGGCGTTGGATCAGGATGGATCGTACACACCGCGCGCGCTTTGCTTCGACCAGTCGGCTGGACACAATCATTACCCTGATGAATTTGGTCCAGGAGACGGCGGCCTGAGGTATTCGCCCGAACCTCTCTCACGTTCTTCTTCTGGTCGTGTTTGGTAGGTATTCTACCCCCATGGATCCCTCTGCTGCTTGACTGGACAGCAAGCAAATGGTCGGTACTCACATATTTGTTTATTGAGAGTGATTTTTCTACACCCCAGCTCGGTGCACTCATGGTGCACCCACGCAAGGAAATATAGCAAAACATTTAAAAAAAAACCTGAAACTTTGTGGGAATGATCATCAACAAATGTTATGGCCACTTGCAAAGTTTGATGGTCAAATAACATTCGACGAGTTCTGTACAAAAAAGACAAAATCACTAAAAATTAGTCAAAATGTAAGTGCACTGTTTGAACAGATTTTCTGTTAGGTGTACTCGTTGACTAACTACTTAATTACAGCGAGATGACTATACAAACATGCTCGTGACCCCGTTCCTTAATTCTGTATTCCTCTACGGCGTAGCAAGAACAGAAAGCACATATTGACCTTAAGAGAATTATGTAATCACCTCGTGTTCCATTCTTGGTGCGATGTGTGGGAACCCAGTAATTAGTTAATTAGTCCAAAATATTCCATTGAAAGTTTAAAATGGACACTGTCGAGAATGGGAGGCTTGAGGAAACTTTATTCGACAGATTGGCACCGCCGCCACCACCAACCAGAACTTTTGTCTTCTGTGTGAGTAGACAACTCCTCCACGCCGAACTGATATATCCAACCTACTCAATCAGAATCTTTTTTTTTTTGTGTGAATCACAAACTATTGATTGTGTACTCAATGGGGTTACTACACCCTTGTTTCGTTACAAAATTCAATCTTTGAACAGGCTAAAACGCAAGAAAAAATAAGCAAGAGATGTTAAACAATATCCTCATAAGTTCCTTATATGGACTTTTGGTAGTAGGCTATCATTTTGAGACTTCACGCTTTACAAGTTGATCGAGTTGGCATGCCGCCATATTAAGATATAGAAGTTGCCTAGCCATGTTTTTTTGGTTTTGAGGGAAGATGACTAAAACAAGTGTGAGTTGACAATCAACCAGTAGTTAGGAGGGCAGTGGTACCCCTAACCTACCAAGGATCAAACCTCAGGTTTGATATCTAGGTGTCTAAAAGAAGGTGGGATATTTTCTCGGTAGGAGGCAATGCTCTCGTTGATTGTGAGGCGCCTGTAGTGAATTCGTCAATCTCAAGACCCGCCGGCTCAGTCTCTCGGAGGTGCTCACAGGGATAGGATGTGCATGCGTGCATTCATATCAATGTTTTAAATACCTGGCTATGAGAGCTCTCCCGCTAAAGCTATGCACTTTTAGTGCTAAATTGAAAATGACGCTAATAGCCCGCTATATCCCGATATAGCGCTAAATTTGGAGTCATTTAGCCCGCCAAGCCGCTATACAAAACCATACTTCTGCATTATCTATTGTTCTTGTTTATAATATATATGATGCATTGATGTGAAGCTTGGTTATTGAATTAGAACGTCTGATTGGTACTCGTGTTTTGATGTGCGAACATGTGTATATGTCAAGTATATGCAATATATCATATATGATGCCTGATTATATACTTATTGTTTCAATTTTTCATGATTTAAGAAAAACGCTAAATGGGACTTAGCTCCGCTATAGCTTTTCATAGCTTCTGGCCGAGCCGCCGCTAAATGGCATAGCCCGCTATTTAAAACATTGGTTCATATGAGTGCAGATAGTGTTTGTGAGGGTCTTTGTCCTGTAATGTGTTTCTCAAAAAAGAAAAGGAAACAAATGCAACTCACAAAAGGAAACAAATGCAACTCACACTGCCAGGTCTTTTATTTATGTGTGGAGGTAGCCTACCTAACGCCTGGTAGACCTTCCAGTTGTTGTGACAATTAAGAGCTATATTTATCATTCTGTGCAAGCAAGTTGCTACTGAGTACAGGGAAGCACCAACAACTACTCATTTCCAAGAATATTTTTTTAACTTCAGTTGTCATGAAATAAAAAACACATCAGTCAGGAGAATGATGACACTAGTAGAAAACAGACCTTTCGTCCGCCCCTTTAGTCCGGGTTTGATTACGGCCCGGGACTAATGTGACCATTAGTCCTGGTTCCAACGGCTAAGAGCGGTCGGGGGCACGGGCATCATTAGTCCCGGTTCATTTTCTACCTATAGTCCCGGTTTGTGATACAAACCGGGACTAAAGGGGTGGTGGCAAGCTGGTGTCAGGCTTGGGCCCCCACGAGCCCCTTTAGTCCCGGTTGGTAACACCAACCGGGACTAGAGATGGACCTGTAGTCCTGGTTGGTATGACCAACCGGGACTAAAGGGGTGGTGGCAGGCTGGCGTCAGGCTTGGGCCCCCACGAGCCCCTTTAGTCCCGGTTTGTATCACAAACCGGGATTAGAGGTGGACCTTTAGTCCCGGTTTGTATAACCAACCGGGACTAAAGACTTCCCTATATAAACCCTTCATCCAGCCCGAGCCCATTCTCTCTGTTTTCCCCTTTCTCTCCTTTGTTCTTCCCCTTGCTCGAGCTCATCCTCCATTTTTGCCAAAGATTTATCAAGATTTGAAGGCACCCCATCTATCCAAGTGTTCACAAAGGTTAGCAACTTTGTCCTTTCATCTCTCATTGCTAGATTAGCTCGTGCAATGCTCTATAAGTATAGTGATTTGTGGGTTTTAGTTTGGGAGTAATTATGTGGGCGTTTAATTGATTTATATGCAATTTGAGCTCAAATTAACTTCTTAGTTTGCATGTGTGTAGGTGTGGTTTACTTAGTGCCTTCCCGTCCCCGTCCTAACCACCGTCGATCTCCCGCACCGTCCCGTCGCCGGCACCACCTTGGTGAGCCTCTTGTTCTTATCCTTTTTATAAAATAAAAAATCATGTTTGTATGATTTAGATAGTTACTTGTATAATTTTCTTACCTGTATGGTTGTTTGTTATATATAGTGGCATGGTTTTGATATCCGTCCCCGTCGGCCCTCGTCCGGTTTATGATTCGGATGTGGTATATATATATTCTCTTTTATAACTATTTGTTGCATTTCGCGTTTATGACAATTATGCCCATCAAATTGGCATAGATATTTTTATCTAGGAGGTATGTGAACCGGAAATTGCAACCGACCCTTTTGTCGAGAAGTTAAATTTAGTTGAAAAAGAAAACAAGTATTTGAAAGAAAAATTGAAAAGAATTGAAGAAGAGAAGATGAAATTGGAGTTGTATGTTGCCGATGTCGTCGATGATCACAAAATCAAGATGGATGCAATGCGCTTGAAGATTAGAAAGATTAGAAAATATGCCGTTAATAAAGAGGCTTGGTATCACTATGCTGTTGGATCAATTGTTACCTTAGTTGTGATCTTGATCGCATTTGTTGTTGCATTTAAATGCTTTAGCTAGAGAGTTTGTATGCTGTTTTATGAGAATAAGTGTGTATAAACTTTATGTATGAACTTGTATTAATTTAGTCTTTTCGGTGTTGTGTAATGAAGATGAGCCGGCAATGGATGTACGATGACCGACGCTCTCCCCAGTTCATTGATGGCGTGCATACTTTTCTGCGTGCGGCTGAGTCAAACAAGCGGGATGATGATTTTATGTGTTGTCCATGTGCTGTCTGTAAGAATGATAACAATTACTCTAGCTCAAGAGTCATTCACGTCCACCTGTTTACGTCCGGTTTCATGTCCGGCTATAACTGTTGGACCAAGCACGGAGAAAGAGGGGTTCTAGTGGAAGAGAATGAAGAAGAAGAGGATGATGACAGCTATCCTGGGTTCTCTGAATACAATGATACTACAATGGGGGAAGAAGCTGAAGAAGAGGCATCAGATGAGCCCGCTGATGATCTTGGTCGGGCCATTGCTGATGCAAAGAGAAACTGCGCAAGTGAAAAGGAGAAGTTGAAGTTGCAGCGCATGTTAGAGGATCACAAGAAATTGTTGTACCCAAATTGCGAAGATGACAAGAAAAAGCTCGGTACCACACTGGAATTGCTGCAATGGAAGGCAGAGAATGGTGTAACTGACAGGGGATTTGAAAAGTTGCTGAAAATATTTAAGAAGATGCTTCCAAAGGACAACGAATTGCCTGACAGTACGTACGAAGCAAAGAAGACTGTCTGCCCTCTAGGATTAGAGGTGCAGAAGATACATGCATGCCCTAATGACTGCATCCTCTACCACGGTGAGGAGTACGAGAATTTGAATGCATGCTCGGTATGCGGTGCGTTGCGCTATAAGATCAGCCGCGATGACTCTGGTGATGTTGAGGGCGAGCGCCCCAGGAAGAGGATTCCTGCCAAGGTGATGTGGTATGCTCCTATAATACCACGGTTGAAACATTTGTTCCAAAACAAAGAGCATGCCAAGTTGATACGATGACACAAAGAAGACCGTAAGAAAGGCGAGAAGTTGAGAGTACCCGCTGACGGGTCGCAGTGAAGAAAAATCGAGAGAAAGTGGCGGGACTTTGCAGATGACACAAGGAACGTATGGTTTGGTTTAAGTGCAGATGACATTAATCCTTTTGGGGAGCAGAGCAGCAATCATAGCACCTGGCCTGTGACTCTATGTATCTATAACCTTCCTCCTTGGTTGTGCATGAAGCGGAAGTTCATTATGATGCCAGTGCTCATCCAAGGCCCCAAGCAACCCGGCAACGACATTGATGTGTACCTAAGGCCATTAGTTGAAGAACTTTTACAGCTGTGGGACAAAAAAGGCGTACGTGTGTGGGATTAGCACAAACAGCAGGAATTTGACCTACGAGCGTTGCTGTTTGTAACCATGAATGATTGGCCTGCTCTTAGTAACCTTTCCGGACAGACAAATAAGGGATACCACGCATGCACGCAACTTTTAGATGATACCCAAAGTATATATTTAGATAAATGTAAGAAGAATGTGTACCTGGGACATCGTCGATTTCTTCCGATCAATCATCTCTTAAGAAAGAAAGGCAAGCATTTCAAAGGTGAGGCAGATCACTGGAAGAAGCCTCGCCACCGTACTGGTGATGATATACTTGATATAGTCAAGGATTTAAAAGTAATATTTGAAAAGGGTCCTGGCGGACAATCTGTTCCGAATGACGCTGACGGACACGCACCCATGTGGAAGAAGAAATCTATATTTTGGGACCTACCCTACTGGAAAGACCTAGAGGTCCGCTCTGCAATCGACGTGATGCACGTGACGAAGAATTTTTGCGTGAACATGCTAGGCTTCTTGGGCGTATATGGGAAGACAAAATATGCACCGAAGACACGGGAGGACCAGCAACGTATGCACGGAAAAGACGGCATGCATCCAAAGCAGTATCAAGGTCCTGCCAACTATGCTCTTACCAAAGAAGAGAAGGAAATCTTCTTTGGATGCCTGCTCAGTATGAAGGTCCCGTCTGGCTTCTCGTCGAATATAAAGGGAATAATAAATATGACAGAGAAAAAGTTCTAGAACCTAAAGTCTCATGACTGCCGCGTGATTATGACGCAATTGCTTCCGGTTGCATTGAGGGGGCTTCTATCGGACAACGTTCGATTAGCCATTGTGAAGCTATGTGCATTCCTCAATGCAATCTCTCATAAGGTAATCGATCCAGAAATCCTACCAAGGTTACATAATGATTTGGTGCAATGTCTTGTCAGTTTTGAGTTGGTGTTCCCACCATCCTTCTTCAATATCATGACGCATGTCCTAGTTCACCTAGTCGACGAGATTGCCATTCTGGGTCCTGTATTTCTACACAATATGTTCCCCTTTGAGAGGTTCATGGGAGTCTTAAAGAAATATGTTCATAACCGTGCTAGGCCAGAAGGAAGCATCTCCAAGGGCCATGAAACATAGGAGGTCATTGAGCTTTGTGTTGACTTTATTCCTGACCTTAAGCCGATTGGTCTTCCCGAATCGCGGTATGAGGGCAGACTGGGTGGAAAAGGCACGCTAGGAAAGGATTCAGTAATATGTATGGACGGGCATTCTTGGGCGCAAGCACACTACACACTTCTACAAAATTCGAGCTTGGTGGCTCCGTATATCGAGGAACACCTGGATAGTGTATGCTCCAAGAACCCGAAGTAGTCTGAGCCCTGGATCAAACGTACACACATGGCGTCATTCGGCGGTTGGTTGCAAACATGTCTCATGCATGACGACACTGTTGGAGATGAGCTGCACTTGCTGGCCAAGTCACCATCTTCGACTATATCGACTTTCAAAGGGTACGAGATAAATGGGAATACATTTTACACGATCGCCCAAGATAAAAAGAGCACCAACCAAAACAGTGGTGTCCGCTTTGATGCAGCAAACACCAATAGGCCAAAGGACACATATTATGGTTACATAGAGGAGATATGGGAACTTGACTATGGACGTGATTTGAAGGTCCCTTTGTTTCGGTACAAATGGGTCAATCTGACTGGAGGCGGGGTAAAGGAAGACCCGCGGTACGGAATGACAAAAGTGGATCTCAACAATCTTGGGTACACAGACGAACCATTCGTCCTAGCCAATGATGTGACGCAGGTTTTCTATATGAAGGACATGTCTACCAAACCGAGAAAAAGAAAAGATAAGAAAGCGAATACATCATACAATGAGCCAAAGCGCCACATAGTTCTTTCAGGGAAAAGAAACATCGTGGGAGTGGAGGATAAGACAGACATGTCAGAAGATTATGAAAAGTTTCATGAAATTGCTCCCTTCACAGTGAAGACTGACCCAAGCATCTTGCTAAATGATAAAGATTGTCCATGGTTACGGCGCAAAGGGACACACGCGAAGAAAAAGTTTTATACCCCAAGATCCCAATCTGGGATGTGACCAGCTTCACCGTCATCACTTTCTTCTTTAGTGAGTTTCCGGACTTACCTGGAAAGTCCCACTTCGGACAAACCGGAGGGAATCTTTGTAATAGTTAGGGTATATATGTCTTTTGGCATTTGAAACGCGAAGGAACGCTATTTTTCATGCATTTATTGATTTTTTTGAGCTAAATGACCCTGAAATTAAAAAGCACTACAAATAAACTCTGGAAAGGTTGAAACTTGGCATGGTATCATCATTTCACCCATATAGCATGTGCTGAAAAGTTGAGAGGGTTACGGCAAAAACTGGATGCACTTCGTGTACAAACTGGACAACCTCTTTCAAAGTATTAGGGTTTCGGACGAAAACTCATCTGTTACAAAGGCATTTTATTTTTTTAAACTTATTTTAACTCCAGACTTTTTGTGCACTCAATATGCACCATTCAAAGCCACATCATCAATTTTCAACCCTTTCTGACTTCATTTGCTATTTTTCATGCATTTATTGATTTTTTCTGAGCTATAAAACTAAAAGAGCTAAACAGAATCTGTTTTTGATTAAAACACCTATTTAAAATAACCTAAAAATTACCAAATTGAACATACTGATAAAACACACTAATATTAAACAGCAGGAAAAAGAATCACTCAAAAATCAAATTTTAAAGTAAAGTTATTCACAAACTAGTGATTCACACAAATTACAAATAATTCAAATTTAAACTATTCAAATTTGAAAACTGCTGGCACTAACAGAAAGTTTATAATTTTTGTGACCTAAACCAAAAAGATTCACTCAAAAACACTAAATATTTGGCTGTGAGTAGAAATAAAAGAAAAAATAAAGCAAAAAAAACTGGAAAAGACCTTTAGTCCCGGTAGGAGCCACCAACCGGGACTAAAAAATTTATGCAAAAAATAAAAAAATGCCTGCCTACTAGGCCACCACGGCCTGCATACGACTAGAAACCCAACTAAATATGGGCCAGGATGCAGGCCCGCAGGGCAAGTAGGCCCCAGAGGGCAGAGAGGAACGTTAGGCATGTACTGCCTGCATTAGAGAGGAGCTCGAGACGGATATCGCAGCGGGGCCTATAAACAGGTGCGAGTGCCTCTCGCTTGGCGAGGTGGGACTAAACTTCCATCTTGCCAGGACCAACCCTTTAGTCCCGGTTGGAGCCACCAACTGGGACTAAAGGCCACCTTTAGTCCCTGTGCGTGGCACCAGCCGGGACTAAAGGCCTAGGCTTCCCGCCGCTCGGCCTGGTGAAATTAACCTTTAGTCCCCGTTGGTGGCTCGCACCGGGACTAAAGGGGGGTCTTTAGTCCCGGTTGGAGCCACCAACCGGGACTAAAGGTCTCTGTATATAAGCAGCACTTAGCAAAATTTCCAAACTCATCTAGTTTCCCCTGACAGCGCCGAAGACCACGACGCCGCCAGGCTGCCGGACCTCGACGTCGCCGTCCGGCCGCTCTGCTCCCAAGCGCCGCCCGAGCCCGCGCCAGCGCCGCCACGCTGCTCGCCGCCGCCGCTCCTCCGCGTGCGCCCGCCTCGCGATCGACAACCGCTCCTCCACAAGCCGCCGCCGCCGCGGCCCGAACCCGCGCCGGCGCTGCTCCTCCCCGCCTCTGGCGTCCTCCTCCGTCTCCAGCGCCGCTCCTCCGTCTCCGGCGTCCTCCTCGCCTCCCTCCGCCCCGACGATCCCGGCCGGTGAGCCTCCCTCCTTAATTTTGTTCATCTTTTTTTTTCATAGATTGTTTTTTTTCACTAGATGTTGTAGATGCTTAGTATATGTATGTATATATACAATGTATGTATGTATGTAGATGAACGGTGGAATTTGCATAGATTGTTTTTTTTCACTAGCTAGTTTTTTTTTTCTTCTGTTTTTTAGTTTTTTATACTTTTAATGCTGTATCATGCATATCATAGAAAAAAGTTGCATAGAAAAAAGTTGACCATGCAAAAGTTTGTCATGTATTTGCAAAATCAAGTGAACTAGAATTACAAAAATCATAATCAAGCATTTAAAAAATATTTAAATTTGCATAGAAACATTTTTGGCGTCGACGATGGCCGGCCCGCATCCTCGTCATCGACTCGGTGGCGACAACCTGCTTGAGAGGCGCCATGTCCGGGACTGGGCTCCGCCGGGCTGGCACTGGGAGGTGCTACCTTCCGGGGCACGCATCTTGGTGAGGAACCGGGCTCCCATCGTCGACCCGGAGCTTCTTTGGTGGCAGCCGCGTGGGCCACTATCGATGGGGAGGCAGCCGGCCCCCGAGGAGGTGGTACGTCGTCGTGTCAGGGAGGAGGACGAGCACATCCGTCGCTACATGGTTGCGTTGGACGTCAGGTTCTCCAATACCTGGCAGGTTCTTCAGGGATCTCACCCGAGCTATGATCCTGTGATGGTTCCTTCTCTTTGGGTGTCCACCGCCCGTGCCTCAGGAACCGCGAGTCAACTGGATTATTCGATAGTATTCGATCTGTATTAGCTAGTGATGTTATATGATAATATTCGAGATGTATTAGTGATAATACTCGAGATGTATTCGAGATTATATTCGATAATATTCGATGATGCATTAACTGGATTATTCGGGATGTATTAGTGATAATATTCGAAATGTATTCGAGATTATATTTGATGATGCATTAACTGGATTATTCGAGATGTATTAGTGATATTATTCGAGATGCATTCTAATTTGAATACTAAATTATTTTATCTTTTTTCTGGATTAGTTAAGCTATGGACGCTAGCGGCAGAGACGACCATGATCAAGAGCATATCATATTCGACATGATCCGAAACCCAGAGGGTGAACTTGAAGATGATGGCTCACAATATCTGAACATTTCCTTTGAGGGAATATTTCAGGAAGAACCAACAGACGAAGGCCACACAAACAATGATGGCGAAGGAAATGATCTTCAATTAACAAAGACCGGCGAGGTATATATAAGGCGTCTGATGATCATTACATGTATTAATTGATTTGTATATATATATATAATGAATCTTTCTTCTTTTAGCCCGGCCAAAAAGTTGCAGGCTGGCATAAAGTACAACATCTATGAGATCAAACCAAATCCCGATCTCCGTTCAAGAATGGAATAAGCCAAAGGGAGATCGAGGAGTTAGTTTTGTCGACGAAAGAGCAAAAGATCTGCTTTGGGAAACGCTCATGTCATATTTCACTCTACCAGAGCATTTAACAAATGCAGAACAGGAGAAAGTCAAGAAGAGTACTCTTCAGAAGATGGCCACACAATTCCGCAATCACAAGAAAAGATTATGGGCCTGCTACGTCGAAGCAGGAAAGCAGACTCCAGAATTCACTGGAGCACTAGAGAAGGCAAAAGATCACTGGGACATATTTGTGGAGTTCAAGGAATCGGAAGCAGCTTAGGAACGGTCGTGGAAAAACAAGATCAATGCTGAGAAGAAACAGTTTCACCATGTTCTGGGGCCAGGTGGCTACAAGACTGGCCGGCCTAAGTGGGATGAATTTGAGGAAAAGATGATTGCTGCAGGGGTCACTCCAAAAACATTGGGTTGGCCCGACAGGTGCAGGACTTGGTTTTATGCGCATGGGGGAAAGTTGGACCCAAAGACAGGGGAGATTATGGCGCAGGCATGTATTAAAGAAGCCTCGGACGCTTTACTTGTTGCAATAGAAGCGGCTCGAACGGGGGCGTTCCAGCCTGAGAGAGAGAACAACGAGCTTACACGCGCTCTCGGGAATCCTGAACACCCGGGACGAACACGAGGCAAAGGCGTTGTTCCGTGGGTTGAGGGGTTTGCGGACTGGAACGTCAGTTACAGAAGCCGTGCGAGAAAGAAGAAGCAGGAGGAAGACAAGAAGAAGCAGGATGTAGACCGGCTTCAACAGGTAGAATCAAAGCACGAGTAGTTGGAACACGCTTTCATGCGACAGCAGGAGCAGATCGACACACTTAGCCTAGAAAGGGCGTCTCAGCGGCAGCAGCAAGCAGATCCAACATTGGATACCACCGTCCCATCTATGCCGAAAAGCAGCGTGGGTTCCACGGGGGTCCCGGCCGATGATGCACTGCTGGCTAGATACCCCGTGGGTGATATCGAAGAGATGACAAGTTGTGAGCTACACATGAAACTGAAGAACATATCCATGAAGGTGGCGGACGGCTATGCTTTACCAAATCCCCCTGAAGCAACCTTCCATGGCAATCCGATTCCAACTGGCTATGCTCATGTCGGGGTGGATGAAGTGATGTCGGTATATGACTCACTAGAGCTTGACATTCCTGGAGGTCAAGGGGAGCACAAACTGGGAGAAGCCATACGTGGTATCATTGTATGGAGAAAGGATTGCATCGTCTTTCCAAACTCGACGCCAAGGGCACCGACTCCTCCTCCAAGTCCGCTGCGTCAGCCGACTCCTCCTCCAAGTCCGCCGCGTTAGCCGACTCCTCCTCCAAATCCGCCGCGTCAGCCGACTCCAGCCCACCCCGAGACAGAGCCCAGCGCGAGTTCGCAATATCGAACTCTGCAGCGTCAGCAGACTCCCAAGCGGAAGGAAGGACCAAAGCAGAAACCCAAACCTGCTGCCAAAAAAAAGTTGGCTTACGAGATGACTATCGAGGAAAACAACGCCGAAGTGGCTGCCCAAGTGAAGGCCCATTTTGCACCAAAACCGCCCCCGCCGCCAAAGGAGAAAATACCTGAGAAAGTCATACAACACTTTGTGGATCTTGCTAAATCGGCTGTGAAGAAAAGTGACTCAGACTATGAGCGCTCTATTAAGAAGTCATATCGTGCACAAAAAGATAAGGAGTCGAGCCTTACAACATGTAGTAATAAAAGCGGGAAAACTGTTCCCCAGCTGGGAGAACAGGCAGTGCGATCGATCCCCTCGCTCAAGGTGAGTACCACCGATAAGCCGGTAATAACCGACGCTGTTAGACAGATGGCTAGAGAGGCCGGTGTCACTGTTGAACAACTCCTAGGCATCGAGGATCTCCCCACGCATGATGAGAAGGAACTAGCATGGAAATACGTCCCCGGGAACCATCTGGTCAGGCCTGAGGAGGTCGAGCTTCTATCAACGCAGATGCGCAGATTGCATGACTGGTACCTGAGAGAAGTAAAGGCCGAGCGACAGAGCCTCATGGTGAAAGTCAAGCCAGAGCATTACTTCCATGGAAAAGATGTGTGGATTGACTTGCCAGAACTTTTTTAGTTATACAATCAAGACGCACTGGACAAATCTCTCGTCAGTTGCTATTGTCTGTAAGTGATTTTTTTTCTGTAATTTAAGTCTCTACCTTAGATCGTTCATTGCCTATAATTATCCTCACTATATTCTTTTGTGTGGTATTATGCAGAATGAAGATTTTTGAAATGAAAAGAGATGGAGTCTATGGCATTGGGTTCATTGACCCAAATACCATTTATGAAAAAGTGTTAAAAGAAGAACCCAAAGACACAGAGGCCAACTTGCTAATATTTTTGAAGAAACTAAATGCCAGACCAGAGATAGTATTTCCTTACAACTTCAAGTGAGTGTTACTGTCTTGTACTACAAATTCTATTTTGCTTACTCGATGTTATGTGTAGCTGATGAGTTATACATGCCCGCTTATACAAACGTGTACGCAGTTTTCACTGGATCCTGCTAATCATTAGAGTTGACGTGGTAAAAGTTGAAGTACTGGACTCATAAACTAGAGACCCTAAAGAATATTACAACCTGAAGTTGATGCTCGACAGGTAATTTCAATCATTATCGCACTATGTCGGCCTCTTTAGTTCATTTCCTGATATCAAGTAATTAATAACTCCTTTATTCATTTTCTTTACCGGGCAGGGTTTGAAAAAAGTTCATCAAAGAGGTTGTCGGTCCATGGAAACCAAGCCTGAAATGGTGGCGACCAAGGGTAATTAAGTAGTACTAACTAACTAGTTATGTCCGCGCATCTCTTTAATTCTAGTTTCAATACCATTATCATGCTTGATTATTATCTGATTGAATTCTATTCTCGTAAAGTGCATGAGGCAGGAAAGGGGGAATAATTTATGTGCATACTACATTTGTGAGAACATTCGCTTTATGACCGAAAGGAGCAGAGATGCAAGACATCTTTGGGTACGTAAATACTATTCACATTTTTTTTATCATGATCTAATATATATACACACAACTAATATATTCATATTGATCTCCTTCTTTAAAGATGACAGAGATGCGGGATAAGCTCCTACCAAAGGACCGCATACGAGCACTTCAAGAGGAAATGGTGGGATTTTTGCTTGAGCAGATCATATCTCCCGACGGAGAATACCATTTCACCTAATGCCTGCATGTAACGATCTGCAAATTGTAGGATAAATTGTATATATATATATATATATATATATATATATATATATATATATATATGTGTGTGTGTGTGTGTGTGTGTGTGTGTGTATGGTCGTACGAGAAATTCTATGATATATGATTGGTTCTACGAGAAATTCTATTGTATATGCATAACGTGTACAGTATGTAGTAGCGTAAAATATGTTTGAAATAAAAAAGAGTTAAATGGAAAACACAAAATAAAAAAATAAAAAAACAATAAACCCTAAACCCCTAAACCTTTAGTCCCGGTTCGTGGCCAACCGGGACTAAAGGGTGGGGGCCTTTAGTCCCGCTTGATGAACCGGGACTAAAGGCCCATCCCAATCGGGACTAAAGGCCGTTTCTCCACTAGTGTGAACCAACCCTGTTTATAGTCTTGAGCATTTCCACGGGCATTAAACATGGATCTTGAAACCTAAGGTTCTGCACATGATATGTACGCCCAAGATGATATTGGTAAACCAACTTTATTGATCTAAGACGGAACAATATGAGATACTCATACTTACAAATCATCAGGCAGACGGTATGACGTACCCATGTTCAGAGGCTGTAGGCTGGTGCTCTGCTCACGGTGCTGAAATAGCAGTGAATACATACATTTTATATGTACGGTAGACTATTGATGTTTTCCACTGGAAATTAGGTTTCAGGGTGAACAATTAGCATCATCTGAGTTGGGGGTGATCTCCTCGTAATGGTGCATACCATTGTCGCCGTATGCTCCACTAGTAGGAAAATGGGTTTTGTCGAGTGTTCGGACCTTCACCGAAGGTGAAATCACGGGATCTCGGCAACAACCACGTAAGCCAGCACAACTTTTGGCACACATCGGACTTGGCAGAGGTGAGCCAGGTAAAGAAGACTCGTCGACTAAAATAAACTAGGCTTATAATGACCTATGCAGTGTTCTACACGTCCGTCACTCGGCAAATTTTGTGCCACGTGGCTATAACGGCAGTTGTCGTCTGCCCCGTCAGAACGGACCGCTTTTGCCGAGTGCCCGCAATATGGGATTCGGCATACTATTCATCTGCTGTTAATTTTATTTTATTTTATTTTTTCCACGTGGACATCTTTGCGAGTGCCCGAGGAATGGTACTCGACAAAGACATCTTGGCGAGTGTCGGCTTCGCAAGATGCATCCGGGGTTTTATTGCGTGCGAGGTCCATTCTATTTTTTTAGATCAGGCTGCCTGGGTGTTCCGTATGCGCTATTGCTGGGAGGAACCATGATCACCTCAGTAGGCTGAGCTCCTCGATACACATGACTGTCCAGGACATGGACATTTTACTTATAAGTACCATATATGCCTACTGGACCCTGTTTGTTAGCCCTTAGAGAGGAACTGATGGAGGGAAGGCCTTGTAGGCCAAAGAGACCAGCGCCCAACATCTATGCATCATGCAAGGCACACCCATGTTGCAAAAGGGAAGCACGAGACAACATTTCTTCCATTCCGTCATCTATGTTTTCCCAGTTTATTCTTCACAAGGTTGACCCCATGATAAAGGAACATGAATATCTTATATTTCTTAGTGTAACCTTAGCTTTGCAAGTCACTAGAATGCTTGTCCACTAATGTCCATAAAATTCATAGATATGCACTTAATCTTTTAAATATATCAAATAAACCCTTGGAAATGCCAAATTCTAACATGGAACATGTGATGGTCTATGTTGTTTGTTGAAAAACTTTCAAGCTCAGCCCACAAAGTGATTGTAAGTTTGCCCTCAACCCTGACATGTTCCCTCTCAAAACCATGAGCCTTCCTCTAAGATGCTCCGGACCGATGGCTGAAAGCGCCCCACAAAAGCTAGAGCATGCCAACCTGCCAGGCCCGCAACGGCAAGCGCCCGGGCAGGAACCCCCCCGGCACCCCACATCCGAGCAAGACCATCTGGTGAAACAGATCCAGTGAATTTAGCTTCTGCCGCAGTGGGGGATGACTCCACGGACGTACGTGGCTCGAAGAATGATGCAGTGTCTTGTGGACCCTCACCGCCCATTGATGTCACTTTTGCGTGTGCCGCGCGTGCGTTTGCAGTGGGGCACGCCCCACCGGGACCCGGCTATCCCACCCATGTTCCGGCTGGTGATGGACTCGATTCGAGTCTGCCTTGACAGGTGGCTAAGGAGGGCTTGCTCCTTTGCAAACTACCCGGTTGTTTCCCTCGATTCGGTTTGCCTCCTTGCTGCTTATCCGGCTCATGCCTAGGTGGGGTTGTGGTTGTTCGGACCTTTTCCACGTGATCCCTTTCATTGTGTTATTTATGCAAGGCAAGAAAAATCGGCCTACCGTCGCCTAAGTTAACATTGTGCTTTCAGAAGGTTTGCTAAGAACTTCTTTCTAATAGCTTGTTTACCTTTTAAGTGTCGCTTGACTTCTTTGTTTCTTATTCATCGCCATGTTGTTCATAGGTTGCTTCTCTTCGTGGCTGCAATAGGTCTTTGCGCCAACGGTGGAGAAGGATACTGATGCCATATAGCCAGTATGGCTGCGAGCATGTACAGATGAGTTGGGTTGGGTCGATGTCAGTTGTATCCATGCCGAGTAGATACCCATGTTTTAGCTTATTCGTAATGTAATATGGGATGTCGGTAAGCAGTATTCACATCACTATGAGTAACCTGCTTTAATCCTAGACCACGAGAGCGTGGGACACTACTACATGAATTAGCTTTGGTAACACATCATGGTAACACAAGAAAAAATGTGTTACTGAGTGAAATCCCAGTAACACAACATTTGTGTCCACAAATAAATGTAACAGATTCTGTGGGAAGTGTTACGAAGCTGTAACACATATTACACATACGTCGAATGTGTTACAGGGTTGTAACACATTATTTGTGCCGGTTGAGAGAGTGTTAGAGGAATGTAACACATATATGAGATGCAATGTTGTGTTACAATTTGTAACACATGGGTAATCTACGTAGCTAAATGTTACAAACAAATAATATTGGTTTGAGTTTTTCTTTATTGTAATGAAAAGACTTGTTGCAACATGCATGTGGTCAATCCTCAGGCCGATCCCGTCGTAGCATGTGGCCTCTAGGCTAATAGTTATGTGCTTGCGTCATTCACATGTTACCTAAGTATAGAAGTTCAGGGCATGCGTGTTTGCTTACTTGCTGGATATATTAGGATAAAACAATTGGCGTAGCCATGGGATGGCAAGGCTTGTCCATGGACCGCCCTGGGATTTTGTCAGCCAAAGCCCATATACTTCAATTACATAGCCCAGGTACCAAAGTCCACAGAAGGCAGGACTCAAACTAGCAGCTAATTGTTTCCCTTTATGTTCTCATAAAAAAATGATGTTTCCCTGTACACCATTCTAAAAAGAGATTATTTCCCTGTACGTGGGTACGAACGATCCTGTTTTCTAAGCCTGGCCAAGAGTGCAAACTCAAAGTTTTGTGCTTTGTAGTGTGTGTGTGTGCGCGCGCGCGCCTGTACGTGCGTGTGCGTGTGCATGTAATCGTGTAAATATTTTTTCTCTAATGTTAATATAAAAGAAATGCAACTCTTTTTGGTATTTTGATAAAAAAAAGTTTTGTGCTTCCAAAATTTGTTAAAATTAAAAGGTGTGCTAGCTTCTTGTAAGTAATTTTGGACTTAATTATAATTTTAATATGCTTTCAAGAGTTTATTGATCCGTATTTTGTAATTATAAAGTATAAAGTGTGTTGACATGTTGTATTTGGGAAGTGCTTTTTGATAAAAGATATTCTGTATGTTGACATGTTGTATCTGTGACTTTTTTTATTAGTTGAACCACCCTGATCCAGAATCCTGGCTAAAACAAGTACTAATATCCATGCTTCCCTAAAAGAAAAGGTATTAATTCATGCTGATCAATTTTAGAAATTAGCAAAATAAGACTAATTCAATTCTAGAAAATAGATAATAGTATATATGGTATTTTTTTGCTCAAATTGTCTAGATAGGGAGACATATTCAATATATACTATTTCGTCTAATTGGAATAACGCAAACTAAAATTTGGACAGATTTTGATAGCTCGGTTCAAAGAGAAAAAATGGTGAGAAAGCTGATTGTCGTTGGCAGAACGTTTGAACTTTCAACTTGGTACATGAGAGTTCTGTCAACGTTGAACATTCATATTGGCACATGAGAGTCCAGTCTTTTAACCATCTAATCTAATCATCAGCAAGAGAAGTATATGTAGAGAAACTAAACATCACACTGCTTCAGCACAGATTCGGACTTTAAAAAAAATGGCAGCATGTGAGCGCAAAACAGGAGTTTTGAACATTGCAAGAGTATATCAATTCTGAACTGTTAACCAAAGTACAACATAAAGTTCCAAACAAGCTGTGTGTATCTCAATTCTGAACTGTTGACAAAGTATAAAATGAAGTTCCTAACAAGCTGTGTGTATCTCAATTCTGAACCATTAACCAAAGTACAAAATAAAGTTCCAAACAAGCACGTCGCAGCTGACCAAATTACCAACCATGAATATATGAGTTTACTAAGTTTTGACCAACACATGGTCTCACACGGCGGTATATCACCAAGCAAGTTTTCAACCAGTCAGCACAAAGACCCAAAGCAGACAAGAGCAGGTTGTTCTGTACCAACACAAAGAACACGGCCGACCACCCCCTCCATGCCTCCATGTAGCATGTAGTCTGAACCTGTAGCAGGACTGCATGAGTGCCTACAAAGAAAGAATGCACAAAACATAATTGAAGAATAGGAGGACTGGACAACAATTTTTATTAGAAGTAAAAATCACATCTCAATGGTTATTTTACAAATGGAAAATAATATACTTGAGTGCACTGTTCAAAAGCCAGGTATTTAGAAACATCAACATTATTCATTGATTCAGGAACAGGTTGATAAGAAGTTCAAAAAATCAATATTACTTTCATAAAAGGGCGTTTCCAGAACAAAATAATATACTTGCCATTTCTATTGGGAAAGCATAACTAGATCATCTGAACATAGCGCATACCTTGATGCTACTAACCTCAACTATTCTTCCTTCCTCAAAGCATTATTAGCACCCACTATTGTCCCCTCAATTTCTGTTCTAACCCAATTATGGTCATTGTTCTTTATTTTCAATATCTCTCCAAGGTGTGAAACATGGAATGCCCCGGTTTCTGTGTCTGCTGCCCGTTCAAAGTTGCCTAAGTCATATACATCTCTAGGCTTTGGCAACTTCATTACCACAGACCAACCTGGATTCAATTCATCTTACACGTAGAACACTTGATTCGCCTGGTTAGGACAAATAAAAGGCTAATGCTCAATCGTTTCTCCTTTGTGTATTAGATGTGAGAAGTTTGACAAGTGTGTAACCGTACTTGTCTTTTTTCATTCCTGTTTCTGAGAACACATTAGCCCATTCACATTTAAACAACGCCACTGAAAACTGTCTAGAGTAGTTTAGCTCGACAATATCAATTACCCTCCATAGTACGTCACATCAAGTAAAACTGGATTGGCATCACGTACTGAAAACTGTTTATCCAAGTGTTTAGGCCTAAAATGGTAGCCTCGAGAGATGAAAGCGCTATAGAACTGCTACCAAATCATTTATAGATTTATTACTCCACTTGTTAGGGGATTTTATGTTGAACAGAAGCACAAGGAAAGAAAGCTTTGATAGTTCGCACCTATTCCACAAAGGTACATCTTCATCTCTCAACAAGTCATAAAAAGCTTGGGTTTCAGGATCTGGTACATGTTCTGGAGGGTTTGGGTCATCACAGTCATTCACTTGAGACCCATTATCTATGTTCCCAAAAACATCATGAACTAGCTAGCGCATATTAGAGTTTATGCCTCCATGTTTTCACCTTTGTCGTTTGTTAGAGGAGATGTATCCTGCAGTTTCACCATGACAACCCAAAACTGTATATCCAAGTAGCATTCCATTACACACCAAGTGATCATATACGATGTTTCGCTTCAACAAGAACCAATTGACACATTTGACACATGAACAATGGATCATGGAATCTGAACTTTTTCCAGTGTATGCAAAATCAAGAAAACCATCTACGCTAGCCAAGTAGTCTGCACTTGGTCTAGAAGAACACAGTAACTTTTTAATAAGTAGTTGCTAGATCCATCGACTCGCTGTGTTGAAGTAGCAAATGTCATTAACGAATTTATTATAATGCTAAAACAGTTGAAATTGTATTGAACCATCGTTATTTTTGAAACATCGAATTTATTATAATAAAGAAATTTTTTCGCACTAATGATCCCAACGCAAAATACATGGTTATGCCTTTCATGACAGAGGTAATAAAATGGTTTGTTCTAATGGTTGCAGACAGAGGACTGGGATTGTCAGGAATACATCCTGATCCCGAGGACAAGAAGCCAGAGGTTCTTAGATTTCCCGTTGTCACTACACAACTTATGTGATTATAATGTTGCAGCATGCGTATTGATTTCTGAACAGTTTTATAATACTGAACTAAGCCAAAGTGGACATCATATTCTGCAGTATGCGTTGTGACTCACAACGCTCCAAATGCAAGATTTCCCTTGCAGCTTCAACAGCACAACAAGGCAAATGGAAGGCACCTTTGATTGACAACCCAGGTAAACTGAGCTTACTCATTGCTGAACATTCAGAATTACTGCAGTCAATTTATCTTTTCTGCTCAACTAATGTACCGGATAATTGAAAACTCATATGATTTTCTTGTTCATGCAGAGTACAAGGATGAAACATTACAACTACGCCTTTGACAGCTTGAAGCACATTGGCATTGAGTAGTGGCAGGTTAGTTTTTCAAGTTATGGGAAACATCGTTTGGCATTGTGTGAAGGTTTTGTTCGAACTATGTTTATTGAATTATTATTTGACAGGATTGGCACTTTGTCAAGTTTTATTTAAACTGACTCAATGCAGCTGATGTGGGCAATGAAATTCTGAAGAATATGATCTAGCGATATTATGTAATGGAACGCGTCGTGTGTTCCTTTAAAGAAAAAGTTAAAAGATAGGCACAACAGCGAGTTCTGAAGCTCGAGCGCTCAAACCTCAGCTGGCTCGGTCTCACGACGTGGAGAAGCAGCGGCGCGCGCCGCCAGATTGTGGAGAAGCAGCGTGAAAGGTAATGGTGGGGCGGCGCCGATGCCTGTGCTCCCGCCATCTGCCTGTCTCCCGTCCGTGGACTGGGGCGCCGGCTGCTGCGGCCGGTGGAGGTGTGCATTCGAGCGCCGAGAGGAGGCGGCGTGGGCTATGGACTAGAGTGGCTGGTGGAGGTATGGGATCGAGCGGATGCGACGCTGGGTGTGGACTGGAGCGGCGGCGGCACGGCCTCTCTGTGGCGGCCATGCGGCCAGCGGTCGGGTCGGGCGGCGGCGGAATAGGGGATCGAGGTAAGAGATGAGGTCTGGAGTCGGGTCGGGCGGCGGCGGAAGAGGGGATCGATGTAAGAGATGAGGTCTGGAACGAATCGATAAAGGGGTAGAATTATTTTTGTGGTATTTTTTTTGGGAAATTATATAATTCAACCTGATTTGAAGCTTCGTGTCGGTCACGCAGGGGGGCGCCGGATCCAACTCTAATCGTGCGTGGGTGTGCCAATCGCAAAGTACTCGATCGGGACCAAGCAGATCGGAGTACTGGTATATAATAAGCCTACGTACGTACACAACACAAGTACATGAATATATATAGAGTCGCTTATGCCATATTGCAGTACAAGCAAGTAAATTTATTACATTTGATGCAAAAAAAATTAGTCAGTTGATTTTGATGGGAAAGATGAAGGACGCATGGTGGAGCATCAAGGCAGTCGACCATGGTGCCAGGGCGAATGGTGGCGAGCCTCGGGGACGCCGGCAAGACCTCGGCCAGGAACGAGCGGGGAGGCTGGGGCGGGCGAGGCTGGCGTGGGAGCGCCGCAGCCGCTGGTGACATAGCCTGGCGGTTCGGCCAATGGTCCATGGTGCGGTTTGGGGAAGAGGCTGAACAAGGAAGACATGATGTTGGAGAAGGCCATCTACCGTTAATTTTGCATCAGATGGCTCAAAACCAAATCGATTGATCCAGAAACAACTTTCAGTCGACTGACCTCTAGCATATCCCTTATTATTGAAGAAAATTGATCAGAATAGATAAGTCAGCTCTCGCCTGGATAGCAGTGGTGATGAAGCACATCGAGTGGATCGATCTGATGTCGATTGAATCGGCTGGTCCACGGTTTTATGCGCGGGCGGTTCGAATCATTTAACCGGCTGTCGATGTCACAGCTTTCTATTATTCTGGCCGACATGTGTCTCCTCTATCTTCGAAGAGGGACCCTTCCCCCTTGCCCTGGCACGAAGGTTGTCGATTCGTCAAGAGATGGAGGCGATCCCCCGAGACCTAAGGAATGAACCGGCGCCATTGCCCATCAAAAGCCGTAACAGATCACCAACATCATACCAAGACAAGCGATTGAGAGGAGGCTTCGGCCCTGTCGAGGAACCTGCCCACGAGACGAAGTAATGGCAAGACAGGGTGGCTGAACCAGCTGTCGGGTCCAGAACTCGCCTTCCACCATCATGTGTTTTAGGTATAATCATTTTTTAGCACATGTGAGAATATAAATCATAGTTTCGCCGCGGTCTATTCCGCAAGTACCAATGTTCATTGTCGCTTGTTATTAGAACAAATGTCATTGGTGTTCTAGGTGTCGCCGAGTCTTGTGGGGTAGAGGAGAAGGCGATCAACAAGTTGCGATTGCTCTGCCGCCTCCTCTCGAACAAATTAGGGATCATCTGCCTCCTATCGGCGCTGCCACCGGTCCACCTCATCTCCGGTGGCCTTAGGACCATAGGGGCGTGGTGGATCCCGACCCTTGCCCGGTGGGAGGGCTCCATTTATAGATGTTTCTTCGAGATTTGTTAGGGTTTGTGTCCTACTCGGGAAGACGAGACAACGGCGGCTCACTGAAGATGGAATAAGGTTCTCCCGTGTAGCACCCATTCCGGTGGTGCGTCTAGCATCATCAGTGGGCGTGTGGCGGTGTGTCTTCGACGGATCTATCTTTGAAGGATTTGCTTGGATCTGGTCATGGTTCGTCTACGTTTGTGTGTCTTCCGTTTGAATCCTTCCGATCAACGCTACTCTTCATCGGCGGCGGTTGTTGTTCTGATGCGCTGATGCTATGTGACCTTAGCACGACGACTTCGCGACTGTCTACTACAACAAGTTTTGCCTGGCTCCAACGAGGAAGGGACAATGACGGCGGCGCACCTTCGACTCGCTTCAGTGCTTGTAGTCATCACTAGGTGGTTTACGGATCTAGATGTAATTTTTATTATATCTGACGTTCGTTGTACCGCCATGATTGAAGATGTATAGATTGAAAGTTTTCTCCCAAAAAAACAACAACTTGCGATTGCTCCCTGTCTTAGCTGTTCAGTTTCACAGACCGGTAAGTAATTCATTTTGCCACACGTGCTATCCAAATTCACAAAACTATATTATTATATTAATTTTATAAAGTCATTGCTATTCAGAACTGTATAAAATTTCCTCCCATTAATAAAATGAACACAAAATATGCTCCGTATGAGCGCTTGTGTCATGTTAAAAAAAAAGAATTTCTTGAATTATTGCTAGATATTATTTAGTTTTTCTCGAAACAGATTAAAAAAAAAGTCAAACACAATCCCATTTCTTCCCGCGAAAAATTCCCTCCAGAACTCAATGGATATAATTTGGAGCTTAATTTCCCTCCTTCGGTTGTCGATGGACAAACTGCAGGTTTTCATTTTTTCCGCAAAAGCTCCTCAATTATTGCCGCTGAATTTTCCCTCCAGCTAACTAACGAAAGGCTAAATAAAATAGATCTCTATATAACCCTATCTGCATCAGCCTCGCCGCCCTGCGAAGCCCACCTCGGCAGCCTCCGTTGCCGCCCTTCAGCGGCCACCTCGCCGCCCCTCCAACGCCCACCACGTCCTCATCCAACGCCGCCCTTCAGATCCCACCCATCCGCCCGCCCGCCCGTCAACGCCCGATTGAAATGTCGCTGCCAAGATCTGCCTCAGGGTGGTTTGCATCGTTGCGGCGACGACATCGTCGATCTCCAACTCCGGCGGCTACATCCAGAAGGACTACCACAATTCTCGCGGCTGGTATCGATCTACTTCCATCTCCCTGCTATGAATCCTGACTGATTCTCTTCCTCTTCCCTGTGTCTTCCTCTCTGAATTTGGTAGTAGGTGTTCGTGCGTAGCAGGTAGTAAATCAGCCAGTGGTGAATTTAGGATAAGAATGGAGGGCGGGCTGAAATCATTAGCCATTATGCTAAACTGATACTATTAGGATTTATATTCTGAATTGTTGTGCACGGCAAAACAGTACCATGTTCTCTGAATTTTCTTATTCCTCTGAAGATTTGTGTGCTACGAGCCTATCGCATTGGCATCTATATTCTGCATCTCTGGAAGATATCTGTGAGATGTTGGCTGACTTTTCCCCCTCTTTGCAGTTAAACGTTTCAGTCTTTAATCCCCTGTTTTTAGGCTATAATCCCCTGATTAGTACTGATATATGTAGTACTTATACAAAATTTGGGGCACTAGATCTTTTACTCTGAATTTCATAATACATCTTAAACAGTATTGATAGTACTCTGAGATTCATAGTACTCTGAGTAGTACTGATATATGCAGCAGTTATACAAAATTGGGGGCCCCAGATCTTGTACTCTGATTGGTACTGATTTTTCAAAATACATGTACTCTGAAATTCATAGTACACCTTGTACAGTCAGTATTCAGTTTATACCCTTGATTTAGGAAATCAGTATTCAGTTTAGCCTGTAATGAGAGAAGAGCAGTTTTGTTGAGAAAAGTACTCCAATTGTTGACTCTTTTTTATATAGAACAAGCAAATGGAGTAAATGGGAAAAATATGGAGAAGAAACTCAGAGCGTAGTCATACCATTGTTACTAACGAAAGAACTATGGTTCAGAATCATACGTAGTGCTCAAGGCGCCTGTGCGTACACTGAACATACAAAGCTATCTTAGAGGTAGGCAGTACATATGTGCATACACTGAGTTGTTATTATTATAACTAAAGAAACAATAGTTCAAAAGGACAGAAGGCTAAAAAGTCCCATCTTTTTAGCTGGACGCCTGTCTATCTAGAAGATTCAGTCTCAGGTGTGTCTTGCTTCTTGCCAAGATTGCACGGTTCTCCGGAGGAAATAGCTGCTTTGTGGTACGGATATATATAATAGAAGGAAATGGTCCAAGATTTGTACTTGTAATTTATTCATCTTATAGTTTTTCGAAAGAAATTTATATTAATCTTTCCTTGGCTTTGCTGCTGCTGGTGAACCATCAGTGTTTTCCTTTTTTCGTTCTTGTGTTGTTCATATATAATTATTTTACTGAAACTTGTTTAACTTCAATTGTAGGAAAATTTCCAAATAGTAGGTAATGGTGAATCTCATCCAGAAGTATTGTTTCATTTTGTCAATATATAAGAAGGTATTGTCAATATATACGACATGTCACTAGTAGAAAACAGGGTTTGGTTCGGGCCAGCCCAGCCCATTAGTCCCGGTTCAGTCATGAACCGGGACCTATGGGGGGCATACGTCCCAGTTCATACGCCCAGGGGGCCGGCCGGGGCCTCGTGGGCATTGGTCCCAGTTCGTCTGGACCCATTTGTCCTGGTTCCTGGCACGAACCGGGACCAATGGGCCTCGCTCCTGGCCCACATCCATTGGTCCCGGTTCGTGGCTTGAACCGGGACAGAAGGGGGGCCTTTAGTCCCTGTTCCACGCACGAACCGGGACCAATGAGGTGGCTATATATACCCCATCGCTGGCGAGCAGAGCACTCCACACTGCTCTGTTTTTTCTGGCCAGCGAGGGGAGAGCTTTGTGGTGCTCTAGCTCACCTCCTATGCACATGAGGTGTTTGATGAAATGCCCGAGCCACACTAGTTAAGCTCTCTCCTCTCGAAGCTCGACCTTCAAGCTCTATTTTCCTCAAGATTTGTCTAGGTTTAGCGGTCCGTCACGTCCCGTCCCCGTCTTCACCGCCGTCGATCGCCCGCGCCGATCTCGTCGCCGGCATAACCGTGGTGAGCCTCTTGTTCTTATCTTCTTTCTAAAAGAAAAAAATTCTTACTTGTATGATTTAGATAGATACTTGTCTAATTTTCTTACTTTTATTATTGTTTGTTATTATATAGCGCGATGGTTTTGATATCCGCCCCCGTCGGCCCTCGTCCTGTCTATGATTCGGATGTGGTATATATTATATTTTATAACTATTTGGTTCATTTATTGTTTATGACAATTATGCACCAACGTGACATAGATTTTTTTTATCTAGGAGGTATGTGAACCGGAAATTCCAACCGACCCTATTGTCGAGAGGTTAAATTTAGTTGAAGAAGAAAACAATTACTTGAAGGAAAAATTGAAAAAAATTGAGGAGGAGAAGATGATATCGGAGTTGCATGTTGCGGATGTCGTCGATGATCACAAGATCAAGATGGATGCAATGCGCTTCAAGATTAGAAAGTATAGAAAATATGTCATTCATACCGAGACTTGGTATCATTATGCCGTTGGATCAATTGTTACCTTGGTTGCGATTATGATCGCATTTGTTGTTGCATTGAAATGTTTTACATAGTTTTAATGTATGGTTTAATTAGATGCTCTGGAGAGCTATATGTTGTTCAATGAGAACTATGTATGTAATTTGGTTTTAATGTGATGATGAACTTCTATTAATTTGGTCACTTATCTATTCATGATGTTTTGTAATGGTTTTTTACACACTTAATTATATATAATGCACGCAGATGAACCGGGAATGGATGTACGGTGACAGACGCACCTCCGAGTACATTAAGGGCGTGCATAATTTTCTCGAAGTGGCTGAGGCAAACAAGCAGAATGGTTTTATATGTTGTACATGCCCTATATGTAGGAATACGAAGTCTTACTTTGACCGGAAAATCCTTCACACCCACCTGCTTGAGAAGGGTTTCATGCCACACTATAATGTTTGGACCAGGCACGGAGAAATAGGGGTTATGATGGAAGACAGCGAAGAAGAAGAGGATGATGACAACTATGTGCCCCCTGAATACGGTGATGCTGCAACGGGGGAAGCTGAAGATCAAGAGGAACCAGACGATGTGCCCGATGATGATCTCCGCCGGGTCATTGGTGATGCAAGGAGACAGTGCGAAAGTGAAAAGGAGAAGCTGAAATTCGATCGCATGTTAGAGGATCACCAAAAAGGGTTGTACCCCAATTGCGAAGATGGCAACACAAAGCTCGGTACCGTACTGGAATTGCTGCAGTGGAAGGCAGAGAATGCTGTGCCTGACAAAGGATTTGAGAAGCTACTGAAAATATTAAAGAAGAAGCTTCCAAAGGATAACGAATTGCCCGACAGTACGTACGCAGCAAAGAAGGTCGTATGCCCTCTAGGATTGGAGGTGCAGAAGATACATACATGCCCTAATGACTGCATCCTGTACCGCGGTGCGTACGAGGATTTGAACGCATGCCCGGTATGCGGTGCATTGCGGTATAAGATCAGACAAGATGACCCTGGTGATGTTGACGACGAGCCCCCCAGGAAGAGGGTTCCTGCCAAGGTGATGTGGTATGCTCCTATAATACCATGGTTGAAACGTCTGTTCAGAAACAAAGAGCATGCCAAGTTGATGCGATGGAACAGAGAGGACCGTAAGAAAGACGGGAAGTTGAGAGCACCCGCTGACGGGTCGCAGTGGAGAAAAATCGAGAGAAAGTACCGGGCTGAGTTTGCAGGTGACCCAAGGAATGTATGGTTTGGTTTAAGCGCGGATAGCATTAATCCTTTAGGGGAGCAGACCAGCAATCACAGCACCTGGCCCGTGACTCTATGTATCTATAACCTTCCTCCTTGGCTGTGCATGAAGCGAAAGTTCATTATGATGCCAGTACTCATCCAAGGCCCTAAGCAACCCGGCAACGACATTGATGTGTACCTAAGGCCATTAGTTGAAGAACTTTTACAGCTGTGGAATGGAAACGGTGTACGTGTGTGGGATGAGCACAGATAGGAGGAATTTGACCTGCATGCGTTGCTGTTTGTAACCATCAATGATTGGCCTGTTCTCAGTAACCTTTCAGGACAGACAAACAAGGGATAACACGCATGCACGCACTGTTTAGCTGACACCGAAAGTATATACCTGGACAAATGTAGGAAGAATGTGTACCTGGGGCATCGTCGATTTCTTCCGACCAACCATCAATGTCGAAAGAAAGGCAAGCATTTCAAAGGCGAGGCAGATCACCGGAAGAAGCCCGCCATGCGTACCGGTGATCACGTACTTGCTATGGTCAATGATTTACACGTAATCTTTGGAAAGGGTCCCGGTGGACTATCTGTTCCGAATGACGCTGAGGGACGTGCTCCCATGTGGAAGAAGAAATCTATATTTTGGGACCTACCCTACTGGAAAGACCTAGAGGTCCACTCTTCAATTGACATGATGCACGTGACAAAGAACCTTTGCGTGAACCTGCTAGGCTTCTTGGGCGTGTATGAAAAGACAAAAGATACACCGGAGGCACGGGAGGACCTGCAACGTTGGCACGAAAAAGACGACATGCCTCCAAAGCAGTATGAAGGTCCTGCCAGCTACGCTCTTACCAAAGAAGAGAAGGAAATCTTCTTTGAATGCCTGCTCAGTATGAAGGTCCCGTCTGGCTTCTCGTCGAATATAAAGGGAATAATAAATATGGCAGAGAAAAAGTTCCAGAACCTAAAGTCTCATGACTGCCACGTGATTATGACGCAACTGCTTCCGGTTGCATTGAGGGGGCTTCTACCGGAAAACGTTCGATTAGCCATTGTGAAGCTATGTGCATTCCTCAATGCAATCTCTCAGAAGGTGATCGATCCAGAAATCATACCAAGGCTAAGGAGTGATGTGGCGCAATGTCTTGTCAGTTTCGAGCTGGTGTTCCCACCATCCTTCTTCAATATCATGACGCACGTCCTAGTTCATCTAGTCGACGAGATTGTCGTTCTGGGCCCCGTATTTCTACACAATATGTTCCCCTTTGAGAGGTTCATGGGAGTCCTAAAGAAATATGTCCGTAATCACGCTAGGCCAGAAGGAAGCATCTCCATGGGCCATCAAACAGAGGATGTCATTGGGTTTTGTGTCTACTTCATTCCTGACCTTAAGAAGATTGGTCTCCCTCAATCGCGGTATGAGGGGAGACTAACTGGAAAAGGCACGCTAGGAGGGGACTCAATAATATGCAGGGACGGGAATTCTTGGTCTCAAGCACACTACACAGTTCTATAGAATGCTACCTTGGTGACCCCGTATGTCGATGAACACAAGAACATTCTGCGCTCCAAACACCCGGAGCAGTGTGACGACTGGATTACATGTGAACACATCAAGACTTTCGGCAGTTGGTTGGAAACACATCTCAGAGGTGACAACACTGTTTCTGATGAGCTGTACTCGTTGTCCAGGGGACCATCTTCGACTGTATTGACTTACAAAGGATACGAGATAAATGGGAATACATTTTACATGATCGCCCAAGATCAAAAGAGCACCAACCAAAACAGCGGTGTCCGCTTTGATGCAGCAACCAAGAGGGGAAAGGACACATATTATGGTTACATAGTGGACATATGGGAACTTGACTACGGACATGATTTTAAGGTCCCTTTGTTTAAGTGCAAATGGGTCAATATGTCAGGAGGCGGGGTACAGGTAGACCCACAGTACGGAATGACAACAGTGGATCTGAACATTCTTGGCTACACAGACGAACCATTCGTCCTAGCCAATGATGTGGCACAGGTTTTCTATGTGAAGGACATGTCTACCAAACCGAGAAAAAGAAAAGATAAGGAAGCGAATACATCATACGATGAGCCAAAGCGCCACATAGTTCTTTCAGGAAAAAGAGACATCGTGGGATTGGAGGGCAAGACAGACATGTCTGAAGATTATGAAAAGTTTCATGAAATTCCTCCCTTCAAAGTCAAGGCTGACCCAAGCACCCTGTTATGAGATAAAGAATATCCATGGTTACGGCGCAATAAGCAAAGGACACAAGCGAAGAAAAAGTGAAGACTTTCTCTCCACAACTATTATGATGATGCCTTTGATCTAGAATACCACTGCAGTTACATGTGAAGAAATGAAATCCCTTTGTAACAGACGAGTTTCCGTATGAAACCCTGATACTTCGATAGAGATTGTCCGTTTTGTACACGAACTGCATCTAGTTTTTGCCGTAACCCTCTCAACTTTTTAGCACATGCTATGTGGGTGAAATGATGATACCATGCCAACTTTCAACCTTTTCAGAGTTCATTTGAAGTGCTTTTCAATTTTAGGGTCATATAGCTCAAAAAAATCAGTAAATGCATGAAAAATAACTAATGAAGTCAGAAAGGGTTGAAAATTGATGATGTGGCTTTGAATGGTGCATTTTGAACACACAAAAAGTCTGGAGTTCAAATAAGTTCAAAAAAATGTCTTCAGAATTTTTTTGTTCGAAACTTTAATAGCAAACTAAATTAACAAAATCTGTTTTTGATTAAAACAGACATTTCAAATAACCTAAAAATTACCAAATTGAATTTAATGATAAAACACAGTAATATTAAATAGCAGGAAAAACAATCACTCAAAAATCTATTTTTATAGTAAAGTTATTCACAAACTATTGATTCACACAAATTTCAAAAAATTCAAATTTAAACTATTCAAATTGCAAAACTAATGGCACTAACAGAAAGTTTATAATTTTTATTACCTAAAAGAAAAAAGAATCACTGAAAAACATTAAGTATTTTGTTGTAAGTAGAACCAAAATAAAATAAATAAAGCAAAAAAGAAAACAAAAAAACTGGGAAAAAAATGCCACCTACTAGTCCACCACGGCCTGAATATGACTAGGAACCCACCCATGGGCCAGGATTCAGGCCCGCAGCAGGCCCAGTAGGCCCACAGGCAAGGATTGATAGAGTAGGCCCGAAAGCCTGCAGTTGAGAGGAGCTCGAGAGGGTGGGCGCAGCAGCGCTTATAAACCACTCTCGAGCTCTCTCAACTAGCGAGGTGGGACTAAGCATCCCACCGCACCGCGCCAGCGCAAGGCCTTTGGTCCCGGTTGGTAGCACCAACCGGGACAAAAGGGGTGCATTGGTCCCGGTTGGTGGCACCAACCGGGACCAATGCACTAGTAGAAAAAGGCCCATTTGTCCCGGTTCGGGAACCGGGACTAAAGCCCAACACCTTTAGTCCCGGTTCTTATACGAACCGGGACAGATGGGGCTCCACGTGGACGCTGCGGTGAGCCCAGAGAGGAGGACCTTTAGTCCCGGTTGGTAACATCAACCGGGACCAAAGATCATCCACGTGTCAGCAGCTCAGGAGCTGGGGTTTTTGTTTTTTTTTAAAGGGGGGGGGGTTTGGGGGTTTTGTAGGGTTAATTTAGGGGTTTCATATATTGTGTTAGCTAGCTAATAGCTAGAGAGAAGTGTCCTCTCTTATCTCCGTGCTTGGTCGACGCTACGTACTATACGTATAGAGAGGACTCGATATGCTAGCTAGTAAGCAAATGAAGGAAACCATTAAGTACACAAGATCGTCATGAACATATACAGAGAGAAGTGATCGACCTCCTCCTTCTCCGAGAGATTGGTCGAACAACAAGTTTTCGTATATCTATCCGACGCTACTAGCTACATATATATAATATAAGATCTCTTACAATCCCTAACATTTGATGTCAAGTTCCACATGGTATTCTCCAGCTGGATTGATGACGTGGTCAAGAAAGAATCCCACCAATTCCTCTTGAATTGCTTTTATGCGATCTTGTGGTAGGAGTTCATCCCGCATCTGCCAAATCTAATTTGAAGAAGGGGGTCAATACATATATATGAATGAAACTCAACACAAATGATGGTAATAAAATAAAATTGTGAATATTATTGCTTACGCACTTCATATTGTTTTTTAGAGTAGCCCCGCTTAGAGGTCGTCGCGTTGTAGATGTACTCGCAAATGTAGTATCCACAAAAATTATTCCCACCTTCCTGCCACAACCACTTTACGAGAAGTAAAGGTCAATCAAACTGATAATCAAGCATTATAAATGGTATTGATGAAACTAGCTAGAATCAATGGGAGATGCGCGGAACTAGCTAGTAGTACTTACTTTCGGGTGTGTAAATCGCAGCTCCCCCGGCAGTCCCGGAGCTTCTGTGGTGAACACTTTCCAAACCCTGCGAGACAAAGAAAATAATTACTTGATATCAGGAAATGACCAAAGTTGCCGCTATGGTGCGATAATGATCGATTGAACTTACTTCTGGAGCATTTCAGTCATGGCCGCATACTCCTTGGGATCTTTTCGTCTTGAATCTAAGACGGTTACTAGTCCCTGCTCAAGCTTAATCTCTAGGAGAATAAAGTGGAAGCTGCGCATGCATGCATAACTCATCAATTACATTACTATAACCTCGAGTAATAAGGGAAACCGAATATGCAGAAGACAGTAACACTCACTTGAAGTTGTAAGGAAAGAGTATTTTTTTCTTTGTTTTGATTTTTAAGCAACGATTGTAGCAAGTTGGCCTCGGTTTCTTTCGCATGATATGTAACCGTCCATTCATCTATGAGATTTGTGTTAATGAACCCAATATCATAGATTTGTGCATTTCTGCATTCGACGATCTACAATCTGCATAATATAGTGAGGATAATTATATATACATGCAATGAAAGAGCTGAGCTATATATAGAGACTTAATTACAGAAGTATAGTACTTATAGACAGTAGCAAGTGATGATTATTTTATCGAGGTCCTTTTGATTGAAAAACTGGAAGAACTCCTCAAATGGAACAGGCAACATATCAATTCCAACGAGGTCGTGCTCCTCTTTAACTCTCAGCGTCAAAATATCCTTCCCAGACTTGCAGGTGTCCATGTACCACTTATGGAATCTTCGCATCATCGTTGTTAGAGGAGGATCACCAGGTCTGACGAGAGGCTTCCCGTACTGGTATTTGTGTTCGTCCACCTCCATTGTATCAAAATGTGCATCGTCGGGCAGGTAATCACCAGGATTGGTACCGGGCAGCATCCCCGGTAGATTTGCGACGATATCGCTAGACACCTTGAGCGGGGGGCACGATTGGTTTGCCTGTTCGCCGAGCTGGGGAATTTTGTTCCCTCTTCTTCGTTCTTGTAACCTTTTGTCACTTGAAGTAGTTCCCGACCGGCGCGCTCCTTCCACTGCCTTTTTCAGAGCGCGGACATGGTTGTCATCCGGCGGAGGCGGTGGTGGTCGCTTCAGGTTCTTCAAATTGCGCTTCAATTTCACCAGATCCATCTTCTCCTTCGGAGGTGGATTTTTATTTGCAAAAAAGTCCTTCACTTGGGCTTGACAGATCTCCGCGTTTTCCTCCTCGGTCATCTCGTATGGTAACTTCTCTAGAGGCTTGAGAGATGGACCGAATTTGTATTGCCTCCCGCCTCTGGCTGTACTGCTAGACGCCGGAGCAGCCGGAGCGGCTGTGACTGTCTTCCTTCGTTGCTTACGAGGTGGAGAAGGAGGCGGAGTGCTACGACGTGCCGGAGCAGCCGGAGCGGCGGCGGCTGTCTTCCGCTATTGTTGACGAGGCGGAGAGGGAGGCAGGCTGCTCGGACGCGCCGGCGCAGGCGGAGAAGGAGGCGGAGTGCCGCCACGCGCCGGAGCAGCTGGAGAAGGAGGCGGAGTGCCGCCACGTGCCAGCGCAGCCGGAGAAGGAGGCGGAGTGCCCTGATCACTCACCGGAGGAGGAGGCGGAGGAGGTGGCCGAGTGCCCTGACTCGCCGGAGGCAGAGGCGTCCAGTTCGGAAGCTTGATGTGCTCCTTCCGCCATAGACATGGAGTCTTCAGAGCAAGACCCAGCTGAGTCTCCCCTTCACCGGTAGGGTGGTCAAGCTCGAGCTCCTCAAATCCCTCCGTTATTTCATCGACCATCACAACAGCATAGCCTTCTGGAATCGGAAGGCAGTGAAAAGTTGCGCCGGGTTGAGGAGGTGCAACAGAGCCGACAGCCACCTTGACTTTGAGGTGCTGCCATTGCGCCATAAGGTGGCAATCTTGAGCCTCCGTGATAGCATCCACGGGGTAGCTAGGAGCCGTGAAGTGAGGCTGCTGAAGGAGCTCGGTGGAAGCCACACTGCTTCTCCGCTGAGATGGCGGGGTAGCTTCTGGGGTAGCTTCCAGGTCGCTGCCTCTGAACTAGTGCTTGTTCCTCTAGCGCTCGTACCCTTGCATTCAGCTTCTGCAATTCGGTCTGCTCCTCTTTCCTCCTCCTCTCCCGGGTTTTGTAACCGCCTGCGCTGGGAAACCCTTCCTTCCACGCAACGGAGCCTGCCGTACCTCGTGTTCATCCTGGGTGCTCAGGATTCCCGAGGGCCTGTGTGAGCTCGTCGTTCTCTCTGTCGGGAACGAACGTCCCTTGCTGCGCTGCGGCGATATACTTCTGAAGCTTCTTGACGGGTATTTCAAGTTGCTCCTTCGTCCAACGGCACTTCCCTGTTTCAGGGTCCAAGGTTCCCAAAACCCCGAAGAACCAAGTCCTTGAACGGTCTGGCCAGTTCAATGTCTCTGGTTCGACCCCTTTATCAAGCAGGTCCTTCTCAGCCTTGTCCCACAACGGCCGGGCTTTGAGGTAGCCACCTGACCCTGTGCGATGGTGATACTCCTTCTTTGCAGCATTTTTCTTGTTTGTCGCTGACATCTTCTTACTCTTCTCCGATGTCTTGTGGGCCACAAATGCGGGCCAGTGATCTCTTATCTTCTCAAATCGGCCGGTGAATTCTGGAGTCTTCCCTTTGTCGACAAACGTTGATTTCAACTCATTCTTCCACCTCCTGAATAGATCTGCCATCTTCTTAAGAGCATGAGCCTTGACCAATGGCTCTATAACTGGCTTATCCGGATCCTCCTCTGGCGGTAGGGTGAAATTTGCCTTCAGCGCGGTCCAAAGATCATCTTTCTGTCTATCGTTGACAAAAGACACTTGAGGGTCTTCGCTCTTAGGCTTATTCCATTGGTGGATGCTGATCGGGATCATGTCCCTAACAAGAACCCCGCACTGAGCAGAAAATGCTTCCTTGGTCCGGCTAGGTTCAATCGGTTGGCCATCGCCCTTGATTGCTGTGATCGTGAACCTTTCATCCTGGCGCAACCTTTTCTTCGGGCCTCGTCTCGTTACCGAAGTTTGGCTTGATCCGGAGGGCTAGAAAAGAAGAAAAAGAGAGTTAATATGTGTACATACCAAAACAATTAATGCATCAATTAGCTAGTCAGCACAGGCTTAATTAATATATATACCTCGCCGGACTTTGCAACATCTCCTTCCTCCATTTGCTCACCGGAGCAGTCATCACGGTCTCCTTCTTCCACCGGCATTCCGTCACCGGAGCCATCATAATCATGTCCTTCCACCTCCATTGTTCGATCACCGGAGCCTGCTTCACCCTCTCCTTCCAGACCATCGGTGTCGTTGAGATACGACAAGACATCACCTCCGCCAAGGATTATGTCCCCCAACAACTGTTCTGCTTTGATGTCTCGGTGCTCCATAGTTTCTGGAAATATTACAACATGGCAATTAATATACAAACATGACAGATGGATATATTAGTGCAAAGGTAGACCTAGCTAGCTCGACGCTTCTACGGTTTGGGGTGGCCTCGACAACGCTTCTAGGGTTTGGGGTGGCCTAGGCAATGCTTCTTGGGTTTGGGGTGGCCTCGACAACGCTTCTAGGGTTTGGGTCGGACCGCCTCTCTCATGAATGTCCGACGTCCAGACCGACAAGGGATTTAACAAAATGACGCCATTCTGGATGTGCAGAAAATGGTCAATATTTTTCCTGATCTCATCTACCCTTCTATATGTCACGTTGTCTAGTGTCAAAGAATTCAAGAAAACCATGACTTCATCATTAGTCGGAAATGACAGGCGTATAATGGTATGAAGCTCTTCAAAGTTGTTTTGGAACGGAGTTCCCGATAGAATAATTCGCTTTTTGGTACAAAGTTTAGCAAGAGCCTTCCGAATATCGCTATTTGGAAGGCCTTTGCTGAAATTCGTACCAAAAGGCAAATTATTCTATCAGGAACTCCGTTCCAAAACAACTTTGAAGAGCTTCGTAGCATCATACGCCTGTTACTTCCGACTAATGATGAAGCCATGGATTTCTTCAATACTTTGACAGACAACGTGACATATAGAAGAATATATATATAGATGAGATCAGAAAAAAATTGGATCAACTTGTGCATATCCATAATGGGGGCATTCTTGATAAATCTATATATGTCAAAATTCAAACTTTGACATATGATCAAACTTTGACATATGATCAAATGTTGCATATGTCAAAATTCAAACTTTGACATATGATCAAACTTTGATATATGATCAAATGTTGCATATGTCAAAATTCAAACTTTGACATATGATCAAACTTTGATATATGTCCACCACGATATAAAATAATACATAGACTTGTTCGGGCGAGAGGGGGTTGATCGACATCCCCCCTCATGTCGAAATTACCGGAGTTATCTTCTAGCGGTTTGGGTGGCCTCAAGAGTTTGTCGGGTAGGGGCGGGAGGGGGTAGGAGATCGACAACGCTTTTTTTCTAGGGTTTGGGTGGCCTCGAGAGTTGGTCGCCCGGTATATCGAGAGGGGGGTGAACATTTTACATTAGTAACTTAGAAAAAAATGTTATCGAGGAGGGGGTATATCGACCCCCCCCTCATGTCGAAGTTATCGTGGAGGGGCTATATCGACCCCCCCCCCTCATGTCGAAGTTATCGGGGAGGGGGTATATCGAACCCCCCCTCATGTCGAAGTTATCGGGGAGGGTGTATATCGACCCCCCCCTCATGTCAAAGTTATCGGGGAGGGGGTATATCAACCCCCCCCCCTCATGTCGAAGTTATCGGGGAGGGGGTATATCGACCCCCCACCCCCCTCATCATGCATATATAGCTACCACATACATATATACATTGAAAAAAATTACATTTATATATATATATAACAAAAAAATTACATCATATATATACATATGTACATCGAACCCCACCCCCCTCATCATGAACAAAAACATGCTCTGAACAAAAAAATTAATACATTATGAACATCTACATACATATAGACACATACATAAATATATACATTATATATATATGAACAAAAAATTAATCTAATAAAAAATGAAAAAAAAACAGAGACGGGGCGGCGCGGCGGCTCATAGCGGGGGCGGCTGGCGACGGCGACGGCGATGGCGACGGCGACGACGACGGCAACGGCGAGGGCGGCGAGGGCGCCGGCGCGCGGGGGCGGGCCGGGGCAGGGACTCGGGCGCGGGGCAGGGGCCGGCGCGGCGACGGCGTTGTCGGGGGCAGGGGCGCTGGGCGACGACGACGAGGAGCGGGGAGCGGGCGGCGACGGCGTCGAGGGCTCGGGGCAGGGGCGGCGCGGCGATGACGTCGGAGGCAGGGGTGACGACGGCGACGAGGAGCAGCGCTGGGGCGTCGGGCACGAACTGGCGATGGAAATCTGAAAATTTCCTAAGTGCTGGCTTATATAGCAAAGGCTTTGGTCCCGGTTAGTTGCACCAACCGGGACCAATGCCCCCCTTTAGTCCCGGTTGGTGCCACCAACCGGGACCAAAGGTCTCTTTTCAGCAGCCCAAAGGGCAGGAAACAGAGACCTTTGGTCCCGGTTCGTGGCACCAACTGGGACTAAAGGGGGGCATTGGTCCCGGTTGGTGCCAAGAACCGGGACCAAAGGTGGGCATTGGTCCCGGTTCGAGCCACCAACCGGGACCAATAGCCTGTGCCTGTCACAGCCGCGGTGGATGTTTAGTCCCACCTCGCTAGCTAAGAGAGAGCCGCACCTGTTTATAAGGTGCAGTGCGCCTGAGCTGTCGAGCTCCTCTCTATAGCAGGCTTACGGGCCTAACCTCTCTGTGCATGCATGTGGGCCTATTGGGCCTTCTGCGGGCCTGAATCCTGGCCCACCTGGATTGCTGGGTTTCTAGTCGTATTCAGGCCATGGTGGCCCAGTAGGTGGCATTTTTTAAAAAAAATTCCACTTTTTTGTTTTGTTTTTTTCATTATTTATTTTCTTTTGTTTTTTGCTTTATTTTTTTAATTCTTTTTTGCTTTTAGGTCAGAAAAATTATAAACTTTCTGTTAGTGCCATTAGTTTTCAAATTTGAATAGTTTAAATTCAAATTCTTTGAAATTTGTGTGCATTTTTTTATTTTTTTTTCCAGTTTTTTGTTTTCTTTTTTGCATTATTTATTTTCTTTTGTTTTTTGCTTTATTTTTTAATTCTTTTTGCTTTTAGGTCAGAAAAAATATAAACTTTCTGTTAGTGCCATTAGTTTTCAAATTTGAATAGTTTTTACAATTTGAAATTCTTTGAATTTGTGTGAATCACTAGTTTGTGATTAACTTTACTATAAAAATAGATTTTGGAGTCATTCTTTTTCCTGCTATTTAATATTACTGTGTTTTATCATTATATTCAAAAACTGTTTTTGTTATTTTAGTTTCTAACAAAAAAATCTTTATGATAATTCTTTTTGGTATTAAAGTTTCTAACAAAAAAAGTTATTTATGAAAATTCTTTTTGCTTTTAATGTTTTGAACAGAAAATACTTTGATAATTTTAGTTGCATAAATTTTATTTTATTATTTTTTCTATTAGAGTTTCATAAAAGTTTTCCAGTTCATTCTTTTTTATATTAGTTCATTCTTTGAGCTAAATGACCCTGAAATTGAAAAGCACTTCAGATGAACTCTGAAGAGGTTGAAAATTGGCATGGTATCATCATTTCACCCACATAGCATGTGCTAAAAAGTTGAGAGGGTTACGGTAAAAACTAGATGCACTTCGTGTACAAAATGGACAATCTCTTTCGAAGTATCAGGGTTTTGGACAAAAACTCATCTGTTATAAAGGGATTTCATTTTTTTGAACTTATTTGAACTCCAGACTTTTTGTGTGCTCAAAATGAACCATTCAAAGCCATATCATCAATTTTCAACCCTTTCTGACTTCATCTGTCTTCACTTTTTCTTCGCTTGTGTCCTTTGCTTATTGCGCCGTAACCATGGATATTCTTCATCGCTTAACAGGGTGCTTGGGTCAGCCTTGACTTTGAAGGGAGGAATTTCATGAAACTTTTCATAATCTTCAGACATGTCTATCTTACCCTCCACTCCCACGATGTCTCTTTTCCCTGAAAGAACTATGTGGTGCTTTGGCTCATCGTATGATGTATTCGCTTCCTTATCTTTTCTTTTTCTCGGTTTGGTAGACATGTCCTTCACATAGAAAACCTGCGCCACATCATTGGCTAGGATGAATGGTTCGTCTGTGTACCCAAGATTGTTTAGATCCACTGTTGTCATTCCGTAATGTGGCTCTACTTGTACCCCGCCTCCTGACAGATTGACCCATTTGCACTTAAACAAAGGGACCTTAAAATCATGTCCGTAGTCAAGTTCCCATATGTCCAATATGTAACCATAATATGTGTCCTTTCCCCTCTTGGTTGTTGCACCAAAGCGGACACCGCTGTTTTGGTTGGTGCTCTTTTGATCTTGGGCGATCGTGTAAAATGTATTCCCATTTATCTCGTATCCTTTGTAAGTCAATACAGTCGAAGATGGTCCCCTGGACAACGAGTACAGCTCATCAGAAACAGTGTTGTCACCTCTGAGACGTGTTTCCAACCAACTGCCGAAAGTCCTGATGCGTTCACATGTAATCTAGTCGTCACACTGCTCCGGGTGTTTGGAGCGCAGGCCAATCATTGATGGTTACAAACAGCAACGCATGCAGGTCAAATTCCTCCTGTCTGTGCTCATCCCACACACGTACACCGTTTCCATTCCACAGCTATAAAAGTTCTTCAACTAATGGCCTTAGGTACACATCAAGGAGGAAGGTTATAGATACATAGAGTCACGGGCCAGGTGCTGTGATTGCTGCTCTGCTCCCCGAAAGGATTAATGCCATCCGCGCTTAAACCAAACCATACGTTCCTTGCGTCACCTGCAAACTCCTCCCGGTACTTTCTCTCGATTTTTCTCCACTGCGACCCGTCAGCGGGTGCTCTCAACTTCCCGTCTTTCTTACGGTCCTCTCTGTGCCATCGCATCAACTTGGCATGCTCTTTGTTTCTGAACAGACATTTCAACCGTGGTATTATAGGAGCATACCACATCACCTTCGCAGGAACCCTCTTCCTGGGGGGCTCGCCGTCAACATCACCAGGGTCATCTCGTCTGATCTTATACCGCAATGCACCGCATACCGGGCATGCGTTCAAATCCTCGTACGCACCACGGTACAGGATGCAGTCATTAGGGCATGCATGTATCTTCTGCACCTCCAATCCTAGAGGGCATACAACCTTCTTTGCTGCGTACGTACTGTCAGGCAATTCGTTATCCTTTGGAAGCTTCTTCTTCAATATTTTCAGCAGCTTCTCAAATCCTTTGTCAGGCACAGCATTCTCTGCCTTCCACTGCAGCAATTCCAGTACGGTACCGAGCTTTGTGTTGCCATCTTCGCAATTGGGGTACAACCCTTTTTGGTGATCCTCTAACATGCGATCGAATTTCAGCTTCTCCTTTTCACTTTCGCACTGTCTCCTTGCATCAACAATGACCTGGCGGAGATCATCATCGGGCACATCGTCTGGTTCCTCTTGATCTTCAGCTTCCCCCATTGCAGCATCACCATATTCAGGGGGCACATAGTTCTCATTGTCTTCTTCTTCTTCGCTGTCTTCCATCATAACCCCTATTTCTCCGTGCCTGGTCCAAACATTATAGTGTGGCATGAAACCCTTCTCAAGCAGGTGGGTGTGAAGGATTTTCCGGTCAGAGTAAGACTTCGTATTCCCACATATAGGGCATGGACAACACATAAAACCATTCTACTTGTTTGCCTCAGCCACTTCGAGAAAATTATGAACGCCCTTAATGTACTCGGAGGTGCGTCTGTCACCGTACATCCATTGCCGGTTCATCTGCGTGCATTATATATAATTAAGTGTGTAAAAAACCGGCGACGAGAATTTTTTTCTTTTAGAAAGAAGATAAGAACAAGAGGCTCACCACGTTTATGCCGGCGACGAGATCGGCGCGGGCAATCGACGGCGGTGAAGACGGGGACGGGATGTGACGGACCGCTAAACCTAGACAAATCTTGAGGAAAATGGTGCTTGAAGTTCGAGCTTCGAGAGGAGAAAGCTTAACTAGTGTGGCTCGGGCATTTCATCAAACACCTCATGTGCATAGGAGGTGAGCTAGAGCACCACAAAGCTCTTCCCTCGCCGGCCAGAAAAAACAGAGCAGTGTGGAGTGCTCTGCTCGCCGGCGATGGGGTACATATAGCCACCTCATTGGTCCCGGTTCGTGCGTGGAACCGGGACTAAAGGCCCCCCTTCTGTCCCGGTTCAAGCCACGAACCGGGACCAATGAATGTGGGCCAGGAGCGAGGCCCATTGGTCCCGGTTCGTGCCAGGAAGCGGGACAAATGGGTCCAGACGAACCGGGACCAATGCCCACGAGGCCCCGGCCGGCCCCCTGGGCGCATGAACCGGGACGTATGCCCCCCATGGGTCCCGGTTCGTGACTGAACCGGGACTAATGGGCTGGGCTAGCCCGAACCAAAGCCCTATTTTCTACTAGTGATGCCCCCCTTTGGTCCCGGTTCGTGCCACCAACCAGGACCAAAGGTCTCTGTTTCCCGCCCTTTGGGCTTCTGAAAACTGACCTTTGGTCCCGGTTGGTGGCACGAACCGGGACCAAAGGTGGGTATTGGTCCCGGTTTGTGCCACCAACCGGGACCAAAGGTTGTGGTATATAAGGCCACACTTAGAAATTTTTCCCCAAATCTCCCATTATCTCCCACGATGGCCGAACCATAGCACGACGCCGCCAGGCTGCTACGCCGGAGATCGCCGTCGCCTCGCCGTCGCCGAGCCCTGCCCCGACACCGCGCCCTGCCCCGACCTCGCCATCGCCCTGCCCCGACCTCGCCGTCGCCGAGCCCTGCCCCGACGTCGTCCCCGCTCCCCTGTAACACTGTGAGCCGCGCCTCGCCGTTCCCCTCCTCTCTTCCTCCCCCCGCGCCCCAATGCCGCCGCCCACCCCGACGCCGATGCCGCCTGTGCTCCGGCCGCTCCAACGACCGCCCCTGTTTTTTTTTCTTTCTTTTTCCTTTGTTCAAGTTGAATTATGTAATGGAGATTATTGGAGATTATGTAATGCTCTATATATGCTATGTATATGCTCTTTTTGAAATTTTAGGTATATGCTCTGTATATGCTCTTTTTTGCATTTTTAGAAAAATATTGGAGATTATGTAATGCTCACAAAAAAGTTTATTTTTTGTTCATAAGAATTTTATGTATGTATGTATGTTCATATGCAAAAGTTACATTTAATAAAAAAAGAAAATGTATGTATATTCATATGCAAAGAATATGCAAAAGTTAGAATTTTTTATGTTCATAGAATTTATTTTGGTGATATTGTAGAATATGAACCTTTTGAATATGGATGGATGGATGGATGAACATTTTGTTAGATATTTTTTTCTGTAGTATATATATGAAAACTTAGTCAAATTTTTTTGTAGTAGATGATGATGATGATATGAAAACTTGGTCAATTTTTTTTGTAGTAGATGATGATGATGATATATGAAAACTTGGTCAATTTTTTCTGTTGTAATTTTGTTCATGAATGTTTTCTATTAAAACTCATATTAAGTTTGTTCGATGAATGTTTCATGGGAGAGAGGGAGTAAAAACTCATCAGACATGAGGGGGGAGGAGTCCCCCTCCGGTTCATCTGTCCAAACATTCCCGGATGTTATCCCCCTTCACCTATATATCGTGTAGTGCCGGGTTAGAACACCGCTAACTCCCTCGGGAATTCAACATATATTCAAAATTTACCAAGTTACTAAGTTACTAAGTTAAAATGTTCATATATTCAAAATGAGTTAAAAGAATCATACATTCAAAATTTACTCCCGGTGCGCTAGCCCGACCAACTCTCGAGGCCACCCAAACCCTAGAAGAAAGAGCATTTTTTATCTCCTACCCCCTCCCGCCCCTACCCGATAAACTCTCGAGGCCACCCAAACCCCCAAGAAGAAAACTCCGGTAACTTCGACATGAGGGGGGACGTCGATCAACCCCCTCTCGCCCGACCAACTCTCGAGTCCACCTAAACCCTGAAAGTATAACCCCGGCCCGATCGACATGAGGGGGGGACGTCGGACATGCATGAGAGAGGCGGTCCGCAACTAATCCATTGCTCATATATGCATATGATTCCTTGTTGTGATATTAGCTAGGTCTCATCATTTGCCAGAAGTAACAGGCGTATGATGCTACGAAGCTCTTCAAAGTTGTTTTGGAACGGAGTTCCTGATAGAATAATTCGCCTTTTGGTACGAATTTCAGCAAAGGCCTTCCAAATAGCGATATTCGGAAGGCTCTTGCTGAACTTTGTACCAAAAAGCGAATTATTCTATCGGGAACTCCGTTCCAAAACAACTTTGAAGAGCTTCGTACCATTATACGCCTGTCATTTCCGGCTAATGATGAAGTCATGGTTTTCTTGAATTCTTTGACACTAGACAACGTGGCATATATAAGGGTAGATGAGATCAGGAAAAATATGGACCATTTTCTGCACATCCAGAATGGCGTCATTTTGTTAAATCCCTTGTCGGTCCGGACGTCGGACATTCATGAGAGAGGCGGTCCGACCCAAACCCTAGAAGCATTGTCGAGGCCACCCCAAACCCTAGAAGCGTTGCCTAGGCCACCCCAAACCCTAGAAGCGTTGTCGAGGCCACCCCAAACCATAGAAGCGTCGAGCTAGCTAGGTCTACGTTTGCACTAATATATCCATCTGTCATGTTTGTATATTAATTGCCATGTTGTAATATTTGCAGAAACTATGGAGCACCGAGACATCGAAGCAGAACAGTTGTTGGGGGACATAATCCTCGGCGGAGGTGATGTCTTGTCGTTTCTCAACGACACCGATGGTCTGGAAGGAGAGCGCGAAGCAGGCTCCGGTGATCGAACAATGGAGGTGGAAGGACATGATTATGATGGCTCCGGTGACGGAATGCCGGTGGAAGAAGGAGACCGTGATGACTGCTCCGGTGAGCGGTTGGAGGAAGGAGATGTTGCAAAGTGTGGCGAGGTATATATATTAATTAAGCCTGTGCTGACTAGCTAATTGATGCATTAATTGTTTTGGTATGTACACATATTAACTCTCATCTTTCTTCTTTTCTAGCCCTCCGGATCGAGCCAAACTTCGGTAACGAGACGAGGCCCGAAGAAAAGGTTGCGCCAGGATGAAAGGTTCACAATCACAGCAATCAAGGGCGATGGCCAACCGATTGAACCCAGCCGGACCAAGGAAGCATTTTCTGCTCAGTGCGGGGTTCTTGTTAGGGACATGATCTCGATCAGCATCCACCAATGGAATAAGCCTAAGAGCGAAGACCCTCAAGTGTCTTTTGTCAACGATAGACAGAAAGATGATCTTTGGACCGCGCTGAAGGCAAATTTCACCCTACCGCCAGAGGAGGATCCGGATAAGCCAGTTATAGAGCCATTGGTCAAGGCTCATGCTCTTAAGAAGATGGCAGATCTGTTTAGGAGGTGGAAGAATGAGTTGAAATCAATGTTTGTCGACAAAGGGAAGACTCCAGAATTCACCGGCCGATTTGAGAAGATAAGAGATTACTGGCCCGCATTTGTGGCCCACAAGACATCGGAGAAGAGTAAGAAGATGTCAGCGACAAACAAGAAAAATGCTGCAAAGAAGGAGTATCACCATCGCACGGGGTCAGGTGGCTACCTCAAAGCTCGGCCGTTGTGGGACAAGGCTGAGAAGGACCTGCTTGATAAAGGGGTCGAACCAGACACATTGAACTGGCCAGACCGTTCAAGGACTTGGTTCTTACGGGTTGGGGGAACCTTGGACCCTGAAACAGGGAAGTGCCATTGGACGAAGGAGCAACTTGAAATACCCTTCAAGAAGCTTCAGAAGTATATCACCGCAGCGCAGCAAGGGACGTTCGTTCCCGACAGAGAGAACGACGAGCTCACACAGGCCCTCGGGAATCCTGAGCACCCAGGACGAACACGAGGCACGGCAAGCTCCGTTGCGTGGAAGGAAGGGTTTCCCAGCGCAGGCGGTTACAAAACCCGGGAGAGGAGGAGGAAAGTGGAGCAGACCGAACTGCAGAAGCTGAATGCAAGTGTACGAGCGCTAGAGGAACAAGCACTAGTTCAGAGGCAGCGACCTGCCGAAGCTACCCCGCCATCTCAGCGGAGAAGCAGCGTGGCTTCCACCGAGCTCCTTCAGCAGCCTCACTTCACGGCTCCCAGCTACCCCGTGGATGCTATCACGGAGGCTCAAGATTGCCACCTTATGGCGCAATGGCAGCACCTCAAAGTCAAGGCGGCTGTCGGCTCTGTTGCACCTCCTCAACCCGGCGCAACTTTTCACTGCCTTCCGATTCCAGAAGGCTATGCTGTTGTGATGGTCGATGAAATAACGGAGGGATTTGAGGAGCTCGAGCTTGACCACCCTACCGGTGAAGGGGAGACTCAGCTGGGTCTTGCTCTGAAGACTCCATGTCTATGGCGGAAGGAGCTCATCAACCTTCCGAACTGGACGCCTCCGCCTCCTCCTCCGGCGAGTCAGGGCACTCCGCCTCCTCCTCTGGCGAGTGATCAGGGCACTCCGCCTCCTTCTCCGGCTGCTCCGGCGCGTGGCCGCACTCCGCCTCCTTCTCCAGCTGCTCCGGCGCGTGGCGGCACTCCACCTCCTTCTCCGCCTGTGCCGGCGCGTCCGAGCAGCCCGCCTCCTTCTCCGCCTCATCAACAACAGCGGAAGACAGCCGCCGCCGCTCCGGCTGCTTCAGCGCGTCGTAGCACTCCGCCTCCTTCTCCGCCTCGTAAGCAACGAAGGAAGACAGCCGCAGCCGCTCCGGCTGCTCCGGCGTCTAGCAGTACAGCCAGAGGCGGGAGGCAATACAAATTCGGTCCATCTCTCAAGCCTCTAGAGAAGTTACCATACGAGATGACCGAGGAGGAAAACGCAGAGATCTGTCAAGCCCAAGTGAAGGACTTTTTTGCAAAGAAAAATCCACCTCCGGAGGAGAAGATGGATCCGGTGAAATTGAAGCGCACTTTGAAGAACCTGAAGCGACCACCACCGCCTCCGCCGGATGACAACCATGTCCGCGCTCTGAAAAAGGCAGTGAAAGGAGCGCGCCGGTCGGGAACTACTTCAAGTGACAAAAGGTTACAAGAACGAAGAAGAGGGAACAAAATTCCCCAGCTCGGCGAACAGGCAAACCAATCGTGCCCCCCGCTCAAGGTCTCTAGCGATATCGTCACAAATCTGCCGAGGATGCTGCCTGGTACCAATCCTGGTGATTACCTGCCCGACGATGCACATTTTGATACAATGGAGGTGGACGAACACAAATACCAGTACGGGAAGCCTCTCGTCAGACCTGGTGATCCTCCTCTAACAACGATGATGCGAAGATTCCATAAGTGGTACATGGACACCTGCAAATCTGGGAAGGATATTTTGACGCTGAGAGTTAAAGAGGAGCACGACCTCGTTGGAATTGATATGTTGTCTGTTCCATTTGAGGAGTTCTTCCAGTTTTTCAATCAAAAGGACCTCGATAAAATAATCATCACTTGCTACTGTCTGTAAGTACTATACTTCTGTAATTAAGTCTCTATATATAGCTCAGCTCTTTCATTGCATGTATATATAATTATCCTCACTATATTATGCAGATTGAAGATCGTCGAATGCAGAAATGCACAAATCTATGATATTGGGTTCATTAACACAAATCTCATAAATGAATGGACGGTTACATATCGTGCGAAAGAAACCGAGGCCAACTTGCTACAATCGTTGCTTAAAAATCAAAACAAAGATAAAATACTCTTTCCTTACAACTTCAAGTGAGTGTTACTGTCTTCTGCATATTCGGTTTCCCTTATTACTCGAGGTTATAGTAATGTGATTGATGAGTTATGCATGCGTGCGCAGCTTCCATTTTATTCTCCTACAGATTAAGCTTGAGCAGGGACTAGTAACCGTCTTAGACTCAAGACGAAAAGATCCCAAGGAGTATGCGGCCATGACTGAAATGCTCCAGAAGTAAGTTCAATCGATCATTATCGCACCATATCGGCAACTTTGGTCATTTCCTGATATCAAGTAATTATTTTCTTTGTCTCGCAGGGTTTGGAAAGTGTTCACCACAGAAGCTCCGGGACTGTCGGGGGAGCTGCGATTTACACACCCGAAAGTAAGTACTACTAGCTAGTTCCGCGCATCTCCCATTGATTCTAACTAGTTTCATCAATACCATTTATAATGCTTGATTATCAGTTTGATTGACCTTTATTTCTCGTAAAGTCGTTGTGGCAGGAAGGCGGGAATAATTTTTGTGGATACTACATTTGCGAGTACATCTACAACGCGACGACCTCTAAGCGGGGCTACTCTGAAAAACAATATGAAGTGCGTAAGCAATAATATTCACAATTTTATTTTATTACCATCATTTGTGTTGAGTTTCATTCATATATATGTATTGACCCCCTTCTTCAAATTAGATTTGGCAGATGCGGGATGAACTCCTACCACAAGATCGCATAAAAGCAATTCAAGAGGAATTGGCGGGATTCTTTCTTGACCACGTCATCAATCCAGCCGGAGAATACCATGTGGAACTTGACATCAAATGTTAGGGATTGTAAGAGATCTTATATTGTATATATGTAGCTAGTAGCGTCGGATAGATATACGAAAACTTGTTGTTCGACCAATCTCTCGGAGAAGGAGAGCAGTTTTGTTGAGAAAAGTACTCCAATTGTTGACTCTTTTTTATATAGAACAAGCAAATGGAGTAAATGGGAAAAATATGGAGAAGAAACTCAGAGCGTAGTCATACCATTGTTACTAACGAAAGAACTATGGTTCAGAATCATACGTAGTGCTCAAGGCGCCTGTGCGTACACTGAACATACAAAACTATCTTAGAGGTAGGCAGTACATATGTGCATACACTGAGTTGTTATTATTATAACTAAAGAAACAATAGTTCAAAAGGACAGAAGGCTAAAAAGTCCCATCTTTTTAGCTGGACGCCTGTCTATCTAGAAGATTCAGTCTCAGGTGTGTCTTGCTTCTTACCAAGATTGCACGGTTCTCCGGAGGAAATAGCTGCTTTGTGGTACGGATATATATAATAGAAGTAAATGGTCCAAGATTTGTACTTGTAATTTATTCATCTTATAGTTTTTCGAAAGAAATTTATATTAATCTTTCCTTGGCTTTGCTGCTGCTGGTGAACCATCAGTGTTTTCCTTTTTTCGTTCTTGTGTTGTTCATATATAATTATTTTACTGAAACTTGTTTAACTTCAATTGTAGGCAAATTTCCAAATAGTAGGTAATGGTGAATCTCATCCAGAAGTATTGTTTCATTTTGTCAATATATAAGAAGGTATTGTCAATATATACGACATGTGCTAGTTCATTTTCAACTCTCTTAACAACTATTTCATTTTGCAAAGAGTTCATGCCAATGGACCTGATGAAGAGTCAAACCCAGAGATACAATAATGGCAAATTTGTGTATTTATCACTACATTTTATAAGTCATAATAACTAATGCCTCTGAATGTAAAATGCAGAACAAAACTCACCCACATCGATTGACATGGCATGCACGAAGATAATGACATTCTGTCACACAAACTGGTTAGAACATTGTTGTTACTCATGCTATAAAGGATACACTACAACTTATTAAGTGACTTACATTGCTGTAAAGAAGCATCATCTTTAACACGAGGGTTGCAATAAATTCTCATATCAGAAACCATCATCACAAGCCCATCATGTCTCTAATGGAGAGATAATGGTTAGCTCTTGAGAAATCTGCTTGCTAGTCAGTGATAGGAAACATTTTATATATAAATTATTGATGGCATGATTTCTTATTCACACACTTTTAGTTAAAAGATCAGGTTGTACTAGCGATATGTCATTCAATTGCAATCCAATATTAGTATTATTGACTCATATTTGTTTGTATAATGTTGAATGAATGAATTTTTGCATTTAAAGTTTGGTTTGTATGGAATGGACTCTCTCGAGGTTATAAAATGATGTCAACACATGTAATATTTGTTGAATAAAATGCATTGTGAACTTTACATTGCAAAATCACAAGGGTAAATCATTTTTTCCTCTGATGTTTCTCCATAGATGAGAAAGAGCAAGGAGAATATGGTTGGTGGTGTTGAACTAGGTTGCCACTTCATAGAAGTGCAAGTTGATCAACCTATTGAGAAATGTGAGCTCTTGGTAAGGGAAAAGGAAGACTATAGGACAATTGGCGATGCTTTCACCTTTGGATTAAAAATTGCTTGGCCTTCAGCATGTGTATGTTAATATTTAACTTCTTTAGTTCTGTTAAATTAAATTTGGGATATACTTAATTGTAGTTCTAATCGTATTTTTTTCTTCAGATTGAGAGGTTCAATGGTTGAGTTGATTCAGATGCTTTTGCTGACAAGGAATCAAGATGCAAATATGACATATTGATGTAAGAAAGATTCGAGGGGCGCATTCCAGTGAACATGAGTAGGGGTGTCACATGGTTTCAATGATAGGAAATCTTTTGCGTACTATAGTTTACATTACTAGGTTGGGAAATGTAATTTGTTGCTCAGTATGGATCTTCTATATGTTCATTGTTACAAATGCTATTGAATGATATGAGCCATATTGGCATTTTATATCCCTTTTCTCTTGCACATGCAAGCTTTATATCCATGATCTTTTTATAGTATACAATGTGTCGTATGCATCGATTTCACTATGTGGAAGTATAAAAGGAAAAAAATACAAAATTTCATACAAAATTGTTGTAATAGCACATTGGACTAATTATGTCATGTTACTATAGTTAGGAAAAGGTGTTACTAAAGTTTGCTACCAATCACCACTAGAGATGTTACAATATATACAAAAGATATGTTACTGTTGTGTTGCTACAATAAAGAAAACATGTTACAAAGGCCTATTGTAATTACTGCCAATCATGAATAATTATGTTGCAATTGTCGTTAAAATGTGTTACTAACCGTGTTGCTACACCAAGAAAATATGTTACAAAGTGTGTGCCTATAGTTATATAAGTGTGTTACTAGAGCCTTCGGTAACACATATGCCTTGTGTTGCAATAATACGATTGTAACACCTTTGAGTACATATAGGAACAGTTCTTATGTGCTACAACAGACACCAGCTAGTAACATAGCCTACAGAAACACATACAGAAATGTGTTACTGCACGCCTCAGTAACACAATATCTAAACTATAGTAGCACATCAACGTGTTACAAGAAGCCGATCCTCACGTAGTGGGAAAACATTTGTCTTTTTTGTTTTCTTACTGCTCTTGTCGGGCCAGCGTGTGAAGGGTTGGTTACAGTTTATTCATTGTGTCCCACGGGCGCCAGCTAGCAAGGGTCCACACCACCAAGGATCCGGGCAGCCACAGCTGGAGCATGCAACCAGACGACCCGTCCATATGTAAACAATGTCGGCCTGGGTGGACTCAAATGGCACGTTTCACTCAGACACACGGTTCACTCAGACACACGTACTTTTTGCGGCCAGAGCAGTGATAGAAGCGGCTCACCATTGATAGCATCAATGCGAGCCAAATGGGCCGACATCAAATTGCTTAATAGGAGATGTTTATTTTTGCCCATTGATACGTTTCAAACATATCTATAATTTTTAATTGTTTCATGCTATCATCATATCACTTTTACATATTTTTGGTAACAATTTATATTATTTTTATTTGGACTCACCTATTAATCTAGTGCCCATGACTAGTTCTTGTTTTCCATTGTTTTGGAGATATAGGTCAAAATTCATGGAGCCGAAACGCGCTGAATTTTTTTGTGAATTTCTTCAAGAAAATATAGGATTTTGGGTGAAGGAATAACCGCAGGGCGGTGCCCGTGGGCCCCACTTGGCCTAGGGGCACAGCCAGCCCCTGGCCACGCGAGGAGGCCGTGTGGAGGATCCCTAAGGCGGTTGAGGCTCTTCTTTTGCCGCAAGAAAGCTAATTTCCGGGGAAAAAAATCGTCCACACCATGAGCAAAGCTCGTTGCCACCTATGGACCTCCGGATCAGGGGAGCAATCTCGTTGAAAAGTAGGAGATGGGAAAAATTAGTGGCTGGAAAGCCATCAATGTAGACCGGGAGACACCGGCGAGCATGATTTGGACATACCGCCATCCCGGAGAAACTGACACTAAGGATGCCTAGATGATAATCCCAACTCCTGCGAAACATAGGAGGGGGACACAAACCCCACAAGTTCTCCAACAAAGCTCTATTGAGTTGAGCTTTATTGGGCGGAGAAGAAACCGGAAAGAAAAAAACACGTGACATCATCCCCTCCGTATGGTGCCATCAATCACCTAGACAAAACGAAGACAAACAAGGCCGAAGGTCTCGCCCGGGCTGAAGCTTTACGCTCCCTCCGCCGAATGACACAAGTTCTTTTATTCATTCATTTCATTCAATAAGAGAATGCCACAAGTTTTTGTTTGTCCTTTTCAAAAGAATTGTGATGAAATGGAATAAACTCTTAGCAGTTATCTCTCATGTAAAGCTTATAGCTATGTCATAGGTATCCATTTATGTAAAGATGGGATCATAGGTCTTACAGTATTTCTTTATTATTTGTATTTATTTCCGGATCCAAGTTCAAAAGAATTTCAGTCTGTCAATGATCCTAGCATGCCACTGTGTGTTCCTTTAAAAAAAATGTGGTTATGTAATTGGCCACTTACTCGTTTCTTAGGGTGTGTAATCTACATTTTTTTATTGAGCACATATATTCGTTGATGGCCTTGACCCCAGTGTCACCGAAGTTGTGCCGAAAGCCCGAAACACGTTTTCAGAGTACTTGTTTTCCTTTTTTTGCGGGGAATTCAATGTACTTGTTAACATCACTGTTGGCAAAAGATGTTGTTTTGTTAAACACGCTAGTAGGTTGACTATTTCCCTAGTATGCGGGTATGTATTTGTAATTCTATAATGGGTTAATTGGATTCATGCCACTGCAACTTTCATGAGTCGGAAAAATGCCATTACAAAAATCCAAGTTGGAAATATGCCACTACAATTTCCCATACCTCTACCTATGCCATTTTCTTTACTCAAAAGAATATCGGTTCAATAAACGCTTGTATTTCAATGTGTATTCAGCACTGGGTTGATGAATCAGCAGCTCCATCGCGCGCCCCTCCAGCCGCGGCTTGCCCGTCGCACCCACCTCCATGGTTGCCACCGGCAGAGGGAAGCAACCGGTGGGACTCACGGAGACCTCTCCATGGCTGCTGCCAACAAAGCTTTGAGGAGCAGCGGCTTCTGCACAACGTGCAGCGATTTGAGGAACTGGGCATCGGACGGCAGCCGGTGGCACGGCCGTCGAGGTGGTACGGCGGAGGAGCTCGGCACGACAGATGCAACATGCGGCGGCTGCGGCTGCAGTGGCTCGGAGCGACGTCGTCGCATCCTACCCCGGTGTCGAGCATGCTCCCGCCGCTCCACGCGCGATAGGGACAGAGCATGGCGAGCTCGGCTTCTTGGGCGACCTTGTGCATGGCGGGGTTCATCTCGAGCCCCTGCAGCAGGGCCGTCCTGGAGCACGCCGGGCACGCTGGGCTCGCCGTTGACTTCGCCGAGCTCGAGTTCTTGGGACCCTTGAACCTGTGGAGGCCGTGAACTTGTTCCCGCTGCTGCAGGTCGCCGAGCTCGTTCTGGACTGGAGGGCGGAGGCTGGGCGGCAACGGCGTCGAGCCGGTGGCAGGGCCGTCGAGGCGGTAGCGGGGAACGGTGGAGGGGGCTCGGCATGGCGGATGCAGCATGTGGCGGCTGCGGCCGCAGCGGCACGGAACGGCTTCGTCGTGCTCGGCCGACGGAGTCGCAGGTGAAGACGGTAGCATGGCGGCATGGGGACACGAACGACGACCAACACCTGCGCGCAGCAGACGCGGCACGCCGTCGCGCGGCGAGCGCGTCGTTGGTGCATTCGCACCGGTCTCCAGCCGTATAATGCTACGTGAACAAATACGGGGCGTATAAGGGCAGTATTTGGACCAATATTAGAGAAAATGGCATAGTTAGAGGTATGGGAAAGTTGTAGGGGCATATTTCCAACTTCGGTTTTTGTAATGGCATTTTTCCAACACGTGAAAGTTACAATGGCATGAATCCAATTAACCCTTTTATATATTAATCTAAATTTTAAGCAGCCCTGTTTCTGTGCATTCAGATATTGTGCAGACTAGACATTGAAATGCTACAAAACACAATGGCTGGGAACCAGAATATGAGGCTCTCAAGAGGTTGGAGCCCTTCAAACAGATAGGTTCAGGTGTTGTCTCTACTCCACTGCAAAACCAATCGGAGATCCTAATCGAGGAGACCGAGTTGTACAAGCTCTGGTGTGTGTGCAACTCATGTGTCTTCAGTGTTCTGGTGGTGAATCAAGCTTTTTTAACCAAATAGATTGTTTGCTTTGTTCTGGCCAATCTTGATCTGTGTCCTGACTCCTGAACCTTATATTATTTCCTCAACTTCCAAAGCTAACATGGATAACTCCTCTCACAAGATGCTTCCACAGCCGAAGCAGGGCAACAGAACGAACTGGATGTACGAGCTTCGACATATGGGAAACACATTGAGTCGCTTTGTACTGTATGGGGATTGCATGTTCAGTTGGACTGTTAGTGTCAAACCAAAGTGTGAGGCTGCAACAACATTCTCCATTTTGCTACACCTCCAATATACATCTTAGCGTTGTTCTTATTTCAGGTGTACTGCATCACAAGCGTCGATCTTGACGGAAAGCGAAGGTGGAGATGGCCGGATATGGAATCCAGGAGATGCAACAAAATGGACGGCGGACCGACCCAGCGGGAGTTTTGATGATTTTCTCTTGTGTGTCCTATATATGCAGTGGGTTTATATGCACGGTGAACGACTGAGATGTTCTGTATGCCTTTGTCCTAGCTACAATGTGAGATGATGTAAAGGTATGACGAATTATCATGATGTTCAGCATGAACTTCAAACGTATGACGAACCACGCCAACCTGAACTTCACTGAGGGTTGTGTTCTGAAGCAACAAGCATCTTGTGCCACCCACCTTTGGTTCCACTCCTGCATGGTGGTTGAGTTCCACTACGGCCAGGTGATGTACAAGATGAGTAAGTGCATCACTACATATATACAGCCTCTAGCTAGTTGCTTGTATGTGTGATCCCCATAATCAAATATAGTGAGAGTTCTCTTTGTTGCATGTGTAGGCGAAGGGAATGTGAGTTTGTACTCATGAATCCTGCATTCCTGCTGTTGTGCGGATGGAGGAGGAAGAAGGGGATCACGACACTTGACGAGTGTGAGTGCGAGTGCAGACACTTGAAAACAACTGTATACAGCCGTGTACATATGTGTGATTCTGCCTTAGAATTGAAGCTATTGTTGAGAGTATTCTACCCGCTGTCAAATGAATAGCCAGATGAGGCAGTTGGACTGGGATTTGCAATCCGGCGTGTCCTGGGCCAGAGTTTTGATGTTTTCTATCTTGTATTTCGACTATATGTCAGCTAGGGTGCACCATTGTGGTGTCCTTTACGTCATGACTCAAGGGGTGGTCAGTGGTTTTCCTGGTGTGAGTTAATTCTGATGGTCATGTTATTCCAGGCAATTGAAACTCTGTTTATGTCAAGCTGGAGTGCCAAGCATTATTTTCCTTTTATCTGAAAAGACTTTATTGCCTTTGTGGCCGAGTTCCTCTTGCCAATGCCCAAGCATTATTTTCTGGAGTTTGATAGGTTTCAGACTCAGAGGCTTGTGTAGCACCTGGCACACGGCAGCTATATACTGAATGGCGGTGATGGGGCAGCAGCGTCGAGATCCACCAACACGAGCTCCAGTTCGTTTGTTCACCTGTAAGTAATTTGTTCCTCCACTTGCCCTCACCTTGCCAATTCAGTAATTTGTTCATTCATGTTTTCCACCGTGGATTCTGCGTATACTGCACAGTTTTGGAACTTGCTCTGTTCATCTGTGGCTTATTCCACGTGTAAGTCTGCAGAAAATTCTATAGAAATGTACTACTCCCTCCGATCCAAAAAAAGTATCCTGGCTTTAGTTCAAATTTGAACTAAAGCTGAACTAAATACATGACACCTTTTTTTGATCGGAGGGAGTACAATTTAGTATTGAAAGTTTGATAGCAACTGTTTATTTGTCCTGCAGCTTCAACTGCACCAGCATTAACAGGAATTTTTCTTCATATTTGAGGAGAGGCGACCAAGTTGAAAAGCCGGTAATAGCAGAGAATGGAGAGGAAAGTTAACTTTCCGCTGGCAGTAGCACCTGCAAAGTGGTGCCTTGCAGGAGAAAATTTCAGAGCTAGAAGAAGATGGTCTCAGCATCCACACTGATCTCTGAAAATAGTAAGTATCAAATTAACTTGACTGGCTTTATTCTGGAAACTGGAAAGATGCAACGTAGTGTACTGTTGACCACCACATTTGTTATGTTCATGTTCCTCAAGCCATGAACCTTCTAATTTACTGAGCTTTGTTAATTACTCCCTCTGTAAAGAAATATAAGAGCATTTAGATCATTACTTATTGATCTAAACGCTCTTATATTTCTTTACATAGGGAGTAACTCATAAATAGTTTGCATTGTTCTGGCTAATTTGAGTTTTTTGCTGAACTTTATCTTATCTACTCGGCTTCCGAAGTTAAGATGAATAATTCTTCTCACGGTATGCTCTCTTTGGCAGTGGCAGCACAGCTTGAGTGCGGGCAACAGGCAGAGCTGGATGCACTACGGAGTTTCAACCTGGTAAGCTGGAATGGAACACTGCATTTGAAAAGCAGGTTGGTTGCAAGACTGAACTGCTAACCGTTCCGCGTATACAAACTTACTTAGCACCCATCGATACTAGTACAACTCTGCATTTCGCAGGATAGAAACCACCCGCTTCTCTGTATATTTGTTTGTATGGAGGGCAAGTGAAATCGTCGACACATTCTCATCAGAGCTAATAATCCATCCAGGTAGGTAACCCCCTTTCTCTCTTTCACTCGTGTTTCAGTGCATTATATATGTTACATTTCTGAGCTCAACGTTACATTTCTGAGCTTTCTTCTTATCTCAGGTGGAACGGCACAGGTGTTTGTCTGGTAGGTTAAGACAGCAGTCAGAGCTCTCCTTCGTATGCAACATTGGATGGGAGAATGAGTTGCGCGGGAGTATGATACACTTTGTTTTCGCTATGGTATTTCTGAGTACCAGGCTGCCAGCTAGACATGGCATCGGACCTATGTACAGTCTGGGTGATGTACATGCTTGTTTTCATGGTGCATTCAGAATCTCTGTACGCGTGCTCATATGATAGCTAATCGCTTGGCGTGTTTGGATATCTAATAGATAATGTTCCCGTGTTTAATCATCTGTTTTCCTGACAAAATGCAGTGGGCCTGCTACATGTTCTTCACTTGATATAATACCTTACTCTGTATTTGTCAGATTTTTCAACTGGGGTGCAGTTTGATGGCCATATATCTTACTCCGTGATTGTCAACTTTATCGCTTAAATTCATTAGGTCGCAATGTGTGTCGCCTGCATGATGATGATGTAATACAATATGTCGCATCTCCCACCGTGAAACAAGGAAGCATCTCTCACATACTGAAGAATGGAAATTCCATGAGCCTGAAAGGTTGACACCTGAGGTTTCGCACATGATACGCCCAAGATGGCCTCGGTAAACCAACATTATTTCTCTAAGATGGAATGATATGAAATACTGGTACTACAAATCATCTGGGAAACAATATTATGTCTTACAGGCTTGTCCAAAAGATTCACAAAGCCGTGGACATTTACATACCTATGTTCAGAGGCCATGGTACTCTCCTCATGCTGAAATAGTAGTGGATACATACATTATATATGAACAGTGGACTATTTATGTCTTTTATTGGAGAGTAGGTTTCAGCGTGAACGATTACCCTGATGACTACTCATCCAAGATGGAGATGCTCCCCTCCAGGTGGTACGTAGCATCGTCGTCTGCTTCTGGGTCACTGGCATCATAGACAAACGACATTCTATAAAGATTCCATATTAATTTAGGATGAAACATTCAATTCTCATACCATAATTGAAAAAAAAAGGGCAACAAAACTGAAGATGGCAAACACTAGCTACATAAAAGGACACCGAAAGTAGCAGCAACATATGAAATTGGAAACATACACAACTCTAAAATCAAAAAATAATTGATTGTTAATAAACATAACATCTATTCAACATAAGAGCCAATCATCAAATCACCATACTACTTCCACGGCAGTCCCATGGAAACATGGACACCAAATGGCAATGGCATGACTCAATCCCCTGTTTAAGCACATTTATTACTACCATAGTTCCGCCACCGTGTATAGTCGTTAGGTAGCTAAATAATGCACCCACCAGCCTCTCCTTGTTTAAGAACATTTATTACTACCATAGTTCAATATATTCACGCCACATGCCTCTACTCTCTTTCCACACATCCCGCTTCTCTTGGCATTCGTTTGGACTTTGGACCATTGCACCCATATACTAGACTCGAGATAAACATATAGAGAAATCCTAGCTACGAGGCGCCAGAGACCGGACATGCTGTTTGGAATGGGAAGCACCAGTAAACACAATAGATGATATACGTCTATTGTTTGAAGCTCGAATGGAAGAGTCAGGTCGAGTCGTTCGGGTCCGGGAGTCATGAATAGAAATAAGGATGGGTAGTATAAGATTTCTTTGGCCACTGGCAGTATGAGAAATACGTGATGTCCCTTTTGATTCAGCTGCTATAATTTCATTTTGTAATAGTTGTGAAATGGGCAGGTGGCTTTTGTATAGGCATATCAATCTGGTGACGACTCTATCATAAATTTCTTAAAAACAATCATATGAAGGAAACACAAAACAATTGTTGTAATGATACATGTGTTGGAATAACTAGCAGTATTTTGAATAATTTAATATAGATTAAATACATGATGACAATGTTGACAATCTTAGTAATGTCGAGGGTTTTTTTTTGTCGGGTCCTAACATCGGTACTAGAGGGAGTACATGGAGTTTTAGCCATGGGAACTTCACGCCAGGTTACAAGTGGATTTAGAACACAAATTAAATAACAGGGGGTCATACGATATATCTGTTTTTTCATTCAGTCTTCTATTTTTTGAGTTTTGGTTATCCATAAACAATGTTTTCCTTTACTCTTATTTAAAATTTTCATGGTTGCACTTTTTGATACACTGAATTTGGACATAGAGTTTTGAGCAAATGAAATAAAATGCACCGCTACCCTGGATTCCAAGCGATCCTGATGCGTCCATTTTGCATCATGTTTTCCTACTGTTATTTATAGTGTTTTTAATCAATATAACACTTTGTGGAGCAATTCTAATGCCTTTTCTCTCTTAATATCCAAGATTTACATAAAGAGGAAGATTGCCGGCAGCTGAAATTCTGGACCTGAAAAAGCTATGTCAGAGATACCTATTATGCACATCTCCAAATGAGCTGAAATTTCACGGAGATTTATTTTGAAATAAAAAAATTGGAGAAAAGAAGTACTAGAGGGGGCCACCCAGGTGCCCACGAAGCACCAGGGCGCGCCCTGGTGGCTTGTGGGGCCCCTGGCCAGCCTCCGATGCCCATCTTCTGGTATATAAACCCATTTGCCCTAAAAAAAGAAGGAGAAGACTTTCGGGACGGAGCGCCGCCGTCTCGAGGCGAAACTTGGGCAGAAGCACTTTTGCTCTCCGGCGGAGTGATTCCGCCGGGGATACTTTCCTCCGGGAGGTGAAAATCGAAGCCATCGACATCACCAACGATCCTCTCATCGTGGGAGGACCAATCTTCACCAGCACCATCTTATCTCAAACCCTAGTTCATCTCTTGTATTCAATCTTTGTCTCAAAACCTCAGATTGGTACCTGTGAGTTGCTAGTAATGTTGATTACATCTTGTAGTTGATGCTAGTTGGTTATTTGGTGGAAGATTATATGTTCAGATCCTTAATGCTATTCAATACCCCTCTGATCTTGAACATGAATATGATTTGTGAGTAGTTACTTTTGTTCTTTAGGACATGGAAGAAGTCTTATCATAAGTAATCATGTGAATTTGGTATTCGTTCGATATTTTGATGATATGTATGTTGTTGCTTCCTTTAGTGGTGTCATGTGAACGTCGAGTACATGACACTTCACCATCTTTGGGCCTAAGGGAAGGCATTGTGGAGTAGTAATTAGATGATGGGTTGCTAGAGTAACAGAAGTTTAAACCCTAGTTTATGCGCTATTCCGTAAGAGGCTGATTTGGATCCATACGTTTCATGCTATGATTAGAGTTATATTAATTCTTCTTTCGTAGTTGCGGATGCTTGCGAGAGGGGGTAATCATAAGTGGAAGGCTTGTTCAAGTAAGAACATCACACAAGCATCGGTCCATCCACATATCAAATTATTAAAGTAGCGAATGCGAATCAAACAAACATGATGAAAGTGACTAGATGAAATTCTCATGTGTCCTCGAGAACGCTTTGCTTATTATAAGAGACCGTTCCGGCCCGTCCTTTGCAACAAAAGGATTGAGCTACCTTGCTGCACCTTAGTTACTATCGCTACCTGTTACTTGTTAAAAATTATTTTACTATCAAACTACTCGTTATCGATAATTTCAGTGCTTGCAGAAAATACCTTGCTAAAAACCGCTTGTCATTTCCTTCTGCTCCTCGTTGGGTTCGACACTCTTACTTATCAAAAGGACTATGATTGATTTCCTATACTTGTGGGTCATCAGGTTCCAGCCACACTATACATATCCTTAATCCAATGGCACACGATTAGAGTTAAAAATGCTAATTATCTCTTATCCCTCAATTTCGTCTCTTGTTAATGCCACGCTTAAATTTCAGCACTAAAATCTCTCTTGTCGCTCGACGCCTCCGCATTCCCCTGCACGGCAACCAGGCTGGCCTAATGGATTCTCCCCTGTTGACGTCGTGTGCTCCTTCTCGATTGGGTCGATGGATATATTTTGTATCTTTTATGGCCTGGAAGAGCGGTGGCTGTGCATCAATTCGTCGGAGAGAGCAAAAAATGGAGAACGCTCCGTTCCTATCCAAATCTGCCGCTGCGCTGTGCACTAACATTTATTTCTCCCTGACCATCAATGGGGGACGAAGGGAGTGATCGATCATCTGTTTTTGTTGGAGGTTTCAAATCCTGTTTTTCTGTAGCCGTTACATGTTTGTGGAATTTTTTCAAGCACAGATTGATGTTTTATTATCAATTTCATTCAACAACATTGGGGATAAGAGTTCCTTTGGTAGAAAAAATAACACGGCCTGATGGTGTAGTTCCGCCCCTGGGCAAGGGCATGGTAAGACTGTAAGAGGCTGGCTGTGGAAGTGAGCAACTTGGGAGCTTGAGGTAGCATCCACCAACCACCGGTGAAACAATGTCCGCAGTTGTTGGTATGGGCCATTTCTTAGAGGCTCTAAGTGTCAAGGCCCTTGAGTTCCAATTGGGGACACAATGCAAATTAAGGAGATCATTACTTATATCCAGTATCCATCACATGTATCCATTAACTCGCAAACCCTAATCCTCTGTAGTGCCGAACCATATAGCGCACTGAATTTTCCTTGATGCCCCCTAGTCCAAGTAACATTTCAAATATCCAACTTCTCCTAATTGATTTTTCCATCTTTATCTAGAGTCTCGTCTATGGTTGCAACCATTCTTACGGGAGGTCAGACAAATAGTATGTTAGTACAAAGTACACTTATTTTGAAACGGAAGGAGTACGAGGTATGATAAGTAGACTACGCGCATGCTGAGCGATTATATTGAGCTAAGACTAGATGGACCGTTATTCAACAAGGGAAAGTTGGTGGTTGCATTAGCTTTCCACCCACCACATATTAACATTGTATTTTTTTTTTCTGTTTTGGAAGAAAGAATTCAGATCTCACTATGCATGTCTTTTACTTCAACAACCTCCGGCTGTCTGTGACAGGCAGAAGCAGAAGAGCTGTATTTTAAATGACACGGATATGTGTTAACGTGTAAACCTACTCAAATGACCAAGTGAATGCTTAATTCTTGACTTTATACGGTATAATACATCTACAGAAAAGTGCAACAATATTAATTTCCAGACATGGGCGTTCATGTATATAGCAAATCAACAATATATGCGAATGTGGGTGTTCATGTCGGTGGACATGGGCTGACTCCTTGTGAAGAAGATGGGCATCCCCATTGGCGTCTCCACCTACAAGAACACATCCTGGTGCATCGGCCACCGAAGCCGCACTACCGGAATAAGCTCAGTTGCCGACGGCCTTTTGCCATCGGCATAGGCCAAATACCGTCAGCTTAGCTATATGCCGACAGCTGCCGTCGGCATAGAGCCGTCGGCGTAGATTTCGACGACGTAGTCCTGTCAGACCGTCGACATAGGCTGATATGCCGACGGGTTTTGGGCTGCCGTCGGCAAAAAAAACAGCGAGACGGCAGCCGACGATGCCGTTTACAAGTCAGGCCAGTAAGCAGCCGGCACGTGGCAGCTCTATGCCGACGAGCCGTCGGCATAGCTTTGAACCTATGCCGACGGCACTGCCGTTGGCTTAGACCTGCCACGTGCCTGACACTAGTTGCCGCTGGGCCCACATGTAAGCCGACGGCCTAGCCGTCGGCATATGTCCTCATATATACCGACGGCTTAGCCGTCGGCATACACCTGCCATGTGGCGACCTCTGGGAGCTCCTGGCAGGTAGCTATGCCGACGGCGTGGCCGTCAGAGCTCCCAGAGGTCTATGCGGACGGCCCAGCCGTCGGCGTGGGCGCCACATGGCAGCTCCTGACAACTTGGTCACCCGCTATGCCGACGGCCATGCTGACTCTTCGATTCAAATTAACAGCAAAAGCAGATGTATATATCATTATATACTGGATATCATCAGCATCATATACTAGACAGCATCATCATCATATATAGACATCATCATCATCATATAGATATAAAAGACCATCATAAAGAACAATAGCACATAAAGAGCATGATCGTCGTCGAATGTCATCAAACATCATCATCGGAGAAACTTCATGAACATAAGTATGAAACATCATCTAAAGAACACTAGGATGATGTATGAAACATGAAAAATCTAAAAAACATGGAAATCATCATCATCTAGGGAAGATCATCGCCGCCAAGACCGTCACCACCACCGCCGCCACCACCACCAGCACCGCCATGACCGTCACCACCTCGCCAGACCGGAGTGAGTGGGCTCCGTGAAGCAGGAGTGGAACCACTAAGACCACCACCACCAATGGATGATCTGCCGGTTCCCTTCATGTTTGAAAAGAGTATGTAAGGGTAAATATGATAGTGTCAAATCAACGATAACTAGTGGTAGAATAGTTTGGCTCTGTACTAACCGGAGTCCCACTGCCTAGTGACACCCATTCTTCGAACGAAAGAAAGATTGGGGCGGATCCAGCAGGTGGTGGTGCTTCTCCCACTAATGTTGGAACCGTGCTGCTTTGCATAGACGAAAACATAGCCTGGATGTTAGTTCAACAAGCAAGCACGAAGGTCAGAAGAAATGAAAGCGCAAAATTTAGGTTGGTTCTAAGTGGGGCAAAACTAACCGACAGCATCCGATAGTTGTAATCCTCGTTTGCCTGGACTCTATTGCCATACTCCCACAGCTCTTCACGCTTAAGCTCGACATACTTAGAATAGGCCTACAATATGACATGATGAAACTCATAAATCATAGCAATGCTGAAAATAAAGCGAGAGAGAAAAAGACAAGGTGGGGGGAATACTTACAGCATTCTGGTTGGCTAGGCTAGGTTGCGAGCGGGCCGTACTCACGCTCAGGCTCGGGTGGGTAGCTCGGAGCCGTGTGTACGAGATCGAAGGAGTGATCGATCGAGGCATGCTAAGCGGCCATGGTACTTCGGCTGGATAGCAACCACCGCTGTGGCACCCCGGCTCAGAGAAGACCGGAGCACCCCGTATTCCAGCCCAGGGACAAGTCCTCTGGAATACGGCACTGTTGGCATAGAACAAATCAACTCTTTATTACAATGGATATGGTTACAAAGGGTACAAGGATTACATCGGCACGGCGACACTACGCCTGCCCGGGGTAGCTCTATGCTAACAGCGGAGTACCTCTCTCGGCAGCGGAACAGCGACGGCGGTGATGGACTCCACTCCGCAGGGACTCTGGCTAGAACACGTACCCTAGCTCGCAAACTCAGGATTCTCGACAAGCAAGCAATCACGGCATGACCTGCAAATTGGCATGACACGCCAGGTGAGTACTTTGAATGTACTCGCAAGCTCACAGCAAACATCAGCATTAAGGCAAGACAACATCATAGCAGTCAAGATTCACAAGCATGGCTATCTAGTAAGGTAGCTACTAAAATAACCGTAGTAAGGTAAAGCATGTTAACTCCATACTCCAAATAATCTCAGGATCCAATCCGAACCTGCTCCAAGTCCAATCATGTGGTCATCCGACCACTCATCCCTTTTCCATCCCATGGCTGATATATTATATACCTCATACCATCTGCACGACAAGTTTGACAAACTTACTCCCTTCCGGGTTGTCTCACAACCCCTCAGAATACTCACAATCCACCGAGTACTTCTGATCTTACGACGAGTGCTTCCATCATTATCACTATTATGGTTGACCACCTAAAGAGGTCTGGACGGACTGTCTAATACCGTGGACACGGCTATTCGAATAGATTTTACACTCTGCAGAGGTTGCGCACTTTACCCACATCATGGAGCACCTGACCTCGTGATCCCATTCGGGTGGACTAGCGTTGCAACAACGAAACCTGCCTGACCCGTGACTCTCCCATCGTACCACCGGCAATCATCCTTCCCCGGAGTCAAGCCCTGGGTGGCCCCTGTGTCACCGCATGACACCTGCCACCTTCGTGGCCAAACTAAACTGTCCCAAACGGGGACCTGGTACCATATAACTCAACTGGTCTCACAAGGTTATCGCCGCCTACCGGGCCAGGGTAGCGCGCACGCATAACCTTCCCTGTCGGGCGGTACTGGTGAAAGAGCACGCGATCAGACCAAGTCAAGGCCGTCCCATACCGGCAAATGTGGTTGCACGGATAAGTCCGGACAGGTGACTCTGGTTCAACCATGAAGTATCTAATCTCTGAACAATCTCTGTCATAGCTGACACTCCGATATCATAGCAATCCAAGTCAAAACGATAACCAACTAGCAATCCAAAATAACCATAGACGGTAATCTCAACATCATGGCATCAACGAGTAGGTAAACTACTAGTCACTAATAATCCGGTACTCAACATGGTAGTCACCTATCCGAGAATTAACTCCAGCATTGTATAATCCAATTCATTTCACAAATAACTCATACTTGCTATTAAAGTAATTAGTTGAACTATGATATTGCAATGCAATGATGCAGATGAGAGTTGTGGCTTGCCTGGGGAGGAAGGGACCGTCGGGAAGAAGTGCGGAGAGTCCGCGGAGTTGACTGCCGGAAACAGTTCTCTCTCAGAGGGGGCTGTTTACGGCAAGGGTAAAATAGTCATTTACACAGTGGGACCACGTAGTGAAAATGATACCAACATGACGGGCTCGACAAGACGAAGACGTGGGCTTTGGATTCACCTCGATCGGAGTTACGAGCAAAAAGTTGTGATGGTTTTTCTGCCAGGGACCCATCTGTAAATAAAATTCTCACAAACTGGCCCCTGACTGAAAAACAGATCGCGCCTTTTCCGAGAATACGCTTCCCTGCGGGGAAAACACATTTTATCCTGAAGAAGCAGCGGAGTACGCTTTCGCTATAAGGAAACGTATTTTCTTGAAAAGCCGCTTCCACTTAAACTGCGCGGGCCCGGGCCTCTGGGTCGCTTATAGGCGGGCCCCGCACCATCTCTCTTCCTTCTCCCGCTCCTCTTCTTCTACCTCCGACCCAGGCGACAGAGGCGGCCGGCCGTCGCCGTGGGCACGGCTCCGGCGGTCCAGGGCTCCGGCCGAGGGCGGGGACGGACGCGTCGGTTGCTGCCGCTCCCGCCCGTACCCGTGGTGGAGGCGGAGGCGGTCGGGAGCACTCGGGCGGCGGTCCAAGATGGAAATAACAAGGTCTTGGAATGATTTAGAGGTTGGCAAGCCACTTGGGGAGAGGAATCCAAAGTGATCCCTCCAGGTTTCAAAACTACTAAGCAAATCCAAACCAAAATCAAAAGAAAAAGAAATGGGCAAAATCCAGGGTGTTACAAACCTACCCGCCTTAAAGAAATCTCGTCCTCGAGATTTGGTTGCTCAGGGACCAAACATGAATATTTCCACTTGAGGAAACCGTTTCCATCTCGGGTTTCCTTTTTACCTTTGTATAATGTTCCCACTGAATTGCAGATGACTGCCTGCCTTGCTTCGGGGTGGTTTGCTTTACTGGACCCTTTTTCTGGCAAATCTTACCTCATATGTTACTCTGACTCCAATCTTTTTATGTCTGCTATCCTGTCTGAGGCAATGAATTATCCGGACCAAACTATGTGCCCTGCTCGTAAGTCCGAGGGTGGTTCTTCATGGACGTGCCATGACAAGGTCCAATACGAACGACCGTTTACTGAGTTGTGAACAGATTCTCTTTTGGAACCCAAAAATCTTTTACTCATTGCGTTGGGTGACTTCAAATGGTTGGGCGTCCTCCAAGCTCAAAACAGTACTACGAATGGTGCCGTTTTCCTGGTGGAACCTGACTTCTTGCACGGATTGCTGGGTCATCTTGGCTATCTTCACTGTCTTGGGTATAAAGCTCCTTCCAAATATTTGACTGTCACCTGTCGTGACCAGCATATATGCATACGGTCTTATTGTGATATTATCCATAGACTTGGCTGACAATGGTCTCGGTAGCAGAATCTTGTTCACGGCAGGTTAGTCTTTAACTAATTCCCATCTGTGAGGACGCATGCTTCGAAACTGTTGTTCATCCTTCTGATTGCTCAGTCTGTCGGTATCTCCATATGGATGGTATGGTTGCTGAATTTGAACTACTGAGTTAATCTTTCGGCTAACCTGACCAGCTTGGTTGCCCTCTTCTGATAATTTTGAGCATATCTGGTTGGCTGGGCGGGTTGTCTCGATATGGGGTCCTTGCAAATGGAATAGACCTCGTGGGTGTGTACCCATGGTGACTGGTACCGAGCTAGACTGTCCGGAGTATTTGTACCATTACCATACCTATATGGAAAACCTTGCTTTTTCACTATAGTTCTCTTTGCCTGGATCCTTAGCCAAAAGAACTTGGCCTTATGTGTTCTTGATTCTCCGTGTGACCATAGGTGTTGTCAGGTGCAATATTCTGGCAGGCATATTACTTCACAAGTCGTAGCTGTAGGGTAACGACCGTCTGAACCCTTGGATAAAAGCGGCAAATAAACCAGTAGCCACCAGAACGGTCTTTACAACTCAGATCTGGGACATTACTGGAGTAACTCAACCCCGACTCAAGACGGCTGAAAAGCAGCTCAGAGCATGAGACGGTGTCGATAAGAAGAAAGTAGCAGTTCCCTAAGACGGCCGAAGAACAGCTCAGAGCATAGGGTCACTGCTACGGAGAGAAATTCAACAGCTGCCCAAGACGGCCGAAAAGCAACTCAGAACACGGGCCAGTTGCTGACAAGAGAAATAAAAGTCGGCATCCACCCCGGACGGCCGGAAACAGCTCAGAACACAGGCGTGGTGCCGTCACCAAAGAAGACGGGCGAGGGTTCATCTGCGTCCCAAACAGCTCACTATTATGCATACAAGGTATTCAGCTATCCTTCTTGCTGAACACTAAGTTCATAGCACATGCTGGCTTGCTTTTGAAATATAGCAGGTTTCAAATCATACTCATAGCAGACTCAAACCTTGTATATGAATCATACCTTTGATACAGAATGCACTGTGGATCATATACATGGTTTGCCTTCTTGCTGATTTGATCATTGCTGCTGTGAAAGTTGCACTGATGTATACTTGATGCTGATAACCAATCCAGTCAGGATATCATTTGTATTCAGGCCCGGCATTCTCGATATAACACAGTCTGCTGAAAATTCCATATTGCTGAGCTGAGCTTCCAAATGACTGTCTCTTCACTGACTCTTTGGGTTCAGGGTCGGTGAGCAACTTCCATAAGGGGATATAAGGTAACACCAAGGGCCCAAAACAACAAAAGAAACGACTAAACAAAAGCACACAAAGCAGCAAGATCACACGAACAAGCAATATCACATTCTATAGCTATTCACAGCAATAATATGCATTCCTACTTAAGCACCCAAATCTCGCAAGAACTCCGGTATTACGGTCTAACATGCTGTGGCGATGTGCACGAAAGTGAATCAATGTGTGGAAGAAAATTGGTGTAAACAAGGCTACACCAAATACGAGCTTAACACCGGTTCCATCTGGACACGGAGGCAAGGACGAACTTGGTGATCGGGGATCAGAACACGGAGGTCACGACCACATCATCAACCATACGGAGGGAAACCGTATCCGTCCAGGGAATAGGTGGCAGAATGAATTAGTGGTGGAGAGAAATGCTTGCAAGCATTGCCCTTTTCTGATAACAAAGATCGGTAAGGGTTGCCGAAGTGGCTAGTGGAATGGCACTATCCGGGATAGAACTTGTCTATCACCGAAACGATAGGGGTAGCTGAAGAGAATATATTGGTGTGGTACCGGTACAGCAATCCGACAAGGTATCGACACCACCAAGCACCTTGGCATCACTCCGCTGGGACGAAGATGACACCACACCAAGGAACAAATATGCAAACTGGAGAGCGCAGGTAAGGAATCGAAACCGATGCCACCTACACTCACCAGATTCATCGTTAATGATAAAATATCAAGTCTATATGCATGCTATGCACAAACAGATGCAACAAACAAGTGAAGCAAACAAACTGGATCCTATACTACCGGTTACTAACTCTCGCGTCTAGACCGTGCGTCCTATAGCCAGACCTGCTCTGATACAAATGTTCATGGCACCCCGGCTCAGAGAAGACCGAAGCGCCCCGTATTCCAACCCAGGGACAAGTCCTCTGGAATACGACACTGTTGGCATAGAACAAATCAGCTCTTTATTACAATGGATATGGTTACAAAGGGTAGAATGATTACATCGGCACGGCGACACTACGCCTGCCTGGGGTAGCTCTATGCTAACAGCAGAGTAACTCTCTCGGCAGCGGAACAGCGACGGCGGTGATGGACTCCACTCCGCAGGGACTCTGGCTAGAACGCGTACCCTAGCTCGCAAACTCAAGATCCTCGACAAGCAAGCAATCACGGCATGACCTGCAAACTGGCATGACACGCCAGGTGAGTACTTTGAATGTACTCGCAAGCTCACAGCAAACATCAGCATTAAGGCAAGACAACATCATAGCAGTCAAGATTCACAAGCATGGCTATCTAGTAAGGTAGCTACTAAAATAACCGTAGTAAGGTAAAGCATGTTAACTCCATACTCCAAATAATCTCAGGATCCAATCCGAACCTGCTCCAAGTCCAATCATGTGGTCATCCGACCACTCATCCCTTTTCCATCCCATGGCTGATATATTATATACCTGATACCATCTGCACGACAAGTTTGACAAACTTACTCCCTTCCGGGTTGTCTCACAACCCCTCAGAATACTCACAATCCACCGAGTACTTCTGATCTTACGACGAGTTCTTCCATCATTATCACTATTATGGTTGACCACCTAAAGAGGTCTGGACGGACTGTCCAATACCGTGGACACGGCTATTCAAAAAGATTTTACACTCTGCAGAGGTTGCGCACTTTACCCACATCATGGAGCACCTGACCTCGTGATCCCATTCGGGTGGACTAGCGTTGCAACAACGAAACCTGCCTGACCCGTGACTCTCCCATCGTACCACCGGCAATCATCCTTCCCCGGAGTCAAGCCCTGGGTGGCCCCTGTGTCACCACGTGACACCTGCCACCTTCATGGCCAAACTAAACTGTCCCAAACGGGGACCTGGTACCATATAACTCAACTGGGCTCACAAGGTTATCGCCGCCTACCGGGCCAGGGTAGCGCGCACGCATAACCTTCCTTGTCGTGCGGTACCGGTGAAAGAGCACGCGATCAGACCAAGTCAAGGCCGTCCCATACCGGCAAATGTGGTTGCACGGATAAGTCCGGACAGGTGACTCTGGTTCAACCATGAAGTATCTAATCTCTGAACAATCTCTGTCATAGCTGACACTCCGATATCATAGCAATCCAAGTCAAAACGATAACCAACTAGCAATCCAAAATAACCATAGACGGTAATCTCAACATCATGGCATCAACGAGTAGGTAAACTACTAGTCACTAATAATCCAGTACTCAACATGGTAGTCACCTATCCGAGAATTAACTCCAGCATTGTATAATCCAATTCATTTCACAAATAACTCATACTTGCTATTAAAGTAATTAGTTGAACTATGATATTGCAATGCAATGATGCAGATGAGAGTTGTGGCTTGCCTGGGGAGGAAGGGACCATCGGGAAGAAGTGCGGAGAGTCCGCGGAGTTGACTGCCGGAAACAGTTCTCTCTCGGAGGGGGCTGTTTACGGAAAGGGTAAAATGGTCATTTCCATAGTGGGACCACATAGTGAAAATGATACCAACATGACAGGATCGACGAGACGAAGACGTGGGCTTTGGATTCACCTCGATCGGAGTTACGAGCAAAAAGTTGTGATGGTTTTTCTGCCAGGGACCCATCTGTAAATAAAATTCTCACAAACTGGCCCCTGACTGAAAAACAGATCGCGCCTTTTCCGAGAATACGCTTCCCTGCGGGGAAAACGCATTTTATCCCGAAGAAGCAGCGGAGTACGCTTTCGCTATAAGGAAACATATTTTCTTGAAAAGCCGCTTCCTCTTAAACTGCGCGGGCCCGGGCCTCTGGGTCGCTTACAGGCGGGCCCCGCACCATCTCTCTCCCTCCTCCCGCTCCTCTTCTTCTACCTCTGACCCAGGCGACAGAGGCGGCCGGCCGTCGCTGTGGGCACGGCTCCGGCCGAGGGCGGGGACGGACGCGTCGGTTGCTGCCGCGCCCGCCCGTACCCGTGGTGGTGGCGGAGGCGGTCGGGAGCACTCGGGCGGCGGTCCAAGATGGAAATAACAAGGTCTTGGAATGATTTAGAGGTTGACAAGCCACTTGGGGAGAGGAATCCAAAGTGATCTCTCCACGTTTCAAGACTACTAAGCAAATCCAAACCAAAATCAAAAGAAAAAGAAATGGGCAAAATCCAGGGTGTTACAACCGCTGTCTCGTCGGTCTGCGACTGGATGGGGTTCTCAACATCCGACCCAGGATTCAACCTCTGAAATGACTGCGTGTAGGCCATCAGGTTCTTCCCGGTCTTGCCGTAGTACCCATCCTCGCCTTCCTTGTGCTTATTATTCCGCACACGGGCCAGCCTCCACGACTCCATGTCTGACAACGGCTGCTTCAACTTGGCCTCCTGCAACGTCAAACAGAAGTTAGCCGTACATGACGGTAGATAGAAGAAGAAGAATATATCATGTATGTAGATATACCTGCATTGCCTTGTAGCGCTAGTGGTTCCGGTTTCCTTGGCCGTGTGTTCCGTGGGTTCCATGATTAGCCTGGTTTATTCTACTCTTGGCAGCAAAATCTGCATCCTGCCCGAGCCACAGGTCCACCAAACTAGCCCATCCGTCAATCCCTCCATAGCACCAAGAAGGAATAACCTAAATAATGAAAGCATGACATGTCAACACGAGACAATGAAATTGAGCACGAACATCGGAATGAACCTAGTTGTAATACTTACGGCCAAGTACTGGTCCCTGCTCAAGGTAAGCCCCAGCCTCTGCGCTTCTTTCTTGGTCATCTTCATACCAAGAACGATGTGGTAGTAGTGTGAGATGGCCACCCAGCGCACCTCCTACCGCATCTGGCGGGCCTTCTTCCTCGCAGCCTGCACGAAAATCACGTCGGCAGTGGCCTTGTCCTCCTCACGAACTCTATAGAATTTCTACAGTCATGCACAAAACCAGAATGGAACAAGGAATGAGTTAAGTGATTCGATGATAAAACTCAAGACTTGTGCTTCTGAAGAGAACTTACCCAAAAGTTTGTGATTACAGCCTTAGCGGCCGTCCCGTAGTCCATGAGGCTGGCAGCTTCGTAGTGCTCCCACCTCGTGGCCAAAACCCGCAGCTCCGGGTCCTTGTCTGGCCGCGGGTTGAACAGGCCCGGCCAATACTCCTTCAACAGGATAGTGATAATGCCGTTTGGAAGACGATCGTCTCCTTCAAGTTTCCAGTTGCTGGAAAATAATCGAAATATTAGCATGTGTACAATCAAATTGTTATTATGTGTTCAAAATATGATTGAGAGGCACTTACTCATTCCCCGCAGGAACAAGGAGCCACTTCTGCGCCTCGGTGGCAGGAAGTTTAGGGAGTTACGCACAACCACGCAGCCACCCCTTCGCGCCACCATTCGGCAAGCCACCCCACTCACCGCCACCTTCCTCCTCCTCCTCCTCCTCAACCTCCTCCTCCCCCCCTCAACCTCCTCCTCCTCGCGAACCTCCTCCTCAGAATCCTTTCCCTCACCAACCTCCTCCTCCTCGGACTTAGAGGGCACCTCACTATAGGAGGGCATCGAAGATGACCCCCCTATGTCGGACACGGAGCGCAGTTTCTTGCCCCGACCCCTCGACCCACCCCCTCCTCTAGGGGCTCTCCCCCCACCGCCTCCTCCTCTAGGGGCTCTTCCCCCGCCCCCTCGACCTCCCTGTGAGGTGTCATCCTCAAGTAGTCGGGACGGAACATGACGCTGTTATCCACTCCGACTAACAACTCCTTTCATTTTGCTTAGGAAACTCACGCCGCCGACCTTCCCCATGATTAGCAAACCTGCATTGAGAAGGGAGTAAACAATTAGTAAGGATAACAAATAAATAAGCATACAAAAAGGGACATAAAACATACTAAAAAGGGACGTAAAAAGATGCAATGTATAAGCATGATATATATAAATAAGGAAGAATATTGGCAAAGGAAGGAACCATATAAATAAACCATAAGCATGCTATATATGAAAAAAAAGACATAAAACGTACATCTGCTAGAATCCATACGAATCATCACTATTGTAATCGATTTGTCGACCGGTCTCATCATCACTATCACGCATTTCATCTTCGTTGTCTGACGGAGGTGGAGGCTCTTCCTCGTCGTCAGCTTCTTCATTTAACTTTTCAAGCATAAGTATGTCTTTTTGATTCACAATTGCCTCACCATCATTTCATGCATCGTCATAGTTTAGGTCAACATCAACATCACCCAAGTCGTCATCGTCATTGTTTCGGACCACATCATCATTTTGCTCTTGAAAGAACAGTCCCTCGTATGCCATGGGGTTTATGTTGTAGTAATCATCATCGTTCGGGTCCGGTAGCTTACCGTGTGGCGACACCTTGAACACAACTTCCCAACCCTTTAGGTACTCTTTCTGACATGGGTAGGGCAGATAATACGCTTGTGTGGCCTGGGTAGCCGCAATAAAGAGATCGGCTCCGGCATAGACGGTTGATGGTTTAACTTCGACTAAACCAACAGAAGGCGTATGTCTCAGACCCTTTTTTGGGTCGAACCATCGGCATTTGAACATAGTGATACTTAGGGTTTCGCGCCCACGGCTGAATGTAAGCTCGTATATTTTTCCTACCCTTCCGTAGTACTCTACTTTATTATCTCCTTCGGTAAACACTCCAGTATTTATAGTTTTGGGATCAGGTCGACTGTTCTGGTGCTCCTCTGTATGGAAGCGATATCTATTCACATCATACTTTTCACATGTCATGACCCGACTGTTGAAACCCTTGGAAACCCATCTCCATTCTTCATCCTTTGATGTGTTCGGATCTTTTCCCTACAAGTTTAATTGAAAATGTTGGGTGCATTAGTTCCGATAACTAATAAATGTTAGTTTAGGTAATAGGGGAATGTGAAAATTACTTTCTCCATGAACCAAGCAACAAATTTTTTCCTTCCATCGGCACCCTGTCGAAGAAGAGTAAGTGCCTCCGCTTCAGTAGGAGGTATCATTCCCGTCCACTCTTCATTAACGAATTGACTAAAAGAAAAAAAGTTGTATTAGACCAAGACAAAGTGAACATAAGGAATTGACTAAAATAATGGTGCAGCGGTATTACCTCATCCACTCATCCTCAACTTCCTTGATGTTGTGCAAGACATAGAACATGACGTCCTCCCACTCCTGTTGTGGCATGTTATAAGGTTTCTAGCACCCAGCCCCGCCACCTTGTCCGCAGAATAGAGGGAGCTTGGGTTTATACTTGGGCTCTTCTGTGTTGTATCGAGACACCTTATTACGCAGAGTGGGAACGTGGTCCGGATAGTAAGCTGTCCTGAGGTCTGACACCTCCTCTAGGATAACTGCCTCAGCTATGGAAGCTTCAATCTTAGCTTTGTTTCCACATTTGTATCGAAGATGCTTGTTTTGTCTCTCAGGATCGTACTGCCAATGATTCTGCACAGGGCCCCCCAACAATACCTCATTCGCGAGGTGCAAAATGAGATGTGTGATCGGAGTAAAGAAGACTGGCGGAAAGATCTTCTCTATCTTGCATATCAACTCTGGCGCCTTCTTATGCAATTGTTTAATCATCTCGGGACATACTTCTTTAGCACAGAGCATGCGGAAGAAGTGGCTTAGCTCCGCAAGCACACGCCAGCCACGCTTGGGGACATAGCCTCGAACCATCACTGGCATAATCCACTCAATCCATACATGATAGTGAAGACTCTTGAGCCCAGTGACTTTGCCCGTTGACAGATTGACTCGCTTACTTATATTCAATGCATAAGCATCAGTGAACTTCATGATGTGTTTGAGCCACTTGAATGCCTCCATCTTGTCAGGCTTTTTAAGGACGAAGTCAGCATCTGGCTTGAACCAAGATTTTCGACCGCCTATGGGAGGCCGCATGTTTAGACGTGGTCTATCACAAATCTTTTGTTGATCGACTCTAGCATTAGTGTTATCCTTTGTCTTATCAGGAATGTTGATGATCGTGCGAAAAAGGGACTCTGCGGCATTCTTTTCAGTGTGCATCACATCGATGTTATATGGAAGTATGAGGTCCTTGAAATAGGGAAGCTGCGTGAAGGGGGTAATGTGAGTCCAGTTGTGCGTCTCACCATATCCCTCAAAACCATTGCATTTCCCTTTGCCCTCGGCCTCGCCTTCGCCTTTGGCTTTGCCTTTCGCTTTGCCTTTGCCTTTGCCTTTGCCTTTGCCTTTAGGCTTAAGAGCTTTTAGCTGAGCAAGAACATCTGCACCCAAAAATGTTGGAATCTCGTTTACTTCATCGACAACTAGGCCTTTTGTGAAGTTTTTCTTATCTTCCCTGTCAGGATGGTCTGGAGGGAGGAATTATCGATGCAGATCAAAGGCAACATACTTGCCATCCTTCTTCAGCCAAATGAAACGCAGAGCCTGCATGCACACTGGGCATGGCATCTTCCCACTTGTGCACCATCCGCAGAATAAGGCATAGCCGGGAAAGTCATGCATGCAATAATGCAACCAAACTTTCATCAAGAAATTCCTCTGCAGATGACGGTCATATGTCAACCTTGGGAAGTACCAAGAATGGTGCAAATCATCCACCAGCGGTTGCATAAACACACTCAAACTCTTCCCCGGATATTCAGGCCCCGGAATTATCAGCGACATGAACATGGTCTTGCGTTGCATTATTGCGCCAGGAGGGAGATTGAGCGGAATAACAAACACGGGCCAGCAGCTGTATGGATTAGACGACATACCATATGGATTGAACCCATCACCTGATATAGCAATTTTGACATTCTCAGCCTCGGTTGCTTCCTCAGGGTATTCTGTATCGAATGACTTCCATGCTTCACCTTTTGAAGGATGTACGATTTTATCTGGACGGTACCTTTTCCCAACCTTATGCCACTTCATCATTCTGGCAGACTCCTTAGTGATGAAAAGGCGTTGTAGTCTTTCTATGAAATGGAGATACCAAAGAACCTTTGCAGGGATGGATAGCTGCTTCTTCTAACCATCCTCATCGACCACCTCAAGATACCGAGAGGAACCGCACTTCCTACAGTACTTGTCATCCGCATACTCGTGCCTAAACAAAAGGCAATTCTTTGGACAAACATGTATTTTCTCATAATCCATAGAGAGCGCCTTCATGATTTTCTTCATACCGTACATGCTTTTCGGCAGTTCATGACCCTCAGGGAGGCTGTTAGCCCATACTCCCAGAAATGCTTCGAAGCAACCTCGGCTACAGCCATACTCGGCCTTGACTGCCATCAGTTGTGAGATGGTATCCAACTGAGAGAGTTTGGCACCCTCATAAAGAGGTTTCTTTGAGGAGGCCAAGATTTCCAGGAAGGCCTTTGCGGTTGCCTCCGGCTCCTCCGGTTCATTATCTGAAGGTGTCGCATGTGTCGTATGTGCAACACAGACATCATCTAGCATGTCTATAACCCCATCGTCCTCATGACCATCAATGCATTGTCGCATCACCTCCTCTCTACCACGGTCCCGCTGGGCAAAGTTTATCGGCATACAAAAGTTTGGCATAAATCCATTTGTGCAAAGGTGCAAAGTCATCTCGGACTAATCTCTATGGATACATCTCTTTCATTTTGCACAGGGGCATTCTGGGATAATTGTCATTGGACTACGGAATATCTCCTTCAAAAACACATCGGTTTTCTCGGCCCACTCTGCTGTTACTTGATTCCGACGAAAAAAACCACTGTACATCCACTGATTATCTATCATCCTATGCTTTATTGGGAGTCACACAACAAAATTAAGGATTCATCTCAATTAAACACATCAAAGTTTTATTTTCTACCGGGTTGACGAGAAACGGCATTGAATCCACCTACATCTCTAATAGGTAAAGATGAGTCCTAATCCCACCCGAGGATGTGTAGATTGAGTACGTTCTCCATGTTGTACCCCGTTCCGAGACAAAATTTCGGCAGCACCTCCCCGCTGTTCTCCAAATACACGTCTTGGCAAAAAGCAGAGAGAATGTGCATCCGAAGAACAACGGGGAGGCGCCACCGAAATGCTGTCTCAGAACGGGGTACAACATGGAAAATGTACCCAATCTACACATCCTCAGGATGTCCATGGAAAACGCTGGACAATCCAAAAGAGTTGCGGTAATAAATATGCAATTGAACGCATATTTATCGATGCAACCCTTCCGGACAGGAGACGCCTAGGTTACGCGACTTGACGTGAAAATGAAATCTAGTGACATGAAAAAAATGGAGGAGGAGATGGATTTGAAGCTCACCCTCGGCTATAGAGGAAGTAGTCGATCAAGGGAGGGACGATCCGGGACCAACAGCTCCAACGTCGACGATCACTTCACGGAGATGCAGCATGTAACACCCCCTTGTAATAAGTACTGTGATACTCTGTTAAACTGCCAAGTCATGATCATTTGCAGTGCCAAGTCATTTGGGTTAATAATCCAATTCAAATTCAAAATCTGAAAATTAAATTAAATTCCAAAGTGCAAATTGAAGTTGATCAAACTCTGCTGGAGAAATGTTATTTAATTGGCAAATAATCCAGTGGTCATGGCAAAATCATAATCATTATTTTTGGAGTTAGCTAAGTGAGTGAAACAACCTGAAACAGCACTCAAAACAGACTATTTACATCTATTAAATTAATATCAAACTCACATGGAATCCAAATTTGTCCAAACCACTTTTTGGTGAGAGATAATATTGCATTGCAATATTTGGGCCAACTCCCACATTTTTCAAAAGTGCACAAGTGCCCTAAACATTTTGAAACAGAAAAGGAAATAAAAGAAAAGGAAAACAGAATCAGAGAAATAATTAAAAGGGACACTGTGCACTGGGCCTTAATGCACAGTGCCCCGATTTGAGGTCCAACCGGCCCAGCCCATCTCCCCATCGTCCTCCTCGCCGCGCTGTCAAACGCGCGCGCCGACACGCCGACGAGCGCGGCGCGTGTCGACCATCCTCCGGCGCCGCTGCCGCCGCGTAGGGGAATAAGAGGCCCCGCGGCCTCACCCGAACCCTAGTCGATCCCCATTCCTCTCCCTCGCCGCTCCGCGCCTCCACCCTTCCTCCAGATCCGCCACCGAACACCGCCGTCGCCGCGTCTTGGCACCGCCGTGGCCACCGAGCTCCTCCGGCTCCATCCTCGTGACCACGAGCTCCGGGTTCGTCGACTCCTTCGACTGGAAGCCAGAGATCGAGCCGGGGAGCACCACAACGACTACTACGCACCGCCCCCTTTCCTCTCGGCTGCCGGCGATCTTCTCCAAATCCGGCGACGGCTGCTGCTCCTAAACCGTCACCGGCTTTTCTTAGCCACCCGGTGAGCTCCCCCTCGTCTTTCCCCTCTTCGATCCGCACCTCTCTGTCGCCGTAGTGGCCGCACCCGAGGAGCCCGAACCCGCTGCCGCCGACGAGCTCGCTGCCGTGGCCAACGCCGCCGTCATGCGCAACTGAGCCCAGCTTCGAGCTCCTGGAGCTCGTGCGAGTCCAGCAAAGCCTCTAGCACCTCTCCCCGTGCCGCATAGCGTCGAACCCGACGAAGCCCGAGCTCCGGCGTCCGTTTCGCCGCTCGCCGCCGTCGAACTAACACACCTCCGGTCGGTCCAAGGCCACCAGTCGACGCGGCGCTTTTCTAGCTTTCGAATGCATCAGACCGCGCGCGAAACGGTGTCTCCTAGCATGATTCCGGCGAGCTCCGGCGACGCGCCGCCGCTGCCTTGGTCGCCGGAGCAGTTCCGGCGCCGGCCGCCGACGTGGCCGCCACGTGGGTCGCCCTGGGTCACTGACCCGTGGGCCCCAGGGGCCCGACCGGCCAGCTGACCGGTCAGCCCTGCTGACTGGACCGGCCCAGTCGTTGAAACGTGGGCCCCACCTCCCTGATTAATTAGTTAAAACAAATTAGAAATAAAAATAAACTAATTAACCTAATGTCTCACTGACATGTGGGGTCCACCCCCTAATTAATCCTGGTAATTAAACTGAATCACTGATTAAAGAAATAGAGGCTGACATGTGGGTCCCACTGGACCCACATGTCAGGTTTGACTGGTCAACCGTCCTGTTGACTTGCTGACGTCAGCAGCGCGTCATGCTGACGTCATAATTCATTTTCTGTTAAATAAAATAATTTCAGAAATTCAAATAATCTTTAAAAATTAATAACTTTTAAACCGTAGCTCGGATCGAAAAAGTTAAAACATGAAAGTTGCTCAGAACGACGAGACGAGTCTGATCGTGCCGTCTGTTTCTCCATCGGAACCTCCTACATAGAAGAACTCGTAACTCCGGACCCGAATCCGGCAGATGAATAGTGCACACACGTCGGATATTAAATCCCAGAATAATTCTAAAAATAACTAAAATGACTTAGATGCATAATTAGGCAACCCTACACTGCATCATAGCATCACACGCACCGTATTGCATCTGTTTGCATTATGTTTACCTGTTTCTTCCCCCTCTTCTCTCTCGGTAGACCCCGACGTTGACGTAGCTCCCGAGGCAGACGCCGCACAGGAGTACGACTACGTCCCCGACGATACTACTGAAGACCTTGCCCTTGCCCCCGAGCAAACAGGCAAGCACCCCCATTTTGAGCATGCCTATATCGCCTATTCTCTTCTCTCTTATGCTTGCATTAGAACTGCTACTGCTACTGTTTTCCTATATCTGCTGCATAGCCTGATTATTGTACCCTGCTTTGTTACCTTACCGGTTATCCTAGACTGCTTAGTATAAGGTGGGTAGAGACACGACCGAGACCCCCACTTGATCCCGACTGCCCTGCTGGACATCAGAAGACCCGATCATCGGGATTGAAGACTAGACCATGGCACCACACATCACTTCCCCTTAGTTGCCGACACTGCTGGGTTACCATCGAGTGCCGAGGGTGATACCTCGTCAGCACTTCTGATGTTAACCTTGTAGGTTAGTTACTCGGTCGTGGTAAGCGAGGGTGATTCCTTCTACACCACCCCCGATAACGACGTCGTCGCGCAACTCCTCAAGGTGGACCTCGAGGGTGATTCCTCCTTCGTTCACCTTGATGATAACATCGAGCGGGAATTCCATCGAGGGTGATTCCTCAGGGTTCCCTTCGGTGTCAGACACACAGTTACCTTGGATATTATGACTTGCACTAAACTATGATACTAAAGACGGGTCGGCCCTGAGGGGTACCCGCGCGAGCTTAACGCGAAGTGATGTGGAGTCGGGTTGACCTGGATGGTGCCCGCGAGATAACTATGAGGCGTGGCCGGGCATTCTTAGCCCTTGCCGCAAGTCCTCGAGACGGGGCGACGGGGTCACATCGATCGTGAGTCTCTGCTCGTTTCCGCGCGCTCCTAATCCACTACGGTTTTGGATATTTGATCCGAGGGGCCTCTGGCCCGATAGCACTAACCATCACGTGGGCATAGTATGGGCGTTCTGCGTCGTACACATCAGCCGAAGCTTGTTTGACGTCAGTTAGGAGCGGCGCACGCCGAGTTGGACTGGTAACGCAACCGTGTTTAGTCCGGCGTGCTGACCTCTCTTATAAGCCTAGGTCGGGTTGCGGCGTGTTGCTTAGCCGAGGCCGGGCATGACCCAGAAAAGTGTGTCCGGCTAGAGTTAAGTGAGCGTGGTGGGTAAGTTGGTGCACCCCTGCAGGGAAGAAACTTCTATCGATAGCCTGTCCTACGGTAACGGACACTCGGAGTTGTATCCCGATCGGTACAACTAGAACATGTGATGAGAATTGGATAGTACGGCTCTGGGATTGCTTTCTCGCAGGGAGTCGAGAAAGGATCTCAGGTCGAGGTTGATGATACTACTACTACTACTACTTTACATTATTGTTCATCTGCTCTTTCCTGATGCTGCAAGACTGTCGAAGATTGTTGAAGATGGTAGTCTTCGATAGGACTAGGCTTTCCCCCTCTATTCTGGCATTTCTGCAGCCCAGTCCACATATACAGCCATTCCTTTGACAATGATGCATATGTAGTGTAGATCCTTGCTTGCTGAGTACTTCGGATGAGTACTCACGTTTGCTTTATTTTCTTTTTCCCCCATATTCCATTTGATGCCACCAGACGACGGAGCCCCTGAGCCAGAAGCCCCAGCCGACGACCAGTACTACTACCCGCCTGGCGAGTACTACTACTACGAGGAGCCGTTCGACGACCAGGAGTAGGATCGGAGGGTCCAGGGCAGGAGGCCTACGCCTTTCGATCGTAGTATTTTATTTTACCCCGCCTCTGTGAAGGCCTAATTCTCTCTATGTAATATATCTGTACCCAGATATCTAATGCTTCCGCTGACGCTTGTATGCCATCGAGCTTGTATTCGAGCCCTCGAGGCCCTGGCTTGTAATATTAAGCTTGTATGACTTTATTTTATGTTTTAGAGTTGTGTTGTGATATCTTCAAGTGAGTCCTTAGGCTTGATCGTGCGCATTTGTGTGTATGATTAGTGCACGATTAAGCCGGGGTCGTCACACAGCACCACAAATCCTGTAAATTTCACCGAGTGAAAAAATATTAACATTCGTCTATCTATCTAAAATAAAATAAAAATGTTCTCTTCCATCTCATTATCTCATCTCCACAAATCATCATCTATCACATTGAGTATGTATCTAAAAACCTGGTAAAACAACACAAAACATACAAAAAATATTCTGCACCTAATATTTTTTTTCACATTATTACTCTCTTCCATTTCATTCATCTATTCCTATATATCCATGCATGCATCTACAAAACTACTACACAAAAAATTTGTAAAACAAAATAAATGAATTTTTTACCTTGGGCAGAGGGGAGCCTGGGCAGGAGCAGGAAAGGGTCGGCCGGAGCAGCAGGGCCGGCCAGAGCAGCAGAGCCGGCCGGGCAGGGGCGCGGGGCGGCCGGAGCCGTGGCCGTGGCCAGGCGGGGTCGGGGATGCCGCGGCGGGGTCGAGGTAGGGCGGGCCAGGGTCGGGGAGGCTGGCGCGGGGTCGAGGCAGGGCGGCGGCGTGGCCGGTTGGGGTGGCGGCGGTACGGGGCTAGGGCGGGGCACGCGAGGGCGGAGCCAAGCCCGGTCAGGCTAGGACAGCGGCGCGGATGGATGGGGTGGCGGCGGCGCGCGCAGATCCGGGCGGTGACGGCGGAGACGGTGATGGATAGTGGTGGCGGCGCGTGTGGAGACGGCGGTGGCGCGGGTCAAGACGGCGACCGGGGGGCGGGGGTCAAGACGGATGCGTGCGCAGGTGGATAGGGATGGGGACGAAGTGGATTGAAACGAGTGGATGGGGGGACAGTGACTTGATAAGGCGGACCTAGCCGTCGGCATAGATAGATATGCCGACGGCCAAGCCGTAGGCATAGATATTTTTCATTTTTTTATTAAACATCAACTTTATTTTTTTTTAACTCCTAGCAAATTTGTTAAATATCCACTATCCTTCCTACCCTACGAAGACCCCCGAGCGGCCTAACCCTATCTGGTGGCATTGCTACCCCCCAAGCCCCCCGGCCGGCCTAACCCTGGACCAGTTGACCCGGAGATCTACCCCTTTGACATTTGCCGGACGCGCTTCGACCAATGGACTCCTCCACCTAGTTGTGATAGGTCAGCCCATGGGAACACTCCAGAACAAGGACTGTGCCCAACCCACCACAAGCTCCCCTCCGTGTCGGCCAGACGCGGCCGTTTCCCCCCTCCAAGTGCTCGTGGCAGCGCCGTCCGTGAAGGGGGTCACACTCCCGAGCCGCATGCCGGTAGTTTGTACCTACCACCACACTTCCTGACATGTAGGAGGGCCCATCGCAAGTTTGGTGGCATTGCTAGTCCCCGAAGGCAACTGACCACACTCGTAGACATGCGAGGAACAATCCAGAAAGAGGAATTTTTCCACTTACTTCTGCATCTCAGAAAATTATGAAAACTTACCACACATCTTATATCGTGTGTGTCTGCACCGTGTAGAAAACTCATGAATTGATCACGCTCCAACGTGTTCGACATAATTCATGCAACAATAGAACCGCAAGACATTACTATGGTGTCATCGCCGTCCGTGAGGTGGGCCACACTACGGAGACAAGTATTTACTCTTCAAACATGCCACCACACATTAAGACATGTGTGAGGACCAGTCGCGATGCTCTGGTGGCATTGCTACCCCTCCCCCAAGCCCCCCGGCCGGCCTAACCCTGGACCAGTTGATCCGGAGATCTACCCCTTTGACTTTCGCCGGACGCGCTTCGACCAATGGACTCCTCCACCTGGTTGTGATAGGTCAGCCCATGGGAACACTCCGGAACAAGGACTGGGCCCAACCCACCACAGGATCCCCTCTGTGCCGGCCCGGCATGGCCATTTCCCCCTCCAAGTGCTCGCGGCAGCGCCGTTCGTGAAGGGGGTCATACGCCCGAGCCGCGTGCCGGCTGTTTACACCTGCCCCCACACTTCCTAACATGTAAGAGGGCCCATCGCAAGATTTAGTGGCATTGCTAGCCCCCGAAGGCCCCCGACCATACTCGTAGACCTGCGAGGAACAATTCGAAAAGAGGAATTTTTCTAGTTACTTCTGCATCTCAGAAAATTATGAAAAATTACCACACATCTTATATCGCGTGTGTCTGTATCGTGAAAAAAACTCATGAATTGATCATGCTGCAATGTGTGATACGTCTCCGTCGTATTTACTTTTCCAAACACTTTTGCTCTTGTTTTGGGACTCTAATTTGCATGATTTGAATGAAACTAACCCGGACTGACGCTGTTTCAGCAGAATTACCATGGTGTTGTTTTTGTGTAAAAATCAAAGTTCTCGGATTTGGATGAAATTTTTTGGAGAATTTTTATGGAATATATAAAAATTATTGACGCAAGAATCAACAGAAGAGGGGCCACCTGTTACGCCACACTACAAGAAATATGTCAACTTGTGACCTTCTGTCAGTGACCTTGGAAGAATTGGTCATAAATCTACGACCATTTGAGACCAATTGGACAAAAGCTGTTCGGGGGGCTCCAAACCCTAAACCATAGCGACCATTTTGGTCAGAAAGGTCGTAATTTCCTTACACGAAATGGTCATAAAGCAAACAGCGCTGGTCCGATGCCTTATTTCTAGCTGATAACGACCAATATAGATGGTCATAGCCTTGTAAATTGTGGGGGGTTGCGATGACTAGGCGCCACCTCATCAGTTTTGCCTATGTGTAATGTCCATGTGTCAATTTTTGCCCTAGGTTGTGAAGCAACCTATATTTCTGTCATTCCCAAAATTCCCAAAAAAATTGGGCATTCTTTACTATCCAAATCATTGCCTCATGACAATATTCAACTCCATTTGCCTGGTAAATCTTCCTCGGCAAATTTCCAAAGTTTTTTTTCAGCTCAAACTGTTGTGAAGGAAGTACTAGCTAGGAATATCCTAATGAGCTAAATTTTTGCCACATCTTCTATATTCCCAAATCATAGCTCTCCACAAAATTTGAGCCCCATCTAACAATACATGTGAGCTCATCATCCAATCTTTGTTTCTAGTGATATTTTTAGTTTGTGAAGCAACTATATTTTATGTTAATTTATAATTGCTAAAAATTTACCACGACATGACCCTACCCATAGAACCTCCCTCCCCCAAATTTTAGCTCATTTATTCTAGCCAATTTCCCTCAGCATTTTTCCCAATTTTCTGTTCAGTGGAGAGCACCGTGAAGGAAGTACCATTTTTATTTATCCAAATGGTATGAAAATTTTAAAGTACCTTCATATGCCCAAATTATCATCCTCCTCCAAATTTTAGATCAATCCATTCATTCATTTGAGTCTAGCTTCAACATTCATATTTCTGTCCAGTGTGGTATGTTGCAAAGCAAGTGACACCTAGGCTCCTCCATTTGAGCTGAAAATTTTCCAAGATAGTGTCCTTAGTAGATGATCATCCTTGGCCAAAACTCAGGCCCATTGGCCATGTGCATTTTCCCCACCACTAATCAAACACTTGGGTGCTAATTCATGTTTGAGCTCAGTTCATTCTCCACGTGAGATTCTTCTATTGCCTTCTTCTTCCTGAAACCTATCGGGAGAGTGCCCAACACACTAGACATGCCTAGGCCGCCCGGAACGCGTGGCAACACCACGGTCATGCGGTGACCATGCGGCGGGCATGCGAGTTTACGCGCTCTGGAGTTGCGGCCCTCGGCCACCATCCAAACATCAATGTATCGCCACCAAACCATGTATTTCTGATTAAATAGATACTTATGTACCTATAAATGATTTTTGGAAAAAATAAAGAGCAAACTATGAGGCAGCTGCAGTTCAACTTTGACCCGCTTCCTACTGAATCGGCGGAAATTTGTCTTTTTCACCAGAGGTGTATAAATACTTTTGACGACCAACCATTTTATCAATTGTACATTAAATATGGCCTAATATATTATAAAATTGATTTGGTCCAATTTTGCAAGAAATATATGGTAGTTCCTTCACAAAAAAAACTCTTTTCAGGCACTCGAAAAATGGAAAATGAATTTTCCGTGCAAAGAAAATGAAAACTCCCTTAGGCAACATTGTTTGGAATTCCAATATGCACCCTTGTGCACAATATGAGATCATTTGAACAAACTATGCCATGAATGTGGCCATAAGATTGATCATTTGGCTCGAAAGCATGAATCTTCACGCATGATAGCTCATTTCTGAGAACACTTTTTTAAAATAATTGTCATATTACAAGTTTATTATTTTTCCTAGCAACTTGGTCACATATAATGACACAATGCGAAGGTTTTCCAATTTTTTGATTTTTTTTTTAATTTGTTATGCCCGTTTCAAAATGCGGTCAAAACGGCGGGCTTGACCGTTCCTAGCTAGTGGTTGAATCTTGGAAACCTTTTGATATTTCTCTGATTAAATAGATACTTATGTACCTAGAAATAATTTTTGGAAAAAATAAAGAGCAAACTATGAGGCAGCTACAGTTCAAATTTGACCCGCTTCCTATTGAATCGGCGGAAATTTGTCTTTTTCACCAGAGGTGTATAAATACTTTTGACGACCAACCATTTTGTCAGTTGTACATTAAATATGGCCTAATATATTATAAAATTGATTTGTTCCAATTTTGCAAGAAATATATGGTAGTTCCTTCACAAAAAAAACTCATTTCGGGCACTCAAAAAATGGAAAATGAATTTTCCGTGCAAAGAAAATGAAAACTCCCTTAGGCAACATTGTTTGGAATTCTAATATGCACCCTTGTGCACAATATGAGATCATTTGAACAAACAATGCCATGAATGTGGCCATAAGATTGATCATTTTGGCTTGAAATCATGAATCTTCACGCATGATAGCTCATTTCTGAGAACACTTTTTTAAAATAATTGCCATATTACAAGTTTATTATTTTTCCTAGCAACTTGGTCACATGTAATGACACAATGCGAAGGTTTTCCAATTTTTTGATTTTTTTTTAAATTTTTTATGCCCGTTTCAAAATGCGGTCAAAACGGCGGGCTTGACCGTTCCTAGCTAGTGGTTGAATCTTGGAAACCTTTTGATATTTATCTGATTAAATAGATACTTATGTACCTAGAAATGATTTTTGGAAAAAAAATAAAGAGCAAACTATGAGGCAGCTACAGTTCAAATTTGACCCGCTTCCTACTGAATCGGCGGAAATTTGTCTTTTTCACCAGAGGTGTATAAATACTTTTGACGACCAACCATTTTGTCAATTGTACATTAAATATGACCTAATATATTATAAAATTGATTTGGTCCAATTTTGCAAGAAATATATGGTAGTTTCTTCACAAAAAAACTCATTTCAGGCACTCGAAAAATGGAAAATGAAATTTCCGTCCGAAGAAAATGAAAATTTCCTTAGGCAACGTTGTTTGTCATTCCAATATGCACCCTTGTGCACAATATGAGATCATTTAAGCAAACTATGCCATGAATGTGGCCATAAGATTGAGCATTTGGGTTGAAAGCCATGCATCTTCACACATGATAGCTCATTTCTGGGAACACTTTTTTTTAAAAGAATTGCCGTATTACAAGTTTATTATTTTTCCTGGTAACTTGGTCACATATAATGACACAATGCGAAGGTTTTCCAATTTTTTTATTTTTTTTTTAATTTTTCATGGCCGTTTCAAAATGCGGTCAAAACGGCGGGCATGACCGTTCCTAGCTAGACGTTGAATCTTGGAAAACTTCTGATGTTTCTCTGATTAAATAGATACTTATGTACCTAGAAATGATTTTTGAAAAAAATAAAGAGCAAACTACGAGGTAGCTACAGTTCAAATTTGACCCACTTCCAGCTGAATCGGCGGAAATTTATCTTTTTCACGAGAGGTGGATAAAAGCTTTTGACACCCAACCATTTGATCAATTGTGCATTAAATATTTCCTAGTATTTTAGAAAATTGACTTGTTACAATTTTGCAACAAATATATGGTAGGTCATTCACAAAAAAACTCATTTTGGGCACTCGAAAAATGGAAAATGAAATTTCCGTCCGAAGAAAATGAAAACTTCCTTAGGCAACATTGTTTGTCATTCCAATATGCACCCTTGTGCACAATATTAGATCATTTAAACAAACTATGCCATGAATGTGGCCATAAGATTAAGCATTTGGGTTGAAAGCCGTGCATCTTCACACATGAGAGCTCATTTCTGGGAACACTTTTTAAAAAGAATTGCCGTATTACAAGTTTATTATTTTTCCTGGTAAATTGGTCACATATAATGACACAATGCGAAGGTTTTCCTATTTTTTGATTTTTTTTGAATTTTTCATGCCCGTTTCAAAATGCGGTCGAAACGGCGGGCATGACCGTTCCTAGCTAGATGTTGAATCTTGGAAAACTTTTGATGTTTCTCTGATTAAATAGATACTTATGTACCTAGAAATGTTTTTTGAAAATAATAAAGAGCAAACTACGAGGTAGCTACAGTTCAAATTTGACCCACTTCCAGCTGAATCGGCCGAAATTTGTCTTTTTCACGAGAGGTGGATCAAAACTTTTGACACCCAACCATTTGGTCAATTGTGCATTAAATATGACCTAGTATTTTATAAAATTGATTTGGTACAATTTTGCAACAAATATATGGTAGGTCCTTCACAAAAAAAACTCATTTTGGGCACTCGAGAAATGAAAAATTGATTTTTCGTGCAAAGAAAATAAAAACTCCCTTTGTCAATATTGTTTGCCAATCTAAGATGTAAACTTGTGCAAAATATGGTATCATTTGAACAAATATTTGGTAGGTCTTTTACAAAAAAACTCATTTTGAGCATTGAAAAATGAAAAATGATTTTTTCGTGAAAAACTTATCTTTGATTACGACCAATTTAGATGGTCATAAGGTCTTCAAATTGTTTGCTGCGTTCTGATTGGTCCATAGGCATATCACGTGGATCATGGATCATACACCGTCGGATGCTCGAGGATCCAACGACAGTCATCAACCCTTCCACACCAACCCTAGCTCTGTCCTCGTGGTCATTTTGCATCCACCCCCCCCCCCCCGCCTCCTTTTTTCCCACATCCAGATCGAGAGAGAGCTCGCTTCCTCCCTCCAGCGGAGCTCGCCACCGTCCTCCTCCTCTCGCCCCTCCCCTTCCCTCAGATCTCGATCCGCCGCCGCCCCCAACCCCACCCCCACCGCCACCGTCGACGACCCTCACCGTAGACAAGGTCGAGGCTGACCCAAGACGAGCCCATGCCTAGATTCACGAGTGGAGCCCCACGAAGCTGCCCGCAAACTGTTCCTCTTCCCGACCCTCGATTCCTCTCTAATCTCCGCCGCCGCCGCCGATCCCCACCCCCACCGGCGACCTCGTCTCCCCGTCCCTGTCCCCATCCCCACCTCCGGCCGACCTCCCTCCTCATCTTGTTCATCCACCCATGGAAACCCCCTTTTCCACGGATCCACCCACCCACCCACGCCCACCCATGGGTGGGTGGATGGATGGGGCGCACCAGTTCCGGCGACGGCGGCGCCGAATCCGCACCCACCTGCGCAATGGAGGCCGGCCGCATCGGGATCCACCGCCTGCTCTCGGTCTGGTGAGGCACACCGGACCACACCGGAGATTGCTACTACGGTGGCCGTCGACGACGGCGCATCTCCGGCGGGACCTAGATGCCCAAGGTATGTACACCGTCCTTGCCAAGTCTTCCATCTCCTCTCATGTACGGCGGGACCTAGACTGATTACATTCATCTCAGACATGCATCAGTGGTTGGTGACCTCGCGTGCCGCCATTGCCGGAGGCTGGCTGGCTGGATGGATGGGCGTCCGCGGCGCCGGTGTTTGCAGCCTTACATCTCAGGTGTGGTTTCTTCCTGCTGTCGTCCCGTACTCGTTCCTTGCTGTTATAAATTTTCTTGAGGCTTGTGTTTGACATCTCTTGTCGGTGTTGTTTCCATCGCAGGGAAGATGCTTGCTCTGAATGCCATGCTCTGAATTCCAATGCCATGCCGATTTGGAGTTAAATTCCAATGCCATGCTCTGAATGTTAGGATGGTTAATGTAATAGTCCTTTCTGTAGTGTAAGGTTTTGGATTGGAAACTTAGTGTGAAGTTTGGCTCTTAGGCTTGCTTTTGCTGCCATTTTTTATTGATGAATGCATTACCTTTTTCTGATTGATCCAAAATGTCATCTTATCTCTAGCGCCCTAGAATAATACCAGCCTCTTTATTAGCACTTCCAAGTAAGCGCCGCTCTCACTCTTGCCATCTACTATGTGTAATTAGGAGTAGGACATGGTCCTCTTGCTTGTGCTACACAAGGATTTTCACTCTGTTATGTAATTAGGAGATATCGTACTAAAGAGCATGCGAATGATGTTCACTCTGTTTTGCTTCTAAAGCATCTGAATGATGTTCATTGCTGTTTAAAATTTCAGGCAGGAGTAAATTTTTTTTGTTTTTGTTTTTTTGTGAATGCAGCTGTAGGAAATCTTCAGTCAATGTTTGCCCCTTCTTATCATGTTACCTGTTATAGGATTATTATTAATTTTGGCAGCCAGCGCATGAGTTTCCCGCGGATCTGGATCCATCCGTATAAGTTCTAGCGGTACCATATATATGCTTCTTGCATGTGCATCGCAGCTGCACAAATCTGGCTAAACATGCAGCATTTTTACTTACACTGGAACTCTGAATGTTATATGCTATCGGACATGTGGAGCTCTGAATGACAGCAGGTGTTAGGAATTATTCATGGTTGTGCATATACTTCTCATGGAATTACTCATGTCATGTCATGTCCAGTTCCTTGGCAGCTAGGTTGCTCTACCTGTGAATGATAGTGTCTCTTACCCTCTACATGTTGACCCAGTTTGTGTAAAGAATATGCTCCATGTTAGATGCCACTGCATCATTTTCACCTAACATCATGTGGTGATTAGAAATATAATAGGGATGGACGCGTCTTGGCAACCACAAGAAAAAGGCTACTCTGCTTTTGTTATGTTTCACCTTTCCTGTTTACAGCTTGACCCTAGTATATGCTTCCCTGTTGTTCTTATACCACCATAGCTCAGCTAACATTACTCATGTGATGATGTCCAATGGCCTGGCAGATGCATTGCGCTGTCCGTGATAGCATTTGTTTGTGTAATAGGATATGCTCATCCATGTTGCTACACCATTTTTGCTTAATTTCTTACCATTATATGACAATTAAAAATTCAGAATGGAATTGGGATGGACGAGTCTTACTGATACACCCCTTGGTCAATATTTGTCTTTGGGGGCCATGACAATGCTAATGTTCTGTTCTTCTTTTCAGCCTTGCCTGTGTACAATTTCTTCTTGATATGCTTCACTTTTAAACTGTACAGTACATGGTAAAATGGAATTGGGATGGTTATGTCCTGGTTGTCATGAGAATATGTTACTGCTGCTTTTGTTATTTATCGCCTTTCCTGTGTACAGTTTATCCCTTGTATGCTTCCATGTTACTGCTATATCATCATGGCTCAGCTGACATCTCATTGTGCTCTTTTTCATTTCAGAAGTCAGCCTCCGGCCATGGCGGATCTGCAGACGCCGCTGGTGTGACCAAAGAGGAAGAAGGTTCTGGTGGACTACCTGCTACGGTTTGCTTCAGCTCGTGCGGATGGGAGGTGGATGCCCGCATGGATCCGGCGTCTCCGACCTCGGCATCCACAAGGAGGAGCGACGACAATTACATACCCAACCATGGGGAGCAGCAATTCATGGTTGAGCCTCCCTCTACCTTTCTCACGTTCCCTGATTTTGCTGCTACTCTAAATTCACTTTCACTTGACTGAATCTAGTGATACTGCTGTCAGTCTCTAGTCCCTAGTGCTACTGCTCTAAATTCACTTGCATGTTTGACTAAATTCACTTGGCATTGCACTGCTTGCCAAATTGAGTTGCTTTCTCGCTGCCACAAAAAGTCAGTACTCCCTAGTGTTGAATCAGTATTTACATGCTTGCAAATATTGGTCTGAATCCACGATGCTCCCTAAAGTTGACTAAATCTCATGGAGTAGATTTCATTTTACCAATTGGTCTAAATCTATTTATACGCTTTACTGAATTTTGCTTGGTGCTGTCGCCGTCGGACTCTCATGCTGAATCAGTTGGACAGTGCATTCTTTGCCAATTCATTTGCTTACTTACTGCCACAAAAACTATCTCATTGCACTGCTTGCCAAATTGCTTGCTTGTTTACTCTACAACCTGTACTGCTAAAACATGTTATCCTACTCCATGATGTTGTATCATTTGCAAATACTCCTGGACATCAGCTCCCATCATGGTGCATTAGCTATAATCTGTACTGCTAAAAGAAGAGTATAAACTAGAGTAATCATATGGTATTTGCAAAAACTATAATTGTTGTTTAGTTGTAATTCCTTTTACTGTCCCATGCACAAGTGATATTCATGTCCAGCCAAATGATATCTTGTGCTTTCCAAAGTGATCTGTACCCAACTGCTTATATACGTATTTTGTTCTTAACTGTAGATTTCCTCTCACAGTAGCTCCATGCAAAAGAAGGTTGAAAGGAGAAGGAGAGTTTGTGACTGCTATAGAAGGACTGAAGGAGGTCCATGTTGAAGAAGGTCGACAGAAGCAGTACAGCTTGTAATACTGTCATTGCCATTGTATTTGTGTTGTATGATGTATCCGCGTTTACCCACAAAAAAATGTATTCACGTTGTAATACTGTGATTGCCATTCTGGCTACTATTTCAAGCAGTGTATTTTGCCAGTGCTAATTTAGATATTGGTTACTTATTTACTATGAAATGAAATCTAAAGAACTTGACCCTGACAACCGGGTCCCATTACTAGAAACTGACAATTGGGACCAATCTTTTGAGAAAAAGAAAAACTGAAACTCTTGAGCCAAGAAGCCCATGCCCCAACATTAAAACGCCCGGATTGTTGGGCTTGGCCCATGAAGTCGACCAAAAATTGACAGGAAAAAAATATAGAAAGGCTGAATTGTTGGGCTCGGCCCATGTAAAGCGTCGAATTGGACCGGGTTGATTCTAATCAATGACCTTTTCACTTGGTCGCAATTTTGCCACGTCAGCTAGCCACGTCGGATCCGACGTGGCCTGGGCAGACAGCTAGCGACCAAAACAGAAGGTCGTAGAATCCATGACCTTTTGTTTTGGTCGTTGCCTTCCACGACCTTATCCCGAAGAAGGTCGTTAATTTCAGTTTACGACGGCCAGCTTTTGACCATATGTTTTTGGTCAAAAAAAGGTCGCAAATGGAAAACAATGACCATTCAGTGACCAATAGTGATGGTCGCAAGTTGACGTATTTCTTGTAGTGCCATCTGACCTAATTTGAACGCTATAAATTCTCTTTCCCCGAGAAAAAAATAAGAGAAGAAGTGTCATCGTGTTTTACGATACGGAGCCGCTGCCACCTCCTGTTCTTCATCGGGAGGGCTGATCTGGAGTCCGTTCGGGGCTCCGGAGAGGGGGATTCGACGCCGTCGTCATCATAAACCATCCTCCATCACCAATTTCATGATGCTCACCATCGGGCGTGAGTAATTCCTTCATAGGCTTGCTGGACGGTGATGGGTTGGATGAGATTTATCATTTAATCGAGTCAATTTGTTAGGGCTTTGATCCCTAGTATCCACTATGTTCTGAGATTGATGTTGCTATGACTTTGCTATGCGTAATGCTTATCACTAGGGCCCGAGTGCCATGATTTCATATCTGAACCCTTTATGTTTTCATGAATATATTTCTATTCTTGATCCTATCTTGCAAGTTATATGCACCTATTGCGTGTCATGATCCGCATACCCCAAGGTGACAATAATTGGGATTCTTTCCGGTGATTGCCTTAGTTTGAGGAGTTCATGTATTCACTAAGTGCTAATGCTTTGTTCTGGTTCTCTATTAAAAGGAGTCCTTAATATCCCTTAGTTTCCTTAAGGACCCCACTACCACGGGAGGGTAGGACAAAAGATGTCATGCAAGTTCTTATTATAAGCACGTATGACTATATACGGAATACATGCCTACATTACATTGATGAATTGGAGCTATTGTGTATCGCCCTAGGTTGTGACTGTTATATGATGAATATCATCCAACATAATTATCATCACCGATGCAATGCCTACGACTTTCTCATATTGGTTTCTGCTAAGTTACTTTGTTGCTACTGCTTTACACTTGCTACAAAACTGCTACTGTTACTGTTGCCGTTACTATTATTACTATTGCTACTGCTATCAAAACTATCATATTACTGTGCTACTAAATACTTTGCTGCAGATATTTTATCTCCAGGTCTGGTTGAATTGACAACTCAACTGCTAATACTTGCAAATATTCTTTGGCTCCCCTTGTGTCGAATCAATAAATCTGGGTGAAATATTACCCGCGAAAACTGTTGCGATCCCCTATACTCGTGGGTTATCAAGACCTTTTTCTGGCGCCGTTGCCAGGGAGCATAGCTCTATTTGTTGAGTTACTTGGGATTTATATCTGTTGATCACTATGAAGAATCTAAAAGACGCTAAGACCAAGATCGTTCCCTCTAAGACGAGGGGAGGTAAGGAACTGCCATCTAGCTCCGCACTTGATTCACCTTCTGTTTTAAGTAAGCTTGTGACACCACCACCTGCTATTCATTCTAATATGTCACAAGTTATTGATGATACTACTTCTGCTATGAATGATACTTATAATGATCCTAGTACTATGCTTGATAATACTGTGCCACTTGGTGAATTTCTTGATGAACAACTTGCTAAAGCTAAAGAAATTGAGAATGCTAAAAATGTTGAAGCTCTTGAGAATTATGATTCACCTATTATGCCTAGTCCTCCTACTAGAGTTGAATCACCTGATGAACATGTCTTTGATAGGGAGACGGCTAGAGCCATTCTTGCTTGTAATGGAAGAGATGAGGTTATAAAATTGCTTGCTGAAATGAGAGAAAAATCTATGAGGGGGAGAATGAAATATGATCCTAAGTTTGCTACCTCTCCCATATTTGTTACTGATAAGGATTATGAATTCTCTATTGATCCTGAGTTAATTACTTTGGTTGAATCTGATCCTTTTCATGGTTATGAATCTGAAACTGTGTGGCACATCTTACTAAGCTGAATGATATTGCCACCCTATTTGCTCATGAGAAATTTTTTTGCTATTACTATATTCTTAAGTTATTTCCTTTCTCATTAAAAGGTGATGCTAAGAAATTGTTTAATACTCTTGCTCCTGGTTGTGTGCGTAGTCCCCAGGATATGATATATTACTTCTCTGAAAAATATTTTTCTGCTCATAAGAAACAAGCTGCCTTACAGGAAATATTTAACTTTGTGCAAATTGAAGAAGAGAATCTCCCTCAAGCTTGGGGGAGGCTTCTCCAATAACTTAATGCTTTGCCTGATCATCCTCTTAAGAAAAATGAAATACTTGATATCTTTTATAATGGACTAACCGATGCTTCTAGGGACTACCTAGATAGTTGTGCTGGTTGTGTTTTCAGGGAACGAACTGTTGGACATGCTGAAGTATTATTGAATAATATATTGAGAAATGTCGATGATTTGACACTTTCTGAACCACCACCTAAGCCAACTCCGAAGAAGAGGGGTATTCTATTCCTCGGTCCAGAAGATATGCAAGAAGCTAAGAAATCTATGAAGGAAAAAGGAATTAAAGCTGAAGATGTTAAGAATTTACCACCTATTGAAGAAGTACATGGGCTCGATATCCCGACACAGGTAGTGGAGGTAAATTCTCTCACTAGATTTGATGAAGGTGATATTCCGTATAATAAATCTGCTAGTCAATGCTTGTATGAATTTGATAATTACATCATCAAACAGGAACACTTTAATATGTATGTTAGCAATCAACTAAAACGGAATGCCATCATGATTGAACGCTTGAGTGATTTGATGTTTAGAACTGCTAATGATGTTAAATGCTTGAGTAAACATGCTTCTATGGTTCAGACTCAGTTAGAACAAATAGCTAAGTCACAAAATGATTTGCTTGATGAGATAAATAATAAAAAGAATGACCATGTTGTAAGAGTTGTTACTAGAGGAGGTAGCATGACTCAGGATCCTTTATATCCTGAAGGTCATCCTAAAAGAATTGAACAAGATTCTCAAAGAAATAATATTGATGCACCTAGTCCATCTAACAAAAAGAAAAATGATAAAACTTTGCATGCTTCTAGTGAACCTGAGATAAAAAAAACCTCCTGTGAATCACAATGATACTTCTATTTCTGATGCTGAGACTCAATCTGGCAATGAACATGCACCTAGTGATAATGATAATGGCAATGATAATGATAATGAAGATGTCCATGTTGATGCTCAACCAGATAATGTTGTAGAAGTAGAACCTGTTGTTGATCTTGATAATCCACCTCCTAAGAACAAAAGATATGATAAAAGAGACTTTGTTGCTAGAAAACATGGAAAGGAAAGAGAACCATGGGTTCAAAAACCCATGCCTTTTCCTACTAAACCATCCAAAAATAAGGATGATGAAGATTTTGAGCGCTTTGTTGAAATGCTTAGACCTGTCTTTTTGTGCACCCGCTTGATTAATATATTGAAAATGTCTCCCATATGCTAAATATATGAAAGATATTGTCACCAATAAAAGAAAGATACCTGAAGCTGAAATTTCCACCATGCTTGCAAATTATTCTTTTAAGGGTGGAGTACCTAAAAAGTTAGGAGATCTGGGAAGAGAGACGATTTCCTATGCATGGTGGTAGCTACGCATGCATGGTGGCAGCTACACACCCTTTGGCATAGGTGCCTTTTTTGATATATGAGGTGTCGGATTTCTTATGGCATTGGCACAAGTGCATTTTTGTGGTATAGAAATAACTTTTTCTCACTTCTCTTTGTCTTTTTTATTACCTTTTTTACACAAGTGCCTTTTTGTTGTGTAGAAAGGGCCTTTTCTCACTTCTCTCTATCTTTTTGCTTGCCTTTTTGGCAAAATAGCCCGTTTGCTTGCTTGGCTGGTCCAAAGTCACGATATTTTCGTTATAGAGTTATTTTTCATAGTCCAAAATTATATAAAAAAATAATTACAGATAAAAATAGGGGCCGTGCGTAGCTACCACCATGGGTAGCAAATTATTTCCTGATCCGGGAATACCTACTATACCATGCTCCATAAAAAGAAGTTATGTCAAAACTACTTTATGTGATTTGGGAGCCGGTGTTAGTGTTATGCCTTTCTTCTTATATAGAAGACTTGATTTGAATAAGCTCACACCTACTGAAATATCTTTGCAAATGGCTGATAAATCCACTGCTATACCTATTGGAATTTTCGAGGATGTTCCCATTGTAGTTGCAAATGTTACTATTTTAACAGACTTTGTTATACTTGATATGCCCGAGGACGACAACATGTCGATTATCCTTGGAAGACCCTTTTTGAACACTGCAGGGGCTGTTATTGACGGCAACAAAAGCAAGGTTACTTTCCATGTCAATGGTAATGAGCATACGGTTTATTTCCCGAAGAAACAAACTTCAGTGAATGGTATCAGTTGTATTGAGAAGGTTTTGAACATCACTATTGGTGATTTCAAATTTCCTCTTCCTGCTGTCAAAAAGAAATACGAAATTCTTATTGTTGGGGAGATGCATATCCCCGTTGAGCTAACTTAGTGTTATACAAAAATTCTTCGGTTTCATGTCACTCAGAAATAGTTTGTTAATAAGACTTGATCAACCTTATTAATGGATTCTTTTTGAAGGGCATGTGGTTGATGAATCTAGTAATCACAACTTTCTGTAATCTTAACTTGCTCTCTGTTATTCTTAGTTTAAAAAAATAAAATGCCATGATTATCCTGTTTTCTGAATTATCCGTGCAATAAAAAAATGGCCGAAAAATAAAAGTGCTCAGAATGCAATAAAACTTTGACATGATTTTTTCTAGAATAGATAAGAATTTTTGGCACTAAAAACAACCCAGGGGGTGCACCTATTGCCCACAAGGCAACAGGGCACGGCCACCCCCCAGGGCGCGCCAAGATGCCTTGTGGGTCCCACAGGGACCCACTCACTTATCCATTCAGCCCACTTCATCTTCTACCTCCAGAAAAAAAATATTTGTAGCTCTCTCTCTCTCTCTCGTGTTCTTGCTCCCAAACCTAAAATTTTCTATCTCTTTGCTCGGAGCTCCTTTTCCGAAACTGTTTTGAGGGATTGCTCCTTGGTATGTGACTCTCCCATTGCTCCAATTAGTTTTTGCTTTAGTGGAATATATTTTGCATAAATTGCTGCTATTGGTGCTATTGAAAATGAGCTTGCATGTTAAATTCTTTGAGTTCTAAGTAGTTTGAATGCTTGATATAGCATCTAGGAACTTGTATGAGTAGTTGCTATCAATCTTGTGAAGTTTTGTTAACATCTTTTTGTGGTCCAAAATTTTTCAGAAAATTGTTTGTAGGAATATGAACATTTTTAGGAGGAGTTCTTCAAGGAGGAGGTCCTCTGATGCATCATCGAGTGAAAGCCCAGCATGCCAATCATATGTTGAACCAAGGGCAAGTTCGGTGCGAGGTGCCGAAGCAAAATCGTGTCGATGGCCGTGCAACGAGTTCATGCCACTACTAGAAAAAAGGCTATTAGTGGCGCACCACATATTGCTATTAATGGCGCACTATGGGTGCGCCATTATTAACACGCCATTAGTAATTGTTAGTAATGGCGCACCTTTGATGCGCCATTGGTAATCCAAATACCAGTGGCGCACCACATGGTGCGCCACTACTAACCCTTAGGTGCTCCACTGGTATTCCCTCCAGGTGCGCCACTAATAGCCTTATAGGTGTGCCACTAGTAATAAAGGAAGGTGCGCCACTAATAAGGGCTTAAATGCGCCACTAGTAATGTATTTGGAAAACAAAAAAAATCCAAATTTACACAAAACAACCTATAAGGAAAAATAATTTAAAAACAAAAAATGAAATAGAATCATAATTTTTATTATAGTAAGAATAATACAATGTCTTTACAAGTATCCAATAAAAGGAAAATTGCAAGGAAATAAAAGAAAATCCTAAAACTAATCTTCAAGTAATCTTTTCTTCTTTTTCTTCACTTTATCCCTGCAAAATGTAACAAAATAAACAGAAAGACAAACAAACTATTTATAACATGTCAATACTGTCATTTTTTATGCAGAACTAGATATGAGCATATATTTCCAGAATTACATGGTGTGAATATTGTATGAGTAAGATTCTAATGGAAATGAATTTTGATAGGAGCCCACTTTCGACGAGTATTTATCTGACAGAGCTAAATAATCAGGGCATTTACCTTTTGATAATATTATTATACTATACTACCAGTATACTACTCCACTTGGATTTTTTAGATGAGCAGATCTGAGATAGACATCTGTTCAAGTGGCTATAGGTAGGCTTGAAGAATTCTCATTGGTTCAAGTGGCTACAGGTAGTCGCACAGATGGAATATAGACTACTAGTACTATTTGAAAAGAAAACAAGAGCAAATCTTAACGTACTAGTCAGATCCGATCACATTGAGCTAGAAAGAAAATTCATCAGGAAACAGATGGCCGTCGACTTACTTCCAGACGTTGAGGATCTTGTTGTGCCCGGCGAAGATGCTGCGGAGCGCGTCGCGGACGGACTGCTCACAGCGATAGCTGCCGCAGATGAACTCGTTGTCCTGCAGGTAGTCCAGTAGCCAGGAATTAAAGATAGGAGGGCTAGAACTGAAAGAACTAACATCTTAGAAAGCAACAGGAGATAATTCATATATGCAAAATACATATGAAGTGGTCTTCACCAAATTTGTTGAAACATGAACGAAATGTTTTAGCAGTACCAATGATACATGTCAAATTAATTGTTCCTGTCATGACAATGTAAAAGTAGTACTTGCATGCCAATGAAGACTTGCTAGTGTCAGATTCTATGAGGTTCAGGACATGTGTAATTGTGCCAAGTTCACTTGTAATGACATTATTCATGATCTGAACTTTATCCTCCACAAAATAAAATAACAGTTGTTCCATGCGAATGATACTTAATTTTGAAGCTACTATTAATTTATAAACTGAATATAAAGTGAGTTTATAAATTCAGAAACAGAAAATTCAGTTAGGCTACTGTTAACTGAATTTTGGAGTGTATACTTAACAAAGGCTTCATTTGAATGTACAGTCAAATTAAAAAAATGTGTTCATGGGGCAGCAGCACTAAGAACTGAAAGAAAAAGGTGCAGAAAAAAGCTACTGAAAAACAATATCAGAAGTAGTGCAGACGCTGTTGAGGCGCTGACTGAACCATTGATAGTACTCCCACTCTTCTTTTTTGCGTCCATTAGCGTGACAGTGAGGTTACAACCTTTAATTAACAGTGCAGTATGTGTATAAACTATAAAAAATAACTACACTGCCTGGTTTTCATCCAAATAAGAAAACAGAGCACAGACGATTTTTTTCACATATTCACATCATTGATACATGATGACATTTGATCGAGCGATGCAGTGGTGGAAGAATAGAGTAATTGTTGTCCATCAGCTCATAAATGATTAATTATTACCTGCTTGAGGATAGGGGTGGCACACTTTTCTCTTAGAGCGAAAGCATCAGAGTAGGTTATTACCTGCTTGAAATACGCCCCAAATCCATACCTGAGATAACAAAAATACATGAGAAAAGCATTCTGGATCTCTCCGATTTGCACAACATACAGGATGTGCGACATCTGAACTTACGACAGGAGGGAGCCACCTATCAATCTTGGGGCTTCCTCGCTCGCCATGGCCGGGCACCATCATCCTCTGCTGCTTCACCATCATCCTCTCCTCCAACGATGACCTGCGCAGGACTCGTACAGAGATATTTTTTAACGCATCATACACAGATATAAATCATCTGAATCAAAAGCAAGCTGCATCTAGTTCATCAAATGTTAGATGTACAGAATTTGATCGTACACTGCAATGCAAACTTTTCAACCACGAAGTAGCTAGAGCTAGTGATTTCAATTCTCTACCATGATGCATGCATGTATGCGTGCAACAAACCGCCAGACTAATTAAGCATTGAGGTAGGCTACATAATCCAATCCGGCTAGCTCGTAATCATATCCATACTAGGTAGCCGCTACGTAGTTAAGTCTGGACAGAGAGTCAGAGACTGGGATGAACACATACATGGGAAGGAGCAGGAGACGCAGGGCCTTATCTGCCCAACCTCCGACCAGATCGGTGGTGTTTAAGGCCGCCTTAGAGCTCCAGCGGTACCTCCCCTGCAGGCAAACAGAGCAATAGGCAAAAATCAGCTGTGCAGATCGATTCAGAAGCAGGATTAATGCGGGAGAGGCGCAGTACCTTCCGGGATGAGCGCCATGGATGCAGAGGAGGAGGAGGACGGCCGCGTGTCCCTTGTTGCCGAACTTGGTGCAAAACAACGCGGAGGCTGCTTCCTCTCCCGGCACGTGGACGTGGAGAAGAAACCACCCTCCACCGGTGCCATCGCCTGCGGCACCTTGGCCTTGCCGCCGGATCCGCCGTCGTTCATCGATCATGGGCCAGCTCAACGACGACGAGGATTTGGAAGCGCGGCTATGGCCGTGGCGGCTGGATCTGGGGTGGCGGGGAGCTCCTCCTCCTGCAGCTCGGCGGCCTCCACACCCCGGAGCAACGCCCTCGCCGGAGGACGTGGTCACCAGCTCTCCTCTGGATCCGGTGAGGAGGGTTGGGGAAGGAGCTCACCACGGCTCCATGCCCTGGATCTGGTGTGAGGGAGGGGGAAGGGGGCTCGCCGTGGTCGGGAGGGAGAGGAAGAGGCGGGCGGCCAGGGCTTCCCGATCTAGATCTAACTCGAGGTAGGTGAGTGGGTGTGTCAGGAGGAAGGGGAGGGGAGAGAACGTGACGAGAGGGAGGGGATAAGGGGTGATAGCAATGGCGCACTGGTAGGGGGTGCGCCATACGTATAGATAGCAATGGCGCATCTCTTACTGGTGCGCCATTACTAGTTAAAACTAGTAATGGCGCACTTTCCCCTGGTGCACCACTGCTAAGTCTGGGGAGGGGTGTGGGGCCAGGACAAAACTAGTAATGGTGCACCACAAACCAGGTGCGCCATTAGTAATATGGCCACTAATGGCGCACCCATATCTGGTGCGCCACTGCTATATAGCAGTGGCGCACCACATACATGGTGCGCCATTAATGTCCATATCAGCTATAGCCGTTTTTGTAGTAGTGTGCTAGGTGCAGGCATTAAGGAAGAATTTGACCAGTATATTCAAAACACCGAGTTCTCTGCCTTCATCACAGATAAGCCACCGCAGCACTACAACCTTACTCATTCATTCATTCAAAACTTTGAATATCATCTGCGCACTTCTAGACTTTTATTTCATCTCTATGCTATATCTTATGCTATGTCTCTAGAAGAGTTTTGTGATGCATGCAAAATTCCATTTTGGGGTTCACTTGGCGAACCGCGATAATCTGATTATGAACTGTTTCTCAATAGTCTTTGCAATGGTGAGGATAGGGGGTTACGCAAGCTAGGATAAAGAGCATTCACTTTCCCGCTACTCGCTACTTTGCACTTTTTAATGGCAAATGCATTGTTGGTAAACAAGACTGTAGTGCACTTTGTGCCCCTGACCTAAGCCTTATTCACGCTGCTCTAACGGTTAGCAGACATTATAATCTTGGGGCCATTGTTGCACGTAGGTTGCACTACAACTCGGGTAATGATGATTTATATGGAGGATTTATGCCTCCCGAGTAGCTGCTGATAACCCACGAGTATAGGGGATCAATTGTAGCTTTTTCGATAAATAAGAGTGTCGAACCCAATGAGGAGCTAAAGGTAGAATTAATATTCCCTTCAAGTTCTATCGACCACCGATTCAACTCTACGCACACTTAACGTTCGCTTTACCTAGAACAAGAATAAAACTAGAAGTACTTTGTAGGTGATGCTAGAACTACTTTGCAAGAATAAAACTAGGAGTACTTTGCGAGATAAAACTATGAGTAATTTGCAAGATAATAAAAGCTAGTTATTTAGTAGAAAGCTTTTTGTAACACATGAGAAAAGATTTGTCCCTAGGCAATCGATAACTAGACCGCTAATCATTATTGCAATTTTATATGAGGGAGAGGCATGAGCTAACAAACTTTCCGTACTTGGATCATATGCACTTATGATTGGAACTCTAGCAAGCATCCGCAACTACCAAAGATCATTAAGGTAAAACCCAACAATAGCATTAAGTAACAAGTCCTCTTTACTCCCATACGCAGCAACCCCCTTACTCGGGTGTAAGCTTCTGTCACTCTAGCCGCCCACTATAAGAGAATTATGAATGTATTGCAAACCCTACAGTGGGAATCCCTCACGCTTGCGTGACACGGAGGGCACCATAGGACAGCACGAAAACAAAACATACAACTCAAACCAATCACGATCATCAATCAACCCATAGGACAAAAAGAATCTACTCAAACATCATAGGATTGCCACATATCATTGGATAATAATATATAGCGTTAAGCACCATATTTAAGTAGATATTACAGCAGGGAGAAGAGGTGTTACACCGCTGCATAGAGGGGGAGAGAGTTTGTGTTGACGGCGACGAAGTTGTTGGTGTAGATCGCCGTCACAATGGTTCCCCCGGCGGCGTTCCGGCGCCACCGGGAGAGAGGGGGAGAGAGCCCCCCTCCTTCTTCTTCTTCCTTGGCCTCCCCCCTAGATGGGAGGAGATCTCCCCCTCTGGTCCATGGCCACCATGGCTCCCGGAGGGGAGGAGCCCCTCCTAGATTGGATCTCTCTCTCTGTTCTCTTCTATTTCGCGTTCCTGTTTTCTGGCCTTTCACCGTTTCTTATATTCCCGGAGATCAGTAACTGCGATTGCGCTAAAATTTTAACATGATTTTTTTCTTGATATAAGCTTCCTTGCGACCGAAGAAGAGCCCCAACCGACTTACGTTGAGCCCACGAGGCACCACCGCGCGGCTAGGGGGGTGGCACGCCAAGGTGGCTTGTGGAGGCTGTGGGCCTCCGTTTGCGTTGATTCCACCTCCCAAGAATCACATATATTCCAAAATAATTCTCCGTAAAATTTTATTGCATTTGGACTTCGTTTGATATGGATTTTCTGTGAAACAAAAAACAAGCAGAAAAGAGGAACTGGCACTGGGCACTGGATCAATATGTTAGTCCCAAAAATAATATAAAATGTTGCCAAAAATATGTGAAAGTTGTAGAATATTGGCATGAAACAATCAAAAATTATAGATATGACAGAGACGTATCAGCATCCCCAAGCTTAATTCCTGCTCGTCCTCGAGTAGGTAAATGATAAAAAAGATATTTTTTTATGTGGAATACTACCTAGCATAATCTTGATCATATAATCTAATCATGACATGAATATTAAGAGACGAGTGATTCAAAGCAATAGTCTATAATTTGATATAAAGACATCAATACTCAAGCAAACTAACAAACAACCATGTCTTTCAAAATATCAATGCTAAAGAAAGTTATCCCTAGCCAATTATGCTCAGTCATTGATCCATTCATGAAACACACTCAATATTAACCACACCCAATGCACAAGTATGACAATAGTGCTCTCCAGTTGGTGCTTTATAAGAGAAGATGGAGACTCAATAAAAATAAAAATGCATAAAAGTAAAATAGATAGGCCCTTCACAGAGGGAAGCAGAGATTTGCAGAGGTGCCAGAGCTCAAGGTTTAAATTAGAGAGATAAAATTATTTTGAGAGGCATGCTTTTCCTGTCAACAAAAACGACTGAGAATTCCCAATATTTTCCATGCTAGAAACATTATAGGCGGTTCCCAAACAGAAAATAAAGTTTATTTCCTTTCCACCATTCTTTCACAATCCATGGCTAGCCGTATCCACGGGTGCCTTCCATACCAACTCTTTCCAAGGAATTTATTATCATCATATTATTGTTATTTTCATTTCAGGACTGGGCATCCCTATTACCTTGCCACTTTCTCATGCAATGACAAGTGAATAAACACTCATCATGAGAATAACACACCTAGCATGGAAAATATTGGCCACCCCCTGCCGCTTCATGAGCGGTACAGGCACACAAAACGGAAAATTATTTTGAAAAATTAGAGTTGGCACATGCAAATTTACTTGGAACGGCACTGAAATACCGCATATAGGTAGGTATGGTGGACTCATTTGGCACAACTTTGGGTTTAAGGAGTTGGATGCACAAGTAGCATTCCCGCTTAATACAAATGAAGGCTAGCAAATAGATTGAGAAGCAACCAACCAGAAAACGAAAATGGTCATAAGCATGCATTGAGAATAACTAACACTGAATAATGCACCAAAAGTAGGATATAACTTCATTGCATAACTATTGACTTTACATGCATGCATAGGGAATCACAAACCTTAACACCAATATTCTTACTAAATAACAATTACACACTAGCATAACTCACATATTATCATCTCCATATCGCACAACTATTGCAAGGAATCAAACATATCATATTCAGTGATCTACAAGGTTTATGTAGGATTTTCTGACTAACCATGTGAATGACCAATTCCTGTTAACTCTCTAAATAAATATAAGTGAAGCATGCGAGCTTAATTCTTTCTACAAAACAAAACACTCTAATAAATATAAGTGAAGCAAAAGAGCATTCTACAAATAACAGTTTTCCTATATGTAGAGAAACAGGCATCCAAACTTCGAATGATATAAGTGAAGCACATGAAGCATTCTATAAAGCCATACTCAAAAGATATAAGTGAAGTGCAAAGATCATTCTATAAATAAACCAAGGACTATCTCATACCAGCATGGTGCATCATTAAAAGAAAAATAAAAAACACACGATGCTCCAAGAATTTACGCATATCATGTGAACAAAACAAAAATCGAGACATATCGATAATTGTTGAATAAAGATGGGATGCCTTCCGGGGCATCCCCAAGCTTAGACGCTTGAGTCTCCTTGAATATTTGCTTGGGGTGCCTTGGGAATCCCCAAGCTTGAGCTCTTGCCTCTCCTTATTCTCCTCATATCGATACCACCTCGATCTTCGAGCACTTCATCCACACAAAACTCAACCGAACTTTTTATTAGAGTGGTTAGTACATATAACATCAAATCCCATCATGTCCTACTGTAACATTATTGTATAATTATAATCAAACATTACCCACTGTATGCTATCTTAATTCTATGGCTCCCAAGTCAATGGGGCTCAACAAGATTTCAAACATACACAAATAAAGAAACTATAACAGCAATCTGTGAAAACAGGATAGTCTGTAAAGATGCAGATGGTACATATACTTCTGTCACTCAAAAAATTCTGAAAAATTAGGAAAAAATAAAAAAATTGCATACAAGTACTGTGTAAAAATTTCAGAAATTTTGCATGTTCCAGTAAAATAACAAAATTCAAGCACTACAGCAAAAGTTTCTGTTTTTTCACAGCACACACCAAACAAGCAATTTAAACATCCTAAAGGTAAATCTTGGCACATTATTTTTATAATACAATGGATTTATACAAGGGGATAATTTTTTTGTTGAAAAGTTTCTGTAGTTCAAGATTCACAAAGTTTCCATAGGCATGAACAAGTTCAAGGATATCCCCCACTTCAATGGTGCTCGTCTTTCTCACTTTCACTTCTCTTTTTGAAAAAAATTAGGTTCCCCTCTATATTTTTTTTTTGTTTTTAAACTATTTAAAAGCACACAACAGAAATAAATGACTCTCTAAAACTTCTGGGTTGTCTCCCAGGCAGTGCTTTCTTTAAAGCCATTAAGCTAGGCATAAAGTGCTCAAGTAATTGATCCACCCGGATCCCAAGGTATATCAAAGCCAATTTTAATTAACAATGATTTGTAAGTTAGTAGTGGGCATGAAGCAACATATATATCATGCAACGAAGAAGTCTAACTCTCTTCCTATGCATTGGCATGGCATAAAAGAACAATTCATGCACATCAAGTAAAGCCCAATGCATAGTATAAACAGTTTCTTGCAATTTTATCATATTGGAAACTTAGAGAGGTGGAGATGTAGTTCCTCTCTCATAATAATTGCAAGTAGGAGCAGCAAGCACATGCATATTATATCCATCAAAATCACCATGTGCAACGGTAAAACGCAACCCATCAATATAATCCTTAATAAGCACAAACTTCTCCGATATAGTGTAGTTGGGAGAATTCAAAAAGATAATTGGACTATCATGTGTGGGTGCAATAGCAACAATTTCATGTTTAACATAAGGAACTATAGCAAGTTCATCTCCATAAGCATAATTCATATTGGCATCATGGCCACAAGCATAGCAAGCATCAATTTCATCAAAAAGGGATATTTCAAATGAATCCAAGGGATCATAGCAATCATCATAGCATTCATCCTTCTGTAAGCATGAAGGAAAATTAAACAATGTATAAGTTGAAGAGTTACTCTCATTAGAAGGTGGGCACGGGTAGCTAATCTGCTCTTTCTCCTTTTGTTCTTCGCTCTCCTCGTCATCTTTTTCATCTAATGAGCTCATAGTGTCATCAATTTCTTCTTCCATAGGAGCCTGCAAAATATTAGAATTCTAGCAAGCATCCGCAACTACCAAAGATCATTAAGGTAAAACCCAATTATAGCATTAAGTAACAAGTCCTCTTTACTCCCATACGCAACAACCCCCTTACTCGGGTGTAAGCTTCTGTCACTCTAGCCGCCCACTATAAGAGAATTATGAATGTATTGCAAACCCTACAGCGGGAATCCCTCACGCTTGCGTGACACGGAGGGCACCATAGGACAGCACGAAAACAAAACATACAACTCAAACCAATCACGATCATCAATCAACCCATAGGACAAAAAGAATCTACTCAAAAATCATAGGATTGCCACATATCATTGGATAATAATATATAGTGTTAAGCACCATTTTTAAGTAGAGATTACAGCAGGGAGAAGAGGTGTTACACTGCTGCATAGAGGGGGAGAGAGTTGGTGTTGACGGCGGCGAAGTTGTTGGTGTAGATCACCATCACAATGGTTCCCCCAATGGCGTTCCGGCGCCACCGGGAGAGAGGGGGAGAGTGCCCCCCTCCTTCTTCTTCTTCCTTGGCCTCCCCCCTAGATGGGAGGAGAGTTCGCCCTATGCTCCATGGCCGCTATGGCTCCCGGAGGGGAGGAGCCCCTCTGAGATTGGATCTCTCTCTCTGTTCTCTTCTGTTTCGCGTTCCTGTTTTCTGGCCTTTCACCGCTTCTTATATTCCCGGAGATCCGTAACTCTGATTGCACTGAAATTTTAACATGATTTTTCTCTCTATATAAGCTTCCTTGCGGCCAAAGAAAAGCCCCAACCAACTTGCGGTGTGCCCATGAGGCACCACCGCACGGCCAGGGGGGTGTTACGCCAAGGTGGCTTGTGGAGGTTGTGGGCCTCCGTTGGCTTGTGGTGGTTGTGGGCCTCCGTTTGCGTTGATTCCACCTCCCAAAAAGCACATATATTCCAAAATAATTCTCCGTAAAATTTTATTGTATTTGGAGTTCGTTTGATATGTATTTTATGTGAAACAAAAAACAAGCAGAAAACAGGAACTGGCACTGGGCACTGGATCAATATGTTAGTCCCAAAAATAATATAAAATGTTGCCAGAAATATGTGAAAGTTGTAGAATATTGGCATGAAACAATCAAAAATTATAGATACGATGGAGACGTATCACCGCAAGGCTAGGGGTCTCGCCCAGGCCTCATGATCCTCTTTTACCTGATAAATATTTGAATTTTGAGGCAATGCAGAACCATGAGTTCATTAAGCGCAACACTCGCAGTTATGTTTATAACTTGATATTCGATAAATATTGTTCTGTGTTTGTCGTTTTGCCTGCTCCTGTCCTCTTTGATTTGTAGAACAAACAGAGATATCTTCTTCATCAGAGCGAGGTGCACGAGTACAACGCGGCAGTTGAGGCTGCCTGTCTGGCTGAGGAGGCGGCACAGAACGCCTCTACGAGCTACCACTTCGATTATTATCCGGGACAACCATGGCAGTAGACCAAGCTAGGCCAAAAGCCTAAGCTTGGGGGAGTACATATTTCTCACCGACATTCCATTCATGTTCACACATTCATTTCATTTGTCGGTGTTCATCCTTTTTCAATGTATATCCATGTTAGTTTTATTTTCATTTTTCTTCTTGTGTGTTTGAAAAACTTCGAAAACCTAAAAATATTTCTCGCTTCTTTTTGGTTTTTCTTTCATGTTTGTTAGTTTGTAGTATTAAAAGAAACCCCAAAATGATTTCTCGTTTCTTCTTTTGCTTGTTGGGAGTTCTCCCATGTAAATAGTTTTCTCGCTTTTCGTTTCCCTTCTTTAATTTGCTTCCTTCAGAAAAACTAAAAATTTGCCTTCTTTAATTTGCTTCCTTCTTGTGTGTTTCTCTGAACTTCTTTTCTTTTCGTTGAGTCGTAGTAGGGAGAGGACCACGATGAAAATGTTGAGTGGTTCTCATATGCTTTATTGTTGATCTAACGAAGAGCCAATATTACCTTGTCTTCTCCCTTGAATAAAATGTTTGCAGGCTCCAGCTTAGTCCACTGCACACTTGCACCATTATTATTTTCTCATCATTCGGTTGTGCAAGTGAAAGGCAATAATGACGATTATTTGATGAAGTGACTGTGGCAAAGAAAAGCTGGTATGAACTCTTCTTGTTTTTGTTTTTGTAAATATGTTTAACTCAGTATCCATGATTCAGCATATTATGAGTAAACATGTTTGTGATGAAAATTAGAGATTATAGTGGTTGATGCCATGCTTAAGTAGCTAGGAGTGGATACTGATTTTATCTTAGAAGTCAACATGCATTAAAATGGTTATGATGTAGTATGTTAATATGGTATCCTCCTCCGAATGTTTCAAGTGGGTTGACTTGGCACATGCTCACACATGTAGTTGTTTCAAAACCAACATAGCCTCCATGATATTTATGTTCAGGGTGATTAGATCCTACTCATGCTAGTATTCAATGTTTATTATTCTCAATGCATGATCATGACCATTTTCGCTCTGTAGTTGGTCGCTTCTCAACCTATTTGCTAGCCTTCACTTGTACTAAGCGGTAATTCTGCTTGTGCATCCACAATCCTTAAACCAAAGTTGTTCCAGATGAGTCCACTATATCTACCTATATGCGGTATTACTCTGCTGCTCCAAGTAAATTTGCACGTGCCACCTCTAATCATTCAAATAAACATCCGTTTTGTGTGCCCATACCGCTCATGGAGCGACAGGGGGCGGTCAGTATCTTCCATGCTAAGCGGGTTATTCTCGAGATGAGTGTTTATTCACTTGTCATTGCATGAGAGAGGCTGGTATTTGGGATGCCCAGTCCTATGCTCAAAATCAAAAATACATAATGCAAACAAACTCCCCCGGAAAGTTGTTGGTATGGAGGGCACCCGAGGAATCGGCTAGCCATGGCTTGTGTTGGTACAGTGGAGGGGGAGTAAACTTTACCTTTCCGCTTGGGAATCGCCTATAATGTGTTTAGCATGGAAGATATTGAAAATTCTCGGTCGTGACTTTGACAGGAAAAGTGCACCTCCCAAAATTATTTTTCATCTCTGATTTAAGCTTTGAGCTCTGGAACCGCTTCAAATCCCTGCTTCCCTCTGCGAAGGGCCTATCTATTTACTTTTATGTTATTTACTTTATGTTATTTTACTTTTATTGTTGAGTCACACCTTCTTGCACTAAGCGCCAATCCTGAGAGCACTATTGTCATCCTTATGCATTGAGTATAGTTAATGTTGTGTGCATCATGAATGGATCTCTTCTACCCTGAATTACAATGTTTAGTTGCTGCTTGAACTTTGGAGGTGCTCTGCATTTATGTTTTGCGGTCTCAGAAAGCGCTGGCGAGATACCATGTTATCATATTATATCATGATTGTTTTGACAAATTGTTGGCATTTGAGATATGTTATTATTGCTCGCTAGTTGATTATGCCATTGATATGAGTAAATATAATTCCTAAGTGTTATTATGAAAATTTGGGTACTATTTAAGCTTATATACGGATATAAGAACAAAAGAATTTGTAAAAGTTTTTCTTTATCACTTTCAGTTTGTCAACTGAATTGCTTGAGGACAAGCAATGAGTTAAGCTTGGGGGAGTTGATACGTCTCCGTCGTATCTACTTTTCCAAACACTTTTGCTCTTGTTTTGGGACTCTAATTTGCATGATTTGAATGAAACTAACCCGGACTGACGCTGTTTTCAGCAGAATTACCATGGTGTTGTTTTTGTGCAGAAATCAAAATTCTCGGATTTGGACGAAACTTTTTGGAGAATTTTTGTGCAATATATAAAAATTATTGGCGCAAGAATCAACAGAAGAGGGGCCACCTGTTGCCCACAAGGCAACAATGCGTGACCCCCCTAGGGCACACCCTGATGCCTTGTGGGGCCCACAGGCGGCCATCAGACCTAATTCCAACGCTATAAATTCTCTTTCCTTGAGAAAAAAATAAGAGAAGAAGTTTCATCGCGTTTTATGATACGGAGCCGCCGCCACCTCCTGTTCTTCATCGGGAGGGCTGATCTGGAGTCCGTTCGGGGCTCCGGAGAGGAGGATTCGACGCCGTCATCATCATCAACCATCCTCCATCACCAATTTCATGATGCTCACCACCGGGCGTGAGTAATTCCTTCGTAGGCTTGCTGGACGGTGATGGGTTGGATGAGATTTATCATGTAATCGAGTCAATTTGTTAGGGCTTTGATCCCTAATATCCACTATGTTCTGAGATTGATGTTGCTATGACTTTGCTATGCTTAATGCTTGTCACTAGGGCCCGAGTGCCATGATTTCATATCTGAACCATTTATGTTTTCATGAATATATTTCTATTCTTGATCCTATCTTGCAAGTTATATGCACCCATTGCGTGTCATGATCCGCATACCCCAAGGTGACAATAATTGGGATTCTTTCCGATGATTGCCGTAGTTTGAGGAGTTCATGTATTCACTAAGTGCTAATGCTTTGTTCTGGTTCTCTATTAAAAGGAGTCCTTAATATCCCTTAGTTTCCTTAAGGACCCCACTACCACGGGGGGGTAGGACAAAACATGTCATGCAAGTTCTTATTATAAGCACGTATGACTATATACGGAATACATGCCTACATTACATTGATGAATTGGAGCTATTGTGTATCGCCCTAGGTTGTGACTGTTATATGATGAATATCATCCAACATAATTATCATCACCGATCCAATGCCTACAACTTTCTCATATTGGTTTCTGCTAAGTTACTTTGTTGCTACTGCTTTACACTTGCTACAAAACTGCTACTGTTACTGTTGCCGTTACTATTGTTACTATTGCTACTGCTATCAAAACTATCATATTACTGTGCTACTAAATACTTTGCCGCAGATATTTTATCTCAAGGTGTGGTTGAATTGACAACTCAACTGCTAATACTTGTAAATATTCTTTGGCTCCCCTTGTGTCGAATCAATAAATCTGGGTGAAATACTACCCGCGAAAACTGTTGCGATCCGCAATACTTGTGGGTTATCAACGTGTTCGGCATAATTCATGCAACAATAGAATCGCAGGACGTTACTACGGTGTCATCGCCGTCCGTGAGGGGGGCCACACTACGGAGATGCATATTTACTCTTCAGACATGCCACTGCACGTTAAGACATGTGTGCGGACCAATCGCGATGCTCTAGTGGTATTGCTACCCCCCAAGCCCCCTGGCCGGCCTAACCCTGGACCAGTTGACCCGAAGATTTACCCCTTTGACTTTTGCTGGACGCGCTTCGACCAATGGACTCCTCCATCTGGTTGTGATAGGTCATCCCATGGGAACACTCCGAAACAAGGACTGGGCCCAACCCACCACAGGATCCCCTCCGTGTCGGCCCGACGCGGCCTTTTCCCCCCTCCAATTGCTCGCGACAGCGCCATCCGTGAAGAGGGTCACACTCTCGAGCCGCGTGCCGACTGTTTGCACCTACCACCACACTTCTTGTCGTGTAAGAGGGCCCATCGCAAGATTTGGTGTCATTGCTAGCCCCCGAAGGCCCCCGACCACACTCGTAGACATGCGAGGAACAAATCAGAAAGAGGAATTTTTCCACTTACTTCTGCATCTCAGAAAATTATGAAAAATTACCACACATCTTATATTGCATGTGTCTGCACCGTGTAAAAAACTCATGAATTGATCACGCTCTGATGTGTTCGGCATAATTCCTGCAACAATAGAACCGCAGGACGTTACTATTGTGTAATCGCCGTCCATGAGGGGGACCATACTATGGAGACACGTATTTACTCTTGAGACATACCACCGCATGTTAAGACATGTGTGAGGACCAGTCGCGATGCTATGGTGGCATTGCTACCCTCCCAAGCCCCCCGGCCGGCCTAACCCTGAACCAGTTGACCCGGAGATCTACCCCTTTGACTTTCACTGGACGCGCTTTGAACAATGGACTCCTCTACCTGGTTGTGATAGGTCAGCCCATGGGAACACACGGGAACAAGGACTAGGCCCAGCCCACCACAGGATCCCCTCCGTGTCGGCCCGACACGGCCGTTTCCCCCCTCCAAGTGCTCGTGGCAGCGCCGTCCGTGAAGGGGGTCACACGCCCGATCCGCGTGCCGGCTATTTGCACCTGCCACCACACTTCCTAACGTGTAAGAGAGCCCATCGCAAGATTTGGTGGCATTGCTAGCCCCCGAAGGCCCCGGACCACACTCGTAGACATGAAAGGAACAATCCGAAAAGAGGAATTTTTCCGCTTACTTCTGCATCTCAAAATATTATGAAAAATTGCCACACATCTTATATCGCATGTGTCTGCACCATGTAAAAAACTCATGAATTGATCACACTCCGAGTGTTCGGCATAATTCATGCAATAATAGAACCGCAGGACGTTACTATGGTGTCATCGCCATTCGTGAGGGGGGCCACACCACAGAGACGCGTATTGACTCTTCAGACATGCCACCGCACCTTAAGACATGTGTGAGGACCCGTCGCGATGCTCTGGTGGCATTGCTACCCCCAAGCCCCCAGCAGGCCGAACCCTGGACCAGTTGACCCGGAGATCTACCCCTTTGACTTTCGCCGGACGCGGTTTGACCAATGGACTCCTCCACCTGGTTGTGATAGGTTAGCCCATGGGAACACTCTGGAACAAGGACTGGGCCCAACCCACCACAGGATCCCCTCCGTGTCGGCTCGTGATACGTCTCCAACGTATCTATAATTTTTTATTGTTCCATGCTGTTATATTATCAATCTTGGATGTTTTATATATCATTTATAGCAAATAGATATCATTTTTTGGTACTAACCTATTAACTTAGTGCCCAGTGCCAGTTGCTGTTTTTTGCCTGTTTTTGGTTTTCCAGGAAATCAGTACCAACCGAAGTCCAAATGCCACGAAACTTTTTGGAGATTTTTTTCTGGACATAAGAGACACTAGAAGCTTCGGCAGGAAGCCAGAAGCCAGGGGAGGTGGCCACGAGCCACCAGGCCGCGCCTGGGGGGGGCAGGCGCGCCCTGGTGCCTCGTGGGCCCCCCTCTGCTCCTTTTGATCTAATTCCACCTCTATAAATTCTCTACAATCGGGAAACCAACCAGGGAGTCCACGAAATACTTTTTCCGCCGCCGCAAGTTTCTTTTGTCGAGAGATCCCATCTGGAGGCCTTTTTTGGCACTCCGCCAGAGGGGGAATCGATCACGGAGGGACTCTTCATCAACCTTGCTGCCCTTTCGATGATGCGTGAGTAGTTTACCACAGACCTTCGGGTCCATAGTTAGTAGCTAGATGGCTTCTTCTCTCTCTTTAATGTTCAATACAATGCTCTCCTTGATGTTCTTGGAGTTCTATCCGATGTAATCACTTTTTGCGGTGTGTTTGTTGGGATTCGATGAATTGTGAGTTTATGATCAGATTATCCATGAATATTATTTGAATCTTTTCTAAACTCTTTTATGCATGATTATTATAGCTTCATATTTCTTCTCTGATCTATTGATTTGGTTTGGCCAACTAGATTGATTTATCTTGCAATGGGGAGAGGTGCTTTGTAATGGGTTCGATCTTGCGGTGCTCAATCCCAGTGACAGAAAGGGACATGACACGTATGTATCATTGCTATTAAGGATAAAAAGATGGGGTTTATTCATGCGTGAGTTTACTTTGTCTACATCATGTCATCTTGCTTAAGGCGTTACTCCGTTCTTTATGAACTAAATACTCTAGATGCATGCTGGATAGCGGTCGATGGCTGAAGTAATAGTAGTAGATGCAGGCAAGAGTCGGTCTACTTGTCTCGGACGTGATGCCTATATACATGATCATTGCCTTGGATATCGTCATGATTATTTGCTTTTCTATCAATTGCCCAACATTAATTTGTTTACCCACCGTATGCTATTTTTCAAGAGAGAAGCCTCTAGTGAAATATATGGCCCCCGGGTCTACTTTTATCATATAAATTCTGCTTTTATCATATATTAAAAATACCAAAGATACCTTGGTGCACTTTTTCTTTATTTATTTTATTCTATATTTTAGTTTGATCTATCTATCTATCACCATACAATTTAATCTTGCAATTAACCGCCGAGGGATTGACAACCCCTTGTTCACGTTGGGTGCAAGGATTTGTTGTTTTGTGTGCAGGTGCTGCTAACGAGTTGTTGCGTGATTCTCCTACTGGATTAATAACCTTGGTTTCATAACTGAGGAAAATACTTATCTCTACTGTACTGCATCATCCCTTCCTCTTCGGGGAAATACCAACGCAAGCTACATGTAGCAGGAAGAATTTCTGGCGTCGTTGCCGGGGAGACATCATCAACATCTATCAAGTACCTACGCATAAAACTCTCATCTCCTTGCATTTACTTTATTTGCTTTTGCCTCTCATTTTAATCTCCCCCACTTCTAATTTTTTTTATCAAAATACAAAAATATTTTCCATTTGCCTTTTTCTTGTTTGCTTGCTTGCTTTATCGTTATGGCTAGTTCTATTCCCGTTATGCCTTTCCCTTCGTACTTAGGGGACGATCCAGGAATCTTAAACTTTAAATATTTGAGTGACGAATCTTTAAAAGAAGCATGGGATAGATTATTAAAAATACAAGTAAATGCTAGGCATCAGTTTCACCTTAAAATGTTCCTTAAAGGTTTTTATGTTGGTCTACCCCTTGCTCATAGACGTGTCTTGGATTCCATATTTGAAAACGATTTTATTGGGAGTGATGCCTTTGAAACCTATGAAAAGATGAAAAGTATATTTGGACAACCAAAAGTTGAAACTATCAAACCTATTACTCTAGAATGCTTTCATCAAACTGCGCAAATTAAGGAAACAAAGGCTAGTATGGATTCTAACTTTCGAGGAATATTTAATCTTGCCTCTAAAATAAATAGCAATGTGGTGTCACAAACTAGAAGGGTTGATGCTTTAGATCAAAAGATCTCTCTTTGTGTTTTGAAAGAAATAAAAACCCTTTGTACTAAACATGATCATCTATTGTACTAAACATGATCATCTAGTACACATTATTGATAATGGCAAAGAGAGTGAAATAGGAGCTGCGAGGGTTAAAACCAAAGATGACAATACTTAGAACTATGAATTATGCCTAGCTAGGGGCATAAAACAATAGCGTTTGTTGGGAGGCAACCCAATGAATAAAATAAATTTTTACTGTTTGTTTCTATTCTTGCATGTTTGCATAATTATTGCTACTGTTATGATTGTGTTTTCATTTAATTAGTGTTTGTGCCAAGTAAAGCCTTTGGGATGATTTGGAAGATAGTATGATAGATGCTGTTGGAAAACAGAAACTTTTGTGTCCAGTGCTGAAATTTTATTTTTACGCTGGAGCGTTAGAACCTTCTGAATTTTTTACACAGTATTGATATATGAATTTCCCACGTTGTCCTATTTTTTCAGAATTGTTGGAGTTACAGAAGTATGACGATAATTCAGATCTTTGCAGACTGTTCTGTTTTAGACAGATTATGTTTTTGTTGCATAGTTTGCTTATTTTGATGAATCTATGGATTGTATCGGGGGGTATAAGCCATGGAGAAGTTGGAGTACAGTAGCATTATGCCAATATTAAATATGAATCAATTTGCAACAGTACTTAGAGTTAAAGATTTATTTGTTATACTAACGAATCTCACGAAGGTTTTGTTGAGTTTTGTGTGGTTGAAGTTTTCAAGTTTTGGGTGAGATCACGATGGATGAAGGAATAAGGAGTGGCAAGAGCCTAAGCTTGGGGATGCCTAAGGCACCCCAAGGTAATATTCAAGGAATACTCAAGCATCTAAGCTTGGGGATGCCCCGGAAGGCATCCCCTCTTTCTTCTACCAACCATCGGTAATTTTACTTGGAGCTATATTTTTATTCGTCACATGATATGAGTTTTGCTAGGAGCGTCATGTATTATATGAGTCTTTGCTTTGTTTGATTTTTATTTTGTCACAGTCATCCTTGCTGGACACACCTATTTGAGAGAGCCACACGTTTATCATGATTTATTAGAATACTCTATGTGCTTCACTTAAATTTTTTGAGCTAGGCAGTTGCTCTAGTGCTTCACTTAAATCTTTTTGAGCATGGCAGTGGCTATATTTTGAAGAAATATTTGCACTCTCATGCTTCACTTAAATTATTTTGAGAGTTGATAAGATGAAATTTTGAAGAAATATTTGCACTCTCATGCTTCACTTATATCTTTTTGAGAGTTGATAATCACTAGTAGAAAACAGGGCTTTGGTTCGGGCCAGCCCAGCCCATTAGTCCCGGTTCAGTCACGAACCGGGACCCATGGGGGGCATACGTCCCGGTTCATGCGCCCAGGGGGCCGGCCGGGGCCTCGTGGGCATTGGTCCCGGTTCGTCTGGACCCATTTGTCCCGGTTCCTGGCACGAACCGGGACCAATGGGCCTCGCTCCTGGCCCACATCCATTGGTCCCGGTTCGTGGCTTGAACTGGGACAGAAGGGGGGCCTTTAGTCCCGGTTCCACGCACGAACCGGGACGAATGAGGTGGCTATATATACCCCATCGCCGGCGAGCAGAGCACTCCACACTGCTCTGTTTTTTCTGGCCGGCGAGGAAAGAGCTTTGTGGTGCTCTAGCTCACCTCCTATGCACATGAGGTGTTTGATGAAATGCCCGAGTCACACTAGTTAAGTTTTCTCCTCTCGAAGCTCGACCTTCAAGCTCCATTTTCCTCAAGATTTGTCTAGGTTTAGCCGTCCGTCACGTCCCGTCCCCGTCTTCACCACCGTCGATCGCCCGCGCCGATCTCGTCGCCGGCATAACCGTGGTGAGCCTCTTGTTCTTATCTTCTTTCTAAAAGAAAAAAATTCTCGTCGCTGGTTTTTTACACACTTAATTATATATAATGCACGCAGATGAACCAGCAATGGATGTACGGTGACAGACGCACCTCCGAGTACATTAAGGGCGTGCATAATTTTCTCGAAGTGGCTGAGGCAAACAAGCAGAATGGTTTTATGTGTTGTCCATGCCCTATATGTGGGAATACGAAGTCTTACTCTGACCGGAAAATCCTTCACACCCACCTGCTTGAGAAGGGTTTCATGCCACACTATAATGTTTGGACCAGGCACGGAGAAATAGGGGTTATGATGGAAGACAGTGAAGAAGAAGAGGACGATGACAACTATGTGCCCCCTGAATACGGTGATGCTGCAACGGGGGAAGCTGAAGATCAAGAGGAATCAGACGATGTGCCCGATAATGATCTCCGCCGGGTCATTGTTGATGCAAGGAGACAGTGCGAAAGTGAAAAGGAGAAGCTGAAATTCGATCGCATGTTAGAGGATCACCAAAAAGGGTTGTACCCCAATTGCGAAGATGGCAACACAAAGCTCGGTACCGTACTGGAATTGCTGCAGTGGAAGGCAGAGAATGATGTGCCTGACAAAGGATTTGAGAAGCTACTGAAAATATTGAAGAAGAAGCTTCCAAAGGATAACGAATTGCCCGACAGTACATACGCAGCAAAGAAGGTCGTATGCCCTCTAGGATTGGAGGTGCAGAAGATACATGCATGCCCTAATGACTGCATCCTGTACCGCGGTGCGTACGAGGATTTGAACCCATGCCCGGTATGCGGTGCATTGCGGTATAAGATCAGACGAGATGACCCTGGTGATGTTGACGGCGAGCCCCCCAGGAAGAGGGTTCCTGCGAAGGTGATGTGGTATGCTCCTATAATACCACGGTTGAAACGTCTGTTCAGAAACAATGAGCATGCCAAGTTGATGCGATGGCACAGAGAGGACCGTAAGAAAGACGGGAAGTTGAGAGCACCCGCTGACGGGTCGCGGTGGAGAAAAATCGAGAGAAAGCACCGGGAGGAGTTTGCAGGTGACGCAAGGAACGTATGGTTTGGTTTAAGCGTGGATGGCATTAATCCTTTCGGGGAGCAGAGCAGCAATCACAGCACCTGGCCTGTGACTCTATGTATCTATAACCTTCCTCCTTGGCTGTGCATGAAGCGGAAGTTCATTATGATGCCAGTACTCATCCAAGGCCCTAAGCAACCCGGCAACGACATTGATGTGTACCTAAGGCCATTAGTTGAAGAACTTTTACAGCTGTGGAATGGAAACGGTGTACGTGTGTGGGATGAGCACAGACAAGAGGAATTTGACCTGCATGCATTGCTGTTTGTAACCATCAATGATTGGCCTGCTCTCAGTAACCTTTCAGGACAGACAAACAAGGGATACCACGCAGGCACGCACTATTTAGCTGACACCGAAAGTATATACCTGGACAAATGCAGGAAGAATGTGTACCTGGGGCATCGTCGATCTCTTCCGACCAACCATCAATGTCGAAAGAAAGGCAAGCATTTCAAAGGCGAGGCAGATCACCGGAAGAAGCCCGCCATGCGTACCGGTGATCACGTACTAGCTATGGTCAATGATTTACACGTAATCTTTGGAAAGGGTCCCAGCGGACTATCTATTCCGAATGACGCTGAGGGACGTGCTCCCATGTGGAAGAAGAAATCTATATTTTGGGACCTACCCTACTGGAAAGACCTAGAGGTCCGCTCTTCAATCGACGTGATGCACGTGACAAAGAACCTTTGCGTGAACCTGCTAGGCTTCTTGGGCGTGTATGGAAATACAAAAGATACACCGAAGGCACGGGAGGACCTGCAACGTTGGCACGAAAAAGACGGCATGCCTCCAAAGCAGTATGAAGGTCCTGCCAGCTATGCTCTTACCAAAGAAGAGAAGGAAATCTTCTTTGAATGCCTGCTCAGTATGAAGGTCCCGTCTGGCTTCTCGTCGAATATAAAGGGAATAATAAATATCCCAGAGAAAAAGTTCCAGAACCTAAAGTCTCATGACTGCCACGTGATTATGACGCAACTGCTTCCGGTTGCATTGAGGGGGCTTCTACCGGAAAACGTTCGATTAGCCATTGTGAAGCTATGTGCATTCCTCAATGCAATCTCTCAGAAGGTGATCAATCCAGAAATCATACCAAGGCTAAGCAGTGATGTGGCGCAATGTCTTGTCAGTTTCGAGCTGGTGTTCCCACCATCCTTCTTCAATATCATGACGCACATCCTAGTTCATCTAGTCGACGAGATTGTCGTTCTGGACCCCGTATTTCTACACAATATGTTCCCCTTTGAGAGGTTCATGGGAGTCCTAAAGAAATATGTCCGTAACCGCGCTACGCCAGAAGGAAGCATCTCCATGGGCCATCAAACAGAGGATGTCATTGGGTTTTGTGTTGACTTCATTCCTGACCTTAAGAAGATTGGTCTCCCTCAATCACGGTATGAGGGGAGACTGACTGGAAAAGGCACGCTAGGAGGGGACTCAATAATATGCAGGGACGGGCATTCTTGGTCTCAAGCACACTACACAGTTCTACAGAACTCTACCTTGGTGACCCCGTATGTCGATGAACACAAGAACATTCTGCGCTCCAAACACCCGGAGCAGTGTGACGACTGGATTACATGTGAACACATCAGGACTTTCGGCAGTTGGTTGGAAACACGTCTCAGAGGTGACAACACTGTTTCTGATGAGCTGTACTCGTTGTCCAGGGGACCATCTTCAACTGTATTGACTTACAAAGGATCCGAGATAAATGGGAATACATTTTACATGATCGCCCAAGATCAAAAGAGCACCAACCAAAACAGCGGTGTCCGCTTTGATGCAGCAACCAAGAGGGGAAAGGACACATATTATGGTTACATAGTGGACATATGGGAACTTGACTACGGACATGATTTTAAGGTCCCTTTGTTTAAGTGCAAATGGGTCAATCTGTCAGGAGGCGGGGTACAGGTAGAGCCACATTACGGAATGACAACAGTGGATCTAAACAATCTTGGGTACACAGACGAACCATTCGTCCTAGCCAATGATGTGGCGCAGGTTTTCTATGTGAAGGACATGTCTACCAAACCGAGAAAAAGAAAAGATAAGGAAGCGAATACATCATACGATGAGCCAAAGCGCCACATAGTTCTTTCACGGAAAAGAGACATCGTGGGAGTGGAGGGTAAGACAGACATGTCTGAAGATTATGAAAAGTTTCATGAAATTCCTCCCTTCAAAGTCAAGGCTGACCCAAGCACCCTGTTAAGCGATGAAGAATATCCATGGTTACAGCGCAATAAGCAAAGGACACAAGCGAAGAAAAAGTGAAGACAAATGAAGTCAGAAAGGGTTGAAAATTGATGATATGGCTTTGAATGGTTCATTTTGAGCACACAAAAAGTCTGGAGTTCAAATAAGTTCAAAAAAATGAAATCCCTTTGTAACAGATGAGTTTTTGTCCGAAACCCTGATACTTTGAAAGAGATTGTCCATTTTGTACACGAAGTGCATCCAGTTTTTGCCGTAACCCTCTCAACCTTTTAGCACATGCTATGTGGGTGAAATGATGATATCATGCCAATTTTCAACCTCTTCAGAGTTCATGTGAAGTGCTTTTCAATTTCAGGGTCATTTAGCTCAAAAAAATCAGTAAATGCATGAAAAATAACAGATGAAGTCAGAAAGGGTTGAAAATTGATGATTTGGCTTTGAATGGTTCATTTTGAGCACACAAAAAGTCTGGAGTTCAAATAAGTTTAAAAAAATGAAATCCCTTTGTAACACATGAGTTTTTGTCCGAAACCCTGATACTTCGAAAGAGATTGTCCATTTTGTACACGAAGTGCATCCAGTTTTTGCCGTAACCCTCTCAACTTTTTAGCACATGCTATGTGGGTGAAATGATGATATCATGCCAATTTTCAACCTCTTCAGAGTTCATGTGAAGTGCTTTTCAATTTCAGGGTCATTTGCTCCAAAAAATTAGTAAATGCAATGAAAATAACAGATGAAATCAGAAGGGTTGAAAATTGATGATGTGGCTTTGAATGGTTCATTTTGAGCACACAAAAAGTCTGGAGTTCAATAAGTTTAAAAAAATGAAATCCCTTTGTAACAGATGAGTTTTTGTCGAACCCTGATACTTCGAAAGAGATTGTCCATTTTGTACACAAGTGCATCCAGTTTTTGCCGTAACCCTCTCAACTTTTAGCACATGTATGTGGGTGAATGATGATATCTGCCAATTTTCAACCTTTCAGAGTTCATGTGAAGTGCTTTTCAATTTCAGGGTCATTTAGCTCAAAAAATCAGTAAATGCATGAAAAATAACAGATGAAGTCAGAAAGGGTTGAAAATTGATGATTGGCTTTGAATGTTTCATTTTGAGCACACAAAAAGTCTGGAGTTCAAATAAGTTTAAAAAAATGAAATCCCTTTGTAACAGATGAGTTTTGTCACCAACCTGATACTTCGAAGAGATTGTCCATTTTGTCACGAAGTGCATCCGTTTTTGCCGTAACCCTCTCAACTTTTAGCACATGCTATTGGGTGAAATGATTGATATCATGCCAATTTTCAACCTCTCAGAGTTCATGTGAAGTGCTTTTCAATTTCAGGTCATTTAGCTCAAAAAATTAGTAAATGCATGAAAAATAACAGATGAGTCAGAAAGGGTTGAAAATTGTGATGTGGCTTTGAATGGTTCATTTTGAGCACACAAAAAGTTGAGTTCAATAAGTTTAAAAAAATGAATCCCTTTGTAACAGATGATTTTTTGTCCGAAACCCTGATACTTCGAAAGAGATTGTCCATTTTGTACACGAAGTGCATCAGTTTTTCCGTAACCCTCTCAACTTTTTAGCACATGCTATGTGGGTGAATTATGATATCATCTGCCAATTTTCAACCTCTTCAAAGTTCATGTGAAGTGCTTTTCAATTTCAGGGTCATTTAGCTCAAAAAAATCAGTAAATGCATGAAAAATAACAGATGAAGTCAGAAAGGGTTGAAAATTGATGATGTGGCTTTGAATGGTTCTTTTGAGCACACAAAAGTCTGAGTTTCAAATAAGTTTAAAAAAATGAAATCCTTTGTAAAGATTATTTTTGTCCGGAAAAAACACCTCAACTTCGAAAGAGATTGTCCATTTGTACACGAAGTGCATCCAGTTTTTGCCGTAACCCTCTCAACTTTTAAGCACATGCTATGTGGGTGAAATTATGATATCATGCCAATTTTCAACCTCTTCAGAGTTCATGTGAAGTGCTTTTCAATTTCAGGGTCATTTAGCTCAAAAAAAATCAGTAAATGCATGAAAAATAACAGATGAAGTTAGAAAGGGTTGAAAATTGATGATGTGGCTTTGAATGGTTCATTTTGAACACACAAAAAGTTTGGAGTTCAAATAAGTTCAAAAAAATGAAATCCCTTTGTAACAGATGAGTTTTCGTCTGAAACCCTGATACTTCGAAAGAGATTGTCCATTTTGTACACGAAGTGCATCCAGTTTTTGCCGTAACCCTCTCAACTTTTATGAAACTCTAATAGCAAAAATAATAAACTAAAAGAATGAACTAGAAAACTTTAATGAATCTCTAATAGAAAAAAGAATGAACTAGAAAAATTTAATGAAACTCTAATAGCAAAAGGAATCAACTAAAATTTATGCAACTAAAATTATCAAAGTATTTTATGTTCAAAACATTAAAAGCAAAAAGAATTTTCATAAAGAACTTTTTTTGTTAGAAACTTCTATAGCAAAAGGAATTATCATAAAGATTTTTTTTGTTAGAAACTAAAATAACAAAAACTGTTTTTGAATATAATGATAAAACACAGTAATATTAAATAGCAGGAAAAAGAATCACTCCAAAATCTATTTTTATAGAAACAAAATAAAATAAATAAAGTAAAAAAGAAAACAAAAAAACTAGAAAAAAAATGCCACCTACTGGGCCACCACGGCCTGAATACGACTAGAAACCCATCCATAGGCCAGGATTCAGGCCCGCAGAGGCCCAGCAGGCCCACGGCAAAGAGTAGCAGAGAAGGCCCGAAAGCCTGCAGTTGAGAGGAGCTCGAGAGGGTCGGCGCAGCAGCGCTTATAAACCACTCTCGAGCTCTCTCAACTAGCGAGGTGGGACTAAACATCCCACCGCACCGCGCCAGCGCAAGGCCTTTGGTCCCGGTTGGTAGCAGCAACCGGGACGAAAGGGGGGGCATTGGTCCCGGTTGGTGGAACAAACCGGGACCAATGCCCCCCCTTTGGTCCCGGTTCGTGCCACCAACCAGGACAAAAGGTCTCTGTTTCCCGCCCATTGGGCTGCTGAAAAGAGACCTTTGGTCCCGGTTGGTGGCACGAACCGGGACCAAAGGGTGGCATTCGTCCCGGTTTGTGCCACGAACCGGGACCAATGCTCTGTGTATATAAGCAGGACTTACGAATTTTTCAGTTTTCATCGACCATTTGCCCCCCAACGACGCCGAGCTCATCGACGCCGCCAGGCTGCCCGTGCTCGCCGTCGCCGCCCCAAGGTCGCCGTCACCGCCCGCTCCTCGTCGCTATCGCCCCGCACCCCTGCCCTGCCCCGACGCCGACACCGTGCGCCCCTGCCTCGACCTCGACGCCAACGCCGCCGCGCCCCTGCCCTGCCCCGACGCCCCGCCACGCCCCTACCCTGCCGTCAATGCCGCCGCACCAGTGCCCGCCGGCCAGGCCGGTACTCCCTCCTCCCTCCCACCCCTCTCCTCTGTCCTTCCTCCATGTATGTGATGATGGTGAAGTTGGTTCAGTGCAAAAATTCAGCCATGTCCACAAGGTGTTTGATGAAATGCTAGGGCTTGCTAGGGAACTTTGTTTTATGTGAAACTTGGCAGGATGATGTCTCCTTGGATGTTAGTGAAGATGGTTAAGTTGGTTTGATAAAAGGAAAAACTTCTTAGTGCAAGTTTTATTAAAAGTTAGTGCTGGACAGAAACTATATGAATTTTTTTGGTGGACTTGCTAGATGAAATTGGGGCTGCCCTTCTAGACTTAAGGGTTTAGTTGGAAGGACTACAAGATGTAAAAAATTCAGAATTTTTTTAGCAAGGAAAAATTGGGTTGTAGTTCAATGCCAAGATTGGACCAAAATTGATGTTTTTGTTCATAGCATTTTTTGTCCATGTATGTATGTATGTATGTATGGATGGATGGATATGGATGTATATACAAAATGTTCATATATGATGTTTTTTTTTTGTTCATAGCAATTTTTTTCCATGTATGTATAATTTATGTATGTATGTTCATATATGCAAAAGTTACATTTAAGAAAAAATTAAAAAATGTATGTATGTTCATATGCAAAGAATATGCACAAGTTAGAATTTTTATGTTCATAGAATTTTTATGATTTTTTTTGTTCATAGAATTTTCTTTGTCAATTTATGTATATGTATAGGAAAATTGTGCATGATCAAAGTCATTTATGTCAAAGTTTGCGATATACCTCCTCCCCGATAACATTTTTTTTATATGATAAATTTTTTTATAGCCATATATATGTATGTGGCTATATGTATGTATGGATGTTCATAGAATTTTTTTATATGTATGTGGCTATATGTATGTCATTGTCGATATAGTCCCTCCCCGATAACTTCGACATGAGGGGGGGGGGGGTCGATATACCCCCTCCCCGATAATATTTTTTTCTAAGTTACTAAGGTAAAATGTTCACCCCCCTCTCGATATACCGGGCGACCAACTCTCGAGGCCACCCAAACCCTAGAAAAAAAGCGTTGTCGATCTCCTACCCCCTCCCACCCCTACCCGACAAACTCTCGAGGCCACCCAAACCACTAGAAGATAACTCCGGTAACTTCGACATGAGGGGGGACATCGATCAACCCCCTCTCGCCCGAACAAGTCTATGTATTATTTTATATCGCGGTGGACATATATCAAAGTTTGATCATATGTCAAAGTTTGAATTTTGACATATGCAACATTTGATCATATATCAAAGTTTGATCAAATGTCAAAGTTTGAATTTTGACATATGCAACATTTGATCATATGTCAAAGTTTGATCATATGTCAAAGTTTGAATTTTGACATATATAGATTTATCAAGAATGCCCCCATGTTTTTTTTCTTTTTTTTCCTTTGTTCAAGTTGAATTATGTCATGGAGATTATGTAATGCTCTATATATGCTATGTATATGCTCTTTTTGAAAAATTTGAGGGATATGCTCTGTACATGCTTTTTGCATTTTTAGAAAAATATTGGAGATTATGTAATGCTCACAAAAAAGTCTATTTTTTGTTCATAAGAATTTTATGTATGTATGTTCATATGCAAAAGTTACATTTAAGAAAAAAAAGAAAATGTATATATTTCATATGCAAAGAATATGCAAAAGTTAGAATTTTTTATGTTCATAGAATTTTTTTCGTGATATTGTAGAATATGAACCTTTTGCATATGGATGGATGGATGGATGAACATTTGTTAGATAATTTTTCTGTAGTATATATATGAAAACTTGGTCAAAAATTTTTGTAGTAGATGGATGATGATATGAAAACTTGGTCAATTTTTTTTGTTAGAGCATGTTTTTGTTCATGAGAGGGGGGTGGGGGTCGATGTACATATGTATATATATGATGTAATTTTTTTGTTCATATATATAATAATGTAATTTTTTTCAATGTATATATGTATGTGGTAGCTATATATGCATGATGAGGGGGGTGGGGGTCGATATACCCCCTCCCCGATAACTTTGACATGAGGGGGGGGTCGATATACCCCCTCCCCGATAACTTCGACATGAGGGGGGGTCGATATACCCCCTACCCGATAACTTCGACATGAGGGGCGGGTCGATATACCCCCTCCCCAATAACTTCGACATGAGGGGGGGTCGATATACCCCCTCCCCGATAACTTCGACATGAGGGGGGGTCGATATACCCCCTCCCCGATAACTTCGACATGAGGGGGGTCGATATACCCCCTTCACGATAACTTCGACATGAGGGGGGGGTCGATATACCCCCTCCCCGATAACTTCGCCGCGTGCTCCCCCGAGCTCGGCCTTGCTCTGCCATTGCTCCATGGTCGCCGCCCCCCGTCGCCCAAACCCTAGAAGCGTTGTCGAGGCCACCCCAAACCGTAGAAGCGTCGAGCTAGCTAGGTCTACGTTTGCACTAATATATCCATCTGTCATGTTTGTATATTAATTTCCATGTTGTAATATTTGCAGAAACTATGGAGCACCGAGACATCGAAGTAGAACAGTTGTTGGGGGACATAATCCTCGGCGGAGGTGATGTCTTGTCGTTTCTCAACGACGCCGATGGTCTGGAAGGAGAGGGTGAAGCAGGCTCCGGTGATCGAAACATGGAGGTGGAAGGACATGATTATGATGGCTCCGGTGACGGAATGCCGGTGGAAGAAGGAGACCGTGATGACTGCTTCGGTGAGCGAACGGAGGAAGGAGATGTTGCAAAGTCCGGTGAGGTATATATATTAATTAAGCCTGTGCTGACTAGCTAATTGATGCATTAATTGTTTTGGTATGTACACATATTAACTCTCTTCTTTCTTCTTTTCTAGCTCTCCGGATCGAGCCAAACTTCAGTAACGAGACGAGGCCCGAAGAAAAGGTTGCGCCAGGATGAAAGGTTCACGATCACAGCAATCAAGGGCGATGGCCAACCGATTGAACCCAGCCGGACCAAGGAAGCATTTTCTGCTCAGTGCGGGGTTCTTGTTAGGGATATGATCCCGATCAGCATCCACCAATGGAACAAGCCTAAGAGCGAAGACCCTCAAGTGTCTTTTGTCAACGATAGACAGAAAGATGATCTTTGGACCGCGCTGAAGGCAAATTTCACCCTACCGCCAGAGGAGGATCCGGATAAGCCAGTTATAGAGCCATTGGTCAAGGCTCATGCTCTTAAGAAGATGGCAGATCTATTCAGGAGGTGGAAGAATGAGTTGAAATCAATGTTTGTCGACAAAGGGAAGACTCCAGAATTCACCGACCGATTTGAGAAGATAAGAGATCACTGGCCCGCATTTGTGGCCCACAAGACATTGGAGAAGAGTAAGAAAATGTCAGCGACAAACAAGAAAAATGCTGCAAAGAAGGAGCATCACCATCGCACGGGGTCAGGTGGCTACCTCAAAGCCCGGCCGTTGTGGGACAAGGCTGAGAAGGACCTTCTTGATAAAGGGGTCGAACCAGAGACATTGAACTGGCCAGACCGTTCAAGGACTTGGTTCTTCGGGGTTGGGGGAACCTTGGACCCTAAAACAGGGAAGTGCCGTTGGACGAAGGAGCAACTTGAAATACCCGTCAAGAAGCTTCAGAAGTATATCACCGCAGCGCAGCAAGGGACGTTCGTTCCCGACAGAGAGAACGACGAGCTCACAATGGCCCTCGGGAATCCTGAGCACCCAGGACGAACACGAGGCACGGCAGGCTTCGTTGCGTGGAAGGAAGGGTTTCCCAGCGCAGGCGGTTACAAAACCCAGGAGAGGAGGAGCAAAGTGGAGCAAACCGAACTGCAAAAGCTGAATGCAAGGGTACGAGCGCTAGAGGAACAAGCACTAGTTCAGAGGCAGCGACCTGCCGAAGCTACCCCGCCATCTCAGCGGAGAAGCAGCGTGGCTTCCACCGAGCTCCTTCAGCAGCCTCACTTCACGGCTCCCAGCTACCCCGTGGATGCTATCACGGAGGCTCAAGATTGCCACCTTATGGCGCAATGGCAGCACCTCAAAGTCAAGGCGGCTGTCGGCTCTGTTGCACCTCCTCACTGCCTTCCGATTCCAGAAGGCTATGCTGTTGTGATGGTCGATGAAATAACGGAGGGATTTGAGGAGCTCGAGCTTGACCACCCTACTGGTGAAGGGGAGACTCAGCTGGGTCTAGCTCTGAAGACTCCATGTCTATGGCAGAAGGAGCTCATCAACCTTCCGAACTGGACGCCCCCGCCTCCTCCTCCGGCGAGTCAGGGCACTCCGCATCCTCCTCCACCTCCTCCTCTCGCGAGTGATCAGGGCACTCCGCCGCCTTCTCCGGCTGCTCCGGCGTGTGGCGGCACTCCGCCTCCTTCTCCAGCTGCTCCGGCGCGTGGCGGCACTCCGCCTCCTTCTCCGCCTGCGCCGGCGCGTCCGAGCAGCCCGCCTCCTTCTCCGCCTCGTCAACAACAGCGAAATACAGCCGCCGTCGCTCCGGCTGCTCCGGCGCGTCATAGCACTCCGCCTCCTTCTCCGCCTCGTAAGCAACGAAGGAAGACAGCCGCAGCCGCTCCGGCTGCTCGGCCGGCGTCTAGCAGTACAGCCAGAGGCGGGAGGCAATACAAATTCGGTCCATCTATCAAGCCTCTAGATAGATTACCATACGAGATGACCGAGGAGGAAAACGAGGAGATCTGTCAAGCCCAAGTGAAGGACTTTTTTGCAAAGAAAAATCCACCTCCGGGGAGAAGATGGATCCGGTGAAATTGAAGCGCACTTTGAAGAACCTGAAGCGACCACCATCGCCTCCGCCGGATGGCAACCATGTCCGCGCTCTGAAAAAGGCAATGGAAGGAGCGCGCCGGTCGGGAACTACTTCAAGTGACAAAAGGTTACAAGAACGAAGAAGAGGGAAAAACATTCCCCAGCTCGGCGAACAGGCAAACCAATCGTGCCCCCCGCTCAAGGTGTCTAGCGATATCGTCGCAAATCTGCCGGGGATGCTGCCCGGTACCAATCCTGGTGATTACCTGCCCGACGATGCACATTTTGATACAATGAAGGTGGACGAACACAAATACCAGTACGGGAAGCCTCTCGTCAGACCTGGTGATCCTCCTCTAACAACGATGATGCGAAGATTCCATAAGTGGTACATGGACACCTGCAAGTCTGGGAAGGATATTTTGACGCTGAGAGTTAAAGAGGAGCACGACCTCGTTGGAATTGATCTGTTGTCTGTTCCATTTGAGGAGTTCTTCCAGTTTTTCAATCAAAAGGACCTCAATAAAATAATCATCACTTGCTACTGTCTGTAAGTACTATACTTCTGTAATTAAGTCTCTATATATAGCTCAGCTCTTTCATTGCATGTATATATAATTATCCTCACTATATTATGCAGATTGAAGATCGTCGAATGCAGAAATGCACAAATCTATGATATTGGGTTCATTAACACAAATCTCATAGCTGAATGGATGGTTAAATATCATGCCAAAGAAACCGAGGCCAACTTGCTACAATCGTTGCTTCGAAATCAAAACAAAGATAAAATACTCTTTCCTTACAACTTCAAGTGTTACTGTCTTGTGCATATTCGGTTTCCCTTATTACTCGAGGTTATAGTAATGTAATTGATGAGTTATGCATGCGTGCGCAGCTTCCACTTTATTCTCCTAGAGATTAAGCTTGAGCAGGGACTAGTAACCGTCTTAGACTCAAGACGAAAAGATCCCAAGGAGTATGCGGCCATGACTGAAATGCTCCAGAAGTAAGTTCAATCGATCATTATCGCACCATATCGGCAACTTTGGTCATTTCCTAATATCAAGTAATTATTTTCTTTGTCTCGCAGGGTTTGGAAAGTGTTCACCACAGAAGCTCCGGGACTGCCGGGGGAGCTGCGATTTACACACCCGAAAGTAAGTACTACTAGCTAGTTCCGCGCATCTCCCATTGATTCTAGCTAGTTTCATCAATACCATTTATAATGCTTGATTATCAGTTTGATTGACCTTTATTTCTCGTAAAGTGGTTGTGGCAGGAAGGCGGGAATAATTTTTGTGGATACTACATTTGCGAGTACATCTACAACGCGACGACCTCTAAGCGGGGCTACTCTGAAAAACAATATGAAGTGCGTAAGCAATAATATTCACAATTTTATTTTATTACCATCATTTGTGTTGAGTTTCATTCATATATATGTATTGACCCCCTTCTTCAAATTAGATTTGGCAGATGCGGGATGAACTCCTACCACAAGATCGCATAAAAGCAATTCAAGAGGAATTGGCGGGATTCTTTCTTGACCACGTCATCAATCCAGCCGGAGAATACCGTGTGGAACTTGACATCAAATGTTAGGGATTGTAAGAGATCTTATATTGTATATATGTAGCTAGTAGTGTCGGATAGATATACGAAAACTTGTTGTTCGACCAATCTCTCGGAGAAGGAGGAGGTCGATCACTTCTCTCTGTATATGTTCATGACGATCTTGTGTACTTAATAGTTTCCTTCATTTGCTTACTAGCTAGCGTGTCGAGTCCTCTCTATACGTATAGTACGTGTAGCGCGACCAAGCACGGAGATAAGAGAGGCACTTCTCTCTAGCTATTAGCTAGCTAAACACAATATATGAAAGCCCTAAATTAACCCTACAAAACCCCCAAAACCCCAACCCCCCCCCCCCCCTTTAAAAAAAACAAAAACCCCAGCTCCTGAGCTGCTGACACGTGGATGATCTTTAGTCCCGGTGGTTGGTTACCACCGGGGAGGGACTAGGACCCTCCTCTTTGGGCTCGCCGCAGCGGCCACGTGGAGCCCCATCTGTCCCGGTTCGTATAAGAACTGGGATTAAAGGTGTTGGGCTTTAGTCCCGACCCTTTAGTCCCGGTTCCCGAACCGGGACAAATGGGCCTTATGAACCGGGACAAATGGGCCTTTTTCTACTAGTGAATAGTAATGGTAATTTGCACAAGATATGAATTTGGTCCCAAAGTGATGAATATTCAAGAGGGATATAATAAAAACTTTCATATAGATCATTGGATATGATAAGTTTGATTCCTTGCAATAGTTTTGCGATATGGAGATGATAATATGTGAGTCATGTTAGTGAGTAATTGTGGTTTAGTAAGAATATTGGTGTTAAGGTTTGTGATTCCCTATGCATGCACGTAAGTCAATAGTTATGCAACGAAATTATATCCTACTTATGGTGCATTATTCATGTTAGTTATGTTCAATGCATGTTTATGACCATTTTCATTTTTTGGTTGGTTGCTTCTCAATCTATTTGCTAGCCTTCATTTGTACTAAGCGGGAATACTGCTTGTGCATCCAAACTCCTTAAACCCAAGTTGTGCTAAATGAGTCCACCATACCTACCTATATGCGGTATTTCCATGCCGTTCCAAGTAAATTTGCATGTGCCAACTCTAATTTTCAAAATAATTTTTCTGTTTTGTGTGCTCGTACCGCTCATGAAGCAGCAGGGGGTGGCCAATATTTTCCATCCTAAGTGTATTATTCTCACGATGAGTGTTTATTCACTTGTCATTGCACGAGAGAGTGGCTGGTAATAGGGATGCCCAGTCCCACAATGAATCAAAATTAATAACAACAAAATTCTTTGGAAAGTGATGGTATGGAAGGCACCCGTGGATACGGCTAGCCATGGATTGTGAAAGAATGGTGGAAAGGAAATAAACTTTATTTTCTATTTGGGAACCGCCTATGATGTGTCTAGCATGGAAGATATTGGGAATTCTCGGTCGTTTTCGTTGACAGGAAAAGCATGCCTCTCAAAACAATTTTATCTCTCTAATTTAAGCCTTGAGCTCTGGCACCTCTGCAAATCCATGCTTCCCTCTGCGAAGGGCCTATCTATTTACTTTTATGCAATTTTTATTTTTAATTTGAGTCTTCATCTTCTCTTACAAAGCACCAACTAGAGAGCACTATTGTCATACTTGTGCATTGTGTGTAGCTAATATTGAGTGTGTTTCATGAATGGATCAATGATTGAGCATAATGGGCTAGGGATAACTTTGTTTAGCGTTGATATTTTGAAAGACATGGTTGCTTGTTAGTATGCTTGAGTATTTATATCTTCATGTCAAACTATAGACTATTGCTTTGAATCATTCAAGATCAAATGTCCATGCTACAAAAAATAAAAGATTATATGGTGAATATGTTAGGCAGCATTCCACATCAAAAAAATTGTTTTTATCACTTACCTACTCGAGGACGAGCAGGAGTTAAGCCAGTGGATGCTTGATACATCTCCAATGTATCTATAATTTTTTATTGTTCCATGTTGTTATATTATCAATCTTGGATGTTTTATATATCATTTACAGCAATTATATATGATTTTTTGGGACTAACCTATTTACTTAGTGCTAGTGCCAGTTGCTGTTTTTTGCCTGTTTTTGGTTTTTCAGGAAATCAGTACCAAACGAAGTCCAAATGCCATGAAACTTTTTGGAGATTTCTTTCTGGACATAAGAGACACTAGAAGCTTCGGGAGGAAGCCAGAACCCAGGGGAGGTGGCCACGAGCCACCAGGGCGAGCCTGGGGGGGGGGGGGCTGGCGCATCCTGGTGCCTCGTGGGCCCCCCTATGCTCCTTTTGACCTAATTCCACCTACATAAATTCTCTAAAATCGGGAAACCAACCAGGGAGTCTACGAAATACTTTTTCCGCCGCCGCAAGTTCCTGTTCTCGAGAGATCCCATCTGGAGGCCTTTTCCGGCACTCCGCCGGGGGGGGGGGGAATCGATCACGGAGGGGCTCTTCATCAACCTTGCTGCCCTTTCGATGATGCATGAGTAGTTTACCACAGACCTTCGGGTCCATAGTTAGTAGCTAGATGGCTTCTTCTCTCTCTTTGATGTTCAATACAATGTTCTCCTCGATATTCTTGGAGTTCTATCCGATGTAATCACTTTTTGCAGTGTGTTTGTTGGGATCCGATGAATTGTGAGTTTATGATCAGATTATCCATGAATATTATTTGAGTCTTTTCGAAACTATTTTATGCATGATTATTATAGCTTCGTATTTCTTCTTCGATCTATTGATTTGGTTTGGCCAACTAGATTGATTTATCTTGCAATGGGGAGAGGTGCTTTGTAATGGGTTCGATCTTGCGGTGCTCAATCCCAGTGACCGAAAGGGACATGACACGTATGTATCATTGCTATTAAGGATAAAAAGATGGGGTTTATTCATGCGTGAGTTTACTTTGTCTACATCATGTCATCTTGCCTAAGCCGTTACTCCGTTCTTTATGAACTTAATACTCTAGATGCATGCTGGATAGCGGTCGATGGGTGGAGCAATAGTAGTAGATGCAAGCAGGAGTCGGTCTACTTGTCTCGGACGTGATGCCTATATACATGATCATTGCCTTGGATATCGTCATGATTATTTGTTTTTCTATCAATTGCCCAACAGTAATTTGTTTACCCACCGTATGCTATTTTTTCAAGAGAGAAGCCTCTAGTGAAATCTATGGCCCCCGGGTCTACTTTTATCATATAAATTCTGCTTCTATCATATATTAAAAATACCAAAAATACATTGCTGCACTTTTTCTTTATTTATTTTATTCTATATTTTAGTTCGATCTATCTATCTATCACCATACAATTTAATCTTGCAATTAACCGTCGAGGGATTGACAACCCCTTGTTCGCGTTGGGTGCAAGGATTTGTTGTTTTGTGTACAGGTGCTGCTAACGAGTTGTTGCATGATTCTCCTACTGGATTGATAACCTTGGTTTCATAACTGAGGGAAATACTTACCTCTACTGTACTGCATCATCCCTTCCTCTTCGGGGAAATATCAACGCAAGCTACAAGTAGCAGCCCGACGCGTCCGTTTCCCCCCTCGAAGTGCTCGCGGTAGCGCCGCCCGTGAAGGGGGTCACACTCCCGAGCCGCGTGCCGGCTGTTTGCACCTGCCACCACACTTCCTGACATAACAATATGTGGATTTATATATAAAATTTGTCTCCTTTGGCTATTCATAGAAAAATATACGAAAATGTCAAAATAAAAGGGTTTTTTCTGTAAATCTGAAGCAAACATGATTTAAGTTTGTTCAAATTCAAAAACAAAGTATAGCAACAGAATCCTTTCAAGATTCTGACAAAAAACCATATAAAATTTATCAATATCTACGCAAGTATCGATTAGTATTGATTTTAACAAAGTACAAGGACCTACATGCAAACGTACATGAAATAAAAACTGGCGGCGGGTGCCGTGGAAATTCATTGCATCATCAAATATGAAAAGTTCGCCAATTTTTGCTTCCCTTGTGGCATCTCAGGCCACATGACTGGATATTTTCTGGAGCGTTCCGAAAGAACTATGGAAAGCAGCCTTGTCCACCGACATTTGGGCATTGCCATATTGAAAGATAGGAGATTTGGAGAATCGAGCCTGGTGCTGGCCCCGGTGCGCTCCTCCCTTAACTTCGAGGGGATGGTTGCTCCCTCAGATATCGACATTGCAAAGAGGAACGACACCAAGAATTCGGTCGTCATCTATTTTTTTTAAATGAAGGCAAAAGATTTGTGTCATAGATTAATTATGAAGATGCTTGCCCAATTAGTTAAAGGGGAAATTGGCCAAAACAGTCACAATCCGCAGAGCGGTTGTCGGCCCAGTGGGAACCAGGGTACCACGGCCCATTTGCCTCAGGCCTAGAGGACAGCGCTTGGGCCGGCCCATGAGGGTGGCCCTGCCTCGGCCGCTCTGGAGGAAGCCGCCTCGCAAGGGGTGAGCCTCGCGAGGCCCCTCCCCTCCAGGCCAGGCCCTGTCGAGGCCGCAGAGCACCAGGTTGCCTCGTGAGGCCTGGTCATGAAGCAGGTCGTACGGCGCCAGCCACGGGGCTCCGCGCCCCGCACATAGGTGATGTCCCGCTGTCAGGATAGGGACAGCGGGGCGTGACCGGACCCAGTTTCCATTCTGGTGATAAGGGAGCAGCGGGGTCTGCCTTCCCCAAAGCAAGTCCCAAAGCATTTCCTCTTTGGGAGGAGAAGATCAGGACGGATCGACACGCCAGGACGGAGGTCATCGCCAAGCCCACCAGCATGTCAGGAAGACTACTTTATCAGGCAGAGACCGCCTTTAGTCAGGATAAGCCTGTGCGCCTGTCCCCCTTTGAATTGCCGCCCTATGGCCACCCTTTCCCGCTCATATTTTCGAGGAAGAGGACCGAGGCGCTACAAAAGGGGCAGGGCCGCTTCCATGTAAGGGGATCGATTCATTCTCCCCCACACCTCGTGTACCTCAAGCCGCAAGCTCTCCATCACAGAGCAATCCAACATAGGCAGGAGTAGGGTATTACACCGCACGGTGGCCCGAACCTGGGTAGCTCGCGCGTCCCCTTCGTGTCCGGTGAGAGCCAACGAGCCCGTCGTGATCCCGTCGTAGCTGCCGTCATGTCATAGGTCGCCAAGCAAAGTCCCCTAGAGTTTGAATCCTAAGATCTTGGAGAAGTTTCTAGGACACAGATCCTAGAATCCGACATTTGGCGCGCCAGGTAGGGGGACTTGCCGTCTTCGCGCCTTCGACCTTGACGTCAGCATCGACATGGACGCTGCCGCCGCTCGCCGGGAATGCATTGCGCGCCGACACGCTGCCAAGGTCCGCACGGCGCCCGCCGCCCGAGGTGCCCCTGGGCGGCGCCCTTGCGCCGCCACCGAGCCTGTTGGGGAGCGGGTGGCCTCCTCCGCCCACCCGTCGGTGAACGAGCAGGCGCAAGGCCGTTCCGCCGCCACCTCCTCGCTTGCGCGTTATGAGCCTCCCGCTCCACACGCCGCGCTGCTCATGGCGCAGGAGCTGCTGCGCTACCGTCCCACCGAGGACGGCTACGACGCCTGGCTCGCGCGCATCACAAGCTCATCGCCGTCGTGCGCGAGGCCAGGCGCCCTCCCACTCCTTGCCTGCTCCGCCGCCCCGCGCCGACCATGCCGGGCACGACGCGCATCCTCCTCCTCCTCCAGACCATGGCGTGGCTGTGCGCTATCCCGCAGCGCGCGCCCCAGAGCCGTCCCACGGCTCGCTCGCTCCGGACGGCGACGGTGACAGCTGCCAGATCATCCGCCGCGCGCCCCCAGACGCGCGTGTGGTCCTCGAGAAGGCGCGCAACCGCCAGGACCACGTCCTCCATGACGTCGCCATGGCTGGGCGCCAGAACCGCGTGGCCCTCGACAGTGGCGTCGTCACCAACGGGGGCTAACTGGCCCTCGCCCTCGAGCTGCGCCGCGTGGTGTGGCCCGACAAGTTCAAGCCAGAGCTCCCTTCGCGCTACGACGGCAGCGCCGATCCCATGGAGTTCCTCCTGCTCTACACCATCAGCATCCAGGCCGCGAGGGGGGACGACCGTGTCATAGCGAACTGGTTCCCCATGGCCCTCAAAGACGTTGCGCGCTCATGGCTCATGAACCTCCCCGAGGCGTCCATCTCTTCGTGGGAGGACCTGTGCAAGCGGTTCATCGCCAACTTCAAGGCCACGAGCGACCGTCCCCTCATGCTCACCGACCAGCAGAAGGTGCGTCAGTGCCCTGGTGAGCCCCTTCGCAAGTTCATCCAGCGCTTCAGCCAGGTGCGCCACAGGATCGGGAAGGCCTCCGACGCTGCGATCGTCTCCGCCTTCACCAATGGTGTCACGAACGTGAAGATGTGCGAGAAGCTCTCCATTAGGGACAAGCTCGACTCCGCCGCAGAATTGTTCGTCCTCGCCGACCGTTGCACCAAGGCCGAGGAGGGACACCTCTCCCTCCACAACGACCCTAACGCTGAGCCTGACGTGGCGAAACCCTAGGGCAAGGACATCAAGTGCAAGGGCCCTGCCGTACTCGCGGCGGAGCCGGACTACAAGCGCGGCCGCGACCGCGGCGAGGCCAAGAATGACGACCGCCCTCTCTGCGCCTACCACAACGTGAACTCCCACAGCACTAAAGACTGCCACGAGCTCAAGCTGCTTCGTGAAGGCCATGCCGAGCGTCGTGACAGTTGCAAGGAGCGCAACAAGGGACGTGGTGGCGGCAGCGGAGGTGGCCGCTGGGGTGACAACAACAACAACGCTGCCGGCGACAACAACCGTCAGGGCGTCAGGGCTGGCAGAACCAGCCGCGGCAGGCCAACCCTCAGGCCAACACCGCCCCAATACGAGCCAACGGCTCCCCTCCCACTGAGAACGTTGGGGGATACCAAGAGCCCCGCAGGGTGGCCTGCATCCTCGGCGGGGCCCAGGCCCCTCCGTTCAACCGCTACTTCAAGCAGTTCTCTCGTGAGATGAACGCGGCCCTCCCGGCGCTCGAGTCCGCCGGCCGCCTCAAGTGGTCTGAGTTTCCCATTGCCTTCGACGCCAGTGACCACCCCAAGTCCACAAAGGCCGTGGGCGCCATCCCCCTGCTGTGCACGCCTACCATCAGCAACGTGGCCGTCACCAAGACGCTCATCGATGGTGGGGCAGGCCTCAACGTACTCTCCATGGAGATCTTCGAGACACTCCAAATGCCGTACGAGCGCCTGATGCCCACCAGGCCCTTCTCGGGCGTCACCGACGGCTCCACTGTCCCCTTAGGGCAGGTGCGCCTTCCCGTCACCTTCGACACCCGCAAGAACTATCGTACAGAGTTCATCATCTTCGATGTGGCTCACATCGGCCTGCCCTACAATGCCATCATGGGCTACCTGGTGCTATCCAAGTTCATGGCCGCGACCCACCACGCCTACGGCCTTGTCAAGATGCCCAGTTGCAGCAGTTCCCTCACCATCCGCTGTGACGAGAAGGATGCGATGCACACCCTCGAGCACGCCTACAAGGCCGCCTCCATCGAGTACCCGGCCGATGAGGTTGTGCCTGGGCCTGCCGAGGAGGCGCCCGTGAAGAAGAAGCCCCTACTCTCCCAGGAGCAGGCCGAGTCCAAGAAGGCGTCGTTGTATGGGGGCGAAGCAGGCCCCTCCCTCGCCGTCAGCGGTGGGCCCTCCCCCAAATAGGAAGGCGCGCTCGTCGCATCCCTTCGGGCAAGCCCTGATGCGTTTGCTTGGACAGCATCGGGCGTGCCCAGCCTACCGAGGGGGGTGATCGAGCACCACTCAGCCACGTGCCAGAGCGCGTGGCCTGTCAAGCATAAGGAATGACGTCAGGCGCCCGAGAAGCAGGAAGTCATTGATAACCCACAAGTATAGGGGATCAATTGTAGCTTTTTTGATAAATAAGAGTGTCGAACCCAACGAGGAGTTAAAGGTAGAATTAATATTCCCTTCAAGTTCTATCGACCACCGATACAACTCTACGCACACTTAACATTCGCTTTACCTAGAACAAGTATGAAACTAGAAGTACTTTGTAGGTGTAATGGTAGAACTACTTTGCAAGAAGAAAACTAGGAGTAATTTGCAAGATAATAAAAGTTAGTTGTTTAGTAGAAAGCTTTTTGTAATACAAAGAGAAAGATTTTGTCCCTGGGCAATCGATAACTAGACCGGTAATCATTATTGCAATTTTATATGAGGGAGAGGCATGAGCTAACATACTTTTCGTACTTGGATCATATGCACTTATGATTGGAACTCTAGCAAGCATCCGCAACTACCAAAGATCATTAAGGTAAAACCCAACCATAGCATTAAGTATCAAGTCCTCTTTACTCCCATACGCAACAACCCACTTACTCGGGTGTAAGCTTCTGTCACTCTGGCCGCCCACTATAAGAGAATTATGAACATATTGCAAACCCTACAGCGGGAATCCCTCACGCTTGCGTGACACGGAGGGCACCATAGGACAGCACCAAAATAAAACATACAACTCAAACAAATCACGATCATCAATCAACCCATAGGACAAAACAAATCTACTCAAACATCATAGGATGGCCACAAATCATTGGATAATAATATGTAGCATTAATTACCATGTTTAAGTAGAGATTACAGCGGGGAGAAGAGGTGTTACACCGCTGCATAGAGGGGGAGAGAGTTGGTGTTGACGGCGGCGAAGTTGTTGGTGTAGATCACCGTCACGATGACTGCCCTGGCGGTGTTCCGGCGCCACCGGGAGAGAGGGGGAGAGAGACCCCTCCTTCTTCTTCTTCCTTGGCCTCCCCCCTAGATAGGAGGAGAGTTCCCCCTCTGGTCCATGGCCGCCATGGCGGCGGAGGGGCAGGAGCCCCTCCTAGATTGGATCTCTCTCTCTCTCTTCTCTTCTGTTTCGCGTTCCTGTTTTCTGGCCTTTCACCATTTCTTAAATTCCCGGAGATTCGTAACTCCGATTGGGCTGAAATTTTAACATGATTTTTTTCCGGATATTAGCTTTCTTGCGGCCGAAGAAGGGCACCAACCGATTTACGGTGTGCCCACGAGGCACCACCGCGCGCCAGGGGGGCTGCGCCCAGGTGGCTTGTGGAGGCTGTGGGCCTCCGTTTGCGTTGATTCCACCTCCCAAAAATCACATATATTCCAAAATAATTCTCCGTAAAATTTTATTTCATTTGGACTTCGTTTGATATGGATTTTCTGTGAAACAAAAAATATGCAACAAACAGGAACTGGCACTGTGCACTGGATCAATATGTTAGTCCCAAAAATAATATAAAATGTTGCCAAAAGTATATAAAAGTTGTAGAATATTGTCATGAAACAATCAAAAATTATAGATACTATGGAGACGTATCAGTCATCACCCAAGAAGTCAACAAGTCCCAGGGTGCTGGAAGCGCCCGTGAAGCTCCCCACCCCAGGTGGATCGCCAGCCTCACCCCCGTCGCCAGGCCGCGCGGTAGCGCGCGAATGTGCGTCGACTTCATCGCCCTCAACCAGGCTCGTCCTGCGGGCCCCTTTCCTCCTCCGTGGATCGGCCAAGCCACGGGCTCGCCCTGGCTCATGCGTATGCCATTCGGCCTGGAGGGTGCTGGAGCCACCTTCGCGAGGCTGATGCGCATGAGCCTGGAGTTCCACATCGCAAGGAATACGGAGCTGGTTAACACCCGCCTCCCGGCCCACCGCGGCCCCACTTGTGACGAAGGAGGGTGTTCCGGTGCAAAACACTTGGAACACCCCCCATCACCATAAGTTCTATCCGTGCCCCACGAATACGAGCGACATGGAGCTGTACACGCTCCGGGGCTCTCTCTACCCGCGCTGCCTCCGGCACGAGAGATCTCCTTCCCACTCTCGTGGAAGCCCCATGCTCAGTGCTGGCGTATGCCCCATGCTCAGCGCTGGTGGCCTAGTTATCTGAGGGGCCCTCGGCCGTCACATCCTCAGGCTGACCCGTGTCGAACATGGCAGCATGTATCTTTCTGTTATGTAATGAACCAGCTTCATGCATTAGTAAAGCTCATTTCCTTCAAAATCCTATGTGCTTGCAGCTGAGGGTGCCCTAACAGGGGGCGCGCGCTCGTGGTCTCCCTCGTGCCTGTCACGCGAGCGGGGGCTGGGGCACGGTGTCTGTGCTCGGGTCAGTCCTAGCAGCACTGAAAAACCCAAGCGACTGAGCTCTGGCTCGCGGGCCTGCTCCCGTGCACGTCACCTCACCAGGTCCTTGGTGCTCTTGTCTCCTCGCATGACACCCACAGGCGACCTCGCGAGCGCACCTTGCGGCACTACTTGCGAAAACTTGGCATTTTCCCTGGTGCAGGATACCGAAGGCCTCAGGAGCCCCCGCTCGGGAAGCCTCGCGAGCGGCGTCCTGCGGGCGGAAGGCCTCACGAGGGACTGCGCCTCACGAGCCGCGCCCTGCGAAGGACTCGCTCCGAGTTGCACGCGTCGAAGGAGCTAAGTCTAAAGCACCCCTCAGGTCTTCTCCCTCTCGTTTCTCTCTCGTGGCATCCCTATTTCCTTGGCACGAGTCACCTACGCGTCAACGGGGGACCCTGAGCATCGCGCCTCAGGGACTCCTACCAGCCCTAAGAGCCCTACACCCTCTGGCCTTGCTGAGCGCACGCTCTGGGCATACCAGCGACGGTTGTAGCCTGCCTCGGGGGCTGGGTCCCAGCGACACAAGGCACGAAGGCAATGTAAAAGGGAAATAAAGGCCTCAGGAGGAAAACAAAAACACATTTAGCATCAAGTACTTAAAACAAAAGTGTCGCACAAAATGTTTTCACGCCCCCACGGGGCCGCATCTACTCTATTACACGAAGGCGTCGTCAACCGCGGCATTGCCGTCTTCGCCGAACCCGCCTCCGACGGGTGCGAACCGCTCCAGCACACTCGCCACATGATCCTCCGCCGCCCTCGCAAGCTTGCCTCGGAGCTCCTCAGGGACCGAAGACAGCACCTGGTCGAAGTCGAAGTCGCCATCGACGCGCAACAGATTGCTGAAGACGCGGGTCGACGCCTGGCGCAGAAGGTCATGGCACTCAGCGTCGCGGATCTCGTCCCACCGGGCAGAGCTCGCCTCCAGCCGCTCCACGAGCCTTGTGAAGAAGGCCAGGTATCTGGCGTCGTCGGTCTCCAGGGGATCCTCCACCCCCTCAACCGAAAGGGTGGCCACAGCGCTGCGAGCACGCCCCATGAGCTCGCGGAACATTTTGGAGCGTTGGAGATGCTCCCCGCGCCCCCGGGCGGCCTCGTCGTGGGCCCGCTACGCCTCGTCACCAACCTCGCCCACCTGAGCCTGGAGGTCTTCCAACTCATGGCGGGTCATGGCATGGAGCCCCGCCGCGCTCCGCCTCTTGGCCTCCGATGCAGCGAGCTGCCGCTTGAGTTCGGCGATTTCAGCGTCGAGCTCGCCGCGCCTCTTCGTGAAGCGGTCCTCCTGCTTCTTCAAGTTTTGGGAGTAGGTATCGGCTAGGGCCTTGGTCTTCCGCGCGACCTCGTCCTGGCCCAACTTGTCGATCTCCGCCTTGTGCTTTGCAGCTTTTTCTTAGAGCGTGGCGTTGGATTTCGCGAGGCATTCTTTGTAGGAGACCTCGCCGGCCGCCACGGTGCGATCCAGGTTCTCCAAGCGTTCTCGCTCCCTCTCCTGCTCGATGGTGGTCCGCAGGAGTTCGCGTTCCGGATCTCCATGTCCATCTCTAGGACCGCCACCATGCTCTCGCGCCGGGTGACCGCCTCCTCGTGGGAGGCGAGCCGGGCCTCACGAGCCGCGGCGTGCTCCCGCTCCCGGTGGAGGTTCTCCTCCTCGGCCATGAGGTTGGCCTCCAGGGAGCTCAGGGCCGACCGGGCGTGGCGAGAGTCTCGATCCGCGGTAGGATGTTGTGGCTCACCGGAACCAAGGTCCGGGGCGCTCCAAGCCCTTCCATCTCCGTCCCCCGTGGCCCTGAGGGCTCGGGGGCTGCTGCATCATCGGACCCGCCCCGAAAGCCGCCACGCGTCACCTCTGGGCCCAGCAGCTCGATGGGCCCCGCGTCATTTCGTCCCTACGGGCGAAATGTATGCACCGCGGGCCCGGGGGCTACTGTCGACCCAGTGGGAACTAGTGTACCACGGCCCGTCTGCCTCAGGACCAGAGGACAGCGCTTGGGCCCGCCCATGAGGGTGGCCCTGCCTCGGCCGCTCTGGAGGAAGCCGCCTCGTGAGGGGTGAGCCTCGCGAGGCCCCACCCCGCCAGGCCAGGCCCTGCCGAGGCCGCCAAGCACCAGGTTGCCTCGCGAGGCTCCCCTCGCGAGGCCTCGTCACGAAGCAGGTCATACGGCGCCAGCCGCGGGGCTCCACGCCCCGCACATGGGTGATGTCCCGCTGTCAGGATAGGGACAGCGGGGCGTGACCGGACCCAGTTTCCATTCTGGTGATAAGGGAGCAGCGGCGTCTGCCTTCCCCAAAGCAAGTCCCAAAGCATTTCCTCTTTGGGAGGAGAAAATCAGGACGGATCGGCACGCCAGGACGGAGGTCATTGCCAAGCCCACCAGCATGTCAGGAAGACTACTTTATCAGGCAGAGACCGCCTTTAGTCAGGATAAGCCTGTGCACCTGCCCCCCCTTGAATTGCCACCCTGTGTCCACCCTTTCCCGCTCATATTTTTGAGGAAGAGGACCATGGCGCTACAAAAGGGGCAGGGTCGCTTCCATGTAAGGGGATCGATTCATTCTCCCCCACACCTCGTGTACCTCAAGCCGCAAGCTCTCCATCACAGAGCAATCCAACACAGGCAGGAGTAGGGTATTACACCGCACGGTGGCCCGAATCTGGGTAGCTCGTGCGTCCCCTTCGTGTCCGGTGAGAGCCAGCGAGCCCGTCGTGATCCCGCTGTAGCTGCCGTCGTGTCTTGGTCGCCAAGCAAAGTCCCCCAGAGTTCGAATCCTAAGTTCTTGGAGAATTTTCTTGGACACAGATCCTAGACTCCGACAGCGGTACACACAAGATACTACACCACTGCGAAGAATGCCTAATCAAGGTAGCACAAAGGCGTCATCGTCATCACTTCTCCCCAATCAAGCAGCATCGCCATACCCTCTGTATGAGCAAGCGACTCCGAATTCGCCACAGACGACCTTCGACTCAGCCCATGGCGTAGAGATCAATCGAAGCCACATGAATATCCATTCCAAACACCCAGACATCCGCGACGTAAACAACGCAACTCCGATTCTGAAGGAGAGCTAGAAAGGAGAACTATGCAAGGCTGGCGCTGCAGAATATCACCGAACAGACCACTTGCCGCCCATCATTGTTGCAACCCGGACCTCACCCCAGCAACAAACAACCCCAGACGAATCCACAAACACGTCGGAGAAGAGTCGACTATCACAACCATGCCGCACCGTCATCGTTTACCCCACTCTCATAGCCACAAACGCCATCAACACCGTCTTCCACTATCCTCAAGCACACATGTCCCTTCAGCCGGTGACCACTCCAAGAATGACGCTCACATAGGGAGCATGACACAGAAACACCACCATTATTTTTCGGTCCCAAAGGGATCTGAGGTTTCCTTGAAGTGGTCTGAGTCATAGTTTTAAATCGCCAGCTATAGCCCCGCTATAGCCTTTTCAGCAGGGTGCTGCTAAATGGTCTCATGTACAAATAGCCCGCTATAGCCCTCTATAGCTCCGCTATAGCTGATTTAGAGGTCCGCCGCTATTTGGCATAGCTCCGCTATAGTAGAAAGCAAGCACCAAGCCTCCACAACGACTCCAAGGAGAAAGTGGCGCCTGCGGACGTCACCATCGCCTGCCTTGGCCAGCAGCCAAGAGCCAGGCTTGCATACGGCGATGCTGCGCTCTCTGCCTGGTTACTGAACCACCGAGCTACCTTGCACCAACATCTAAGCATCTGTAGATCCACAACACCTCCGCGTCCATCCCGTTGCATCCATCCATTGCAGCACCGGCGACACGCAGCCACTGCAGGCCACAATCTCGCCGTATCCAAAGCTCCAACACAGATCCACGCTTGCCACACAACAACCGCCCTGGACTGCTCCTGGCAACGCCGCTGCTGCCCACACATAGCACACCCGAAGCCGCCGCTGCTGCCCTCTCTCTCGTGCTCACTCTCTTCCACTGCTCCGGTGATCGCCGGAGTAACTCAGGGCGGGGTTCGTCTGACACGGGCACCTGTATCTGCTCCGCCCCGAACGCCGCCCGCACCACTCTATGCAGCTCCCTCCTCGCTGGAGTCACCACAGCAGGCTGCAGCACCTGCGCCACCCCGAGTCGCGTCCTCGGGGTGGAGTCACCACAGAAGGCACTACCCCAAACTGACTTTTTCCTGACGGCCATAATCCGTCAGGAATGAACAGATTTCGTCAGGAATGAGCCCCTACCGTCAAGAATTTCACGTCAGCAACAGCTTGTCAGGAAAGATCATCTTTCCTGACGGTGCCCGTCACGAATAGTGTTCCTAACGGCGTTTCCTGACAGGAGTCCTGAGCTGCCCGAACTCAAATTCCTGACGGCCTCACCGTCAGGAGCCTCACCGTCAGGAGATGCCGTCAGAAAACTGGCCGTCAGGGATATCTTCTATTCCTGACAGCTAGTGGCACTCAGGACCATACCTTCAGGAATGAGCTCCACATATCCATGACGAATGGCTTCGTCAGGAAAGTATGAAAATGGTTGTCAGGAATCAACCAAGAGAAACTAAAAATAGTATTGGAAAGCAGTTCATGCATACACAAAGGTCACACAACCCGGTTTAAAATCACATCCAATTCCTAGGTCACAATATACCCATCCAATTTATTTAAATCTCATTGTTCACAAGATCCACACATTCATATCCAAGTCATTATTCATGGAAGCTCAACTTAACAGGAGGTGTCACCAAGTCCAAAACATGCATACTAGTTGATTCCTAAATTGCCAGGACAAGCAATTGACAAAGAAAGCCTAGTGCACCCTAGTTCACAATATTAACCACTAATTATACTACTCGAATTCCTAAATGATTGTCCGGTGTTGGAGTAGAACTATGCTCATCCGCATGAGTAGCATGAGGATGGTCTTCATCATGTGAAGATTCTGTCAATGGAGTACCAGCATTCCCTTGGGCTTGGAAGGTTCCATTCACCTATACAATAGAAAAATATAGGAGATTTCAATGAACAACAGTGAAAGGCAAAACTGTGATATATACAAGTTTTCAAACCAAAAGGTAAACTCCAGATCATGACACACTTGTTGCTAGGCACCAAGCAAGTGAAGAATACTTTTCTTATTGCCAAGTACAGGCTGCAATTATGAAAATGTAACAGGAACATAATGAAAAAAAGAAAAGAAAAGGGAAGAAAAATTAAATGGTTGCAATCCAATGCCCTATATCCATAGTTTTCATGGCAAATGAAAATTTGTGGTGACCAACCCACTTTACGTGATAGCAAACAAAATCATCACTTCATAGGAAAACTCTAACTAAGTATGCCAAGCACTAAACTGCATGTTCAGAACTAGCACTACATGTAGAAAACTAGCAGTAAGCGGCATATTTATAGCTTTGCAATGCAAGTTCCGAACATCGGCGGTTTAACATCACTACAAGAACTTGCTGTATTTCAAGTAAGGACGGAGCATGGGCATGAGCTAAAACAGTTGGGGAGCCTAAACAAGCTGCAAGGCAATCTGAAAATTCATCATCTTGAAAATGTTAAAAACAAGAAGGAAGCGGACGATGCAAAGCTAGCTGATAAGAAAAGACTAATATGACTGGAACTGTCCTGGGGTGGTTCCTTACGGACTTGCTCACCAGAAGTTCAAGTGGAGGTGCTCGAGGGCCTTCGCCCACCCAAGAGTCTGGTGAGGAGAACGGTGGCCCCAAGTACCTACAACGACTTCTTCTCAGAAGCTGCATTCGTGAAGGAAATTAGAATAACTGGAGACATACTCATAAATGCAAGTTTAGAGGTATATACATCTATGAATTCCATTGATGCAGCATGTTTTTAAGGGAACAACGATGCAGCATGTTATGCCTGCCTGCCGATGAAGACCATGTTTATTTTCTTCTTACGGTATGCAATATTTGGGATGATGAACAACAGATTTATTTGTCTCCAATGGTTTGTAATATTGTGTACTGATTTATGCTGTTTTATATTCCGTTTCCATTGGCTTCTAATAATAATGTGGAACAGCGTACTTAAGTGGATCTGGATGGATCCTAACAGCCCCACTGCAGTCCATTTCACCTGATGCTAATCCGTGTAGTATAAGTGTTATGGGAGCAGCAGGGTGAAGCTAATGAACTGACAACCTTTTGCTATTCAAGCTAAAATGATCTAGAGTACTACCCGAGCACAGTTTGACCATCTCAAATTTTGGAATCGAGTGATGATTACCCAATGAGCATGTCGTTATACTCTGTTACAGATCATTGACGGAGGGAGATCCTGAAAGTGTGTGCATGGTCACCGGCAAGGAGGCGCCCTCAACATACTCACAGCCTGACTAGATGCCGGGATGATTGCCCTCTGACCTCCCTCAGTTCAGACAGATCATATCAACCCTGCAAAAATAGTAATTGACAGCCAGATTTAGTGCAGAGGAAACATCAAGTTACCAAGACCAAAGCGGTACTTCGCCACTTCACCACAGTTTGTATTGGTGTTTTATGTTCTTGTAAGATATATAACAGAGGAATATCAGGTTGAGAGAAAGATCAAGATACATGGTTCAAGCAAGACTGCATTCCAATATAGCTATATGTTTCACACCAAAGCAGTATCACTAGGGCAAGATGAGTTGATAGAACCAGACTATACACAAAACGGTAAGAAAATGGGATAACATGAAGTGCACAGTCAGTATTCTCACTTTATACGCTAGTCAGACAGAAGTGCACAGTCAGTAGATAAAAGCACATGAGTAATAGATGTAAACGAGCCAACAACCCAAATTATCTTTCCGAGATCAGATAAAAACATGTGGAAGATATGAAGTGCAGCAACATCTTGTGCAATATGAAAAATGCTAACTGGTATAAAGATCATTAGATCAAATAGAAAGTGAAGTCGTGGTCAGAAGCTTGCACCTATTCAAGCAATTCAGATCTAGTGCACAATTTGAGATGCAAGAGATTATGTAGCTTCAGTGTCTACTTTAGAACTAGGAGTGCCTGGAAATGAAACCGCAAGCATAGCCTAAAATTGAACAAGGCTAGTCGATGGTATTTATCATAGAACAGGATATTTGCGATTAGAACATGCTCGAGTTTGTTGCATAGAGGGGTTGAGTGTCATGGCATACATACCAGATCACCGCCATCCATCAGCTCATCTTGATAGGCAAGAAGATCTTCGGGTACTTCCCATCCCAGCTTGCCATAAAACCCCTACAGTGCAGTAAATGGTTAAATTGATGTGCAAAACATCAACAAGATCCGTGCTATGGCAGACATAGTTGAGTGGCTTGTATTTTCATGCACCAACTCTTTTACACTATCAATCATTCTATAGAAAGCTTCGGCAGAAGCTACTGGTTGTTGTTCAATTGGAGGGTCACGCGCAGCAAGATCATTCAACATAGTGTCCATTCGATCAGCCTTCGCAGCATCTACATAGTCTGTAATTTCGACATGCCCTTCACCATGTGCAGTCCAAACAGTATAATTCCGCTTGAAACCAAAATGACACAGATCTAACTCTACATCATCCCTGTTCTTTCTCTCATAATTTCGACAATTAGCACATGGACACTTAATCTTTCCATTCTGGACTACACTTGGAGTAGAGAAGGCAAAATCTATGAATTCTTTTGTCTTATTATACCACTCATCAGTTGATTTACTATGAGTCCAACCACCATACATCCACCCACGCTCCGCCATTCAATAATGTTGTTATTGCACGATTTGGAATATATAACAGTTAATGATCTAATATGGCAATGAAGCAATTTTTACATAAACAAAGTAGGACATGTGGAAGAGTGGACATCGGACCTGTCAATGGAGAGGGTTGCCGTGCAACACTATCACTGCTCAAACTTGACCATCGTAGAGCTACACCTTCCTGATTTTGCAAGACCTTCAATAAAGAGAAAACAATAAGACATGCATACATAAGCTACAGGTTCCTAACCAGGGGTACAGTAGCTACAACTTGCGGGTATTGCCATGCATATGCGTCACATCTCTATCAATGACAATAATATTTCAAGAAACTTGCAAATAAATTATAAGCCTAAGAACAGACAGCAGCCAGATGTAGTGCATCCTACAAATATAAAGTGTCGGAGTACACTACATAGACAGATGGCAACCAAAATATCAATTCCTTTGCACTGGGATGATAAAACAAAAATATTTAAAACTGAATCATATAGTAATGGCAATCTCCAGTGGTGCTGCACTCCAATCTTCACAAAAGAATAGCTTCTTTTTAACCTCAAGAGAAGTGTCAAATACTAAACATTGACCATTAGTTGATACGGAGTATTAATGAACTCTCTGCTAGGGATTCGACACCCATATTGAAAGAAGTGTACAAGCTGCTACCTTTTTGGGTGGTTTGGAGGCGCTGGACTGGGATGGAATCACGAGCTAGTGAGCCGGATCTGGAAGACGAGGGCGCGCAGGTCGATGGGGAGTCCCTGGAGTGGCTGGACGACGAGGGGGACTGCTGGACGTCGATGGGGTGGCGCTGGACTGCGAGGGAGCAGCCGGTCGATGGGGATGGAGGCGGGGCTGTACTGCGAGGGGGCACCGGTCGTCGGGGATGAAGGCGCCGCTGTATTTGTTGGATGGCGTGCGAGGGGCGGCTGCACATCGACGGGGCAGCAATGGCCGGCGAGGGAGGCGCCGGTTGGTTGGGGATGTTGGCGGCGAGTGGCTGGACGGAGACAGGGCGGAGGGAGACGCCGCTGGAGGAGCGGGGGCAGCAGTGGTGTGGGGTCAAGCGGCGGCTGTGCGGTGCGGCGGCGGCGGACGGCAGGAGGCGGCCATGGCGGGATTGGGAGGAGGGCGGCGCGATGCAAAGTGGGGATTGGGAAGAACTGAATACGCGTACGAGTTGTTTTTAGGGATTTTGACCAGTCGTTCCTGACGTTGGGCACATCCACGTCAGCCATGAGGCACAAACGGCGCGAAAACTCCTCCCGACCGGCAAAATCGGGCGCGCTGCTCGCTCCAATAATTTCGCGTGCGCGTTCCTGAAGGCAGCTGCACCGTCACGTATCTCTCCTCCTAATGTCTCAGGTCTCAGTTGGTAGTCTCCGTTCCACGGTTAATTTTCGTCTCACCTTCACTGGTTTATTTTCGTCCTCCATCCCACCTCACACGTACACACGTTGAACCAACAAAAAAACTACCAGTGATCCCCCACGCCCGTCAAACCAAAAAAAACTGCTATCCCGACGATGCCCCCACGAAGTCCAGGGGCAAACCTCACGTCGCACCAGAGAAAAAAATCCGCGAAAAAAAACCTACGAAATTAATCTCTACTCCTAATGTCTCAGTTGATAGTCTCCGTTCCACGGTTAATTTTCGTCCCGCCTCCACTGGTTTATTTTCGTCCTCCATCCCACCTCACACGTACACACGTTGAACCAAAAAAAACTACCAGCGATCCCCCACGCCCGTCGAACCAACAAAAAACTGTATCCCGACGATGCCCCCACGAAGTCCAGGGGCAAACCTCACTCACACCAGAGAAAAAAATCTACGAAAAAAAACCTACGAAATTAATCTCTACTCTAATGTCTCAGTTGATAGTCTCCGTGTACCGGTTAATTTTCGTCCCACCTCCACTGGTTTATTTTCGTCCTCCATCCCACCTCACACGTACACACGTTGAACCAAAAAAAACTACCAGCGATCCCCCACGCCCGTCGAACCAACAAAAACTGCTATCCCGACGATGCCCCCACGAAGTCCAGGGGCAAACCTCACGTCACACCAGAGAAAAAAATCTACGAAAAAAAACCTACGAAATTAATCTCTACTCCTAATGTCTCAGTTGATAGTCTCCGTTCCACGGTTAATTTTCGTCCCACCTCCACTGGTTTATTTTCGTCCTCCATCCCACCTCACACGTACACACGTTGAACAAAAAAAAAACTACCAGCGATCCCCCCACGCCCGTCGAACCAAAAAAAACTGCTATCCCGACGATGCCCCCACGAAGTCCAAGGGCAAACCTCACGTCACACCAGAGAAAAAAATCTGCGAAAAAAAACCTACAAAATTAATCTCTACTCCTAATGTCTCAGTTGATAGTCTCCGTTCCACGGTTAATTTTCGTCCCACCTCCGCTGGTTTATTTTCGTCCTCCATCCCACCTCACACGTACACACGTTGAACAAAAAAAAAACTACCAGCGATCCCCCCACGCCCGTCGAACCAAAAAAAACTGCTATCCCGGCGATGCCCCCACGAAGTCCAGGGGCAAACCTCACGTCGCACCAGAGAAAAAAATCTACGAAAAAAAACCAGCGAAAAAAACCCCAAACGAATCGCACGTACGAGCTATGCCTCTGCCCTCGAGCGACAACCACTCGCACGCACGACTCGTTCGCCGCCACTCCATCCCTTCGCCGCCGCCCTCGCACATCAGAGCCGCCTCCCTCGCACATCAAAGCCGCCGCCGATGTGCTTCAGGAGATGCAGCCGATCCCGTTGAGGATCCGCCAATCACGTTCACGATCCGGCGAAGATCCCCTTCAGGAGGCGGACGCCGATCCCCTGTCCCGGCACTGGTGCCGTTGAGGACCCGCCGCCGATCGCGGAGACGCAGCCGATCCCGTTGAGGATTCGCCGATCACGTTCACGATCCGGCGAAGAACCCCTTCAGGAGGCGGACGCCGATCCCCTGTCCATAGGAAAACAGAGGTGAGAACAAGATGATATAGATCTTACTTCTGTTGGAAGCAAAACGATAGGCTCACTGTTATTAGCTGTCCCAACATCAAGAACAATGGTTGTAAACTCACAACCCCCTTCAAGAAAAACTTCTATGATAACCTTATCATCAATTTCCTGTTAGACATCAGAGATGTCAGATTAGGTGACACATTCTTTTCTCTTAAGAAAAAATAGGAGTAACTACTAAGTACCAGGCACCTCTGAAAATATTCCCTCGGCTTTCTCAGCTGCCTCATTAGCACCATTAGATCCAGCTCTCGTAGGTTTGACCTGTGAATACACATCAGGAGTTACATAGTAAACAAGAAAATTTACGTAATACATCTTCAAATAAGGCATTTTTACTTACAATCACTTTGCCAATCATGATAATACATCGTGGTAGTCTCCGTTCCACGGTTTATTCTTGTCCCACCTCTCACCCTTCGTCTGGTTTATTTTTGTCTCTCCTCCCACCTCCCCTCTCCCAGTTCCCCCACAGGTAACGATTCCCTCGACAAAAAAAGAAAAAAACCCAACCAAAAAAAATCCACGAGCGATGCCTCCAAGTATCGAGCGAGGCCTCCACGTCGAAAAAAACCCTATGAAAATAAACCTACGAAATAAAACCAACGAAAAAAAACCACGAGCGAGGCCTGCGGGGTGCCCTCGAGCGAGAACCACGCCAGCCGCCCTCGCACTCCATCCTTTCGCCGCCGCCCTCGCGCTCACATCAAGGATCGAGGCCTCCAGAGTGCCCTCGATCCCTGCGCTACCTCCGTTCCCCGCCGCCGATCCCTTCCCCACCACCGATCCCTTCGCCGGCGCCGAGGTCCTAGAGGAGGCGCCGCCGCCTTCGTTGCGGACCTCCAGGTCGCCGTCAGGACAACGCTGCCGAGGTCCGCCTTCGTCTGGATCCCTTTGCATGTTCATGGTCACCGCACTTCGTCTCTCCTAAATCCCATCACGATTCGGCACTCCGTCCGTCCCCGCGCTGCCTCCCTCCATGGTCGCGCTACCTGCCCCGCTTCCTCCTACTGCTTCTCCAGCTCACCGCGGCGCCACGCCGAGATGGAGATCGACGACGAGGTGAGGAGGTCCGAGGGTTCCTTGCGCCCGGGATCGAGGACGAGGTGAGGAGGGCCGAGGGTTCCTTGCGCCCGCTCCTCTCCCAGATAGCCCTCGCGTGCGCTAGGGTTCCTTGCGCCGCCGCAGCATAGGAGCTCCTCGATCAGCCCCGCCTCCTGCTGTTGGGCCCCCGCTTCCCTCTCGCATTCTCCATTGGTCGTCGCCTACCCTACTGGTCGCCGCCTTGTGTTTGGCGAATTCAACAGCCCTGGTCTGACGCACATGGGGAAGCCACCCCCTTCACAGGCTACAACCATGGTCGAATTCAGTTGTCTTCCTCCACTCCGTCCACCTGCCGCCGCGCCTGACCTCTCCACCCATGGTGAGCCCCTACGGAATGCTTTACAGTAGGAAGATTGGCTTATGAGTTGGTGCATACCTTCAAGATCAAATCAGTTGTTTGTTCATGTGGTGTTAACTGCTTTGGTTTTACTCTATTGTGAATTTCTGATTGTGTGCAAAGGGGACATATTTTCAACTGATTAGATTAGTTTGTTAAATGGAATGTGTTAAAAAGTATACTGCTCTTTGACATGGTTACTGGTAAGCAATTTTTCTCTGTCACTTCTCATGATGCAGGATGGAATTGGATCCAGACTTGGTAGTTTGAAATTATTCTCTGCCGTAAGTTGCATATCCTGAACAATAATTTATGACATTTCGTTTTCGTTCTTCAGCGTTACTTTCACTCTGTTTCATGGTAATGATGCGTTGTATATGTTTGAGTGAATGGAGGAATCTAGCAATGATCTTTTGGTCTCATGGAGCTGGCAATTGATAGGTATGTATGGGGAATTCAAAAAGCAAGGCAACTCAAGATACAAAGGCGGCAGATGTACCTAGGCTATCAGATTTAGCTGTACATGGCTAACATCATGCCCTTCTCACAATGTGTGTACATGATGTGTTGCAGGCCATATGGATGGGGCAAATGTTGATGAATACAACACAGAGAATATACCCTTAGCTGACAATCTAGACGATAGTTACTCAATGGGTCCAGGTATAAATCTGTGTAAATATCGTCAAACATACTTTTTGTATAAATCATATGTTTTGTATGTGATCAATCATACCTGGCAGACTACAAGGGGGGCAACAACACATCAGATTGGTCCAGTGATGCTTCTTTGTCGGCCCCCAGTAATCTCACACTGGTTTATGCCACAGATGTACCACAAAGTTCAAATGGTATTGCACGATCCGTCTTTCATATGAAATAATTTGTGCTTACGGGAGCCGGCATAAACCAGTGTGAGATTACCATTTGAACTTCTGCATGTGGCCCATTAATGTGGTCAAAGCAAGTTCTGTGGTCAGTACTCAATTTGGTCAGTGAGCTAAACGTCAATTTGGTCAGTACTCTATTTGGTCAAAGCAAGGTCTAACAAATATTTAGCCGCAGGTTTCTTATACTACTTTGAATTTAAACCAAGACAATTTGGTCCATTGTTCGGAAAAGTTAAGGATTGTGAGCGAGAAAGTGGAGAGAAAAAAGGTACTTATCAGCGGCAGGGGCGCGAGTAGGATGCCCTTTCCCAGGGAACTAAAGTAGGATTTGTCTTTACAACGCTGTTGTCACAGTGTTCACATTTCAATCTTACATTTGGCCAATCTATTCTTCTCATTCTGAAGGCGCCGACAGACCATGATACTTGAAGATATGGACGTGCCAAATCTGCGCCGACCTCCTCTACGTGATATCTCTAATGTTGATCATCATTCCCAAATGTCTCCAGTGCCAGGTAAATGCACATGATTGCTTATGGTTTATCGCATTGGGTCATATAGTTTACCTGTTTTTGCACTGAAATTGACTACAAAATTAGTGAGCTCGGAGAACTTAACCCCGTTTGGATCCCGATGGGAATGGGTAAATCTTGCTAAGCAACTACGAGAGCGCAAGAGAACTGAGCTGATGGGGATGCGAGAAACTACCAAAGACGACATCTGATCGACAAAGATGGATGCGAGGTGGGTTACTAATATGTTTTTATAGCTAAGTTTGTTTCTGAATAGTGTATTCTACTTCACTTATTTTTTAATTTGTCTCCCAAAATGTTTATAATGTTATCCTTGTTGTTTAGCATCTGTCAGTAGTAGAAGAGATGAATCACAAAAGTAAAGCTTACAGTAAAAAATATGTGAAGCTCGGGAGGGCATGGTGCTCAAATACGTGTACCTCGAAACTTAATTTTGTTCGCCTGCATCAATCATCCAGTTCTGGTCTGACTTCATTTTGCAAGGTCAGTGTGAGCAATATTTGCATTCCACACTATATCACGACCTTTTCTCCATTTTATGGGTACCTGCAAAACTAATTGAATTAAACAGGGCCACTGAACTTACGGTAACAAGAATGTCCAGCTACACAATAGAGCAAGCAAAATTCAAACATTTTCTTGTGGCCAGATTAAATCTAAATGTACATGCACAAGACATCTTGACCACAAAATGTATAATCACTAAATTAGGCGGTTCAGCTTGAAGATATATGTTCATATGGTGAGTGTAGGACCCAACTCCAGCAACTTTTTAGCTCAGAGAGTAAACGGCCTTAGAATTTAACAGGAAAAATCTACATACAACTCCCTCTATAACAAAATATAAGACATTTTTGTATTTCCGACAGCTCCCAAATCTCTGTAAAAGTACAATTCTGCCCTCACCATTGTCCTGCTCCCAGATCAATTTGAATTTTAACCTCGCCGTCGGCAGCACCTCGTGCCTCGCCCAGCAACTCGCGCCTCACTATTGCCCAGGCACTGCTTGCCGCACCCAGGCACTCCTCCTTGGCCAGGCGCCCAGGTGGAGGCCACCGCTGCTGGCGCTCGTCCTCGCCGCGCTGGCCTAGGCACTCCTCGCCGCCTAGAGGCGCTGCTGGCCCAGGCACTCCTCGATGCCCGGAGCACTCCTCGCCTAGCAGCACCTTCTCATCTGCAACTGATTCAAATTGATTTCAGAGGAGCCGCATAGGAGGAGCAGATCAAGCGGAGCAGAGACAGTTACTGTACCAAACTGATTCAAACTGTGCAGTTACTGTAAATTCACAACAATTACAGTTATTGTACAGCTAACAAACTGTGCTCCAGTTACTTGTACTGGAGGAGTAACAAACTGTACAAACAAAAACAGAAACAGAAACTATACAAACTGAACTGGACAGAAGCAGTACCAAGAACAGAATATTTGCACTAAACTGAAATTAACCTAACATTTGCAGATGCAGAAGCAGTACTCCTAAACATGCATGGATCATCTACTCCAGATACAAGTCCTACAAGCTTTAAGTGTTGATCGAACAAGCCTGCTCCTAAACTTTCAGAGTACAAGCCCTAAACAATTATTTATGCCCATTTCAGAGTTGACAGCATGCATCATCTTCTCCTAAACAATTTTTGCATCATCTAAATACTCTAACTACTGCATCATCTATCTGCATCATCTATGTACTCTTAACTATTGCATCATCAACAATATTCAGTAAATACTCTAACTGAACTAGGCGATCCAAGCACATGCATCACTACACTGGAGTACTCTGCACATGCATCTCTACATTGGAGTACTCCCAGCACATGCATCAAGGAATCATCTACTCCATCTGCAATACTCCTAAACTGAAAAATAAAATAAACTGCTAAGCATTACTCCTTCTGAAAATCATATGAAAATAATAATATGCTAAACTAAAAAGAATCATCTGCTAAACTGAACTATGGCCTCAGTTATGTTCATTTTAGCAGCAGTACTACAACATCTACTCTAGCAACAATAAAGGATGAGTAAATGTTGGAATTTCAAACCACGTACACTGATTTTCAAACCATGTACACTATGCAACATTACAATTCATAAAAATTAGTGCTACTCCTTTCAGTTACAAAGACCATCCCCACTATATTGCAAAACCTAGACTGAGGAGACGCAGTACTGTAAGTGTTGGATAAGCAACATGAAAATCAATGTTGGAGTAACTGTCTTACACCTAATCAGTGCAGACGTAGCAGCCGCATCTTCACGAGCTGCCTCGTCGTCCATATCCCACGGTTCTTCCCTTCGCAACATGCATCCTACTCCCATCTGCATCCCATCAAGAATCACAACCAAATCCCATCTGCATCCATATCCCATCCTCACAAGGCATACTATACTCCTAATCAAGAATCTACCCACGCAGACAGTACCAGAAAGATGCACACCTTGTGGGTCTTGCCGTCGAGCGTAGAGCGTGGTAGTCGACTGGGACGGGTGCGGGCTCGCTCTCGGGTGCCGTCGAGATGGAGGGGGGCTCCGTCGAAGAGAGCCCGTCGGGGACGGCAGCGTCCAGTACGGGCGCTCCTCCTTGCAGGTCGAGGGCGACGAGGAGCGCCGGCGTTCGTTGCAGCCGTTGTCGAGTAGGAGAAGTCCGCCCTGCCCGCGCTCCGCCTGCTCCTCCTCAACCTCGGTAAAGAAATCTTTGGAGCAGGCGACGCGTGCGAGAGGGAGAGAAGGTGGCGACGCGCGTCCGTCGGAGGGAGGCGGCGACGCGTGCGAGAGGGAGGCGGCAGCGCACATCGTCGGACTAGAGCTAGGGATTCGGTGGAGGGGAATGAGAGAGTGGTGCGGAGAGAGTGAGGGGAACGAGAGCGTTGTGCGGCGTCGGCGTTGTGCTATATTGGCAAGTAAAGAAAAATCGTTACGTGACAGAAAACGTGCATTGATCCCAAAAAAGTGTGTTATGTAGTATTTTTCAGCGGTATATTTTGTTAGAGCATCTACAACCGGACTTGGTAAATCCGGCCCCTTAAACGCCCGGGTGCGTCCGCGGGCACTGACCGGGCACTCCTAAAAAAATACAATCCACATCCGGACACCTCAATTAGCATATCTCAAATCCATACAAACTCATGCAATTACGTCGACGCGCACGCATCGTCCGGCTACTCCATCACACTACACTAAACATGCCATCGGACTACCAAAATTTGGCATGTTTGGCTATGGTGGAGTTCATCCACGGCTGCCCTTGCCCTTCCCGGCGCCCTTGTAGTCCTTCTCGCGGAAGTACCGGTCGAAGACGCAGTACGGATCGAGCCGGATCTGCTCGTCGTCGGAGATGTCCTCGCCGTCGCTGTCCTCCTTCTCCTCCTTCGGTGGCAGTCCGTCCATGGCACGGACCGCCCGATTCTGCTCTAGGGCGAGGGCGCGCGTGTTCCTCCGCTGACGTTTCTTACAAATGCGGGCGCGGATGGCTTCCTCCTCTGCGCCCGCCCTCGCCGCTGCATCAGCCGCCTCCGCCGCCGCCATTTCCGCTGCGATACCAGCCTCGGCGGCCCTTATCTTCTCCTTCCCACAGCGTGCTGCCCGTTCCCGGTGGGACTCATAGTCTGCCCGACCGGTGATGGGGAAGGAGAGGTGTTTCGGCTGCCGGGACCGCGAGGATCCAACACCAGAGGACCTGAGCGCCCGGTGAGCAGACGCTATGGCTTCGCGGCGGACGGATCCGTCCGTCGGTCGGGTGTTGTCCTCCCGGGAGCGGCGTAGTGTGCGGACTGCCATTACCTCCTCCAACCCACACGGGATGACACCCCAGTCGACGGATCCGGACTGGTCGGAGTCCGATCCGCTGTCTGCCATGGCGGAGAAGGCCGAAATCCGCCGGAGGTGAGCTCGGGTGGCGGAGGGGAGGGGAGTGGAGTGAAGTGGCTAGGGTTTGCTCCGGCGAGCGGATGGGGACGAATATAAGTGGGGTCTGGTGGGCCAGCATGGGCCGGGTCCGACGTGGCGGGCGCGCCGGGGCGCCCCCATATCCGCCCCATATTTGGCTGGATATGGGGGTGCCGGTTAGCCCGGGCGTTTGAGGTCCGTTTGAGAGGCCCGTCAGGGTCAAAAAATCATGACCAGGCAGTGACCGGGCGGCCAGCCCGGGCGTATGAGGCGGGTTTGAGAGGTCCGGTTGTAGATTCTCTTAAGGAAGTATAATTTACAAAGACACCAGGGCGCTCAGGGGAATGGAGCGTGGGCAACACGAGCACAACTTGGAGCCGCAAGGGGAGCTAGCGATAAGTGGTAGGGCGACCCTTCTAGACCTCCCGGCTGACGACGGGTCTGGCCGCGCCAGATGTGCTAACGGCTATTAACCGGATCCGGCCGAAACTGTAAACCATGGCGGGGAGTGGAAGGGGCGGGTGACATCGCGGTGGAGGGGATGGGAGGCGGCGGTGAGCGTGGAGGGGTGGCAGCAGATCCACGCCACGACGAGGAGAGATATGGCGACAGCGACATCGTGGCGAGGAGATATGGCGGTGGCGACGCCGTGGCGAGGAGACATGACGGTGTCGACCTATGCAGGTTGAGTGAGATGTGAGTAAGGGATTGTGTCCGTGCAGCGAGGGGTGAGAGGGGTGACCCGTTTTTTTTAGAAAAATCGGTTGTTTTTTTATATGAAGGGAAATCAACTATTCGCTCCTAGAGAAATGTAACATATTTTTATAGTGAACAATATCACATACCTTAAATAATAAATTCCCGAGAAGGGAAATCAACTATTCGCTCCTAGAACAATATCATGAACAAGTGATTTATAAGTTAGCCTAAATTTATTAAAATCAGGATGCAACTTATAAATCATTAAACTTTTTATGATATTTTTTATGCGGTTGTTACTTTTGACCAATATAGTCGCACTAAACTTTATTGTCCTTCTGGCACAACTATTTACATCTCACACATAATGTTTACTTCTTCTTAAATGCCGCAGTTTAATTGGAAGAGGGAAGGGAGGGAGGGAGAGAGAGAATGTTGCATTGCAGCGAGAGAGGCAAAGGGAGGGAGAAGTTAAACAGTGTGAGATGTAAATCAAGTGCATGGTTAAAGTCTCGGTGGAGATGGAAGGTGTGATTGCGAGCTAGATGCACCATTGAAAAATGTGGCGAGCTTGGGCTCGGGAGGCAGAGAGGCAAAGATAATGGGTGCAGGAAGAGAAGGAAAAGGGTAATTTAACGGTAAAAAAGACAACATTCGCTGATGTACATGAGGAATCTAAAAGTACTCCACTTGTTCTAAATTAATGTATCTTTTTCACGAATCAATGTGGAACTGTTTACAGACATGCCTCCTTATTTGGAATCTCCATTTGCACCATCTAGAAGAAAATTTGAGGAAGAGACTAAAAGGCACATACATGAGTAGCCTGATTCTTTTCTTAGAAAGTTGGTTCTTATATATATGTCTTGGATTAAAAAGAGCATGAGAACTTGCCAAGCCATCTGGAAATGCCATCAGAGCCAAAACTTTTTTTAGGTTGCTGACAACATTGAGCTGGACTTGCTTTTGTTGCTACTACTGCTGAAGACAAACTCCAGAAAAGGGAGTGAAAGCAGAAAGAAGAGAGGTTGCACAAGATGAGTAATGATGGGTAGCGGTAGAGGCTGAAACTGTGATGATGATGCGGATCTGACCATTAATTAGTATGTTTCCCATCAAGGAAACCTACAATTTCTATTATGATACAAATTTTCTATTATGAGGTGTGTTTCTCATAAAGAATGTGATTTCTGCATGATAGTTTTCTAAAAACGTGAAGGTTTTATGCAAAGACTGACATTTAAGAAGGATGTAGTAAAATATAAACCTTGGTAGGTACTCCTGAAGTTGAAGCTGCTCAAGCAATAGTAATTTGTTTTTCCGAGCACTGAACTACTGTTTCGGGTTTTGCTTAATATTGTTATTCCTCGTAGGATGTTCAAGAGGAACACCCTTTAAATTTTGTAATTATCATAGCTTCAGGTCCACTTGTGAGCTCTTATGCAATTTTGCTTAAGTTAGATTAGGATGGGGTTCCTTTGACCTTATGGTCATGTATATAACAACGAGGACCTATTACATATCCTTTTTTCCCTCAGAAATCTTTAGGTACAACTGCATGGTTACGTGCTTCGAATTAAAAGCGTGTATGGCAGATGGTGGAAGGAAAGATTGCAAGTCAGATGCACCACTGGTATACAGTAGACACAATTCGTGTTAAACCATTGAAATGTTTATGACCCGTTCCAATGCACGGGCAGTCAACTAATTCGATACGCCATCATCTCTCGAGGTAGTGATAGCCATCTCATTTTTTAAATCAGATGTACAATACGCCATCATCTCTTGGAGTATGTGGGGAAGTTTAGAAAAGATGCAAGAAATGGTGCAGTGAGATGACACACATTCTAAGTGACGACAATGCTACATGCTGCTTTGTCTTTTTTTATTTAATATATTTTTATATGTTCACTTTTGTAGGTCAGAGATAATAAAAATTGATGACTTCGGATGATGCTTTGAAAATGTCTATTGAGAAAGTCATGGATGTAACTATGAGCTACTGGACTCAAAAGTCATCTAGTTTTACACGATGAGATGCATACAAATAATTATTCTTCCTTGTATATATGTTCCACATGATAATACTTTTTTTTGCGGGGTATGAGAGAGATGGAGATAGATTACGTTGATGTTCAAAAAGAATCCTTCGACAAGGGCCGGGTCAATTTCATTGGAAGGAGCCAAAACTACACCGAGTTTTATACAACAACGTAATCTATCTCCATTGCTAAAAACATAAAAAGCCCGTGGCAACGCACGAGCATATTACTAGAGGTCAACACGAGGTCAGAAATTTTGCGAGAAGGAAACTATCCAGACGTTGGCAACATTTTTTGATAACTGGCGTGGGATGGACAACGACATCTCATCGTGCAACATGGTAAGTAAAGTATTTTGTCTATTGCTATCATGGTTTATTGTTGTTTCTAATAGCTCCACTTGTAGATTTATCTTCCCTATACATCCATCGACCGATACAACTTATACGTCATCGACAAAGAGGCACGTCGTCTATATATTATGGACCCTATTCAAACATCACAATCGTCAGAGGATAAAAATTTGAGGCATGCACTGAAATTAAAAAATTTTGTAAGGGATTTCAAAGAAGCACTCGAAATAAAGCTGTCTAGTTGGAATTCTGATATATCTAAATGGCAACGTTTATTTCCGTTTGGTATTCCAACGAGTATAGACGGGTAATGAATTCATAATAAAAACATTTATTTTTGTTATCACTATATTCTTTATATTATTAATTTAAAAAATTGCAGGAATGTGTCTGGCTTTTTTGTTTTTCATTTTATGCTCTGGTGGAACGGTGAAGAATTGGTGAAGCCGGTTTGCACGGTGAGTATTGTCCGTTACATGTTTTAAGACTTTCGGTGTGAAATTTTCATACTAACTACATATATTGTTTGTGCAGGATGGGTATGAGTTGAGAAAGCAGTTTTTATTATACTTGCTAAAACATCGTGGGAATGAAGCTAAAGACAACTTTCCTGATATTGTGAAAGAATTTCTTAAGTGCATCATCTAGATATTGATAGTTTTGTAATAGATGCTTAGTTGGAACATCGTTCAGTTTGTTATATGGACATCTCGTTAATCTTTCTTTTTGTTATCAATTTACATTGCAAAAATGGACTTCAATTATTCAATAATTGTGTTTGTGTTATATTGTTTGTATGTGTGAAATTTAACATATAACTCTTGCAAACTATTTCAAAAGCCCGTGGCAACGCACGGGCACTCTACTAGTGTGTGTATAGAGTCATTCCGCACGTGGATCAGCTGCCTTCACGAATATGGATCACGTTCCTGAAGGTTTCTCCTATTCCTGAAGGTTATTATCGGGCCCTTCAGGATTGAATCGATCCATTGGTGTCGGCGTGTCATCCACGTCAGGAACGTGGTAGGTTCCTGAAGGAGGCCTCGCAACCATCAAGAATACTGTAAACCGTGGGGAAAAAGTCTGTTTCGGGTAGTGAGGCTGCAGCACCTCCCTGCACCCACCCGACCGCACATCTGCTCCGCCCCGAACGCCGCGCGCTCCGAAGCTCCCCGTGCCGACTTTATGCGTACGCGTCTCCACTCAACTGTGCCTCCCCGCGCCGCGCGGCCCGAAGCTCCCCGTGCCTGTTGGAGTAATCAAATACATCTTTATTTAGACGAATCTAATACAAGAATTTTGGAACAGAGGGAGTATGATAGTTGTGTCATGTTAGGATTAGTGAAAGGTGATCAAGCTTGCCGGCAATTAGATTAGGAAAGCAAAGTTGATCTAGGTGTCATGTACGAGTACTAGTCCTAGTTCGGTTAGGTGTGCTAGGTTAGCTTTGGCTGTGTCCGTGTCGTGTCTTGCTTAGTTTGGGCTAGGCCGAGTGCTAGTTTGTGTATTTTTTTTTTTGAGAGGCCATATCTGGATTATATAAGCTAGGAAAACAGAACAACACTGAGAAAACATCCGGACACAGGACAGCTGTCCCAAATTACAGAAACCATCCTAGGCAAAGCAGATATTACAAACAAGACCCTAGGAAGATCCTGCCGCACCAAAACCGCCGTCATCCATCTCCTCAGCGGTCTTCCTCTAGTTTGTGTATGTTTAGGTCGTTCTTAGGTCGGCAGCTTCGTGTGTGCATATATACACGGGAGGCTGTGAAATATTGTAACACCGAAAGAAAAAGAAGAAAAGAAATAAAGAGGGAAAAAGAGGGCACCACAAGGGCCCTTTGGTAAAAGTTTTTGTGTGCGCGTGTGTTTGTCGTGAGTTGATGTCATCGATCCTGAGGGCGAAACCCAACAGTGCCGACTTTGTGCACACCCGGCTCCGCTCAGCTGAGCTGCCACACGCCGCTCGACCGGCTCGCTGGAGGAAGACGGAGGCCCTGCCGACGGCGCCCTCTGGTGGCGGAGATGGGAGTGGGCGTAGGGTAGAGGGGGTGGCCAGCCGCTAGATTCACGCCAGGGCCTCCGGCGGGGAACGACACGGGAGATGCGTGGGGTGGATTTCAAAATGTTGGACGTCATCATTACGGCGGGTAGCGCCACAAAAGTTTAAAAAAAAAACATGATACGACCTGCTTCTCCTGGTGCTTCATGTTGTTTGTACTATGATTTTGCTGGCCGGGTAACAGTCCACACATTTGATGGATGCATGTTGATATGAGGGGTTGGAATCATAGTATTTGCTAATATGGTTACACTCTCAGATATACATTTTTTGCTTTAGGTTAATGCTTTTTTTACTGGGATCTATTTCAGTTGAATTACTTATTGCTACAGAGGCACACAACGTGTCCGCTTCTTTCTAATGATGCAGATGGTACACAAAGATCGAGTTAGCGAAACACGGTCTGAAACACTTAGGAAATCAGCCGCATATTGCATCCTGACACTTTGCTTGTCTTGTCAGAGTTATACTGCTCCAACAAAACGAATTCCCTTGCCTAGTTTACTGTACTGCTGAATTCAGCTAGCTATTTTTTCCTTTTATTTGGGTCATGGTTTATGGCAACCAGATTTCCTCAATAGTGAAGTACGGGCGTAAATTCAGCTAGCTAGTTTACTGTGAATGGCTTGCTTTTGCTTGAGTGTACTGTACTGGTAGCTTGCGCCTTATACCTGTGTGCATTGCATTGTATGCAGCAATGGTCTGCTTAGTTCAAATGGCAGGAGTGACCTGCATTCACGGTAACACTCACATGCGCCAATGGACAGAGACATACAATCTCTTCCATGCACAAGACAGATAATAGACTTTCTAGAGAAAGAAGACCGACATGCAATAGACTCAAAGTGTCCTTGTGCTCCTGGTTGCATATGCACTTCAGATGAATAGTAAAAATGTGGGAAAAAAATATTAAACAGAAGTTCAGAAATTTCAGAACTTTTTTGTGACAAAGATTCACTAGTGGAGAAACGGCCTTTAGTCCCGGCTGGGAAGGGCCTTTAGTCCTGGTTCACCAACCGGAACTAATAAATCGGGACTAAAGGCCCCCACCCTTTAGTCCCGGTTGGCCACGAACCGGGACTAAATCCCTGCCACGTGCCTGCAGCGCGCGCCGGTGGCTGGGATTTAGTCCCGGTTGGTGATATCAACCGGGACTTAAGGTTTAGGGGTTTAAGGTTTTAGGGTTTATTGTTTATTTTTCCTTTTCATTTTGTGTTTTCCATTTAATTCTTTTTTATTTCAAACATATTTTACGCTACTACATACTGTACATGTTATGCATATATAATAGAATTTCTCGTAGAACCAATCATATATCATAGAATTTCTCGTACGACCATGCATACACACACACACATATATATACAATTTGGTATATACAATTTATCCTACAATTTGCAGATCATTACATGCAGGCATTAGGTGAAATGGTATTCTCCGTCGGGAGATATGACCTGCTCAAACAAAAATCCCGCCATTTCCTCTTGAAGTGCTCGTATGCAGTCATTTGGTAGGAGTTTATCCCGCATCTCCGTCATCTTTAAAGAAGGAGATCAATATGAATATATTAGTTGTGTGTATATATATTAGATCATGATAAAAAATAATGTGAATAGTATTTACGTACCCAAAGATGTCTTGCATCTCTGCTCCTTTCGGTCATAAAGCGAATGTTCTCACAAACGTAGTATGCACATAAATTATTCCCCCTTTCCTGCCTCATGCACTTTACGAGAATATAATTCAATCAGATAATAATCAAGCATGATAATGGTATTGAAACTAGAATTAAAGAGATGCGCGGATGTAGCTAGCTAGCTAGTATTACTTAATTACCCTTGGTCGCCACCATTTCAGCCTTGGTTTCCATGGACCGACAACCTTTTTGATGAACTTTTTTCAAACCTTGCCCAGCAAAGAAAATGAATAAAGGAGTTATTAATTACTTGATATCAGGAAATAAAATAAAGAGACCGACATTGTGCGATAATGATTGAAATTACCTGTCGAGCATCAACTTCAGGTTGTAGTATTCTTTAGGGTCTCTAGTTTGTGAGTCCAGTACTTCAACTTTTTCCTCGTCAACTCTAATGATTAGTAGGATCCAGTGGAAACTGCGCACACGTTTGTATAAACGGGCATGCGTAACTCATCAACTACACTTAACATCGAGTAAGCAAAATAGAATTTGTAGTACAAGACAGTAACACTCACTTGAAATTGTAAGGAAATACTATCTCTGGTCTGGCATTTAGTTCCTTCAAAAACATTAGCAAGTTGGCCTCTGTGTCTTTGGGTTCTTCTTTTAACACTTTTTCATAAATGGTATTTGGGTCAATGAACCCAATGCCATAGACTCCATCTCTTTTCATTTCAAAAATCTTCATTCTGCATAATACCACACAAAAGAATATAGTGGGGATAATTACAGGCAATGAACAAGCCGAGCTAGAGACTTAAATTACAGAAAGAAATCACTTACAGATGATACGTCTCCAATGTATCTATAATTTTTTATTGTTCTATGCTATTATATTATCTGTTTTGGATGTTTTATATGCATTAATATGCTATTTTATATTATTTTTGGGACTAATCTATTAACCTAGAGCCCAATGCCAGTTTCTGTTTTTTCCTTGTTTTTTAGCTTCGTGGAAAAGGAATACCAAATGGAGTCCAAACGGAATAAAACCTTCGCGATGATTTTTCTTGTACCAGAAGACACCCAGGAGACTTGGAGATGAAGTCGGAGGAGCCACGAGGCGGCCACAAGGGTGGAGGGCGCGCCCAGGGGACAGGGCACGCCTCCCTGTCTTGTGGGCCCCCCGTGACTCCCCTGACCTAATTCTTTCGCCTATATATTCACATATATTCCCAAACCACCAGAAGCATCCACGAAAAGACTTTTCCACCGTCGCAACCTTCTGTTCCCGTGAGATCCCATCTAGGGGCCTTTTCCTGCACCCTGCCGGAGGGGGATTCGATCACGTAGGGCTTCTACATCAACCCTATTGCCCTTCCGATGAAGCGTGAATAGTTTAACTCAGACCTACGGGTCCATAGGTAGTAGCTAGATGGCTTATTCTCTCTCTTTGATTCTCAATACCATGTTCTCCTTGTTGTTCTTGGAGATCTATCCGATGTAATATTCTTTTGCGGTGTGTTTGTTGAGATCCGATGAATTGTGGATTTATGATCAGCTTATCTATGAATATTACTTGAATCTCCTCTGAATTCTTATATGCATGATTTGATATCTTTGTAATTCTCTTCGAACTATCGGTTTGGTTTGGCCAACTAGATTGGTTTTTCTTGCAATGGGAGAAGTGCTTAACTTCAATCTTGCGGTCTCCTTTCCTAGTGACAGTAGGGCCAGCAAGGCACGTATTGTATTGTTGCCATCGAGGATAAAAAGATGGGGTTTACATCATATTGCTTGAGTTTATTCCTCCACATCATGTCATCTTACTTAATGCGTTACTCTGTTCTTTATGAACTTAATACTCTAGATGCAGGCAGGAGTCGGTCGATGTGTGGAGTAATAGTAGTAGATGCAGAATCATTTCGGTCTACTTGACACGAACGTGATGCCTATATTTCATAATCATTGCCTTAGATATCGTCATAACTTTGCGCTTTTCTATCAATTGCTCGACAGTAATTTGTTCACCCACCGTATTATTTGCTATCTTGAGAGAAGCCTCTAGTGAAACCTATGGCCCCCGGGTCTATTTTCCATCATATTACTTTCCGATCTACTATTTTGCAATCTTTTACTTTTCGATCTATAAACCAAAAATACCAAAAATATTTACTTTATTGTTTGTTTAGTTCCATCTATCTCTATCAGATTTCACTTTTGCAAAGTAACCGTGAAGGGATTGACAACCCCTTTATCGCGTTGGGTGCAAGTTGTTTGATTGTTTGTGCAGGTGCTAGGTGATTTGTGCGTTGTCTCCTACTGGATTGATACCTGTTGATCACTATGAAGAATCTTAAAGACAATCGTACTAAAATCTTCCCCTCAACTACGAGGACAGGTAAGGAACTACCATCTAGCTCTGCACTTGATTCACCTTCTGTTTTAAGTAAGCTTGCAACACCACCACCTACTATGAATTCTGCTATGTCACATGCTATTGATGATGCTACTTCTGCTATGAATATGATTGATGCTTATGATGATACTTTGCTTGATACTACTGTGCCACTGGGTGAATTTCTTGATGAACAAATTGCTAGAGTTAATGCTGAAACTGATGATATTTCTGAAACTGACCACTTTGAGGCACCTGTTAGACCTAGCTCTTCTAGATATGAATTGCCTGTTATACCTGAGGGTTATGTTATGGATGGAGAGGTAGCTAGGGACTTTCTTGCTTGTAAAGATAGAGATAATCTTAAGAAACTACTATGCAAGTGGAAAGAAAAATCTTTGAATACTAGAATGCAATATGATCCTAAATTTGCTACTTCACCTATCTTTGTTACTGATAAGGATTATGAATTCTCTGTCGATCCTGAGTTAATTACTTTGGTTGAATCTGATCGTTTCCATGGTTATGAATCTGAAACTGTTGTGGCACATCTTACTAAATTGAATGACATAGCCACCCTGTTTACTCATGAGGAAAAAATTCGCTATTACTATATTCTTAAGTTGTTTCCTTTCTCATTAAAGGGTGATGCTAAGCTATGGTTTAATTCTCTTGCTCCTGGTTGTGTGCGTAGTCCCCAGGATATGATATATTACTTCTCTCAAAAGTATTTCCCTGCTCATAAGAAACAAGCTGCTTTACAGGAAATATTTGACTTTGTGCAAATTAAAGAAGAGAGTCTCCCACAAGCTTGGGGGAGGCTTCTCCAATTACTTAATGCTTTGCCTGATCATCCTCTCAAGAAAAACGAAATACTTGATATCTTTTATAATGGACTAACTGATGCTTCTAGGGACCACCTAGATAGTTGTGCTGATTGTGTTTTCAGGGAACGAATGGTTGAACAAGCTGAACTACTATTGAATAATATATTGAGCAATGATAATGATTGGACTATTCCCGAACCACCTTCACAGCCAACTCCGAAGAAAAGAGGTATTCTATTTCTCAGTCCTGAAGATATGCAAGAGGCAAAGAAATCTATGAAAGAAAAATGTATTAAAGCTGAAGATGTTAAGAATTTACCACCTATTGAAGAAATACATGGTCTTGATAACCCGACACAGGTAGTGGAGGTAAATTCTCTTTATAGATTTGATGAAAGTGATATTCCTTATAATAAGTCTGCTAGTCAATGCTTGGATGAATTCGATAACTTTATTGTTAAACAAGAAAATTTCAATGCTCATGTTAGTAGACAATTGAAACGTAATGCTTACATGCTTGATCGCTTAGGTGACTATATGAGTAGAACTGTTAATGATCTCAAGCTTATTAGTAAACATGCTTCCATGGTAACTACTCAAGTAGAACAAATACTTAAGGCACAAAATGATTTGCTTAATAAGATGAATAGTAAGAATAATGATCATGCTGTTAGAGTTATGACTAGAGGTGGAAAAATGACTCAGGAACCTTTGTATCCTAAGGGCCATCCTAAGAGAATTGAGCAAGATTCTCAAAAAATTAATACTGATGCACCTAGTCGTCCTAGTAATAAAAATGGTAAGAAAACTGATAGGACTTTGCATGCTTCTAGTGAACCTGTTATAGATAGATCTGAGAACCCAAATGATATTTCTATTTCTAATGCTGAAACACAACCTGGTGATGAGCATGAACCTAGTAGTAATGATAATGATGATGTTCATGTTGATGCTCAACCTAGTAATGATAATGATGTGGAGATTGAATCTGCTGTTGATCTTGATAACCCACAACCTAAGAATAAAAGATATGATAAGAAAGACTTCATTGCTAGGAAGCATGGTAAAGAAAGAGAACCATGGGTTCAGAAACCCATGCCCTTTCCTCCTAAACCATCCAAGAAAAAGGATGATGATGACTTTGAGCGCTTTGTTGAAATGCTTAGACCTGTCTTTTTGCGTTTGCGTTTGGCTGATATTCTAAAAATGTCTCCTTATGCTAAGTATATGAAGGACATTGTTACTAATAAAAGAATGATACCAGAATCTGAAATTTCCACCATGCTTGCTAATTATACTTTTAAGGGTGGAGTACCAAAGAAATTAGGAGATCCAGGAAACCAACTATACCATGCTCCATTAAAGGAAACTATGTTAAAACTGCTTTGTGTGATCTGGGAGCCAGTGTTAGTGTTATGCCTTTCTCTTTATATTGTAGACTTGATTTGAATAAGTTGACACCTACTGAAATCTCTTTGCAAATGGCTGATAAATCAACTGCTATACCCATCGGTATTTGCGAGGATGTGCCTGTTGTGGTTGCAAACGTTACTATCTTAACAGACTTTGTTATTCTTGATATTCCCGAGGACGACAGTATGTCGATCATCCTTGGTAGACCCTTTTTGAACACTGCAGGGGCTGTTATTGATTGCAACAAGGGCAATGTCACTTTTCATGTTAATGGTAATGAGCATACGGTACACTTTCCGAAGAAACAACCTCAAGTTCATAGTATCAACTCTATTGGATAAATTCCAACAATTGCTATTGGAGGTTTTAAATTCCCTCTCCCTACTGTCAAGAAGAAATATGAAATAATTATGGTAGGGGACATGTCTGACCCCATTGAGCTAACCTAGTGTTATTCGAAAATTCCCTGGTTTCATGTTACTCGAAAGAAGTTTGTTAATAAGACTTGATCAACCTTGTTAATGAATTCCTTTTGATAGACATGAGATGGATGAATTTAGAAAGCACAACCTGCTGTACCCAACTTTTACTCTCTGTTATTTAGATTAATTAAACCAAAAATTCTATTATACTTCTATTTTCTGAATTATTCGTGCAATAAAAAATGACCTGGAAATAAAAGTTCTCCAAATGCCCTGAAAATTTAGTATGATTTTCTATAGAATATATAAGAGTATTGGGCACTGAGAACACACCAGGGGGATGCACCAGTGGGACACAAGCCCAGGGGGCGAGCCCACCCCCCCAGGGCGCGCCCTTGTGGCTTGTGGGTCCCACGTGGCCCCCTGCACTTATTCCAGCACCCATCCTCCTTGTCTTCCCCTAGAAAAAATCATTCCATTGCTCAAGCCCGTGTTCTTGGTCATCTTGCTGCCATTTTCAATCTCCTTGTGCAAAGCTCCATTTGCAAAACTGTTTCGGGGGATTGTTCTTCGGTATGTGACTCCTCCAATGCTCCAATTAGTTTTTGTTCTAGTGTTTTATATATTGCAAATTTTTGCTACTGTGGAGACCCCGTTCTTGAGCTTGCATGTCAAATTTGTTTGGTCCCAAGTAGTTTTGATGCATGATATAGCCTCTAGGCACTTGTGGGAGTAGTTGCTTTAAATTTTGTTGAGTTTTGTTCACCTTTATTTTGAGTCACTAAAATTTCAGAAATTTTCAGAGGAAGAAAATTATGAGGAGATTGTTAAGAGGCTCTTCAAGCCGGGGTTCTAAAGAAGATGAGAATGAGAAGAAAGAGAAGCCCAAGTACAATCTTCCTCACACCGCGGAGGTTTGACCGTGTGAATGGCCAAGTGATGCATTCTTGAAGGCGGCCGGAATTTATGATGATTTCTATTATTTGGCGGAGAATGCAGGCGTCACCGACTTCCTCCACAATAAGTGTGACCATTACCTCCTACTCACTAATACCTTCGTGCAAAATTTTCACTTCCGTTATAGGGAAGATCCTCCTATGGTAGAATTCTACTTATATGACGTGCCTAAGAAGATGACTCTTTATGATTTTTGCAATGTTTGCAAATTACCTTATGAGGGCAGCGTCAGTGAACCACGTCCTAGAGATGTGGAAGATTTTATTGCTGAAACCACTGTAGGGGAAGAGAGAGGAGTGTCGGGAGCAAGAGTGGCTAGTTTACATTTTCTTGTTCTGCGCTATTACTCATTATTTGCGGGGAGATGTTTGATTGGTCGTGGGGAGAGCGGAGGCCTAAGCGCCCCTGACCTAGCTGTTTTGCGCCATGCTTTACTTCGTGATATCACTTTTAGTTTGGGCGCTATTGTTGCTCGACGGTTGAGTTTAAACCGTTCGAAGGGTCCTATCTTCGGGGGTATCTATGCTTCTCGCCTTGCTAGACATTTTGAGATACCCATTAGACTTGATGAAAATGAGGAAAGGTTGTTACCCACTAAGTATTTAGATTATGATAGTATAGTAGCACATGATTTCATTTCTAAAGATAATGACAAACGGCTCATTTATAACTTAGTATTCAGTCAGGGTACTTGTCAGATTATTACTTTGCCTGCACCTTCTTTGTTCGATATTCATTCAGGCAGGTACATTATTATGCCAGACGATATTTATGCATACTGGGAGCGGACTCGATCCCCAGTTCCTGAGCCAGAACCATCACTTGACCCGTATGAGGAGTCTGTTTATCAGTGGGAGCCACAAGAGCTCGCTAACCAGTGGAACCCTCAGGATCCCCCTCAATACCCAGGAGAGGGCTACTTTGATCCATGGGCATAGACCAACTTAGGCCTAAAGCCTAAGCTTGGGGGAGTACGTATTTCTCACCGACATTACATTCATGTTCACACACTCATTCCAGTTGTCGGTGCTCATACTTTTTCATTGTATTATCCATGTTAGTTTATTTCTTTTTCTCGCTTTCTTCTTGTGTATTAGAAAAACCTTAAGAAATCCAAAAAAATTAGTTCTAGTTTTACTTTCTTGCATGTTTAGTTGTAGTATTAAAAGAAAACCCAAAAAGATTCCTCATTCTTCTTTTTCTTGTTGGGAGCTTTCCCGTGTAAATAGTTTTTCTCGTTCTTGTTTGAATTTCCTTTCTTTGGGTCAAGAGGAGCAGACCACGATGAAATATTGAGTGGCTCTCATATGCATTATTGTTGATCTAACAGAGAGCCCATATTACCTTGTCTTCTCCTTTGAATAATTGTTTGCAGATTCCAGCTTAGTCCAATGCACGTGCACTCTTATTATTATTCACATTGTTCGGTCATGCAAGTGAAAGGCAATAATCACTACTGGAATCAGCTGCTTTGCCGTCTGCCATAGCAGACGGCAAAGGCATGCTTGGCGGACGGCAAAGGCTTTTCCATCCGCTAGCAGACGGCAAACACTCCGGCTGAACTGATGCCGGTAAAGGCCGCTTTGCCGTCTGCTGGCGGACGGCAAAGAAGGAAAGTTCTTTGAGCTTGTGGACGGCACAAAAAAGGTAACAACCCCGTTAGGGGGCTAATGGCGCTCTTTGCCGTCTGCCAGCAGACGGCAAAGAACTTTGCTTCTTTGCCGTCTGCCAGCAGACGGCAAAGTGGCCAAATAGGCCAGCCCCTTGCTTACTTACAGGTAGCTGCCACGTGGCCTCTTTGCCATCTGCCAGCAGATGGCAAAGTGCCTATATTGCCCCATTTAATTCTGCTTTTTCTTATATCAATTCATTTTCACAGAAAATCAAACACAGATATATATATATATATGACCAATATAGGATATCCAACACATATTACCAATAGTCATGAACACATATATATCCAACACATGTTACCAATAGTAGCAAGTTTCATCCATACATATACATAGTTTCATCAATATTACACAGTTTCATCCATAGGTAGCAAGTTTCACCAAGTCAAAACAAAAACTAAAGACAAGCACTAAAAGAGTAAATTAAAAACTTTATTAATAATTGGAATAGGTAATACAAAGTCATATTATAAAGAATCAGAAATGACCTAAAACTAAATATCTATTTTCCTAAAAACTATCTTATTACTAAGTTTTTTTCTGGATCTTCTTCTTTTCTTCCAACCTGCATAACAAAAACACTAAGAAAGAGAGAATGGGTTAGGAGTAGAAATGTAGCATTCCACTTGGTGAAATGCAATGTTGTAGGAGCTATTCCTTGAAATCAAGACTATCTCAGTCAGGATTTCTAAATACCAAATGACCTTATTTCAGAAAAGCCAAATAGAGGAAAACCATTATTAAGAGCCAAATCAGAGAACCAGCCAAGAGCCAAGTCAGGAAGCCATCAACTGCCATATATCAAAGATCATTAACAGAAATAGCTCCAAAGGATTAAGCCCAACTAAAACTAGTGTTTAGAGCCAATGATTACACTCTACCACTACAGCCAACTTTTGTCCAGTGACAATGAGATATGTCACTGAGCAATTCAAAACAAAGCTCCAGGAGGAGATATACATCAAACCAGCCGGCCAGACCAAGTCCCAAGCCCAATGAGACACCCAGCAGCTTACTAGATAACTAGAAGACCTCAAGGTATACTTGAGGATTGTGTGCTCAGCTAGCCTGGAGATGCCAGGGCTAGATCATCACAGCACAGGGATAGCCACATGTAAATTAAGCCTAAGAGAAGGGGGCTCAGACCAGCATCACTGCCCAAATCAGATGTAGCATCTGTTCATAGGCTATTAGAAAGAGACCAATAGGAATAGCCAAACCAAGTGGTATCTGTTCATATCAGTATTAGAAGTAAAACAACTAAGAACAAGTGAGTATCTGTTCATGAGTAAAGTAGCTATAGCATAGAAGAAATAGCAGGGTAGCACCCCAAATGATTATCTGCTTTTGCAGAACATAGCACCACACTTACACCTGGTATTTTTCTGCAATTAGGGCACTACACCCACAAGCACAGGGGGCTAGTACCATTATAAACTGCTACTGCAAGTAATAGCAGCAGCAACAAACAACAACAGAAGTGATAACTAATTTCCAAAGGTTAAACAGACCAATGGAAAAGAAAATGTAACACTAGAGATTCAGTTAACTGAACAAAAGTTACCATCAACAGCTAGTGAGATAGCTAACAGTAGCAACAAAAAAATACAGGGAGAGATCCCAGTCCAGTAGAGCACAGGTTAGCCACCGATTTAACAACACAGTCAGAGCTACCACATATGCACAGGAGTACATCTACACACATGAACAACTACTGACCATATTAGCCAATCCAGGAGCACATATGTAAGCAGATACACATAAACAGTCATTGACCAAAACCCTGACACAGCAAGAATCCATCACAGAGAGCTCCAACAAAAGTTGATGCTCATCTGGAGCATCTAGCAGCAGCTAATAGAGCTTCACATCCAACTAGATCAAGAGCTAAAGCTATGCATTAGAGAGATCAGAGGAGGGGAGTAAGGAGAAGCTCACCAAGAGGAGTTGTAGCCGAAGCAGGATGCAGCCACACCATCACTATGGTGTGACCAGCAGCACAACCAACACCACCATGGCGGCGCCAGTGAGAGCACGCAGCACGGAGGCGGCCAACCCAGGGGCACCGCAGCACGGAGGCGCCAACCCAGGGGCACCCCCGCGACATGGCACGCCCAGCACCACCGGAGCACCTCACGGCCACCGGAGCCCCACCGGAGGCGAGAACCACCCCAACACCGAAATCCTAGCGGAGAGAAAACCGAAGGGAGCGACCACAGGAGGCAGGGAAAATCAGATCGAGACGGAGGGATCGATAGAGCTCGACGAGAGGAAGAGATGGGTAGCCAAGGTGTCGCCGGAGACCGTCGGAAACCGCCGGAATCGGCCGGAAAACGTGGCGGCAGCAAAGGGGATCGGGAGACAGAGAGAGAGAGCTGAGCGGCGGGGGCGCCAGGCGGCGGCGGCTCCGGGGCCGTAGGGCTCCGGGGCGGCGGGGTGGTGCGGCGGCGGCGGCGGGGTGTCCGGGCGGCGGCAGTGTCCGGGCGGCGGCGGTGCTCAGTGCGTCGGTGCGGCGCGGGTGAGGTGCGGTGTGGGAGAGCGAGGGGAGAGAGAGGGGTGGGGCCAGGCAGAGAGAGAGGGGAGAGAGAGAGGAGGTGGGGGCAACGGCTTTTATTTTTACCTCCCTCTTTGCCGTCTGCTAGCTGACGGCAAAGCTTCTATGCCGTCCGCTAGCAGACGGCAAAGAGTTGGTTGACGGCAAACATGATCTTTGCCGTCAGTTTTCTGTAAGCTGATGGCAAAGACCTTCTTTGCCGTCTGCTAGCAGACGGCAAAGAACTGGAAGACGGCAAATTCCCTGATTCCAGTAGTGAATGACGATATATGATGAAATGATTGAGATGGAGAAAAGCTGGTACGAACTCGAACTATTTTGTTTTTGTAAATATGATTAGCTCATCATTCTGGATTCAGCTCATTATGGATGAAACATGTTTGCAATGACAATTAGAGATTACAGTTACTCATGACATGCTTAATTAGCTAGGAGTGTATAATGGTTTGTCTTGAGTGCCAACATGCAAATTAAAATGGTTGTGATGTAGTATGATAGGATGGTACCCTCCTTTGAATGATTCAAGTGGCTTGACTTGGCACGTGTTCACACATGTAGTTGAAACAAAATCAACATAGCCTCCACGATATTTATGTTCATGGTAATTTATGTCCTACTCATGCTTGCATTCAACGTTGGTTAATCTTAATGCATGTTTATGACTGTGGTCCCTCTCTAGTTGGTCGCTTCCCAGTCTCTTGCTAGTCTTCACTTGTACTAAGCGGGAATACTGCTTGTGCATCCACTCCCTTAAACCCAAAGTTGTTCCATATGAGTCCACCATACCTACCTATATGCGGTATTTACCTGCCATTCCAAGTAAATTTGCATGTGCCAAACTCTAAACCTTCAAATAATATTCTGTTTTGTATGCCCGAATCGCTCATGTAGTGACTGGGGGCTATCAGTATCTTCCATGCTAGGTGGGTTATTCTCACGATGAGTGTTGATTCACATGTCATTCATGAGAAAGTGGCTGGTAATCGGGATGCCCAGTTCCATGCTCAAAATTCAAATCAAAATATAAATGAAACAAAACTCCCCCAGGACTGTGTTTCTATGGACGGCACCCATGGATTCGGCTAGCCGTGGAGTGTGTTTGATTGGTGGAGGGGGAGTAAAAACTTTACCATTCTGTTTGGGAACCACCTATAATGTATCTAGCATGGAAGATACCGAGAACTCTTGGTCGTTATGTTGACAATGAAAGCATATAGCTCAAAATTTTATTCATCTCTGTTTTAAAAGCTCGAGCTCTGGCACCTCTGCAAATCCCTGCTTCCCTCTGCGAAGGGCCTATCTATTTACTTTATTGCTGAGTCATCATCCTCTTATAAAAAGCACCAGTTAGAGAGCATCACTGTCATTTGTATGCATTGTTATTAATTGATATTGAGTATGACTATGATTGGATCTCTTTTACCATGAATTACAATGTCTAGTCAGTCCTTGATCTTCAGGGGTGCTCTGCATTTATGTTTTGCAGTCTCAGAAAGGGCTAGCGAGATACCATTTTGTTATATCATATCATGATTGTTTTGAAAAAAAAGTGTTGTCATCTGGGACTTATGATTATTGCTCGCTAGTTGATTATGCCATTGATATGAGTAAATATGAGACCTAAATGTTATTGTGAATATGGTTAATTCATTATCTTTGCTGAAAAAACTGAATACTGGCTACACATATTTGCAACAACAAGATCAAACAGAGTGTGTCAAAGTTTTTCTTTGTCACTTTCAGTTTGTCATCTGAATTGCTTGAGGACAAGCAATGGGTTAAGCTTGGGGGAGTTGATACGTCTCCATCGTATCTACTTTTCCAAACTCTTTTGCCCTTGTTTTGGACTCTAATTTGCATGATTTGAATGAAACTAACCCGGACTGATGCTGTTTTCAGCAGAATTGCCTTGGTGTTATTTTTGTGCAGAAATAAAAGTTCTCGGATTGACCTGAAAATTTACGGAGAATATTTTTGGAATTAATAAAAAATATTGGCGAAAGAATCAACTGAAGGGGGCCCACCATTTGGCCACAAGCCAGGGGGCGCCCCCCTAGGTCGCGCCCTGGCGGCTTGTGGGCCCCACAGGCCCCCTCCGACTCCAATTCCAGCTCCATATAACCCTATTCGTCCAGAAAAAAATCAAGGAGAAGAGTTCATCACGTTTCACGAAACGGAGCCGCCGCCACCTCCTGTTCTTCCTCGGGAGGGCGGATCTGGAGTCCGTTCGGGGCTCCGGAGAGGGGAAATCGACGCCGTCGTCATCACCAACCATCCTCCATCACCAATTTCATGATGCTCACCGCCGTGCGTGAGTAATTCCATCGTAAGCTTACTGGACGGTGATGGGTTGGATGAGATCTATCATGTAATCGAGTTAGTTTTGTTAGGGTTTGATCCCTAGTATCCACTATGTTCTGAGATTGATGTTGCTATGACTTTGCTATGCTTAATGCTTGTCACTAGGGCCCGAGTGCCATGATTTCAGATCTGAACCTATTATGTTTTCATGAATATATATGTGTTTTTGATCCTATCTTGCAAGTTGTAGACACCTATTACGTGTTACGATCCGCATACCCCAAGGTGACAATAATTGGGATTCTTTCCGGTGATTACCGTAGTATGAGCAGTTCATGTATTCACTAAGTGCTAATGCTTTGGTCCGGTTCTCTATTAAAAGGAGGCCTTAATATCCCTTAGTTTCCATTAGGAACCCGCTGTCACGGGAGGGTAGGACAAAAGATGTCATGCAAGTTCTTTTCCATAAGCACGTATGACTATATACGGAATACATGCCTACATTATATTGATGAATTGGAGCTAGTTCTGTGTCACCCTATGTTATAACTGTTGCATGATGAATGCCATCCGACATAATTATCCATCACTGATCCATTGCCTACGAGCTTTTCACATATTGATCTTTGCTAAGTTACTTTTCCGTTGCTACTGTTACAATCACTACAAAACTGCTACTGTCACTCTTGCCACCGTTACCGTTACTTCCATACTACTTTGCTACTAAATACTTTGCTGCAGATATTAAGTCTTTCAGGTGTGGTTGAATTGACAACTCAGCTGCTAATACTTGAGAATATTTTTTGGTTCCCCTTGTGTTGAATCAATAAATTTGGGTTGAATACTCTACCCTCGAAAACTGTTGCGATCCCCTATACTTGTGGGTTATCAAGACATAGAAAAAAGTTGAATAGAAAAAAGTTGCATAGAAAAAAGTTGACCATGCAAAAGTTTGTCATGTATTTGCAAAATCAAGTGAACAAGAATTACAAAAATCATAATCAAGCATTTAAAAAATGTTAAATTTGCATAGAAACATTTTTGGCGTCGATGATGCCCGGCCCGCATCCTCGTCGTCGACTCGGTGGCGACAACCTTCTTGAGAGGCGCCATGTCTGGGACTGGGCTCCGCCGGGCTGGCATTGGGAGGTGCTACCTTCCGGGGCACGCAGCTTGGTGAGGAACCAGGCTCTCATCGTCGACCAGGAGCTTCTTTGGTGGCGGTCGCGTGGGCCACTATCGGTGCGGAGGCAGCCGGCCCCCGAGGAGGTGGTACGTCACCGTGTCAGGGAGGAGGACGAGCACGTCCGTTGCTACATGGTTGCATTGGACGTCAGGTTCTCCAATACCTGGCAGGTTCTTCAGGGATCTCACCCGAGCGATGATCCTGTGATGGTTCCTTCTCTTTGGGTGTCCACCGCCCGCGCCTCAGGAACCGCGAGTCAACTGGATTATTCGATAGTATTCGATCTGTATTAGCTAGTGATGTTATATGATAATATTCGAGTTGTATTAGTGATAATACTCGAGATGTATTCGAGATTATATTTGATAATATTCGATGATGCATTAACTGGATTATTCGAGATGTATTAGTGATAATATTCGAGATGTATTCGAGATTATATTCGATGATGCATTAACTGGATTATTCGAGATGTATTAGTGATATTATTTGAGATGCATTCTAATTTGAATACTAAATTGTTTTATCTTTCTTCTGGATTAGTTAAGCTATGGACGCTAGCGGCAGAGACGACCATGATCAAGAGCATATCATGTTCAACATGATCCGAAACCCAGAGGGTGAATCTGAAGATGACGGCTCACAATATCTGAACATTTCCTTTGAGGGAATATTTCAGGAAGAACCAACAGACGAAGGCCACACAAACAATGATGGCGAAGGAAATGATCTTCAATTAACAAAGACCGGCGAGGTATATATAAGGCCTCTGGTGATCATTACATGTATTAATTGATTTATATATATATATATATATATATATATATATATTAATGAATCTTTCTTCTTTTAGCCCTCCGATCGAGCAAATCTTCTACAAGCAGGGCAGTACGAGGCCCGGCCAAAAAGTTGCAGGCTGGCATAAAGTACAACATCGATGAGATCAAACCAAACGGCAAACCACTTGCTCCTAAAAAGAATGCGGACAAATTTACTCATCAGTGCGGAATTATTGTCAGGGACCAAATCCCGATCTCTGTTCAAGAATGGAATAAGCCAAAGGGAGATCGAGGAGTTAGTTTTTTCGACGAAAGAGCAAAAGATCTGCTTTGGGAAACATTGATGTCACATTTCACCCTACCAGAGCATTTAACAGATGCAGAACGGGAGAAAGTCAAGAAGAGTGCTCTTCAGAAGATGGCCACACAATTCCGCAACCACAAGAAAGGATTCTGGGCCTGCAACATCGAAGCAGGAAAGCAGACTCCAGAATTCACTGGAGCGCTGGAGAAGGCAAAAGATCACTGGGACTTATTTGTGGGGTTCAAGGAATCGGAAGCAGCTAAGGAACGGTCGAGGAAAACAAGATCAATGCTGAGAAGAAACAGTTTCACCATGTTTTGGGGCCAGGTGGCTACAAGACTGGCCGGCCTAAGTGGGATGAATCTGAGGAAAAGATGATTGCTGCAGGGGTCACTCCAAAAACATTGGGTTGGCCTGACAGGTGCAGGACTTGGTTTCATGCGCATGGGGGAAAGTTGGACCCAAAGACAAGGGAGATTATGGTGCAGGCAAGTCTTAAAGAAGCCTCGGATGCTTTACTTGTTGCAATAGAAGCGGCTCGAACGGGGGCGTTCCAGCCCGAGAGAGAGAACGATGAGCTTACACGCGCCCTCGGGAATCCTGAACACCCGGGACGAACACGAGGCAAAGGCGTTGTTCCGTGGGTTGAGGGGTTTGCAGACTGGAACATCAGTTACAGAAGCTGTGCGAGAAAGAAGAAGCAGGAGGAAGACAAGAAGAAGCAGGATGCAGACCGGCTTCAACAGGTAGAATCAAAGCACGCGGAGTTGGAATGCGCTTTCTTGCGGCAGCAGGAGCAGATCGACACACTTAGCCTGGAAAGGGCTTCTCAGCGGCAGCAGCAAGCAGATCCAGCATTGGATACCACTGTCCCATCTATGCCGACAAGCAACGTGGGTTCCACGGGGGTCCCGGCCGATGATGCACTGCTGGCTAGATACCCCGTGGATGATATCGAAGAGACAACAAGTTGTGAGCTACACATGAAACTGAAGAACATATCCATGAAGGTGGCGGATGGCTATGCTTTACCAAATCCCCCTGAAGCAACCTTCCATGGCAATCTGATTCCAGCTGGCTATGCTCGTGTCGGGGTGGATGAAGTGATGTCAGTATATGACTCACTAGAGCTTGACTTTCCTGGAGGTCAAGGGGAGCACACACTGGGAGAAGCCATACGTGGTATCATTGTTTGGAGAAAGGATTGCATCGTCTTTCCAAACTCGACGCCAAGGGCACCGACTCCTCCTCCAAGTCCGCCGCGTCAGCCGACTCCTCCTCCAAGTCCGCCGCGTCAGCCTACTCCTCCTCCAAGTCCGCCGCGTCAGCCGACTCCTCCAAATCTGCCGTGTCAGCCGACTCCAGCCCACCTCGAGACGGAGCCCAGTGCAAGTTCGCAATATCGAACTCTGCAGCGTCAGCGGACTCCCAAGCGGAAGGAAGGACCAAAGCAGAAACCCGAGCCTGCTACCAAAAAGAAGTTGGCTTACGAGATGACTATCGAGGAAAACAACGCCGAAGTGGCTGCCCAAGTGAAGGCCGATTTTGCACCGAAACCGCCCCTGCCGCCAAAGGAGAAAATACCTGAGAAAGTCATACAACACTTTGTGGATCTTGCTAAACCGGCTGTGAAGAAAAGTGACTCAGACTATGAGCGCTCTATTAAGAAGTCATATCGTGCACAAAAAGATAAGGAGTCAAGCCTTACAACAGGTAGTAATAAAAGCGGGAAAACTGTTCCCTGGCTGGGAGAACAGGCAGTGCAATCGATCCCCCCGCTCAAGGTGAGTACCACCGATAAGCTGGTAATAACCGACGCTGTTAGACAGATGGCTAGAGAGGTTGGTGTCACTGTTGAACAACTCCTAGGCATCGAGGATCTCCCCACGCATGATGAGAAGGAACTAGCATGGAAATACGTCCCCGGGAACCCTCTGGTCAGGCCTGAGGAGGTCGAGCTTCTATCAACGCAGATGCGCAGATTGCATGACTGGTACTTGAGAAAAGTAAAGGCCGGGCGAGAGAGCCTCATGGTGAAAGTCAAGCCAGAGCATTACTTCCATGGAAAAGATGTGTGAATTGACTTGCCAGAACTTTTTCAGTTATACAATCAAGACGCACTGGACAAATCTCTCGTCAGTTGCTATTGTCTGTTGCTACTTCTTGAGCTTGCGTTGGTTTTTCCCTTGAAGAGGAAAGGGTGATGCATCAAAGTAGAGATAAGTATTTCCCTCAGTTAGAGAACCAATGTATCAATCCAGTAGGAGACAACGCACAAATCACCTAGCACCTGCACAAACAATCAAACAACTTGCACCCCACGCGATAAAGGGGTTGTCAATCCCTTCACGGTTACTTGCAAAAGTGAGATCTGATAGAGATAGATGGAACTAAACAAACGATAAAGTAAATATTTTTGGTATTTTTGGTTTATAGATCGGAAAGTAAAAGATTGCAAAATAGTAGATCGAAAAGTAATATGATGGAAAATAGACCCCGGGGCCATAGGTTTCACTAGAGGCTTCTCTCAAGATAGCAAATAATACGGTGGGTGAACAAATTACTGTCGAGCAATTGATAGAAAAGCGCAAAGTTATGACGATATCTAAGGCAATGATTATGAAATATAGGCATCACGTCCGTGTCAAGTAGACCGAAACGATTCTGCATCTACTACTATTACTCCACACATCGACCGACTCCTGCCTGCATCTAGAGTATTAAGTTCATGAAGAACAGAGTAACGCATTAAGTAAGATGACATGATGTAGAGGAATAAACTCAAGCAATATGATGTAAGCCCCATCTTTTTATCCTCGATGGCAACAATACAATACGTGCCTTGCTGCCCCTACTGTCACTAGGAAAGGACACCGCAAGATTGAACCCAAAGCTAAGCACTTCTCCCATTGCAAGAAAAACCAATCTAGTTGGCCAAACCAAACCGATAGTTCGAAGAGAATTACAAAGATATCAAATCATGCATATAAGAATTCAGAGGAGATTCAAATAATATTCATAGATAAGCTGATCATAAATCCACAATTCATCGGATCTCGACAAACACACCGCAAAAGAATATTACATCGGATAGATCTTCAAGAACAACAAGGAGAACATGGTATTGAGAATCAAAGAGAGAGAAGAAGCCATCTAGCTACTAGCTATGGACCCGTAGGTCTGAGGTAAACTACTCACGCTTCATCGGAAGGGTAATAGGGTTGATGTAGAAGCCCTCCGTGATCGAATCCCCCTCCGGCAGGGTGCCAGAAAAGGCCCCTATATGGGATCTCACGGGAACAGAAGGTTGTGGCGGTGGAAAAGTCTTTTCGTGGATGCTTCTGGTGGTTTGGGAACATATGTGAATATATAGGCGAAAGAATTAGGTCAGGGGAGTCATGGGGGGCCCACAAGATAGGGGGGCGCGCCCTCCACCCTTGTGGCCGCCTCATGGCTCTTCCGACTTCATCTCCTAGTCTCCTGGGTGTCTTCTGGTCCAAGAAAAATCATCGCAAAGGTTTTATTCTGTTTGGACTCCGTTTGGTATTCCTTTTCCACGAAGCTAAAAAACAAGGAAAAAAAAACTGGCACTGGGCTCTAGGTTAATAGACTAGTCCCAAAAATAATATAAAATAGCATATTAATGCATATAAAACATCCAAAACAGATATTATAATAGCATGGAACAATAACAAATTATAGATACGTTGGAGACGTATCAAGCATCCCCAAGCTTAATTCCTGCTCGTCCTCGAGTAGGTAAATGATAAAAACAGAATTTTTGATGTGGAATGCTACCTAACATATTTATCCATGTAATTTTTCTTTATTGTGGCATGAATGTTCAGATCCATAAGATTCAAAACAAAAGTTTAATATTGACATAAAAACAATAATACTTCAAGCATACTAACAAGGCAATTATGTCTTCTCAAAATAACATGGCTAAAGAAAGTTATCCCTACAAAATCATATAGTCTGGCTATGCTCCATCTTCATCACACAAAGTATTAAATCATGCACAACCCCGGTTTCAGCCAAGCAATTGTTTTCACACTTTAGTATTCTCAAACTTTTTCAACTTTCACGCAATACATGAGCGTGAGTCATGGACAGAGCACTATAGGTGGAATAGAATATGGTGGTTGTGGAGAAGACAAAAAGAAGGAGATAGTCTCACATCAACTAGGCGTATTAACGGGCTATGGAGATGCCCATCAATAGATATCAATGTGAGTGAGTAGGGATTGCCATGCAATGGATGCACTAGAGCTACAAGTTTATGAAAGCTCAAAAAGAAACTAAGTGGGTGTGCATCCAACTCGCTTGCTCACGATGACCTAGGGCAATTTGAGGAAGCCTATCATTGGAATATACAAGCCAAGTTCTATAATGAAAAATTCCCACTAGTATATGAAAGTGTCAACATAGGAGACTCTCTATCATGAAGATCATGGTGCTACTTTGAAGCACAAGTGTGGTAAAAGGATAGTAACATTGCCCCTTCTCTCTTTTTCTCTCATTTTTTTTATTTTGGGCCTTCTCTTTTTTTTTTGCCTCCTTTTTTTTCGTCCGGAGTCTCATCCCGACTTGTGGGGGAATCATAGCCTCCATCATCATTTCCTCACATGGGACAATGCTCTAATAATGAAGATCATCACACTTTTATTTACTTACAACTCAAGAATTACAACTCGATACTTAGAACAAAATATGACTCTATATGAATGCCTCCGGCGGTGTACCGGGATGTGCAATGACTCAAGAGTGACATGTATGAAAGAATTATGAAAGGTGGCTTTGCCACAAATACGATGTCAACTACATGATCATGCAAAGCAATATGACAATGATGGTGCGTGTCATAATGAAACGGAACGGTGGAAGTTGCATGGCAATATATCTCGGAATGGCTATGCAAAGAAATATTACAATGATGGTGGCTGTTTTGAGGAAGCATATGGTGGCTGTTTTGAGGAAGGTATTTGGGTTTAATGCACCGGCGAAAATTGCGCGGCACTAGAGAGGCTAGCAAAGGTGGAAGGGTGAAAGTGCGTATAATCCATGGACTCAACATTAGTCATAAAGAACTCACATACTTATTGCAAAAGTCTATTAGTCATTGAAACAAAGTATTAGACGCATGCCCCTAGGGGAAGGGTTGGTAGGAGTTAACCATCGCGCGATCCCGACCTCCAGACAAAGGAAGGCAATCAATAAATAAATCATGCTCTGACTTCGTCACATAACGGTTCACCATACGTGCATGCTACGGGAATCACAAACTTTAACACATGTATTTCTACAACCCACAATTACTCACTAGCATGACTCTAATATCACCATCTCTATATCTCAAAACAATCATAAGGAATCAAACTTCTCATAGTATTCAATGCACTTTATATGAATGTTTTTATTATATGTCCCTTGGATGCCCATTATATTAGGACTAAATTCATAACCTAAACGAATTACCATGCTGTTTAAAGACTCTCAAAATAATATAAGTGAAGCAAGAGAGTTCAATAATTTCTATAAAATAAAGCCACCGCCGTGCTCTAAAAAGATATAAGTGAAGCACTAGAGCAAAATTGCCTAGCTCAAAAGATATAAGTGAAGCACATAGAGTATTCTAATAAATCACGATTCATGCGTGTCCCTCTCAAAAGGTGTGTTCAGCAAGGATGATTATGGAAAACTAAAAAGTAAAGACTCAAATCATACAAGACGCTCCAAGCAAAACACATATCATGTGGTGAATAAAAATATAGCCTCAAGTAAAGTTACCGATAGACGAAGACGAAAGAGGGGATGCCTTCCGGGGCATCCCTTAGGCTCTTGGTTGTCCTTGAATATTACCTTGGGGTGCCTTGGGCATCCCCAAGCTTAGGCTCTTGCCACTCCTTATTCCATAGTCCATCAAATCCTTACCCAAAACTTGAAAACTTCACAACACAAAACTCAACACAAAATCTCATAAGCTCCGTTAGTATAAGAAAATAAATCACCACTTTTGGTACTGTTGTGAACTCATTCTTTATTTATATTGGTGTAATATCTATTGTATTCCAACTTTTCCATGGTTCATACCCCATGATACTACCCATAGATTCATCAAAATAAGCAAACAACACATCGAAAACAGAATCTGTCAAAAACAGAACAGGCTGTAGCAATCTGTAAACTTCGCATACTTCTGTAATCTAAAAATTCTGAAAAATTAAGACATCCTGGGAAATTTGTATATCAATCATGTGTAAAAAATTCAGATCCAATTGACGTTTCTGTGAATTTATAAAATTCCTGGAGTGAGCGCAAAAGTTTCTGTTTTTCAGCACGATCAAATTAACTATCACCGTAGGTCATCCTAAAAGTCTTACTTGGCACAAACACTAATTAAAACAAAAAACCACATCTAACCAGTTGCTAGATGAATTATTCAAAGCAAAACAGGAGCAAAAAGTAAAGAACAAAAATAAAATTGGGTTGCCTCCCAACAAGCGCTATTGTTTAACGCCCCTAGCTAGGCATAAAAACACAAATAGATCTAGGTATTGTCATCTTTGGTATGCAATTCTTCAATTGCACACTTATAATCCTTAGGAGATTCTTTGGTTTTATCTATGATCAAACTCCTAGGCAAGAAATCAAGAAATTCATTCGTGGCAATTGGTTCCTTAATAAAAAAAAAAAATTGGGGTGAACACTTATTGTTTTGAGATCTTCATTTTCTTTACTAGAAGATTCTCCTTTATTCTTAGGAACGTAAATAAACTTGGCAGTCTTAGTAGGAGGAAGATTTTGAGTAGTTTTAACGGAGGAAAAAGCGGAACCCAGGTTGGTAATAATATCTTCTAGTTTACCAATTCTAGTAGAGTCTTGATCTATCTTTTCATTAACTATGGGTTCCCTTTCCCTAAGATTCTTTAAATTAACTCCTACCTTAGATCCATATTGAGTAATATGATTATGAATCTTTTTATCCAAATTTTCAATCAATTCTATGGTCGCAATTTTATTCTCAATAATATCAAGCCTTTGCATCACATGTTCCAAGGTTAAAACAGTTCCATTGATTAAAAGAGGTGGAGGACCTAACAAATCTATCATAGCATTGTAAGAATCAAAAGTATGGCTCCCTAAGAAATTTCCCCCGGTAATGGTATATAGATCATATCTATTCCAAGGATTAATGCCCAAATAAAAATTGCGAAGAAGAACGACAGTAGATTGCTTTCGAGTAGATCTATTCTGAGCATTGCAAATTCTATACCAAGCATCTTTTAAGTTTTCTCCCTCCCTTTGCTTAAAATTGAGGACTTCATTATCGGGAGTGTTAATAATGATGGGAGGACTAGCCATGAAAGCAAGACAAGCGAAGAAAAAGGCAAATCTTTTCGAAAATTGTTTTAGAAGTGGGGGAGAGGAAAACGAGAGGCAAATGGCGAATAATGTAATGCAAGAGATGAGAGTTTTATGATGGGTACTTGGTATGTCTTGACTTGGCGTAGATCTCCCCGGCAACGGCGCCAAAAATTCTTCCTGCTACTTCTTGAGCTTGCGTTGGTTTTTCCCTTGAAGAGGAAAGGGTGATGCAGCAAAGTAGAGATAAGTATTTCCCTCAGTTAGAGAGATATAAATCCCAAGTGACTCAGAGAATAGAGCTATGCTCCCTGGCAACGGCGCCAAAAAAAGGTCTTGATAACCCACAAGTATAGGGGGTCGCAACAGTTTTCGAGGGTAGAGTATTCAACCCAAATTTATTGATTCGACACAAGGGGAGCCAAAGAATATTCTCAAGTATTAGCGGCTGAGTTGTCAATTCAACCACACCTGAAAGACTTAATATCTGCAGCAAAGTATTTAGTAGCAAAGTAGTATGGAAGTAACGGTAACGGTGGCAAGAGTGACAGTAGCAGTTTTGTCGTGATTGTAATAGTAGCAACGGAAAAGTAACTTAGCAAAGATCAATATGTGAAAAGCTCATAGGCAATGGATCAGTGATGGATAATTATGTCGGATGGCATTCATCATGCAACAGTTATAACATAGGGTGACACAGAACTAGCTCCAATTCATCAATATAATGTAGGCATGTATTCCGTATATAGTGATACGTGCTTATGAAAAAGAACTTGCATGACATCATTTGTCCTACCCTCCCGTGGCAGCGGGGTCCTAATGGAAACTAAGGGATGTTAAGGCCTCCTTTTAATAGAGAACCGGACCAAAGCATTAGCACTTAGTGAATACATGAACTCCTCAAACTACGGTAATCACCGGAAAGAATCCCAATTATTGTCACCTTGGGGTATGCGGATCATAACACGTAATAGGTGTCTATAACTTGCAAGATAGGATCAAGAACACATATATATATTCATGAAAACATAATAGGTTCAGATCTGAAATCATGGCACTCGGGCCCTAGTGACAAGCATTAAGCATAGCAAAGTCATAGCAACATCAATCTCAGAACATAGTGGATACTAGGGATCAAACCCTAACAAAACTAACTCGATTACATGATAGATCTCATCCAACCCATCACCGTCTAGCAAGCCTATGATGGAATTACTCACGCATGGCGGTGAGCATCATGAAATTGGTGATGGAGGATGGTTGGTGATGACGATGGCGTCGATTTCCCCTCTCCGGAGCCCCGAACGGACTCCAGATCTGCCCTCCCGAGGAAGAACAGGAGGTGGCGGCGGCTCCGTATCGTGAAACGTGATGAACTCTTCTCCTTGATTTTTTTCTGGATGAATAGGCTTATATGGAGCTGGAGTTGGAGTCGGAGGGGGCCTGTGGGGCCCACAGGCTGCCAGGGCCCGCCCTAGGGGGGGGGGCGCCCCTGGCTTGTGTCCAAACGGTGGGCCCCCTTCAGTTGATTCTTTCACCAATATTTTTTATTAATTCCAAAAATATTCTCCGTAAATTTTTAGGTCAATCCGAGAACTTTTATTTCTGCACAAAAATAACACTAAGGCAATTCTGCTGAAAACAACGTCAATCCGGGTTAGTTTCATTCAAATCATGCAAATTAGAGTCCAAAACAAGGGCAAAAGAGTTTGGAAAAGTAGATACGATGGAGACGTATCACTATGCAATTTTTTTTCTATACTATACATGATACAACATTAAAATATAAAAAGGAAAAAACAGAAAGAAAAAAAAACTAGTTAGTGAAAAAAAACAATATATGCAAATTCCACCGTTCATCTATATACATACATACATTGTATACATACATACATATACTAAGCATCTACAACATCTAGTGAAAAAAAACAATCTATGAAAAAAAGGTGAACAAAATTAAGGAGGGAGGCTCACCGACCGGGATCGTCGGGGCGGAGGGAGGCGGGGAGGACGCCGGACACGGAGGAGCGGCGCCGGAGACAGAGGAGGACGCTGGAGGCGGGGAGGAGCGGCAGCGGCGCCGGCGTGGGCTCGGGCCGCGGCGACTTGTAGAGGAGCGGTCGTCAATCACGAGGCGGGCACGCGCGGAGGAGCAGTGGCGGCGGGCAGCGTGGCGGCGCCGGCGCGGGCTCGGGCGGCGCTTGGGAGAAGAGCGGCCGGACGGCGACGTCGAGGTCCTGCAGCCTGGCGGCGTCGTGGTCTTCGGCGCCGTCGGGGGAAACTAGATGAGTTTGGAAATTTTGCTAAGTGCTGCTTATATACAGAGACCTTTAGTCCCGGTTGCTGGATCCAACCGGGACTAAAGGCCCCCCTTTAGTCCCGGTGCGAGCCAGCAACCGGGACTAAAGGTGAATTTCACCAGGCCGAGCGGCGGGAAGCCCAGGCCTTTAGTCCCGTTTGGTGGATCCAACTGGGACTAAAGGGTGTTTAGTCCCGCTTGGTGCCACGCACCGGGACTAAAGGTGGCCTTTATTCCCGGTTGGTGGCTCCAACCGGGACTAAAGGGTTGGTCCTGGCGTGATGGAAGTTTAGTCCCACCTCGCCAAGCGAGAGGCACTCGCACCTGTTTATAAGCCCCGCTGCGATATCCGTCTCGAGCTCCTCTCTAAAGCAGGCAGTACATGCCTAATGTTCCTCTCTGCCCTCTGGGGCCTACTTGCCCTGCAGGCCTGCATCCTGGCCCATATTTAGTTGGGTTTCTAGTCGTATGCAGGCCGTGGTGGAGTAGTAGGCGGGCATTTTTTTTATTTTTTGCATAAATTTTTTAGTCCCGGTTGGTGGCTCCAACCGGAACAAAAGGTCTTTTCCAGTTTTTTTTGTTTTTTGCTCTATTTTTTGCTTTTGTTTCTACTTACAGCCAAATATTTAGAGTTTTTGAGTGAATCTTTTTGGTTTAGGTCACAAAAATTATAAACTTTCTGTTAGTGCCAGTAGTTTTCAAATTTAAATAGTTTAAATTTGAATTCTTTGAAATTTGTGTGAATCACTAGTTTGTGAATAACTTTACTTTAAAAATAGATTTTTGAGTGATTCTTTTTCCTACTGTTTAATATTAGTGTGTTTTATCAGTATGTTCAATTTGGTAATTTTTAGGTTATTTTAAATAGGTATTTTAATCAAAAACAGATTTTGTTTAGCTCTTTTAGTTTTATAGCTCAAAAAAATCAATAAATGCATGAAAAATAGCAAATGAAGTCAGAAAGGGTTGAAAATTATTGATGTGGCTTTGAATGGTGCATATTGAATGCACAAAAATTCTGGAGTTAAAATAAGTTTAAAAAAATAAAATGCCTTTGTAACAGATGAGTTTTCGTCCGAAACCCCGATACTTCGAAAGAGATTGTCCAGTTTGTACACGAAGTGCATCCAGTTTTTGCCGTAACCCTCTTAACTTTTCAGCACATGCTATGTGGGTGAAATGATGATACCATGCCAAGTTTCAACCTTTTCAGAGTTCATTTGTAGTGCTTTTCAATTTCAGGGTCATTTAGCTCAAAAAAATCAATAAATGCATGAAAAATAGCGTTCCTTCGCGTTTTAAATGCCGAAACACATATATACCCTAACTATTACAAAGATTCCCTTAGGTTTGTCCGAAGTGGGACTTTCCAGATAAGTCCGGAAACTCACTAAAGAAGAAAGTGATGACGATGAAGCCGGTCACATCCCAGAGTGGGATCTTGGGGTATAAAACTTTTTCTTCGCGTGTGTCCCTTTGCGCCGTAACCATGGACAATCTTCATCATTTAACAGGATGCTTGGGTCAGTCTTCACTGTGAAGGGAGCAATTTCATGAAACTTTTCATAATCTTCTGACATGTTTATCTTGTCCTCCACTCCCACAATGTTTCTTTTCCCTGAAAGAACTATGTGGCGCTTTGGCTCATCGTATGATGTATTCGCTTCCTTATCTTTTCTTTTTCTTGGCTTGGTAGACATGTCCTTCACATAGAAAACCTGCGCCACATCATTGGCTAGGACGAATGGTTCGTCTGTGTACCCAAGATTGTTGAGATCCACTGTTGTCATTCCGTACCGCGGGTCTTCCTTTACCCCGCCTCTAGTCAGATTGACCCATTTGCACCGAAACAAAGGGACCTTCAAATCACGTCCATAGTCAAGTTCCCATATCTCCTCTATGTAACCATAATATGTGTCCTTTGGCCTATTGGTGTTTCCTACATCAAAGCGGACACCACTATTTTGGTTGGTGCTTTTTTTATCTTGGGCGATCATGTAAAATGTATTCCCATTTATCTCGTACCCTTCGAAAGTCGATATAGTCGAAGATGGTGACTTGGCCAGCAAGTACATCTCATCTCCAACAGTTTCATCATGCATGAGACGTGTTTGCAACCAACCGCCGAATGACGCCATGTGTGTACGTTTGACCCAGGGCTCAGACCGCTCCAGGTTCTTGGAGCGTACACTATCCAGGTGTTCCTCGATATACGGAGCCACCAAGCTGGAATTTTGTAGAAGTGTGTAGTGTGCTTGCGCCCAAGAATGCCCGTCCATACATATTACTGAATCCTTTCCTAGCATGCCTTTTCCACCCAGTCTGCCCTCATGCCGCGATTCGAGAACACCAATCGGCTTAAGGTCAGGAATAAAGTCAACACAAAACTGAATGACCTCCTCTGTTTCATGGCCGTTGGAGATGCTTCCTTCTAGCCTAGCATGGTTATGAACATATTTCTTTAAGACTTCCATGAACCTCTCAAAGGGGAACATATTGTGTAGAAATACAGGACCCAGAATGGCAATCTCGTCGACTAGATGAACTAGGACGTGCATCATGATATTGAAGAAGGATGGTGGGAACACCAACTTGAAACTGACAAGACATTGCACCAACTCATTCTGTAACCTTGGTAGGATTTCTTGATCGATTACCTTCTAAGAGATTGCATTAACGAATGCACATAGCTTCACAATGGCTAATCGAACGTTGTCCGGTAGAAGCCCCCTCAATGCAACCGGAAGCAATTGCGTCATAATCACGTGGCAGTCATGAGACTTTAGGTTCTGGAATTTTTTCTCTGCCATATTTGTTATTCCCTTTATATTCGACGAGAAGCCAGGCGGGACCTTCATACTGAGCAGGCATTCAAAGAAGATTTTCTTCTCTTCTTTGGTAAGAGCGTAGCTGGCAGGACCTTCTTTGATACTGCTTTGGATGCATGCTGTCTTTTCCGTGCATACGTTGCTGGTCCTCCCGTGCCTCCGGTGTATCTTTTGTCTTCCCATACACGCCCAAGAAGCCTAGCAAGTTCACGCAAAGATTCTTCGTCACGTGCATCACGTCGATTGCAGAGCGGACCTCCAAGTCTTTCCAATAGGGTAGGTCCCAAAATATAGATTTCTTCTTCCACATGGGTGCGTGTCCGTCAGCGTCATTCGGAACAGATTGTCCGCCAGGACCCTTTCCAAAGATTACTTTTAAATCCTTGACCATATCAAGTATATCATCACTAGTACGGTGGCGAGGCTTCTTCCGGTGATCTGCCTCACCTTTGAAATGCTTGCCTTTCTTTCTTAAGAGATGCTTGATCGGAAGAAATCGACGATGTCCCAGGTACACATTCTTCTTACATTTATCCAAATATATACTTTGGGTATCATCTAAACAGTGCGTGCATGCGTGGTATCCCTTGTTTGCCTGTCCTGAAAGGTTACTAAGAGCAGGCCAATCATCGATGGTTACAAACAGCAACGCTCGTAGGTCAAATTCCTGCTGTTTGTGCTTATCCCACACACGTACACCTTCTATACTCTGGCCTTAGGTACACATCAATGTCGTTGCCGGGTTGCTTGGGGCCTTGGATGAGCACTGGCATCATAAAGAACTTCCGCTTCATGCACAACCAAAGAGGAAGGTTATAGATACATAGAGTCATAGGCCAGGTGCTATGATTGCTGCTCTGCTCCCCAAAAGGATTAATGCCATCTGCAATTAAACCAAACCATACATTCCTTATGTCATCTGCAAAGTCCCGCCACTTTCTCTCGATTTTTCTCCACTGCGACCCGTCAGCGGGTAATCTCAACTTCCCGTCTTTCTTACGGTCTTCTTTGTGCCATCGCATCAACTTGGCATGCTCTTTGTTTTGGAACAAACGTTTCAACCGTGGTATTATAGGAGCATACCATATCACCTTGGCAAGAATCCTCTTCCTGGGGCGCTTGCCCTCAACATCATCAGGCTCATCGCGGCTGATCTTATAGCGCAATGCACCGCATACCAGGCATGCATTCAAATTCTCGTACTCCTCACCGCGGTAGAGGATGCAGTCATTAGGGCATGCATGTATCTTCTGCACCTCTAATCCTAGAGGGCAGACAACCTTCTTTGCTTCGTACGTACTGTCGGGCAATTCGTTGTCCTTTGGAACCATCTTCTTAAACATTTTCAGCAACTTTTCAAATCCCTTGTCAGTTACACCATTCTCTGCCTTCCATTGCAGCAATTCCAGTGTGGTACCGAGCTTTTTCTTGTTATCTTTGCAATTTGGGTACAACAATTTCTTGTGATCCTCTAACATGCGCTGTAACTTCAACTTCTCCTTTTTACTTGCGCAGTTTCTCTTTGCATCAGCAATGGCCCGACCAAGATCATCAGCGGGCTTATCTGATGCCTCTTCTTCAGCTTCTTCCCCCATTGTAGTACCATCGTATTCAGGGAACCCAGGATAGCTGTCATCATCCTCTTCTTCTTCATTCTCTTCCATTAGAACCCCTCTTTCTCCGTGCTTGGTCCAACAGTTATAGCCGGACATGAAACCGGACGTAAATAGGTGGACGTGAATGACTCTTGAGCTAGAGTAATTGTTATCATTCTTACAGATAGCACATGGACAACACATAAAACCATCATCCCGCTTGTTTGCCTCAGCCGCACGCAGAAAAGTATGCACGCCATCAATGAACTGGGGAGAGCGTTGGTCATCGTACATCCATTACCGGCTCATCTTCATTACACAACACCGAAAAGACCAAATTAATACAAGTTCATACATAAAGTTCATACACACTTATTCTCATAAAATGCAACAATAAATGCGATCAAGATCACAACTAAGGTAACAATTGATCCACCAGCATAGTGATACCAAGCCTTTTTATTAACGGCATATTTTCTAATCTTTCTAATCTTCAAGCGCATTGCATCCATCTTGATCTTGTGATCATCGACGACATCGGCAACATACAACTCCAATTTCATCTTCTCTTCTTCAATTCTTTTCATTTTTTTCTTTCAAATACTCGTTTTCTTTTTCAACTAAATTTAACTTCTCGACAAGAGGGTCGGTTGCAATTTCCGGTTCACATATCTCCTAGATAAAAATATCTATGTCAACTTGATGGGCATAATTGTCATAAACGCGAAATGCAACAAATAGTTATAAAAGAGAATATATATATACCACATCCGAATCATAAACCGGATGAGGGCCGACGGGGACGGATATCAAAACCATGCCACTATGTATAACAAACAACCATACAGGTAAGAAAATTATACAAATAACTATCTAAATCATAGAAACATGATTTTTTTTATAAAAAGGATAAGAACAAGAGGCTCACCAAGGTGGTGCCGGCGATGGGACGGTGCGGGCGATCGACGGTGGTTAGGACGGGGACGGGAAGGCACTAAGTAAACCACACCTACACATATGCAAACTAAGAAGTTAATTTGAGCTCAAATTGCATATAAATCAATTAAACTCCCACATAATTACTCCCAAACTAAAACCCACAAATCACTATACTTATAGAGCATTGCACGAGCTAATCTAGCAATGAAAGATGAAAGGACAAAGTTGCTAACCTTTGTGAACACTTGGATAGATGGGGTCCCTTCAAATCTTGACAAATCTTTGGCAAAAATGGAGGATGAGCTCGAGCAAGGGGAAGAACAGAGGAGAGAAAGGGGAAAACATAGAGAATGGGCTCGGGCTGGACGAAGGGTTTATATAGGGACGTCTTTAGTCCCGGTTGGTTATACAAACCGGGACTAAAGGTCCACCTCTAGTCCCGGTTTGTGATACAAACCGGGACTAAAGGGGCTCATGGGGTCCCAAGCCTGACGCCAGCCTGCCACCACCCCTTTAGTCCCAGTTGGTCATACCAACCGGGACTATAGGTCCATCTCTAGTCCCGATTGGTGTTACCAACCGGGACTGAAGGGGCTCGTGTGGGCCCAAGCCTGCCACCAGCCTGCCACCACCCCTTTAGTCCCGGTTTGTATCACAAACCGGGACTATAGGTAGAAAATGAACCGGGACTAATGATGCCCATGCCCCCGACTGCTCCTAGCCGTTGGAACCGGGACTAATGGTCACATTAGTCTCGGACCGTAATCAAACCGGGACTAAAGGGGCGGACGAAAGGTCTGTTTTCTACTAGTGATTGTTAAATGTTTCTTCTATGAGCAAATTTTGGTAATGGAATGACATTCATGGAGGTCTCAAAAAAAAAAAAACAAAATCAATGCATCAAAATGTTTCCAAAATATAGAATTATTAGAGCATCGGTTTTGTTTTTTCTTTTGCCGAGAGCATTGGGAATGTTTTTTTATCATGAATATTTTTACTATTTTTTTGTATTTTACTATTGATCAGGGTGCATATGCACACGGGAGTAGAAACTCCACATCCTTAATTATTATATTTGTGTGCATAAGACAAACAATAGACAATATGGAAAAACAAGTATAACACGCATGATACAAGCACATAATTATTCAGAATTGCATAGCTCGGATAGAGAACCACAAATAAGTTTTTTATTTCTATGCAGCAACACAGCGGAAGAATGCTCCGGTTATAAAGGTACGCAGCAACACAGCCCGCTTCCCTTACAAAGGGGAATGAAGTAAGGCATGCCCATACCCGTGCAAATTGCTTTGCATCCAGGGTCTATGTCACATGGATCCAGCTCCTTGCACCTGACCCGTTTAGTACGTTCTGCAAAATACAACACATACACATTTATCAAAAAAGGTGCATTTTTTTACAACTTAACAGAGGTTTGCTTCTGCATACCACCTGCTTAAACTTTACAAATTTACCTTATAAAGGATGAAGGAGGTGGTAGTCACAACCACAGCCTCCACGTCGCTCTGAAATCGCTATGAATAGTGCATCGAGCGAGCGAGCGAGCGGGCAGCGTGGGCCAGCGACCAGCGAGAGCGATTCCCTGCCTAGCCTCTGTCGATGACGCCTGGGCCCGGTCGCACGTGCGAGCAGAGAAGCGAGCGAGCGATCCCGTGACCTACCGCTTCTCCCCCGCGCCCCCGCCGCCTCTACTCCTCTCCTTTCCCACGCCCCCCGCCTCCTCTCCTGCCGCCGCCGCCGCCGGAGAGGCTCGCCTCCGCGCCCCGCGTCCTTTCTTGACCACAACCTCGCCGCCGCCTCCTCCCTTCTGTTCTCTCCTCGAAGAGCCAGCGCGTGGGCTGGTCGCTGCCGCCTCTCAGCGTCCTGGTGAGGGCTCGATTGATGCGGCCGACGGCGAGCGCCGGTGAGTGACGGGGAGCCCGCCACCTCTCCTATGTCATCCCTACCGCCATGGCCTAGCGCACCCTCGCCATCGACCACCCCGAGCTCGAGCTCTCTCTCTCTCTCTGGGGAACTGCTGGCCGGGTTCTGAAGGTGGAAAAGGAGACCCAGGGGAAGTCAACGTTCTGATGGGGGCTCGATTAATGCGGCCGACGGCGAGCGCCGGTGAGCGACGGGGAGGCCGGCACCTCCCCTGACCTCCTTCTAGGTTCCCGATCTGGAGTGGGAGGGACGGACGCTGGCGAGGCCAACCTCCCCTTCACACGCAGGTGCCCCCCCTCTCCCCTCCGTGCCTCTCTCTCTCTCTCTCTTTCCTGACCCCCTCGTTCTTGTTACACATGGAGAGAGCTATTATGGCTGAAGGAGAATGTTTTTGCTTGAGGAGCCAACCTTGCTGCACAATGTTGTTCTGCATCTTTTACCTTTTCATTTCCTTTGGGTGAAAGATATTGTTCCATCTTAAGAAGATACTCTGTTTATTACATGGAACAATAGTCACATACAAAGTTCTTCTGCCAAATGTTTTTGTGTATGCAAGTAAGATCGATGCCCTGCTAATTCATTGTGTAATCTTATTCTGTAGATCTGGCATGGAAGAGAAGAAACCCAAGGTTAATTATGAGGTCAGGGTACCCTTTAAGGACAACGGTTGTTCAGTTTTTCTTTCAGTTTCTTCATGTTTTGCTGATGATTGGTTGTTGTTTGATTTTTTTCCTTTTGCTTGTAGTTCACTGACATGACTGTCGGTGCTTGCAGGAGGGCGGCAACGGAATAAATGTACTGAAAATAGGTGGTTATCAGAGATGCTGAATTCATGCTCGGTGAGTGCCTTGCTTAGATCAGTTGTGCATGCCCCTAAAATTTTAGGTTCATAGCAGTTGAATAGTCTTGATGTGAGTTGCTATTTTAGTTATGAATGTTCTTTTCTGATGCACATGAATGGCACATTCCGGTTCTATTTTAAAGCTATGGATTTACTGCTTTTGGATCTCTACAGGTGCTGATAACTTCGCTGTAGATCAGAGCTGAGCAGATACACAAAATGTTCTTGAGCTTAGAGACACATATCCTTGAGAAACACAAGTATGGCTATTCTCTTGCGTCCTGTTCAGTTTCATGTTTCTTGGATCGACTTTTCCACACGTTCAGCTTCAAGCTCCAATCATGGGTTTTGTCAACTGGGAGTGTGTGCACTAAGCTAGGGGCGACAAGGAACTCTCACACTAACAGGGTTCTATCAAGATTCCCTGTTTCTGTCCATCCTTACCAGACATTCGTTTGCAACTGAACCTAGAAGAAATTTAATTCACTGGTCAAATTTGTATCTATGGCACTGAATTGGTTTTCTGAGTTTTGTTAGCTCAGAGATTGTACACTAAGGCAGGGTGACCAAAAACTCACACCGACAGTGTTCCATCGAGATTTCTTGTTTCTGTCCATGAAATTTGTGAGATAGGTGAAATTCTTCTGTTTTGTGCGCTCTTACTAGACGTTTTTTTCTTACTGTACCCCCAAATGCAAATCTATACTGAAACAGTAATACAAGAAACTTAAGAATGAATCCATACATGATACTGTTTTGAAAATGAAAATTCCTAATATGGAGGCCCTTGAGTTTGAACCTTAAACCCCATACCTGAATATAAAAATGGATATCGATATTTCTCATGAATCATTTTTATACTAACTGCACACAATAGCACTGATGGGAACAATGTTGCTGATTTACATATTGTGCACGCAACACATGTGCTATTTTGTTTGCTTATTTTTGTCGGGTAGCATACTACGTACATGTTCTGCAGCCCACAAGACTATCAGCTACAGACAAGTTGGTTGGTATATTAGCACTGAAATCTCGGAGACGGAGATATGATGCATCTCAAAGGCCCATTGTTGTTCTGCTAAAATGTAAGTCCTCATTTCACAGATACATAGGCTGAACGACACTCTTAACAAGAAGGACCTTGAATATTGGAGAGCTTGCTTTCCTGTTAACACTTAGCAGCGTAGATGTTGTTCATCATAAGAATAAAGTGTTCGAATTTGCTGCTACTTCTTTTTCTGGTTCTCAACTGTCAACCAATACATCAGTTGGTCCTCATAATCTTACTCCCTTTTCAATATATCACTGAAATCTTAATAATCAATCTGTGTCCCTTTCTCCTGAACTGTCATATCTGCAAGTCTTATTTACTGTCAGATTGTTCCTTTCATAATTATTGTGTGTTTCAGAGTTTTAGTTAGATTAAATCAATGCCTTTTATAGGTTGTTTACTAGAACGGCCGGAATTGAACTGCAGAACACGTCAACAGATCACATAAGTGTACTTATGATCTTTGCATTGTGTAGACAGTTGATCAAGTATGGTTTCTCACGAATGTCAACTTGTTGAAAATTTTTGTTTACTGTTTTGCCAATATTTTATTCCAGCTTCGTCGGTAGTTGTAACATAAGGTTATTTCCTGAAAGAACTTATGGCTTACCCAAACCTGCACACATTGTGTCGTCTAACTCTTTACAAACTGAAATCGTGAGATAAAAATATCTTTAATAATTTCCACTGCCAACCTTATGTTCTTACTCGAATGTGCATGTTGTCGTTTTTCATGCAACACTTATGGTGTTGTAATTGGTTTCCCGATTTGCTACACCTGGAAGTATCCCTCCGGTCACAACGATGAGACATATCCCATATATTTCCCTTTGTTACTTCTAATTCTTTGTTTCAGGTGCTACGCTGCTCGTTCATGGATATGCTCTGTTTGGACTGGGGAGTGCGCCGTTGCGCCGTCTTTATTCGTGAAAAATGTCTTCCGTCAAGGTACTTTTGTTCTTCATCTCATTGCTTCCCAGCTTTGCTCCGCCAATTGTTTGTTCCTGTTTGTTATGTATTTTGTGTTGCCCATTCAGTATCGGTGACATGTAGTGGTTTGTTTTGGAGCTTCTTCCATAGTACCATATATGCCACATAAGGTAATTTGATGGGGTTATCTCTTTTCCTGCTTGTATTGTTCTTATAAATTAGAGCAAGGATGGAGACTTTTCAGAACTTTGGACTTGATCTGTACGTGTAGTTAATTTCAGGTTATCCACAGATCAAAAATTATAATGATACTAAGATTTTGTCTTATCAAAGCTTGTATTCTTTTGTCATCACTACATAAAGCTGCTTGGATCTGCATTGTTAGAACTTGCTCTGCTTTTCTCCTGTTGTTCAGATAGATATATGCTTATTCAAGTTTGGACTTGCTATCCAACATTTTTCCACTGAAGGCTTTGAATTGTTGTGCAGTAATTAATTTCAATCCCATGTGTATCATGGAACTCCTTGGTCAATATTTCTAATTTTCTGTTCTTTCCAATTTGTTATTGCAATTCACCACATAGTTTAATTTCTTAGACCTCGTGCATTTTCACAATTAATGTCTTTCTAGAACTTAGTACAAAACTTGAATATTTTAGGTAATCGGAGTGAAATTGATATTTAGGATCTATTGAGAGCATTGTACTAAATCATGTTCACAAAACTTATTATTTTTCTAACCTCTAGAGGCCTCCGTGTTCTCAGAGCTCCTTATTTGGATCTTTGTGGATGGGTGAGCCTGTTTGCTTGCTGCCTTGCTGGTGTTGGAGACATGTGGTTGCTCTGTTTACTGAAACGAAGGAAAATATACGAGTATCATGTGCCAAGCATTTCCTACTTCACCATGGCTAGCAGTTAGTTTCTACTAGCATGAAATCTACACATAACAGAGATCCTAAGCATTGGAATTGCTTGCTGTCCAGAAATCATTTTCGTGGTACTCCTTTTTGTATTGTTGCATTCTGTGTATGTTTTTCCGCGAAGATTGTATCACCTACAGCATAGCTTACAAGTTATTCATCTCATGTCGTAGATCATCTGCTTGTAAGAGGTCATGAGGTTTCAAATTTTATTGATCCTTGAACATTTTATAAATGGCACCTGCAGAACGTCTAAACGAATTTGCAAGTGTGTACATTGGAGGTTGATTTTGGAATGGGTATATGTTTTGCCTTGCATGTTTCCCTTTTGATTAGTTCCTTTCATTGCCTCCTTAACAATCGTCTCCGCTTTTCTTTACTTAAAACTGTTTCTCCGCTCTAGGTGGAAGGATTTGTGGTAGGTGTACTTAGTTTAGTGATCTGGCCGAGTAAGCTCAATCTACACCTTAACACTTTTTATGAATTTAGGATTTCTTTTATGTAATCTGCCCAAGTGAGCTCAGATGGCTGAGCAATGATAGATCCGGCTAGAAGGTGCCAAGCATATGAGCTTATTGTGTGATATTGTTTGGTTAAAACATTTACCTATTTTAATCCATTACTTTAGATTTTGCTTCTCAAGTTTTGTATTTGTTGCCCAAAAATAATTGTCTTATATACAATAGCCTACAGGTATTTGATTGCATGTATCTATGATTGCATATATCTATGTGTGTTTGACTTAAAAGCTCAGATAGTTCTTTTATTTCTGCAGGGGAAATTGCGATGCTTATTACGAATTGTTGCAAGAAAGTATTTCAACTGTTTTGGTGTAAGGATGTTGCTTTTTAGTATGATACCCATATCTTAGTGGCTTGGAGCAACAAGCATAAAAAAATACGAGCCTCGACTTTGGGCCGGCCAACGTTACTGGACCAGCCACCGTTGATCCACTTTACCCCTCTCACGTGACCTTATCCATCCGTCTTCAGCAGCATCCGCTAAAGGTCTCTCACTCCACCCATTTTCTCAATCCGCATCTGACCGAGAACACCAACAACAAGATCTGGTCCCTCCGCAACAAGATTTGGCAGCTCCATCCACACATCGCGCCACAAGGTCAGTTCATTACCTAACCCTATGTAGATTTACCCCCTGCAACCAAATCCAATCAAAACATTAGTACCACGCATGTTAGCCATGGCCGACAGATCAATACACAAGAGCACAGAATAGAGGGGAATCCAAGAGACAAACCTACCTTCCTGATAAAGTTGAACATCCGCCTGCAGCAGAATGTTGCTCACTCAAGGACGACCTCCACACGGTCGCCAGGCTCTAACGCCTCAGCGACCGCCCCTATGTCACACACCATCACGCATCAAACCAGATAGCAAAATATACTTTCTTAAACAGAGAAGGTTAATATAGTATTTGCATCATTCAACAACTTCAGTTTACTTTGAATGCCACGTATTTCATCAGAATCAGACACAAACATGACTACTTCATATTTACTTCCATGGTCTAATCTTATAAATACTATTTCATCAAAGATAAGAAAATAATTTTTCTTACTCGCAAGGTTGAGAATACTTCTTAGTACAGAACAGCATAATTACTTAGAGCAGGCTCAGACCCTTGCTATTCTGGATTGTTTTATGATCTTCACACATGTCTCAAATTATGTGTCCAACCGATGTAATTCAGTTACTACGCCAGTGTATATCCCGCTATAAATTGATACACATTTACATACATATGTATTCATAAACTTAGTTTGCTCATACTGTCTTTTCTTTATCATCAGCCTACCATGATGGAAAAAATCAGGATCCCAACAAAAGTGCTCCTGGACACTATGATGCAGTAGCTAGGCCTTCCATATGCAGTGTACTCAACACAGGACGCAAGAGCAATAGGTCTTGATGCAACTATTGACTTCTATGCATCGAAGCACCAATTGGACAACAAACTTCCAAGGAAATTAATATCAATCTATGTATCCGGCAAAATGGAAGAGGCTGGAGACCAACTCGCAACCGAAGCTCTCAAGTACATGAAAAGCATCCACAATAAGGTCCTGCAAGACCTAAACTACGACAAGCTTGAGCTGGTTCAGCAAAAATGTAAGTCTCTTGAGCATCAACAGAAAGAAAAAGACGGCCTCATAGACTATTTTAGCAACAACTGGTGCAACAGCCTCAGTGGAGATCGCATGGCAGCAAAGGAGCTTTACCGTATAATAGATACGAATTTGACAGCCGGATCAACATCCAAAGAAAATGATCTAAATCATATTTTGTCACAAGATATGTTGTTGATCGTCTTAGTGATACAACCACGCAATCAGAGTATGATCTCCAGCAAACAAACAAATATTATTGGAGCCTGGACGATGATATTGCAGGAATCTCTGCTTTAGGTAATGATGGACCGCCAATGAATATTTAGGGCATATGTATCAACGGCTTTGCCTGATGATCATCGACGCATAACTACAACCATCTATATGATGCGCCAATACTATGTATATAAGCACTGGCTTCTCTTAAAACACTATGTATTTTCTATTTGCTTATGCTCATTGTAAATTTCTTAGAACAGTATGTATCAGCACTACGAGATCAATATATGCTATCATCAAGTAATATCATTGCTTCCTCTTTATCTACCATCATATGTATTCATTAAACTATCACATACACATGCTTTCAAAACCTGGCTGGCCAATGCTTTTTGCGCCATCGGCGCAACGGGTCATCTAGTATCGAGGAAAGATTAAAGGCGGAGATTAAGAGTTACCCCTTCACTAGAAAAGGGCTAGTTTGGTCTTTTATGTCCAAATCAATTGTTTCGATGTTCGATCTTCAGGCTCATGAGGCAATACACATGAGTAGCTCTGTCCAGGGTGGACGTGTTGCAAGCCAGTAGCAGCATAGTGGTTTCATATACATCCAGCTGCCGTTAGCAGTCTTATTTGATACCAAAAATCCAATCTTCCAAGTCTCATACGCTACACTAATTCAGGCCATATAAAGGTATTTTATTGAAAATTCACGCTCAAGCTCTTTTCTACCTACCGTACTAGCCACTCAAAAAACTACAACACACTGCATCGAGCATCCTCGACAATTATGGCTTTCAATAATCAAGAAGCCTACAATATTGCGTGTAATCACCGAGGGCCTATTATACGTCCTTCGTGTGGGAAATATTGGCAAACCAAGGAGCAGCGTGTGTCATAGAGAAGGCCACCCATTGTTGGTTATAGTTTCTTTATCGCGGAACGGGTGCTAATGTTGATTGTGGTATCTTGATTGGGTCATCGGTAAGATAGGGGTTGGAATTAGTTAATAGTCAATGTACATTAAAATACTTATTAAAGCAATTTTAACATTCGTGTAAATGCGTCGAGAAATAAGGAGATGTCTTACATACCGGTGCGTGCATGGCAGGATGGCAAGGTAGAACATATCATAGCAAGCACCAAGAATGCAACAACCACCGAGCACACGATTGTCGATCGTGTTGTGGTGCTCTTGGCGAGCGCCATGTGAACAAAGAGGTTGCTTCAATTCTATTCCTCCTTCTTCCTATGTTCTTGTGTCTTTTTGTCTTGCCAATAAACTCATTCGTTCACCTCTATTTATTAGGGAGGCCCATTAGCATCTTCTGTAATAATCTCGCAGCCCAAGTATATCTCTCAAATTATTGTTGTCATATCTTGATGGTTCTACATAAATGGCATACACTCTTCTATATAAATGCTATATATTTCATGTTATTTATATGTTTATATGTAGTACTAGTATCTATATAGATTCATAGTAAAATATTAGGCAATGATCTTGCATTTATTTCTGTCTTGCAATGGCATTAATGTCACAGTAGTATAGAAAATACTAAATATCTTCTTTGGTCAAATAAATGCCGCACATCTAACGTAATGATCTCGCATCCATGTATGTCTCCTACATTATTATCGCCACATCATGTTATTTCTACATCATGTCATACACTCTTGCATTTATTAAATGTAGTGCTAGTTTTTATATAGATTGCGATCAAATATTATGCAATGATCTTGCATCTATTTTTCTCATGCAATGGTATTAATACTGCATATCTTGATTGCTGAAATCAATGTTGCACATCTACTTCTTTTATTATTCTTTGTCTCTCTGTTTTCTTTATTTGCATATTTTATTTTTGTCGGTGTTTTCATAGAGAAGGAACACTGGCATTGGGTGAATTTTGATGAGGCAAAAAACCTAGATATTTATCATGCATTTATATGTCTCCTAAACCTAGATATTTCTATGTTTTTATGTCATCATTCTGAAAAGTATACCATCGAATTTGTATTTGAAATTGTTCCTATTAGTATAATTTTATGGCATACATAATGTATATTGTTGACACATATCATATCTTACTGATAGTCAAAGTAAATATCGAAATACATATTAGGCCTTCTAAACTGAACAGGAGGCGTACTATTTCATGTTGTTGTATTTAAATATGAAGGACCAAAGGGTTAAATGCATTTATCGAATGTTGCATTTATATTGTCTCCCTCTTTAAGGTAGCATAATGATATTGTACTATTAATATCTTGTTTGTTCAGATAAATAAATGTCAGGTACCATATTTTATATTTAGTTATTAGACGTATCATATTTTATATTTAGAATATAAATGCCTCTTATTGCTAAAGGTCTAGTATCATATTTTATATAATTGGACAAGCTAAATTCTTAACTTCTATGGTTAAGGTAGCATAAGAATTTGGCTTGTCCAATTATATCCACAGTCGTTGATTGAAGCATGAAACGTGCTCTCTCATCAACGTACCCGAGTATTCTGCCTCTCCCTTCTTTCCAACAAAAAATAAGAAAGAACCCAGAATATGATCCCTTGAAAAGAGGAAAATTTGGCATGTTCCATGTATTCATGAAACAGTTCCGATGAAATGGAAATACTCAGCACTTCCCCCAAAAAGTGGTCGCCGTATCAGAGACCGTACAAAAATAATGATATTTTCTTTAAAAAAATCCCGCTCATATCCAAATGAGTAAATGACGCTGAAGGCCATGGAACTTGTCTACTAGGTGCATTTTAGTCACACAACTTGTAAATTGGAAAAACACAACTTGTATTTAGTCAGCTTTACAAGGGTTGTTGCCAGGTCCTGTAGATCTTCAGTTATTGCCCCCCCTTGTACTGCTGACATCGCCCGCACTCGCCGGAGTCCAACGGAGTGCTCGATACATCGTTGCTCGGGATGACCTGGTGCACTCAAACGACGGAGGGGGCAATCCCGCATCGATGTGTGGCAGCATAGTGCAGCAGGATGGCCGGAAGCCACATCAACGACGAGCTATAGTGGTGGCGAAAGCCAGAGCAATGAGCAGGAACAACAAAGATCAGTACAGGGCTAGGGGTTCAGAACAAGATACAGTGTTTGCGTAGGCGAGGGAAGCTCGAGGGCGTCCACTTCGACGGCGGCAGCGGGCAGCGGAACAACCGCCCGCGGCAGAGTATGCCAGGGGATGCACAGATCGATTAGAACATTGACAACGGCTCCGCAAGAGTCTAGGGATGATGACCAAGCTTCACGGATGAACCAATCTGCAATTCACCCCGAGAGATATGGACCCTTTTGCAAAACAAAGGGCCGCCCCACTCCCCCATGTGACCAATATGTGACTATTTTCGTGTCTAAAACACGTCAGGTGCGCAACGCGTGACCTCTTTGGGAAAAACCCAGCCAGCTGGCTGGTCCAGGGGCTGATATGGCAAGATTTTTCCGGACGCAAAGTGTGTGACAGGTTTTTTCGGTGTGCAAGTTTTGTGGCTAAAGTGCACAAACCAGACAAGTTCAGTGACCTTCGGTGCCATTTATTTACTCTATACATATCTGCAACTGCCGACTAGCATTTACTTTATTTTTCTCTAACCGTGAATGAGGACATAGGGACTGGGTCGAAGGATGAATCCATCGGGGCAATTGTTGTGGCCGATGTGTTGGAATTGTGTCGAATATAGTGTACAAGGTAGTTTACAGTTGGACTCTGAGTTCTATTGTGTTTAGACAGAATTTGGAGTCGTGTCCTAGTAGGACACTTGTATAATAGGCCTCTTATATATGAGAGGGTAGACACAGGCGCGTAAGGGGGGGGGGGGGGGGGGGGGGCGGCCGGTCTTTCGTGTGCCGGCGCTCGGGTGGCCGGTGTGCGGTATTGTGACGGTGTCACGGGAAGGAGCGCCCGTAGTCAGACCCCGGGGATGTAGCCATATCGGTGAACCTCGTTAATAAATCATGATGTCGTGTCTCGTGTGATTGCTTAGTCCTCGGATGATCGACTATGCGCCTTGGACTTGTTCTAACACGTGGTATCATGAGCAATGTTGTTTGGAGGCCGTGGATTGTTGATCTAGAGGAAGTATCAACTTTGAGATGCAACCGGCTGCGGTTTGGTTCTTGAAGAGATTGGAAAAGTGATCGGAAGCGGGCGACGTGAGGCGAGTACGCTGGAGGTCTTGCAGATTGAAAATGCGTGTGCAGCAGAGGATTGGTCCAAGCGGCGGCGGTGAAACCGCTGGTGTTCTCCGTCTCGAAGCCGACGGGCTCGATCGAAGCGGCGCAGACCAAGCTGGGCGTCGGGTCGCAGGGAGCAAAAGCCGAGGCGGCTCGTGGGCAGCCTAGAACGTGGCAGGCTGGCTCAGGTGGGGCTAGGCCCTTGTGCAGCCGTAAGCTGTGGCTCAGGCGCTGCATTTTCAGGCTATACAAGGACATCTTGAGATTTGTTTGGTGAAAAAAAAAAAAGATTGGCACAAGGGCTTACTCCGATCGTGATGCTATCATGGAAAAAGAAAAGAAAAGAACAGCCCAGCTACAGACGTTTGATGAATCAAGAGTTTGAGCTAGCTTACCTTTGTTGATCTGATTTGCTATGTTCACACGGGAAGGCTATGGAGACTTTGCTTTGGTTTTCTTTGTCGGTACACATGTGTGTATGGACTAGGGGTTGGGGCGCCACCCTGTGGCGCCGGTGGCGCCTCTTGAGAGGAAGCTGGACGGTGCCAGGTTGGCAAGCGCCCATTTCATCTGCTTTTTTGCTATCTCGATAACACATGGACATAGCATGTAAGAAGTTGCACTACAAATTTCAAAAGAGTTAAATAAATGGCACTCAAATACAAGGAGATTAGGGCATCTGAAACACAAAACACCAGAAGGCATGAGATTGAACCGAAAAGAGGGAGAGAGCTCACACATACTCATGAAGTAATGAATCAGTATATGTTGCAAGTTTCTGCAGTGGTAAGAATTCAACATTCAATTGTGACATGAAGTGCTACACAAAACAATAAGGGCACAACGACGGAAAGTTTAAAGGGTATTCAAGCTGAACGCTCAAATTATAATCATCACGAAACGTGACAAAAGTGCCACCGGGTTCCATGGAGATCTTTGGCTACCAGTTCTTGACATGGTGAAAATTCTAAGACATGTCCTGCAAAGTAACCATACCATTCAATAAGCCAGAAATTGTGTAGACATCAACTGGAGTCAAAAAATGCTTTCAATGCTAACCGGCGGAGGAAGACACTCTTCATCATGTCTCCTAAGAGCAGAGAAACCACCATGTGTACTCGTATCGGAAGTTGTCGGTGTCTTACAACAGGAATGTATGATACCTTTCTCAAGTTCTTGTACCTCAGGACCCAAGCTTGTGAGCTCACCTTACTAATTAAGGGGATTCAAACGGAGAAATTAATGAATGTACATGTAAACAGAAACATGGAACAGAACTAACAAAGTACATTGTAAAATGAAAACAGGAACATGAAACAGAACTAAACAGGACTACGGGACCATCTCGTGGAACATCTTACACAACTTGGGACAATAATCAGGTTAACTCAAATGCCTCCAGAAGACAATAATCAGGTGAACCTGCAAAACGCAAAGGTGCATGCATTCAAATATTAGTGAGAGAAAACACGTACGAATATGTAAGTACTACTAAGTATTAAAAAGGCTTACATTGTCGATGTCACAGATTTTAATTCTTTTTGTGAAATGGTGACGTATCAAGAATCCCATACTCCATATGTCCATCGTACTCATATTGTATGTGAAGAAATGTACACAGGAAGGGACAAGGCTTTGTTAAAAGGTATCTACCTTTATGTTCTAGAAGAGTGTCATGTTGTAGCCCTCATTTCCAGGCTTTGCCTCAATAGTCTCAGACAATAAAGAAGAATATTATGACTATTATGAGTAAGTCCTTGTCTAGAATTGCAACCGCTACTGTGGGAACTGATGTGTAGATAATGAAACAGAAAGCAGTACTCTGATCTATCAGCACAAGAGCTACATTACAAGTGCTCAAGAAAAAGGCGAAAAGGCAGTGCGGAATGATGCTTCTGTATATTCATACATTTGGATAGTCAAACTGCAGGTGACAAGTAACCAAAGATAACACAGATATACTTAGCTTACATCATAGGAGGAAAGCACAGAGGAGGGAATATGTACCAGAAGAGCATTAGCACAAAGAAAGCATTCTGGTAGAAGTAGAAAATTATGTATGTCATAATGCAAAGCTGAAGAAGAAAAGACTGAAACTTGAGTAAGTGGATCTACTGCTTCATTTCCAAATTCAGATAGCATGTATGGTATCATTTCCTATTTTTTAATAGCATTTTTTTAGAGGAAATTTTTTAATAGCATTTAGGCCTTTCCCAAAATTGCATATTGATTATTAGCATATTTGATAAAATCTAGACGACATGAAAACAACTATTTAGTTTGGAAAACATGTACCAGCCACAGTGATATTTTTGGTGAACGGTTAACATTTTCAGTATGCCGTACCCCTCCTCCTAACGAGTTATATCAAAAGGCAGAATACCAGACGTTTGTACTCGTCGAAGCATTGAATCACAAGTAATTCGAAACAGATTGTATGCATTATACATTTGCTTGCAAACACTTCACTCCATGGGTGAGAATGCTTTCCTTGTTTGTCATGCCTAACCTAAAACAGTGAAGTTGAGATCTACGATGAAAAACAAAAAAAATGGTGTGATAAGGAGAAAAGGTAGGTAAATACCTGAAGTGCAAACCGAAGAGGGGCGGATTAAGCTGAAGTCACCTCTATTTTTTTTTTTTTGGTACACGGTATAAGTCTAGGATAAAGATCTGTGAACATACATGATACATCTTGCATAACTATCATAAACCAATCTCCGATGATCTCCAGGTGAAAGAATATGTGCACAGGGACAAGTGGTCAGTTCACCATATACCATGTCATCAACTACAACATGTCAAAAAATCCACATGTTTTATATCCCCTGTCACCAAACAACTACATGCGAAAATCTTCACAAGTGACAAATTGGCAACTAAGCAGCATCCATGCTAGCATCATTTAAACAATAATACCATGCTTTCGCACCAAGATATCATTGTTTTATAATGCCAAACAAAAAAGGATGCTGACTTTGCAATGCCACCATCACACACAAAACTGCATGCGAGCAACTCAATAGTACTGAGATCTACCCGTTGGCTAGTTTTCCCTCTCTTTTTTGCAGAAACCGACAGCATCAAGTTAAAAATACTACAGTACAGTACATACTACACTTCTAACGACTTGTAATCAACTGTTGAATAACTCTATTTGCGGACCAAGAGTTCATCAGTTAGGGGCCACATTAAAACCAAACCATCTTTAGATGATAAGTTTGCATAAAAAAATCCTCACTTTTCAGTTCGGAATATCAGATCCAGAACACTAAAGCGGAATAACCAAGCGTATCAATTACCACAAGTGCACGGTTGAATTAGAAACAGAATAACCAAGAGTACTCTTTCCTTCTTTTAAGTGCCAAACTATATCTGCAATTGTACAAGTTGTGTCCATATCTGTATACCTTATGTCTTTGATGACCTGCTCCGTCTGATCTTTCTTTCTGCCCTTGATGACATTGTTAGCCCGGGAGCTCCAAACAATATCAATGAAGTCCGGGTCATAGATGCCGGGGAGCGACACGATGGACTCCATGTAGGGCCTGAGCTTTTTCTGTAGGTCAATGTCCAAAACCTTGGCCCTGATCATAGCATCAGCCAGGTTCATGCTGCTAATGTCCCAGCCCACAAACACAAGATCATCTGGGTTCATCTGAAAGTTCATTTCAACACTGTCAGAAGAGGATCTGCAGTGCACTGGAACACATACAATCAACATAGCAATCGCTGTCGAAAAGTGTTGCAACCCTCAGACGTCCGACACCATTTTGACCGGTACAAAATGACAACATCATGGCACATACTCACAGTTCTTTTTACTAAAAAGCATGTGGTGCACTTTCATTATTTTTTGCATGACTTAGCTGCCCTTCAACTAACATTAAATCAGAACATGCAGCATCGAATTGCTACAGAGGAAGTGTTCACATAGCAATATACACATGGACACAAAGAAGACTTTATTACCATGGGGAGGAGGCTTTGATGAGCGCGTAGATCTCCTCTCGTTGTAACTCCTGACACTGATGTTGGAAGCCTGGGTGAGAGACCCAAAGTAGTTGGCTTGCTGCACCTTATCCTCGGTTGCCCATGAGATCCCCCTAAATTAAACTCACCATCAATCTGAATAAAGATACTACTGTAGAGCAGAAGGAATCAAATTATGATAACAGAATCAATGTTAGATGGTGACGACTTACTACCTGTTGGCGATGACCCCAACCATGAGTGAGGAGCCATTGTTGCCTCACCCTGCACCACCAAAACCCCGATTCACATCCTGCAAATTGCAATAAGAGATGTATAAGCTATAGAGAAACATGTAAATCCCAAAATTTCATAAACTTATCACACAAATTAGAATATGCGTATGTACTGAACTTTTGTTAAATTATGGCAGTTTGAGAAGAACTACAACTACAACTACAACTCATGGGCTTGAAATCCTTCCTGCGCATCAAGGAAATTACAAACGTGTACGTAATTCATCACCATAAGGAAGGTAGAGACGCTCCAACCCAACAAGCAATGAAACCAACCTTGAACAGATCAATAGGGACCGATAAAGTAAGATCACATCAGTAGACGCCAGACTACAACTCACAGATCAAATCAAGTACCCGTCCCCGCCTCATCGGAATCGTCCAAGAAAAAGAGCAAGATTGGGAAACTCACCTTGGCATCAACATCGCGTCGATGCCTCCCCACGGCCAGTGCTCCTCCTGTGTCCCTCACATGCTTTCCTCGCCGGCGACCAGTGCTCCTCCCTGGTCGGTTACTCGCTGGGGCCGCCCCTGGACTCCAGATCCAAAGAAGAAATCCCTGCCGGCGTCGATCACGAGGGACACGGCGATCTCACACCCACCCTCACCTGCTTCTCCCTCCTCTGTCCTTGTCGGTGCCTCGATGCCATCCCCTTCCTCCCCTCCACCCCACCACCCTCCCCCCCCTCCTCTGCAACCATCATGGTGGCTGGGTGGAATGCTAAGGCGAGAAGGTTTGGGGGAGAAGCGGGTCTGAGTGCGTTGTCCAGTGGCCGTCGCCGGAGGAGCAGGGATGGGCCAGCGGCGGCGGCAACCCTAGCCACTCACTCGGGGAAGGGAAAACGAGCAAAGGGAGGTTGCGTGCGATGCGATTTTTTGGGAAAGTGAAAGGAAGGGAAGTCGCCTCTTCTTCTCTCTTTCTTCTATTTGAAGCAAGCGGTGGGCCACATTTTTTCTACCCAATATTTTCTTTCAACCTCGACAGTAAAAGTAACACGTGGATTGCACGAGGAGGCGCTATTATCCCGCAGCTTATTGTGTCTGATGGCAATGGCCACGGTGATGGCTTGAGAAGTCTGGAGTGTGTCATGTAGTCGGATAAGTTTGGCTGGGCCGGACTGGACAGTTTGACGGATCGACGCGAGTCGGTTGGTACAGAAGACGGTGTTGGGATCGGCGACGATGACATAGGAGCGTGATGCCGATGATGACCGATGCTACTGCGAGTTTGACTCGGGATGACTACAAGCAATGGTGAAATTCCTTCAAGTTTCAAACAGGCGGTCAAGGAAGAACGGTGATGTTGAGTTCATGTAACTCTTATGTGACACCCGATATGTGAGTTGTTCACTTTCAGGCAGGTCAGTGATTAGTGTGTGATGACGTTGAACGGATACTCTGAAAGTTGGAAGCACAGACTAGAGTAAAGAGAAACTTAATTTTGCTTGAGTGTTGACTATGGTCAAGAAAAGAAGGGACTAAAGTTGCAGGTGGAGTAGAATGGAGTTTTTGGAGTAGCAGCGGTGCTCATGGGATACTCTCAAGTCCAATGTACATGGAAGTTTGATACATAGTTGGTGTATGATTGCACGATGTATTGCTCTTCGTGCATAGGCACGTATATATGATGTACAAAGGTGGGCCACGGACCTCAACTATACAAGGAATTAGGAGGCGGGCCCAATACACAATATGCACATAACACATATACTCAAGACCCCCGCAGTCGAAGCGGCACCGCGGCTGACGCAGAGACTGGACCTGAACTCCTCAAATGACGCCGTAGGCAAGCCCTTGGTCATGATATCGGCAAATTGTTGGGAAGTAGGGACGTGTAAAACACGAATATGGCCAAGGGTCACCTGTTCCCGAACAAAATGAATATCCAACTCAATATGCTTGGTTCGTCGATGATGCACCGGGTTAGCGGAGAGGTAGACCGCCGAGACGTTGTCACAGTAGACCACCGTGGCACGGTCAATAGGGCAAGAGAGCTCCTGAAGCAGCTGGCGAAGCCACGAACACCCGGCGACGGCGTTAGCCACCGCATGATACTCAGCCTCAGCACTGGAACGAGAGACCGTAGGCTGCCGCTTGGACGACCACGAGATAATTCAGGGTCCAAGATAGACACAATAGCCTGAAGTGGAGCGACGAGTGTCAGGGCAGCCCGCCCAGTCTGCATCGGAGTAGGCGGTGAGGGCGGTGTCGGCGGAGGCGTGAAGCGTGACGCCAAGATCCATAGTGCCACAGATATAGCGGAGAATCCGTTTGACGGCAGCCCAGTGAACGTCTCGAGGAGCATGCATATGAAGACACACCTGCTGCACGGCATACTGGATCTCCGGTCGAGTCAGAGTGAGGTACTGAAGAGCACCAATGATAGACCGATAGAAAGCAACATCCGAAGCAGGAGAACCATCCGTGGCAGAAAGCTTGGCCTTCGTATCAACAGGCGTAGCGGTGGGCTTGCAGTTAAGCATGCCGGCACGCTCCAGGAGCTCGTGAGCGTATTTCCGCTGATGAAGGAAGAAGCCATCCGGACGGCGCACCACCTCGACACCGAGGAAGTAGTGCAAAGGACCCAAGTCCTTGATGGCGAACTCAGCGCGAAGACGAGCCGTGAGCTGACTGAGGAGACCAGCCGTACATGACGTCAGGATGATGTCGTCGACATAGAGCAGCAAGTAGGCTGTGTCAGAGCCCTGATGATAGACAAAGAGCGAGGCGTCCGAGCGGGTAGAGTGGAACGCAAGCTGGTGGAGAAACGCCGTGATGCGCTGGTACCAAGCGCGCGGAGCCTGCTTGAGTCCGTACAAGGACCGCGAAAGCAGGCACACGTGGTCGGGAAGCGCCGGGTCAACAAACCCGGTGGGCTGCTGGCAGAAGACCTGCTCCTCGAGGTGACCATGGAGGAAGGCGTTGGAGACGTCCATCTGGTGTACCGGCCAAGCACGGGAGAGCGCAAGGTGGAGAACCGTGCGTATCGTGCCGGGCTTGACGACCGGAGCGAAGGTGTCGGTGAAGTCGATGCTAGCACGCTGTCGGAAGCCACGAACGACCCAGCGCGCTTTATAGCGATCAAGGGTACCATCAGGACGGAGCTTGTGTTTAAAGACCCACTTCCCGGTAATCACGTTGGCGTGCCGGGGACGGGGAACAAGCTGCCACGTCCGGTTGCGCAACAGGGCGTCAAACTCCTCTTGCATCGCAGCCATCCAGAGCGGGTCACGAAGAGCGGCTCGAACAGAGGGCGGCAACGGCGACGGCTCAGAGGTGGACGCCGCATGGACGTAGTCATCCGAGGCGTAGCGCGAGCTCGGGCGAAAAACGCCCGTACGGGCGCGGGTGACCGGACCGGCCACAGGCGCCGGGTGGCCGCGGGCGCCGGGGTGCCGGTGGCGCCGAGGGGGCCGGGGGCGCCGAGGAGGCCGCGGGCACCGGGGGAGCCGGGGGGCCACGAGGGCCGCGTGCGCCTTGGGGGACGCGGGGGCCGCGGGCGCTAACGTCGGGGGCGTCGGGGGCGCCAGCGCCGCGGCTGTAGGAGGCGCCGCATGCGGGGGGCGCGCCTCAAAGCCAGGGGGCGGGCCAAGAGAGGCGCGCGAGCGCCCTGGGAGAGGCGTCGAGGAGCCCGCGTCACCGGTGGCGGGAGGAACAGCCAGGGGTACCTGCTGAAACGGAAATACATGCTCATCAAAGTAAACGTGCCAGGAAGTGAACATACGGTGGGAGACGGGATCGTAGCACCGATATCCCTTGGAGTTAGAGGGGTAGCCGATGAAGATGCAAGCGACAGAACAAGGTGCGAGTTTGTGAGGTGCGGAGTCGGCAGTGCTAGTATAGCAAAGGCACCCGAAAATACGCAAGCCATTATAAGATGGGGGTGTACCGAAGAGAAGATGGTGAGGTGCATAGTTCCACCATGGGCGGCAGGGGCGAAGGTTAAGGAGAAGTGAAGCAGTAGCGAGTGCGTCCGGCCAGAAACGAGGAGGCACATGAGCATGGAACAGGAGCGTGCGAACGACGCGTTCGGCTCGACCGTTCTGATGTGAAGTATACGGGCATGTGAGACGAAAAACTGTGCCGAGGTGCGACAGAAAAGTGCAGAAAGCAAGGTTGTCGAACTCTTTTCCATTGTCAGTCTGAAGAGTAAGGATGGGACGCCCAAACTGCGTGCTGACATAGGAGTAAAAAGCCGTCAAAGTGGAGAGTGCATCCGACTTTCATCGTAAAGGAAACATCCACACATAGTGAGAATAATCATCAAGGATAACCATATAATATAAATAGCCCGAATTACTAGGAACCGGAGAGGTCCACACATCGCTATGAATCAACTGAAAAGGAAAAGAAGCTATGGTGGTAGAGTTATTAAACGGGAGGCGAACATGTTTGCCGACACGACAGGCATGACAGGTGTGATCCTCGATCTTATTACAACTGAAACTGAAACTCCTAAGAATATGACGAAGTGTGACGGGGTTGGGATGACCCAAACGAGCATGCCAGAGATCGACGCCGGCGGAGAGAGCAACCGGTGCTGTGGTGGAGGTGGACGGCGGATGCACCGGATAGAGCTCGTCGAGGCTGTCACATCGGTGAAGTACCATCCTGGTTCGAGCGTCCTTGACACAAAAACCAAGCTCGTCAAATTCAACAGTAACAGGATTTTCATGAGTTAAACAACGAACAGAAACAAGGTTCTTAATAAGATGAGGTGACACAAGTATGTTAGACAAAGTAATAGACATGGAATTAGAAGGAAAAGAAGTGTGCCCGACATGTGTGATAGGGAGTGTGGAACCGTCGCCGACAATGATGCGGCGGTCGGTGGTGACGGGAGTGAAGGAGGCAAGATTACCAGGATGAGCAAACATGTGAGCCGTAGCCCCGGTGTCCATGTACCAATCACCGCCTCCAGTGTAGTTGTTCGGCGTAGGCGCGGTGTGCACCGCGGGGAGGAGCACCGGATCCCAAGGCACCGGCGGCGGGTCCGCAGAGAGACCGTAGGCGCCGCTCAGCTGCGGCAGTGAGTATCCTCCGTACGACTGCGGAGCTGCGTAGTACGCCTGATGCGCCGGCGGGCGCGGCACGGGAAGGGTCGATGCAGGAGCCCGTGGAACCGGCATTGTGTAGGCATGAACAACATCGGTCCACGGGTTGTAGCCGGAGGCCCACGGAGGGGGCACCTGGAACTGCTGCTGCTGCTGCTGACGGGGCTGGCCGGCGCCCTACGGCTGCTGCTGCTGACCGCCGCGGCGGCCCCCATCGCGGCGGCCCCCGCGGCGCTGTTCGGCGGGAGGGACGGGAGGGGCGGGCGGCCCATAGGGCAGCGGGAGCAGCCCCAGCTGCTGGGTGGCCGGTTACGGCGGTGGCGCTGCGGCGGGGGCGCGGTCGGGGCGGCTAGAGGCGCCGAGGAGCCACCGCGGGTGGTGCCGGTGGCGAGAGCGGTGTGGATGGCCCGTGCCTTCACCTGCTTCATCCGCCGCTCCTCCAAGCGGAGGTACGCAACGAACTTGGCGAAGGACGGGTTGGGGATGAGGCTGAGGTTCGCCGCGGCGTTGCCGAAGTCCTCGTTGAGCGCGGCGGTGAGCGTGCTGAGGAGGAGGTCATCATCGATCTTCGCGCCAATATCGCGGAGCTCGTCAGCGAGAGTCTTCAGGCGGCGACAATAGTCGTCGACGGAGGTGTTGTCCTGGTGACACCCAAAAAACTCTTGCTGCAAAAAAACGCGACGCTGGAGCTGGTTGTCGGTGAAGAGCCCGTTCAGCTTGGTCCACACGGCGCAGGCATCGTCACCGTCCTGCACGACCGTCTGGAAGAGGTCCGGCGAGATGGTGAGGAAGAACCAGCGGATGATCGTGGTGTCGATGGTGGACCAGTCATGGAACTCGGGGACGAGGCTGGAGTCGATGGTGCCGTCCACGTGGTCGATGAGGTGATACTCCCGGAACACTAGGGAGAAATATGTCTTCCACGTGTAGTAGGAGGAGTCCGCCTGCGAGAGCCGAACCGGCACCCGCTCGAAGATGTTGAGGTTGCGAATGTCATTGACGTCGGAAGGGTTGGCGTCGGCGAACGGGTTGGAGTTGGTGGACGCGGAGGAGGTGACGGACGACATAGCGAGGACGAGACGGGGCGGGCGGCTCGGACGACTCGTGTTAGGACTTGCGGCGGCTGTGGGCGATACGCGGCGGTTTGGCGATGCGATACGCGCGGCAACAGCGGCTTGGCGATGCGTGGGGGCGGGGCTGGCGGCGATACGCGGCCGCTTGGCGGGCGATGCGCGCGACAGCAGCGGCTTGGCGATGCGGGCGGGCGGGGCTGGCGAAGCGCGCGGGTGGTGGGTCGGGTAGCAGCGGGTCGGGCGGGGCAAGCGACGGCTGTAGGTGCGCGCACGCGGGAGGGTAGCGGCGGCCGGCGCGGTTGGCGCGCTGGCGACGGCGACGGATGGGAGGCGGCGGCGGCGCGGAGGAGGCGCGCGGCGGCGCCAGCGGAAGACTAGGATGAAAACCTAAAAACTGATACCATGTATGATTGCACGATGTATTGCTCTTCGTGCATAGGCCACGGACCTCAACTATACAAGGAACTAGGAGGCGGGCCCAATACACAATATGCACATAACACATATACTCAATAGTTGGAATTGTGTCGAATATAGTGTACAAGGTAGGTTAAAGTTGGACTCTGAGTTGTATTGTGTTTAGACAGGATATGGAGTTGTGTCCTAGTAGGACACTTGTATCCTAGGCCTCTTATATAATGAGAAGGTAGACAGACGATGTAAGCTATGCCAACATAATAGCACATGCGCGTAAGGGGGAGCCGGAGGCTCGTGCTGGCACCCGGGTGGCCGGTGTGCGGTATTGTGATGGTGTCACGGGGAAGAGCGCCCGTAGTCAGGCCCAGGAGATGTAGGCATATCGGTGAATCTCGTTAACAAATCTCGGTGTCGTGCCTCGTGTGATTGCTTGGTCCTCGCATGATCGACTATGCGCGTCGGACTTATTCAAACACGGTGTGCGGGACCTGGCGCCATATCCTAGCAGGAAACCAGTCGGGCAGCGGTGCTAGCGGAGTGGGCCATATGCGTTGCCCAGCACAGCCGTGCATTGCCACGGCGGCCGCCCGCATGACGCCTGAGGTATTCGTCTGAACCTCTTCCGCGTTCTTCCGGCTAGATTGGTAGGCCCGAATGTGGAGGTGATGAACCAGTTTGGACTTGGATACGAATCTCAACCTTTGTTTGTGCAAATTAGGCCCATGATTTTGCCAATATGTTGTTAATTCCCATTGTGTCTCTTGCAACTAGTTGCCCACCACACCAATTATAGATTGGGTATCGATTGAAGCAATCGTTTTCAACTAAGCATTCTGGTTATATATATTTTTTGTAAACATCCCACTCAGTTTTTCAAATTTCAACTGCATATTGCAATTCTTCGACATCAAAATAACATCACCCTGGATTTCAGTAATGTCACCTTGAGATAAATATTCTACACTTCAGGATATTCTCACCAAATTTCTAAGTACAGCAATGTTCTACATAGTTACCAAATACTTCCAGATCCTACTCAAAAAAAATTGCATGAATTAGACTGTGTTTGGTCAACTGGCTCCAGCGTCGGATGCCTATTTTCCACAAGGATCAGATCGGCCTAGTTCATCATTACTATCTAGACCAGATCGATATTCCAACAAGCATCAAATTTTTTTCATTGCAAATATTAAGTTTGAATTAGGAAGTCAATTAGTTTATTCAGCATATATATGAGTTTGGCAACTAAACGCCAGAACCAAATTCTAAAATTAAAAATTGAATCTCAAGTTCATCAGTGAAATTGTTTTCAAACTATGAAATTCAACGTGCCTACCTTAGAGGATTTAAATAATTAAAACAATTCAAACTTTGAAGTCTACTTTTCATAAGTGCTAATTGTTCGAATGTTCAAATTTTAAATAAGCAATTACCAATAATTTTGTGTTTAAATTTTTCCTTCAAATCTCAGCTCAACCACATTAAGATAGAGAGAGACAATATTGTTGAAGTCATTAATGCCGCTTTCTCCTTGGACCATCAATGTTGTCGGGCCCTCAATAATTTGAATAACTTTATCACTATGTCACCTTGGACAATTAATATGTGGCGCTGATGGCACTACGGGAATCAGCCAATTTGCCGTGAGTGCAGCTCTTTGCCATCAGCTTTCCGTCGAGCCAGACGGCAAAGACCACTTTTGCCGTCAGCCCGCTGACGGCAAAGAATGACTTACGGCAAAGACATAATTTGCCGTCTTCAATTTTTTTTGCAGACGGCAAAGACGGCCGTCTGTAAAAAAATTAAAGACGGCGAAATATGTCTTTGCCGTCTGCAAAAAAATTAAAGACGGCAGACGGCAAAGAAGAAACACAGCATGCGGATCTTCCTCGCGGATCGATGAGCTGGCACGATCCGCAACGCCCACCCGGCGACGATCTGAACAGCTGGCCCACCCACCCACGTGCAACCCGCTGACCCACCCACCCACGCTTTCCTTATCCTCTCCACTCCCTCTCTCTCACCTCGCACACACCCCACCCGCGCACTCCCTCTCTCTTACCTCGCCCCGGCCAAGCCGCCTCGCCCTAGCCGCGCGCCAGCCCCGCCTCGCCCTAGCCGTGCGCCTGCCCTCCATCGCCCCGCCGTGCGCCGTCCCTGCCTCCCCCTCCCCCCGCGCGCCCCGCCTCTCCCCTGCCGCGTGCCGGCCCTCCCTCTCCCCACCGTGCACCGGCCCTTCCTCGGCCCCCCGCGCGCCCGCGCGCCCCGCCGGCCCTGCTCTGCACCCCGCGCCGACGTCCGAGCTCGTCGAAGTCCGCTCCACGCCCTTGCCTACTTCTCCTCGCCGTCGTCCGTCCCGTGCCCTACGTCGTCTGTCCCGCGCCGTCCAAGCTCGCCGGAGTCCTGCGCCGTCATCCGCCCCAAGCCGTCCAAGCTCGCTGGCATCTAGTCCAAGTCTCATCCGCCGCCTCTGTGCTTCCTGGCAAAGGAGGGGGATGAGTGCCTTGACCCCCCTCTGATTCCTTGTAATTAACTGTTTGTAATTAGTACTCTCGTAATTAGATGTTTTGTAATTAGTTGTATTATGGCTCGAGTGGAGGTGGACGTGATGAGATGTGACCATCTTGTCTATACTTATTATATTTTGTTGTTTTGTAATTGAGATGTAACCGCGTCGACCCTCCCCTGTGCATGTGCATGGTTGGTTCGGTTTTCTTATTTAAAAAAGAACTTTGCCGTCTCTGATGTTTGATGCTGACGGCAAAGACAGAATCCGGCTGACGGGAAAGGCGTTTTCTTTGTTGTCTGTTATGTCTGAGGCTGACGGCAAATTAATGGTTTGGCTGACGGTAAAATCTTTGCCGTCTGCCCGACGAAAAGCTGACGGCAAAGTATTCCTTGCCGATTTAGCTTTGCTGTCTGACTTTGCCATCTGCTTGCAGATGGTAAACTATTTGCCGCTTGTTTTTAGGTCTTTGCTGTCTGTGGGGCACAGACGGCAAACTACCTGATTCCTGTAGTGTGGTGAAGAAGTCCTAGGGTAGCGAGGCGACTCGCGACCTGGGAGATGAGACCGATTGGAAGTAGGGGATGAGGCTCTTGCTGCAGGATTAGGGGATGAGGAGGAGGCCAGGGTAGTCGCCGGCGGCAACAATATCCCTCGCTGCGTCGCTTGCCATAGGTTTGAAATTTCATTTGGTTGTGCATGGGAAATTCGTATAATTGATTCTTTCTGGGAGAGTGAAGTGGATGACGAATGGATTCTAAAGAATAATAATCAAACAATACAATATGTAAGAGGCCCCCTTACAAAGTAGATAAAAAGATACAACATAGGCCTAGAACAAGCCTAACACCTCGCCTCAGCCAAACCGTAGATTTCAGAGCTCCACGACAGTGCCCCCAAGAGGGTGACGACACAAAGCGTCGCTGCTGTTGAGTCCGAGCAAAAGAGGCAGAGGTTTTCACCAGGTGCCCTAGTACATTTTTTTTGAACACTGGAAGGGTCCCGAAGGACCCAACACAATATTATTAAAGCTGGGGAAAGAACATTTTACAATGAAGCCCAACAAAGACAAAGACAATGCAAACAAGCCCTTGGCTTTAACAGAAAGGACCCTAAACTAAAAGTAAAAACGCGATCGAGTCCAAAGCATCATCCACGCAGGTTGAATCTCGCCGGCGCCGGGAACGGACCACTTGGGCCGAGGAGATCGCCGTGGTTGCCGTAGCAGACCAAGGCCACCGAGCAGATGATGAGGCTGCCTCCCATCTGGCAACGCCGGGAGGAATAGAAGCGGTCGCCCTTCGACCAGAATGGTCACCGACGAGGAAGGAAAGACAGGCCATCGACCACCGTCATTGCAGAACTTCAGCAGGCGCCATCGTCTTCCGTCGAACATCGGCGAGAATAAGTCCAACTCCAATCGCCACCTCACAAAGATCCACCCTCTCTACACCTTTCCTCCATCACCATGATAGCCTCCAGGAACTAGAGAGAGAAGAGTCCTTGCCTGCAGCTCAGGGACAGGAAAACCGAGCTTATTGGAAGAGCTCTTGCCGGATCCGCCACCAACCGCTGCCTTCCACCGTGGAAGGCCACCTTGGGATGGAACCAGCAGCCACTGGTCGCTGCTCGAAGACGCCAGGGCGGAGCTCAGGAACGGCATGGCGACAACAACCGGCATAAAGCCAAACTCCACTAAGGAACAACTAAGCTAGAGCTAACATGTACAGCGCAACCCCCAGGCTCCTCTCCCGCCTCTGCTCCGGCCGGCCTCGCCGTCGGAGAGATTGGGGATCGGGCCGGGCACTCATAGGCACCAGGCGACTCTCGAAGCGGCTAGAGAGATGAGAAGGAACGAGAGGCCTTTCGCGCCCGCAGGCCACATCCCGTGTTGGCTATTCGCGGCTGTACGTGTCCAGCTCGGCCTCTCCAGCGCCTCGGTGCCCTAGTACATAGAAAAGACCCACAACGATGCCTCCAAAAACCAAGCGTCACCCGTGGTACCGTCGTTGCTGGCGTCATATAATGCAATGCTTTCACTTAGAAACTTGCCTACACCACCGGGATGTGTCTCAGGCACCAGCACAACGAGGGGGAGCCCATCCACACTAGATCTAGGCAATGCCACAGCCGGCCAGAGCATCCCATCCCGACACCATTTGCCGACTACACAAACAAGTAGATCCACCACCGCAACAAAAGAGGCTATGGAAAGCAACCCAAGAAGTACGCCATCTGGGACCGCTACCCCGGCAACCATGCCCCTAGGCACAACAACCATCCACGTCAAGGTCACCCTACCAAGCTAGGAGAAGTGAAAGGCACCTCCTTTCACTCCTAGCCTGACATCAGCCATTGCTTCTGGCTTGGCGCCTCCACGGTAGGAATCGCCCACCCTGTGTCCCTAGCCGGTCCTAGTGGTCCGAGGGGATAAAACCCAATGACTACGGATGGCCGCCTTCAAGCATGCTCGAACGCAACCATGTCCATGGTCATTGACGCCGATCCATCCAACGACACATCAATGCATGGAGAGCCCAACTCAGATCGACGTCATGAACAGGTTGCCAGCAAGAAGAGCACAACGTGAAGGCAACCAACGCGGACCAAGTCAGCTCTCCATACCTGCGTGCCGTCGGACGTCATCTACCACCACAAACCAGATCCGCGTCACCCGCCCAAGACGCCTGCGCCCGGATCGCACAGCCGCTGAACCATAGAATTTATGCAACCATATTGCTGTTAGGAGGACGCCAGGCAATGCCACCACCGATCACCAAGCCCGCGGAGAGAGAAATCAGTGCCCTTGAGCACTATCCCGGACAGAGCCCAACCACAACTACTCGGAATAACATCCCCGAGCCGCCTCAGTCCGATATCTGGTCCGCCCGAGCATGAGCCCTAGGTCAACCCAAGGAGATGGAGGATCGCCGCCACCAGCCACCGCCACCTTTCATAGCACAGCCACCAGTGCTGTCATTTCCTACACATGCCCCTACCACCATTGCTCGCGCCGCCTACCACCACTGCAGGGGACACTGCAGAGGCAGCCGGACATTCCGGCAGCATCCCGTGTCGTCTACAATCATTGCGAACTTAACTTCCGTACAGTTTGAAGCAATAAAGTCGGTGGCAAAGCCAATAACAACAGCTATAAAGTATTATGTAGTAGTTTTGCAAACTTAGTTGGCTTGAATTTGATCTTGTTTTACTTTCGTAATTATTGTAAATAAAATAGCTACATTAATCTCAGCATGAAAGGAAAGCAAAAAGTATGCATTTGTGTGCTTTCACTCTCATAATTCAAAATATAGTTCATTAATTTGCTTCCACCGGACGCAAATAATGTTGAACTGATGCACATGAAAATTACGATTTTGTCTTTTTTAATGAAAAAGGATTTGAACTTAATGTGTGGTGTATGGATAGCTAGTGCACCCACCAACCTTCTTCTTTAAGCACACTGCCTCCGACCTTGCCTCATTATATTCACTCCACATGCCTCTAGTCTGCTTTCTACACATCATACTTGCCATAGCACTCGTTTTACTATTTGCACCCATATACGACGAAAGGAAAAAATATAGAGAAATCCTAATTAGGATGAGTTGTAGATATTATAAATGTTGATTCGAATTGAAGGCATCAGGAAACACACAAGATGGTACATGGGTCCATCAGGCAGTGAGCGCCCAAATTTTTGGTGGAGTTCCTAAATTCCTTCTGTAATAGTTAGGGTCCTGGGCTCATGAATAGATGATGCAGGGATGGGTTGTTCAAGAAAATAACAGGGATACGTCCTTTATTCAACTGCAAGTTATTTTCTATAGTTGTCAAATAAGCAGGTGAATTTTGTATGGGCATGACTACCTGGTGTTGACTTAAAAATAAGGCAACATGTCCGTTGAAAATTGTAATTCACTGGAAACCTGAAAACTTCCAACTAGAGCCACTAGACAGTAGATGGACGGATTGGATAAGAGGTCGAATTCCCACATATGCATTTAAACATATGTTACCTCGGCTTAGATAGGTAGGATTTTGGTTCTCGCAAGGGCGGCGCTTGGACGGATGGCGGCGCTTCTTCTTCAAATCAGTCTTCGAGGCTTTGATCCTCCTCAAGTTCGTTCGTCGGGACGGATTAGACAGAGCTCCGGTGTAGATTCCTGCCAGCTCCTCGGAGCGGCGAGGTTATGGTTTCTCGTCATACATACGCAACTGCGAGATTTGTTGTCAGGTTCTTCAGATCGATTCAAGGATTCAATGGCGACGACTGCGGCTTCCGAATGATGGTCCTTAGGGGCACGTGCACGAAGGCTTACCGGCTGTCATCGACAAGGTTAAGCCGGCTCTGGTATGGGAGCGGCGACAGCGGCACGTCGGCGGCTCGTTCTGGCAGCGGCAATGGTCGTTCGGTTGTCCATGGACCTCGATGTAACTTTTATTATGTTTGGAGTGCTTTGTACTTCTGAATCATTATAATAGATCTGATATTTTCACAAAAAAACATATGTTACAGAAAGTCCCTTACTATATACGGCAACTGCAGCATCCTTCCAAAACCATGGCCCTGATCATAGCATCAGCCAGGTTCATGCTGCTAATGTCCCAGCCCACAAACACAAGATCATCTGGGTTCATCTGAAAGTTCATTTCAACACCATCAGAAGAGGATCTGCAGTGCACTGGAACACATACAATCAACATAGCAATCGCTGTCGAAAAGTGTTGCAAACCTCAGACGTCCGACACCATTTTGACCGGTACAAAATGACAACATCATGGCACATACTAACAGTTCTTTTTACTAAAAAGCATGTGGTGCACTTTCATTATTTTTTGCATGACTTAGCTGCCCTTCAACTAACATTAAATCAGAACATGCAGCATCGAATTGCTACAGAGGAAGTGTTCACATAGCAATATACACAAGGACACAAAGAAGACTTTATTACCATGGGGAGGAGGCTTTGATGAGCGCGTAGATCTCCTCTCGTTGTAACTCCTGACACTGATGTTGGAAGCCTGGGTGAGAGACCCAAAGTAGTTGGCTTGCTGCACCTTATCCTCGGTTGCCCATGAGATCCCCCTAAATTAAACTCACCATCAATCTGAATAAATATACTACTGTAGAGCAGAAGGAATCAAATTATGATAACAGAATCAATGTTAGATGGTGACGACTTACCTGTTGGCGATGACCCCAGCCACTACCGGAACAGGGGCCGGTGCCGACGGCCAAATATATGCCGACGGCCACCGTCGGCCTACTCCTGAACATGCCGACAGCCGAAACAAGGCCGTCGGCGTAGGATGGCCGTCGGGCTATCCAGAGCTATGCCGACGGCGACCGTCGGCACAGGTAAGCCGTCGGCTTATCCCCAGCCTATGCCTACAGCAGCCGTCGGCATACATAGGCCGTCGGCATAGATGCGGGCCAGCGGCCCCGCTCGTGACGTGCGGCTAACGGCATCCGATCTATGCCGACGGCCTAGACGGGCGGCCGTCGGCACAGATGCGCGTGCCACGTCATCGATCCGAGGCGCACCGACCACCATCTATGCCGACGGCGGCCGTCAGCATAGATGCCACGTCATCGATCCGGGACGCGCCGTTCATCTTTCCCTGGCCTGGGCTTGCCGTCGGCATAGTTTTTTTTTTTGCATTTATTATAGAATTTTTTTGTTCTTTTACATATTATTATTTAATTTACTTACATGTAGCATGTGTTAATATAAGCAAAAATACCATACTTTTCGAATCTATACGGAGGGGTGTGACCCCCCTCACGGACGGCGCCGCCGGCGGCGGCCGACACCTGGAGGGGGGAAACAGCCGCATCTGGTCTATAAGGAGGGGACGTTGCTCCCAAGTGTTTATATGGGATGACCTACCACAACCGTGTGGTGTGGTGGCATGTCTGAAGAGGCGGCACACGTCTCCGGGGTGTGGCCCTCCTCACGGACGGCTCCGCCGCCGGCACCTGGAGGGGGGAAACGGACGCGTTGGGTCTACACGGAGGGGATGTAGCTGTGGGTTTGGCCCGGATGTTGCTCCCAGGTGTCTCTCTGGGCTGACCTAACACAACCGGGTGGAGAGGTCCACTGGTCAAAGCCCGTCCGTGGGAAGTCAAAGAGCTAGATCTCGTGGTCAACCGCTCCAGGGTTAGGCAGGACGGGGGCCCTGGGGGGGTAGCAATGCCACCGGAGCGTCGCACCGGCCCCTCATACATGCGGGGTGGTGTTTTGGCATGTCTGAAGAGGCGGCACCCGTCTCTGGGGTGTGGCCCCCCTCACGGACGGCGCCGCCGCCGACACCTGGAGGGGGGAAACGGACGCGTCGGGTCTACACGGAGGGGCCCTGGGGTGGTAGCAATGCCACCGGAGCGTCGCACCGGGCCCTCATACATGTCGTACGGTGTGGTGGCATGTCTAAAGAGGCGGCACGCGTCTCCGGGATGTGGCCCCCCTAACGGACGGCGATGACACAGTAGTAGACATTCTGCGGTAACGGTGCGGCGTGAATATTATTAAATACTCGGAGGGCGATAAAATCATGAGGTTTTTACACGACGAGGGCACATGTGCTATAGGACTGATGGTAATTTTTCATAATTTTTGGTGATGGAGAAGTATCTGAACACTTCCCTCTACACGGATTGCTCTTTGCGTGTCTACGACTGTGGACGGGGTCGGAGACGCCTGCCGGGCGTTTGCACACTCCGGAGACGCCGTATGCTTATATTTACACATGCTACATGTAAGTTAATCAAATAATAATACATAAAAAAATAAAAAATTCTATATGAAAATAAAATAAAAATATAACTATGCCGACAGCAAAGCCGTCGGCATAGCTGCGGCCATAGGGACGGTGTGGCACAGATCGATGACGTGGTGTCTATGCCGACGGCAGCCGTCGGCATAGATCGCCTTATCCCCTCGCGGCTGCCCGTGTCCACTCATTCTCCCCTAGCGCCCGGCCCCGACGACCCCAACTGCTCGCCGCCGCCGCCGTGTGGTGCACTTTCATTATTTTTTGCATGACTTAGCTGCCCTTCAACTAACATTAAATCAGAACATGCAGCATCGAATTGCTACAGAGGAAGTGTTCACATAGCAATATACACAGGCACAAAGAAGACTTTATTACCATGGGGAGGAGGCTTTGATGAGCGCGTAGATCTCCTCTCGTTGTAACTCCTGACACTGATGTTGGAAGCCTGGGTGAGAGACCCAAAGTAGTGGCTTGCTGCACCTTATCCTCGGTTGCCCATGAGATCCCCCTAAATTAAACTCACCATCAATCTGAATAAATATACTACTGTAGAGCAGAAGGAATCAAATTATGATAACAAATCAATGTTAGATGGTGACGACTTACCTGTTGGCGATGACCCCAGCCAACTACCGGAACAGGGGCCGGTTGCCGACGGCCAAATATATGCGACGGCCACCGTCGGCCTACTTGAACATGCCGACAGCCGAAACAAGGCCGTCGGCGTAGGATGGCCGTCGGGCTATCCAGAGCTATGCCGACGGCGACCGTCGGCACAGGTAAGCCGTCGGCTTATCCCCAGCCTATGCCTACAGCAGCCGTCGGCATACATAGGCCGTCGGCATAGATGCGGGCCAGGGCCCCGCTCGTGACGTGCGGCTAACGGCATCCGATCTATGCCGACGGCCTAGACGGGCGGCCGTCGGCACAGATGCGCGTGCCACGTCATCGATCCGAGGCGCACCGACCACCATCTATGCCGACGGCGGCCGTCAGCATAGATGCCACGTCATCGATCCGGGACGCGCCGTTCATCTTTCCCTGGCCTGGGCTTGCCGTCGGCATAGTTTTTTTTTTTGCATTTATTATAGAATTTTTTTGTTCTTTTACATATATATTTAATTTACTTACATGTAGCATGTGTTAATATAAGCAAAAATACCATACTTTTCGAATCTATACGGAGGGGTGTGACCCCCCTCACGGACGGCGCCGCCGGGGCGGCCGACACCTGGAGGGGGGGAAACAGCCGCATCTGGTCTATAAGGAGGGGACGTTGCCTCCAAGTGTTTATATGGGATGACCTACCACAACCGTGTGGTGTGGTGCATGTCTGAAGAGGCGGCACAAGTCTCCGGGGTGTGGCCCTCCTCACGGACGGCTCCGCCGCCGGCACCTGGAGGGGGGGGAAACGGACGCGTTGGGTCTACACGGAGGGGATGTAGCTGTGGGTTTGGCCCGGATGTTGCTCCCAGGTGTCTTCTGGGCTGACCTAACACACCGGGTGGAGAGGTCCACTGGTCAAAGCCGTCCGTGGGAAGTCAAAGGGCTAGATTCGTGGTCAACCGCTCCAGGGTTAGGCGGACGGGGCCGGGGGGGGGGGGGGTAGCAATGCCACCGGAGCGTCGCACCGGCCCCTCATACATGGGGTGGTGTTGTGGCATGTCTGAAGAGGCGGCACGCGTCGGGGTGTGGCCCCCCTCACGGACGGCTCCGCCGCCGGCACCTGGAGGAGGGGAAAGGACGCGTGGGTCTACGGAGGGGATGTTGTGTGGGGTTTGGCCCGGATGTTGCTCCCAGGTGCCCTCTGGGCTGACATAACACAACCGGGTGGAGAGGTCCACTGGTCAAAGCCCGTCCGTGGGAAGTCAAAGGGCTAGATCTCGTGGTCAACCGCTCCAGGGTTAGGGGGACGGGGGCCCTGGGGGGTAGCAATGCCACCGAGAGTGCACCGGCCCCTCATACATGCGGGGTGGTGTTGTGGCATGTCTGAAGAGGCGGCACGCGTCTTCGGGGTGTGGCCCCCCTCACGGACGGCTCGCCGCCGGCACCTGGAGGGGGGAAACGGACGCGTTGGGTCTATACGGAGGGGATGTTGCTGTGGGTTTGGCCCGGGATGTTGCTCCAGGTGTCCCTCTGGGTGACCTAACACAACCGGGTGGAGAGGTCCACTGGTCAAAGCCCGTCGTGGGAAGTCAAAGAGCTAGATCTCGTGGTCAACCGCTCCAGGGTTAGGCAGGACGGGGGCCCTGGGGGGGGTAGCAATGCCACGGAGCGTCGCACCGGCCCCTCATACATGCGGGGGTGGTGTTTTGGCATGTCTGAAGAGGCGGCACCCGTCTCTGGGGTGTGGCCCCCTCACGGACGGCGCCGCCGCCCACCTGGAGGGGGGAAACGGACGCGTCGGGTCTACACGGAGGGGCCTGGGGTGGTAGCAATGCACACGGAGCGTCGCCACGGGCCCTCATACATGTCGTACGGTGTGGTGGCATGTCTAAAGAGGCGGCACGCGTTCTCGGGATGTGGCCCCCTAACGGACGGCGATGACACAGTAGTAGACATTCTCGCGGTAACGGTGCGGCGTGAATATTATTAAAACTCGGAGGGCGATAAAATCATGAGGTTTTTACACGACGAGGGCACATGTGCTGAGACTGATGGTAATTTTTCATAATTTTTGGTGATGGAGAAGTATCTGAACATTCCCTCTACACGGATTGCTCTTTGCGTGTCTACGACTGTGGACGGGGTCGGAGACGCCTGCCGGGCGTTTGCAACTCCGGAGACGCCGTATGCTTATATTACACATGCTACATGTAAGTTAATCAAATAATAATACATAAAAAAATAAAAATTCTATATGAAAATAAAATAAAAATATAACATGCCGACAGCAAAGCCGTCGGCATAGCTGGGCCATAGGGAGGTGTGGCACAGATCGATGACGGTGGTGTCATGCCGACGGCAGCCGTCGGCATAGATCGCCTTATCCCCTCGCGGCTGCCCGTGTCCACTATTCTCCCCTAGCGCCGGCCCCGACGACCCCAACTGCTCGCCGCCGCCGCCGACTCCCGCCCTTGCCGCCGCCGCCGCACTCGCCCCCGCCCTGCCGCCGCCCACTCCACCTTGCCCCCTCGCCGCTGCCGCCCCACTCGACCACCCACATCGCCGCCGCCCCATTCCACCCCCACTGCCCCCCACCCGCGTCGCCGCCGCCCCATCCCACTCCGCCTCGTCCCCTGCCGCCGCCGTTTGCCCCACCCCACCACCACCCCACCCCCGACTCCCCGCCCCTTGCCGCCGCCGCCGCACTCACCCCCACCCCCTGCCGCCGCCCACTCCACCCTCCCCCTTGCCGCCGCCGCCCCACTCGACCCCCACCCGTCGCCGCCGCCCCAGTCGCCCCCCACCCGCGCGCGCCGCCGCCCACCCCCCACCCACCACCCCACCCACCCCCGTCACCCCCGTCCGCCCTGCAGCCGCCTCGACCCCGTCCACGTCGTCGACGCCGCCCCGACCCCGCCTTCGCCGTGCTGCCCCGGGCTCGGAGACCCCCTCTGCCGACGCCCTGCCCCGGCCTCCGACTCCCTGCTTGCTGCTGCTCCGGCGAGGTGAGCCTTCTCTTTTTTTTCAATTTATTTCATTTGTTAGATGAATGCCACTGTTAGATGCATGAATGGATATTAGATGCATGGATGAATGGATATTAGATGCATATGCTAGATATATGAATAAAATGTAATTTTTTTTGTTTTGGGTAGTTTTATTACGTTTTTAGATACATAGTAGATAGTTTTTATTAAGTTTGTGAATGGATGTTAGTCAAGTTAACAAATGTTTTAGACACTTAGTTTGTTAAATATAGATGAATAGATGTTGGTTAAGTTTGTGATAGATGGATGGATATTGGTCAAGTTAGTGTTAGGTCATGTTGATTCATAAGAAGCAATTCGACACACTTAGTTTCTAAAATAGATAATGAAGCTTTTTTTTTTGCAATTTGACATGTTGTTTCATGTTGATTCATAATGTTGTGCCAATGCTTAATGTGAGGTGATGACCTAATTTTTTTCACTCGGTGGAATTAACAGGATTTGTGGTGTTCCATCTTCGTGGAGTGATCGTCGACGTTGGAGGTGTTGGTCCATGATCGTCCCTCCTTTGATCGACTATATCCTCTACATTGGAGGGTGAGCAACAATTCCATGACCTCATCCGCTTTTTTTCCATGTCACTAGAATTCATTTTCACATCAAGTCGCGTAACCTAGGCGTCTCTCGTCCGAAAGGGTTGCATCGATAAATATGCATTCAATTGCATATTTATCACCGCAGCTCTTTTGGATTGTCCAGCGCTTTCACGGACAGCTCGAGGATGTGTATATTGGGTACGTTATTCATGCTCTACCCCGTTCCGAGACAGGATTTCGGCGGCGCCTCCCTGTTGTTCTCCGGATGCACATTCTCTCGTCATTTTGCCGAGGCGTGTATTTGGAGAACAGCAGGGAGGTGTTGCCGAAATTTTGTCTCGGAATGGGGTAGAGCATGGACAACGTACTCAATCTACACATTCTCGGGTGGGATTAGGACCCATCTTTACCTATTAGAGATGTAGGTGGATTAAATGTCGTTTCTCGTCAACCTTGTAAAAAATAAAATATTGATGTGAGTAATTTAAATGAATCCTTAATTTTTTTGTGTGGCTTCCAATAAAGCAGAGATGGCAGATAATCAGTGGATGTATAGTGGGTTTTTCCGTCGGAATCAAGTAACAACAGAGTGGGTCGACAAAACTGATGTGTTTTTGAAAGAGATATTCCGTAGTCCAATGAGGATTGTGCCAGAATGCCCCTGTGCCAAATGTAAGAGACGTATGCGCAGAGATAAGAGTGAGATGACTAAGCACCTTCGCACGCATGGATTTATGCCAAACTTTAATATGCCGATAAACTTTGCCCAGCGGGACCGTGGTAGAGAGGAGGTGATACGACAACGCGTCGCTGGTTATGAGGACGATGGGGTTAGAGACATGCTAGATGATGTCTTTGCTGCACAGCCGACACCTCCGTCACATTCAGCGAATGAACCGGAGGAGCCGGAGGAAACCGCAAAGGCCTTCCTGGATATCTTGGCCTCGTCAAAGAAACCTCTTTATGAGGGTGTCAAGCTCTCTGTGCTGGATGCCATCTCGCAACTGATGGCAGTCAAGGCCGAGTACGGCTGTAGCCGAGGTTGCTTCGAAGCATTTCTGGGAGTATGGGCTAACTGCCTCCCTGAGGGCCATGAACTGCCGAAAACCATGTATGCTACGAAGAAAATCATGAAGGCGCTCTCCATGGATTATGAGAAAATACATGTTTGTCCAAAAGAATTGCCTTTTGTTTAGGCATGAGTATGCGAATGACAACTACTGTAGGAAGTGCGGTTCCTCTCGGTATATTGAGGTGGTCGATGAGCAGGGTCAGAAGCAGCAGCTAAAAATCCCTGTGAAGGTTCTTCGGTATCTTGATTTTATAAAAAGACTGAAGCGCCTTTTCATCACCGAGGAGTCTACCAAAATGATGAAGTGGCACAAGGAATGGAAAAGGTACAATCCAAATAAAATTGTACATCCATCAGAAGGTGAAGCATGGAAGTCATTCGATATAGAATACCCGGAGGAAGCAGCCGAGGCTGGGAATGTCATAATTGCTATATCAGGTGATGGGTTCAATCCATATGGTATGTCGTCTAATCCATACAGCTGATGGCCCGTATTTGTTATTCCGCTCAATCTCCCTCCTAGCGCCATAATGCAACGCAAGACCATGTTCCTGTCGCTTATAATTCCGGGGCCTGAATATCCGGGGAAGAATTTGAGTGTGTTTATGCAGCCGTTGGTGGATGATTTGCACCATTCTTGGTACTTCCCGAGGTTGACATACGACCGGCATCTGCAGAAAAATTTCTTGATGAAAGTTTGGCTACAGTATTGCATGCATGACTTTCCCGGCTATGCCCTATTCTGCGGATGGTGTACAAGTGGGAAGATGCCTTGCCCAGTGTGCATGCATGCCTTGATTTTCATTTTGCTGAAAAAGGGTGGCAAGTATGTTGCCTTTGACCTGCATCGACAGTTCCTCCCTCCAGACCATCCTAATAGGGAAGACAAGAAGAACTTCACAAAAGGCAAAGTTGTCCATGAAGTAAACGAGATTCCAATGTTTTCTGGTGCGGATGTGCTTGCTCAGCTGAAAGCTCTTAAGCCTGCCGGCGAAGGGAAAGGCAAAGGCAAAGGCAAAGCCACAGGCGAAGACGAGGGCGAGGGTAAAGGAAAAGGTAAAGGGAAAAAATGTTTTGAAGGATATGGTGAGACGCACAACTGGACTCACATTACCCCCTTCACGCAGCTTCCCTATTTTAAGGATCTCAAACTTCCATACAACATCGACGTGATGCACACCGAAAAGAATGTCGCAGAGTCCCTTTTTCGCACGATCCTCAACATTCCTGATAAGACAAAGGATAATGTTAATGCTAGAGTCGATCAACAGAATATTTGTGATAGACCACGTCTACACATGCAGCCGCCCACAGGCAGTCGAAAATCTTGGTTCAAGCCAGATGCTGACTTCGTACTTAAAAAGGATCATAAGATGGAGGCATTCAAGTGGCTGAAACACGTCGTGAAGTTCACTGATGGTTATGCATCGAATATAAGTAAGGCGGTCAATCTTTCAATGGGCAAAGTGACCGGGCTCAAGAGTCATGACTATCATGTATGGATTGAGCGGATTATGCCGGTGATGGTTCGGGGCTATGTTCCCGAGCGTGTCTGGCGTGTGCTTGCGGAGTTAAGCCATTTATTCCGCACGCTTTGTGCTAAATAAGTATGTCCTGAGATGATAAAAGAAATGCATAAGAAGGCGCCGGAGTTGATATGCAAGCTAGAGAATATCTTCCCGCCAGGCTTCTTTACTCCGATGACACATCTCATTTTGTACCTCGCGAACGAGGTATTGTTGGGGGGCCCTGTGCAGAATCGTTGGCAGTACGGCCCTGAGAGACAGAACAAGCATCTGAGACAGAAATGTGAAAAAAGCGCTAAGATTGAAGCTTCCATAGCTGAGGCAGTTATCCTAGAGGATGTGGCAGACCTCAGGACAGCGTACTATCCAGACCATGTTCCCACGTTGCACAATAAGGTGTCTCGATACAATACAGAAGAACCCAAGTATAAACCCAAGCTGCCTCTATTCATCGGGCAAGGTGGCAGGGCTGGATGCTCGACACCTTATATCATGCCACGAGATGAGTGGGAGGATGTCATGTTCTATATCTTGCACAACATCAAGGAAGTTGAGGATGAGTGGATGAGGTAATACCTTTGCACCATTCTTTTAGTCAATTCGTTATGTTCACTTTGCCTAGTTCTTATACCGCTTTTCTTATTGTAGTCGATTCGTTGATGAAGAGTGGACGGGAATGCTGCCTCCTACTGAAGCGGAGGCACTTGCTCTTCTGAGAAAGGGTGCTGATGGAAGGAAAAATTCCGTTGCGTGGTTCATGGAGAAAGTAAATTTTCACACTTCCCTATTACCTATTTCACCCTACAATTCCAATTAAACTCATGCACCCTATAATTTCAATTAAACTTATAGGGAAATGATCTGAACGAATCAATGGATGAAGAATTGAGATGGGTTTCCATGGGTTTTGACCCTGCCGTCATGACATGCGAAAAGTATGATGTGAATGGGTATCGCTTCCATACAGAGGAGCACCAGAACAGTCGGCCTGATCCCAAAACTATAAATACCGGAGTCTTCACCGAAGGAGATAATAAAGTAGATTACTACGGAAGGGTAGGAAAAATATACGAGCTTACATTCAAATGTGGCCGCGAACCCCTAAGTCTCACTGTGTTCAAATGCCGATGGTTCGACCCCAAAAAGGGTCTGAGACATACGCCTTCTGTTGGTTTAGTTGAAGTTAAACCATCAACTGTCTATGCCGGAGCTGATCTCTTTATCGCCGCTACCCAGGCCACACAAGTATATTATCTGCCTTACCCATGCCAGAAAGAGTACCTAAAGGGTTGGGAAGTTGTGTTCAAGGTGTCGCCATATGGTAAGCTACCGGACCCGAACGATGATGATTACTACAACATAAACCCCATGACATACGAGGGAGTGTTCTTTCAAGAGGAACATGATGATGTGGTCCGAAACAAGGAGGATGATGACTTGGGTTATGCTGACCTGGACCCAAACAACGACGACACACGGATTGATGGTGAGGCAGTTGTGAATCAAAGAGACATAATTATGCTTGAAAAGTTAAATGAAGACGCTGATGATGAGGAAGAGCCTCCACCTCCGTCAGACAACGAAGAAGATATGCGTGATAGTGATGATGAGACCGGTCGACAAATAGATTACAATAGTGATGATTCATATGGGTTCTAGAAAATGTAAGTTCTTAATGTGCTTAATGTGCTCTTCTGTTATTAATGTTCTTTTCTGTATGCTTAATGTGCTCTTCTGTTATTAATGTTCTTTTCCGTATGCTTGTTTATTTGATATCCTTACTAATTGTTTATTCTCTTGTTAATGCAGGTTTGCTAATCATGGGCAAGTCCAGCGGCGCCGGTTTCCTCAACAAATTCAAATCACTTACTCGGAGTGGACGAGCCCACAAGGTTCCCCCCCGACTACGCGATGATGACACCTCACAGGGAGGTCGAGGGATCGGGGGAGGAGACCCTAGAGGAGGAGGGGGTGGGGGGAGAGCCCCTAGAGGAGGAGGAGGTGGGGGAGAAGCACCCGGGCCAAAAAACTCCGGGCCGTGTCCGAAATAGGAGGGTCTTCTACGATGCCCTCCTATACTGAGGCACCTTCTGAGTCTGAGGAGGAGGAGTATGTTCCTGATGGCGAGGAGGAGGAGGCCGAGGAGGGTGAGGAGGAGGAGGCCGAGGAGGATGAGGAGGAGGAGGGCGAGGAGGGTGGTGGAGGGGAGGTTGACCCCGAGTTGTGGGGTGACTTGTCGCTGGGTGCTCCGAAGGGGTGGCTGCGTGGTACTGCCGGAGTACCTACACCACCTTCTATCGAGGCGCACAAGTGGCTCATTGAACCTGCAGGGACAGAGTAAGTGCCTCTCAATCATATTTTCAACACATGACAACATTTTCTTATTGTAGACATGGCAATCCTTTGATTCTTTTGCAGGAACTGGATCCTTCACGGAAAGGGCCGTAAACCGAACGGCCTTATCACTGTCCTGTTGAAGGAGTTTTGGCCGGGCCTATTATGCCCGCGGCCAGACAGGGACCCGGAGCTGCGGGTTTTGGCCACGAGCTGGGCCCACTATGAGGCTTACAGCCACGCGGAGTACGGGACAGCCGCTAAGGCCGTGATCACCAAATTTTGGGTAAGTTCTCTTCTGAATCACTTGTCTTCAGTTTCGTTCATAGTTTATCATTGAATCACTCAACTCATGCCTTGTTTGCTTCTGGTTTTATGCATGATTGCAGCAACTCTATAGAGTTCTTGACGAGCACAAGGCCAGAGCCGACGTGGTCTTGCTGGCGGCTGCGAAGAAGAGAGCTCGTCAGTTGCAGTACGAGGTGCGCTGGGTTGCCGTCTCGTAGTACTACCACACCTACCTTCATCAAAAGATGACCAAAACTCAAGCGCAGAGGCAACGACTTACCTTGAACAGGGAGCAGTTCATGAAGGTAACTATTACTGACTTTTCATTGTTTCAAGCAGTCAATTATATGTTTCGTGCTCACATGTCATGCTTCCAAAATTTGCATAGGTTATTCCTCGTTGGTGCTATGGAAAGGATGACGGATGGGTGAGTTTGGTGGATAGGTGGCTCGGCGACGATGCAGAGTTTGCTGCCAAGAGCAGCAAGGCCCGGGCTAACCGTGGAAAAGACGGGACACACGGCCAAGGAAACATGAACCACTGGGGCTTCAAGGCCATGAAGGTATATCTATATGCATGATGCATTTTTGTTCTTCTTTACCGTCATGTTCTTATGTATGGCTAACTTCTGTTTGACATTGCAGGAGGACAAGTTGAAGAGGCCGCTCTCAGACATTGAGTCGTGGAAGCTGGCCCGCGAGCGGAGTGATCGCAAGGACGGCGAGAGCCAGTACTACGGCAAGACCGAGGAGCACCTGGAGTCTTACACTCAGCAGTTTCAGAGGTTGCATCGGGATGTTCCTGACGTCGCCCAGTCTCAGATTGACGACACGGCGGTGGTGGCCATCCAGGGGAAGTCCCATGGCTGGTATCCGTGTTTCGATGGCTTGATCACTCCTTCGGTCTCGTACACACGACTTCGGGCTACCAACCCGAGCCAGTTAGAGAGTACGGGGCGTTCGCAGCCTCCCTTAGCCCGCCAGCATGCTGTAAGTACTTCCACTTTATCTTCTTTCTCTCTAACTTTCTCAGTTTATTTTCAGCATTGCTCACTTAGAAACAACCTAAATTTTGTAGGCATATAAGGCCTTTGTTGAGCATAGGAATCTCGAGGTGCGGGAGTACTTGCAACGAGTGAAGGCAAACGATGATTACAACCGTCAGATGATGACGGTTAGTTTTGCCCTCTTAAAATCAAGCTAAATTTTTGCACTTTCATTCCTTCTGACCTTCTAGTTTGCTTGTTTAACTAACACCAGGCTATGTTGGTGTCTTGGAGTAACCGCACGGATCCACCACAAATGGGACCCCCACCACCACCTGCGGGAGAACCCCCACACATGCCCACGTTCCATGAATGGGTGGCACTAGGCAGTGATAGTTCGGTTAGTACATTTGCCTAACTACTGACAAACTAGTTCTCGTTCATTCAACACTATCATATCATATTTACCATTAGAATCTTCTCTCAAACATGTAGGGGACCGGTGACTCGACTCCTGCTTCGTCGACCCCACCAGTCAATCCGATCTAGCAGAGTGGTGCTGGTCTTGGCGGTGGCGGTTTTGCCGGAGGTGGTCTTGGCGGTGGCGGTTTTGGCGGTGGCGGTTTTGGCGGAGGTGGTCTTGGCAGTGGTGGTTTTGGCGGTGGTGGTTTTGGCGGTGGTGGTTTTGGCGGCGGTGGTCTTGCTTAATGTCGATGATGATACCCGTGCATGTGGCCGTCGTGCCATACCTTTCATGTTCCTACTTGTTAGTTTCTTTAGATGACGATGATGATGTTCCATGTCTTGCACTACTTATGTTCACGAAGTTTCGTCGATGATGAACTTGAGTATGTTTAAATGATGACGATGATCTTGAGTATGTTTAGATGATGAACTGTCATATTTCTGCATAATCCCATATTTTCTGGTTTGAAATGCTGTCAAAATGAATTGAAACAGAGAAAACAGGGGGAAAAAACAGCACAGATCTATGCCGACGGCATAGATATGCCCAAGACTGCCCAGTGGCTGCCACGTGGCAGGGGTATGCCGACGGCCAAGCCGGCGGCATAGATGAAAATCTATGCCGACGGCTTAGCCGTCGACATAGCCCTGCTGCCAGGAGCTCCCAGAGGCGGCCACGTGGCAGAGATATGCCGACGGCCAAGCCGTCGGCATAATCTATGCCGACGGCTTGGCCGTCGGCATATCTCTGCAAGTGGCCGCCCGTGGTTTGTCAGCGCGTTTGACGGCGCCGTCCGTTGCCGTCAGGTGAAAATCACTGCCAACGGCGATGATATGCCGACGGCCGTACGGAAGCCGTCTGCATATGTGCCTATGCCGACGGCTTTTCTATGCCGACGGTCTAACACATCTACACTGACGTAATCTATGCCTACGGCTGCCGTCGGCATAGACCTAAGCCGACGGCAAGTGGCCTATGCCGACGGCCTGGGGCCGTCGGCTTAGAGGGCGAGTCCGGTAGTGAACCATGAGTTAGGAGCCATTGTTGCCTCACCCTGCACCACCAAAACCCCGATTCTCATCCTGAAAATTGCAATAAGAGATGTATAAGCTATAGAGAAACATGTAAATCCCAAAATTTCATAAACTTATCACACAAATTAGAATATGCGTATGTACTGAACTATTGTTAAATTATGGCAGTTTGAGAAGAACTACAACTACAACTCATGGGCTTGAAATCCTTCCTGCGCGTCAAGGAAATTACAAACGTGTACGTAATTCATCGCCATAAGGAAGGTAGAGACGCTCCAACCCAACAAGCAATGAAACCAACCTTGAACAGATCAGTAGGGACCGATAAAGTAAGAGTAAGATCACATCAGTAGACACCAGACTACAACTCACAGATCAAATCAAGAACCCGTCCCCGCCTCATCGGAATCGTCCAAGATTGGGAAACTCACCTTGGCATCAACATCGCGTCGATGCCTCCCCACGACCAGTGTTCCTCCCTGGTCGGTTACTCGCTGGGGCCGCCCCTGGACTCTAGATCCAAAGAAGAAATCCCTGCCGGTGTCGATCACGAGGGACACGGTGATCTCACACCCACCCTCACCTGCTTCTCCCTCCTCTGTCCTAGTCGGCACCTCGATGCCATCCCCTTCCTCCGCTCCACCACCACCCTCCCCCCCTCCTCTGCAACCATCATGGTGGCTGGGTGGAACGGTAAGGCGAGAAGGTTTGGGGGAGAAGCGGGTCTGAGTGCGTTGTCCAGTGGCCGTCGCCGGAGGAGCAGGGATGGGCCAGCGGCGGCGGCAACCCTACCACTCACCCGGGGAAGGGAAAACGAGCAAAGGGAGGTTGCGTGCGATGCGATTTTTTGCGAAAGTGAAAGGAAGGGAAGTCACCTCTTCTTCTCTCTTTCTTCTATTTGAAGCAAGCGGTGGGCCACATTTTTTCTACCCAATATTTTCTTTCAACCTCGACAGTAAAAGTAACACGTGGATTGCACGAGGAGGCGCTATTGTCCCGCAGCTTATTGTGTCTGATGGCAATGGCCACGGTGATGGCTTAATAAGTCTGGAGTGTGTCATGTAGTCGGATAAGTTTGGCTGGGTCGGACTGGACAGTTTGACGGATCGACGCAAGTCGGTTGGTACAGAAGACGGTATTGGGATCGGCGACGATGACATAGGAGCGTGATGCCGATGGTGACCGATGCTACTTGTAAACTGCGTTGGGTTTTTATCCCCGAAGAGGAGAGGATGATGCAGCACAGTAGAGTAAGTATTTCCTTCAATTAAGAAACCAAGGTTATCAATCCAGTAGGAGAACCAAGCAACACCACGTAAATAGCACCTACACACAAAACGCAAACCCTCGCACCCAACGCAAACGAGAGGTTGTCAACCTCTCGGCGGTCAAGTAACGAGATTAAATGGTATATGATAAATTGATAGATTAATAAATAAATAAAATATAAAAAATTACAGCAAGTATTTTTGGTATTTTTGTATAAGTAAACAAGATAGATTTTATGATAAAAGTAGACCCGGGGGCCGTAGAGTTCACTAGTGGCATCTCTCTCAAGAAAATAGCATACGGTGGGTAAACAAATTACTGTTGGGCAATTGATAGAAAAACAAATAATTATGACGCTATCCAAGGCAATGATCATGATATAGGCATCACATCCAAATCAAGTAGACCAACTCCTGCCTGCATCTACTATTATTGCATCACACATCGACCGCTATCCAGCATGCATCTAGTGTATTAAGTCCAAAAGAACGAAGTAATGCATTAAGAATGATGACATGATGTAGTCAAGATAAACGCAAATAAGAATTCATCCCAACTTGTTATCCTTAATGGCAACAATACTTGCGTGTCAATTCCCCTTCTGTCACTAGAACTGAGCACCGCAAGATCGAACCCATTACCGAGCACCTCTTCCCATTGCAAGATCTAATCTAGTTAATTAGCCAAACCAAACCAAAACTTCAGAGAAGAAATACAAGGCTATACTAACTCATGCATAAAAGAGATCAGAGAAGAATTCAAATAAAACAAGGATAGATCTGATCATAAACTCACAATTCATCGGATCCCAACAAACACACACTACAAGAAATGTGTTAATCCATGACAGATTCAAGCTGTCACATATGTGTCCATAATCGTCATGATAGAACAGCCATGACGGATTGAAAATCCATCATGTATATCGCGTCATAATTTGACCACCATGCACTCCTTGACGGATGACCAGATCCGTCATGGATCCATGACGGTTCTCGACCGTCACATATTATTGTTAGATAACGGCGTTAACCATACATTCCATGCCATCATCTGACATGGCGGCCAACATGGATCTGACATGGCAGCCCATATGTTTATCAGCCCAAGTAGAATTTTGGCCCACTAATTTTAGTATGACCTGTGTGGTAAATGGGCTAAATAGAATTTTGGCCCATGTTGTAATCAGTCCAAATAGGATTTTGACCCACTAATTCTGTTTAGCTCACTAGTTTTTTGTCCAAGTCAGCTACCAACTAATTTGGGGTCTATTCATATTTTGAGCTCATACATTATTCTTTTTTTGAGTCCATCAGTTTATACAGATTTCTGCCCATATCATTAAATAAAAGCAAATTACAACAGTATCTCAAAAAAATTACAGCCAAGAACGAATGAAAAACAAACTCAAATTAAAAACTAAAATTACAAGTACATTTGCAACGAAGGCCACAACCCCCGCTCCATCTCCGCCCATCCCTCGCTGGAGATTCTCCACATTCTATCTCTTCATGGTGGACGACACGACTCTGGTGGGTGGCGCTCCTCGCCGTTTTAGCTCGATTCGGTGCCGCTTCTGCACATTGGATGTGAGGCGTTGGATGGGGATCACGAGCACATGGCGGCACCCGTACCATTGCCCTCGGACCTCGAGCATCTGTACCCATTGCGGATCTCGTCGTCCTCCGGGCGGTTTGGCACCCCCACGAACAAACCCGCTTGCGCGATGCAGCGACACAGGCACGACCTGCATCAAGGGCACTGACGCCGCGTGCACTAGGTCAGCCTTCACGGATTGGATCAGGCCGATGGGGAGGGAAAGGGGCAGAGGAGGCAAGAGGTGAGGGAGGGGGTTGGTGGTGCTTGCTGTAGGGAGCAGGATCTGAGGAAGTCAATCTCCCCTGAGCGCACACTGACGGTGCTCCAACCCAACCGCTGGACGCCGGATCTGAGGAAGGAGATGTGGCAGGTGGGACTGCCCGTGGCCGTTGTGTAGGGACGGAGGAAGCCCGTGGCCGCGCCGTGATCCGCCATTGCCGTGGACTCGCGGATCTCGACGGGATCCGGCCGGGGAGACACTGCGGCGGCGCGGTGGCAGTGCGGGCGGCGCGGCCGGTTGAGGACTAGCTGGGCACGGCGGGGAGGCGTCGGGAGGGAATGATGGGTGCACGACGGCGAGGATCCAGGAGCGAAGGAGGGGCACCAGTGGGCTGGTGGAGGTGGGTACTGGGGATGTTTGGGTTCGGGAGGTGTGGGGGCGCTGGTGCTCTCTAGAAGAAGACACGAGAAAGAGGTGGGAGCTTGGCTAGCCGTTGGATCTCAGAGGAGCGGACGGCCTGGATCTGCGATCCGTGGGATGGCTTGGTCAGCCAATCAAAACGCGAGTTTGCCCTCACACTGGATTGCCACATCAGCTGGAGCGTTCCGTTTCCTTGAGAAAAAAGAGAACACCAGGCCATGACGGTTTTGGACAACGCTAAAAAAAACTAAGCCTAGCAACTCGTTCTATCATCTTCTCCTGGTGGACCATGACGGTTCAGAGATGAAATTAGACTACAGTTAAAAGAGAGAGAAGAAGTTAGACTATATTTTGATTCCGTCTAGATGAAATTAACAAACTGTATTCATATTTTTTCAAGTAAATATGAATTAGTTTTTGGAGTCACATATTATGTATATAGTTTTTTAGAACGAGTGCAAAGCTTTATGTCCGCAATCTATCACACCACATTTCTTGACCAATAAGAATTGAACTATTCAAATACATGAGACGTGCACGATATCTGATCCATGGCACACTATTTTTTTTTTTCATAAAACTTATATTGTCCGTGTATTACCAAAAGGAAACGTCTGAATACTCCTTTATTCAGGCGGGTAGCGTTGTTGTCACACGCTAGTATTTTAACCCAAAAGGTCTTGGGGATTGAGTCCCGACTACATTTTCTTTATCAAAAATTAAAATCTTCATTGTCCAGGAAAATACAAAGGCCATAGGGCTTCGTGAAGTTTTTGCACACGTTTGCTTCTTGCCGATGGATGACGGTTTCCGTGACGGATTGGGCAAAACCGTCATCGACTGTGACAGATTCTCAGAACGTCATCAGAAATCTGTCACAGATTAACAGGTTTCTTGTAGTGACACCGCACAAAGTCATTACATCGGATGGATCTCCATGAAGATTATGGAGACCATTGTATTGAGAAACACAAAGAGAGAGAGAGAGAGACATCTAGCTACTACCTACGGACCCGTAGGTCTATGGTGAACTACTCACGGATCATCGGAGAGGCGGCAAGGTTGATGTAGAGCCCCTCCGTGATGATTTCCCCCTCCGGCGGAGTACCGGAGAAGGCCTCCAGATGGGATCTCGCGAGAACAGAGGCTTGCGGTGGCGGAAAAAGTATTTCGTGGACTCCCCTGAGGGTTTTGGAATTCTTCTGAATTTATAGTGGTGGAGGTAGGGCAAATGGCGCAAGGAGGGACCCACATGGCACTAGGGCACCCCCCCGGGTGCGCCCTGGTGCCATGTGGGGCCCTCCAGTCGTTTCTTCCTCGGCCTCCAAGTTCCTGGTGATCCTTATCCTCAGGAAAAAATCTCCAAAAAGTTTCGGGATGATTCGATCTTATCTGATATTGATTTTCTGTAAAACAAAAACAGGGCAGAAAACAGGAACTGGCACGTGGCACTAAGTTAATAGGTTAGTCCCCAAAAATGATATAAAAATATATGAAATGATAATAAAAACATTCAAGAATAATAATATCATAGCATGAAACAAGCAAAAATAATAGATACGTTGGAGACGTATCAACCGACTTTTGGGCGTGGAAACACATGGCACATGCCTGAGGGCGTGTGTGGCTTCGACAAGACTATGGCGTGGGGTTGATTCAAGGTGATGTACACACGGAGCTTGAAGTTAAGGAGGCGCGGGATCGACTGATCATCTACCATGGAGTCATGTTGAAGGTGGAGCTGGATTGAGGGGCTACGGTGTAAGGATCCAGAGAATTGAAGCCTATTCAGCGGGAAAAGCGAGTGACACGTATTTGGACTGGAGCCCAGTGGTCTGATGGAAACGTGAAACTCGTCATCGGTCGGTGATGATCAATGGTACTCTGTAGTGGAGGTTGAGTGGTGTGGTTTCGCGACCCTTGGGACTCTACCGGGACAACGGAGGCTCGACGCGGTAATAGCGGCGAGGCATGCGGTATGCACGGGACATGGAGACGGGCCAGGGTTCTGGTGGTCATACATGTGGTGAGACAACTGCGAGTTTGACTCGAGATGACTACAAGCAATGGTGAAATTCCTTCAAGTTTCAAACAGGCGGTCAAGCAAGAGCGGTGATGTTGAGTTCATGTAACAATTATATGACACCCGATATGTGAGTTGTTCACTTTCAGGCAGGTCAGTGATTAGTGTGTGATGACGTTGAACAGATAGTCTGAAAGTTGGAAGCACATACTAGAGTAAAGAGGAACTTAATTTTGCTCGAGCGTTGACTATGGTCAAGAAAAGAAGGAACTAAAGTTGCAGGTGTAGTCGAATGGAGTTTTTGGAGTAGCAGCGGTGCTCATGGGATAAGCTCAAGTCCAATGTACATGGAAGTTTGATACATAGTTGGAATTGTGTCGAATATAGTGTACAAGGTAGGTTACAGTTGGACTCTGAGTTGTATTGTGTTTAGACAGGATATGGAGTTGTGTCCTAGTAGGACACTTGTATCCTAGGCCTCTTGTATAATGAGAAGGTAGACAGACGATGTAAGCTATGCCAACATAATGGCACAGGTGCGCAAAGGGGAGCCGGTGGCGTGTGCCGGCCCCCGGGTGGCCGGTGTGCGGTATTGTGACGGTGTCACGGGGAGGAGCGCCCGTAGTCAGGCCTAGGGGATGTAGCCATATTGATGAATCTCAGTGTCGTGTCTTGTATGATTGCTTGGTCCTTGGATGATGGACTATGCGCCTCGGAGTTATTCAAACACGGTGTGCGGGACCTGGCGCCATAACCCTAGCAGGAAACCAGTCGGGCAGCGGTGCTAGCGGAGTGGGCCATATGCGTTGCCCAGCAGAGCCGTGCATTGCCATGGCGGCCGCCCGCATGCCGCCTGAGGTATTCGTCTAAGGCAAGAAGCCGTCACTTTTCGTTCCCCTTCCCCTGCTTTACCCAGGGAGGCGAAGCGCGTTCCTCCGATCTCGGCTAGCGAGCTCGCGGGTTCCCCATTCCTCCAGTCGTCGCTTCGGCGGCGGGAGGAGGGGGGAACCCCGGTGCTTCTCGTCGGGTCTATAGATAGGGCTAGGACTAGGTTGTTCGGTTGCACTGTTCTGGTGGTGGTAATGGCGCCGCGAGGAATAAAGGCGGCCATGGCTCCAACCCCACCTCGACGAGGGTCTCGCCGAGGAGCCAGTGGACGTGTTTTCTCGTCGGCTCTGAGAGGCGGCGCGATGTGTATGTCCAGGCGAGTTCGACGAGACGGCAGCGACGTCCTCGCTAGGGACCTTTTGACCTCCGAGCTCCGTCTCCGTTGTAGTGGTGCGCGCTCCGGCATCGCTGCGGAGTCTGGGAGGGGTGTTCAGGAGTTTGGCGACCAGCGACGTCTCGGATGGCGGTGGCCGCGGTGAGATCCAGTTTGCAGGCTTACCAGTGCAGGGTTTGTGGAAGATGGTGTGCGGATCTGGCGCTCTCCTCTGACTTCGTCGTGTGGAGGCGGCCGATCTGAAGTCCGGCGACCTGTATGGGGCTTTGCCCCGGCCGATGTGCCACAGAGGAAATGTGCTCGTCGTTCACAGCGAGCCTCTCTTGAGGTCCGCAAAGCTGTTGAGCTGCGATGGTGCAGCGCCGGTCTTGGGCGTGCAGGGCTCTGTCTCCTCGTTCTCCGGCGAGCGCTTCGGCAGCGGCGGCAAATGAAGGTTTCGGTTGATGACGATGGGCACAAGGCTCTCCAGGGACCGCTCTGTAATTTTGGTTTTACTGAGGGCCTTTGTGCTTATGTCCTGGGACACCTGTTCTTCTGGATTTTTCTTCCGGATTCGCGTGTGTGTTGTACTCGCCTTTGTTGTTAATGCAGCACGTGGATTTCCCCTAAAAAAAAAGGTATTCGTCTGAACCTCTTCCGCGTTCTTCTTCCGGCTAGATTGGAGGCCCGAATGTGGAGGTGATGAACCAGTTTGGACTTGGATACGAATCTCAACCTTTGTTTGTGCAAATTAGGCCCATGATTTTGCCACAAAAGCAATTTAGGGTCAGTTGCATTTCTCGAAGCAGCTGCACCACCCCATGGCTAAAATCATATTTCTGCCTGCTCTCATCATAGCCATGCTAAACTCGCGCTGTGAATTGTCATGTGCGTTCTTTCTTTTTTGAAAATCCTGTGTATTAAGTTTTCCTTTCGAAGACTTCCTGTATTTTCAGTATTTGCACTCCTCAAACAGAATGTTCTCTATTTTAAAGGACATAGATCATGGTGAGTTAGTTTCTATGTGCCAAATGATGTATTTGTCTCACACAGGTTTCGATTTCTTCACACATCTTTTACCTTTACAGATTTTTTTTTTGGAAAGGAGGTTAAGACCCCCGGCCTCTGCATCAATCGATGCATGCGGTCATCTTTATTACTTATTCAACAAAGATCTGATAAGAACATACATCAAGCCACCCGAATTCACCACTCACACTTACAAACGCGATAATGTGAAGTGCTCTCATTTCCCATATCTAAAACCGGTGTCGTCACCGATCCATCCACGTAACGTATCGGAACCAACAGCCGGTGCAGCAGACCTAAAGCGTACATCACATGCACACGTTTTAGAAGCCGCCATCATCATCGAACCGTTGTCCCATCTTCAGGAGAGAGATCCGCATCATCCTTGCCAGTCCGGCCATCCGTCGATGCCACCATGACGCCCAACGGCATCCCCTCCCTACGCTCGTCCATCCTGACGCGAAGACTCTGGAAGATCTGTCATGCGTAGCACCTGCCAAACAAGCATGACAAAGCGTAGCCACTGTCGGCCAGGCATGACTTGACGTCACCACCGAAGCTCCGTGCAAGACGAAGACGCTCCACCTCCTGCCTCTATCTTCCAGCGCTGCTCCACAAACGATGCTCCCAAGAGAGAAATGACACAGCAGTGCCGCCATCGTCCGATCTGGAAAATCAGATCCTAGGGTTTCCCCCGGAGCAGCACGAGTGGGTCGACAATAGTTACAGGACGATGCCTTCATCAAGGTAACGGCGTAGAGCGCCGCCATCGGCTCGGTTTTCACCGGCAACTATGTCTCCCCGACTCGCAGCCGGGACTAGATGACATATCTGGAGATCCGATCACCCAGCCTCAGGCCGACCACCTCCGACGTAGGAGATGACCACCACAGCCATAATCCTCGTGATGCGATGCAGACCCGGAGTGCCACCACGAGCCATCGCTGAAGCTGACGAGATGCAGCAGATGGATGACGAAACAGCAGCTGCCTGCCTAGACCCGAAGGTCCCAGATCGAGCCCGGGATGCGCCCCGGCCACCGCTGTCGTCATCTTCTACCAATCCCACCGGCTGTAGCAAATCCCCCCCGACGCACGCCGGCCGCCACTGTTCGCCATCCTCATCGCAAGAAGGTCCAGGTTAGGCCGCCGCCGCCTCAGATCTCGGGACGCCAGAGGAGGTCCGCCGCCGCCGCGCCACAGGGCCTTCGCCCGGCGACGTTGTCGGCAGCGGCGGAGGGAGGGGAGGTGCGCGGAGGACGAGGGGAGGTTTGGTGGTGGCCGCCCGGTGCGGCCCGGCAGCGGCCACACGGGGTCGGGAGCGCCCGTAGGTTTCCTCCAAGAACGCAGGTATAAGAGGTTTTCAAAAACTTTGACAACACCAATTTACCATCCAAGAATCTGTTATATATGTTTTTTGGATATATTTTCAGAGCTTAGCCACACTGCACTTCAGGTATCAATGTAAAGGGCTTCATCCTAAGAAATGGAGTCGTATAAATATTTGCCAATTGGACCATCCTAGTCCATCGACAAGCATTCTGCACAAGAACACAATAATATCATTGTTGGATAGGGCAATAAGAGCTTTCTGCGAGCGATGTCGGAAATTGGGGGGGATGACTGCGAGTGCCGTGGGGAAACAACTCGCCAACAAGCTTGGCGAACTTGTCAACGAGGAGACCACTCTGCTTAGAGGGTTCCAAGATGAAGTGGAAGGCTTGCAAGAGAAAGTGAACGATCTAGATGCGGTGATGCATGATGCATCAAGGCAAAATGAGATGTCTAGATGGAGAAGCAGTTGCGGTGGCTAATTAAATTTATGTCTGTCACGTACGAGGTTGAGGATGTAGCTCATCAAGAAGATCCAATCAAAGGTACTTACACATAATTCCTTGTTCGCTTTTACATCTCATTTTAGTTTCATTATTAAATTCACAAATACACCCACAGTTTCTATATAACTTGGTATCATTGGGTTTGTATATTTATTTCTAGCGACTTTAAATTCCATTTTTTTAATATGGGCTAGTGTAATAATGTGCACTATCAAATGCCGTCACTTGCCACCTCCCCTGTTGTCTTCTTGCAGCCTTCACCAAGTACCCATGCCTCCATGTTGTTAATTCCCATTGTGTCTCTTGCAACTAGTTGCCCACCACACCAATTATAGATTGGGTATCGATCGAAGCAATCGTTTTCAACTAAGCATTCTGGTTATATATTTTTTGTAAACATCCCACTCAGTTTTTCAAATTTCAACTGCATATTGCAATTCTTCAACATCAAAATAACATTCACCCTGGATTTCCGTAATGTCACCTTGAGATAAATATTCTACACTTCAGGATATTCTCACCAAATTTCTAAGTGCAGCAATGTTCTACATAGTTACAAAATACATCCAGATCCTACTCAAAAAAATTGCATGAATTAGACTGTGTTTGGTCAACTGGCTCCAGTGTCGGATGCCTATTTTCTACAAGGATCAGATCGGCCTAGTTCATCATTACTATCTAGACTAGATTGATATTCCAACAATCATCAAATTTTTTCATTGCAAATATTAAGTTTGAATTGGGAAGTCAATTAGTTTGTTAAGCATATATATGAGTTTGGCAACTAAACTCCAGAACCAAATTTTAAAATTAAAAATTGATCTCGAATTCATTAGTGAAATTGTTTTCAAACTATGAAATTCAACATGCCTACCTTAGAGGATTTAAATATTTAAAACAATTCAATGTTTGAAGTCTAATTTCATAAGTGTTAATTGTTCGAATGTTCAAATTCGAAATAAGCAATTACCAATAATTTTGTGTTTAAAATTTTACTTTAAATCTCAGCTCAACCACGTTAAGAAAGAGAGAGAGAATATTGTTGAAGTCATTAATGCCGCTTTCTCCTTGGAGCATCAATGTTGTCGGGCCCTCAATAATTTGAATAACTTTACCAATATGTCACCTTAGACAATCAATATGTGGCGCTGATGGTGAAGAGTCCTAGGGTAGTGAGGCGACTCGCGACCTGGGAGATGAGACCGATTGGAAGTAGGGCGATGAGGCTGTTGCTGCTGGATTAGGGGACGAGGAGGAGGCCAGGGTAGTCGCCGGCAGCAACAATATCCCCCGCTGCGTCGCTTGCCATAGGTTTGAAATTTCATTTGGTTGTGCATGGGAAATACGTATAATTTATTCTTTCTGGGAGAGTGAAGTGGATGACGAATGGATTCTAAGGAATAATAATCAAACAATACAATATGTAAGAGGCCCCCTTACATAGTAGATAAAAAGATACAACATAGGTCTAGAACAGGCCTAACACCTCGCCTCGGCCAAACCGAAGATTTCAGAGCTCCACGACAGCGCCCCCAAGAGGGTGATGACACGAAGCGTCGCTGCAGTTGAGTCCGAGCAAAGAGGCAGAGGTTTTCACCTGGTTCCCTAGTACATAGACAAGAACCACGACGATGACTTCAAAAACCAAGCGTCACCCGTGGTACCGTCGTTGCTGGCGTCATATAGTGCAAAGCTTTCACTTAGAAACTTGCCTACACCACCAGGATGAGTCTCAGGCTCCAGCACAATAAGGGCGAGCCTATCCACACTAGATCTAGGCAATGCCACAGCAGGCCAGAGCATGACATCCCGACACCATTTGCCGACCACACAAACAAGAGGTAGATCCACCACCGCAACAAAAGAGGCTATGGAAAGCAACCCATGAAGCACGCCATCTGGAACCGCTACCCTGCCATCCATGCCCCTGGCACCACAAACCATCCACGTCAAGGTCGCCCTACCTAGGTAGGAGAAGTGAAAGGCACCTCCTTTCACTCCTAGCCTGACATCAGCCATTGGTTCTGGCTTGGGGCCTCCACGGTAGGAATCGCCCACCCTGCGTCCCTAGCCGGTCCTAGTGGTCCGAGGGGATAAAACCCAATGACTACTGATGGTCGCCTTCAAGCATGCTCGAACGCAGCCATGTCCGTGGTCATTGACACCAATCCATCCAACGACACATCAATGCATGGAGAGCCCAAGTCAGATCGACGTCACGAACAGGTTGCAAGCAAGAAGAGCACAACGTGAAGGCAACCAACGCGGACTATGTCAGCCCTCCATACCTGCTTCCCGCCGGACGTCGTCTACCACCACAAACCAGATCCGCGTCACCCGCCCAAGTCGCCAGCGCCCCGGATCGCACAGCCGCCGAACCATAGAAGTTGCGCCACCTTATCGCTGCTGGGAGGACGCCAGGCAATGCCACCACTGATCACCAAGCCCACGGGGAGAGAATCGCTGCCCACGAGCACCATCTCGGACAGAGCCCAATCGTACCTACCCGGAATAACATCCCTGAGCCGCCTCAGCCTGATATCTCTCCGCCCGAGCGCGAGCCCTAGGTCAACCCAAGGAGATGGAGGATCGCCGCTACCAGCTAGGGCGACCTGCCATAGCACAGCCACCTGTGCGGTCATTTCCTGCACATGCCCCTACCACCATTGCCCGCGCCGCCTGCCACCACTGCAGGGGACACTGCAGAGGCAGCCGGACATTCCGGCAGCATCCTGCACCGTCTACAATCATTGCGAACCTAATTTCCGTACAGTTCGAAGCAATAAAGTCGGTGGCAAAACCAATAACAACAGCTATAAGGTTTTATGTAGTAGTTTTGCAAACTTAATTGGCTTGAATTTGATCTTGTTTTACTTTGGTAATTATTGTAAATAAAATAGCCGCATTAATCTCAACAGGAAAGGAAAGCAAAAAGTATGCATTTGTGTGCTTTCACTCTCATAATTCAAAATATAGTTCATTAATTTGCTTCCAACGGACGCAAATAATGTTGAACTGATGCACATGAAAATTACGATTTTGTCTTTTTTAATGAAAAAGAATTTGAACTTAATGTGATGTGTATGGAGCTAGTGCACCCACCAACCTTCCTTCTTTAAGCACACTGCCTCCTACCTTGCCTCATTATATTCACTCCACATGCCTCTAGTCTGCTTTCTACACATCATACTTGCCATAGCACTCGTTTGACTATTTGCACCCATATACTAGAGGAAAGGAAAATTATAGAGAAATCCTAATTAGGATGAGTTGTAGATAGTAAATGTTGATTCGAATTCAAGGCATCAGGAAACACACAAGATGGTACATGGGTACATCAGGCAATGAGCGCCCAAATTTTTGGTCGAGTTCCTAAATTCCTTCTCTAATAGTTAGGGTCCTGGGCTCATGAATAGATGATGTAGGGATGGGTTGTTCAAGAAAATAACAGGGATACGTCCTTTATTCAACTGCAACTTATTTTCTATAGTTGTCAAATAAGCAGGTGAATTTTGTATGGGCACGACCGCACGACTACCTGGTGTTGACTTAAAAATAAGCCAACATGTCCGTTGAAAATTGTAATTCAGTGGAAACCTGAAAACTTCCAACTAGAGCCACTAGACAGTAGATGGACGGATTGGATAAGAGGTCGAATTCCCACATAAGCATTTAAACATATGTTACCCTGGGTTAGATAGGTAGGATTTTGGTTCTCGCAAGGGCGACGCTTCTTCTTTGAGTCAGTATTCCAGGCTTTGATCCTCCTCAAGTTCGTTCGTCGGGACGGATTAGACGGAGCTTTGGTGTTGATTCCTGCCTGCTCCTCGGAGCGGCGAGGTTTGGGTTTCTCGTTATGCGTACGCGACTACGACATTTGATGTTAGGTTCTTCAGATCGATTCAAGGATTCAATGGTGACGACTGCAGCTTCCGAACGATGGTCCTTAGGGGCACATGCACGAAGGCTTCCCGGCTGTCATCGACAAGGTCAAACCGGCTCCGGTATGGGAGCGGCGTCGGCGGCTCGTTCTGGCGGCGACAATGGTCGTTCGGTTGTCCATGGACCTCGATGTAATTTTTATTATGTTTGGGGTGTTTTGTACTTCTGAATCTTTATAATAGATCTGATATTTTCGCAAAAAAAACATATGTTACAGAAATCCCTTACTATATACGCAACTGCAGCATCCTTCCAAAACCTTTTTTTTTTTTGCGAAAATCCTTCCAAAACCTTGTTAATATCCCTGTTGGCAAAAGATGTGGCTTTGTTCAATACGCTAGCAGGTTGACTATTTCCCAGATTCCCCTAGTGCAGGTATATATATCTGAAAGTTTCTGTACATTAACCTAAATTTTAAGCAATTCTGTTCATTCAGGTACTGTGTATAGGAGACGATCAAACAAACCAGTTGAAGTGTTGTTTCCCCTCCGTTGCAGAACCAATCGGAAATCCTAATCGGGGAGACTGAGTTGTGCAAGTCATATGTCTTTATCAGGCAGTGAACCAAGCTTTCTGAATATAATAAATTTTGTTCGCATTGTTCTGGCTAGGTTCGGTTTGCTCTGCCCAATTTTTGTGTGTGTCCTGAGTTCCTCACTGCTGAATCTTATCTTATTTCCTAAGCCTCCAAAGTTAATATGGATAACTCTTCTCACAGGATGCCCCCTTGGACGACAGCCCGAGGCCGAACAACAAACCGAGCTGGATGTGCAAGCTTATCCAGAGACCAGAGCTGATAATTAACATGGGGAATGCATTGCATCTTCAGCTACTGTTAGTAGCAGACCAAAGTGGGAGGTTGCAACAACACTCGCTGACCTCCTCCTGATGGTAACGACACCTTCTCTCTTTCACTGACGTTTTTCTGCACCTCGAATGTACATCTTCTGATCTTTCTTCTGAATTCTGTGTACATCACAAGCGTCGTTCTTGCCACTTAGGACACCGTGCAATTGCGAACTGACTCATGACGGGAACTGAAGGCGAAGGTCGGCTCGATCTTGCAGCAAATGGATGTTGCTGTGGGAGGTTTGATGTTATCTTTACAAGAACGTCAGCAAACTATGCTTGGATATAATAATGTTATTGTTTTTTCTAAATATTTAATATTTTTCTCTGTAATACCATACTCTGTGTCACAAGACATGGAAGACACCCTCTTGACTCCATCTTTACATGGTGTTTCCTCAATTATGTTTCTTCGGAAAGAAAGTACTGTATCACAGTGATTCGTTGTACATTGTAGCTTGACCCAAAACATACACATATACACACATAGTTTTAAATAGCGCGCTAAGCCTTTTAGCGGCGGACCTTTTCCAAGTGTTATAGCATGCTATAGCGGAGCTATAGCGCGCTATTTAAAATGTTTGTTCATGTGTTTGAATCAAAGTCTCTTAGCGCAAGACCTCTTGTAAACGCTATAGCGTGCTATAACGAAGCTATAGCGGGCTATTTAAAACCATGTATACACAACATCTCAGTCGTTTCAACCCTGCCTATCTATCTATCAACCCGATGCGTAGGCGACACACTGAATAGAAGAGAGGAAACAACCATTCCCATTTAAAATATTAACACCCAAGTATTTCATTAACACTGAAAGAAAAAAGTATTAACACCCAAGTATTCATTCAAAGTATTTCACCCTCGGAATACTACATATCAAGCTGTTCAATGAAACAATCTTACACACTGTATCATTAGTATCAGATAGGTCATGGTTTTCTAGCTCACTGCAGATAGGGATGCTTACACAACCGATAACCACTTGGAGTAAAGATGTAGGGGAGGAGAAATTTGTGTAATGCAAGGTGCCCTGTGATTGGTGAATGAAACTACTTTCATCCCAATTCCAAACATAAGGAACATGAATGTTCCTCCATGTCTTCCCCTCCGTGTCCACCACAGCTACATTAGCTTCTTCATGCAGAAAATGCAGAGAACCGTTGAGAAACACATAAGCCCATGGGCTATCAATCAGCACAATATGACCGTACCATTTAATTTCCTTGTAAACCCATCCTCCAGTTTTAGAAGAATATATCTCCACTGCAATGATGAAATCGTCTTCATACTCCACGAACTTGAACACATGGAAGTGGGACGGCGACACGCCGGGATCGAACCCCAATCGCGCCTCGCACAGCTTGCCGCCTTGGCTGGAGGAGGGCAATGCACCCCACTTGTTGGTGGCAGGATTGACCACGACGTACTCCGTATCGCCTGTGGCTTCCAAGCATCGGTAGAGAAGCAGGCCGTCGCAGCTGTCCGCGAGCTCGGCCTGTTGGTAGCTGGGCGGCTGGATGGCAAAATCGGGGAAGAACATAGGGCAGTTTTGCAGCCGGGAGACACTACCAAAACAGATAGGTGTCCGCGGGCCAATGGGACTACCGTAGAAGAAGCCGGCGAGGGTTTGGGGAAGCTTCTTGCGGTGGTAGGGATCGGAGATGAGGTTATCCCAGGTCTTGGAGACGCACTTGAAGCAGCAGAGCGGCTTGACCTCGAGGCACGAGAGGATCTCTACTAGGAGATCGTCGGTGAGACTGGACGCCGGGCACCTCAATTCCTCACCGATGATGGGCATCTTCCAATCTGCGGTGGAGTTGGAGGAGGGATCTGCGGCAGAGGAGAGGAGCCGTCTATTCTATATATACATTACATAGGCCGGCAGCCATTAGCCAACTCCGATCCCTACTCCAACTCCAACTCTAACTCTCCCTCGGTACGTATAATATAGAGCTCGGGTCTGTACCATACCCTCACAAATCGACGGTGGATGATGCATGCATACTGCTCTCTCCCTAGCTCAACTCCAACGCCGACTGGGTCTCTACTAGGAGATCACCGGGAGAAAAGATGGAGGCCAAGGAGAGTATGGATCACTCAGCAATACTTGTTGATTCGTAGGCAGTAATGGCGTAGCATCACCATTATCAGACATGGAAGGGGAGTCCGGTTCTCTAGGACACAGGCAGTGGGCATCTTCCAGTCGGCAGCAGAGGAGGAGTGATCTGGTCTGCGGCGGCGATGGTGGTGGTGAGTGCGTTAAAAGAATTTACCCGGCCCTGCCACCACCAAGTGAGGCCAGCGGGTACCACGTCGCTCGAGCGTCGTCCACTAGTGCAGAATGATGCTATTAAGACACACCTATTGCACACTTCACACGTGCCCGTTCCCGCCTAGCGATCCCAGCCCGTGCACGCGCGCGTGACTTATAGAAAGCCCCGCCACCAGCGCGCCCTCTCGCCACTCCTCCCACACTCTCTATTTGTCTTCCCCCAGCTGGTGCTCGAGACGTCCTGCACGTCGGCCGCGTTTGAAGCGGCTCGACGATGTGTCAACGCCATGCCATGGCCACCCAGCCACGCGGCCTGACCGTTAGGCAAGCCTAGGAGGTCCACCACGCCACCGGCCCGGCCACCTGTGTTGGCAGAGAACGTGGGCTGCCCAGTGATGGAGCCCGCCATCAGCACGATCGATACGCGGCCTCGACGGGAAATACTCTCGTCCAGAGCTGATAATTGACAGGGAAACGTTTTCCACCGACCGGCCGGCCAAAGCTTCGGCCGGTCGCGTCCACGCGTGCACTACAGTGAATCAAGTCGCGACACGTGGGGGTGGCGGGGCCCACTCGCATGTCCTTATTTCACTATCTTCTCTGTCAGCCGCCCGTTCGCTTCTCTATCTTTTTCTCTCTCCGCAACACGCTCATGCCGCCTCGTCGGCGTTCTCTCGAGCTTCCATCACCGTGCGGCCCAGCAGCTACCCTTCCTCCGCTTATTTTGCAATAGGGGCTCCCGTGACGGAGGTGATGGGACAATGCCGAGGCGCCGTGCTGAGTCGTGCCGACAAGCCTCCATGGATGACTATGGGGATGGTTGCAGTCCCGGCAAGCGGACGACGATGCTGGAACCCAAAGATTTTTTTGCTGCAACTATCCTAAGCAAGATCTAGAACCACAGGTAGTTATTGCTGCAACCGATAAGTGAGCCAAATCATGGTTGTTTTTTTTTTGCTACAACCGCATCGCCTTTTTGCTACAACCGGCGTCGTTATTTGCTACAATCGGTGGCAGCTACGACTATCGGTCTGACGTGTTGCAACCAACGAGGACGAACTTGTGGCTGGCGATGACGGCTGCAACCTACAACCTGGGAGCTACAACCGCATATGAAAATGCTACAACCATACATCATGTATGAAGCTACATCCATGTTAGCCAGAGCTGCAACCGTGTTTGGCGATGGTACAAGCGTTGGTTTTTTGCTGCAACCATTGTCGTTTTTGCTACGAGTGGCGAAGTTTTTTGCTACATCCATCTCAACGGCGTTGATTGGTTCTGCCGTCCACGCAATCTCGTGCAGCGAGCGTCGACGTGCAGGGGCGGCGCGGCGTATCAGGGGTGCTGCAACCAATGAGCTTTGAGGCGGGAGTTGCAACCGGTCAAACAGCAGAGTTGCAACCTGTCCACGGCGGAGCTTCATCCGAAATTGATCAGCAGCGGAAGGTTACTCGACGACCAGCGGAGGGGCTGCGAGGCGTCACGGTGCGAGCGGCCGGCGACCGGCGGCCGTTGCCCTCGCTGGAGCCACACACAGACGGAGTCGCTGCACAGAGGGCGTGTTTTTTTTTCCAGTGTGTACGTAGGAGGAAGACGAAGCCCGCGACAAGTGGATGAGACAGTATCGCGCAGCCGGATCGGACGGACCCGGTTCGTTGCATCGGGCGCCTATCAAGTCGCCTAATTGATAGGGGGATTACATCTTCAGGTACTGTTAGTGGCAGACCAATGCCTGAGGTTGCAACAACATTCACCGCCCTTCTCCAGATGGTAACCGCACCTCCCTTTCAGCCACGTTTTGCTGCACCTCCAATGTGCTTCTTCCGAGTTCTTCTTACTTCGGGTGCACAGCACAAGCATCGATCTTGCCAATTCGGACAGCATGCAATCGGAAATTGAGTCGTGATGGAAAGCGAAGGTGGAGATGGGCCGATATGGAATGCAGGAGATGCAACCAAAATGACCTGGACCCCTAAAAAAAAAGACCTGGATCTGGAGTGACTCTGCAGGGTCGCCGATGTTTCTTCTTATATTTCGAGTGTCAGCTTGGCTGCGTGTTTTTTTTTTTTCAATTCAGCTTGGCTGCGTGTTGATAGGCAGGGTGAAGTATTGCGCTGTTCTGAACGTGTATGTCTCGGGACTAGCCACAGCGCCAAATGATGTTTTTTTAAAACGAAGGCAAAAGATTTTTCTCATCTATTAATTAAGCAGAAGAGAGGCGCCCAGCTAATTAACGGAAAACCAGGCAAAACCCGTCACAAACCGCAGAGCGACACTCACCTCACAAAGAGGTCCTCGTCAAGATCGCACACCGGCGTCATCGTCATCACTTCTCCCCAACAGGCGTCATTGCGCTCCCTAATCTCCGAACAAGCAACTTTGGCTTCACCAAAAATGAACGTAGACCCAATCCTCACTGTAGAGGTTGTGCAGAAACACATGAAGGCCCGTGCCAAACTCAGCCACCGCGCCGAGGGCAGCGCAGATCCGACTCTGAAGGATAGTTCTAAAGAAGAACTATGCAAGGCTGGCGCCGTGGAAGACCACCGAACAGACCACCTGCTGCCAGTCATCGTTGCCACCGAGACCCGCCGCTGCAGCTCCGACTAAGCCGCTACCTGAGGTAAACCCACGAACACGCCGGAGAGACCCGGATACCGCAACCTTTGTCGTGAGATGATGTAAATGCACAACGAATCATCGTGATGTTCTTTATGAACTTCTAGTTTATACTAGGTGATGTATGTTGCCGTGGAAGCATAAATATTTTGTAAGCACGTAACGGGACACGAGGTTTCTTGCGGGCGGCCTATGAGGAGGGAATGATCTGATCTGCGGCGGCGACGGTGGTGGTAGATTCATTGATGGAAGGAAGAAGGCGACGACGCTTTGTAGCAGCTGTCTGTTCAAGAATTCGTCCGATTAACTAGTTAACTTGCCGATTAATCCCTAATCGTAGGGTCATCGAGTAGCCGATAAACCGATAAATCATTCGATTTATTGATTAAATGGCCGATTAACTTGCTGATTAGCCTATTAATCCCCTACTTCCCAGACAACCGAGCAGCTACCAGTTAACGATTTCCTCAACAACGGTAGATTGAATTATCAATTAATGGGCCGACCAATCTCGAAAAAAGTAAATGGACCGATGCCCACGAGTCAAACAGGCCCACACAGACTAAGGCTCTCGTTGTCAATTTACTTTTGTTGATTTTCTCAGTTTCTAAATTATAGGCTTTCATGTTTTTTATCTTTATGTTTTCTTTTTGAAAAGCCTACTTCCCACTTTTTTAATTATAGCAGCAATTAGCAAACTTAAAATTCTGAACACACATAAATTTTGTGAAAACTTAATTTACTCTTCTAAGATATTGCTGAAGTTATAGTGCAGATTCAAACTTTTTCTCTAGACATCACGGGACGCCGCTTCTACGACCAAAGCGCTTTTTTTTCTTTTTCTTTTTTTTAGAAAAGGAGGATAATCCCGGCCTCTGCATCTGGGAGATGCATGCGGCCATTTTATTGATTATTCTCGAGGACCTTACAAAGTAGTACTACAATATGCCTGAATCCGCCATCTTGGCAACATCTGCCGCTACTCCAATCCATATGATGAAGGGGTGCAAGCTGGGCCAAATACCTAGACCTCTCACCTAAGCCTAACATCTAAAGCCGGAGGCCCCGACCGAGTCACATACTGGGTCCGGGGCACAAACCGGTCCGACGCACTCACATGTGTCGTCGCCGCCATCTTCCACTGGTCCATCTTCAGAGCAGATTGAGGTGCCAACCTTGGCAGGTGCCTCCGCCATCGATGCCACAATGACGCCAAACGACGACCTCCACCTACGCGAGTCCATCTCCAAGCAACGGACGCAGATGCATGCTAGGATAGGGCCGCACCACCGCCGTCGCCCACCACCCACAAGCGCCACCTAGCCCCAAGGTTCCCAAAGCGGCGCCTTCAAGAAGGGAACGATGCCGTGAGCACCGTCGCCGCCCAACAAAGTTAGGGCTTTCGCCCGGGAGACCTAGGGGAAGGGGAAATGAGGGGATAAGTCCATACCGACGCCTCCAAGGAGGGGAACGACGCCCTCAGGCGTCGCCGTCGACGCGGCCGGCCATGGCCAACCAGGGATTTTGCCCGAACTAGATCCCCGCCACCAGCAGCGCCTCCTGTATAGAACCGGCGACCCAAGGAAGCGCGACCCGACCAGGCTGGCCCGCACGCCGAACAGGGGAGGAGGGGAGGCGCCAGATCGTGCGCACCGGCCACCGCAGAAGCCGCCGCCGGCCACCAACGACTACCGGATCCCGCCGCCCGCGCGGCCGGGACGCCAGATCCACCGCCCGCACAGCTGCTAGCCGGCCGTGCCTTGCCAATGGAGCCGCCGCTCCAGATCCGGGGTTCCCCAAGCAGAGGCAGGGCAACCGAGGCCCCGCCGCCACCATCCTTGGCGCCCCGAGCTTGCCCGGCGGCTGCCTCAGGCGGCGGCGAGGAAGGGAAGAGGGGGGGGGGGGGGGGTGGGGTGGTGAGGAGGAGGGGCGGCTAGGTTTGGGAGGGAGGACCAAAGCGCTTAGGTAGTGTTTCCTTGCCTCTTACCGGTGCCGCCGCCAGTCCGCCTCGTCTCCTATGGTCCTTAGACCATGGATGCGTGGTGGATCCTGGCGCTTGTGGGCAGGAGGGCTCCGTATTTAGGTGTTTTTTTTGTTTTTTTAAGGGTTTGTGCCATGCTCAGGAAGACAAGGTGGCGGCGGGTTCCTGAAGATGAAATAAGGTTCTCCCCGCCTAGCCCCCGTCCCGGCTGTACGTCTAGTGCCGTCGGAGGGTGTATGTAGAGGTGTGTCTCCGGCGGATCTTGTGGGATCCGGTCGGCATTTGTCTGCGGTGGATCTGCTTGGATCCGGTCTTCGTCTGTCTACGTCTCTGTGTCTACGGGTTGGGTCGTTCCGATCTACGCTTCTCTTCATCAGCGGCGGTGGTTGTTTGGGTGCACTGATCCTATGGCTCCTTAGCATGATGACTTCCCAATTGTCTACTACAACAATATTTTCCCGGCTTTGATGAGGGAAGGGCGATGCTGACGGCGCGTCATTGGCTCGCTCTAGTGCTTGTAGTCATCGCTAGGTGGTCTACGAGCCTGGATGTAATTTTTACTTTTGGTGTTCTTTGTACTAGCTTGACAGTTGATGAATAGATCAGAAAATTTCTCGCAAAAGAAAGTCAGTGCTGAAGTTTACTCTTCGAGCTCAAACTACTCCCTCCGGTCCTTTTTACTCCGCATATAAGATTTCTCTGAAGTCAAACTTCATAAAGTTTGACCATATTTATATTTAAAAATATAAACAACTATGATAGTAAAGTTATACAATATGAAAATTGACGCATCTAATGATGTTCATTTTGTATTCCAATGTTTATATTTTTTTCCTATAAAGTTGGTAAAACTGAAAAAGTTTGACTTCAGACAAATCTTATATGCGGAGTAAAAAGGACCGGAGGAAGTACATAAGTAAGTTATGACTTTCATGTGTGAAAACTGGTCGTTGGGTAGCCAACGCACCCACCAGCCTCTCCTTGTTTAAGCACACTAGATGACCCGGTGCGCCAAATGGCGCAGAGACCCATTTGAAACCATGTTCGTGTTAAAAATGTTTGCCATTTTTAGTAACTTTATGTTTGATCAAGGATAGAGACCATGTCAAACCCGAAGTGTTTTGAACGTGTATTTGGACAATGTGCCATTTGGCTCTATGTTACCCAAGTAAGGTGCAAGGTCCAAATTCAAGCATCAAGGGTAATGATTCTAAACCTTTTATAACAGAAATCTTTGCATTTGTTAGTAACTTCGAGTTTTAGCAAGCGCTGAGGGTAATAATTCTAAACCTTTTATATGGAAAATTAAGGAATACCTATGTTCAAACTATATACTTTAGCATGTGAAACTAATAAAAACCGAGAATCTGCATGATATGGTATATAGGCATGGTTTAAAGGTCTTTTCGGCTTTTGCTATGTTGGATGCTCTATGATGAGTACAAGAACCTAACTATTTATCTCAAATCAAATGTTATAGATTTCACACGGAGTTCATGCAGCCCACTGACGTTTGCTGGGCTAGGCCTAACCAGTGAAAAGGGGTTGTCAAGGAGAATATGATATATATCAAGTCGTTTTTGTGGATACAAGAAATTACTGGTACATAACATTTGAATTTATTCCTCAAAGGCAAATAAATAACACATAGTTTCTCAACTCTCAAGCACAACCTCTTATATCTACGACCTACCCAAAACAAATCATTACTTTATTGTGCTAACAACAACCATATTGCTGAACCAAACATTACTGAACCATATCACAGATAGTACTTACGGTAGTGTAAATTTCAGGTTTATTAATTCATTCTTCCAATAGTATAAATCTCACTTTATGTGACTGATTGCAAGTATGGGATAAGGGGAAACTGGAGAAACAACAAATGAAAAAGATAGAAACTCTGCAAGATGATAATAAGTAGGGCAATGCCTATAAACTGAAAGTTCCCTGCAATGGCACAGCTGAAGCATTAGAAAACATAATAGCAGAATAGTCAGGATATGACCAGTTTTCAAGCCTAAGATATGAAAACATACATGACTATCAGTCAGTATGTGGGGAGAGGCAGATTACTAACTGAATTTCAACATAAATCCACACTAAGGAAAAAAAACCAGATGATGTCACACTCACACATGCGTCACTGGTTGCACATAACGCAAGGTGATGCTTCTGTCGGTTTTTGCCACATGTTGCTGGCCGCTGGACATTCTCTCCTCCTTGCTGTATTGCGTAGCACGGCGCTGATAAGAGATCGATTAGCAGGAGTCCGAGGTAGTTCTCGCCGACGGCAGTTGTATGTGAATCCGTGCACTGGCACGCGCCTCACAATTTACAAAATGAGACAATAGTTATAATGATATTCAAAAGAAAAATACAAATTAGAATATAAACAAAAGCTAGAAATTTCGTTCTCACAAATTATTATAAGAAGCTTGAACTGTAATGCTAACTAAATGACCAATTATAGGAGCATATGCATTTACAGAACCTAGTGTGGACAATAGGTAAGTCATCTGGATACATTAGTAGCCTACATGGAAATTATATATGAAGCGAAGAAATCAATCTAACTATCAAAACTTAAATCCTGAATAAGAGATATCCCATTTGGAGAGTATTCAATGGTATCAGAAAGGCAAGATGCAAACTCTGTTTCTCCCGATATTTAAGTAAAACATAAAACCATGACCATTACTTTATCTCTGATCTATGAAGAGAAGAGAAATGGCTTGCCTTACACAACTACTTAATTCATTCAAAAACTGGAGAAGGGATTAAAACCCCAGAACCTTAAATTGGAGCTACGCACAGATGCTACAGAATGCATCAATTCATATGTTATAAATCAGCAAAAAGTAAATGAACTGTTTGATATTTAGATGCATACATCAACTGACAAAATAGCCATACTCCTTGCATAGGTTGAACATGGCAAACAATCAAAGTAATCATTGTCGATGGGTAGTGACTTTGATTTAGTCTATAAAAACTGTATCTCATATAAGTCATTGATTAAAAAGAAGCTTGCAGACCTAACAGTATTGGCCCTCTGCCCATAGAATTAGCTACTACTGATGTAGAAAACCAAACTGAAATGAGAATGCCACATTGTTTTTTGCGCCTGATCTGCAACAGTGTTTACATAACGACACGAACAATGAATCCTCTAACTGATCTGATGCATTTTACCAAGCAAGGAATAAGTGAGCAAAGGTGACATTTTTTTGTTTGAGAAAAGGTTGGATATTCACCTGTTTGTCAGATTCTTCATTAGCTATTCAAAGTGTTAGATAGTGAGCTGTCACAAAAACAGAAAATAAAAAGATCAGAGACACACTAGTATGCAACAATCAAATGGTCATTTTAAAATGCACGATAATTTATGGTCAGTAGACTCACCAATCAGCGGTCTAACTTCATAACTCAATTTGCTTCTTAAAAGGCAGAGTTTCCTTGCTCGTGCTAAAATGTTATTAAGTTAAGTGCCACTGTCATATGCGAACACTAATAGCTCGATGTTGTTGTCATCTTGCAGTAACTTCACACTAAAGGTAATTGTCCAGTAGGTCCATGTCAGAATTACATTTATATGTGCAATGATAGTTGGAAAAAGAATTTCATATTATAAAATGATTTAATACACAGTTTTTTCATATCAGTATCAGATCATTACCCCATGTCCTGTAACAAATAAAACAATAACACATAAATGCAGAAACAGAGTATTACCATGATAGCAGTTGGCACACCCCTGCTCCTTCCATTTGTGCTGCTTCTTGCTCTCATTTACCCCATGCCTTCGAATCGTATTATACAATATAAATTAAATGACAAAGGTTCCACGTAAGCTTCTACAACATAAACAGAACAGAGGAGATAACATGAAACTTAACAGTAATTAACTGCATGCAACTTTACTAACAAATCTACAATTTGGTCTAGGATTCTTTATGTGGATACAGGGGATTCTCACCACGTGTGCTCATTTGCCTTCATGTGGCTGTTGCATGTGTGGGGATGGAGGTGGGGAAAGAGGCGGAGCTGTGCAAGACTGCCACGCACGAAGAAGAGGGGCGCTGCTGCTCCGGTGCTCCCCTTCTCCGGATCAAGGCCGAGGCTGCTGCTCCCCTTCAGATCGTGTCGCCCCTCATAGTTGCCGCCGCGTGGGAGATTTTGGCTCTGTGTGGGAGGCGGCGAGGGTGAGAAAGAACAAAGGTTGTGTCCGAGACAAGAAAGTGAACAACAGATAAATGAGGAAAAATGAGCAACCTGCCTTTGACCAAGCCCCCCATCGCAGCAGCACCGGCGCAAGAACGGCAACGACGCGAGCACAACAAAGGAGAGCCCAACCGCCCAAGAGGAGGCAGATCCGCCACTCCTCTTCGCCTACCCCATCCGTCGGCGTAGATGAAAAAAAAACTTCTCTGGCCGATGACGCCCCAGAGGAGGCGGATCCGCCACTCCTCTCCGTCGGGCTGAAGAGGAGGATGATCTGGTAGGTCGGGGTGCTGCCATGGAAGGTACTTGCCTCCTGATCTGTCGTCTCCTCATCCACGTCATGTGGTCTGGCCGTGCTAGTCGGGTGCGGAGGCAGGGGAGGAGGAGGTGGTGGATGCGGAGGAGATGCGGCGGCCTGGAGGGAGGGGGAAGCAGAGGCTGCGGCGCGGAGAAGAGGAGCAGGATGAGAAGAGATGAGGGGAAGAGAGGAGATATTTTCATGGGAGGAAGAGGGGCTGCCCAATCCAAGTTTGCTGTAGTCCATCCCAATCCTACGCTCGCTGCAGTCCCACCACTTTTCTGACCGAGCACACACGCCAGCCACACTGCAAAGTCGGGCCTGCGGGCAAGGTGGTCGACCAGTCATCCACTTGAGCATGAAATCACAATGTACAAAGAAACGACTGGTTGGAATTTTGACAGCACCGTAAAATGTACCCGATGCAGTAGATCGTGCGATCAGAGTTCACCGCACGGCGCAAGTGAACCAGGGAGGCGGGTAGCATAGCCCCTTTTATATGTTCGATTAGTAAAAGAGCTTCTACACTGTTGTTTGTTAACTGAAAACTGCTTGTTAACTGACCGAAAAAATTCTAATCACTTGCATTCAGTACGGATACAATGCTGCTGTTTGTACTTTTTGAACCAAACTTGGATATAATCCAGAATGCAATACATACTCTATTGTGGTTTCAGCAAGCACATATTTTTGTCAGAACCACCTTTCTTGCAGCTGCCACATTTTACTGAAGCGACCGTCAAAAAAATTGCCCGCAAGGTATTTCTTTAACCTTGAAGTTTTCGTACGAAAAGCAAAGTGAACTCTTTTTTTTGGCTAAATCAGTAGCCTGTCCTTCAGACAAATGCCAATACCAAGGAATGTGAGATGTTTATTATGCTGGAAATTTGTTTCTTATCTACTCTAGCAATTTATACCAGATGACTGTATAACATGAAGAACATTCGATCTTATGCCCTTGAGCATTCCTTCATCAATATATCTTAACATGTTTAGGCCTTCATCAATAAATCTCCTGGAAACAATAACTGGATGCAACCTCCATTGAGGTTAAGTGTTGGGAATGATGGTAGAGGAGAAATTATTGTAATACACTATTGTAAATTCTTGCATGGAAACCAAACCTATGTGAGAATATATTTTTATTGAAGTACACAAACAAAAAATGCACATATATTTCTATTGTTGCAATTGACCTGGATCAATGCCGCTCTAAATAAATAGTGTGGAATAGTAAAGCATAGAACTTGTAAAGAAGTTTCTCGCTAAATGGTGAGCCATTGTAGAGGCAATGTTCTACATAAAAGTGTGGTATTGTGGGTACTTCTAGAAGCACTATCAATAAGTAATGGAACATATGGTCTACGATGGCAAACAATTATTTATATAATCTTCAGATGATTTAATATCTTAGAACATCTTTAATTTCAAGTTAGTTGTTAACAAAAGTAGCTTCCCAGCATAACACTCTTTTCCCTATTCTAAAAAGAGATATTATAGAAATATATTGGAACCAGTAGCACATCTCAGAGGCATAAATCTGCCATTTACTTACTTAAATGATGCCACTGATGCTTATGACATTTTTTTGTATGGAATTTAGAAATTTGCAGTTGCTGAAGGGAAACATGAGTATCTTCATACAAGATATATTGTTGGTTCTTACTGTTGCTTATTACTCTTATCATCTCACTTCAGATCTAATTAAGAGATGTCCATTAAAGATTGTAATTTTCACTTAAAACCTGAAGAAGCTGAAAATGTAACAAGCACTTGTTTAGTGCTTGGCCTGTTGCCACCATAGTATCAACACCACTGAACCAGAGATTCTAAAGAACTATGCAAAGAGCAGCATGGGCCGTTACTGACACTAAAAACATCAATTCTATTCTCTAGAACTAACACCTACACCACCATAAAATTACTACAAATGATATCAAATGGGCCGTTAGTAAGTATTGCTTAAAAGTAAGCTCAAATGTTGATTCTGATGTGCATGCGAAGGAAACGTCTCACGGGACTCTCAACACACCCATGAAAGCTGATAACTGACAACCAAGATTGGAGCTTTACTTGGTGATTGATCCTACATATCTTGATTTTAGTGCCATCAATAGTAGCATAGTAGCAGGACGATGTAGCAGCACTATATGTGAGGAAAAAGAAGGCAAGTACTTAGAAATCTGCTAACAGAACTAATGAAGCAAGTTTGCATTAGTAGTCATCTTGCCAAGGACTACAAAAGGGAAATTCTGCAGACCTTTAAGTACTGAGGATACAAATACAACAAGATGAGAAATAGAAAATAACTAATGTTCTATTCTGCAAGTCTAAGCAGGTATCCATCATACCTAGTGCTTAGTCAGTGTGCCTTCGGGACATGACCATCAACAGCCAAATTCTGGTAGCCCTGGCAGTGCTAATTGCATGCCATCAAGTTCTGGGCTTGCAATTACTTTCTCATCTTTTGGATCTTCCAATTTGTTATAGCAGTGTACATCCTGAATAGAACTGTCTCAACAAACTGCACTTTGAAGTTTGAACTGTTTCAGCAGACTGAAAACTTAGGAGTACTGTATGTAGAACATCATACCGTTACAATCACATGACATATATAACTTGCAAGAGAGCCCTCAGATGCTCCTGGTGATCATGACAGGATAAGAAATTCAGATATATAACAAAAAAATTAGGAAAGTATGCAACAGAATTTAAACAAAAATTGCAAAGGGATGGACAATCAGAGAAGGTGTACAATGACAAAAATTAGAATGATATATCTCTACCTAATTTTGAACTTACATATCAACGTAAGCTCCTTTATAGCCAATAAATATACAAGATATTAAGTCCAAGGAATCACATGAAGGCAAGTACAGGCATGGAATTACTGCCCACTGCTCTACATCTAACCAAAATTAGTAAAAAACAGCACTACAGAGGACCTTCAAGTTATGCATTCTCATGAGCAGCTTCGAGCATTGACACCCCAATAAGAACATTAATAAGCTTTTCAACACCATCCATATCAAGAAATGCCACACATACCCTGCAAAGTAAATTCCTGTCATTGGTACTGAATTGCCAAGGGCTTGATAAAATGATATAAATTTCAACCGAAAGAATGCATGACCTATTAAGCAGCAAATCAGCTCAAGAGAAAAGGGCATAGAATCCTGACCTCAAGATTAAGTTCCAGTGTAAACTACACGTACCATAAACTGATCTGCGCCGCCCCTCCCAGTCAGCCCTTCTTCATCAAACAGTTCCTCAGAAATTCTTCATATTCCCTTCTTTATCAGATCTGCACAAGTAACCATAAATTGAGAAATCGAAATAAGAAATCGGTGGGCAGAAATGAATAGGAGAGGAAGATGACAAGGCTGTAGATGGACAGTCTATATTGGGGACAGGGGACGATGGCTGGCCAGCAGCGGCCGGGTGTTATGGCTGGCGGCACTTCTCCACCACTCCGGCTAGAGCTCTGCTGCTTCCCCCACCTCCATTCTCCACACCCTCCCCTGCTCCTCCACACCTACCATGAAGACCACACCACTCCTGCTCTCCTATGGTGGCGACCTGCCCCCGGTCTTGAATCATGGCGCACGGTGGCGCCAGATCGAGAACATGGAGAGGTATCGTCCTACGGGAGAAGAGAAAGAGGCACATCGATGCGACTGCAGGAGAGGTAGCGGCGACCACGCGCTAGCAGAGGACGAGGGGAGAAGCGGAGGGGGGAGGGGCATGGCGGCGGTGGAGTGCGTGGTAGGAGGCCGTGCTCGTCGACGAAGACGATGAGACGGGCGAGACGGGCGCCGGCAGAGCAGAGACGGGCGAGACGGGCGCTGGCAGAGCACGGGGCGGGCGCATCTGGGCTACCACGCGACACGGATGAGGCGCGGTGAGACGGGCGCCGGCAGAGCACGGAGCGGGCGCATCTGGGCCACCACGCGACACGGACGAGGCACGTCTGGCTGCTGCCCTCCTCATCCTGCCGAGTCGCTCCTCAGCTCGAGCTCAAGGTGGCCAGGGTGACGAGGCGGAGAAGGAGGGCTGGGAGGTCGCCGGTGGCCGGTGAGGGCGAGAAAGGAGAGGAGGCGGCGGCGGCAGGAGAGGAGGCGGCTGCGGGAGCCGCAATCACGATGTGTGGTGGTGCCGGATCAAGAACACGGGGAGACGCCGTCCTGTGGGGAAGAAAAAGAGGTCGGGGAAGAGAGAGAGGGCACAGAGGGGAGAGGGGGAGTAACTGCGTGTGAAGTGGAGGCTGGCCTCGCCGGCGTCCGTCCCTCCTGCTCCAGATCGGGAACCTGGGAGCAGGTGAGGAGAGGTGGGGAGGCGGAGATGGGTGGCGCGGGGCGAGGTGCAGAGGAAGCACGAGAAGAGAGAGGCGGCTGCAGTGTTGACCTGGGTCTGGGGCTCCTTTTTACCCAGACCATGATTGGCGAGGAGGCGACGCACACCTCGCGTACTAAAAATTGAAGAAAACTCACGTCGGCCGCACGACCCCACAACCAACGTGCCCCACCCGTCATCCTCTCTCGAAGCGGTCACGAATGTGAAAAAAAATGGACGGCTGACCAGACGCCAGCAGCAAAAAAAATACTGTAGAAGCTCGAGCAACCCGATCGTGCGGTCAAAAACGACGCGCGCGAGCGATGCCTCCAGAATGGCGGGTTGCCTAGCGTCATTTATATGTTCAATTGATTACTAACTTAGTTCAATATATTCACTCCACATGCCTCTAGTCTATTCTTCACACATTCCATTTGTCTTAGCATTCATTGAACCATTGCACTCACATATTAGACCCGAGATAAACACAGAGAAATCCTAGCTTGGAAGAGTTGGAGACGGGAGATCCTGTTTGGAATGGGAAGCACCGGGAAAACACAATATATGATAGATGTCGATTGGTTGTAGCTGGTAGCCAACGCACCCACCAGCCTCTCCTTGTTTAAGCACATTGATTACTAGCTTAGTTCAATATATTCACTCCACATGCCTCAGTTTGTTCTTCACACATCCCATTTGTCTTAGCATTCGTTGAACCATTGCACTCACATATTAGACCCGAGATAAACATACAGAGAAATTGCTGAGTAAATAGGCAATTTTTCGATTAATTTAATCCAGGAAATAATCACGAACATGGAATTGACAAAATTAATGACATACTGATTACGATCTAGATAAGCACGCACTACGCAAACAGTAGACACATCTACACATAGTGCTAGTATGGCTAACACAGAAATAAACAGGAGCAGAATAAACGAGTTATACCCTCCAATCGGCCAGGCAGAGGCCGCGGCGGCGGTAGCAGCGGCATCCTCGGGGGCTTTCTTCTCGGCTTCAAGTTTCTCGGCGGCGGCTTTGTCGGCATGGGTGGACATGGTGACGATGCAGACATAGAAGAAGTAGTCAATTGGAGGCGAGCAGTCGCGTAGTCGGTCCCCAAAAACCTAATTGCCCCTCTTCCGTACAGGATCCGGAGAGGCGGAGTTTCGGAGGCCTGCTCTCCCGTCGACCGTGTACACGGCGGACGGGATGGGATCACCGGTGGCAGCAGCAGCAATGGAACGACGGTGGGCGTGGAGGCAGAGATGCGATCTGTTTCGCGTGACGGCTAGGGTTGGCAGCGCCTCACATATATAGGCGAAGCCGCGTGGAGAGATGTTGGCTGGACCCACATCCGTGTCGGTGACAGCCCACGATCCGATGTCTCGGATCGTGGCCCGGCTGTCAAAAACTCCCCATTCCTGACCGGCAAAAATAAGCGTATAGGTGTGAGCTTGGCTCGGCTCATTCCCGCAACCCGCGGTGCGTCGTGACGAGACGAGGCGTGGCGAGGCGGGTGGCGGAGGAGGAGCGCGCGGGAACAACTTCTCTTCTCAAACTCCAATAGCATGTCGAAGAGAAACCCTTATAAGGAGGTCCAACTCCTCTCCAACTAGCGGTATGAGACTAAACTTCGCACCACACCTAGTGTCAAATAACCCACATGGGCCCTTAGAGATTTTTCTGAATTTGTTAGATGGGCCCTAGGCCCACCTCATATTTCAACAATCCCCCACCAGATCTCATGGGCCCATTTTGTCCTTTGTTCCAAACATTGTTTTGATATACCAGTATTTCAGTGGAGACCGGTTAAGGTTGAACTCCACCTAGAGCAAGTAGCTACACTTCTTCACAACTAAACAATGGACTATGCCTTGAATTGTCAGTTTGGCGTAATTTTTTTTCACCACATGTCTTACTAGTAATAGACTGCCGAAGGCTGACCCCTCGGGTGGAGCTTATTAGTCATACTCCTAGCCTATTCATGAGCTTGCTAGAGATCACCCCAATCTCATAAACTGTGACCAGCAGTCGGACTCATATAGGTATGTTCCTCCAAAGATCGCTCTGTAGGACAGCATCTTGCTTATATATATAAGCCTTGGAACACATTAAGACTGTAGTCAACCTACCATATAGTTTTCTGAGAGTATTGCATCTCCAACGGAGTGGGTTAGTAAAGTTACTCTCCTCAGTTCACCACTGGCTTGTTTCCCAGGTCCTACTTCACGGGATCTCCGATCACATAGGTTGGGTAACTATCATGGCAACTCATGTGGGTATCATACCCATCTCCCTCGATGCATTATCTATCACAACACGTGATAGCCCTTTAGTAAAGGGATTTGTCAGATTCTTAGCCGTTTGGATAGAATCCAACACTATCACTCCGGAGTTTCTTAATTTTCTGACAGCTTTCAATCTCATTCTTATATGTTTGTTGGACTTCATGTTGTCCTATGAACTCTTCACTTTGACAATAAATGTCTGATTGTCACAATTCATAAGAATGGCTGGAACCGGCTTCTCAACCACTGGCAAGTCCATCCAAAGATCTCGAAGCCATCCTGCTTCGACACCAGATGTGTCTAATGTTGTTAATTCTGCTTCCATTGTCGATCTCGTTAAGATCATTTGCTTGCAAGACTTCCAGGAAATAGCAACACCTCCAAGAGTAAACATATACCCAGTTGTGGCCTTCATCTCATCAGCATCAGAGATCCAATTCGCATCACTATACCCTTCAAGTACCGACGGGTATCTGGTATAGTGAAGTCCATAGTTCAAGGTACCTTTCAGATAGCGCATAATTCTTTCAATAGCATGCCAATGTACATCTCCCAGTTTGGAATTAAACCGACTCAGTTTGCTCACAGTAAACGCGATGTCAGGCCTCGTTGCGCTCGCTAGATACATGAGTGAACCAATAATCTGAGAGTATCTCAACTAATCTTTAGCTATACCTTCGACCTTTCGAATCAGCACACTAGGATCATATGGTGTTTGAGATGGTTTCAGTCCAAATATCCAAAACAACTGAACACCTTCTCAACATAATGGGATTGCAGTAGCGTAATCCCACTCTCATCATCTCTCAGTAGCTTGATGTTCAAGATAACATCAGCCACACTGATGTCTACTACACAACTTGTTCTTGTAGACTCGTGTTGGGCCTCCAAGCGCAGAGGTTTGTAGGACAGTAGGAATTTTCCCTCAAGTGGATGACCTAAGATTTATCAATCCGTGGGAGGCATAGGTTGAAGATGATATCTCTCAATCAACCCTGCAACCAAATACAAGAAATCTCTTGTGACCCCAACACACCCAATACAATGGTAAATTGTATAGGTACACTAGTTCGGCGAAGAGATGGTGATAAAAGTTTAGTATGGATAGTAGATATAGGTTTTTGTAATCTGAAAATATAAAAACAGCAAGGTAGCAAAAAGTAAACGGGCATAAAAATGGTATTGCAATTCTTAGAAACAAGGCCTAGGGTTCATACTTTCACTAGTGCAATCTCCCAACATTGTTGATATAGTTGAATCATATGTAAATCCCTCACGTGCAACAAAGAGTTCACTCCAAAGTTACAAATGGCGGAGAACAAACGAAGTAATTGTTGTAGGGTACGAAACCAACTCAAAGTTATCCTTCCCGATCAATCTTATGAGCCATCCCCATTAATTGTCATGAACAACCCTAGAGTTCGTACTAGAATAACACCTTAAGATACACATCAACCAAAACCCTAATGTCACCTAGGCACTCCAATGTCATCACCAGTACCCACGGGTTTGATTATACGATATGCATCACACAATCTCAGATTCATCTATTCATACCAACACAAAGAACTTCAAAGAGTGCCCCAAAGATTCTACCGAAAAGTCAAGATGAAAATGTGTGCCAACCCTTATGCATAAATCCCCAAGGTCACGGAACCCGCAAGTTGATCACCAAAACATACATCAAGTGACTCAAGTGAATATCCCATTGTCACCACATATATCCATATGCAAGACATACATTAAGTGGTCTCAAATCCTTAAAGACTCAATCCGATAAGAAAACTTCAAAGGGAAAACTCAATTCATCACAAGAAGATAGAGAGGGAAAAACTCCATATGATTCATCTATATCAACAAAGCTCGCGATACATCAAGATCGTGCCATCTCAAGAACACGAGGGAGAGTGATCAAACACATAGCTACTGGTACAAACCCTCAGCCCCAAGGGTGAACTACTCCCTCCTCATCATGGAGACCGCCGGGATGATGAAGATGGCCTCTGGTGAAGATTCCCCCTCTCCGGCAGGGTGCCAGAAAAGGGTTGTAGATGAGATCATGGAGGTACAGAGACTTGCGGCGGCGTAAAAACTCATCTAGGTTAACTTTCGGGGGTAGAGTATTCAACCCAAATTTATTGATTCGACACAAGGGGAGCTAAATAATATTTGCAAGTATTAGTAGTTGAGTTGTCAATTCAACCACACCTAGAGACTAAATATCTGCAGCAGAGTGATCAGTAGCAAAGTAGTATGATAGTTTGATAGCAGTAGCAGTGATAGTAACAGTAGCAGTAACCGTAATAGCAGTAGTAGTAGCAATTGTGACAGCAGTAGTAACAGTAGTAACTTAGCAAGAATCAATATGTGAAAAGCTCGTAGGCATTGGATCGGTGATATTCATTCGATAACATTCATCATGTAACAGTTATAACCTAGGGCGACACAGAACTAGCTCCAATTCATCAATGTAATGTAGGCATTTATTTCATATATAGTCATACGTGCTTGCGATAAGAATTTGCATGGCATCTTTTGTCCTACCCTCCCGTGGCAGCGGGGTCCTTAAGGAAACTAAGGGATATTAAGGCCTCCTTTTAATAGAGAACCGGAACAAAGCATTAACACTTAGTGAATTCATGAACTCCTCAAACTACGGCAATCACCGGAAAGAATCCCAATTATTGTCACCTTGGGGTATGCGGATCATAACACGTAGCAGGTGCATATAACTTGCAAGATCGGATCAAGAACACAAATATATTGATGAAAACATAAAGGGTTCAGATCTGAAATCATGGCACTCGAGCCCTAGTGACAAGCATTAAGCATAGCAAAGTCATAGCAACATCAATCTCAGAACATAGTGGATACTAGGGATCAAGCCCTAACAAAACTAACTCGATTACATGATAAATCTCATCCAACTCATCACCGTCCAGCAAGCCTACGAAGGAATTACTCACTCCCGGCGGTGAGCATCATGAAATTGGTGATGAAGGATGGTTGATGATGATGATGCCGGAAGATCCCCCTCTTCGAAGCCCTAAACGGACTCTAGATCTGGCCTCCCGATGAAGAACAGGAGGTGGCGGCTGCTCCGTATCGTGAAACACACTAAAACTTCCTTCCTTCTTTTTTTCTTCTGGAATGTTAATTTATAGCGTTGGAATTAGGTCAGACGGAGCCACATGGGCCCCACGAGGTACCAGGGCGCGTGGTGCGCCCTGGTGCCTCGTCGGCACTAGGTGGCCCCCCTTCAGTTGATTCTTGCGCCAATATTTTTTATATATTACATAAAAATTCTTGAAAAATTTCATCCAATTCCAGGAACTTTGATTTCTGCACAAAAACAACACCATGGCAATTCTGCTGAAAACAGCGTCAGCTCGGTTAGTTTCATTCAAATCATGCAAATTAGGGGCCAAAACAAGAGCAAAAGTGTTTGGAAAAGTAGATATGACGGAGATGTATCAACTCCCCCAAGCTTAACTCATTGCTTGTCCTCAAGCAATTCAGTTGACAAACTGAAAGTGATAAAGAAAAACTTTTACAAACTCTTTTGTTCTTGTATCTATATATATGCTTAAGTAGTTCGCAAGTTTTCAGCAAAGAGTATAACTAACCATGCAAATGATAACTCTTAGAAATTGTATTCACTCATATCAATGGCATAATCAACTAGCGAGCAATAATAAGATATTTCAAATGCCAACACTTTGTCAAAACAATCATGATATAATATGGCAACATGGTATCTCGCTAGCCCTTTCTGAGACTGCAAAACATAAATGCAAAGCACCTCCAATGTTCAAGCAGCGATTAAACATTGTAATTCATGGTAGCAGAGATCCAGTCATGATGCACACAACATTAACTATTCATAATGCATGAGAATGACAATTGTGCTCTGAGGTCTAGTGCTTGTTTGAGAAGGTGATGACTCAATAATAAAAGTAAAATAACATAAAAGTAAATAGATAGGCCCTTCGTAGAGGGAAGCATGGATTTGCAGAGGTGCCAGAGCTCGAAGCTTAAATCAGTGATAAATATAATTTTGGGAGGTATGCCTTTCCTGTCAACGTCACGACCGAGAGTTTTCAATATCTTCCATGCTAAACACATTAGTGGCGGTTCCCAAGCGGTAAAGTAAAGTTTACTCCCCCTCCACCAACAATCATAAGCCATGGCTAGCCGAATCCTCAGGTGCCCTCCATACCAACAACTTTTCGGGGGAGTTTGTTTTATTATTTTGCATTTAAATAGTGGGACTGGGCATCCCGATTACCAGCCCCTCTCATGCAAGAACAAGTGAATAAACACTCGTCATGAGAATAACCTGCTTAGCATGGAAGATACTGACCGCCCCTGTCGCTCCATGAGCGGTACGGGCAGACAAAACAGATATTCATTTGAATTATTTAGAGGTGGCACATGCAAATTTACTTAGGACGACAGAGTAATACCGCATATAGGTAGATATAGTGGACTGATCTGGAATAACTTTGTCTTAAGGGTTTTGATGCACAAGCAGTATTCCCGCTTACTACAAGTAAAGGCTAGCAAATAGATTGAGAAGTGGCCAGCTAGAGAGCGAAAACGGTCATAATCATGCATTATGAATAATCAACATTGAATACTAGCATGAGTAAGATATAAGCACCATGAACATAAATATCGTGAAGGCTATATTGGTTTTGATTCAACTACATGCGTGAACATGTGCCAAGTCAAGTCACTTGAAACATTCAGAGGAGAATACCATATCATCATACTACATCACAATCATTTTAATGCATGTTGACACTCAAAATAAATCATTATCCACTCCTAGCTACTTAAGCATGGCATGAGCAACTATAATCTCTAATTATCATCATAAACATGTTTAATCATAATATGATGAATCATGGATACTGAGTTAAACATATTTACAAAAATAAAGAACAAGTTGAGTTCATACTCGCTTTTCCTTGCCATAGTCACTTCATCAAACCATCGTCATTATTGCCTTTCACTTGCACGACCGAATGATGTGAAAATAATAATAGTGCAAGTGTGCCGTGGACTAAACTGGAATCTACAAGCGTTTTATTCAGAGGAGAAGACAAGGTAAAATGGGTTCTTTGTGAGATCAACAATAATGCATATGAGAGCCACTCATCATTTTCATCATGCTCTTCCCCTTACAATGACTCAACAAAAGAAAAGAAATTCAGAGAAACACACTGAAATATTTTTAGAGTTTTTAGTTTTCTGAAGAAAGCAAAAAGAAGAAAACAAAAAATGAGAAAAGAAAACTATTTACACGGGAGAGCTCCCAACAAGCAAAAGAAGAAACGGGAAATATTTTTGGGTTTTCTTTTAATACTACTGCTAACTAAGCTAGAAAGGAAAAAAAATGAAAAGAAACGAGAAATATTTTTGGATTTTCTCAAAGTTTTTGAAACACACAAGAAGAAAGTGCCAAAAGAAAACAAATATGGATTATGCAATGAAAAAGTATGAACACAAACAACTGGAATGAAATGTGTGACCATGAATGTAATGTCGGTGAGAAATACGTACTCCGCCAAGCTTAGGCTTTTGCCTAGCTTGGTCTATGGCCATCCGTAGTAGCCATCCGGTGCCATGTGAAACTCCTGAGGAGGCGGCACCTGAGCGTCCCAGTCCTGGGCCTCCTCCTCTGCCTCTGCCTGTGCGTTCCGGTACACAACTATGTCCGGTGGCATAGCAATATATCCGTTCCTGGCATGAGAATCAAACAAAGCTGGTGCAGGCAACGGAATAACATCACGTGTGTCCTCACTAAAAACCAAGTTATAACGAATGTTGTGAGGGGGCTCAGGATCATCAATAAAGTGGTGGTCCTTCATGGACTGGTGGTCTAACTAAACTCTAGGCAACCGGTAATCATGAGGGCATATGTTAACATTAAAATGTCTCGCTAGGCGAGTAGCATAAATACCACCATGAATTTTACCCCTAGTCCTATTAGTGTGCAAGTGGCATGCAATGATAGCTCCAAGGCTATATGTGTTATCATTATGCATTGCGCGGCGTAAAATGGCAAAGTCAGGTGCAGCTAGCATACTACCTTGCTCCCTAGCAATCAAGCATTTCCCTAAGAATAAAGCGAAATAATGAACAGAGGGAAACTATAAGCTAGTGGCTCAGGCTTTCGACACGCCTCTTTCCTCTCCCACAGTCAAAGTGCGGAGGAAACCCTCAAACTCCTCCGGTCGAGGCTCTCTGATTTCCCCCTAAGAGGGAATCAAACATATCTCACAAAATTCGGCTAAAGGTATCTGATAATACTCAACATATAAATCAAAGCGCACCTCAGGGGGTTCGAGCCTATTCAGAAAATGAAAGTTTTGCACAAAGGAATTTGTAAGGATGTGGTGCTAGTCACACTCATCTACGAGGAAGTCGGTCAGTCCGGCATTAGCAATGAATTGCGCGAACTCTTGATAGAATCCGGCTTCATTCATGAAAGCATTGTGCGGCCATTCGCACGGCCGGACCTCCGTCCTACGCGGGATGTTGAGGTCACTGTCCGAGGATTCCCCAAGAACTCCCTTGGCATTCCGCTTCGAGGAACTCCTCCGGAAGATATTCATTTTCTATGAACAAATTTCTGAAAAATTTTGGGCCACAAAATGATATCAATAAAACTTCACAAGATTGATAGTAAGTACTCATTTGGATGCCTAGAGCTTATATCAAGCATTCAAACTACTTGGAACTAAAAGAATTCAACATGCAAGCTCATTTTCAGTAGCACCAACAGTAGCTAATTATGCAAAACATATTCCACTAGAACAAAAACTAATTGGAGCAATGGAGGAGTCACATACCAAGGAGCAATCTCCCAAAACAGTTTCGGAAACGGAGCTCCGAGCAAAGAGATCAAAAATTTCAAGTTCGTGAGCAAGAACAAGAGAGAGAGAGAGCTACCAGAAATTTTTGCTAGAGGTAAGAGATGAAGTGAGCTAAATGAATAAGTGAGGGGGTCCTTGTGGGGCCCATGAGGTACCTAGGCGCGCCAGGGGGGTGGCGCACCCTGGTGCCTCGTGGGCACCTGGGGCACTCCCCTGGTATGATTTTTGTGCCAAAAATTCTTAAATATTAAATAAAAATTCGTATCAAAATTTTATTGCATTTTGAGTACTTTTATTTCTAGGCACTTTTTATTGCACAGCTAATTCAAAAAATAGGGTAATCATGGCATTTTATTTTATTTAGCTAACAATACCAGAAAACAAAAGATGGGTACAGAAAGTTGTGCTTACTAAATTCATCGACCACATGCCTCTCAAAAATAATCCATTAATAAGGTTGATCAGGTCTTATTAACAAACCATCTCCGAGTGACATGAAACCGAAGAATTTCCATATAACACTAAGTTACCTCAACGGGGATATGCATCTCCCCAACAACAAGAGTTTCATATTTCTTTTTAACAGTAGGAAGAGGAAGTTGAAAACTCCCAATAGTAATTGTTGGAGCCTTCTCAATAATATGAATAACATTTACTTGAATTGTTTCTTCAGAAAGTGCCCCGTATGTTCATTACCATTGATATGAAAAGTGACCTTGCTTTTGTTGCAATCAATAATAGCCCCTGCAGTATTCAGAAAGGGTCTACCAAGGATAATTGACATGTTGTCATCCTCGGGCATATCAAGTATAACAAAGTCTGTTTGAATAGTAACATTTGCAACTACTACGGGCACATCCTCACAAATACCGATAGGAATGGCAGTTGATTTGTCAGTCATTTGCAATGATATTTTAGTGGGAGTGAGTTTATTCTAATCAAGTCCTTTATATAAAGAGAAAGGCATAACACTAACACTGGCTCCTAAATAACACAAAGCAATTTTGACATAATTTCTTTTAATGGAGCATTGTATAGTTGGTATTCCTGGATCTCCTAGTTTCTTGGGTACTCCATCCTTAAAAGAATAATTTGCAAGCATGGTAGAAATCTTAGCTTCAGGTATCTTTCTTTTATTTGTGACAATGTCTTTCATATATTTAGCATAAGGAGGCATCTTTAAAATATCAGTCAAACGAGTACGCAAAAAGACTGGCCTAAGCATTTCAGCAAAATGTTCAAATTCTTCCTCATCTTTCTCTTAGATGGTTTAGGTGGAAAGGCATGGGTTTTTGAACCCATGGTTCTCTTTCTTTACCATATTTTCTATCAACGAAGTCTCTTTTATCATAGCATTTATTTTTAGAAGGTGGGTTATCAAGATCAACAGCAGGTTCTATTTCAACATCATTATCAAGTTCTTTGTCATTATCTGGTTGGGTATCCACATGAGCATCATCATTATTATTATCATCAGGTGGTTGTTCATTACTAGATTGTGTTTCAGCATCAGAAATAGAAACATCATTACTATCCTCCAAGGGTTTTTCTACCTCGGGTTCACTAGAAGTATGCAAAGTCCTATCATTTTTCTTTTTCTTTTTCTTTTTAGATGGACTAGGTGTATCAACATTAATTCTTTGAGTCTTGTTCAATTCTTTTAGGGTGACCCTCAGGATAAATTGGCTCTTGAGTCATTCTACCTCCTCTAGTCATTACTCTAACAGCATGATCATTCATATTGTTATTCATTTCACTAAGCAATTCACTCTGAGATTTAGCAACTTGTTCTAATTGAGTTTGAACCATAGATGCATGTTTACTTACACCTTTAGCATCATTAGCAATTTTAAATAACAAGTCACTCAAGCGATCAATCATATAGGCATTTCTTTTCAATTGTTTCATAACATTTGCATTGAAGTGATCTTGCTTCATGATATAATTGTCAAATTCATACAAGCACTGACTAGGAGGTTTGTTATAAGGAATATCACTTTCATCAAACTTTATAAGAGAATTTACCTCTACTACCCATGTCGGTTTGTTAAGACCATGTATTTCTTCAATAGGTGGTAAATTCTTAACATCCTCAGCTTTAATACCTTTTTCTTTCTGGCATTTCTTTGCTTCTTGCATATCTTCAGGACTGAGATATAAGATACCCCTCTTCTTCGGAGTGGGTTTAGGCGGTGGTTCAGGAAGTGTCCAATCATTATCATTCTTCAATATATTATTCAATAATTCCTCAGCTTGTTCAATAGTCCGTTCCCTGAAAACACAACTCGCACAATTATCTAGGTAGTCCCTAGAAGCATCGGTTAGTCCATTATAGAAGATATCAAGTATTTCATTCTTCTTAAGAGGATGATCAGGTAAAGCATTAAGTAATTGGAGAGGCCTCCCCCAAGCTTGTGGGAGACTCTCTTCTTTAATTTGCACAAAGTTAAATATTTCCTATAAAGCAGCTTGTTTCTTATGAGCAGAAAAATATTTTTCAGAGAAGTAATAAATCATATCCTGGGGACTACGCACACATCTAGGAGCAAGATTATTATATGAATCTTTAGTATCACCCTTTAATGAGAAAGGAAACAACTTAAGAATATAGTAGTGGCGAATTTTTTCCTCATGAGTAAATAGGGTGGTTGTATCATTTAATTTAGTGAGATGTGCCACAATGGTTTCAGTTTCATAACCATGGAAAGGATCAGATTCTACCAACTTAATCAACTCAGGATCAACAGAGAATTCATAATCCTTATCCGTAATAAATATGGGAGAGGTAGCAAACTTAGGATCATATTTCATTTTCTCCCTCATAGATTTTTCTTTCATTTCAGCAACCAATTTTATAACTTCATGTCTGTCATTACAAGCAAGGATGGCTCTAGTTGTCTCCCTATCAAAGCATTGTTCATCAGGCATTTCAACTCTAGTAGGAGAGCTAGGCATAATAGGTGAATCACAATTTTCAATAGTTTCAGCATTTTCAATTTATTTAGCTTTGGCAATTTGTTCACTAAGAAATTCACCAAGTGGCACAACATTATCAAGCATAGTACTAGCATCATCATGAGTATCATTCATAGCAGAAGTGGTATCATCAATAACTTGTGACATATCAGAGTTAATAGCATGTTGTGGTGTTGCAAGTTTACTCAAAACAGAAGGTGAATCAAGTGTAGAGCTAGAGGGCAGTTCCTTACCTCCCCTCGTCTTAGAAGGAACGATCTTGGTCCTAGTGTCTTTCAGATTCTTCATAGTGATCAATAGATATAAATCCCAAGTGACTCAACAAATACAGCTATGCTCCCCGGTAATGGCACCAGAAAAAGGTCTTGATATCCCACAAGTATAGAGGATTGCAACAGTTTTCGAGGGTAGAATATGCAACCCAAATTTATTGATTCGACACAAGGGGAGCCAAAGAATATTTGCAAGTATTAGCAGTTGAGTAGTCAATTCAACCACACGTGGAGACTAAATATCTGCAGAAAAGTGATTAGTAGCAAAGTAGTATGATAGTTTGATAGCAGTAGCAGTGATAGTAACAGTAACGGTAACAACAGCAGTAGTAGTAGCAATTGTGACAGTAGTAGTAACAACAGTAACTTAGCAAGAATCAATATGTGAAAAGCTCGTAGGCATTGGATCGGTGATATTCGTTGGATAACATTCATCATGTAACAGTTATAACCTAGGGCGACACAGAACTAGCTCCAATTCATCAATGTAATGTAGGCATGTTTTTCGTATAGAGTCATACGTGCTTACGATAAGAACTTGCATGACATCTTTTGTCCTACCATCCCGTGGGTGTGGGGTCCTTAAGGAAACTAAGGGATATTAAGGCCTCCTTTTAATAGAGAACTGGAACAAAGCATTAACACTTAGTGAATACATGAACTCCTCAAACTACGACAATCACCGAAAAGAATCCCAATTATTGTCACCTTGGGGTATGCGGATCATAACACGTAGCAGGTGCATATAACTTGCAAGATCGGATCAAGAACACAAATATATTGATGAAAACATAAAGGGTTCAGATCTGAAATCATGGCACTCAGGCCGTAGTGACAAGTATTAAGCATAGCAAAGTCATAGCAACATCAATCTCAGAACATAGTGGATACTAGGGATCAAGCCCTAACAAAACTAACTCGATTACATGATGAATCTCTTCCAACTCATCACTCCCGGCGGTGAGCATCATGAAATTGGTGATGAAGGATGGTTGATGATGACGATGCCGGAAGATCCCCCTCTACGAAGCCCTGAACGGACTCCAGATCTGTCCTCCCGATGAAGGACAAGAGGTGGTGGCGCCTCCGTATCATGAAATGCAATAAAACTTCCACCCTTTTTTTTTTTTTCTGAAATGTGAATTTATAGCGTTGGAATTAGGTCAAATGGAGCCACGTGGGCCCCACGAGGTACCAGGGCGCGCCTGGGAGGGTGGCGCGCCCTGGTGCCTCGTGGGCACTGGGTGGCCCCCCCTTCAGTTGATTCTTGCGCCAATATTTTTTATATATTCCATAAAAATTCTCCAAAAAGTTTCATCCAATTCCAGGAACTTTGATTTCTACACAGAAACAACACCATGGCTATTCTGCTGAAAACAGCGTCAGTCCGGGTTAGTTTCATTCCAATCATGCAAATTAGGGGCCAAAACAAGAGCAAAAGTGTTTGGAAAAGTAGATACGACGGAGACGTATCACCTCCCCCCACCATGCCTTGGAGAAATTCGACGTATCTAAGATGGCATAAACCAAATCAGTTAGAGTACAGTTTTTCCGCTCGGCAACCCCGTTTGACTGGGTTGAATAGGGAGGCGTCCTCGCGTGAATAATGTCGTGCTCGACACAAAAGGAATCAAACTCCTTTGAGAAGTACTCTCCACCATGATCTGACCGGACTCGTTTAATTTTCTTTTCAAGTTGATTCTCAACTTCTGCCTTATAGATTTTAAAGTAGTGTAGAGCCTCATCTTTAGTATTTAACAGATATACATAGCAATATCTAGTGGAATCATCTATCAATGTCATGAAATATTTCTTTCCACCTTTAGTCAACACACCATTCATCTCACAAAGATCAGAATGTATGAGTTCTAATGGCGCCAAGTGTCTCTCCTCCATAGCCTTGTGAGGCTTGCGAGGTTGCTTAGATTGCACACATGAATGGCACTTAGAACCTTTGGCTAAAGTGAAACTCAGGATTAAATTCAGTTTTCCTAGCCGTTGTAACACCCTAGTTTTCGCTCCTTGTTTTTTTCCTTCGCGGGAGTTGACTCCCGTCTTTTTTCGGTGTTATCGGATTTTCTCTCGCTTTTGGGTATTTAAGATGGTCATTTAGCCTTGCCTTTCCTATCCAACCAGAGATTCTCTCCAGTGCAACCTTGCCACCCGAGATATTTTCTCAAGATTTTGCCACTGAAACCCTACTTTCCGAGCTGCTGGAAGGGAAACCCTAATTCCTTCCGTTACAAAGGAACCCTAATTTCCTTTGATCTGTAACCTCCCAAACTTTTCCCAGTGATCAACCTATCTCCATAAACCCTGGATATGCAAAAATATTGCCAAGTCATTTGCAATATATTTCCTTTAAAATTAATTCCTTTTTCTGCTGTTTAAATTAATTAAATCCGGGAAAATACCTATCCATCTCCAAAGTTCATGAAAACTTGTGTAGATATTCTTTGTGATCATATTTTGCTCCCATAAAAATATTGGCAATAATTACATAAGGGAAATTGCATTTTCATATTTAAAGCCAATATTGCACTTTGGGCACTTTCCAAAGGAACTACCATTTTGGTAGCCAGGAAAATCCCAAATAATTTATGGAGCTTCTCCTATCCATATCTTCACCATTTCCATCAAGAACCCAAGTTCCCTAGATCAAATTTTGAGCACAACATCCATTTGCAATTTCTGTCCAGATTTCCAGTTTGCAAAGGAAGTGCTTGCTCCCTTGATCTTTTTGGGATGAAATTTTTCAGGGTGGTTAACAATGATAAATAACCCCTGGATACCAAAAACAAGCCCATTTCACCTGGCCAATTTTTCCCAGTAAATTACCAAAGTTTCTGTCAAGATTGCATCTCTGTGAAGGAAGCACCATCATAGTTGATCAATTTGGTATGAAATTTTTCCAGTATCTCCATACACCGAAATAACCTTCCTCCACCAAATTTCAGCCAAACCCATGCAGCCAAATGAGTGCAGCTTCAAAGTCAAGTTTCTGCACCAAATTTGGCATTGTAAAGGAAGTGCACTCAAACTTGGTCCAATTTGCTTCAAATTTTGCAAGTACATGCTCCTTCCTACTACATTTCAGTGTGGCAATGTCTTAGCTCCATTTACCAAATAATTTCACCTCAGCAAGGTGCCCAAGATTCTGTCCAGAAGGTGTTCTGGATCCTTCTGACCAATCTAGATCTCCCTCAATCTTTCCAGTGACAAATCTTGTCTATATGAGCAGTGAGTCACCCCGTTGACATGATGTAGCATTCAGGAAAACTCCAGAGCACGTGGCACCCGTGGTGACCACGCTTAGGACATGCCAAAATGGTGGTCAGCACACTGTTCACGTCGGCAGGCCAGCTCCAGCCAACTCCGGCATGTCCCGGCATGTCAAATGGTTCCGGGGCGTCCACCTGCCCCTCTCTAGGCCCTTCTTCCCTCCAAATTCTTCCTCCTCATGCCACGGCGGCAGCCGACGCGGCACTGCACTCCCCGTGACCTCCTCTGTCGCTTCCCTCCGGTGGCCTCTTCCTCCCCGAGCCATCCCCTCCCTCTGATGATTGTCAGGTCGGCACCACTCTCCGCGTGCCACCTCGCCGGAGCTCCAGGACGATGATAAGGGTGCCATGACGGCCGTCACTATCCACCCGCCCGGTCGGCTAAATAGCCATGGTCGGAGCCTCCCCGAGAACCCACACCACCCCTGCGGCCTCCCTCTCCCTCCAAGATCCTCCCCTGCTCGAAGGAGCAAGCTCTGGCGCCCAATCTCTCCTCTCTGGCTGCCATGGTCGCCCCTGCCCTAGCTCAAATTTGTGCAAGCCGAGGCTCCGCCCTCCCCTCTTTCACCACCAACAGCCTCCCCGGAGCAAGGTGAAGCCCTGCCCAACTATTCCCCTACCCATCCACCCTCCAAGCATCCTATCCAACCTCGGACGAAGCTGCCGTCCGCCGTGGCCGAAGCAACGCTCAAGGCCGACCTCCCCGAGGACCATGTACCCCCGGAGTAGGTGCGGCTCATCGTCCTGAGCATGCCCATAATGCGAGCGTCATCGGGGACGGTCTGTAGCTTTGGCAATCGCCGCCCGATGCCGGCTGTGCTCCGGGCACGGGAGGTCGAAGACGACGCCCTCCTCTCTCCTTTTTTTAAAGGGGCGGCAGCGGTTGGGCCGGCCCAGTGGAGCGGTAGTGCACAGTAGCAGCAGCGGCCGAAGCCAGCCTAGGTCGGCCCAGTGCAGTAGTGTCGTTACGCTTTATTCACAGAAAAACTGTCGAGGGACCCAGATGTGCGTAAAAGTTTCACAGAAAGGTCCCTGAACAGTCAATCTGCTATATCTTTGCAACCGCAACTGCGAATCAGGTGATTCCAAAGCCCACTCCTTCAGTTCGTCCAGCCAGTTCTGATGACATTACTTCCATAATGTTGACACTCTCTGAAAATGACCATTTTGGCCCTGCCCTATATTTAGCCCCTCCAAGAGGGAATCTTTTCTGGCAACTCTTTCCGTGAGGTGATCGCACTTCTTTCCGGAGTATTCCTTCACCCCCAGGCAAGCTGACCATCTGATATGTGCCCTAAAGCATTTCCTTGTGTTATTCTTGCGTGTTTAAATTAATATGCTTATGCTTGTATGCGTAGTGGTGAGTTGTATGTGACGCTAATGAACCCTTGCCTGCCTTTCTTTGGTGACGGCACCACGCCTGTGTTCTGAGCTTCTTCCGGCCGTCTGGGGTGGATGCCGACTATATGTTTCTCTTGTCAGTAACTAGTCCGTGTTCTGAGCTGCTTTTCGGCCGTCGCGGGCAACTATTGAATTTCTTTCTGTAGCGGTGACCCTATGCTCTGAGCTGTTCTTCGGCCGTCTTAGGGAATCGCTACTTTCTTTTTTATTGACACCGTCTCATGCTCTGAGCTGCTTTTCGGCCGTCTTGAGCCGGGGTTGATTTATTCCAGTAACGTCCCAGATCTGAGTTGTAAAGACTGTTCTGGTGGCTACTGGTTTATTTGTCGGTTTCATGCAAGGGTTCGGATGGTCGTAGCTTACAACTAGAACTTGTAAAGTGATAAAACTTGCCATTTAAACATTGTTCCACTAATGACTCAGTGTGATATTATATGGAGACAGGTTGTCACATTTCCATAGTTATTACTTCATGCATTGTTACTGTTATTTCAATGATTAAGAATGCGACTTAATAATGACAACCTCCTCCGTCGGCTGGATCGAGTCATAGTGCCACAGAACTGAGCTCATCAGTGCAGCCACATTTGCCTTTATGGGAAGTCCCTAGCTTGTTCTATTGTCGTGCCTCTTATCGGTACCACCAAAGAGGGGGGATTATGCGTGCGTGCTACCCTGGCCCAGTAGGCGGCGATAATCCTTCAGCCCAGTTTGCTTATTGAGCTCAGGTCCCCATTTGGGATAGTTTTGTTTGGCCACGACGGTGGCAGGTGTCAGGAGTGACAAAGGGGCCACCCAGGACATGACCCTGGGAGGGTATGATTGTCAGTGGGACCGTAAGAGTTCCAGGCAATAGACAAGTTCTGTTGGAGCAGCACCAGTCCACCCGAATGGGATTACGAGGACAGGAGCTCCATAGTGTGGGTAAAGTGCGCAACCTCTGCAGAGTGTAAATCTATTCGAATAGCCGCGTCCTCAGTCATGGGACACAGTTCGTACTAGGTCACACTATTTGTTCTGTGTCGAGTCTGGAGGAACAAACTATATAATGTTATTGTAAGACTGAACCAGAGAATGCCAAGGGTTGTCAAACTTGCAGTGCAGATGCTTGGACATCAGAAGATGTCAGGGATATGAGTTGTTAGCCATGTGGTGGCTATGAGCTAAATGGTCGGATGACCACAAGACTTGGAATGGATTTGGATCGGGTTTGGAGTGAATCCTACGAGTATTCGGAGTATGGATTAATTACTTGGTATGTTGTATCTTCGTCATACTACAGTTACTTTGATAGTTAACATGGTGGATAATCCTTGTATGACATGATAATTATTTACTAGATAGGTATTCTATGCCATGGATTGCATTGCTAGGTGTATATGTTGGTTTGGTTTGCTTGCGAGTACATTCAAAAGTATTCAGCGGCCTTCAATGTGGCCAGGTTCACCTAAGGATCCAACGTCCACTAGCGAGGAGCCGGAGCGTTCGCGGGCTAGAAGAGTAACCCAGTCAGATCACTGTGGATTGGAGCCGCACCAATAGCATGCTATCATAGATAGAGTTTTTCCGCTGCTATCACCTTTGTAAAATATCGTGTAAGACTTATTTATTCATTAATAGAATTGCCTGTGTTCATGATACTTGTTGTATACATGCATGCCAGAGTGATTTCCTATGCTGGTGTGTGCGGCGACCGTCTGGCTACAGTGGTAATCAGGCGGGGTGCCACAACGTATGGTATCATATCCAGGCTGACTGTAGGTTACCATAGCCAGAATTCATTGTCTTCTGATTAGTAGAAAGCCTAGATGGATATCAGCCATCTTTGCCAAACAGGCACAACTACTATTGATCATAAGGCAACCCCATAGGCTTTTGGCTCCATCAGATCTCAACTCTCGTGGCCTTTGCCTCCGGTGGGAAACATCCACACCAAGTAACGACCCGTGAGCCCTGAACCCCTAGGTGAACCAGATATCCCTACCCTGCTTGCTAACCATGGCATTTCTCTTCTTAAATCCAGTTTCCTTTGGGAATCGCCTATAAATTCTATCTTTTCCTGACAACCCTAGGATCATTGACTAAGCCACTTTGGCTATGGTCGTGCGTCGAGTTTGATGTTTCCTAAGGAAGTAGTAGGAGCTTGACCCCAATTGCTACCAGGAGCATTGTGTGGTTCGCTTCTAAATCCTTAGAGGCACATCGAGTGTGCTATAATGGTTATACTAGTGAATCTTCGGCCACATGTGTAAAGTCCGCAAAATTTGAGCTTTATTTGCTTTTTGGTTTTTCGCGGTTCTTGCTTCTTTTGTCGGTTCCGTCTTCTTGCTCCGACTGGATCCATCCGCAAGTGCCGTCAGGAAGACCAGCATACAACTTGGATAATACCCAATAATCCAAATTCAGTAAGAATCAAGTCAAGCCAACTGCTCGATATTCAGAACATTATCACCGGATCTGTCAAGAATGAAGAATGGGTCAGAAGTATACTCTACGTGCTACAGACAAGGCCAGAATATGCCAGAAAGAGTTTGCCTCAGAATTGATCACACCGAAGGAATAGTGAGATGAGCTATCAGGAATGGACATCAGTAAGAATAGATTATTCCACCCTCGACACGAGGATTGTTTTAGTCAGTGGGTGAACCTTGAGTCTCTCTCAATGGACTCAAGAATCATTTATTACCCACAGAAGACATATTTCAAGAATGTGAAGCTGCCGAGAGCAACCACAGAACTCTGGTATGTTGATACAAATTGCAAAGTATATTCTGGGAATATACCGGTGCATATACCAAACTTCCTGGGCATGATGAACAAGGTCTATGAGAAATATGGATGAGTTCACGCTACCCAGAATCTATGAGAATTCCAAACACCTGGAAGCCCAACCAAATTAAATGGAGTTATCCGCCAACTACTTACTATCAGCACACATCCGTATTAATTACCAACATGAAGTCTACATCAGTTGTGTAACCTCGACAGCAACAATGAACAGACCAGCAGAAGGACAAACGGTGTGCATGACCAACGGAATCTCTCCTGTCAAGGTGTGGCCTATACCAAGTTTTGGCTCTGCTATTGGTAAATTCCGAATACTTCAGAAGGAAGCCAGAATTGGCCATAGACCCGATCGCATATCACAGCGAAAGGCTTTTGGTACAAGGAACCCAACCTTCTGATGTCTACTACGCAAATTTATTCTTGTAGACTCGTATTGGGCCTCCAAGCGCAGAGTTTTGTAGGACAGTAGCAAATTTCCCTCAAGTGGATGACCTATGGTTTATCAATCCGTGGGAGGCGTAGGATGAAGATGGTCTCTCTCTAACAACCCTGCAACCAAATAACAAAGAGTCTCTTGTGTCCCCAACACACCCAATACAATGGTAAATTGTATAGGTGCACTAGTTCGGCGAAGAGATGGTGATACAAGTGTAGTATGGATAGTAGATATAGGTTTTTGTAATCTGAAAATATAAAAACAGCAAGGTAACTAGTAACAAAAGTGAACAAAAATGGTATTGCAATACTTAGGAACAAGGCCTAGGGTTCATACTTTCACTAGTGCAAAGTCTCTCAACAATGATAACATAATTGGATCACATAACAATCCCTCAACATGCAACAAAGAATCACTCCAAAGTTTCTATCGGAGAACGTAGGACAAAAATGTGCATCAACCCCTATGCATAGATTACCCCAATGTCACCTCGGGAATTCGTGAGTTGAGTGCCAAAACATACATCAAGTGAATCAATAGAACATCCCATTGCCACCACAGATATCCCATCTCAAGACATACATCAAGTGTTCTCAAATCCAATACTCAATCCAACATAATGAAACCTCAAAGAGGAAGACTCAATTCATCACAAGAAGGTAGAGGGGGAGAAACACCATATGATCCAACTTTAGTAACAAAGCTCGCGGTACATCAAGATCATGGCAAATCAAGAACATGAGAGAGAGAGAGAGATCAAACACATAGCTACTGGTACATACCCTCAGCCCCGAGGGTGCACTACTCCCTCCCCATCATGGAGACCGCCGGGATGATGAAAATGGCCTTCGGTGATGATTTCCCCCTACGGCAGGGTGCCGGAACGGGCTCCCGATTGTTTTTTCGTGGTTACAGAGGCTTGCGGCAGCGGAACTTCCGATCTAGGTATCTTTTCGGGGGTTTCTATATTTATATGAATTTTTGGCATCGGAAACAAGTCAAGGAGGTGCCCGAGGGGCCCACAAGGTAGTGGGCGCGTCCCCCTGGGGCGTGCCCAGCACCCTTGCCATCACCTGGGGACTCCTTTTACTTGATCTCCAAGTCCTACGTGTGTCTTCTGGTCCAAAAAAAATCATCGTAAAGTTTTATTCCGTTTGGACTCCGTTTGATATTCCTTTTCTGCGAAACTCAAAAACAAGGAAAAAACAGAAACTGGCACTGGGCTCTGGGTTAATAGGTTAGTCCCAAAAATAATATAAAATAGCATATTAATGCATTTAAAACATCCAAAATAGATAATATAATAGCATGGAACAATAAAAAATTATAGATATGTTGGAGACGTATCAAGCATCCCCAAGCTTAATTCATGCTCGTCCTCGAGTAGGTAAATGATAAAAATAGAATTTTTGATGTGGAATGCTACCTAACATATTTATCCATGTAATTTTCTTTATTGTGGCATGAAAATTCAGATCCATAAGATTCAAAACAAAAGTTTAATATTGACATAAAAAACAATAATACTTTAAGCACACTAACAAATCAATTATGTCTTCTCAAAATAACATGGCCAAAGAAAGTTATCCCTACAAAATCATATAGTCTGGCTATGCTCCATCTTCATCACACAAAGTATTAAATCATGCACAACCCTGATGACAAGCCAAGCAATTGTTTCATACTTTTGATGTTCTCAAACTTTTTCAACTTTCACGCAGTGCATGAGCGTGAGCCATCGATATAGCACTATAGGTGGAATAGAATATGGTGGTTGTGGAGAAGACAAAAAGAAGGAGATAGTCTCACACCAACTAGGCGTATAAATGGGCTATGGAGATGCCCATCAATAGATATCAATGTGAGTGAGTAGGGATTGCCATGCAACGGATGCACTAGAGCTATAAGTGTATGAAAGCTCAAAAGAAACTAAGTGGGTGTGCATCCAACTCGCCTGCTCACGAAGACCTAGGGCAATTTGAGGAAGCCCATCATTGGAATATACAAGCGAAGTTCTATAATGAAAAAACCCTACAAGATATGAAAGAGTAAGTTATGATATGGCCTAGGAGCCATGTTGGTAGATCATGACAAGTCCATTAAAGGAACCCCCAAGAACAATGAAGCTTCGGATAAACCCCATCCGCGACAGTCAAACAAAACCTCACAGACAAGGTAATATTACCAATCCTTGTTGGACTCTTGCATATACGGCCACAACAATGCAGCAAGCATGTCATACTCATCATGAATACGAGCCACCAACCAACATAAGAGGCTATGCTCCGAAAGATATACCAGATGCTAGCCATACTATGTTCAACTCATTGATCATAACAAGGACTACAGAGGCTATATATGGCAGAGCCACTTCAGTAATTGACAAAGTTTGACAATCTGAATTCACCTGGAAATAAGACATTCAGATAGAATAGCTAAAAGCACATACACGTCAGCATCGACGGTTCGTAGATGCCATAGTGTCATTGAAGAAGGAGATTACCATCTATGATTAATTTGTTATCATGCCTGACACTTAAGTTGAGAATACGGCGGTAATAGTTCGGTCATGTTGTGGATCACCTAAGGACAGAGTCAGAATGCATGAGACAGAAGGAAACACCCCGTCAGACTGAGCATTCTGACAAGGCAGAAAGAAAGATACCCCCTAGTCACTCGAGGCCATACGAGCACGTGAGCCCTGTACCCATGAAGGATGTCTCGCTCTTGGCAGCCAGTGAACGAAGTATCGCAATAAAACCCAAAGCAGCTAGCTCCAGGTCATGGAAACCAAGCTATTTGTCGATACTACCCACTACCCACCAACCCTAGACAATAGACCGCTAGGACAACATGTACATCTAACATGAAAGAGAAGGATTCAAGGCAGCTGTGTGAAAAGATAACACCTAAGCCATCAGAAGAGGCAGTTAAAAGGCCAGTGAACCAGCGAAGACAAGACCGCTGATGGATCCGAGTCACCCACAGGTAAGTCCCCCTTAGCCGGGAGGTAAGCCCAGAAATCTCAAGGACGAGATTTTCTTAAGGGGGGTAGGTTTGTAACACCCTGGTATTCGCTCATTGTTTTTTTCCTTCGCGGGAGTTGACTCCCGCCTTTTTTCTATGTTATCGGATTTTCTATCGCTCTTGGGTTCATTAAGATGGTCATTTAGCCTTGCGTTTCCTATCCAACCAGAGATTCTCTCCAGTGCAACCTTGCCACCCGAGATATTTTCTCAAGATTTTGCCGCTGAAACCCTACTTTCCGAGCTGCCGGCAGGGAAACCCTAATTCCTTCCGTTACAAAGGAACCCTAATTTCCTTTGATCTGTTGCCTCCCAAACTTTTCTCAGTGACCATCCTATCTCCGTAAACCCTGGATATGCAAAAATAGTGCCAAGTCATTTGCAATATTTTTCCTTTAAAATTAATTCCTTTTTCTGCTGTTTAAAGGAATTAAATCCAGGAAAATACCTATCCATATCCAAAGTTCATGAAAACTTGTGGAGATATTCTTTGTGATCATATTGAGCTCCCATAAAAATATTGGCAATACTTAAATAAGGGAAATTGCATTTTCCTATTTAAAGCCAATATTGCACTTTGGACACTTTCCAAAAGAACTACCATTTTGGTAGCCAGGAAAAATCCCAAATAATTTATGGAGCTTCTCCTATCCATATATTCACCAATTCCATCAAGAACCCAAGTTCCCTAGATCAAATTTTGAGCATAACATCCATTTGCAATTTCTGTCCAGATTTCCAGTTTGCAAAGGAAGTGCTTGCTCCCTTGATCTTTTTGGGCTGAAATTTTTCAGGGTGGTTAACAATGATAAATAACCCTTGGATACCAAAACCAGCCCATTTCATCTAGCCAATTTTCCCCAGTAAATTACCTAAGTTTCTGTCCAGATTGCATCTCTATGAAGGAAGCACCCTCATAGCTGATCAATTTGGTCTGAAATTTTTCCAGTATCTCCATACACCAAAATAACCTTCCTCCACCAAAATTTAGCCAAACCCATGCAGCCAAATGAGTGCAGCTTCAAAGTCAAGTTTCTGGACCAAATTTGGCATTGTAAAGGAAGTGCACTCAAACTTGGTCCAATTTGCTTCAAATTTTGCAAGCACATGCTCCTTCCTACTACATTTTAGTGTGGCAATGTCTCAGCTCCAGTTACCATATAATTTCACCTCAGCAAGGTGCCCAAGATTCTGTCCAGAAGGTGTTCTGGATCCTTCTGACCAATCTAGATCTCCCTCAATCTTTCCAGTGACAAATCTTGTCTATATGAGCAGTGAGTCACCCCGTTGACATGATGTAGCATTCAGGAAAACTCCAGAGCACGTGGCACACTACTAGGAAAAGGGCTATAGCTGATATGGACATTAATGGCGCACCATGTATGTGGTGTGCCACTGCTATATAGTAGTGGCGCACCAGATACAGGTGCGCCATTAGTGTCCTCATTACTAATGGCGCACCAGACACAGTGCGCCATTACTAGCAATTTTTTTTTCCAAAACTATTAATGGCGCACCAGGGCACAGTGCGCCATTACTAGTTTTAACTAGTAATGGCACACCACACACTCCGTGCGCCACTACTAACAAATTTTTTTTACTTTTTTTTTCAAAACTAGTAATGGCGCACCTGGGTACAGTGCGTCATTACTAGTTCAAACTAGTAATGGCGCACTATCCACTGGTGCGCCACTACTAAACATTTTATTTTTATTTATTTTGCAAAACTAGTAATGGCGCACCACGTAACAGGTGCGCCATTAGTAACCAGGGTTACTAATGGCGCACCTGTTACGTGGTGCGCCATTACTAACTTTCTGAGTCTTACAATTTATTCACCAAATGCACCCCCCCGTGTGGACCGCCTTTTTTAGTTTAAAAAAAAATAAAAGAAAATGATAGAAATGTCAAAAAAATAAAAGAAAATAAGATTCCCATGTGATATGTGGTCTAGTTGTTAGCAAAATTTACAAACATGAATTTTTGACTTTTTTGCAAAATCTCTCGAGAATTTGTAAAATGGGCATAACTTTTGCATACGAACTCCGATGAAAAAGTTTTTTATATAAAAAATCATCTATTCGAAAAGTTACATCCGAATTTAACGGGGAAACCCCGTTAAACTTTTTCAGAATCCCCAAAAACCTAACAGAACGAAAGATACGGAGTTTTTAAGATCTAGAGGGGAAAAAATGGAAAAAAAATTCAAACTTACTAGTGGCGCACTATTTGCTAGGTGCGCCACTAGTAACAGAAAAAAAAATTGGTTTTGAATTTTTTTTTGGAATTTTTTTTCAAAATATGATACGTAATATGACCGGGAAGTTTGAAATATTTTTTCAAAATTTCATCACACTAATGAACATGAACAAAGTCCTAGACATCAACAAGGTTTAATAGGATTGATATCATAGATATATCAACAAGTGCTTGTTAAGTGAGGTGGTGCTGGGGTTGGATAGAACTGCGAAGTTAAGCGTGCTCGGGCTGGAGTAGTGTGAGGATGGGTGACCTTTCGGGAAGTTTGACCACTTAGTGCGATTTGACTTGAGATTAAGCATATTGACCCGAGATTAAGAAAAAAATTGAAAATTTTTTTTTGAAAAAAAAATTGTTAGTAATGGCGCACTTCTATGTGGTGCGCCATTACTATCTGACTTAGTAATGGCGACCACATAGAAGTGCGCCATTACTAACCCAGAGCACAAGGTAAATATGGCCCCTTGGGAGGCATACTAATGGCGCACCAGGGGACATACTAATGGCGCACTTCCTGGTGCGCCACTACTGTCTGGTATACTAATGGCGCACCAGGGGTGCGCCATTAGTATTAGTTACTAATGGCGTGATGATAGTGGCGCACCTGTAGTGCGCCATTAATGGCCAAAACAGGTGCGCCACTAGTAGGCCTTTTCCTAGTAGTGGCACCCGTGGTGACCACGCTTAGGACAGGCCAAAACGGATGTCAGCGCACTGTTCTCGTCGGCAGGCCAGCTCCGGTGTGTCTCGGCGTGTCAAACAGTTCCGCGGCGTCCACCTGCCCCTCTCTAGGCCCTTCTTCCCTCCGGATTCTTCCTCCTCACGCCATGGCGGCCGCCGACACGGCACTGTACTCCCCATGACCTCCTCTGTTGCTTCCCTTTGGTGGCCTCTTCCTCCCTGAGCCGTCCCCTCCCTCTGATGATCGTCAGGTCGGCACCACTCTCCGCGCGCCACCTCGCCGGATCTCCAGGACGATGATAAGGGTGCCATGACAGCCGTCCCTATCCACCCGCCCTGGCCGGCTATAAATAGCCATGGCCGGTGCCTCCTCGAGAACCCACACCACCCCTGTGGCCTCCCTCTCCCTCCTAGATCCTCCCCTGCTCAAAGGAGCAAGCTCCGGTGCCCAATATCTCCTCTCTGGCTGCCATGGCCGCCCCTGCACCATCTCAAATTCGTGCAAGCCGAGGCTCCGCCCTCCCCTCTTTTGCCACCAACAGCCTCCCCGGAGCAAGGCGAAGCCCTACCCAACTATTCCCCTACCCATCCAACCTCCAAGCATCCTATCCAATCTCGGCCGAAGCTGCCGTCCGTCGTGGCCAAAGCAACGCTCAAGGCCGACCTCCCCGAGGACCGTGTACCCCTGGAGTAGGTGCGGCTCATCGTCCTGAGCACGCCCATAACCCGAGCGTCATCGAGGACGGTCTGTAGCTTCGGCAAGGTCCCTGAACAGTCAATCTGCTATATCGCTTTATCCATAGCGGCCGAAGCCAGCCCAGGTCGGCCCAATGCAGCAGTGCCGTTTTGCTTTATTCACAGAAAAACTGTCTAGGGGCCCAGATGTGAGTAAAAGTTTTACAGAAAGGTCCCTGAACAGTCAATCTGCTATATCTTTGCAACCACAACTCCGAATCAGGTGATTCCAAAGCCCACTCCTTCAGTTTGTTGAGCCTGTTCCGATGACATCACTTCCATAATGTTGACACTCTCTAAAAATGGTCATTTTGCCCCTGCCCTATATTCAGCCCCTCCGAGAGGGAATCTTTTTCTGGTAACTCTTTCCGCGAGGTGATCGCACTTCTTTCCGGAGTATTCCTTCACCCCGAGGCAAGCCGACCATCTAGTATGTGCCCTAAAGCATTGCTCTATGTTATTCTTGCATGTTTAAATTAATATTCTTGCATGTTTAAATTAATATGCTTATGCTTGTATGCGTAGTGGTGAGTTGTATGTGACGCTAATGAACCCTTGCATCCCTGTCTTTGGTGACGACACCACGCTTGTGTTCTGAGCTACTTCCGGCCGTCCGGTGTGGATGCCGACTTTATGTTTCTCTTGTCAGCAACTGGTCCGTGTTCTGAGCTGCTTTTCAGCCGTCGTCGGCAGCTGTTGAATTTCTTTCTGTAGCGGTGACCCTATGCTCTGAGCTGTTCTTCGGTCGTCTTAGGGAATTGCTACTTTCTTTTTTATTGACACCATCTCATGCTCTGAGCTACTTTTCAACCGTCTTGAGCCGGGGTTGAGTTATTCCAGTAATGTCCCAGATCTGAGTTGTAAAGACCATTCTAGTGGCTACTGGTTTATTTGCCAGTTTCATGCAAGGGTTCGGATGGTCGTAACTTACACCTAGAACTTGTAAAGTGATAAACTTGCCATTTAAACATTGTTTCACTAATGACTCAGTGTGATATTATATGGAGATAGGTTGTTGCATTTCCATAGTTATTACTTCCTGCATTGTTACGGTTATTGCAGTGATTAAGAATGCGACTTAATAATGACAACCTCCTCCGTCGGCTGGATCGAGTCATAGTGCCACCAAACCGAGCTCATCAGTGCAGCCACATTTGCCTCTATGGGAAGGCCCTAGCTTGGTCTATTGTTGTGCCTCTTATCGGTACCACCAAAGAGGGGGGATTATGCGTGCGTGCTACCCTGGCCCGGTAGGCAGCGATAATCCTGTGAGCCCAGTTTCGTTATTGAGCTTAGGTCCCCATTTGGGACAGTTTTGTTTGGCCACGACGGTGGCACGTGTCAGGAGTGACACAAGGGCCACCCAGGACATGACCCTGGGAGGGTATGATATTCGGTGGGACCGTAAGAGTGCCAGCAATAGACAAGTTCTGTTGGAGCAGCACCGGTCCACCCGAATGGGAGTACGAGGCCAGGAGCTCCATAGTGTGGGTAAAGTGCACAACCTCTGCAGAGTGTAAATCTATTCGAATAGCCGCATCCTCGGTCATGGGACACAGTTCATACTAGGTCACACTATCTGGTCTTTGTCGAGTCTGGAGGAACAAACTATATAACATTATTGTAAGACTGAACGAAAGAATGGCAAGGGTTGTCAGACTTGCAGTGCAGATGCTTGGACATCAGAAGATGTCAGGGATGTGAGTTGTTAGCCATGCGGTGGCTATGAGCTAAATGGTCGGATGATCACAAGACTTGGATTGGATTTGGATCGGGTTTGGAGTGAATCCTAAGAGTATTCAGAGTATGGATTAATTACTTGATATATTGTATCTTCGTCATACTACAGTTACTTTGATAGTTAACATGGTGGATAATCCTTGTATGACATGATAATTAATATTACTAGATAGGTATTCTATGCCATGGATTGAATTGCTTGGTGTATATGTTGGTTTGGTTTGCTTGCGAGTACATTCAAAAGTACTCAGCGGCCTTCAATGTGGCCAGGTTCACCTAAGGATCTGACGTCCACTAGCGAGGAGCCGGAGCGTTCTCGGGCTAGAAGAGTAACCCAGTAAGATCCCTGTGGATTGGAGCCGCACCAAGACCATGCTGTCTTAGATAGAGCTTTTCCGCTGCCATCACCTTTGTAAAATATCATGTAAGACTTATTTATTCATTAATAGAATTGCCTGTGTTCATGATACTTGTTGTATACGCGCATGCCAGAGTGATTTCCTGGGCTGGTGTGTGCGGCGACCGTCTGGCTACAGCGCTAATCAGGCGGGGCGCCACAACCACATCATAACACCGAAACTAATGTGACAAAGATGTGAATGCCAAACTTCAGATTCATTCACACTCGAATGAATATTGTTCACGACTTTATTACAAAAATCAGCGAGGGAAAGGCGGAACATTGCTCCCGCATGCATAACCTTTTCCGACAAATAGTCCATATTTCGTAACAACTAATTTATTAGACTCGAAGACCAATTTAAACCCTTCCCTACACAGAAGGGAGCCACTAATGAGGTTGTTCTTGATGAGGGGGACATGCTGCATGTTCTTCAGCTGCATGATCCTTCCCGAAGTAAACTTCAGATCAACATTGCCAACACCATGAATAGAAGCACTCGCACCATTCCCCATCAATACTGACCCGTGACCTGTGGCCTGGTAAGAAGAAAACAATGAAATATCAGCACACACATGAATACTTGAACCTGTGTCCACCCACCAATCGGTGGACTAACAAACAGAAAATATAGTAAATAAATTACCGTACCTAGATGCACCACTCTCATTGTTGCTCACAATCATGTTGGCAGACTTGGAGTGCTGCCCTAGCTTCTTGTACCTGTTTGGGCACTTGTTAGCCCCATGTTCTTCCGAACCACAGTTGAAGCAGCCATCCCCCTTCTTGTTCTTCTTGAAGGTCTTCTTACCCTTCTTTTTGAAGTCGGTATTCTGTTGGACATAATTCTTTCCCTTGGGCTTGTGGCAATTGAAGGTCCTCTGATTCACCATGTTGGTGACAGAAGTACCTTCGACCCCTTTTCTGTGCGAATCCTTTGCTCTCAAGTTCTACTCAACACTCAGATGGCCGATGACATCCTCTACTGAGAATTCATGCCTCTGATGTTTCAGAGTGGTGACAAAGTTCCTCCAGGAATTAGGGAGCTTAGCGATTATACATCCTGCAACAAATTTGCCTGGTAAATCGCACTTCAGGATCTCAAGCTCCTTAACGATGCATATTATCTCATGAGCTTGTTCCAATACAGAACGGTTCTCGACCATTTTGTAATCGTGGAACTGCTCTATAACATACATCTCGCTCCCAGCATCGGTGGCCCCGAATTTAGAATCAAATGCCTCCCACAAGTCCTTGGCAACCCGCACATGTAAGTATACGTCAACAAACTTATCTCCGACCACACTCAGAACTGATCCAAGAAAGATGATGGTGGCCTCCCTGAATGCCTTCTCCTATTCAGGAGTAATCGTTCCTGTGGGAATCATACCGACAACCGAGAACTCGTTCTTTGCCGTGAGCCATAAGATGGTTTTGGTTGACCAATGCTCAGTGCAGCAGCAAAACCATGATTCAAAAAATTCCTACAAATATTAGGTTTTTGGATTGCTGAGTAAATAGGCAATTTTTCAATTAATTTAATCCAGGAAATAATCATGAGCATGGCATTGAAAAAATTAACGACGTACTGATTACGATCTAGATAAGCACACACTACGCAAACAGTAGACACATCTACACATAGTGCTAGTACGGCTAACACAGAAATAAATTGGAGCGGAATAAATGAGTTATACTCTCCAATCGGCCAGGCAGAGGCCGCGGCGGCGGTAGTAGCGGCATCCTCGGCGGGTTTATTCTCGGCTTCAAGTTTCTCGGCGGCAGCTTTGTCGGCGTCGGTGGACATGGTGACGATGCTGATATAGAAGAAGTAGTCGATCGAAGGCGTGCAGTCGCGTAGTCGCTCCCCAAAAACCTAATCACCCCTCTCTCGTACAGGATTCAGAGAGGCGGAGTTTCGGAGGCCTGCTCTCCCGTCGACCGTGTATGTGGCGGATGGGATGGGATCATCGGTGGTTGCAGCGGCAATGGAACGACGGTGGGCGTGGAGGCAGAGATATGGTCTGTTTCGCATGACGACTAGGGTTGGCAGCGCCTCACATATATAGGCAAAGCCATGTGGAGAGACGTGGGCTGGACCCATGTCCGTGTCGGTGACAGCTCATGATCCGATGTCTCGGATCGTTGCCCGGCTGTCAAAAATTCTCCTTTCCTGACCGGCAAAAATAAGCGCATAGGTGTGAGCTCGGCTCGGCTCATTCCCGCAACCCGTGGCACATCGTGACGAGGCGAGGTGTGGTGAGGCTGGTGGCGGAGGAGGAGCGCATGGGAACCACTTCTCTTCTCAAGCTCCAATAGCGTGTCGAAGAGAAACCCTTATAAGGAGGTCCAACTCCTCTCCAACTAGCGTTATGGGACTAAACTTCACACCACACCTAGTGCCAAATAACCCACATGGGCCCTTAGAGATTTTTCTGAAATTGTTATATGGGCCCTAGGCCCACTTCATATTGTAGGAGATATGCCCTAGAGGCAGTAACATCAGTTACTTTTGTATCTCCGAGTTTGTAATGAATGTTTATGATCCATGCTATAACTGCAATGATTCTCGAGTCAGCAATAACATGAGGCTCGGAGGGAAACTCATGTGCATGTGTGGTATAATAAACGGTAAAATGTACTCCTGGTCATGCCTCTATGACTGGCTCAAGTATTGCATGATGATCCTGTTTTCCTGATCATGGGCATGTCTATGCCGGCAATTTTGAGGGCACAATGTTAGGAGAACACTTGTGTTGAAATGACCCGAATTGATGTTATGCTCTGAGATACATTCATCACAAGTTAATGGTTAATAACATAGAGATAGTTGATGTTTGCATAATTCCCTAGACCATGAGAGTATCAAGTTCCTTTGTACCTGCTTCATGAACTTTGGGGTTTGTTAAACGTCATCCGTAACTGGGTGGCTATTACGGCGGCTTATGGGTTCACGGAAAAGTATGGCAAGTAACGAGATAGCTCAAGATTGGGATTTGCTCCTCCGACGATGGAGAGATATTCTCGGGCCCTCTTGGTGTCATGGTATCCATCATTGTCTGGCTAGACACAGGGTGATTTGATCACAGGGATGCCGGAACACGGAAACGAGAAAAGAGAACAAAACCGGTAACAAGGTAACTTACATAGTGGACAAGTTATTGATCCATGGGGATGCAGATAAATCTCACCTCGGGTATTTGTAACATATCGCGAAGCAACAGGAATAGCACACAGCAACTGGAGGTTCACTCGAATATTCATTCGTGTGGGTATAGGGGTCAATATGGGTGTCCACGGCTCCGATGTTGATCATTGATTGGAAAGTGTTCTGGGTCATGTCTATGTTTCACCGAACCTATAGGGTAACACGCTTAAGGGTCATCTATCTGCTGAATACTAGACAGGGAGTCTGAGAGAAAATCACCGGAAAAGTTTCGGACGGAACGGAAACGTTATGGAGAGGACACCGAAAATAGTTCCGGTAAAACTGAAAAGTTGTTTCAGGGTATACCATTAAGTAAAATTGGTTTCGGCACATGTCTGGAAATTCTTGGAGGGTGCCAGAATTGTTCTGGAAACTTCTGGGATTTTTTCGGAAGAAAAATCGAAAATGTTCCGGAGCTGCCGGAACCGCTTTGTTTGCTTTTTGCAGATGAAAACCACTAATCTGGAATTGTTCCGGAATGCGTCGAAAATTATTTGTGGGTACTGGAAATGTTCTAGGCACACATACATATTTTCGGTTCGAACGGACGCTAAAAAATGTCATCATGAATAGTGAAAGTGCTTTTTGGGTTACTTTCTGGAAAGCCACTCATTTGGGCTTTTGCTCAAAAGATCAAGGGAGGATGACATGGATGGATTGGAGCCCCTCATGCCCCCCAAGGTGGCCGGCCAAGCATGGCATCTCCAAATATGCCACACTTGATCCCCCTTTATGCCTTATGAAGGACTTCATCCATGTGCACTTTTGGGTTTTTTGTAAATCACCCTACCCCTTGGGACTTCCTATAAATAGGGTGGAGAGCCACTCTCCACACTCATCCTTGCTCTCATACACATGCCATGACTTGTCTAGCTTCTCTCTCCCTCCCAGCAAAATAGTTTCGTAGAGCCGAAAGGCTGTCTGGGTTCCGGCAGGAACTAGTTCGGGACGGCGAAGCCCTGCCGGATAGCTGACACCGTATGTGTGCAACCCCGTAGAGAGGTCGTAGTTTCGATCTTTTGTCCGAGGGGCTTTTCGTGTGTCCTCCCGAAGGGCTGTCCGAGTTACCGTTCGGGTTTCGAGGGTCCTCCCGAAGGGTTGTCCGTGACATCGTCCGAGGGACTGTCCGACCGCCTCCCGAAGGGCTGTCCGGCGAGGGAGTACATCCTTGCAGTTGGGAGGTTGTAAATCCTAGCTGCGGGGATCTGCACCGACAATCTACACTGACTCTTCTTCCGCTGTGCTTTGAGTCGGTACGGATCAGATCAAACCTTGTATAACATCTCCATAGTGATCCTGGGCGTGCTCGCTGTATCGGAATTTTTTGTTTTCTGTCGTGTTCCCCTACAGTGGCATCATGAGCCATGCTATGCATAGATGCAGGTTACGATCTAGAATACATAAGAGATGTATGGGTATTGCATATTATAATTTTGTAGTAGATAGAGATCTACTGCTGAAAATTATTTATGCGGGTGGCAGATGAAATCTGTTACCCGATGTTCTTGTTGCTTCCCTAGAATTTGCGTATTTCTGATCTTGAGATAGCATGTGGAATTTGACAAAGTTCTAGCAATCCGTGATCCTGATTGATCATGGAAGTGCTATCAGTTCTTTGGGTTCTACCATAGTCAAAAGAAAGATGAAATTCACAGACGAAAGGGCAATGCAGATATGATCTGCATGGGGGTCATGCGTATGACGAAGTTTAGTATGGGGCTTGAGATTTTATTATCTCGTGTTTCAAACACCCTTGAAAGTTAAACTAGCAACTTGAATAATCATACTTGATGATGAAACGTTGGTAGCTGCGGTTTAAGTCAAAACCTTAGAAGCCACGTAAAATAAAATTTTGCATAAACCGATAATTAGAGGCATCTAACTTGGTTTTGTAGGATGGCATGTGATGTGGTATAGCAGTGCTCATATTAATTTGATTTGTATGAGATGACTATATGATGTAAATTAACATGACCTGCGTGTCATGATTCGGCATGATGGTTGGAGCCATATGATTGTCACTTTAATGACCTGCATGTCAACCTTAAGTAATGCACTTATTTTATTAGCTATAGAGATAGCAATATTATCTGGTGCATCAACAAGGTGGTGGCAATCTTCGCGAAGGTGAACACCGACGCAAATGCCGAAGACGAAGAAATACTTGACTTCTCTGTCAAAAGGGGCTATACCATATCATGCTATTATAAATTGCCTGAGATGTTTATCCCTTATGATGCACCCTTTTGATTGCGCGGTAGTCGCTTTTTATTAGGGTGATCTCTCACTTAAAATATCAAGTAGTTAGTGTTCTCCCAAGTGTAGCACCGTCACGACACCTATCTCTTCGGGGTATCACAGGATCTCCCTGGGTATGAACGATTAGAGAAGTGTGAGGCGGGTGATTTGAGACCTCGCAGCGAGATCACTTGGTTGTCTTAACGTTCTGGAAGGATCTCCCTGAGCTCAGAACACACGCATCGAAAGATGAACAAGAATCACATAGAGATGTGATCGGCAGGTTTGCCTACCGATTGAAGTTCACGCCATCAGTGTTCATAATCAACAAGAATCACATAGAGATGTGATCTCAATGGCGTTGAATGACAATGCGGGTCTTGAATCACTCATAATCAATTTTGAGACATATTGATTTGAGTGGGAGCGCACTTTAGAATAAAATTGTTTATTCACTAGTGCAAATTCATTATGAACAAAGTCTAAGTGAAACTTGTTTTTACCGTTGTAGATCGAATGACTCACAACACCGCGTTCAACTTAGGCTCGATGTTAGAGAAAGAGAAGTTAACTGTGACTGGAAACAACTATGCGGACCGGGTCCGTAACCTGAGGATTGTCCTTAGGGCAGCTAAGAGAATGTATGTGCTTGAAACTGCTCTTCCAGCTAAACCGGTGGCAACTGCCACGGAAGATGAACAAAATGTCTGGGCCACTAAGGATGATGATCACAACTTAGTGCACTGCCTCATGCTAGCTCGCATGAGTCTAGAGCTTTAAAAACATTTTTAATTCCATAAACCCCATGATATGATCCGGGAATTGGATGCTCTATACAAGGAAATCGCACGGTCTGAACGATTTGATATCATGAAGGCCGTGATGGATTGCAAGATGGCTGAGGGTAGTTCAGTTGGTGAACACGTGGTCAAAATGATTGGCTACTCTGAAAGGCTTAAAACCCTAGAATTTCAACTTCCACCTGGCCATATGATGGACATGTTGCTTTCTTCACTCCCCTGTCTTATGATGGTTTTATCATGAACTACAACATGAGTGGGATGGAGAAAACACCGGAAGAGGTGCTCGCCATGCTGAAAACTACGGAAGGAGGACTGCAGAAAAATCGCAAGCAAGTGTTGCTTGAGAGTAAAACCACCAGTTTCAAAAAGAAAGGCAAGACAAAGAAGGGCAAGGGCGCAGGTAAGTCTGGCTCCCAAAGAAATTCTAAGGGCGGAGCCAAGAATGAAACTGAGTGCTTCTACTGCAAGGGCACAGGACACTGGAAGAGAAACTGCAAGAAGTATCTGGAAGATAAGAAGTTCGGCAAAACCGGAAAAGGTATAATTGTTATACAAGTTAATGTCATTGACGTTTTGCTTTCTTGCGAAAATTCTAAGTCTTGGGTATTTGATACCGGATCGGTTGCTAACATTTGCAACTCGATACAGGGGCTTCAGAAGGTGCGTAAGCTGGTAAAGAATGAAGTCGTGATGCGTGTCGGGAACGTCGCTGGGATCGCCGCTCAAGCCGTCGGCATTATGCCTCTACGTCTCCCTTCAGGATTTACCCTAGAACTAAGTAACTGTTATTCTGTTCCAGGATTGTGTAGAAACATTATCTCTGGATCATGTTTAGTACACGATGGATATTCCTACAAATCTGAGAACAATGGTTGTTCACTTTATTGTAAGGATATGTTTTATGGATTTGCACCCATTGTTGGGGGCCTTTTCATACTAAATCTTGAATGTGGAAATGATGTTCTTAACGTGAATGCTAAATGCCTTAAGAAGGCTGATACCACCACCACTTACTTGTGGCACTGTCAGCTTGGCCACATCAGAAAGAAATGCATGCAAAGACTCCATAAAGATGGAGTTTTACCGTCTTTTGATTTTGAATCATTTGACACATGCGAAGCTTGTCTGATGGGGAAAATGACCAAGACGCCGTTCATGGGTCATCTCGAACGGGCGGGTGAATTATTGGAAATAATACATAGTGATGTATGTGGTCCAATGAGCACAGCCGCACGGAGTGGGTATTTCTACTTTGTGACTTTTACTGATGATTTAAGTCGGTATGGCTATATCTACTTGATGAAGCATAAGTCGGAAACCTTTGAAAAGTTCAAAGAGTTTCAAAATGAGGTAGAAAATCATCGTAACAAAAAGATTAAGTTTCTGCGGTCTGATCGCGGAGGCGAATATCTTAGTCATGAGTTTGGCCAACATCTGAGTGACCGTGGAATCATTTCACAGATTACGCCTCCCGGAACTCCACAGTGAAACGGAGTGTCGGAATGATGTAACCGAACCCTGTTAGACATGGTAAGGTCGACGATGTCTCTTACAGATCTACTGATATCTTTTTGGGGTCATGCACTAGAAACTGCCGCTTATACATTAAATAGAGCACCGTCTAAGTCTGTTGAGACGACTCCATTTGAATTATGGTATGGGAAGAAACCCAATGTGTCGCATCTCAAGGTTTGGGGTTGTGAAGCTTATGTAAAACATTTACATCCAAGCAAACTCGACCCCAGATCAGACAAATGTTACTTTGTAGGTTATCCAAATAACACCATTGTGTATTCCTTCTACCACCAGTCCGAGGGCAAAGTGTTTGTCGCAAAAGTTGGACACTTTCTCGAGAAAGAATTTCTCGCTAAAGAACCAAGTGGGAGGACAGTACAACTTAATGAGATTAGTGAATCTTGGGCGACCGTTGATATGGCTAAGAAACCAGAAGAAATTCCGCAAATTATCCCTACAACCGAGCCGGAAGTTATCGCATGTGATGCGGAAACTTCAGACAATGTTGTAACTGAACCGCGCAGATCAAGTAGGGCTATCCAGCCACCTGAGTGGTTTCATAACGAAATCTTCATTCTTGAAGACGATGAACCAGCGCACTACAAGGAAGTGATGGCGGGGCCCAACTCAAGGGAATTGCACAAGGCCATGAAATCCGAGATGGAATCCATGTACGAAAACCAAGTTTGGAACTTGGAAGAACTTCCAGAAGGCGTAAAGCCCATTTGTTGTAAATAGATTTTCAAAAGAAAGATGGACGCGGATGGTAACATTACTATCCACAAAGCTAGACTTCTCGCGAAAGGGTTCACGCAAGTTCCAGGAGTGGACTATGACGAGACTTTCTCGCCCGTAGCTATGCTTAGGTCTGTTCAGATATTACTAGCAATTGCTTCTTATTTTGATTATGAAATATGGCAGATGGACGTCAAAACGGCTTTCCTAAATGGAAACCTCAAAGAGGATGTATACATGATATAGCCAGAAGGTTTTGTCATTCATAAGGATGCTGGAAAGGTATGCAAACTTCAGAAAGCCATTTATGGTCTGAAGCAAGCGTCAAGGAGCTGGAATATTCATTTTGATGAAGTGGTCAAAGAGTTTGGCTTCATCAGGAATGGCGAAGAATCTTGTGTTTACAAGAAGTTTAGTGGGAGCACAAAAGCATTTCTAATCTTGTATGTGGATGACATATTGTTGCTTGGAAATGACGTGAATTATCTTAGCGAAATAAAAGACTCATTGAAGAAGAGTTTTTCAATGAAAGACTTAGGCGAAGTGGCATATGTATTGGGTATCAGAATCTATAGAGATAGATCAAAATGCCTCATAGCGCTTAGCCAAAGCACGTACATTGACAAGGTGTTGCAAAGGTTCAACATGGAGAACTCCAAGAAGGGCCTTCTCCCCATGTCACTTGGCATAGTGGTTTGCAAGAATCAGAGTCCTCGGACTCTCGATGAGCGATTACAAATGAATGATGTTCCATATGCCTCGGCAGTTGGTTCTATTATGTATGCCATGCTATGTACAAGACCGGATGTTTCCTATGCGCTAAGTGTTAGCAACCGGTACCAAAGTGATCCAGGATTGGAACACTGGGCCGCAGTCAAGGGTATTCTTAAGTACCTCAGAAGGACCAATGATTTACTCCTTGTGTACGGAGGTGATGAAGAGCTCATTGTAAGTGGTTACACTGATGCAGGCTGTAACACCCCAGTGATTTGCCACAGTAATCACCATTTTGATTATGCCAAGTCACCATGATTAACAATGCTTAATCATCATTGGGATCATATCTCATTTTAAAATTCAAGTTCAAATGGAAATTCAAAACTAAAAGTGAAAATAAAAGTTGCTGAAATCAGAAACTAAATTGTTCATTAAATAGCAAGTAAATCAGAGGCTATTCTGAAATTGAAACCAACATTATTGGAATTGGGTAAGTGGCTCTAACAGTCTCGAACAGTGACTGAAAACAGTATTTAATAACCTTTTTATTAATCCAAAATTAATACGAAATTATGTTTTGCCCAAGCTAGTTTTCGGTGATAGGATATGTCGCACTGTGATTTATGGACCAGTTCACATATTTTACAAAATTCATTTGGGTGCCAAACTATTTGCATAACAGGAAAATGTGAGAAAAGAAATAAGAAAAAGCAAAAAGAAAAGAACCTGAAACCACTGTGCACTTGAAGCCTATCGCTACAGTAAAGGGCCCAGCCCATTCAAGGCCTTCTCCTTTCTCAGTACAGAGAGGAGAGGCAGGGCCATGGCTGTGGCCGTCGCACGGCCGTCCACGCCACGGATGTCGCCGTGTCGACCATCCGAAGCCCCCTGGTGATGCATAAGAACCCCCCCGACCGCCTGGACGTAACCCTAGCCTCTCTTTCTTCCTCCCTCGCTCGCCCTTCTCGATTTAGTACGCTGCCGAGCCGCCATCGCCACATCCTCGTCGTCGACACGGCCACCGGCCTCCCCGAGCTCCTAGACGACGTCTAGGAGCTCCGCTTTCATGTACGCGTACATGTTGCTGCTGCTGCCGCCTGCTCTTGCCCGTGGCCGCGGCTCCTGTGCCTCGCCAGTGCGCGCCCACGCAGCCCCGCCTACTGCTGCAACTGCCGCTGGGCTACTTTGCTGCTCCGCCGCGACTGCTCCCGCTATGCGTTGCTGCTGCTCATCCGGCGGCTCTGCTGCTACTTGCTCCTGCTACTAGCTGATGCTCCTGTCGCTGCAGTCGTCGCCGCTGTCCTGCACCTCCTGTCTTAGCCATGGCTAGCATGTGTAGAGTGCCGTGTGTGTGTGTACATGAGGTGTGTGTGCTCTGTGTGTGTGCGCGCCGTGCGTGAGGCCGGCTAGGCTATGCCCAGTAATGGCTGGCCCTTGTTTAATTAGGTTAGGTGTAGCTTAGTATTATTTAGTGCAAATTTAGCCTATTAGCAAATGACATGTGGGTCCCATCTAATTAGTTTAGATAAATCCTTTTGGAAATTATTAAATCAGTGACATGTGGGCCACCACCTCCCATTTTGACCAGTCATTTTGACTTGGTCAATTCGGATTTAAATAAATACAAAATTTCAGGAAATGGTTTAATCTTTAGAAAATCATATAAAATAATCCGTAACTCAGATCGAAAAACTTTGTACATGAAAGTTGCTCAGAATTTCGAGACGAATCCGAATACGCGGTCCGTTAGTGCGTCACACGTCCCTAACTATCCGAACATGCAACCGTTCCCCTCCGGTCACCTGTCTGACAAATATCCAGAACCGGGAATATATTTCCGGATGAATTCCCCCTTCGCCAGTATCACCCGGCCCTGCGTTAGATCACCTATGTCACCGCGTATTGCCATGTTATGCTTTGTGCTGTACTTGTTTGCTCTGTATTTATTGTTTCCTCCCCCTCTTCTCTCTCGTTAGACCCCGACGCAGTTCCCGGTACTGACGCAGCTCCGGAGCCCGACGCCACCGTTGACGACCTTGCCTTTGCCGCCGAGCAACCAGGCAAGCCCCCACTTTGATCATCCTGATATCGCCCATTCTATTTTCTCATGCTTGCATTAGAATTGCTGCTACTATCGCTTTACCTATTCTAATGCATAGCCTGTTTATTGTATCCTGGTGTTGATAATTACCTGCATATCCTAAACTGCTTAGTATAGGCTGGGTAGAGACCTATCAGTGACCCCACTAGTCCCGACCGCCCCGCTGGATTATCCGAAAACCCAATCAAGGGGATTGAAGACCAGGCCCCGACACCGCACATCACCCCCCTTAGTTGTAACGACATTGCAGCGTTGCTATCGAGTGTCGAGGGTGAAACCTCTTGTAGCACTTCTGATGTTAACTCTGTAGAGTAGCTATTCAGTCGTGGTCATCGAGGGTGATTCCTCCTTCACCGCTTCCGATAACGACGCCGTCATACAACACCTCAAGTGTGAACCCAGCGAGGGTGAATCCTTCGAGTTCACCTTGACGGATACATCAAGTAGGAATCCAACGAGGGTGATACCTCAGATTCCCCTGATGTTATGGACACACGGATAATTGGACTTTACACTTTTACTTGGAAGGCGGGTCGACCCTAAGGGGTACCCGCGTGTGATGTGAAGATGGGTTGCCTGTGTGGTGCCCGAGTGGTGAATACGAGGCGTGGCCGGGCATTCATCGCCCTTGCCGCAAGTCCTCGAGACGGGGCGACGGGGTCACATCTTTCGTGAGTCTCTGCTCGTTACCGCAAGCCCCTAGTCCACTAACGATTTGGATATTTGATCCGAGCAGGCCTCTGGCCTGATAGCACTAACCATCACGTGGGCATAGTATGGGCGTTTTGCATCGTAGCATCAGCCGAAAGCTCTGTTAGACGTCTAGTTCAGCCTTGCGGCCGGGACGGACCGGCGCCCCCCTGATGCCTGGCTTCCCCCTGCACGCAACGACTCGGAGTGCACAGGGCGATGTCCCAAGACCTCTGAGCGCTTAGGATGTAGACCGACGGGGACCTCTTTGCTGAGCTCTAGGTAGGGTTGCGGTGTGTCATTTGGCCGAGGCCAGGCATGACCCAGGAAAATGTGTCCGGCCGGAGTTAATCGAGTGTGTTGGGTAAGTTGGTGCACCCCTGCAGGGAAGAAAACTTCTATCGATAGCCTGCCCTACGGTAACGGACACTCGGAGTTGTATCCCGATCGATACAGCTAGAACTTGAGATGAGACCTGGATATGAGGTTCTGGGATTGCTTCTCGCAGGGAGTCGAGAAGGGATCTCCGGACGAGGTTGATGACTGTATGGCTCTGGGATTGCTTTCTCGCAGGGAGTCGAGAAAGGATCTGTGGGTGAGGTTGAGACTTAATGATATTGCTACATTATATGGTACTATCTACACTCTTCTAATGCTGCAAGACCTCTGAAGATGCTAGTCTTCGATAGGACTAGGCCTCCTCTCTATTCTGGTATTTCTGCAGCCCAGTCACATATACAGCCTTCCTTTGATAATGTTGCATATGTAGTGTAGATCCTTGCTTGCTGAGTACTTCTGAGTACTCACGGTTGCTTTGTTTTCCTTTTCTCCCCATATCAGTTTGTCCTGACCAAGATGACGGAGCCCCTGAGACAGCTGTCCCCGCCGACGATCGCTACTACTACCCCGAGGGTGGATACTGCTACGAGTTGACTGACGACCAGGAGTAGGATCGGAGGGTCCCAGGCAGGAGGCCTACGCCTTTCGATCGTAGTGTTTTATTTTGCCCCGCCTTTCTAAAGGCCTTTTTGTGCTTTCTTTTATATCTGTATTCAGATATCTGATGCTTCCGCTGACGCTTGTATGCGAGCTTTTGTATTCGAGCCCTCGAGGCCTCTGGCTTGTAATATAAAGCTTGTATGACTTTATTTATGTTTTAGAGTTGTGTTGTGATATCTTCCCGTGAGTACTTAGGCTTGATCGTGTGCATTTGCGTGTATGATTAGTGCATGATTGAGCCGGGGGTGTCACAAGTTGGTATCAGAGCCGACTGCCTGTAGGAATCCCCCTTTCCAACTCCTTGGCCGAAGTTGAGTCTAGAAATTGAAAAACTAATTTACTAACTTGGTTGTGTGGCTTACGGGCCCACGTCGCCAATTGGGTGGTATTAGTATCTTTCATTCCTCGTCTATACTCTGAAACTCTGATCTCTCTTCTATTCGGTTTAAAATTTTACTAACTCCAACATTAGGTTCTCGTGATCACATCCACCCGGTGTTCTGAAATTACCGCTCCTTTCTTCAAGATTGTGGGCTAGGTTCTGCTTGTAGGATCCTTTTATCGAGGGCACCCTGTGTTTCACTTTCAGATTCCTCGCCCCAATAGTTTTCTCCGACGTTGATGTAGCATTTGCTATGTCTTGTTGTGTACTTCCTTGCCGCGTGCCTGCGCGCCACCTAGATGTCTAGCCTTTCCCTTTTAACTGTCGTAATGCCGGATTGTAACCGAGGCTATGTGTGACTTTGAATGTCTGGTGCGAATATGATGAAGTATCTATTGCACTTCCTTCTGTTGTGCGTGTTACTTCATGAATCATTCCATACACATGCAGTTTTCTTGCTAAACTGCCCCTGTTGATTTGGCAGGATGGCTGACGATCCTCCACCTCTACCCTATATTGCCGCAATGATGCAGCAGTTTGAATTGAACCGTCAGCTCAACGAGAGTCTGGTAAAACGTTTGGAACGCAACGAGGCTCGTCAGGAGCCTGGACCGATCTCGCTGCCAGAATTTGTGCGCCTCAACCCGTCCGTTTTCCGCAACTCCACTAATCCTATGGATGCTGATGATTGGCTTCGTGACATCCTGTTTGAAATGGAGTCAGCTAATGTTGCCCCAGATAGTTACGTCACTTTTGCGACATTTCATTTAAAAGGTCCCGCTGCTCAATGGTGGGAAAACCACAAGGGTATGTTGCCTGCTGAAACTGTAACCACTTGGCAGGAATTTCAGTCAACTTTTCGTGCACGGTACATTCCTCAAGGTCTGACAGACCAAAAGAAGCAGGAGTTCCGCAAACTCACCGAAGGAACAATGATTGTGGATGAATATCAGAAGAAATTCCTTGAATTGACCCGCTATGCTGAAGATGACGTCTGCACTGACGCACGCAAGCAGGAGAAATTCCGTGAAGGACTGCGTACGGATATAAACCTCGCATTTGCTGTCCTTGATTTTACAGACTTCGCAACGCTTGTCAGCAAATCTTTCCAAGTTGAAACTGCTCTGACTGAGTACTAGGAGTCGCTTAAGCGCACTCGTGATGTTGGTTCGTCCTCGGGTCAGCATGTTCAGAAACGTCGAGTGTGGATTCCGCACAATGTTTACCACCGACCTGCTCTAACACCCAGGCCGTCATATGTTGCACCTCGTCTGCCTTCACCGCCGAGACAGCTAACGGTTCATGATGGACCGCCTAATGTTATGGCTTCTCCTCAGAATGCACCACGTCCTCCTGACGGTCGTACGAAGGGCCATCGAACCCATCGTTGCAGAAATCGTAAGGCCAGGATGTCTGCTATGGACCGAGGCCAGGTTACTCACGTCATAATGGGAGAAGCTCGTGAGTCTCCAAAAATTGTGATGGGAACTCTGTCAGTTAATTCAGTTGCAGCTTCTGTTCTCTTTGATTCCGGGGCATCACATTCCTTTGTGTCTCAACAATTTGCTCAGCGACATGAGCTACCTCTAGAGTTATTGCCCACACCATTAGAGATTATCATTCCCCATTCCAGGTGGCAAACCAAGATGGTAAGTCACAACAATCAGATCAAAATTGAAGGGTTGATGTTCTCTGCTTCCCTTATTGCTCTTGGACCTTCCGACATAGACATCATTCTAGGTATGGACTGGTTGACAGCCCATAATGCTTTGATTGATTGCGATACTAAGACAGTCCATCTCACTCACCCTTCTGGCCAGACAGTCAAATACTCAGCCCGAATAGCTCAGGATGCTGAGAGCCAGATATATGTTCTGAATGCATTGAATGCTTCACCTCTTGAAGGCATCGAGAACGTTCCAATTGTTCGTGATTTTCAAGATGTCTTTCCAGAAGAACTTCCAGGAATACCCCCTGCTAGAGCTGTCGAGTTTGTCATCGACTTGAAGCCTGGCACTACCCCTATTGCGAAGCGTCCTTATAAAATGCCTCCGCACCACCTTCTTGAGCTTAAGGAAGAAATCGACACGTCACTTAAGAAAGGTTTCATCCATCCCAGTTCCTCTGCTTGGGGAGCACCTTCACTCTTCGTTAAGAAGAAGGATGGAACTAACCGATTAGTTCAGGATTATCGGCCCATTAACCAAGCAACAATTCAAAACAAATAACCGCTTCCTCGGATCAATGATTGGTATGATCAGCTTGCTGGATCATCGGTATTCTCTAAACTTGATTTGAGGTTGGGTTACCATCAGATCCGTGTTCGTGAAGAGGATATTCCAAAGACTGCATTCGTTACTCGTTATGGCTCCTACGAGTACACTATCATGTCATTTGGCTTAACAAATGCTCCAGCCACATTCTCCCGTATGATGAATTACATCTTCATGGATTACCTCGACAAGTTCGTCGGGGTTTATCTAGATGATATTCTGGTCTATTCAAAGAATAAGGAAGAACATGTCGAACACCTCCGTCTTGTACTGGAAAGGCTCCGAGAACACCAGTTGTATGCCAAATACTCCAAATGTGAATTCTGGCTTTCTGAAGTAACTTACCTTGGTCATGTGATTTCCAAGGATGGAATTGCTGTTAACCCACAACGAGTTCTGGCTATTCTTGACTAGACTCCCCCGAAGAACGTCAAGCAAGTGAGAAGTTTTCTTGGCCTTGCAAGCTATTGCCGTCGGTTTGTTGAGAACTTTTCCAAGATTGCTAAGCCGTTGACTGATCTGCTTCACAAGGGCGTTAAGTTTGAGTGGACAGAAAAATGTCAGGAAAGTTTCCAGACACTCAAAGACAAGCTAACATCTGCCCCAGTACTATCTTCTCCGGATACCCGCAAAGACTTTGTGATTTATTGTGACGCATCGTGTGAAGGATTAGGCTGTGTCCTAATGCAAGAGCGTAAGGTGATTGCTTACGGCTCTCGTCAGTTGCACCCACATGAAGAAAATTATCCGGTACATGATCTAGAACTAGTTGCTGTCATCTATGCATTGCAGTTGTGGCGACATTATCTTCTCGGTAATCGTTGCGAGATCTACACGGATCATAAAAGTCTGAAGTACTTGTTCACTCAGCCATCTCTAAACCTCCGTCAGCAAAGATGGATGGAGGCCATTGCGGACTATGATTTGGGTATTTCCTATACCCCTGGCAAGGCTAACGTGATGGCTGATGCCTTAAGCCGCAAGTCCTATTGTGACAACCTCATGGTTAGGCGAGCTCAACCTCGTCTTTTTGAAGAACTGCGCAAGCTGAATCTCCGTATTGTCCCACAGGGTTCTCTTAATAACCTTGTGATACAACCAGATCTCAAAAAATCTGTTAAGGATGCGCAAGCTAAAGATGCTGAAATTGATCTCAAGAAGAAAAATCTTCACCCCCCCGACCGCCTGGACGTAACCCTAGCCTCTCTTTCTTCCACCCTCGCTCGCCCTTCTCGATTTAGTACGCTGCCGAGCCGCCGTCGCCGCATCCTCGTCGTCGACGCGGCCACCGGCCTCCCCGAGCTCCTAGACGACGTCTAGGAGCTCCGCTTTCACGTACGTGTACATGTTGCTGCTGCTGCCGCGTGCTCTTGCCCGTGGCCGCGGCTCCTGTGCCTCGCCAGTGCGCGCCCACGCAGCCCCGCCTACTGCTGCAACTACCGCTGGGCTACTTTGCTGCTCCGCCGCGACTGCTCCCGCTATGCGTTGCTGCTGCTCATCCCGCGGCTCTGCTGCTACTTGCTCCTGCTACTAGCTGATGCTCCTGTCGCTGCAGTCGTCGCCGCTGTCCTGCACCTCCTGTCTTAGCCATGGCTAGCATGTGTAGAGTGCCGTGTGTGTGTGTACGTGAGGTGTATGTGCTTTGTGTGTCTGCGCACCGTGCGTGTGGCCGGCTAGGCTATGCCCAGTAATGGCCGACCCTTGTTTAATTTGGTTAGGTGTAGCTTAGTATTATTTAGTGCTAATTTAGCCTATTAGCAAATGACATGTGGGTCCCATCTAATTAGTTTAGATAAATCCTTTTGGAAATTATTAAATCAGTGACATGTGGGCCACCACCTCCCATTTTGACCAGTCATTTTGACTTGGTCAATTCGGATATAAATAAATACAAAATTTCAGGAAATGGTTTAATCTTTAGAAAATCATTTAAAATAATCCGTAACTCAGATCGAAAAACTTCGTACATGAAAGTTGCTCAGAATTTCGAGACGAATCTGAATGCGCGGTCCGTTAGTCCGTCGCACGTCCCTAACTATCCGAACATGCAACCGTTACCCTCCGGTCACCTGTCTGACAAATGTCCGGAACCGGGAATACATTTCCGGATGAATTGCCCCTTCGCCAGTATCACCCGGCCCTGCGTTAGATCACCTCTGTCACCGCGTATTGCCATGTTATGCTTTGTGCTGTACTTATTTGCTCTGTATTTATTGTTTCCTCCCCCTCTTCTCTCTCGTTAGACCCCGACGCAGTTCCCGGTACCGACGCAGCTCCGGAGCCAGACGCCACTGTTGATGACCTTGCCTTTGCCGCCGAGCAACCAGGCAAGCCCCCCCCCTTTGATCATCCCGATATCGCCCATTCTATTTTCTCATGCTTGCAATAGAATTGCTGCTGCTACCGCTTTACCTATTCTGATGCATAGCCTGTTTATTGTATCCTGATGTTGATAATTACCTGCATATCCTAAACTGCTTAGTATAGGCTGGGTAGAGACCTATCAGTTACCCCACTAGTCCTGACCGCCCCGCTGGATTATCCGAAGACCCGATCAATGGGATTGAAGACCAGGCCCCGACACCGCACATCACCCCCCTTAGTTGTAACGACACTGCAGCGTTACTATCGAGTGCCGAGGGTGAAACCTCTTGTAGCACTTCTGATGTTAACTCTGTAGAGTAGCTATTCAGTCGTGGTCATCGAGGGTGATTCCTCCTTCACCGCTTCCGATAACGATGCCGTCGTACTACACCTCAAGTGTGAACCCAGCGAGGGTGATTCCTTCGAGTTCACCTTGACGGATACATCAAGTAGGAATCCAACAAGGATGATACCTCGGATTCCCCTGATGTTATGGACACACGGATAATTGGACTTTACACTGTTACTTGGAAGGCGGGTCGACCCTGAGGGGTACCCGCGTGTGATGTGAAGAAGGGTTGCCTGTGTGGTGCCCGAGTGGTGAATACGAGGCGTGGCCGGGCATTCATGGCCCTTGCCGCAAGTCCTCGATACGGGGCGACGTGGTCACATCTTTCGTGAGTCTCTGCTCGTTACCGCAAGCCCCTAGTCCACTAACGATTTGGATATTTGATCCGAGCAGGCCTCTGGCCTGATAGCACTAACCATCACGTGGGCATAGTATGGGTGTTCTGCATCGTAGCATCAGCCGAAAGCTCTGTTAGACGTCTAGTTCAGCCTTGCGGCCGGGACGGACCGGCGCCCCCTTGGTGCCTGGCTTCCCCCTGCACGCAATGACTCGGAGTGCACAGGGCGATGGCCCAAGACCTCTGAGCGCTTAGGATGTAGACCGATGGGGACCTCTCTGCTGAGCTCTAGGTAGGGTTGCGGTGTGTCGTTTGGCCGAGGCCGGGCATGACCCAGGAAAGTGTGTCCGGCCGGAGTTAATCGAGCGTGTTGGGTAAGTTGGTGCACCCCTGCAGGGAAGAAAACTTCTATCGATTGCCTGCCCTACGGTAACGGACACTCGGAGTTGTATCCCGATCGATACAGCTAGAACTTGAGATGAGACCTGGATATGAGGTTCTGGGATTGCTTCTCGCAGGGAGTCGAGAAGGGATCTCCGGACGAGGTTGATGACTGTATGGCTCTGGGATTGCTTTCTCGCAGGGAGTCGAGAAAGGATCTCTGGGTGAGGTTGAGACTTAATGATATTGCTACATTATATGGTACTATCTACACTCTTCTAATGCTGCAAGACCTCTGAAGATGCTAGTCTTCGATAGGACTAGGCCTCCTCTCTATTCTGGTATTTCTGCAGCCCAGTCACATATACAGCCTTCCTTTGATAATGTTGCATATGTAGTGTAGATCCTTGCTTGCTGAGTACTTCTGAGTACTCACGGTTGCTTTGTTTTCCTTTTCTCCCCATATCAGTTTGTCCTGACCAAGATGACGGAGCCCCTGAGACAGCTGTCCCCGCCGACGATCGCTACTACTACCCCGAGGGTGGATACTGCTACGAGTTGACTGACGACCAGGAGTAGGATCGGAGGGTCCCAGGCAGGAGGCCTACGCCTTTCGATCGTAGTGTTTTATTTTGCCCTGCCTTTCTAAAGGCCTTTCTGTGCTTTCTTTTATATCTGTATTCAGATATCTGATGCTTCCGCTGACGCTTGTATGCGAGCTTTTGTATTCGAGCCCTCGAGGCCCCTGGCTTGTAATATAAAGCTTGTATGACTTTATTTATGTTTTAGAGTTGTGTTGTGATATCTTCCCGTGAGTCCTTAGGCTTGATCGTGTGCATTTGCGTGTATGATTAGTGCACGATTGAGCCGGGGGCGTCACAAGTTGGTATCAGAGCCGACTGCCTGTAGGAATCCCCCTTTCCAACTCCTTGGCCGAAGTTGAGTCTAGAAACCGAAAAACTAATTTACTAACTTGGCTGTGTGGCTTACGGGCCCACGTCGCCAATTGGGTGGTATTAGTATCTTTTATTCCTTGTCTATACTCTAGGACTCTGATCTCTCTTCTATTCGGGTTAAAATTTTACTAACTCCAACATTAGGTTCTCATGATCACATCCACCCGGTGTTCTGAAATTACCCCTCCTTTCTTCAAGATTGTGGGCCAGGTTCTGCTTGCAGGATCCTTTTATCGAGGGCACCCTGTGTTTCACTTTCAGATTCCTCGCCCCAATAGTTTTCTCCGACGTTGATGTAGCCTTTGCTATGCCTCGTTGTGTACTTCCTTGCCGCGTGCCTGCGCGCCGCCTAGATGTCTAGCCTTTCCCTTTCAACTGTCATAATGCCGGATTGTAACCGAGGCTATGTGTGACTTTGAATGTCTGGTGCGAATATGATGAAGTATCTATTGCACTTCCTTCTGTTGTGCGTGTTACTTTATGAATCATTCCATACACGTGCAGTTTTCTTGCTAAACTGCCTCTGTTGATTTGGCAGGATGGCTGACGATCCTCCACCTCTACCCTATATTGCCGCAATGATGCAGCAGTTTGAATTTAACCGTCAGCTCAACGAGAGTCTGGTAAAACGTTTGGAACGCAACGAGGCTCGTCAGGAGCCTGGACTGATCTCGCTGCCAGAATTTGTGCGCCTCAACCCATCCGTTTTCCGCAACTCCACTAATCCTATTGATGCTGATGATTGGCTTCGTGACATCCTGTTTGAAATGGAGTCAGCTAATGTTGCCCCTGACAGTTACGTCACTTTTGCAACATTTCATTTAAAAGGCCCCGCTGCTCAATGGTGGGAAAACCACAAGGGTATGTTGCCTGCTGAAACTATAACCACTTGGCAGGAATTTCAGTCAACTTTTCATGCACGGTACATTCCTCAAGGTCTGACGGACCAAAAGAAGCAGGAGTTCCGCAAACTCACCCAAGGAACAATGATTGTGGATGAATATCAGAGGAAATTCCTTGAATTGTCCCGCTATGCTGAAGATGACGTCTGCACTGATGCATGCAAGCAGGAGAAATTCCGTGAAGGACTCCGTACGGATATAAACCTCGCACTTGCTGTCCTTGATTTTACAGACTTCGCAACGCTTGTCAGCAAATCTTTCCAAGTTGAAACTGCTCTGACTGAGTACCAGGAGTCGCTTAAGCGCACTCGTGATGTTGGTTCATCCTCGGGTCAGCATGTTCAGAAACGTCGAGTGTGGATTCCGCACAATGTTTACCACCGACCTGCTCTAACACCCAGGCCGTCATATGTTGCACCTCGTCTGCCTTCACCGCCGAGACAACTAACGGTTCATGATGGACCGCCTAATGTTATGGCATCTCCTTAGGATGCACCACGTCCTCCTGATGGTCGTATGAAGGGCCATCGAACCCATCGTTGCAGAAATCGTAAGGCCAGGATGTCTGCTATGGACCGAGGCCAGGTTACTCACGTCAAAATGGGAGAAGCTCGTGAGTCTCCAAAAATCGTGATGGGAACTCTGTCAGTTAATTCAGTTGCAGCTTCTGTTCTCTTTGATTCCGGGGCATCACATTCCTTTGTGTCTCAACAATTTTCTCAGCGACATGAGCTACCTCTAGAGTTATTGCCGACACCATTAGAGATTATCACTCCCCGTTCCAGGTGGCAAACCAAGATGGTAAGTCACAACAATCAGATCAAAATTGAAGGGTTGATGTTCTCTGCTTCCCTTATTGCTCTTGGACCTTCCGACATAGACATCATTCTAGGTATGGACTGGTTGACAACCCATAATGCTTTGATTGATTGCGCTACTAAGATAGTCCAGCTCACTCACCCTTCTGGCCAGACAGTTAAATACTCAGCCCGAATAGCTCAGGATGCTGAGAGCCAGATATATGTTCTGAATGCATTGAATGCTTCACCTCTTGAAGGCATCGAGAACGTTCCAATTGTTCGTGATTTTCAAGATGTCTTTCCAGAAGAACTTCCAGGAATACCCCCTGCTAGAGCTGTTGAGTTTGTCATCGACTTGAAGCCTGACACTACCCCTATTGTGAAGCGTCCTTATAAAATGCCTCCACACCACCTTCTTAAGCTTAAGGAAGAAATCGACACGTCACTTAAGAAAGGTTTCATCCGTCCCAGTTCCTCTGCTTGGGGAGCACCTTCACTCTTCGTTAAGAAGAAGGATGGAACTAACCGATTGGTTCAGGATTATCGGCCCATTAACCAAGCAACAATTCAAAACAAATATCCGCTTCCTCGGATCAATGATTGGTATGATCAGCTTGCTGGATCATCGGTATTCTCTAAACTTGATTTGAGGTTGGGTTACCATCAGATCCGTGTTTGTGAAGAGGATATTCCGAAGACTGCATTTGTTACTCGTTATGGCTCCTACGAGTACACTTTCATGTCATTTGGCTTAACAAATGCTCCAGCCACATTCTCCCGTATGATGAATTACATCTTCATGGATTACCTCGACAAGTTCGTCGTGGTTTATCTAGATGATATTCTGGTCTATTCAAAGAATAAGGAAGAACATGCTGAACACCTCCGTCTTGTACTGGAAAGGCTCCGAGAACACCAGTTGTATGCCAAATACTCCAAATGTGAATTCTGGCTTTCTGAAGTAACTTACCTTGGTCATGTGATTTCCAAGGATGGAATTGCTGTTAACCCGCAACGAGTTCAGGCTATTCTTGACTGGACTCCACCGAAGAACGTCAAGCAAGTGAGAAGTTTTCTTGGCCTTGCAAGCTATTGCCGTCAGTTTGTTGAGAACTTTTCCAAGATTGCTAAGCCGTTGACTGATCTGCTTCACAAGGGCGTTAAGTTTGAGTGGACAGAAAAATGTCAGGAAAGTTTCCAGACACTCAAAGACAAGCTAACATCTGCCCCAGTACAATCTCCTCCGGATACCCGCAAAGACTTTGTGATTTATTGTGACGCATCCCGTGAAGGATTAGGCTGTGTCCTAATGCAAGAGCGTAAGTTGATTGCTTATGGCTCTCGTCAGTTGCGCCCACATGAAGAAAATTATCCGGTACATGATCTAGAACTAGCTGCTGTCATCTATGCATTGCAGTTGTGGCAACATTACCTTCTCGGTAATCATTGCGAGATCTACACGGATCATAAAAGTCTGAAGTACTTGTTCACTCAGCCATCTCTAAACCTCCGTCAGCAAAGATGGATGGAGGCCATTGCGGACTATGATTTGGGTATTTCCTATACCCCCTATACCCCTTTCAAGGCTAACGTGATGGCTGATGCCTTAAGCCGCAAGTCCTATTGCGACAACCTCATGGTTAGGCGAGCTCAACCTCGTCTTTTTGAAGAACTGCGCAAGCTGAATCTCCGTATTGTCCCACAGGGTTCTCTTAATAACCTTGTGATACAACCAGATCTCGAAAAAGCTGTTAAGGATGCGCAAGCTAAAGATGCTGAAATTGATCTCATTAAGAAAAATCTTCACCTTGAAAAGTACAGGGATTTCTCACTGTCTGAAGATGGAACCTTGTATTTCAGAGACCGCATTGTGGTACCTCGCTTTGAGCTTATGACTGACAAGGTCATGAAGGAGGCACATGACACACCGCTGTCTATTCATCCGGGTAGCACCAAGATGTATCGTGATCTTCGTCAAAGGTACTGGTGGTCTAGAATGAAGCAGGATATTGCTCGATATGTTGCTGAATGTGATGTGTGTCGTCGCGTCAAAGCAGAACATCAGAAGCCTGCGGGAATTCTGCAACCGTTACCTATTCCTTTATGGAAATGGGATAAAGTGCAAATGGATTTCATTACTAGTCTTCCCAGGTCACAGAAGGGTCACGATGCTATTCTTGTCGTCGTCGACCAACTTTCTAAAGTTGCACACTTTCTGCCCGTCAAGGAAACTATCACTGCTAGTCAGTTAGCAGGGTTGTATATCTCCAAAATTGTTTCACTCCACGGTATTCCGAAGGAGATCAGTTCGGACCGTGGCGGTCTTTTCACCTCAAAGTTCTGGGAAAGTTTCCAAGAAGCCATGGGAACTCATATTACCTGGAGTTCAGCTCATCATCCCCAATCCCAAGGCCAAGTTGAGTGAGTCAATCAAGTGCTTGAAGATATGCTACGAGCTTGTGTTATTTCTTTCGGCAAGAAGTGGGAAGAATCTCTTCCGTATGCCGAGTTCTCCTATAACAACAGCTATCAAGCCAGCTTGAAAATGGCCCCCTTTGAAGTTCTATATGGACGTAAGTGTCGAACCCCTCTGAATTGGTCAGAAACTGGGGAACGACCGCTCGTGGGTCCGGATATTATTCAACACGCTGAAGAACAAGTTCGTATTGTCCGAGAAAATCTCAAGGCGGCTCAGGACCGCCAGAAGAGCAACTATGATCGCAAACGATGGGGTTTGACTTATCAACCTGGTGATCAAGCTTATCTGCGAGTCACTCCTATGAAAGGCACTCACCATTTCGGAATCAAGGGCAAGAGCTCCACGCTACATTGGTCCTTTCCGCATTATTGCTAGACGTGGTCAGGTGGCATATAAATTGGAGTTGCCGCCACAATTCTCTGATATCCACGACGTATTCCATGTGTCGCAACTTCGTAAATGCTTCGAGGAATCTCCGCACCGAGCAGTGGATCACGAGGTGCTCGAATTGCAAGATGACCTATCTTATAAGGAGCATCCGATCCGCATTCTCGGGGAAGCTGAACGTCAGACCCGTCAGAAGGTTATCAAGTTCCTCAAAGTGCAGTGGTCAAATCATACTGAAGATGAAGCCACTTGGGAACACGAGGATAATCTTCGTGCGGAATACCCCGAACTTTTTCCTTCTACCCCTTAATTCTCGGGACGAGAATTCTTATTAGTGGAGGAGATTTGTAACACCCCCAGTGGTTTGCCACAGTAGTCACCATTTTGATTATGCCAAGTCACCATGATTAACAATGCTTAATAATCATTGGGATCATATCTCATTTTAAAATTCAAGTTCAAATGGAAATTCAAAACTAAAAGTGAGAATAAAAGTTGCTCAAATCAGAAACTAAATTGTTCATTAAATAGCAAGTAAATCAGAGGCAATTCTGAAATTGAAACCAACATTATTGGAATTGGGTAAGTGGCTCTAACAGCCTCGAACAGTGACTGAAAACAGTATTTAATACCCTGTTTATTAATCCAAAATTAATACGAAATTATGTTTTGCCCAAGCTAGTTTTCGGTGATAGGATATGTCGCACTGTGATTTATGGACCAGTTCACGTATTTTACAAAATTCATTTGGGTGCCAAACTATTTGCATAAATGGAAAATGTGAGAAAAGAAATAAGAAAAAGCAAAAAGAAAAGAACATGAAACCACTGTGCACTTGAAGCCTATCGCTACAGTAAAGGGCCCAGCCCATTCCAGGCCTTCTCCTTTCTCAGTACAGAGAGGAGAGGCAGGGCCATGGCCGTGGCCGTCGCACAGCCGTCCACGCCACGGATGTCGCCGTGTCGACCATCCGAAGCCCCCTGGCGATGCATAAGAACCCCCCCGACCGCCTGGACGTAACCCTAGCCTCTCTTTCTTCCTCCCTCGTTCGCCCTTCTCGATTTAGTACGCTGCCGAGCCGCCATCACCGCATCCTCGTCGTCGACGCGGCCACCGGCCTCCCCGAGCTTCGAGACGACGTCTAGGAGCTCCTCCATCATCGTCTCCTTCGCCCTCGCCCCTCGGTTCGAGCTCGGACGCCCCATAGCCTCGCCATCGTCCTCATCTCCTCCTGCGGCCGTCGCATCTCGTCGCCAGTTGCCACTGCTCCAGTCCGTCCCCGGCCTCCCCGACCTCACCATCGATCTCGCGGTGAGCTTCTCCTCTGGATCCCCACTTTCCCGATTTCTATCCATTGCCGTATGTCGTCATTCCACGGCCATGGCCGGAGCTCCGCTTTCACGTACACGCACATGTTGCTGCTGCTGCCGCCTGCTCTTGCCCGTGGCCGCGGCTCCTGTGCCTCGCCAGTGCGCGCCCACGCAGCCCCGCCTACTGCTGCAACTGCCGCTGGGCTACTTTGCTACTCCGCCGCGACTGCTCCCGCTATGCGTTGCTGCTGCTCATCCCGCGGCTCTGCTACTACTTGCTCCTGCTACTAGCTGATGCTCCTGTCGCTGCAGTCGTGGCCGCTGTCCTGCACCTCCTGTCTTAGCCATGGCTAGCATGTGTAGAGTGCCGTGTGTGTGTACGTGAGGTGTGTGTGCTCTGTGTGTGTGCGCGCCGTGCGTGTGGCCGGCTAGGCTATGCCCAGTAATGGCCGGCCCTTGTTTAATTAGGTTAGGTGTAGCTTAGTATTATTTAGTGCTAATTTAGCCTATTAGCAAATGACATGTGGGTCCCATCTAATTAGTTTAGATAAATCCTTTTGGAAATTATTAAATCAGTGACATGTGGGCCACCACCTCCCATTTTGACCAGTCATTCTGACTTGGTCAATTCGGATTTAAATAAATACAAAATTTCAGGAAATGGTTTAATCTTTAGAAAATCATATAAATAATCCGTAACTCAGATCAAAAAACTTTGTACATGAAAGTTGCTCAGAATTTCAAGACGAATCCGAATGCGCGGTCCGTTAGTCCGACGCACGTCCCTAACTATCCGAACATGCAACCGTTCCCCTCCGGTCACCTGTCTGACAAATGTCCGGAACCGGGAATACATTTCCGGATGAATTGCCCCTTCACCAGTATCACCCGGCCCTGCGTTAGATCACCTCTTTCACCGCGTATTGCCATGTTATGCTTTGTGCTGTACTTGTTTGCTCTGTATTTATTGTTTCCTCCCCCTCTTCTCTCTCGTTAGACCCCAACGCAGTTCCCGGTACCGACGCAGCTCCGGAGCCCGACGCCACCATTTACGACCTTGCCTTTGCCGCCGAGCAACCAGGCAAGCCCCCCCTTTGATCATCCCGATATCGCCCATTCTATTTTCTCATGCTTGCATTAGAATTGCTGCTGCTACCGCTTTACCTATTCTGATGCTTAGCCTGTTTATTGTATCCTGCTGTTGATAATTACCTGCATATCCTAAACTGCTTAGTATAGGCTGGGTAGAGACCTATCAGTGACCCCACTAGTCCCGACCGCCCCGCTGGATTATCCGAAGACCCAATCAACGGGATTGAAGACCAGGCCCCGACACCGCACATCAACCCCCTTAGTTGTAACGACACTGCATCGTTACTATCGAGTGCCGAGGGTGAAACCTCTTGTAGCACTTCTGATGTTAACTCTGTAGAGTAGCTATTCGGTCGTGGTCATCGAGGGTGATTCCTCCTTCACCGCTTCCGATAACGACGCCGTCGTACAACACCTCAAGTGTGAACCCAGCGAGGGTGATTCCTTCGAGTTCACCTTGACGGATACATCAAGTAGGAATCCAACGAGGGTGATACCTCGGATTCCCCTGATGTTATGGACACACGGATAATTGGACTTTACACTTTTACTTGGAAGGCGGGTCGACCCTGAGGGGTACCCGCGTGTGATGTGAAGACGGGTTGCCTGTGTGGTGCCCGAGTGGTGAATACGAGGCGTGGCCGGGCATTCTTGGCCCTTGCCGCAAGTCCTCGAGACGGGGCGACGGGGTCACATCTTTCGTGAGTCTCTGCTCGTTACCGCAAGCCCCTAGTCCACTAACGATTTGGATATTTGATCCGAGCAGGCCTCTGGCCTGATATCACTAACCATCACGTGGGCATAGTATGGGCGTTCTGCATTGTAGCATCAGCCGAAAGCTCTGTCAGACGTCTAGTTTAGCCTTGCGGCCGGGACGGACCGGCGCCCCCCTGGTGCCTGGCTTCCCCCTGCACGCAACGACTCAGAGTGCACAGGGCGATGGCCCAAGACCACTGAGCGCTTAGGATGTAGACCGACGGGGACCTCTCTGCTGAGCTCTAGGTAGGGTTGCGGTGTGTCGTTTGGCCGAGGCCGGGCATGACCCAGGAAAGTGTGTCCGGCCGGAGTTAATCGAGCGTGTTGGGTAAGTTGGTGCACCCCTGCAGGGAAGAAAACTTCTATCGATAGCCTGCCCTACGGTAACGGACACTCGGAGTTGTATCCCGATCGATACAGCTAGAACTTGAGATGAGACCTGGATATGAGGTTCTGGGATTGCTTCTCGCAGGGAGTCGAGAAGGGATCTCCGGACGAGGTTGATGATTGTATGGCTCTGGGATTGCTTTCTCGCAGGGAGTCGAGAAAGGATCTCTGGGTGAGGTTGAGACTTAATGATACTGCTACATTATATGGTACTTTCTACACTCTTCTAATGCTGCAAGACCTCTGAAGATGCTAGTCTTCGATAGGACTAGGCCTCCTCTCTATTCTGGCATTTCTGCAACCCAGTCCACATATACAGCCTTCCTTTGATAATGTTGCATATGTAGTGTAGATCCTTCCTTGCTGAGTACTTCTGAGTACTCATGGTTGCTTTGTTTTCCTTTTCTCCCCATATCAGTTTGTCGTGACCAAGATGACGGAGCCCCTGAGACAGCTGTCCCCGCCGACGATCGCTACTAGTACCCCAAGGGTGGATACTGCTACAAGTTGACTGACTACCAGGAGTAGGATCGGAGGGTCCCAGGCAGGAGGCCTACGCCTTTCGATCGTAGTGTTTTATTTTGCCCCACCTTTCTAAAGGCCTTTCTGTGCTTTCTTTTATATCTGTATTCAGATATCTGATGCTTCCACTGACGCTTGTATGCGAGCTTTTGTATTCGAGCCCTCGAGGCCCCTGGCTTGTAATATAAAGCTTGTATTACTTTATTTCTCTTTTAGAGTTGTGTTGTGATATCTTCCCGTGAGTCCTTAGGCTTGATCGTGTGCATTTGCGTGTATGATTAGTGCACGATTGAGCCGGGGGCGTCACACAGGCTTCATGATTGACCCAGATGACTTCAAATCTCAATCAGGCTATGTTTTCATATTGAATGGTGGCGCAGTTGATTGGAAAAGTTCCAAACAGAAGACCGTGGCAGATTCTACGATGGAGGCAGAATATGTTGCAGCTTCAGAAGCCTCCAAGGAGGCGGTATGGATCAAGCAATTTCTTGAAGAACTTGGTGTGGTTCCAAGTGCTCTGGACCCGGTGGAGATCTATTGTGATAATAGTGGCATCGTGGCTCAGGCAAGGGAGCCAAGTTCGCACCATAAGACAAGACATATTGAACGCAAATGTAAACTCATTCGACATCATGTCGAAGTGGGTTTAGTGAAAGTATGCAAAGTTCACACGGATCTGAACATGTCAGACCCGATGACAAAGCCTCTACCATGAGCAAAGCATGAGCAACACCGGATAGCCATTGGTGTTAGGGAAGCCATGTAACTGGATTATGACTCTAGTGCAAGTGGGAGTCTGTAGGAGATATGCGCTAGAGGCAGTAACATCAGTTACTTTTGTATCTCCGAGTTTGTAATGAATGTTTATGATCCATGCTATAACTACAATGATTCTCGAGTCTGCAATAACATGAGGTTCAGAGGGAAACTCATGTGCAGTTGTGGTATAATAAATGGTAAAATGTATTCCTGGTCATGCCTCTATGACTGGCTCAAGTATTGCATGATGCTCCTGTTTTCCTGATCATGGGCATGTCTATGCCGGCAATTTTGAGGGCACAATCTTAGGAGAACACTTGTGTTGAATCGACCCGAATTGGTGTTATGCTATCAGATACATTCGTCACAAGTTAATGGTTAATAACATAGAGATAGTTAATGTTTGCATAATTCCATAGACCATGAGAGTATCGAGTTCCTTCGTACTTGCTTCGTGAACTTTGGGGTTTGTTAAACGTCATCTGTAACTGGGTGGCTATTATGGCGGCTTACGGGTTCACGGAAAATCATGGCAAGTAACGAGATAGCTCAAGATTGGGATTTTCTCCTCCGACGGTGGAGAGATATTCTCAGGCCCTCTCGGTGTCACGGTGTCCATCATCATCTGGCGAGACACAGGGTGATTTGATCACGTGGATGCCGGAACACAGAAACGAGAAAAGAGAACAAAACCGGTAACGAGGTAACTTGCATAGTGGACAAGTTGTTGATCCACGGGGATGCAGATAAGTCTCACCTTGGGTATTTGTAACATATCGCGAAGCAACAGGAATAGCACACAACAACTGGAGGTTCACTCGAATATTCATTCGTGTGGGTATAGGGGTCAATATGGGTGTCCACGGCTCCGATGTTGATCATTGATCGGAAAGTGTTCCGGGTCATGTCCATGCTTCACCGAACCTATAGGGTCACACACTTAAGGGTCATCTATCTGCTGAATACTAGACAGGGATTCTGAGAGAAAATCACCGGAAAAGTTTTGGACGCAACGGAAACATTCCGGGAAGGACACCGTTATAGTTTCGGTAAAACTGCAAAGTTGTTTCAGGGTATACCATTAAGTCAAATTGGTTTCGGCACATCTCTGGAAATTCTTGGAGGGTGCCAGAATTGTTCTGGAAACTTCTGGAATTTTTCTGGAAGAAAAAACGGAAATGTTCCGGAGCTGCCGGAACCGCTTTGTTTGCTTTTCGAAGATAAAAATCACTAATCCGGAATTGTTCTGGAAAGCGTCAAAAATTATTTTAGTGGGTACTGGAAATGTTCTAGGCACAATAAATATTTTTGGTTCGAACGGACGCTGAAAAATGTTGTCATGAATAGTGAAAGTGCTTTTTGGGTTACTTTTTGGAAAGCCACTCTTTTGGGCTTTTGCTCAAAAGTTCAAGGGAGGATGACATGGATGGATTGGAGCCCCTCATGCACCCCCCCAAGGTGGCCAGCCAAGCATGGCATCTCCAAAGATGCCACACTTGATCCCCCTTTATGCCTTATGAAGGACTTCATCCATGTGCACTTTTGGGTTTTTTTGTAAATCACCCTACCCCTTGGGACTTCCTATAAATAGAGGTGGAGAGCCACTCTCCCCACTCATCATTTCTCTCATACACATGCCATGACTTGTCTGGCTTCTCTCTCCCTCCCAGCGAAATAGTTTCGTAGAGCCAAAAGGCTGTCTGGGTTCTGGCAGGAACTAGTTCTGGATGGCGAAGCCCTGCCGGATAGCTGACACCGTATGTGTGCAACCACGTAGAGAGGTCGTAGTTTCGATCTTTTGCCCGAGGGGTTGTTCGTGTGTCCTCCCGAAGGGCTATCTGAGTTACCGTTTGGGTTTCGAGGGTCCTCCCGAAGGGTTGTTCGTGACATCATCCAAGGGACTGTCCGACCGCCTCCCGAAGGGCTGTCCGGCGAGGGAGTACATCCTCATGGTTGGGAGGTTGTAAATCCTAGCTACGGGGATCTGCACCAATGATCTACACCGACTCTTCTTCCGCTGCGCTTCGAGTCGGTACGGATCAGATCAAACCTTGTATGACATCTCCATAGTGATCCTGGGCGTGCTCACTGTACGGGAAATTTTTGTTTTCTGTCGCATTCCCCTACACATATTTCAACAATCCCCCACCAGATCTCAAGGGCCCATTTTGTCCTTTGTTCCAAACACTGTTTTGATATACAAGTATTTCAGTGGAGACCAGTTATGGTTGAACTCCACCTAGAGCATGTAGCTACACTTCTTCACAACTGAACAATGGACTATGCCTTGAATTGTCAGTTTGGCGTAAAGAAGTTTCACCACATGTCTTACTAGTACTAGACAGCCAAAGGCTGACCCCTCGAGTGGAGCTTATTAGTAACACTCCTGGCCTATTCATGAGCTTGCAAGAGATCACCCCAATCTCATAGACTTTGACCAGCAGTCGGGTTCATATAGGTGTGTTCCTCCAAAGATCGCTCTGTAGGACAGCAGCTTACCTATATATATATATAAGCCTTGGAACACATTAAGACAGTAGTCAACCTACCATACAGTTTTCCGAGAGTATTGCATCTCCAACGGAGTGGGTTAGTAAAGTTATTATTGCATTTTCCCAGGTCCTACTTCACGGGATCTCCGATCACGTAGGTTGGGTTACTACCATGGCAACTCATGTGGGTCTCATACCCATCTCCCTCGATGCATTATCACTCACAACACGTGACAGCCCTTTAGTAAAGGGATCTGCTAGATTCTTAGCCGTTTGGATATAATCCAACAATATCACTCTGGAGTTTATTAATTTTCTGACAGCTTTCATTCTCATTCTTATATGTTTGTTGGATTACATGTTATCCTATGAACTCTTCACTTTGACAATAACTGTCTGATTGTCACAGTTCATAAGGATAGCCGGAAACGGCTTCTCAACCACTGGCAAGTCCATCAAAAGATTTTGAAGCCATTCTGCTTCGACTCTAGATGTGTCTAATGCTATTAATTCTGGTTCCATTATCGATCTCGTTAAGATCGTTTGCTTGAAAGACTTCCAGGAAACAGCACCACCTCCAAGAGTAAACATATACCCAGTTGTGGCCTTCATCTCATCAGCATTAGAGATCCAATTCACATCACTATTCCCTTCAAGTACCGACGGGTATCTGGTATAGTGAAGTCCATAGTTCATGGTACCTTTCAGATAGCGCTTAATACTTTCAATAGCATGCCAATGTACATCTCCTAGTTTGGAAACAAGCCGACTCAGTTTGCTCACCGTAAACGCAATGTCAGTCCTCGTTACGCTCTCTAGATACATGAGTGAACCAATAATTTGAGAGTATCTCAACTGATCTTTAGTTGTACCTTCGACCTTTCGAATCAGCACACTAGGATCATATAGTGTTTGCGATGGTTTGCAGTTCAAATATCCAAAACGACTCAACACCTTCTCAACATAATAGGATTGCAGAAGCGTAATCCCACCCTCGTCATCTCTCAGTAGCTTGATGTTCAAGATAACATCAGCCACACCAAGGTCCTTCAACTCAAAGTTCTAAGATAAGAATGACTTAACCTCCTCAATCACTTTGAGGTTGGTTCCAAATATCAGTATGTCATCAACATAGAAGCACAGTATAACTCCTTCGCCCCCACCATGGCGATAGTATACACATTTGTTAGCTTCATTAACAACAAAGCCAAGAGATGTCAAAGTTGTATTAAATTTCTCATGCCATTGCTTAGGTGCTTGTCTCAGGCCATATAGAGATTTCAACAACTTACACACCTTTCCTTCCTGACCATCTAATACAAAGCCATCAGGCTGTTACATATAGATTTCCTCATCTATCTCTCCATTCAGGAAAGCCGTCTTAACATCCATCTGGTGGATGAGAAGACCATGCGAGGCCGCCAACAAGAGTAATACTCGAATGGTGGTCAGTCTGGCCATAGGTGAATACGTATCGAAGAAATCTTCTTCTTCTTTCCAGGCATAACCCTTGGCCACAAGTCTAGCCTTGTACTTTTCAATCGTACCATCGGGCCTAAGCTTCTTCTTGAACACCCACTTACATCCCAATGGTTTGCAACCATAGGGATGTTCAGTAATCTCCCAAGTCCCGTTAGACATGATGGAATCCATCTCGCTACGGACCGCATCCTTGCAGTAGTCAACTTCTGGAGACGCATACGCTTCTGAAATAGAACTGGGAGTATCATCCATGAGGTACACAAGGAAATCATCACCAAAGGTCTTTGCAGTACTTTGTCTCTTGCCCCTACCAAGGGTTTCCTTGTCATCCTCCTCAGGATTTTTATCATGTGTTTATCATAATAGTCCATAGGAATGGCAAGATTAGGAGTCTCCTCGGATTCCTATCTAGAAGTGCTTTGCATATCTCTCACAGGAAAAATATCCACAAAGAATGTAGCATCCTTAGACTCCATAATTGTACCGACCTTCACGTCAGGTACCTCAGATTTCACTACTTGAAATATATAGCCACACTATTCATAGCATTGCCCAAATTAACATAGTCCACTGTGTTTGGCCCAGGCTTACGCTTTTTGGGTAACGGCACGTTGACTTTTGCCAAGCAGCCCCAAGTGCGCAAGTACGAGAGTGTTGTCCTTCTCTTCGCCCATTTCTCATAGGGAGTGATCTAATTATCCTTTGTTGGAACTTTATTCAGGACATGACATGATGTCAATATAGCCTCCCCCACCATGCCTTGGATAAACCCGACGTATCTAACATGGCGTTGACCAAATCAGTTAGAGTAGGGTTTTTCCGCTCTGCAACCCCGTTTGACTGGGTTGAATAGGGAGGCTTCCTCTCATGAATAATGCCGTGTTCCGCACAAAAGGAATCAAACTCCTTTGAGAAGTACTCTACACCATGATCTGACCAGACTCGTTTAATTTTCTTTTCAAGTTGATTCTCAACTTCTGCCTTATAGATATTAAAGTAGTGTAGAGCCTCATCTTTAGTATTTAACAGATACACATAGCAATATCTAGTGGAATCATCTATCAATGTCATGAAATATTTCTTTCCACTTTTAGTCAACACACCATTCATCTCACAAAGATCAGAATGTATGAGTTCTAATGGCGCCAAGTGTCTCTGCTCCACAGCCTTGTGTGGCTTGCGAGGTTTCTTAGATTGCACACACGAATGGCACTTAGAACCTTTGGCTAAAGTGAAACTTGGGATTAAATTCAGTTTTGCTAGCCGCGTCATAACACCAAAACTAATGTGACAAAGACGTGAATGCCAAACTTCAGATTCTTTAACACTCGAATGAATATAGTTCTTGACTTTATTACAAAAATCAGCGAGGGAAAGGCGGAACATTGCTCCCACATTCATAACCTTTTCGAACAAATAGTCCATATTTCGTAACAACTAATTTATTAGACTCGAAGTCCAACTTAAACCCTTCCCTACACAGAAGGGAGCAACTAACGAGGTTCTTCTTGATGGCGAGGACATGCTGCACATTCTTCAGCTGCACGATCCTTCCTGAAGAAAACTTCAGATCGACCGTGCCAACACCATGAACAGAAGCACTTGCGCCATTCCCCATCAATATGGACCCATTACCTATGGTCTGGTAAGAAGAAAATAATGAAATAGCAGCACACACATGAATACTGTAACACCCCTGTGTAACTATCACTGTGATCAACTGCTAATATTGCCAAGTCATACCATTTGCAGTGCCAAGTCACATGGGTTAAGGATCCAATTCAAATTCAAATATGGAAATCAACTCAAATTCAAAAGTGCAAAATTAAATTTGCTCAAACACCTTTGGAAAAATGTTCACTAATTAGCAAATATTCTAGAAGCATTCATAAAAATATCACCAGTAGCACTTGGATTAATTGAGTGACACAAACAAATTGAAACAGCACCACAACAGAAATATTAAATCCATTTAAAATCATATTAAATTCAAATGAAATCCAAATCTGTTTAAACAAATTTTTGGTGAAGGGTAATATTGCATTGCATTATTTGGACAACTCTCACATTTCACAAAAATGCACAAGTGGCCTAACTATTACCAGATCAGAAAGGAATAAAGAATACAGATTAAGGAAAATAGAAAAGGCCTAAGCGACACTGTGCACTTAAGCCTGTGCTACAGTACCTAGAGGCCCAGCCCACCGCGGCCTCTTTCTCCCTCCTCCCCTCTCTCTCCATCGCCGTGTCATCCCGCCTGTGGACGCGCCGATGTTGCTCCGGCCGTTCGGCGACACCTCGACGCCCACCGACGAAACAGGAGCTGGAGAGGATAAGGAGGAGCCGAGCCGTTCCCCCTGGCTTCATCTGCCACTCTCCCTCTCTCCCCTCGCTCGCCTCTCCCTCTATTTCCCCAGATCCAAGGCGTCCGAGCGCCGCCGTCGCCACGCCTCGCCACCGCCGTGGCCACCGGCCTCCCCGCGTCGCCTGAGCGTGCTTGGGAGGGGCCCCCTAGTCGACTACGTCTTCTGGAGCAACTGGATGGAGCTGAGGAGCGCGGCAATGCTCCGAACGAGTCATCTTCTTCCCCGGCCACCGGAGATCTCCTTCCCCGCCGGCGACGTCTCTGCTGCTCCTAAACTGTCACCGGGCCACCGTGCGCCTTCACTGTGAGCCTCTCCTCCCCCTGCTGCTCCTCATTAGTCCCCTAGCTCCCTGTAGCTAGCTGTCGTCGTTGCCGAGCTCTGGTCGCCGCTGTGCACTTCGCCACCGCGGCCACAGACGCCGTCGTGCTCGTCCGGGCCCAGCTTCGAGCTCCTGGAGCTCCTGCGAGTCCAACAAGCACGCGCACGTGCCTCCCCGTCCTTCCTAGCCCCGGTTCCGATCGGTCCCGAACACCGGCGCCCGCTCACGAGCTCGCCGCCAACGATTCCGGCCACCGCAGCCTTCGCCACCACCTGCGTTGGATGCGGCGTAACGCGCTCGTTCGAACGCAAGCAACCGCACCCCGAACGCCTCACCGTAGTGGAATTCCGGCGAGTTCCGAGCCGCGCCGCCGCGAAAACAAGCTCGCTGGCGTCTAAACGCCGGCCGGCCGACATGGCACGCGTGGGGTCCACCCCTGGGCCGCTGCCAGTGGGTCCCAGGGGCCCAGTTGACCCGTTGACCACGGTCAACTGTGCTGACTGGTCAGCACAGTCACTGACATGTGGGCCCCGCAGTTAATTAACCTAATTAAACGTTTTATTAAATAAAAGTAATTTAGACATACTAATGTCTCACTGACAGAGATGGCCCACTCCCTAATTAACCCTGCTAATTAAATTAATCCAATGTTAGTCTAAACAGAGGCTGACATGTGGGTCCCACTGGACCCACATGTCAGGTTTGACTGGTCAGCCGACTGTTGACTTGCTGATGTCAGCATTACATCACGCTGACATCATAATTCATTTTCTATAAATAAAATTAATTCCAGAAATTCAAATAAACTTTGAAAATTAATATCTTTTAAACCGTAGCTCGGATCGAAAAAGTTAAAACATGAAAGTTGCTCAGAACGATGAGACGAGTTTGATCGTGCTGTCTGTTTCCTTGTCAAAACCTCCTATGTAGGAGAACTCGTAACTCCGAGCCCGAATCCGGTAGATGAATAGTGCATGCATGCCGATTAATAAATCCTCGGTTAATCCTAAAGATAACCAAAATGACCTAGATGCATATTTAGGCAACCTTGCACTACATCATAGCATCGCACGCACTGTGTTGCATCTGATTGCATTATATTTACTTGTTTCCTCCCCCTCTTCTCTTTTGGTAGACCCCGACGTTGTCGTAGTTCCTGAGGCAGACGCCGCTCTGGAGTACGACTACGTCCCCGTCGACCCTGCCCTTGCCGTCGAGCAGACAGGCAAGCACCCCCATTTTGAGCATTCCGATATCGCCCACTCTCTTCTCTCTTATGCTTGCATTAGAAGTTACTGCTGCTACTGTTGTCCTATATTTGCTGCATAGCCTGCTTTATTGTAGCCTCTTTTTGATACCTGCCTGTTCTCCTAAACTGTTTAGTATAGGATGGGTAGAGCCTTATCAGAGACCCACTTGTCCCGACTGCCCCGCTGGACTTTCAGAAGACCCGAGCAACGGGTTCGAAGATCAGACCCGGGAACCGCACGTCACTTCCCCTATGTTGCTCGACACTGCTGGGTTACTATCGAGTGCCGAGGGTGATACCTCGCCAGCACTTCTGATGATAACCTTGTAGGTTAGTTAATCGGTCGTGGTAAGCGAGGGTGATTCCTCCTACACCACCCCCGATACCGACGCTGTCGCGCAACCTCTCAAGTGTGGACCTCGAGAGTGATTCCTCCTTCGTTCACCTTGATGATAACATCGAGCGGGAATTCCATCGAGGGTGATTCCTCAGGGTTCCCTTCGGTGTCAGACACACAGCTACCTTGGATATTATGACTTGACTATGAACCATGATACTAAAGACGGGTCGGCCCTGAGGGGTACCCGCGCGAGCATGAATGCAAAGTGATGTGGAGTCGGTTGACCTGGATGGTGCCTGCGAGATAATACGAGGCGTGGCCGGGCATTCCTAGCCCTTGCCGCAAGTCCTCGAGACGGGGCGACGGGGTCACATCGATCGTGAGTCTCTGCTCGTTACCGCGCGCTCCTAATCCACTTAACGGTTTGGATATTTGATCCGAGGGGCCTTTGGCCTGATAGCACTAACCATCACGTGGGCATAGTATGGGCGTTCTGCGTCGTATACATCAGCCGGAGCTTAATAGACGTCAGCGACTGAGCGGCGCGCGCTGAATTGGACTGGTAAAGCAACTACACTTGTATAAGGGGTTGCTAGGTCAGCTTTCAGCCGCGTACGCAACGTGTAGGAGTTCCCGGGGCGAAGGCCCAAGACCCCTGGGCGCATAGGTTTAGTCCGGCGTGCTGACCTCTCTGTTAAGTATTCGGTCGGGTTGCGGCGTATCGTTTGGCCGAGGGCAGGCATGACCCAGAAAAGTGTGTCCGGCCGGAGTTAAGCGAGTGTGGTGGGTAACTTGGTGCACCCCTGCAGGGAAGAACTTATCTATCGATAGCCTGTCCTACGGTAACGGACACTCGGAGTTGTATCCTGATCGGTACAACTAGAACATGACTTGAGATGAGAACAGGATAGTACGGCTCTGGGATTGCTTTCTCGCAGGGAGTCGAGGAAGAATCTCTGGCCGAGGTTGATGACATTACTGCTATAATTTACATTATGTTATTCTACTCTTTTCTAATGCTGCAAGACTGTTGAAGATGATGAAAATGCTAGTCTTCAATAGGACTAGGCTTTTCCCCCTCTATTCTGGCATTTCTGCAGCCCAGTCCACATATACAACCCCTTTTGAAAATGTTGCATATGTAGTGTAGATCCTTGCTTGCTGAGTACTTCGGATGAGTACTCATGTTTGCTTTATTTTCCTTTTCCCCCCTTTATCCATTTGTCGCATCCAGACAACGGAGCCCCGGAGCCAGATGCCCCAGTCGACGACCACTTCTGCTACCAGCCCGGAGAATACTACTACTACGAGGAGCCGACCGACGACCAGGAGTAGGATCGGAGGGTCCAGGGAAGGAGGCCCACGCCTTTTCGATCGTAGTTTTTATTTCGCCCCGCCTCTGTGAAGGCTTATCTCTCTGTTCTGTAATATATCTGTACCCAGATATCTGATGCTTCCGCTGACACTTGTATGCCATCGAGCTATGTATTCGAGCCCTCGAGGCCCTGGCTTGTAATATAAAGCTTGTATGACTTTATTTATGTTTTAGAGTTGTGTTGTGATATCTTCAAGTGAGTCCTTAGGCTTGATCGTGTGCATTTGCGTGTTTGATTAGTGCATGATTGAGCCGTGGTCGTCACAGGTTGGTATTAGAGCCGACTGCCTCTAGGTATCCCTCTTCCCCATTCCTTGGCCGAAGTTGAGTCTAGTGGTTCAAAACTGTTTTACTAACTTGGCTGTGTGGGTTACGGGCCCACGTCACCAACTGGGTGGTATTAGGATATTTTATTCCTCGTCTTTACTCTGGGACTCTGATCTCTCTTCTATTCGGGTTTAATAAAATTTACTAACACCGACACTTAGGATCTCGTTAATTCTATCCACCCGGAGAGCTGGATTCAGTGCGATTTCCTTGTCTTTGATCTGATTAGTCTGATAATCATTTCCTTTCCATTGTTTTGTTTAATCTTTCCATTCGGGATCTGTTGTATTTCTTGTCGCCGAATGACAATCCTAAATCTTCTTATTTCAGATGGACCGTCTGTTTCCACCTCGCCCTGCGACACAGCTTGTGCTTCGCACCTGTGCTCGAGACGTCCCTGGGTTTCCAGCTGTTCTGATCGCCCTCTTGATCAGGCTGGGATACCGCTGGTGCCCCGAGTACATGGTCTACGAGGTTTATCGTGAGTTCAACCAGGAGCAGTACTATGCTGATGTTCGCATCTACGATCGGCAAGATGACTCAGACACTGAGTTACACCTTTTCCATGGTATCGGCATGACGATTGAGATGGCAGTACATGATGCCGCTTACTCTGCTGTTGCACATCTCCGAGGAGAGCACAGCGCCAGCTTGGATGCTTCTGAGTATCGGTACATTCCGTATGCCCCTGCTGGAGATGCTACTGGATACTACACAGTTGTCTAAGCCCCTTACGAGCCTCGTCGCTACGATCAGCGAGTCCTGATTCACTGTACTCAGGCTCTGGATCGCACTGTTCGGGCTCTTGCTGTCGAGTTGTTCGCCACTCGAGCACGACTATACGAGGCTATGATGCAGTTGCTACCAGCTGTTCGTGCAGGGATACATCCGGAGCACATTCTTTACCCGAGCAGGACAGAGATGCCATCGGGGATCGATTGGCCTGCTGTGGGAGGTCACACGCCTGCACGTGGACCTCTTCTTACAGTTTGAGACCGGGTTCTACATTAGAGTGCACATGGAGCGCAGGATTCTTCTGTGACGAACGTCCGTCGTCCGCACTTGCAGCTACCCCGTTTCAGTGGTTTTCTCCGACGTTGATGTAGCCTTTGCTATGTCTCGTTGTGTACTTCCTTACCGCGTGCCTGCGCGCCGCCTAGCATGTCTAGCTTTTGTATTTGCGCCGTTATGCTGCCCGAATGTAACCGACTCTGTATGGATCTGTATGACTTAATGACTACTATTAAGCATCTGCTATACTATTTAAATTCCGTCGTGTTACATCATGCATGACGCTTAACACTCGCATTGGCTTCTGCTAAACTACCCCTGTCGATTTAGCAGGATGGCAGATAACAATCCACCTCCGCCGCCACCACCTGATTACATGGCAGCGATGATGCAATAGTTCGAACTTAACCGATAGTTCATGACGGGGATTATGCAGCAATTTCCCCGTCCCAATGCCGACCAGCCGCTACCTTCCATAACCTTGCCAGAATTTCTGCGGCTCAACCCGTCATTCTTCCGCAACACCGTTAACCCGCTGGATGCCGATGACTGGCTGCGTGACATCTCCCATGAGATGGAGTCTGCTGGTGTCACCCTGGTCAACTATGTCACCTTTGCGACATACCTTCTGAAGGGTCTCGCATCACAATGGAGGGCCACTCACCGACAGACCCTACCACCTGGTACCGTCGTCACTTGGGTAGAATTCAAGATTGCTTTCCGTGCCCGCTACATTCCCCGAACTGTCGTAGCACGGAAGAAGGCCGAGTTCCGTAGTCTCGTTCAGGGCAACAAGTCTGTGGAAGTCTATCAGCGCGAGTTTCTTGACTTGTCTCGCTACGCTGAAGAGGACATTCCTACTGATGAACGAAGGCAGGAGAAGTTCCGTGAAGGATTGCATCATGATATACAGTTGGCCCTACTTGTCCAAGACTTTCCTGATTTCGCCACCTTGGTGAATAAGGCTATCATGGTTGAAACTGGTCTTAAGAAGCACAAAGAAGCGTCCAGACACACCCGCGGAGCGGTCTCATCTTCGGGCTCGTCTTCCCAGAAGCGCCGCATCTGGATCCCTCAGAGCATGTACCGTCCAGCAGCTCCTATGAACAGGCCATCTTACGCTGCACCTCGTCTGCCTCCTCCACCACCGAGGCAGCCTCTGCCAGCTCCAGCACCTCGAGCTCCAGCACCTCGTCCTGACAGCGGACTATGCTTCAAGTGTGGCCAGCCAGGTCACCGTGCTAGGGATTGTTCTCAGAATCAGAACCAGTTGGCTCTTCCTTCTGCTGGCCGTGGTATTGGCCGTGGTATTCCTCAGCAACGCAACTATAATGCCAGACCTTCCTATGGTCATGGGCAGAGCTACCACGTCAACATGCCTGAAGCTTCGAATCAACCAGATACCATGATGGGTACACTTCTCGTTAATTCAGTACCAGCATCTGTTTTATTTGATTCAGGAGCATCGCATTCTTTCATGTCAGAACATTTTGCACTCATGCATGACATTAAATGTGAAGCGATGCACCAACCATTAGCAGTGAACACTCCTGCGGGCCAGTGCCAAGCCACCCTATTCAGCCCCGAAGTCACAATTGAGATTGAGCGGTTGAAATTCCAAGCATTTCCCATTATTCTCAAGTCTTATAAGATTGACCTTATTCTGGGAATGGATTGGTTGAAAGCTCATTACGCCTCAATCAATTGTGCCACCAAAGTTGTTCACCTCTTACACCCATCGAATGAGATAGTGAATTATCATGCTCATATCACTCAGAACGCCGAGGCTCAAATATATGCCTTGAACGCGTTGAACGCTTCACCGCTTGATGGGATCGAGAACATCCCAGTTGTCTGTGACTTCCCGGATGTTTTTCCAGAAGAACTTCCAGGAATACCCCCTGCTAGAGCTGTCGAGTTCGTCATCGACTTGAAGCCTGGCACCACTCCTATTGCGAAGCGTCCCTACAAGATGCCTCCGCACCATCTTATCGAGCTTAAGGAAGAAATTGATAAATCCATAAGGAAGGGTTTCATCCGACCCAGTTCCTCTGCCTGGGGAGCACCGTCTCTCTTTGTCAAAAAGAAAGATGGCATGAATAGGTTGGTCCAAGATTACCGTCCTATCAACCAGGCAACCATTCAGAATAAATATCCGCTTCCCCGGATCAATGACTTATACGATCAACTTGCTGGATCATCGGTGTTCTCTAAACTCGACTTGAGGTTGGGTTATCACCAGATCCGTGTCCGTGAAGAGGATATTCCAAAGACCGCATTCGTTACTCGATATGGCTCCTATGAGTACACTGGCATGTCATTTGGCCTGACGAATGCTCCAGCTACGTTCTCACGTCTGATGAATTATATATTCATGGACTACCTCGACAAATTCGTCGTGGTGTACCTAGATGATATCCTAGTATATTCAAAGAATAAGGAAGAACATGCGGAACATCTTCGCCTTGTTCTGGAGAGGCTTCGAGACCACAAGTTATATGCCAAGTACTCCAAATGTGAATTCTGGCTTTCCGAAGTGACCTACCTTGGACATGTGATTTCCAAGGACGGTATTGCCATTAACCCGGAGCGTGTTCAGGCTATCCTTGACTGGACTCCTCCGAAGAATGCCAAGCAAGTCCGAAGCTTCCTCGGTCTAGCTAGTTATTGTCGACGATTCATCGAGAACTTCTCCAAGATCGCCAAGCCCCTGACTAATCTGCTCCACAAAGGCGTTAAGTTTGAGTGGACAGACAAGAGTCAGGAAAGTTTCCAGACCCTCAAGGACAAGCTTACTTCTGCTCCAGTTCTTGCTCCTCCTGATTCTCGCAAGGACTTTGTCATATACTACGACGCCTCTCGTCAGGGATTAGGCTGTGTCCTAATGCAAGAACGAAGAGTAATTGCGTATGCTTCACGTCAACTACGTCCGCATGAAGAGAATTATCCAGTGCATGATCTTGAACTTGCTGCAGTGATCTACGCATTAAAGTTGTGGCGTCATTACCTTCTGGGTAATCGGTGTGAGATTTATACCGATCACCAAAGTCTGAAGTACTTGTTCACGCAACTGGATCTTAATCTCTGTCAGCAACGATGGTTGGAAACAATTACGGACTATGACTGCGGTATTTCATATACCCCGGGCAAGGCTAACGTGATGGCTGATGCCCTGATCCGCAAGTCATATTGCAACAACCTCATGGTTAGGCGAGCTCAACCTCGTCTCTATGCAGAATTGAATCAGCTGAATCTGCGAATTGTTCCCCAAGGTTCTCTTAATAACCTTGTGGTACAGCGAGACCTTCAGAAGGCTGTTAAGGAAGTGCAAGCCAAAGATGCTGAAATTGACTTGATGAAGAAAGAGCTTCACCTAGAGAAGTACCGGGATTTCTCAGTTGCTGAAGATGGAACAGTATATTTCAGAGACCGCATTGTAGTACCTCGATTCGAGCTTATGACTGACAAGGTCATGAAGGAGGCTCATGATACACCGCTGTCTATCCATCCGGGTAGCAGCAAGATGTATCGCGATCTTCAACAGAGGTACTGGTGGTCTAGAATGAAGCAGGACATTGCTCGATACGTTGCTGAATGTGACGTATGTCATCGCGTGAAAGCAGAACATCAGAAGCCTGCTGGGATTCTTCAACCACTCCCTATTCCTTTGTGGAAATGGGATAAAGTGCAAATGGATTTCATTACTAGTCTTCCCAAGTCTCAGAAAGGTCACGACGCTATTCTTGTCGTCGTCGACCAATTTTCCAAGGTTGCTCATTTCCTACCTGTTAAGGAGACTATCACTGCTAGCCAGCTAGCAGAGCTGTATATCTCCAGAATCGTTTCACTCCATGGTATTCCGAAGGAGATCAGTTCGGACCGTGGCGGTCTTTTCACGTCCAAGTTCTGGGAAAGTTTCCAAGAAGCTATGGGAACTCACATTACATGGAGTTCAGCTTATCATCCCAATCCAAGGCCAAGTCGAGCGAGTAAATCAAGTGCTTGAAGATATGCTTCGCGCTTGTGTTATATCATTCGGTAAGAAGTGGGAGGAATCTCTCCCGTATGCCGAGTTCTCTTATAACAACAGCTACCAAGCCAGTTTGAAAATGGCCCCCTTCAAAGTTCTCTATGGACGTAAACGTCGAACCCCTCTGAATTGGTCAGAAACTAGGGAACGACCTCTCGTGGGATCGGACATTATTCAACACGCTGAAGAACAAGTCAGAATTGTCCGAGAAAATCTCAAGGCGGCTCAGGACCGCCAGAAGAGCAACTATGATCGCAAGCGATGGGGTCTGACTTATCAACCGGGTGATCAAGCTTATCTTGGTGCCACTCCGATGAAGGGCACCCGTCGTTTCGGAATCAAGGGCAAGCTAGCTCCTCGCTATATAGGTCCCTTTCACATTGTTGCCAGACGTGGACATGTGGCTTATAAATTGGAGTTGCCACCACAATTCTCTCATATTCATGATGTCTTCCACGTGTCGCAACTTCGCAAATGCTTCAAGGAATCTCCGCACCGCGCAGTGGATCATGAGATGCTTCAGTTGCAAGATGACTTATCTTATAAGGAGCATCCGATCCGCATCCTTGATGAAGCTGAATGTCGAACTCGTCAGAAGACGACCAAGTTCCTAAAAGTGCAGTGGTCGAATCACACTGAAGATGAAGCCACTTGGGAACGCGAGGATCATCTTCAGGAAGAATATCCCGACCTCTTTCCTTCTACGTCCTAAATTCTCGGGACGAGAATTTCTTTTAGAGGAGGAGAACTTGTAACACCCCTGTGTAACTATCACTGTGATCAACTGCTAATATTGCCAAGTCATACCATTTGCAGTGCCAAGTCACATGGGTTAAGGATCCAATTCAAATTCAATTAGGGAAATCAACTCAAATTTAAAAGTGCAAAATTAAATTTGCTCAAACACCTTTGGAAAAATGTTCACTAATTAGCAAATATTCCAGAAGCATTCATAAAAATATCACCAGTAGCACTTGGATTAATTGAGTGACTCAAACAAATTGAAACAGCACCACAACAGCAATATTAAATCCATTTAAAATCATATTAAATTCAAATGAAATCCAAATCTATTTAAACCAATTTTTGGTGAAGGGTAATATTGCATTGCATTATTTGGACAACTCTCACATTTCACAAAAATGCACAAGTGGCCTAACTATTACCAAATCAGAAAGGAATAAAGAATACAGATTAAGGAAAATAGAAAAGGCCTAAGCGACACTGTGCACTTAAGCCTGTGCTACAGTACCTGGAGGCCCAACCCACCGCGGCCTCTTTCTCCCTCCTCCCCTCTCTCTCCATCGCCGTGTCATCCCGCCTGTGGACGCGCCGACGTTGCTCCGGCCGTTCGGCGACACCTCGACGCCCACCGACGAAACAGGAGCTGGAGAGGATAAGGAGGAGCCGAGCCGTTCCCCCTGGCTTCCTCTGCCACTCTCCCTCTCTCCCCTCGCTCGCCTCTCCCTCTGTTTCCCCAGACCCGAGGCATCCGAGCGCCGCCGTCGCCATGCCTCGCCACCGTCGTGGCCACCGGCCTCCCCGCGTTGCCTGAGCATGCCTGGGAGGGGCCCCGTGGTCGACTACGTCTTCTGGAGCAACTGGACGGAGCTGAGGAGCGCGGCAACGCCCCGAACGAGTCGTCTTCTTCCCCGGCCACCGGAGATTTCCTTCCCCGCCGGCGACGTCTCTGCTGCTCCTAAACTGTCACTGGGCCACCGTGCGCCTTCACTGTGAGCCTCTCCTCCCCCTGCTGCTCATCGTTAGTCCCCTAGCGCCCTGTAGCTAGCTGCCGTCGTTGCCGAGCTCTGGTCGCCGCTGTGCACTTCGCCGTCGTGGCCACAGACGCCGTCGTGCTTGTCCGGGCCCAGCTTCGAGCTCCTGGAGCTCCTGCGAGTCCAACAAGCACGCGCACGTGCCTCCCCGTCCTTCCTAGCACCGGTTCCGATCGGTCCCGAACACCGGCGCCCGCTCATGAGCTCGCCGCCGACGATTCCGGCCACCGCAGCCTTCGCCACCACCTGTGTTGGATGCGGCGTAACGCGCTCGTTCGAACGCAAGCAACCGCACCCCGAACGCCTCACCGTAGTGGAATTCCGGCGAGTTCCGAGCTGTGCCGCCGCGAAAACAAGCTCGCCGGTGTCTAAACGCCGGTCGGCCGACGTGGCACGCGTGGGGTCCACCCCTGGGCCGCTGCTAGTGGGTCCCAGGGGCCCAGTTGACCCGTTGACCACGGTCAACTGTGCTGACTGGTCAGCACAGTCACTGACATGTGGGCCCCGCAGTTAATTAACCTAATTAAACGTTTTATTAAATAAAAGTAATTTAGACATACTAATGTCTCACTGACAGAGATGGCCCACTCCCTAATTAACCCTGCTAATTAAATTAATCCAATGTTAGTCTAAACAGAGGCTGACATGTGGGTCCCACTGGACCCACATGTCAGGTTTGACTGGTCAGCCGACTGTTGACTTGCTGATGTCAGCATTACATCACGCTGACATCATAATTCATTTTCTATAAATAAAATTAATTCCAGAAATTCAAATAAACTTTGAAAATTAATATCTTTTAAACCGTAGCTCGGATCAAAAAAGTTAAAACATGAAAGTTGCTCAGAACGACGAGACGAGTCTGATCGTGCCATCTGTTTCCTTGCCGGAACCTCCTACGTAGGAGAACTCGTAACTCCGAGCCCGAACCCGGTAGATGAATAGTGCATGCATGCCGATTAATAAATCCCCGGTTAATCCTAAAGAGAACCAAAATGACCTAGATGCATATTTAGGCAACCCTGCACTGCATCATAGCATTGCACGCACTATGTTGCATCTGATTGCATTATATTTACTTGTTTTCTCCCCCTCTTCTCTTTCGGTAGACCCCGATGTTGCTGTAGCTCCTGAGGTAGACGCCGCTCCGGAGTACGACTACGTCCCCGACGACCCTGCCCTTGCCGTCGAGCAGACAGGCAAGCACCCCCATTTTGAGCATTCTGATATCGCCCACTCTCTGCTCTCTTATGCTTGCATTAGAAGTTACTGCTGCTACTGTTGTCCTATATCTGCTGCATAGCCTGCTTTATTGTAGCCTCTTTTTGATACCTACCTGTTCTCCTAAACTGTTTAGTATAGGATGGGTAGAGCCTTATCAGAGACCCACTTGTCCCGACTGCCCCGCTGGACTCTCAGAAGACCCGAACAACGGGATCGAAGATCAGACCCGGGCACCGCACGACACTTCCCCTATGTTGCTCGACACTGCTGGGTTACTATCGAGTGCCGAGGGTGATACCTCGTCAGCACTTCTGATGATAACCTTGTAGGTTAGTTAATCGGTCGTGGTAAGCGAGGGTGATTCCTCCTACACCACCCCCGATACCGACGCCGTCGCGCAACCTCTCAAGTGTGGACCTCGAGGGTGATTCCTCCTTCGTTCACCTTGATGATAACATCGAGCGGGAATTCCATCGAGGGTGATTCCTCAGGGTTCCCTTCGATGTCAGACACACAGCTACCTTGGATATTATGACTTGACTATGAACCATGATACTAAAGACGGGTCGGCCCTGAGGGGTACCCGTGCGAGCATGAATGCGAAGTGATGTGGAGTCGGGTTGACCTGGATGGTGCCCACGAGATAATACGAGGCATGGCCATTCCTAGCCCTTGCCGCAAGTCCTCGAGACGGGGCGACGGGGTCACATCGATCGTGAGTCTCTGCTCGTTACCGCGCGCTCCTAATCCACTTAACGGTTTGGATATTTGATTTGAGGGGCCTCTGGCCTGATAGCACTAACCATCACGTGGGCATAGTATGGGCGTTCTGCGTCGTATACATCAGCCGGAGCTTAATAGACGTCAGCGACTGAGCAGCGCGCGCTGAATTGGACTGGTAAAGCAACTGCACTTGTATAAGGGGTTGCTAGGTCTGCTTTCAGCCGCGTACGCAACATGCAGGAGTTCCCGGGGCGAAGGCCCAAGACCCCTGGGCGCATAGGTTTAGTCCGGCGTGCTGACCTCTCTGTTAAGTATTCGGTCGGGTTGCGGCATATCATTTGGCCGAGGGCGGGCATGACCCAGAAAAGTGTGTCCGGCCGGAGTTAAGCGAGCGTGGTGGGTAACTTGGTGCACCCCTGCAGGGAAGAACTTATCTATAGATAGCCTGTCCTACGGTAACGGACACTCGGAGTTGTATCCTGATCGGTACAACTAGAACATGACTTGAGATGAGAACTGGATAGTACGGTTCTGGGATTGCTTTCTCGCAGGGAGTCGAGGAAGAATCTCTGGCCGAGGTTGATGACATTACTGCTATAATTTACATTATGTTATTCTGCTCTCTTCTAATGCTGCAAGACTGTTGAAGATGATGAAAATGCTAGTCTTCAATAGGACTAGGCTTTTCCCCCTCTATTCTGGCATTTCTGCAGCCCAGTCCACATATACAGCCCCTTTTGAAAATGTTGCATATGTAGTGTAGATCCTTGCTTGCTGAGTACTTCGGATGAGTACTCACGTTTGCTTTATTTTCCTTTTCCCCCCTTTATCCATTTGTCGCATCCAGACGACAGAGCCCCGGAGCCAGATGCCCCAGTCGACGACCACTTCTACTACCAGCCCGGAGAGTAGTACTACTACGAGGAGCCGACCGACGACCAGGAGTAGGATCGGAGGGTCCAGGGCAGGAGGCCCATGCCTTTTCGATCGTAGTTTTTATTTCGCCCTACCTCTATGAAGGCTTATCTCTCTGTTCTGTAATATATCTGTACCCAGATATCTGACGCTTCCGCTGACACTTGTATGCCATCGAGCTATGTATTCGAGCCCTCGAGGCCCTGGCTTGTAATATAAAGCTTGTATGACTTTATTTATGTTTTAGAGTTGTGTTGTGATATCTTCAAGTGAGTCCTTAGGCTTGATCATGTGCATTTGCGTGTATGATTAGTGCACGATTAAGCCGGGGTCGTCACAAATACTTGCACCTGTGTCCACCCACCAATCGGTGGATTGACAAAGTAAAAATATAGTAAATAAATTACCGTACCCAGATGCACCACTCTCATTGTTGCTCACAATCATATTGACAGACTTGGAGTCCTACCCTAGCTTCTTGTACCTGTTTGGGCACTTGTTAGCCCAATGTTCCTCTGAACCACAGTTGAAGCAGCCATCTCCCTTCTTGTTCTTCTTGAAGGTCTTCTTACCCATCTTTTTGAAGTCGGTATTCTGTTCGACATAATTCTTTCCCTTGGGCTTGTGGGAATTGAAGTTCCTCTGATTCACCATGTTGGCGACAGAAGTACCATCGACCCCTTTTCCGTGTGAATCCTTTCCTCTCGAGTTCTGCTCAACACTCAGATGGCCGATGACGTCCTCCACTGAGAATTCATGCCTCTGATGTTTCAGAGTGGTGACAAAGTTCCCCCAGGAATTAGGGAGCTTAGTGATTATACATCCCTCGGCAAATTTGCCCGGTAAATCGCACTTCAGGAGCTCAAGCTCCTTAATGATGCATATTATCTCATGAGCTTGTTCCAGAATGGTTCTCGATCATTTTGTAATCGCAGAATTGCTCAATAACATACATCTCTCTCCCAGCATCGGTGGCCCCAAATTTAGATTTGAATGCCTCCCACAAGTCCTTGGCAACCCGCACATGTAAGTATGTGTCAACCAGCTTATCTCCGATCGTGCTCAGAACTGCTCCGAGAAAGAAGTCGGTGGCCTCCCTGAACGCCTTCTCCTGTTCAAGAGTAATCGTTCCAGTGGGAATCGCACTGGCAACCCAGAACACGTTCATTGTCGTGAGCCATAAGATGGTTTTGGTCCACCAATGCTTAAAGTATGTACCGGTAAACTTATCCGGTTTCAGTGCAGCAGCAAAACCATGATTCAAAAAATTCCTACAAATATTAGGTTTTTGGATTGCTGAGGAAATAGGTAATTTTTTTGATTAATTTAATCCAGGAAATAATCATGAACATGGCATTGACAAAATTAATGACATACTGATTATGATCTAGATAAGCACGCACTACGCAAATAGTAGACACATCTACACATAGTGCTAGTACGGCTAACACAGAAATAAACAGGAGCGGAATAAATGAGTTATACCCTCCAATCGGTCCTCAGCGGCTTTCTTCTCAGTTTCAAGTTTCTCTGTGGCGGCTTTGTCGGTGTCGGTGGACATGGTGACGATGCAAACGTAGAAGAAGTAGTCGTTCAGAGGCGAGCAGTCATGTAGTCGCTCCCCAAAAACCTATTCACCCCTCTCCCATACAGGATCCGGAGAGGCGAAGTTCCGGAGGCCTGCCTCCCATCAACCGTGTACACGGCGGATGGGATGGGATCATCGGTTGCAGTAGCAGCAATGGAACGACGGTGGGCGTGAAGGCAGAGATGCGATCTGTTTCGCGTGCCTGCTAGGGTTGGCAGCGCCTCACATATATAGGCAAAGCCACATGGAGAGATGTGGGCTGGACCCACGTCCATGTCGGTGACAGCCCATGATCCGACGTCTCGGATTGTGGCCCAGCTGTCAAAAACTCTCCATTCTTGATCGGCAAAAATAAGCGCATAGGTGTGAGCTCAGCTCGGCTCATTCCCGCAACCCACGGCGCGTCGTGACGAGGCGAGGCGTGGCGAGGTGGATGGCAGAGGAGGAGCGCGCAGGAACCACTTCTCTTCTCAGGCTCCAATAGCATGTCGAAGAGAAACCTTTATAAGGAGGTCCAACTCCTCTCCAACTAGCGGTATGGGACTAAACTTCCCGCCACACCTAGTGCCAAATAACCCACATGCGCCCTTAGAGATTTTTATAAAATTGTTAGATGGGCCCTAGGCCCACCTCATATTTCAACAATCCCCCACCAGATCTCAAGGGCCCATTTTGTCCTTTGTTTCAAACACTGTTTTGATATACCAGTGGTTCAGTGGAGACCGGTTAAGGTTGAACTCCACCTAGAGCAAGTTGCTACCCTTCTTCACAACTGAACAATGGACTATGCCTTGAATTGTCAGTTTGGCATAAAGAAGTTTCACCACATGTCTTACTAGTACTAGACTGCCGAAGGCTGACCCCTCGGGTGGAGCTTATTAGTCACACTCCTGGCCTATTCATGAGCTTGCTAGAGATCACCCCAATCTCATAGACTGTGACCAGCAGTCGGGCTCATATAGGTGTGTTCCTCCAAAGATTGCTCTGTAGGACAGCATCTTGCTTATATATATAAGCCTTGGAACACATAAAGACAGTAGTCAACCTACCATATAGTTTTCTGAGAGTATTGCATCTCTGATGGAGTGGGTTACTAAAGTTACTCTCCTCAGTTCACCACTGGCTTGTTTTCCCAGGTCCTATTCACGAGATCTCTGATACGTCTCCATCGTATCTACTTTTCCAAACTCTTTTTCCCTTGTTTTGGACTCTAATTTGCATGATTTGAATGGAACTAACTCAGACAGACACTGTTTTCAGCAGAATTGCCTTGGTGTTATTTTTGTATAGAAATAAAAGTTCTTGGATTGACTTGAAAATTTATGGAGAATATTTTTGGAATATATAAAAAATATTGGCAAAAGAATCAACCATAGGCGATCCACCAGGAGTCCACAAGGGTGGGGGGCACGTCCTACCCCCTGGGCGCGCCCCCTGGCTTGTGGGTCCGCTGGACCTCCTCCGACATCAACTCCAACTACATATAACCCTATTCGGGGAGAAAAAAATCAAGGAGAAGAGTTCATCGCGTTTCACGATACGGAGCCACCGCCACCTCCTGTTCTTCCTCGGGAGGGCAGATCTGGAGTCTGTTTTGGGCTCCGGAGAGGGGAAATCGACGCCGTCGTCATCACCAACCATCCTCCATGACAAATTTCATGATGCTCACCGCCGTGCGTGAGTAATTCCATCATAGGCTTGCTGGACAGTAATGGGTTGGATGAGATTTATCATGTAATTGAGTTAGTTTTGTTAGGGTTTAATCCTTAGTATCCACTATGTTCTGAGATTGATGTTGCTATGACTTTGCTACGCTTAATGCTAGTCACTAGGGCCTGAGTGCCATGATTTCAGATCTGAACCTATTATGTTTTCATGAATATATATGTGTTCTTGATCCTATCTTGCAAGTTGTAGACACCTATTATGTGTTATGATCCGCATACCCCAAGGTGACAATAATTGGGATTCTTTCCGGTGATTACCGTAGTTTGAGGAGTTCATGTATTCACTAAGTGCTAATGCTTTGGTCCGGTTCTCTATTACAAGGAGGCCTTAATATCCCTTAGTTTCCATTAGGACCCCGCTGCCACGGGAGGGTAGGACAAAAGATGTCATGCAAGTTCTTTTCCATAAGCACGTATGACTATATACGGAATACATGCCTACATTATATTGATGAATTGGAGCTAGTTCTGTTTCACCCTATGCTATAACTGTTGCATGATGAATGCCATCCGACATAATTATCCATCACTGATCCATTGCCTACAAGCTTTTCACATATTGATCCTTGCTAAGTTACTTTGTCATTGCCACTTTTACAATTACTACGAAACTGCTACTATTACTTTTGCCAATGTTACCGTTACTTCCATACTACTTTGCTACTAAATATTTTGCTGCACATATTAAGTCTTTCAGGTGTGGTTGAATTGACAACTCAGCTGCTAATACTTGAGAATATTCTTTGGCTTCCCATGTGTCGAATCCATAAATTTGGGTTGAATAATCTACCCTCAAAAACTGTTGCGACCCCCTATACTTGTGGGTTATCAAGACCTTTTTCAGGCGCCGCTGCTGGGGAGCATAGCTCTATTCTCTGAGTCACTTGGGATTTATATCTGTTGATCACTATGAAGAATCTGAAAGATCCAAGAACTAAAATTTTCCCCTCAACTACGAGGACAGGTAAGGAACTGCCATCTAGCTCTGCACTTGATTCACCGTCTATTTTAAGTAAGCTTGCAACACCACCACCTACTATGAATTATGCTATGTCACATGCTATTGATGATGTTACTTCTGCTACGCATGATGCTTATGATGATACTTTTCTTGATACTACTGTGCCACTGGGTGAATTCTTGATGAACAAATTGCTAGAGTTAATGCTAAAACTGATGATATTTCTGAAACCGATGAAATTATTGAAACTGGTTACTTTGAAACACCTATTAGGCCTAGCTCTCCTAGATATGAATTGCCTGTTGTACCTGAGGGTTATGTTATGGATGGAGAGGTAGCTAGGGACTTTCTTGCTTGTAAGGATAGAGATGATCTTAGGAAATTATTATGCAAATGGAAAGAGAAATCTTTGAATGCTATAATGCAATATGATCATAAATTTGCTACTTCACCTATCTGTGTTACTAACAAGGATTATGAATTCTCTGTTGATCCTGAGTTAATTACTTTGGTTGAATCTGATCATTTCCATGGTTATGAATCTGAAACTGTTGTGGCACATCTCACTAAATTAAATGATATAGCCACCCTGTTTGCTCACGAGGAAAAAATTCGCTATTACTATATTCTTAAGTTGTTTCCTTTCTCATCACGCTAAGATATGGTTTAATTCTCTTGCTCCTGGTTGTGTGCATAGTCCCCAGGATATGATATATTACTTCTCTGAAAAATATTTTCCTGCTCATAAGAAACAAGCTGCCTTACAGGAAATATTTAAATTTGTGCAAATTGAAGAAGAGAGTCTCCCACAAGCTTGGGGGAGGCTTCTCCAATTACTCAATGCTTTGCCTGATCATCCTCTCAAGAAAAACAAAATACCTAATATCTTTTATAATGGACTACCAATGCTTCTAGGGACCACATAGATAGTTGTGCTGGTTGTGTTTTCAGGGAACGAACTGTTGAACAAGCTGAACTACTATTGAATAATATATTGAGCAATGATAATGATTGGACTATCCCCGAACCACCTCCAAAGCCAACTCCGAAAAAAAGAGGTATTCTATTTCTCAGTCCTGAAGATATGCAAGAGACAAAGAAATCTATGAAAGAAAAAGGTATTAAAGCTGAAGATGTTAAGAATTTACCACCTATTGAAGAAATACATGGTCTTGATAACCCGACACAGGTAGTGGAGGAAAATTCTCTCTATAGATTTGATGAAGGTGATATTCCTCATAATAAGTCCGCTAGTCAATGCTTGGATGAATTTGATAACTTTATTGTTAAACAAGAAAATTTCAATGCTTATGTTAGTAGACAATTGAAACATAATGCTTACATGCTTGATCGCTTAGGTGATTATATGAGTAGAACTGTTAATGATCTCAAGCTTATCAGTAAACATGCTTCCATGGTAACTACTCAAGAAGAACAAGTACTTAAGGCACAAAATGATTTGCTTAATGAGATGAATAGTAAGAACAATGATATTGCTGTGCGAGTTATGACTAGAGGTGGTAAAATGACTCAGGAACCTTTGTATACTAAGGGCCATCCTAAGAGAATTGAGCAAGATTCTTAGAGAATTAATACTGATGCACCTAATCCTCCTAGAAAAAAAAAGAAAAAAAAGATGATAGGACTTTGCATGCCTCTAGTGAACCTGTTATAGATACACCTGGGAATCCAAATGATATCTCTATTTCTGATGCTGAAACACAATCTGGTTATGAACATGAACCTAGTAATAATGATAATGATGATGTTCATGTTGATGCTCAACCTAGTAATGATAATGATGTGGAGATTGAACCTGCTGTTGATCTTGATAACCCATAACCTAAGAATAAAAGATATGATAAGAGAGACTTCATTGCTAGGAAGCATGGTAAAGAAAGAGAACCATGGGTTCAGAAACCCATGACCTTTCCTCCTAAACCATCCAAGAAAAAGGATGATGAGGATTTTGAGCGCTTTGTTGAAATACTTAGACCTGTCTTTTTGCGTATGCGTTTGACTGATATTCTGAAAATGTCTCCTTACGCTAAGTATATGAAAGATATTGTGACAAATAAAAGAAAGATACCGGAAGCTGAAATTTCCACCATGCTTGCTAATTATACTTTTAAGGGTGGAATACCAAAGAAACTAGGAGATCCCGGAATACCGACTATACCATGCTCCATTAAAAGAAATTATGTTAAAACTGCTTTATGTGATCTTGGAGCTGGTGTTAGTGTTATGCCTTTCTGTTTGTATCGTAGACTTGAGTTGAACAACTTGACACCTACTAAAATCTCTTTGCAAATGGCTGATAAATCAACTGCAATACCCATCGGTATTTGTGAGGATGTGCCTGTCGTCGTTGCAAATGTTACTATTTTAACGGACTTTGTTATTCTTGATATGCCCGAAGACGACCGTATGTCGATCATCCTTGGTAGACCTTTTTTGAATACTGCAGGGGTTGTTACTGATTGCAACAAGGGCAATGTCACTTTTCATGTTAATGGTAATGAGCATATGGTACACTTTCCGAAGAAACAACCTCAAGTGAATAGTATCAACTCTATTGGAGAAGTTCCAACAATTGCTATTGGAGGTTTTAAATTCCCTGTCCCTACTGTCAAGAAGAAATATAAAATAATTATGGTAGGGGTCATGCCTGTCCCCATTGAGGTAACCTAGTGTTATTAAAAAATTCTCCAGGTTCATGTCATTCGGAAGAAGTTTGTTAACAAGACTAGATCAACCTTGTTAATGGATCCCTTTTGACGGGCATGAGACACATGAATTTAGAAGGCACAACTTTCTGTACCCAACTTTTACTCTCTGTCATTTAGATTAAATAAAGCAAAAATACTATTTTTTTTGTTTTCTGAATTATCCGTGCAATAAAAAAATGACCTGAAAATAAAAGTTATCCAAATGCCCTTAAAATTTAGTATGATTTTTTCTAGAATATTTGAGAATTTCTGGCACTGAAAACACATCAGGGGGAAGCACCAGTGGGCCACAAGCCCACAGGGCATGCCCTACCCCCCTGGGCACACCTAGGTGGCTTGTGGGTCCCCATCACTTATTCCAGCACCCATCCACTTCGTGTTCCTCCAGAAAAAATCCCACCATTGCTCGAACCCGTGTTCTAGCTCATCTTGCTGCCATTTTTGATCTCCCTGTGCAAAGCCCCATTTGCAAAACTGTTTTGGGGGATTGTTCTTCGGTATGTGACTCCTCCAATGGTCCAATTAGTTTTGTTTATAGTACTTTATATATTGCAAATTTTTGCTGCTGTGGTGACCTTGTTCTTGAGCTTGCATGTCAAATTTGTATGGTCCCAAGTAGTTTTGATGCATGACATAGCCACTAGGCACTTGTGGGAGTAGTTGCTTTAAATTCTGTTGAGTTTTGTTCACTTTTATTTTGAGTAACTAAAATTTCAGAAATTTTTTCGAGGAAGAAAGATGTTTAGGAGAATATACCAAGGTGGTTCCTCGAGCAAGAAAGCCCCGCGGCTCGCGATACATGAGCCCGATTTCGAACCACCGAGGGAAGCTCAAGTGCGGCCTTGTGAATGGCCATTGGATCAATTTGTGGTTCATACTGGTTTCAAGGAGGAATTTGATGCGTACGTACAAAATGTTGGCCTTGAGGATTTTGTTTCAGATAAGTGCAGGCAATGCCATCACCTTACTGATTCCTTTGTGCGGAGGTTTGAATTTTCATCCAAGCGTAACATGCATTCTGTTCTGTTTAATCTTTATGATAAATCATATACCATGGACCTAGAAGATTTTAATGATGCATGCAAAATCCCACAATGGGGCATTCATAGTGAGCCTCGCAAAACTGAATATAATGATTTCCTTGCTAGCATCACTGTGGGAGAAACTAGAAATATTACACAGGCTACCATAGGGAGCATTCACTTTCCTTCCATACATTATTTTGCTCTCTTCATAGGTAGATGCATTAATGGTAAACATGATCATAGCCACCTTTGTGCACCAGATCTTAGTGTTCTCAAGTGTGCGGTAATGGGTGATAAACGATATAACTTGGGGGCTATTATTGCAAGGAGGTTATATAATAATGCTAAAGATGGGGATTTCTTCGGTGGGATTTATGCCACCCGTTTAGCTAATCATCTTGGGGTACCAATAAGGGAGAATGACATTGAGTTACCACCTGCTTTTCTTGATTATGATGCTATGGTACGCTACCAGTTTCTTGAGAGGAACGAGCAGTCCCTCCTATACCGATTGATCTTTGACAGGCAGCGTGTTATCCATATTACCCTTCCGGCTCCTGCCTTCTTTAACTTTCAGATAAAATAGAGATACTTTATAACCAGAGAGGAGGCGAACGAGTATGAGAGAGAGGTGGAGGCCACTCGCCTCCACGCTGCAGCCCTTCAGGCGGTAGCCGCCGCATCCCAGTACAACCCCAACTATGACTTTGGATACTATCCGGGCCGGCCATGGCCCTAGACCAAATTAGGCCCAAAGCCTAAGCTTGGGGGTGTACATATTTCTCACCGACATTACATTCATGTTCACACATTCATTCCAGCTGTCAGTGTTCTTACTTTTTCATTGTATTATCCATGGTAGTTTATTTCTTTTTCTTGCTTTCTTCTTGTGTGTTTGAAAAACCTTGAGAAAATCCAAAAAAATTTAGTTCTAGTTTTACTTTCTAGTTTGTTTAGTTGTAGTATTAAACAAGCTCCAAAAACATTTCAGTGTGTTTCTTTTCCTTTTTTTCTTTGGGTTGTGAAGAGAAGACCACGATGGAAATGTTGAGTGGCTCTCATATGCATTATTATTTATCTAACGAAGAGCCCATATTACCTTGTCTTCTCCTTTGAATAATTGTTTGCAGATTCACTCCATTCGGTTATGCAAGTGAAAGGCAATAATGACGATATATGGTGAAATGATTGAGATGGAGAAAAGCTGGTACGAACTCGACCTATTTTGTTTTTGTAAATATGATTAGCTCATCATTCTTGATTCAGCTCATTATTGATGAAACATGTTTGCAATGACAATTTGAGATTATAGTTACTCATGCCATGCTTAATTAGCTAGGAGTGTATAATGGTTTGTCTTGAGTGCCAACATGCATTTTAAAATGGTTATGATGTAGTATGATAGGATGGTATCCTCCTTTGAATGATTCAATGGCTTGACTTGGCACATGTTCACGCATGTAGTTGAAACAAAATCAATATAGCCTCCATGATATTTATGTTCATGGTGATTTATATCCTACTCATGCTTGCATTCAATGTTGGTTAATCTCAATGCATGTTTATGACTATTGTCGCTCTCTAGTTGGTCGCTTCCCAGTCTCTTGCTAGCCTTCTCTGGTAATAAGCGGGAATACTGCTTGTGCATCCACTTCCTTAAACCCAAAGTTGTTCCTTTTGAGTCCACCATACCTACCTATATGCGGTATTTACCTGCCGTTCCAAGTAAATTTGCATGTGCCAAACTCTAAACCTTCAAATGATACTCTGTTTTGTATGCCCGAATCGCTCATGTAGTGACTGGGGGCTGTCAGTATCTTCCATGCTAGGTGGGTTATTCTCACGATGAGTGCTTATTCACTTGTCATTCACGAGAAAGTGGTTGGTAATCGGGATGCCCAGTTCCATGCTCAAAATCAAATCAAAATATAATCATAAAACAAAACTCCCCCAGGACTATTGTTGGTATGGACGGCACCCGTGGATTCGGCTAGCCATGGAGTGTGTTTGTTGGTGGAGGGGGAGTAAAAACTTTACTATTTTGTTTGGGAACCGCCTATAATGTATCTAGCATGGAAGATAGTGAGAACTCTTGGTTGTTATGTTGACAATGAAAGCATACCACTCAAAATTATATTCATCTCTGTTTTAAAAGCTCGAGCTCTGGCACCTCTGCAAATCCCTGCTTCCCTCTGCGAAGGGCCTATCTATTTACTTTATTGTTGAGTCAACATCCTCTTATAAAAAGCACCATTTAGAGAGCACCACTATCATTTGTATGCTTTGTTATTAATTGATATTGAGTATGACTGTGACTGGATCTCTTTTAGCATGAATTATAATGTCTAGCCAGTCCTTGTTCTTCAGAGGTGCTCTGCATTTATGTTTTGCGGTCTCAGAAAGGGCTAGCGAGATACCATTATATCATATTGTATCATGTTTGTTTTGAAAAAAGTGTTGTCATCCGAGATTCATTATTATTGCTTGCTAGTTGAGTATGCCATTGATGTGAGTAAATGTGAGGCCTAAATGTTATTTTGAATATGGTTAGTCCATAATCTTTGCTGAAAACCTGAGCATCAGTTAGACATATTTACAACAACAAGATCAAACAGAGTTTGTAAAAGTTTTTCTTTGTCACTTTCAGTTTGTCAACTGAATTGCTTGAGGACAAGCAATGGGTTAAGCTTGGGGGAGTTGATACGTCTCCATCGTATCTACTTTTCCAAACTCTTTTGCCCTTGTTTTGGACTCTAATTTGCATGATTTGAATGGAACTAACCCAGACTGACGTTGTTTTCAGCAGAATTGCCTTGGTGTTATTTTTGTGCAGAAATAAAAGTTCTCGGATTGACCTGAAAATTTACGGAGAATATTTTTGGAATACATAAAAAATATTGGCGAAAGAATTAACCAGAGGGGACCCACCAGGAGTCCACAAGGGTGGGGGCGCGCCCCCCTGGGTTGTGGGTCCCCTGGATCTCCTCCGACCTCAACTCCATCTCCATATAACCCTATTCGGGGAGAAAAAATCCAGGAGAAGAGTTCATCGCGTTTCACGATACGGAGCCGCCGCCACCTCCTGTTCTTCCTCGGGAGGGCAGATCTGGAGTCTGTTTTGGGCTCCGGAGAGGGGAAATCGATGCCGTCGTCATCACCAACCATCCTCCATCACCAATTTCATGATGCTCTCCGCCGTGCGTGAGTAATTCCATCGTAGGCTTGCTGGACGGTGATGGGTTGGATGAGATTTATCATGTAATCGAGTTAGTTTTGTTAGGGTTTGATCCTTAGTGTCCACTATGTTCTGAGATTGATGTTGCTATGACTTTGCTACGCTTAATGCTTGTCACTAGGGCCCGAGTGCCATGATTTCAGATCTGAACCTATTATGTTTTCATGAATATATATGTGTTCTTGATCCTATCTTGCAAGTTGTAGACACCTATTACGTGTTATGATCCGCATACCCCAAGGTGACAATAATTGGGATTCTTTCCGGTGATTACCGTAGTTTGAGGAGTTCATGTATTCACTAAGTGCTAATGCTTTGGTCCGGTTCTCTATTAAAAGGAGGCCTTAATATCCCTTAGTTTCCATTAGGACCCCGCTACCACGGGTGGGTAGGACAAAAGATGTCATGCAAGTTCTTTTCCATAAGCACGTATGACTATATACGGAATACATGCCTACATTATATTGATGAATTGGAGCTAGTTCTGTTTCACCCTATGTTATAACGGTTGCATGATGAATGCCATCCAACATAATTATCCATCACTGATCCATTGCATATGAGCTTTTCACATATTGATCCTTGCTAAGTTACTTTGTCGTTGCCACTGTTACAATTACTACGAAACTGCTACTATTACTTTTGCCATCGTTACCGTTACTTCCATACTACTTTGCTACTAAATATTTTGCTGCAGATATTAAGTCTTTCAGGTGTGGTTGAATTCACAACTCAGCTGCTAATACTTGAGAATATTCTTTGGCTCCCCTTGTGTTGAATCAATAAATTTTGGTTGAATACTCTACCCTCGAAAACTGTTGCAATCCCCTATACTTGTGAGTTATCAATCTCCGATCACGTAGGTTGGGTTACTACCATGGCAACTCATGTGGGTCTCATACCCATTTCCGTCGATGCATTATCTATCACAACACGTGATAGCCCTTTAGTAAAGGGATCTGCCAGATTCTTAGCCGTTTGGATATAATCCAACGCTATTACTCTGGAGTTTCTTAATTTTCTGATAGCTTTCAATCTCATTCTTATATATTTGTTGGACTTGATGTTGTCCTATGTACTCTTCACTTTGACAATAACTTTCTGATTGTCACAGTTCATAAGGATGGCCGGAACCGGCTTCTCAACCACTGGCAAGTCCGTCAAAAGATCTCGAAGCCATTCTACTTCGACTCCAAATGTGTCTAATGTTGTTAATTCTGCTTCCATTGTCGATCTCGTTAAGATCGTTTGCTTGAAAGACTTCAGGAAACAGCTCCACCTCCAAGAGTAAACATATACCCATTTGTGACCTTCATCTCATCAGCATCAGAGATGCAATTCGCATCACTATACCCTTCAAGTACCGATGGGTATTCGGTATAGTGAAGTCCATAGTTCATCGTACCTTTCAGATTGTGCATAATTCTTTCAATAGCATGCCAATGTACATCTCCCAGTTTGGAAGCAAACCGACTCAGTTTGGTCACAGTAAACATGATGCCAGGCCTCATTGCGCTCGGTAGATACATGAGTGAACCAATAATTTGAGAGTATATCAACTGATCTTTAGCTGTACCTTCAACCTTTCGAATCAGCACACTAGGATCATATGGTGTTTGAGATGGTTTGCAGTCCGAATAGCCATAACGACTCAACACCTTCTCAACATAATGGGATTGCAGAAGCATAATCCCACCCTCATCATCTCTCAGTAGCTTGATGTTCAAGATAACATCATCCACACCAATGTCCTTCATCTCAAAGTTCTGAGATAAGAACGACTTAACCTCCTCAATCACTTTGAGGTTGGTTCCAAATATCAGTATGTCATCAACATGCAAGCACAGTATAACTCCTTCGCCCCCACCATGGCGATAGTATACACATTTGTCAGCTTCATTAACAACAAAGCCAACAGATGTCAAAGTTGTATTAAATTTCTCATGCCATTGCTTAGGTGCTTGTGTCAGGCCATATAGAGATTTCAACAACTTACACACCTTTCCTTCCTGACCATCTAATACCACGCCATCAGGCTGTTGCATATTGATTTCCTCATCTATCTCTCCGTTCAGAAAAGCCTTCTTAACATCCATCTGGTGGATGAGAAGACCATGCGAGGCCGCCAATGAGAGTAATACTCGAATGGTGGTCAGTCTGGCCATAGCTGAATAAGTATCGAAGAAATCTTCTTCTTCTTTCTGGGCATAACCCTTGGCCACAAGTCTAGCCTTGTTCTTTTCAATCGTACTGTTGGTCCTAAGCTTCTTCTTGAACACCCACTTACATCCCAATGGTTTGCAACTATAGGGATGTTCAGTAATAATCTCCCATGTCCCGTTAGCCATGATGGAATCCATATCGCTACGAACAGCATCCTTCCAGTAGTCAGCTTCTAGAGACGCATACGCTTCTGAAATAGAAGTGGGAGTATCATCCATGAGGTACACAAAGAAATCATCACCAAAGGACTTTGCAGTCCTTTGTCTCTTGCCCCTACCAAGGGTTTCCTCGTCATCCTCCTCAGGATTTTCATCATGTGTTTATTCATAATAGTCCATAGGAATGGCCGGCTCAGGAGTCTCCTCAGATTCCTGTCTAGAAGTTCTTTGCATATCTCTCATAGGAAAAATGTCCTCAAAGAATGTAGCATCCTTAGAATCCATAATTGTACCGACCTTATGTCAGGTACCTCAGATTTCACTACTAGAAATCTATAGCCAATACTATTCATAGCATAGTCCAAATTAACATAGTCTGCGGTGTTTTGCCCAAGCTTACACTTTTTGGGGATCGGCACATTGACTTTCGCCGAGCAGCGCCAAGTGCGCAAGTACGAGAGTGTTGTCCTTCTCTTCGTCCATTTCTCATAGGGAGTGATCTCATTATCCTTTGCTGGAACTTTATTCAGGACATGACATGATGTCAATATAGCCTCCCCCCACCACGCCTTGGATAAACCCGACATATCTAACATGGCCTTAACCAAATCAGTTAGAGTACGGTTTTTCCGCTCGGCAACCCCGTTTGACTGGGTTGAATAGGGAAACGTCCTCTCGTGAATAATGTCGTGTTCCGCACAAAAGGAATCAAACTCCTTTGAGAAATACTCTCAACCATGATCTGACTGGACTCGTTTAATTTTCTTTTCAAGTTGATTCTCAACTTCTGCCTTATAGATTTTAAAGTAGTGTAGAGCCTCATCTTTAGTATTTAACAGATACACATAGCAATATGTAGTGGAATCATCTATCAATGTCATGAAATATTTCTTTCCACCTTTAGTCAACACACCATTCATCTTAAAAAGATCAGAATGATGAGATCTAATGGCACCAAGTGTCTCTCCTCCACAGCCTTGTGAGGCTTGCGAGGTTGCTTAGATTGCACACACGAATGGCACTTAGAACCTTTGGCTAAAGTCAAACTCGGGATTAAATTCTGTTTTGCTAGCCGTGTCATAACACCGAAACTAATGTGACAAAGACGGGAATGCCAAACTTCAGATTCATTAACACACGAATGAATATTGTTCACGACTTTATTACAAAAATCAGCGAGGGAAAGGCAGAACATTGCTCCTGCATTTTAACCTTTTCCAACAAATAGTACATATTTTGTAACAACTAATTTATTAGACTCGAAGACCAACTTAAACCCTTCCCTACACAGAAGGGAGCCACTAACAAGGTTCTTCTTGATGGAGGGGACATGCTGCATATTCTTCAGCTGCATGATCCTTCCTGAAGAAAAGTTCAGATCGACTGTGCCAACACCATGAATAGAAGTACTCGCGCCGTTGCCCACCAATACGGACCCGTGACCTGTGGTCTGGTAAGAAGAAAACAATGAAATATCAGCACACACATGAATATTTGCACCTGTGTCCACCCACCAATCGGTGGACTGACAAACTAAAAATACAATAAATAAATTACCATACCCAGATGCACCACTCTCATTGTTGCTCACAATCATATTGGCAGACTTGGAGTCCTGCCCAACCTTCTTGTCCCTGTTTGGGCACTTGTTAGCCCAATATTCCACTGAACCACAGCTGAAGCATCCGTCTCCCTTCTTGTTCTTCTTCAAGGTCTTCTTACCCTTCTTTTTTAAGTCGGTATTCTGTTGGACATAATTCTTTCCCTTGGGCTTGTGGGAATTGAAGTTCCTATGATTCACCATGTTTGCGAGAGAAGTGCCTTCGACCCCTTTTCCATGCAAATCCTTTGCTCTCGAGTTCTGCTCAACACTCAGATGGCCGATGACATCCTCTATTGAGAATTAATGCCTTTGATGTTTCAGAGTGGTGACAAAGTTCCTCCAAGAATTAGGGAGCTTAGCAATTATACATCCCGCGACAAATTTGCCTCGTAAATCGCAATTTAGGAGCTCAAGCTCCTTAACTATGCATATTATCTCATGAGCTTGTCCCAATATAGAACGGTTCTCGGCCATTTTGTAATCGTGGAACTCCTCTATAACATACATCTCGCTCCCAGCATCGGTGGGCCTGAATTTAGATTCGAATGCCTCCCACAAGTCCTTGGCAACCCGCACATGTAAGTATGCGTCAACCAACTTATCTCTGATCACGCTCAGAACTGCTCCGAGAAAGATGACGGTGGCCTCCCTGAACGCCTTCTCCTGTTCAGGAGTAATTGTTCCAATGGGAATCGCACCGGCAACCCAGAACACGTTCATTGCCGTGAGCCATAAGATGGTTTTTGTCTGCCAACGCTTAAAGTATGTACCGGTAAACTTATCAGGGTTCAGTGCAGCAGCAAAACTATGATTCAAAAAATTCCTACAAATATTAGGTGTTTGGATTGCTGAGTAAATAGGTAATTTTTTTATTAATTTAATCCAGGAAATAATCACGAACATGGCATTGACAAAATTAACAACATACTGATTACGATCTAGATAAGGATGCACTACGCAAACAGTAGACACATCTACACATAGTGCTAGTACGGCTAACACAGAAATAAACAGGAGCGGAATAAACGAGTTATACCCTCCAATCGGCCAGGCAGAGGCCTCGGCGGCGGCAGCAGCGGTGTCCTTGGTGGCTTTCTTCTTGGCTTCAAGTTTCTCGGTGGAGGCTTTGTCGGCTTCGGTGGACATGGTGATGATGCAGATGTAGAAGAAGTAGTCGATCAGAGGCGAGTAGTCACGTAGTTGCTCCCCAAAAACCTAATCGCCCCTCTCCCGTACAGGATCCGACGAGGCAGAGTTTTGGAAGCTTGCTCTCCCGTAGACCATGTATGCGGCAGACGGGATGGGATCACCGGTGGCAGCAGCTGCAATGGAATGGTGGTAGGCTTGGAGGCAGAGATGCGATCTGTTTCGTGTGACAGCTAGTGTTGGCAGCGCCTCACATATATAGGCGAAGCCGCGTGGAGAGACGTGGGCTGGACCCACGTCCGTGTCAGTGACAACCCATGATCCGACGTCTCGGATAGTGGCCCGGCTGTCAAAAACTCTCCGTTCCTGACTGGCAAAAATAAGCACATAGGTGTGTGCCGCGCCGCGCGTGTCGTGATGTGGCGGGTGGCGGAGGAGGAGGAGCGCGCGGGAACCACTTCTCTTCTCAAGCTCCAATAGCATGTGGAAGAGAAACCCTCATAAGGAGGTCCATATATATGTCATGAGTGTTAGCAATCATAGAAGACTAAATGATGGTTGAGTATGTGGACTTGCTAATAAGCTCCTCCATGAGACACTTCCTGAAAATATGATGAATTGCAATTGCATTGTTGACTGAGAACATAGTTTGTTAGTTTTCAAGAAAGTTTATGGCCTATACTTTAAACATGTGAATAGCTTGCTACTTGATCATGAGAACTTTTATGAGCTACTGATTATGATATATATTGATGCTAGGAAAAGTGATTGAAATTATCATTGATCAAACTTATGCACTATGCTAGCATTCACACTTCATAAATTATTTCTTTTATCATTTTCCTACTCGAGGATGAGCAGGAATTAAGCTTGGGGATGCTAATACGTCTCCAACGTATCTACAATTTGTGAAGTATTCATGCCATGTTTATAACAATTCTATATGGTTTTGGTGTGATTTGATTAGAACTAACCCGGACTGACGATGTTTTCAGCAGAATTGCCATGGTGTTGTTTTTTGTGCAGAAATAAAAGTTCTTGGAATTGGATGAGACTTTCTGGAGATTTTTTATGGAACAAATAAAAAATACTGGAACCAAGACCCACTGGAGGGGAGCCACCCTGACGGTGTCCTGGATTAGGGGGTGCTAACCTAGCCGACCCATCTCCTCGGTTGGGCCGATATGCCCTCGTATGTAATAAAGATGGACTCCGGAGGCCGCACAGGGGAAACGTGATGAAGGCTGTCTCTACCAAAGACTTGCAGTACACTTCAAGATTTCTCCAGCTGCCTTACTCCTAGATACCGACCTTGTAAACCTAGATACCCTCTCTGGCGTGTATATAAGCCATAGGGTTTAGCCCGTAAGGGACATCAACGCAATATCGCTCACCTAGCCCTAGAATTTAGACTCACATTACGATCTCGAGGTAGATCAACTCTGTACTTGTTACATCTCCATTGCTATAAATAGAAGCAGAACGTAGGGTCTTACCTCCATTAAGAGGGCCCGAACCTGGGTAAATGTCGTCTCCATTGTCTCTGTTACCACCGATCCGAGATCCGCAGCTCGCGACCACCTACCCCGTGGTCTGCCGGTTTTTACACTGACATTGGTGCTTTCATTGAGAGTTCCGCTGCGCGATCACTAGAAGGATTGATGGCTCATCTGCAGATCAACTACGACAATGGCTGTGGGGACGTCTACGTCCCCGGACAGCTTTTCATCTTCGGCAGCATGATATTTTGCGCCGACTCGACGGGTCATCTGAGGTGAGCTATGCCCCAGGTCGGATCATGAATTTCGGTGGCCTCGAGTACACTGCGGATTCCCGAGGTGAGCTCGTCTTATCGGGATGGACTCCCAGCCGGATCGGGAGCTCGGCTGGTTCTGGAGGCTCAATTCCGGAGCCGAACTCCGTCATGGTGCCCCTCGAAACCTCGGACGCCGCTGCTCTGGCCAGCCTCTCCCTGATCATTAGTCCGGAGACAAATCCAGCACTCACTTCTGAAACTACGCTGGTGCCAGAATCGATCCAGGCGCATGAATCGGATCCATGTCCGGATTACCCTCGCGCCGGAAATGCATCCGGTTACATGCCAGGGCTACTCCAAATCAGCCCTGCCTATGGCGCATCCATGGATCCCGTAGAGTTATCTCAACTCGACGAGATGCTCGACCGAATCCGGAGCATGTCCATCTCGGACGGCAAGACTTTGTTTTACAACCAGATCAAACTTAAAGCCGACAACAGGGAAATTTATACCCCACCTAGCCGCCATGATCGACGATTTAACTGACATGTTGGACTACGGTGAACCCTCCGACATGGAGGAAGATGCTAATGGCCCCACCGATAACACCTTACCCCCGGTAAATACGGGCAGGTGGACGGCCACATCCACCTATGATGTTTACATGGTGGACACCCCCAAATCCCCTCCAAGATGTCGGCGAAGGCGCCAAAGAGAAAATAATGGGGAACCCAGTGGCAATGACACGACAGCCAATAATGGCAACGCGGAGAACAGCGACGCCGATAACCAAGAAGAGGAAGTTCAAGCCTTCCCAGTAAGGAACGGCACGCTAGATCGACATCTCGGGGACTCCGATCTCGACGACCTCTTTGAAGGGGCCGACGACAATTACATGCCGGAGTCCGAGGAGGACTAGAGCGTCGGCACCGAGGACTATATCATCCCAGAAGACCCTTTTGAACGGGAACGCTTCCGGCGTCGACTCGTTACAACGGCCTGGAGCTTAAAGCGCAAGCAGGAGCTGCTGCAATCAAATACAGACGCACTGAATGAAAAGTGGGTCAAAGTACTCTCTGCAGAGCAAGACATGGAGAACCATCGCCATAGTGTGCCAAAATCATACCCACGCAGGCGCCTTTTTCTGGAGTTCGACGAAGAGCTCGCTGACGACCTCGATCGACCCCCTAGAGGCCGAGATAGGCCAAGATGATAAGACCCCGGTGAACGGCCACCTCCACGCCGTTATGGCAAAGACCCCATGGACTACTCAGATCCACACGATGCTAGACATCATACTGACGAAAATAGGGCTCCCCCTCGGTCCATCTATAGATCAAGGGGACGTGCGCCCGCCGGGCACGACGGCTACGATGCCTGGCTAGACATGAACGGTCGTGCTCGATATCAAGCCTACTCACCACTTTCCCCCGACATCCGATGAGATGTTCCTCGGTCCCGAGGTCCGGCCCACCCAATCTGCTTCACAGACAGGGTGATTGAATATCAGTTCCCGGAAGGGTTCAAACCCATCAACATAGAATCATACGATGGTACAACGGACCCAGCAGTTTGGATCAAGGATTTCCTCTTGCATATACACATGGCCAATGGAGATGATCTCCATGCCATTAAATACCTGCCGCTCAAGTTAAAGGGGCCGGCAAGGCACTGGCTTAACAGCCTCCCTCCTCATTCTATCAGCAGCTGGGAAGCCCTAGAAGACTCTTTTCGAGCTAAGTTCCAGGGCACGTATGTCCGACCTCTGGACGCTGATGACCTCTGCCATGTTACCCAGCAGCCAGGCGAATCGACCCAAAAATTCTGGAACATGTTCCTCACCAAGAAGAACCAAATCATAGATTGCTCCGAAGTCGAGGCCATCGCCGTGTTCAAAAATAATGTTCGAGATGAATGGTTGGCTCGACAACTCGGCCAGGATAAGCCGAGGACTATGGCTGCCCTGACCTCGCTGATGACCCACTTTTGCACGGGAGAGGATATCTGGCTCGCCTGAAGTACCCATAACAGGGAGGCAGGCACCTCGGAAACTCGCGATGCCAATGGAAAGCCAAAGCGCAATAAAAATAAGCGCAGGTACAAAAATGGCGCAAGCGACACTGAAGACGCTGCGATCAACGCAGGATTCACCGGACCTAAATCCGGGCAGAAAAGAAAACCCTATAAAGGGAACAAAGATGGACCTAGCCAGCTGGATAGGCTCCTAGACCGCCCATGTGGGATTCACGGTACCCAGGAAAAACCAGCAACCCACACTAACAGGAATTGCTCGGTGTTTAAGCAAGCCAGCAAGATAGCGACAGAGGGTCGAAATAAAGCCCAACACCGCAGCAATGACTAGGATGAACCTCGGCAGCCCAATAATGGAGGGCTGAAGAAGTTTCCCAATGAGGTAACAGAGGTCAATATGATCTACGTCACCCACATCCCTAAGAGAGGGCGGAAATGTGTACTTCGGGACGTATACGCTCTGGAGCCAGTCACCCCGAAGTATAACCCGTTGTCGGCCTACCCGATCACTTTCGACAAGCACGATCATCCGACCAGCATCAGGCATGGCGGATCGGCGGCGCTCGTCCTGGACCCCATTGTTGATGGTTACCATATAACATGTGTCCTTATGGACGGAGGAAGCAGCCATAACGTCATTTACGAGGACATGGTTCGAAAGATGGGCATCGACTCATCTCGGATCAAGCCGAGCTCTACCACCTTTAAAGGTGTCATTCCGGGCGTCGAAGCCCGTTGCATGGGAACAATCACCCTAGAGGTAGTCTTCGGCTCGCCCGAGAACTTCAAAAGTGAGGAGTTAATCTTCGATATCGTAACCTTCCGGAGTGGATACAATGCGCTCCTAGGACACACAGCATTTGCATGCTTTAACGCAGTTCCACATTATGCCTATCTCAAGCTCAAAATGCCGGGACCCAATGGCATCATCACTGTCAATGGTAACACAGAACGTTCTCTCCAGATAGTGGAACAGACCGCGGCTTTCGCAGGAGAGGTTCAAGCATCCGAGGAGGCAGCCCACAGCAATAAACATGCCGCTCGCTCTTTGAAGCGCACCAGGGCTACACAAATCGACCTCGGCCAGGTACCCACACACCCGAAATAGGGATGCGGGCTCCTCGTGTGCCCTCTCTGTGGGCACTACGTCCCCAAAGTACATAACTTTGCACTCAAGATTCCCTGGGACGCCGAGGAGCTAAAATAATTACCAAACATCAGGCGCAGATTAACCACGCAAGGATGAGGCTTAGAGCCCCAGCTTAGGCAAGCATCTGTAAAAGAAGCAGCCAAATATGAATACATTTAGGTGGCCTTAACCACAGAGTGACTTCGGCCACACCTCCCTTCGAGGAACTCGGTCAATCACACACTTAAAGTGTATAAAGGGCCGGAAGGGTATCGACCTTCGCAACATCCTAGCCATCATCAGAGACGATCTGATCAATAGTTCGGAAACGCAGACATGTGGCAGGTAGTGGCCCGGATCCTTTAAAATCCGTTGGCAATTATCCGACCTGTTTTTGATCATCTATCTTTACCATCTACATTGTATTCTTTCCATCACTCTCGTCGCAAGGGCATGTACATGATTGATATTATGAAATAAAGAAACTATGCCCTTTCAAGGTCCCTATTGTATTTCTTTATCAGCATAGCTCTAGGATGACTAAGTTCTTCAAAAGATGCAATTGTATGATAAAGTCTAATTTATTCGGCATCTCGGATTTTGGCCTTATATGCATCAGTTTCGAACCTATATTTCGGTCAATAGTTGGGTTGCCCGGCTCCTATGTGTACCCCTTATGTTTCCGATGAATTCGGCTAAGGGTGTACGGGAGAACCACTGCGATTGCACCGCCAGGTCAATTGGCATGGCGCCTCAGTGGAGAAAGCCGAAAACTGACTATTTGGGTCTGCGTAAACTGGTCCGCCACACGGAGACCGCGTCAAGCGATGTGACGATAGAGATCACCCGTGTCAAATGAAGGGCTTCTATTCCTAGCCAAAGTGTACTACGGCATAGACCTCGGCCAAGCTGGCCGAATGCTTCTTACATCGGGGGGCTGGTTATCAACCCCCACAGTCAAACTCCTATGACTAAATGAAAGACATCAAGCCACTATAGTCCGATTGCCTAGTTCCTATAAGTCACCGACCGCCTCCGGGTACTGAGACGTCGGCTAAGGGTCCAGAGTGACTTAAGGAACACCCTTTGTATGACCTGCACTGGGGTTGAAGCTGACGACTGGCCACTATCATTTTGAACAGTCATAAAGGAGGAATAATTAAAATTATAGAACAACATAGATGGAATCTTAAGGCCATTCTCATTCAACAAATGATAAAGTTTTTACATTGCATACCCCGGCATTCCGAGGTATCATCTAAAAATACATAGCGTCTTTTGGACACATGGCCTCGGTGACCCGAGCTCCCGCTTCCACCTCGGCGAAGAACTGCTCGGCGCTCCGCGGCTTGTCGACAGGGGGGGCAGCAGCACAAGTCTCCGCATCAACTTTGTGGAAGTGTGTCTTCACGCAGGTGTATGCCCTCTGAGCCCCTTCGAAGCATGCGGACCTCTTCCAGCGATCAACGCAGGGCACGACATCTCGGAGACGATCCGCCAGGCCGAAGAGGCTCCTCGGCATGGCTTCGGCAGGCCACAGAGCAACACAGAGGGCCTGGAGCGCTGGCCTCGTCAGGCGAAATAGCTCAACCAGCTGCTTCACTCGATGATTTAGTAGCTGCGTGGATGGGGACCCTGGGAACTGTCCCCAGAAGGCCTTCTCCGCCTCGTGACCCGCCAACTGACCAAAGTAGGCCATCGCATCCTCCGCACTCTACGGGAGATCCTCGAAGATCTCTGTGGAACACCATAATTGCATGAGCTGAACACACCTCTTGCTGCCAAACGTACATTGCAGCAAAAATATCTTACCCGAGGTGATTTGCTCCACTTGCTGGAGCACCTCGCGATCCACCCGGGCCGAGGTCTGGAGCTCAGAATGGGCACGTTGAAATTTCTTGATCTCCTCTTTCATGCGCTGCCCCTCCTCCTAAAGTTTGTCGCATGCTTCAAACACACCCTTCAGGGTCTCCTCGACCTCCAACACCTGTGCCTGGTGCTTCTCCCCAGCCACCTTCTCGGCGGCCCACGCCTTCTCGGCTACGGTGGCAGCAGCCTCCTGCTGCCGCACTTCCTTCCGAGCCCTTTCGAGCTCGGCCTTGAGCATCTCCAGCTCCATTGTCAGCACAGTTCCGACTTAGTTGTTTTCTCTAACTTATAAAATACAAGGCAAGTTTAAACCTTACTCACCTTGAGATCACTCGAGTCTTCGGTCATCCCTGCCATCTCTTCGGATACGGAGTCTGGAACAGAGGTTGAAACCTGGAATGAAACAAATCCTTGTTAGAGAGACAATGGTTCAGATCATTAACAGGCTCCAGGACAGCTGCCTCGAGTAGCGTCCTGGGGGCTACTCAACAGGCTCCTACTTACTCAAGCGACCCCGATGTCAGTTTCTTAAAACCGACTTCGGGCTTCGGGCCTACTCACTCACTAAGCCGTTCGGCTGACGGTATTTTTTATGTCCTTGGACAAAAGTCATAAAATAAACAACTCAAATTTACAAATATGAATACACAAAAAGCGTACCTTGAAACCTGCTATGAGGTTCTTGAAAACCTCATGCAGGCCGGCCCCTACGGACCGATAGCCTTGCAGCGCCATGCCTATCAAGGCACGGTGCTCCTCCTTGATGAAAGAGCCCTTTAGGGCCTCCTCCATCTCCTTGGTCCACCCCACGCTGGCCCGTCCTTGGGCAGTTGGCTGGGGTGGAGGGATGACCCCGGATGGATCCACGAGATGAGCCTTCCCACCCGGCCCTTCTCCTGTGACCTCGGGGCGCTCCGTCCTCGAGTCTTGTTGGGCCGAGGGTTCAACCTCGCCCATGATTTCCACCTCGTCGGCCCCCGTCGTGTTGACATCGAGGGCCAGGGTGGATGTTGCCTTCCCTAGACCGACGTGCATCGGGGGAGAGGTGGCGGGCTCTGCAGTCCCGCTAGCGGATGTCAACCCGCTCGAGGAACCGCTAGGGATCACCCTTGGTGGGCTGCATGCGAGAAGTTGCCTCTGTAAGATTTCCCTTGATGAAATAATGACTCAAGTAAGGAAGATAGGGATAAGGGCTTACCCTCAAGGTGCCGGTTTCTTCCTCCCCATGGCAAGGGGGTCTTTCTCTGAGTTATCGGAGAGCTCAGCTCTCTTCGACGACTCGTGGGCAGCCTCAGATGAGGGTCGCCTCGGCCTCTTTGAGCCCTTCGGTGGCATGCCCACGTCAGCGTCTGCTAACGCCGACCTCTTCCCCTTTGGAGGGGGAACCTACTCCTCACCCTCCTCGGCGCCGCCGTCTTGAGCGGCAGAAATATGGGTCTCTTCTGACCGGGTGACCGAGGTCCCTCGGGTCCAAGCACTGGACTTCCCCGTCTGGGACTTCGCCCCTTTGGAAGCCACCACATGTGGCTCCTCGGTCAGAAGCGCCGAGAGCAGGGGAGTTGGGGGCTGTTCCAACAGTGAGGCAGGGCATCGTACCCCTTTCACCCAGGCCGACCACTGCTGCAAAATGTCAAAATACGACGATTCAGGTAAAAACCTCACCAATAAGCAAAGAGTAAAAGATTGAAGGACGGGACCACTCACCGGGGGGCCTCATAGCCATGCTCGAGGCCACGGTCCTCCCCCTCCTTGGGGATTTTATCCTTGGCCAGCTTCATGAGCTTTGTCCACATGGTGGCCTAGGTGGAGCGGAAGAAGGTGTTGATGGTGTCCATGTCCTCGGGCTTTTGTGCCCACATCAGAGTAGCCTGAAGTTGGAGGGGAAGGATGCGGCGATTGAGCATGACATTGATGACATTGGCCAGCTCAGCCTTCCTTGCGGTGGTCCACCACAGGATCCTGTCGACCAGGGTCTCCACCTCTTCGGGCTTCCCACAGGCGACGCCCTTTTCCTTCCAGGACTTGAGTTTCTTGGGAGGCCCGACTGAGAAGGCCGGCACCTCGGTTTGACCAGTGGCAAGGGGCTCGGTGATGTAGAACCACTCCCTTTGCCACTCCTTCACCGTTTCGATGAAGGTGCCCTTGAACCAGGTTGCCCCCTGGTTCTTGCTGATCATGGCCCCTCCGCACTCCACGAGTTTTGAGCCACTTGACTACTGTTTGATCCCGAAGAGCTTCAGCCACAGGCCGAAGTGTGGCTCACAGCGGAGGAAGACCTCGCAGACTATTATGAAAGCGGCGAGGTGGAGGATGGAGTTGGGGGCTAGGTGATGGAAATCTAACCCGTAGTAGTACATTATCCCGCGCACAAAGGGGTGCAGCGGGAACCCTAGGCCTCGGATGCGGTGGGGGACGAAGACAACGTGCTCCCTAGCATTGGGAGCGGGCACCAGCTGGTTGGCCGCTGGAGCGCGGGCGGCGATGGCGGGGGATAGGTACCCTGAATCGTGTAGCTCGGTGATGGTCGTGGCTGTCACGGTGGAGCCACCCCAGTGTCCCTTGAGGGTGTCGGCCATGGCTGGTGGGGGAGTTGAGCTTGTGAAAGAGAAAGGCGGGCGTGCTGGATCTGGGCACTAGAGCTAGACGAAGCAGCAGCAAGGAAGGAATGGGAGCAGAGGCTATCGCGTTGTTCTCCCCTTTGCTTTTATAAGCCTGTAAAAGGCCAAGAGTCCCCTCGCTGTGTCGCTAAAATCATGATTGCCATCAAAAATGCCGTTGAAGCATATGGGGGGAAATGAAATCTTGATGATATCCCTAAAGAAGCGGGCACGATCTCTGCCTCGAAGGGATGTGCCAGTAAAAAGACTGCCTTGAACCACGATTTGAGGGGTGGCAGTAACTGCTTGACCCGTCGTGGGGCAAGTCTCTCCAATAAAATTGCCAGGCTGGATTGGATCGTTCATACCTGAGCAGCGAAGCCTTCGAGGCTAAGACATCTATTGGACCACGGATGCTGGTACTCCGTTGAAAGAACTCCGAAATGCAAAGTGGAACTCGCCTGTCAAGCTGTTGACTCCGTATTTGAAGTGTTGTCTGCTGACCGTCGTCCTCGGCGTAGAAGACTAGTTCGGGGGCTACTGACAGTGTGCTGGATTAGGGGGTGCTAACCTAGCCGGCCTGCCTCCTCGGTTGGGCCGATATGGCCGATATGCCCTCGTACGTAATCAAGATGGACTCCGGAGGCCGCACAAGGGAAACGTGATGAAGGCTGTCTCTACCGAAGACTTGCAGTACACTTCAAGATTTCTCCAGCCGCCTTACTCCTAGATACCAACCATGTAACCCTAGATACCGTCTCTGGCGTGTATATAAGCCATATGGTTTAGCCCGTAAGGGACATCAACGCAATATTGCTCACCTAGCCCTAGAAGTTAGACTCACATTATGATCTCGAGGTAGATCAACTCTGTACTTGTTACATCTCCATTGATATAAACAAACGTAGAACATAGGGTTTTACCTCCATTAAGAGGGCTCGAACCTGGGTAAACATCGTCTCCATTGTCTCTGTTACCACCGATCCAAGATCCGCAGCTCGGGACCCCCTACCCCGAGGTCTGCCGGTTTTTACACCGACACACCCAGTGCCCACGAGGCACCAGGGTGCGCCACCCCCCAGGCATGCCCTGGTACCTCATGGGGCCCACGTGGCTCTGTTTCGCATGATTCCAATGCTGAAAAATCATATATATTCAGAAACCCCCGAAAGTTAACCTAGATGAGTTTTTACGCCGTCGCAAACCTCTGTACCTCCATGATCTCATCTACAGCCCTTTTTCGGCACCCTGCCGGAGGGGGGAAAGCATCATCGGAGGCCATCTTCATCATCCCGACGGTCTCCATGACGAGGAGGGAGTAGTTCACCATTAGGGCTGAGGGTTTGTACCAGTAGCTATGTGTTTTATCTCTCTCTCTCTCGTGTTCTTGATTTGGCACGATCTTGATGTATCGCAAGCTTTGTTAATATAGTTGGATCATATGGTGTTTCTTCCCTCTTTATCCTTGTTGTGATGAATCAGATCTTTTCCCTTTGAGGTTTCATTATTGTTGGATTGAATATTTCAGATTTGAGAACACTTGATGTATGTCTTGCATATGAATACCCGTGGTGACAATGGGGTATTATATTGATTCACTTGATGTATGTTTTGGCACTCAACTCGCGGATTCCCGAGGTGGCATTGGGGTAATCTATGCATAGGGGTTGATGCACATTTTCATTATCTTTTCTCCGATAGAAACTTTGGGGTGCTCCTTGGAGTTCTTTGTGTGGATTGAATATTATGATTATGAAGTTGTTTGATTCATATCGTATAATCAACTCACGGATACTTGTGGTCACATTGTAGTATCTAGGTGACATTAGAGTTGGTTGATATGTATCATATGGTGTTATTTTAGTACGAACTCTAGGGCTGTTTGTGACACTTATAGGAATAGCTCAATAGATCGATCGGAAAGAATAACTTTGAGGTGGTTTCGTACCCTACAAACAATTTCTATCTTATGTTCTTCGCTAATAGGAACTTGGGAGTGATTCTTTATCGCACGTTGAGGGATGATTATATGATCCAATTATGTTAGCATTGTTGAGAGATTGCACTAGTGAAAGTATGAACCCTAGGCCTTATTTTCAAGCATTGCAATACCATTTGTGCTCACTTTTGTTACTTGCTACCTTGCTGTTTTTATATTTTCATATTACAAAAACCTATAGCTACTATCCATACTACACTTTTATCACCATCTATTCACCGAACTATTGCACCTATTCAATTTACCATTGTATTGGGTGTGTTGGGGACACAAGAGAATCTTTGTTATTTGGTTGCAGTGTTGTTTGAGAGAGACCATCTTCATCCTACGCCTCCCACGGATTGATAAACCTTAGGTCATCCACTTGAGGGAAAATTGCTACTGTCCTACAAACCTCTGTGCTTGGAGGCCCAACACGAGTCTACAAGAACAAGTTTTGTAGTAGACATCAAGCTCTTTTCTAGTGCCGTTGCCGGGGAGGTGAGTTCTTGAAGGTATATCTTTAGATCTTGCAATCAAATCTTTTAGTTTCTTGTTTTATCACTAGTTTGGTTTATAAAAGAAAACTACAAAAAAATGGAATTGAGGTTGCCACATATTATTCGTCTTTATAATGTCTTCTTGAAAATAATGGAGCGGAAAATTGTGCTCAATTGATAGAAGAAGAATTCAATAAAATGTTTGGCATAAAATCTTTGTATGATGAGCATGATTGCAAAGTTGTTAGTATGAATTCTTTGAATACCCATGATGCTAATGATATGCAAAGCTACAAGCTTGGGGATGCTATGTTTGATGAAGATGATATTTTTAGCCCCCCAAGTTTAGATGAGAAAATTTATTATGATGATAGCATGCCTCCTATTTATGATGATTATATTGATAAAAGTGGATTTGGAGAGGTCACAAATTTATTTAATGATGGTTCCACTATTTTGGGAGAGGTTTCAATTGATTATGGCAACGAAGTTGCTATCTATGAGGATTATTGTGATGACATGTATGCTATAAGGAATAATGATAACCATGAAACTTGTCATCATGATTTTAATTTTTAGTTTGATTATGCCAATCAAGTATCACTTGATAATTATTTTGTTGAGTTTGCTCCCACTACTATTGTTGAGAATAAATATGCTTACCTGGAGAGTAATAAAAATTCTATGCTTGTGGATCATGAAAAGAATGCTTTATGTGATAGCTATATTGTTGTATTCATTCATGATGCCACTGAAAATTATTATGAGAGAGCATCATATGCTTGTAGGTGTTGCAATAATATCAAGTTTCCTATCTATGTGTTGAAAGTTTTGAAGTCATGCTTGTTTCTGCCTTCCTATGCTAGTCGATTCTTGCTCCCATAAATTGTTTGCTCACAAAATCACTATGCATAGGCAGTGGGTTAAGCTTAAATGTTCTAGTCATATGCTTCATGATGCTCTCTTTGTGTTTCGATTCTTTACTTCTATGTGAGCATCATTGAAATCAACACGCATAGCTAAAAGGCATTAAAGAGAAGCGCTTGTTGGGCGGCAACCCAATATTTATCCCTAATGTTTTCATGTGTTCATATGATTAAGCTACTGTAGTAATCATGTTTTATATGCTTTCTTTCAATAATGTGCCAAGTAAAGCCTTTGGGATAGTGTGGATGCTTGTTGATTTGATTCTGTGCAAAAATAGAAACTTTTACGTCCAGTGCTGGAATTTCTATTCTATGCTAGACCATGAGAAAATTCTGAAATTTTTGCACAGTATTGGGTTACAAATTGTTTACGTTGTCCTAATGTTTCAGAATTTTTGGAGGTACATAAGTATGGTTTTTAAATTGCTTACTACATGCTGTTCTGTTTTTGATAGATTCTATTTTCGATGCATAGTTTGCTTGTTTTAGTGTTTCCATAGCTGATATTGAGTACTATAAATTGTGGAAATGATAGAATACAGTAGGAATTATGTGAGAACAATTATGAATCTTGTCTTGATAGTACCTAAGTGTATGATTTATTTTTATCATACTGACATATCTCACAAAGTTCCGTTAAGTTTTGTGTGATTGAAGTTTTCAAGTTTTAGGTGAGATATTGATATGAGGAGAATAAGGAGCGGCAAGACCCTAAGCTTGGGGATGCCCAAGGCAGCCCAAGGTAATATTCAAGGAGGACCCAAGCAACTAAGCTTGGGGATGCCCCAGAAGGCATCCCCTCTTTCGTCTTCAACATTATCGGTAACCTCACTTAGAGCTATATTTTTATTCATCACATAATATGTGTTTTGCTTGGAGCATCATTTTCTTCTATTGATATTTGCTTGGTGTTATAAATAATCATGTTTTGTATCTTTTAGTTCAATAAAATGCCTATTATAGCCTTTACCATGCTCAGTTTGCAAGTTCATGTGTTGCTGTTTGAAAACACAAAGTTTTCTGTTATGTCTAGAATATTACTGAATAGTCAGAACATGATAAAAATCTGAAATTTTTACACAATAAGAATGAATGAGTTCTATGTCATGTGGTAATTTTTCAGCATTTTTGGAGTTAGGTAAGTATGGATTCTTATTCATCCTTTACAGACTGTTCTGTTTTGGCAGATTGCTGTTATAGTTGCATTGTTTGCATATGTTTGCGTGTTTAATGTTTCTATTTTTGGATAGGAGTATTAAATATGAAGAGGCATTTAGTATTCAATGTTTACTTATAATTTTTGTGATTTTCTACAGTGGAGAATGTTAAGGTTTTGAGTTGATTTATACTAACTTATCTCGCGAGTTCTTGTTGAGTTTTGTGTGGATGAAGTTTTTAAGATTTATAGAAACCATGATTTGAGAGGAATTAAGGAGATACAAAAGCTCAAGCTTGGGGATGCCCAAGGCATCCCAATTTAATGTTTCAAGAAGTCTCAAGCATCTAAGCTTGGGGATGCCCCGGTAGGCATCCCACCTTTCTTCATTAACAATTATCGGTTAGTCTTGGTTGAGCCTAACTTTTTGCTTCTTCACATGATATGTGCCATTCTTGGAGTGTCCTTTTATTTTTGTTTTGCTGGTTGTTTGAATAAAATTGTCAAGATCTGAAATTTTAAATGAGAGAGAGAGAGTCCTCACATAGCTACCTATTTACTTAACTACTCATTTGGTCTTCACTTATATCTTTTTGGAGTTGTTTGTCATTTACTCTTGTTCTTAACCTATATCCTATGAGTAAATTGTTGAATGAATTGAATATCATAATGTTGAAAGTATATATGCTTCATATGCTTGTCCCATGGGGAGTAGTTACTTCACATACAAGAAGTATAAGTGGTGAAATTTATTGAAAGTTAACAAGCATAGCATTTGTCAATGATGCAATTCATGAAAGAATTAATAAATGAAGAGAAGGTTCACATGAAAATAAACCTATGGATTGAATAAGATCCTTCAAGTAAGTTATCATCGATGCAAAAAGCAATAAAAATTGCTCCTTAAATATGTATGATCTTTTATTGCAAGGGAAAATAAGCGTTGTACGAACTTGTGATGGTAAAGAAATAAAAGCAACGGACTGCATAATAAAGGTTGCTATCACAAGGGGCAATATAAAGTGACGTTCCTTTGCATTAAGAACTTGTGCATCCAAAAATAAAAAGCGCATGACAACCTCTGCTTCCCTCTACGAAGGGCCTATCTTTTACTTCTATGCATTTACTTTTATGTATTTATTTTTTATGCAAGAGTCAATAGTGTTCTCCTCTATTCCTTTTTATTTTTCTCTTTTGCAAGCATCATGTGGTGGGGAAAGATCTAGGCATATATATCCAGTTGGATATGAGTGATCATGAGTTATTATTGTTGACATCACCCTTGAGCTGAATAAGCTGGGAGGCGAAATTATAAGCCCCTATCTTTCTATGTGTCTGGCTGAAACTTCTTGCTCCATATATATGTTGTGAGTGTTAGCAATCATAGAAGACTAAATGATGGTTGAGTATGTGGACTTGCTAATAAGCTCCTACATGAGACACTTCCTGAGATATGATGAATTGCAGTTGCATTGTTGACTGAGAACATAGTTTGTTAGTTTTCAAGAAAGTTTATGGCCTATACTTTAAACATGTGAATAGCTTGCTACTTGATCATGAGAACTTTTATGAGCTACTGATTATGATATATATTGATGCTAGGAAAAGTGATTGAAATTATCATTGATCAAACTTATGCACTATGCTAGCATTCACACTTCATAAATTATTTCTTTTATCATTTACCTCCTCGAGGACGAGCAGAAATTAAGCTTGGGGATGCTGATACGTCTCCAACGTATCTATAATTTATGAAGTATTCATGCCATGTTTATAATAATTCTATATGGTTTTGGTATAATTTGATTAGAACTAATCCGAACTGACGTTGTTTTCAGCAGAATTGCCATGGTGTTGTTTTTAGTGCAGAAATAAGAGTTCTTGGAATTGCATGAAACTCTTTGGAGATTTTTTATGGGACAAATAAAAAATACTGGAACAAAGACCCACTGGGGGGGGCACCTAGTGCCCACGAGGCACCAGGGTGCGCCACCTCCCCAGGCGCGCCCTAGTACCTCGTGGGGCCCACGTGGCTCCGTTTCGCGTGATTCTAAAGCTGAAAAATCATATATGTTCAGAAACCCCCAAAAGTTAACCTAGATGAGTTTTTACGCCGCCGCAAGCCTCTGTACCTCCACGATCTCATATACAGCCCTTTTCCGGCACCCTGCCGGAGGGGGGGAAAGCATCACCGGAGGCCATCTTCATAATCCCGGCGGTCTCCATGACGAGGAGGGAGTAGTTCACCCTTGGGGCTGAGGGTTTGTACCAGTACTATGTGTTTTATCTCTCTCTGGTGTTCTTGATTTGGCACGATCTTGATGTATCACGAGCTTTGTTAATATAGTTGGATCATATGGTGTTTCTTCCTTCTCTATCCTTGTTGTGATGAATCAGATCTTTTCCCTTTGAGGTTTCGTTATTGTTGGATTGAATATTTCATATTTGAGAACACTTGATGTATGTCTTGCATATGAATACCCGTGGTGACAATGGGGTATTATATTGATTCACTTGATGTATGTTTTGGCACTCAACTCGCGGATTCTCGAGGTGACATTGAGGTAATCTATGCATAGGGGTTGATGCACGTTTTCATTATCTTTTCTCCGATAGAAACTTTGGGGTGCTCCTTGGAGTTCTTTCTATGGATTGAATATTATGATTATGAAGTTGTTTGATGCATATCGTATAATCAACTCACGGATTCTTGTGGTGACATTAGAGTATCTAGGTGACATTACAGTTGGTTGATATGTATCATATGGTGTTATTTTAGTACGAACTCTAGGGCTGTTTGTGACACTTATAGGAATAGCTCAATAGATCGATCGGAAAGAATAACTTTGAGGTGGTTTCGTACCCTACAAACAATTTATATCATATGTTCTTCGCTAATAGGAACTTGGGAGTGATTCTTTATCGCACGTTGAGGGATGATTATATGATCCAATTATGTTAGCATTGTTGAGAGATTGCATTAGCGAAAGTATGAACCCTAGGCCTTATTTTCAAGCATTGCAATACTATTTGTGCTCACTTTTGTTACTTGCTACCTTGCTGTTTTTATATTTTCAGATTATAAAAACCTATATCTACTATCCATACTACGCTTTTATCACCATCCCTTCGCCGAACTAGTGCACCTATACAATTTACCATTGTATTGGGTGTGTTGGGGACACAAGAGACTCTTTGTCATTTGGTTGCAGGGTTGTTTGAGAGAGACCATCTTCATCCTACGCCTCCCACGGATTGATAAACATTAGGTCATCCATTTGAGGGAAAATTGCTACTGTCCTACAAACCTCTGCGCTTAGAGGCCCAACACGAGTCTACAAGAACAAGTTGTGTAGTAGACATGAATGGGTATTCATCATCAATCACGGCAGTACAACTGTAACACCCCCGTAATTAAGCTATAGTAAACCCCTGCAAATTAAACTGTAACATCATCTAGTTTTGCAATGCCACTTGTCACTTGGCTTCTGAACAAATTCAAATTCAAAAATTCAAATGGCAAGTGAAAATAAAAGTTGATCAAATTTGAAAACAAAATAGTTCATAATATTGCAAATAATCCCAAAGCAATTATAAAAATAAAATCAACATTATTTGAATTCCAATTTGACCCCAACATCCAAAAATAGTGACCAAAATAGCACTATTAAATACATTTCTATTTATTTAAAATTCAAATGAATTCACCTAAATCCCCAACTCATTGTGGTAATGCAGAGTATTTAATTTGGCAAGTTTCACATTTTACAAAAGTCAAATGGTGTGAAAAAAAGGCAAAACAGAAAAGAAAGGACAAAGCAGAAATGAATAAAAGAAAAAGGCCTAGGGCCAATGTGCATTTAAGCCTCTGGGTTATAGTGCGGCCCAGCCCACTCCCGCGCCGTCTCCCACCTCCCGTCTCTCTCTCCTCGCGGTCGACGCCGCAGCGCCCGCGCTCGCATTGGCCCCCCTCTCCTGCGCGACAGCGCGTCGCCGCGCCCGTCCCTGGGAGGATAAGAGCCTCCCCGCTCCCCCTGACCCCTCTGGCGCCCCTCCTCTCCCCTCACTCACTCTCTCCCACCTCTCCCGAGCGCCGCCATGGACGTGCTCCGGAGAAGCTCGCGACCACCAGCCCCCTCTCGGCGAGCCAAGGTGTCCAGAAGCTCCAGCGTGGCCAGCCTCATCATCCTCGCCGCTGTAACGGAGCTGAGGAACCTCCTCGACACCGCCCGCGCCGTCCTTCTCCGCTACGGCCACCAGTCGTTGTCATTGAATCCGTCACCGTCACGCCGTTCCCAAACACGCTTTGCACCCCTGCCGGCTCCCAGTGAGCCCTCCTTCCCTCTTCCTCTTCCTTTACGCTCATGCACTTCCGCTAGCTGCTGTTGCCGCTGCCGTGAGCTCACCGCCGCTGCACGCCTCACCGCCGCGGGCACCGCTAGCGCTGCCCACATCTGAGCCTTGGGCCATGCTCCTAGGAGGCCAACGCGCCCATCCGCGATCCTCGTCGTGCCCCGTAGCGACGAATCCCCACCTTGCTCGAAGCCACCTCTGCCTTCGCTCATCGCCGGCGCCGTTTCCGGCCACCTCCGCACGAGCCGCTGCCACCATTCGACACGCCACTTCGCCCGCATCCGAATGAGCCCGGCCACGCTCGAAATGAGCCACCATAGCCGATTTCCGAATTCTCCCGTGCTCGCCTCCATGTAGTTTGGTCGCCGGCGACATGTCGCCGGTGGGCTAACGTAGCACGGCCATTAGCGCCTAATTACCGTGCTAATTACCCCTAACCCCACTGACATGTGGGCCCACGTACTGTAGCATTTAGTAAATTAAATAAATCAAATAATTAGTTAAGTCACTGACTTGTGGGCCCCCTGCTAATTAACTTAATTAAATTAACCTAACCCTCTCTAACAGTCACTGACTACTGGATCCCACTAGACCCAGTTGACTCAGTCAACTGCTGACTGGGCACCCCCAGTCCATGACAGGTGTGTCCCACTGGACCCACAGTCCAGTCAATGTTGACCCAGTCAACTACTAACTGTGCAGTTGACTGGGCCCACTGTCAGCCACACAAGCACATTTGTGGGTACACTTTCTATGTACCCATAGCATTTAACATTTAATTTATTTCGAAATTAAATTAATTCCAGAAATCCAAAAAATGATTAAAACTTTGAAAAATCATATAAAATAAACCGTAACTTGGATGAAAATAATTTATATATGAAAAATGATCAGAAAAATAAGACGAACCCGAATATTACATCTGCATGCATGTTAGAATCCTATGCGTAGGAGAACCTGTAACATTAGGCCCGTTTTTGATAGATGAATAGTGCCTGACCTCGGGTAAATAATTCCAAATTAATTCCTAAATTAACTAAAATGGTTTAGGGATGTATTAGGTCACCCATGCATTGCCTATTGCCATGTCGTGCTCCATGAGTGCATTTGCTTGCTATGTATTTATCTGTTTCCTCTCCCTCTTCTCTCCGGTAGACCCCGAGACCGACGTTGCCCCCGAGGACTGCTACTCCACCGACAACCCCTCTTTTACCGTAGAGCTTCTAGGCATGCAAACCCCCTTGATCATTCCTATATCGCCCATTTCTTCTCTCTCGTGCTTGTATTAGATTTTGCTACTGTATTTGATTGCTCCTATTCTGATGCATAGCCTGATTTTGTAACCTGCTTTTGATACCTTACCTGCTATCCGAAATGCTTAGTATAGGCTGGTTGAAGATCCATCAATGGCCCCACACCCTTGTCCTTGTTGCCATGCTTTACCACCAGTGACTCGATCAGTGTGATCAATGTACAGAGACCGAACACAGCATCGCACACCCCCTTAGTTGTACGACTCTGCAGGGCTACTATCGAGTGCCGAGGGTGATACCCCCTACCTCACTCCTGATGATATCTTTGTAGCGTAGCCAGTCGGTTGTGGGTTATCGAGGGTGATTCATCTTTCACCACCTCCGATGATGCCTCTGTCGTGCAACCCCTCAAGTGTGAACTTATTGAGGGTGATTCCTCCAAATTCACCTTGATGGTTGCATCGAGCGGGAATCCATCGAGGGTGATTCCTCAGATTCCCCACAATGTTATGGACACACGGGTACTTTGACCTTCACCTCAGTCCTCTTTGAAGTCGGGTTGGCCATGAGGGCACCCACGAGAGGTTATTGTGGAGGAATGATAGGGCAGGTAGAGACCACCTAGGAGAGTGGTGGGCCTGGTCCCTAGTCATTAGACCGCGGATTACCAAGTCGGTGCGGCAGGGTGTCGGAGGTGAGCCTTGAGGCCTGTTAATTTTCGCGAGACACTAATAACATGCTTAACGGATTTGGGTATTTGATCTGAGTTGGCCACTGGCCTATACGCACTACCACAACACGGGATAATAGTTTAATGGGGCCCTCGGTGCCGTATGTATCAGCCGAAAGTTCTATCAGATGTCCAGTTCAGCATTGCGGCACCGCTGGGCCGGCGCCATCCAGGAGAGAGGTGGCGCCTGGATTCGCCCAGCACGCAACGACCCGGAGTGCAAAGGGCAATGGGCCCAAGACCCCTGAGCACTTAGGATGTAGACCGGCGGGGACCTCTCTGTTGAGCCTAGGTAGGACTATGTCATGCTGATCAGCCGAGGCCGGGCATGAACGAGAAAAGTGTGTCCAGCCAGAGTTAATCGAGCGTGTTGGGTAACAGTAGTGCACCCCTGCAGGGAAGTTATCTATTCGAATAGCCGTGTCCACGGTAACAGGACGCTCAGTGTTGTATCCTGATCTACTACAACTTGAACTGGATACATGTTACATTACTTAATATGTTAGCTCCGGGATCGCTTTCTCGCAGGGAGTCGAGGAAGGGTCTCTGGGCTCTACTACTACCTGCTTGTTGTTTTATTATATGCTACTAATCTGCACTCTTCTAATGCTGCAAGACGTTGCAAGATGCTAGTCTTCGATAGGCTAGGCCTTCCCCTCTATTCTGGCATTTCTGTAGTCTAGTCCACAGATACAGCCATTCCCTTTGATACCGATGCATACTTAGCATAGTTTTGATGTAAGTCTTGGGAGTACTTTGGATGAGTACTCATGGTTGCTTTGCCACCTCTTTTCCCCTACCCGATTGTTGCGACCAGATGACGGAGCCCTGGAGCCAGCTGATCCCGCCGACTACTACTACCCCACTGGTGGAGCTTACTCATAACCCACAAGTATAGGGGATCGCAACAGTTTTCGAGGGCAGAGTATTCAACCCAAATTTATTGATTCGACACAAGGGGAGCCAAAGAATATTTGCAAGTATTAGCCATTGATTTGTCAATTCAACCACACCTGAGACTAAATATCTGCAGCAGAGTGATCAGTAGCACAGTAGTATGATAGTTTGGTAGCAGTAGCAATAATAGTAATGGTAACAGTAACGGTAGCAGCAATAGTTTTGTAGAAATTGTGACAGCAGTGGCAATAGTAGTAACTTAGCAAGAACAATATGTGAAAAACTCGTAGGCATTGGATCGATGATATTGTTGGATAATATTCATCATATAACAGTCATAATCTAGTGCAACACAGAACTAGCTCCAATTCATCAATGTAATGTAGGCATGTATTCCGTATATAGTCATATGTGCTTGCGATAAGAACTTGCATGACATCTTTTGTCCTACCCTCCCGTGGCAGCGGGGTCCATAAGGAAACTAAGGGATATTAAGGCCTCCTTTTAATAGAGAACCGAAACAAAGCATTAACACTTAGTGAATACATGAACTCCTCAAACTACGGCAATCACCAAAAAGAATCCCAATTATTGTTACCATGGGGTATGCGGATCATAACACGTAGCAGGTGCATACAACTTGCAAGATCAGATCAAGAACACAAATATATTCATGAAAACATAAAGGGTCCAGATCTGAAATCATGGCACTCGGGCCCTAGTGACAAGCATTAAGCATAGCAAAGTCGTAGCAACATCAATCTCAGAACATAGCGGATACTAGGGATCAAGCCCTAACAAAACTAACTCAATTACATGATAAATCTCATCCAACTCATCACCGTCCAGCAAGCCTATGAAGGAAGTACTCACTCCTGGCGGTGAGCATCATGAAATTGGTGATGAAGGATGGTTGATGATGACGATGCCGGAAGATCCCCCTCTCCGGAGCCCCGAACGAACTCTGGATCTGGCCTCCCGATGAAGAATAGGAGGTGGCGGCGGCTCCGTATCGTGAAATGCAATAAAACTTCCTCTCTTATTTTTTTCTTTGGGAAACTGAATTTATAGCGTTGGAATTAGGTCAGATGGAGCCACGTGGGCCCCATGAGGTACCAGGGCGTGCCTGGGGGGTGGCGTGCCCTGGTGCCTCGTGTGCACTGGGTGGCCCCCTTCTGTTGATTCTTGCGCCAATAATTTTTATATATTCCATAAAAATTCTCCAAAAAGTTTCATCCAAATCCAAGAACTTTGATTTTTTGCACAAAAACAAGACCATGGCAATTCTGCTGAAAAAAGCGTTAGTCCGGGTTAGTTCCATTCAAATCATGCAAATTAGAGTACAAAACAAGAGCAAAAGTGTTTGGAAAAGTAGATACGATGGAGACGTGTCAACTCCCCCAAGCTTAACTCATTGCTTGTCCTCAAGCAATTCAGTTGACAAACTGAAAGTGATAAGGAAAAACTTTTACAAACTCTTTTGTTCTTGTATCCATATATATGCTTAAATAGTGTCCAAGTTTTCAGCAAAGATTATAACTAACCATGCAAATGTTAACGCTTAGAAATTATATTCACTCATATCAATGGCATAATCAACTAGCGAGCAATAATAAGATATCTCAAATGCCAACACTTTGTCAAAACAATCATGATATAATATGACAACATGATATCTCGCTAGCCCTTTCTGAGACCGCAAAACATAAATGTAGAGCACCTCCAAAGTTCAAGCAGTGACTAAACATTGTAATTCATGGTAGCAGAGATCTGGTCATGATGCACACAACATTAACTATTCACAATGCATGAGAATGACAATAGTGCTCTCAGGCCTGGTGCCTGTTTGAGAAGGTGATGACTCAACAATAAAAGTAAAATAACATAAAAGTAAATAGGTAGGCCCTTCGCAGAGGGAAGCATGGATTTGCAGAGGTGCCAGAGCTCGAGGCTTAAATCAGAGACAAATATAATTTTGGGAGGTATGTCTTCCCTGTCAATCTCACGACCGAGAGTTTTCAATATCTTCCATACTAAACACATTAGCGGTGGTTCCCAAGCGGTAAAGTAAATTTTACTCCCCCTCCACCAACAATCACAAGCCATGGCTAGCCGAATCCTTGGGTGCCCTCCATACCAACAACTTTTCGGGGGAGTTTGTTTTATTATTTTACAATTTTAATAGTGGGACTGGGCATCCCAATTACCAGCCCCTCTCGTGCAAGGACAAGTGAATAAATACTCATCATGAGAATAACCCTCTTAGCATGGAAGATACTAACCGCCCCCTGTCGCTCCATGAGCAGTACGGGCGAACAAAACAGATGTTCATTTGAATATTTAGAGGTGGCACATGCAAATTTACTTAGAACGGTAGAGTAATACCGCATATAGGTAGATATAGTGGACTCATCAGGAATAACTTTGGTTTAAGGGTTTTGATGCACAAGCAGCATTCCCGCTTAGTACAAGCAAAGGCTAGCAAATAGATTGAGAAGCGACTAGCTAGAGAGCGAAAATGGTCATAATCATGCATTATGATTTATGAATAATCAACATTGAGCACTAGCATGAGTAGGATATAAGCACCATGAACATAAATATCATAGATGCTATGTTGGTTTTCAATCAACTACATGCGTGAGCATGTGCCAAGTCAAGCCACTGGAAACATTCCGATGAGGATACCATATCATCATACTACGTCACAATCATTTTAATGCATGTTGAAACTCAAGATAAATCATTATCCACTCCTAGCTACTTAAGCATGGCATGAGAAACTATAATCTCTAATTGTCGTCACAAACATGTTTACTCATAATATGCTGAATCATGGATACTGAGTTAAACATATTTACAAAAACAAAGAACAAGTTGAGTTCATACCCACTTTTCCTTGCCACAATCACTTCATCAAATCATCGTCATTATTGCCTTTCACTTGCACGACCGAATGATATGGAAATAAAAATAGTGCAAGTATGCCGTGGACTAAGCTGGAATCTGCAAGCATTTTATTTAAAGGTGAAGACAAGGTAATATGGGCTTTTTGTTAGATCAACAATAGTGCATACGAGAGCCACTCAACATTTTCATCGTTGTCTTCTCCTTATAATGACTCAACAAAAAAATTCAGAGAAACACAATGAAATATTTGTGGAGTTTTCAGTTTTTCTGAAGAAAACAAATTAGAGAAGAAAAACGAAAATGAGAAAAGGAAACTATTTACATGGGAGAACTCCCAACAAGCAAAAGAAGTAACGGGAAATCTTTTTGGGTTTTCTTTTAATACTACTACAAATTAAGCTAGAAAGAGAAACCAAAAACAAACAAGAAATATTTTTGGATTTTCTCAAAGTTTTTTCAAACACTCAAGAAGAAAGCAAGAAAATAAAACTAGCATGGGTTATACAATGAAAAAGTATGAACATCAACAACTGGAATGAAATGTGTGATCATGAATAAAATGTCGGTGGGAAATACGTACTCCCCCAAGCTTAGGCTTTTGGCCTAGCTTGGTCATCGCCATCCCTGGTCTGGATAATAATCGAAGTGGTAGCTCGTAGAGGCATTCTGAGCTGCCTCCTCAGCCAGATGGGCAGCCTCGACCGCCGCCTTGTACTCATGCACCTCGCTCTCCAATAGATAATATCTCTATCTATTCTGAAAATCAAAGAGGGCAGGAGCAGGCAAAACAACATACACAGATCGAGATTTATTAAAAACTAAGTTATATTTATATCCATGTGCATTGCGTTTCAAAAACTTGTGTTCTCGCATTGCTTCAAAGTTTAAATATTTGTAAGGTAAGAGGGGATCATCGGACATGGGCGAGACCCCTAACTTTGCAGTTATGCGGGAGGCATAAATTTCTCCATACAAATCACCATTACCAGCGTTTTGCTACAGCCTACGTGCGACAATAGCCCCAAGAATATAATACTTGCTGTCAGTCAAAGCCGTATGAATAAGACTCAGATCAGGGGCGCAAAGCGTACTGCAGTCTTGCTTACCAACAATGCATTTACCATTAAAGAGTGCAAAATACCGAATAGCAGGAAAGTGGATGCTAACTATTCTAGCCTGCGTAACTCCCCTATCCTCACCGTTGCAAAAGGTTGTTAACAAATGGCTCATAATCAGATTTTTGTGGTTCATCTAATGAACCCCAATACGGAATTTTGCATGCATCATAGAATTCTTCTAGAGACATACTATAGGATTTGTTATAGAGGTGAAATGAAACTCTAGAAGTGCTTGGGTGATATTCAAAGTGTTGGGTGAATTAATGAGTAAGGTAGTAATGTTGTGGTGGCTTATCTACAACGAAGGCGGAAAGCTCAGCGTTGTGAATATATTGATCAATTCTTCCTTGATGCCTGCACTTAGCATGAACTCGTTGCACGGCCATCTACATGATTTTGCTTTGGCACCTCGCACCAAACTTGCCCTTGGTTCAACGTAAGATTGATGTGCGGGGTCTTCACTTGATGACGCTTCAGAGGACCTCCTCCTCGAAGAACTCCTCCGGAAGATATTCATTTTCCTAAGAACAAATTTCTGAAATTTTTTGGGTCACAAAATTATATCAATAAAACTTCACAAGATGGATAGCAACTACTCATATGGATGTCTAGAGGCTATATCAAGCATTCAAACTACTTGGAACTCAAAGGATTCGACATGCAAGCTCATTTTCAGTAGCACCAAGAGCAGCTAATTATGCAAAATATAATCCACTAAAACAAAAACTAATTGGAGCAATGGAGGAGTCACATACGAAGGAGCAATCTCCCAAAACAGTTTCAGAAACGGAGCTCCGAGCAAAGATATTGAAAATTTCAGGTTTGTGAGCAAGAACACGAGAAAGAGAGCTGCCAGGAATTTTTGCTAGAGGTAAGAGACGAAGTGGGCTGAAGGAATAAGTGAGGGGTCCCTATGGGGCCCACGAGGTACATAGGCGCGCCAGGGGGGTGGCGCGTCCTGGTGCCTCGTGGGCACCTAGGGCACCCCCCTGGTATGATTTTTGTGCCAAAAATTCTTAAATATTATATAAAAATTCATATCAAAATTTTATTGCATTCTGAGCACTTTTATTTCTGGACCATTTTTTTTATTGCACAGATAATTCAGAAAACAGGATAATCATGGCATTTTATTTTATTTAGCTAAAAATAACAGAAAACAAAAAGTGGGTACAGAAGGTTGTGCTTACTAAATTCATCAACCACATGCCCCTAAAAAAGAATCCATTAATAAGGTTGATCAAGTCTTATTAACAAACCGCTTCCGAGTGACATGAAACCGAAGAATTTTCGTATAACACTAAGTTACCTCAACGGGGATATGCATCTCCCCAATAATAAGAGTTTCATATTTCTTTTTAACAGTACGAAGAGGGAGTTGAAAACTTCCAATAGTAATTGTCAAAGTTTTTCCAATAACACGAATACCATTTACTTGCAATTGTTTCTTCGGAAAGTGCACCGTATGTTTATTACCATTGATATGAAAAGTGACCTTGCTTTTGTTGCAATCAATAACAGCCCCTGCAGTATTCAAAAAGGGTCTACCAAGGATAATCGACATAATGTCATCCTCAGGCATATCAAGTATAACAAAGTCTGTTAGGATAGTAACATTTGCAACTACAACGGGCACATCCTCACAAACACCGATAGGTATGGCAGTTGATTTGTCAGCCATTTCCAATGATATTTCAGTGGGAGTGAGTTTATTCAAATCAAGTCTTTTATATAAAGAGAAAGGCATAACACTAACACCGGCTCCTAAATCACACAAAGTAGTTTTGACATAATTTCATTTAATGGAGCATGGTATAGTTGGTATTCCTGTATCTCCTAGTTTCTTAGGTACTCCATCCTTAAAAGAATAATCTGCAAGCATGGTGGAAATTTCAGCTTCAGGTATCTTTCTTTTATTTGTGATAATGTCTTTTATATATTTAGCATAAGGGGCCATCCTTAGAATATAAGTCAAACGAGTACGCAAAAAGACTGGCCTAAGCATTTCAGCAAAGCGTTCAAATTCTTCCTCATCCTTTTTCTTAGATGGTTTAGGAGGAAAGGGCATGGGTTTTTGAACCCACGGTTCTCTTTCTTTACCATGTTTTCTAGCAACGAAGTCTTTTTTATCATAACATTTATTTTTAGGAGGTGGGTTATCAAGATCAACAGCAGGTTCTATTTCAACATCATTATCAGGTTCTTTATCATTATCTGGTTGGGTATCCACATGAGCATCATCATTATTATTATCATCGGGAGGTAGTTCATTACCATATTGTGTTTCAGCATCAGAAATAGAAACATCATTACTATCCTCCAAGGGTTTTTCTACCTCGGGTTCACTAGAAGTATGCAAAGTCCTATCATTTTTCTTTTTCTTTTTAGATGGACTAGGTGCATCAACATTGATTCTTTGAGAGTCTAGTTCAATTCTTTTAGGGTGACCCTCAGGATGAAGTGGCTCCTGAGTCATTCTACCTCCTCTAGTCATTAATCTAACAGCATGATCATTCATATTGTTATTCATTTCATTAAGCAATTCACCTTGAGATTTAGCAACTTGTTCTAATTGGGTTTGAACCATAGATGCATGTTTACTTACACCTTTGACATCATTAGCAATTCTAAATAACAAGTCACTCAAACGATCAATCATATAGGCATTTCATTTTAATTGTTTCATAACATTAGCATTGAAATGATCTTGTCAAATTCATACAAGCATTGACTAGGAGGTTTTTTATAAGGAATATCACTTTCATCAAACTTTATAATAGAATTTACCTCTACTACCTGTGTTGGTTTGTCAAGACCATGTATCTCTTCAATAGGTGGTAAATTCTTAACATCTTCAGCCTTAATACCTTTTTCTTTCTGGCATTTCTTTGCTTCTTGCATATCTTCAGGACTGAGATATAAAATACCCCTCTTCTTTGGAGTGGGTTTAGGCGGTGGTTCAGGAAGTGTCCAATCATTATCATTCTTCAATATATTATTCAATAATTCCTCGGCTTGTTCAATAGTTCGTTCCCTGAAAACATAACTCGCACAACTATCTAGGTAATCCCTAGAAGCATCGGTTAGTCCATTGTAAAAGATATCAAGTATTTCATTTTTCTTAAGAGGATGATCAGGGAAAGCATTAAGTAATTGGAGAAGCCTCCCCCAAGCTTGAGGGAGATTCTCTTCTTTAATTTGCACAAAGTTAAATATTTCCTGTAGAGCAGCTTGTTTCTTATGAGCAGGAAAATATTGTTCAGAGAAGTAATAAATCATATCCTGGGGACTACGCACACAACCAGGAGCGAGAGTATTATACCATTCCTTAGCATCACCCTTTAATGAGAAAGGAAATAACTTAAGAATATAGTAATAGCGAATTTTTTCCTCATGAGCAAATAGGGTGGCTATATCATTTAATTTAGTGAGATGTGCCACAATGGTTTCAGTTTCATAACCATGGAAAGCATCAGATTCAAGCAAAGGAATTAACTCAGGATCGACAGAGAATTCATAATCCTTATCAGTAACAAATATGGGAGAGGTAGCAAACTTAGGATCATATTTCATTTTCTCCCTCATAGATTTTTCTTTCATTTCAGCAAGCAATTTTATAACTTCATGTCTGTCATTACAAGCAAGAATGGCTCTAGCCGTCTCCTTATCAAAGCAATTTTCATCAGGTGTTTCAACTCTAGTAGGAGATCTAGGCATAATAGGTGAATCATAATTCTCAAGAGTTTCGTCATTTTCAGTTTCTTTAGCTTTAGCAATTTGTTCACTAAGAAATTCACCAAGTGGCACAGCATTATCAAGCATAGTACTAGCATCACCATGAGTATCATTTATAGCAGAAGTGGTATCATAAATAACTTGCGACATATCAGAAGTAATAGCATGTGGTGGTGTTGCAAGTTTACTCAAAATAGAAGGTGAATCAAGTGTAGAGCTAGATGGCAGTTCATTATCTCCCCTCGTCTTAGAGGGAACGATCTTGGTCTTAGCATCTTTCAGATCCTTCATAGTGATCAACAGATATAAATCCAAAGTGACTCAGCAAATAAAGCTATGCTCCCCGGCAACGGCACCAGAAAAAGGTCTTGATAACCCACAAGTATAGGGGATCGCAACAGTTTTCGTGGGTAGAGTATTCAACCCAAATATATTGATTCGACACAAGGGGAGCCAAAGAATATTTGCAAGTATTAGCAGTTGAGTTGTCAATTCAACCACATCTGAGACTAAATATCTGCAGCAAAGTGATCAGTAGCACAGTAGTATGATAGTTTGGTAGTAGTAGCAATAATAGTAACGGTAACAGTAATGGTAGCAGCAATAGTTTTGTAGCAATTGTGACAACAGTGGCAATAGTAGTAACTTAGCAAGAACAATATGTGAAAAACTCGTAGGCATTGGATCGGTGATATTGTTGGATAATATTCATCATATAACAGTCATAACCTAGGGCGACACAGAACTAGCTCCAATTCATCAATGTAATGTAGGCATGTATTCTGTATATAGTCATACCACTACAACAAAAACATCCAATAGACACGCCCAATTTCATACCTAGCGACGTGTTACTTCATCTCTAGCCAACTATAGAGTCGTTTTAGTAAAGCGTTCTTGGAGCGTCTCCCCACGGACCGTCTCAAACAGATAGACACGGTTACCAAGCGTGTCTTACATGGCATGAGACACTTTCTAGGGACGTTCAAAATCGTGTCTACATGTAAAGACGTTGTGTTAGGCATGCTCAAAAATCGTGTCTACATGTAGAGACGTTATGTTAGGCATGCTCATATTATGTCTCTACTCATAGACACGTTTCATTCGCCTCTTATACTCGCCTCTAAATATACATAAGAATATTTATACAGATGGAATATTTTACTTCAAATATTATTTCATTAATTTCGACTTTGTCTCATCGTTTGAAATACAATTATTTTTAATGTCATGGTTGCAGATGCAAATTGGTCAAATAATATTGTGATAGGAAGGCATCAGTCCACGTCATAGATTGCATTTGCAAACATTGGCAACCTCAGTAACAATATCCAATGCATTAATTAGCAGGAACAATCTCTCCACTGAAAGTACTTGGAGTTCAGAGCTGAATAATATCAAACATTCATTTGAAACATGCGATGATGCAAATAAATAAGAAAAGATACTATAGACTGGAACTATTTATCTCTAGGAAGCTAAAATCTATACATAATCCAGAATATTTGTTTATTCAAAGATAGATTCATCAACTAGTCCTGACTCCTCCAGTGCACTCCATTTTCAAATCCTCAACTACCCAGCCACTCCTAGCTCCTTTAATGCACTCACTTTTCAAATCCTCACTGCCCTGAAAAGGAGAATGAACAACATTTACATGAACATATGTTTATAAAGAAGTGCAAGATAAGAGATTCTTTGATGAAATTATAAGAAATGTATCATACCAATGATTTGCGGTTGTGCTGGAGGGGTTGTCTTAACTATTTTTACCTAAAAAAAGAAAGATTCTTTATAAGTAACATATCACACATGTGCAGATTGGAGCATACAAAATGCTTGAATGGAAACATACTTACATAATGTTAGAAAACTAATTTTGGCTCCAGTATGAGAGTGAGAGGATGAGATAATCACCACGTGTGAATCCTGACACCACATTTCAACTAGAGGCTCTCACTAATGCTCATTAACAACTAATGGAACATTACTGATAATTTCCTGGAGAGACCTCTCTTTGCGTTTGAAATATTTTTTTCTTCAAGCGAGATTTGTACGCTCTCCATCTTTTGCAAACAGTCATTAGGACCCAATCTCGTGTAAGCTGCTTTGCCTCAGATGGATAGAAAAATTTCTCCTTCAACAAAGTAAATTTAATTGTTTACATGTGAAATGACAATAAAGATGTATGTGATGACACGTCAAAGAAATATGTATGTGATGATGTTTCTTAAAAATCACCTCCACATCCTTGATCATGTTGTTCTTTCTTTGCACAAATAATTCATTGTCCCATCTTGGAATGTTTAGTGGTGCAAATGTGGAGTTCTCTGCAAGGTCACTAAGATAGCTGCTAAGAATGGAAGCAGACCTTTCATTTGGAACACCTTTTTCATTCGTCTCCACAATTATCTTTCCTCCAGCTACCTGGGATAAATTCTTCAGCCGAAATTCCCCTACAATCTGCCACGTCTCACCATTTGGCCCTGCAAGCATGAATATCCCAACAACTCTAAAACCAGCGATAATAAAAACCTCATTCTAAAGCTATATTATCAATCTCCGGAGGACCTTGCAGATTTTCTTCACCAAGCTGCACATGTTCTGCATCATGCATTGAAAGGTTCAAGTCCCGAAGTCGTCTTGGTATCCTCGCCATTGTTAATCTGCCAAAGTAACACAAACTATAGACCTGAACCAAAAGTTCAGTGCGGCATGGCATGTACAGAGAGAAAATGCCTTAGTCTGGAGCTATTCACATGATCAAAATGACATTTTGTAACTTCCTCAAGCGAATTCACATTTTCCCTACTCAAATAAGTCAAAATATCATACATATTGCAACAGAAAAAAAAATAGGAGTACAGACAGACTTAAGTTTTATTTTCCTTTTTTTACGGAATGAATGAGTAAGTTAAGGCTTACTACTGCAAGTTAGTGTCAAACGAAGTGGACAAAAAGAGGACAATAAAGTTATCTAACACAACCATAAGAAGGAATCCTAAATTAGTGCTCTAATAATTAACCAGTCATCTAGTAGCTAGCATGAAACTAATTCGTACATTTAACTGAATTCTTCTCACTATTTATAGATCCAACGATGAAAACGAGAAAATTACTAGAATAGACTCAATGTTGACGGAAAAAAATGCTTTTCATTGTGTATTTGTTTCTCTTCTTCTTCGACACCATCTGCATCTTCATCCTCACAGCCTCGACGGCCTCTGCCTTGCCTCACCAGCCAATGGCCACTGTGTGCCGCTCTCTGCTCTCTGCTCGCTTATTGTTGCTGTAATCGTGCCCTGTCGCTGTGCTGCCTCCATGCATGATAAGAGCGGATATAATAGCTAGCAATTTTCCTTATGCGCAAATCATTCAGTTAAGTCACCGGCAATCAGGCCGACGGCTCATTGACCATGAATAATTAATTAAATATCAATCAGGCATAAACAGGCATGGTGCCCAGCTTAGCTCAAATCACAAATACGTAGTATACTAGCATTTACCAACGCATCTACTAGTTGCAGCAAATTAGGTGTGGCAGCCGCCAAGCCATGCCAGATTGCTGGCTCGGCCCCTGCTCCTATCCCATTTTCAAAGTTTGCTAACAGAATTGATTAGAAGTGATATAAAACTACTACTTGTGCATGCAATCTGTGATGGATAACCTGTGATTGAGTGTTTTGTGTTACTAGTAACTATGCGTGCTGTAGCTTAATGTGTGTAAATAGTTACTCTGCTCCTACCATGGAGCAGAGCTCCTGCAGTTTGCAAAACCAGATAGCAAAACCTTTACACCGATTAAGCCACAAGAAATCAAATTACGCCATGAGTTTGAGATCAAAGAATTTGAGTCTGGACCAAGACTTTAGAGAGTACAGCAGGACCAATACGAACCTGGGGCGCAGCTTCCCTAGGCAGGATGGCTGTACTTCCGTGCTTGCTCTGCTTAATCCACCTGTAGGTTGAAGTCAAAGTTGCTCGTTGCAGAAGACGATTCCTCCGACCGTCCCGCCCAATCGTCGTCGTTGGCCCCGATGCAGACGCCGGCCGGCCTCTCTCCCCCAACCTCCACGGCCTCCAATCGCCCGCCCGCCCGCTGAGTCTCCGTCAGACCGCCCACCAAGCCAATCGATCCATGTTCATCTGATTGAGGAGATGCACATCAGCGGCCAGAGGGTTGGAGGGATCCCATTAGATGGATTGGGATGGATTAGGCGGTGGAAGAAGAGGAGAAGTGGAGAGATGGCAGCGTGGGTGAGGAGAAGTGGAGAGAGGGCGGCGTGGCGGAGTGTATTACGGAGATTTTTTTTTTTTCAATAATAAGAGCGCTAGCGCGCTATTTCTTGGCGGCAAATGGAAAATAGGAGCGCCAAATGCTAAAATAATTACCTCCCAACAAAATACCGGAAACTTAGTTTGGAAAAGACATATTTATTTATGTTATATACACAACCAAACATAAAAGAGCCAGTGGTCACTTGATCGATTATTATTTTTTGCATAAACTGTGAAGTGTTTTTTTTCTAAAAAAATAGAATTCCATTGTATCATATTGTGCAATGCGATTCATGTGCATAAGGGCATCTAATCAAACATTGTACTTGTCCGCAACGATATGGTTGTCGGTCATCCACGCATACATGTGGTAGCCCTGAACTGCCGCACCTCCGTCGCCGTCACGAGGCTTGAACAACAGGTCAAGCATTCTTGGGCAAGATACCCTTCAGCAATTGAACCTTCAATATACCCCGCATCGCTAGCAATGGGCCGGCCCATTATACCAGAGCTAGTCAGCCGGTTTTGGGAACATTCTAGAAGGTTCCCTGAACCATTTTTTGCCCTTTTTGACCGGTTTTCCAGTTTCTTCTTGGGTTTTTTTCTTTTTGTTTTTTTTTTCATTTTTTTGTTTCTTTTCCTTTTTGCACTTTTCTGTTTGTTTTTTCATTTTTTCGTTTCTTCTGAAAATTGTTCGGAAAGTTCAAAATTTGTTCGTCTTTCTAAAAAACATGAAAAAACTCAAAAAATGTTCGTGCTTTCAAAAAATTTCCATAAATTCAAAAAATGTTCGCATTTTTCAAAAATTGTTTGGGAATTTTAAAAAATGTTCCTCTTTTACAAAAATTGTTTGGAATGTTTTTGTTCAAAATTTTCACAACTTTTCAAAAATGTTTCTGCTATAAAAAAACTGTTCACAAATTGTAAAATTTGTTCATGTTTTCATTTTTTCAGGACTTTCAAAAATTGTTCATAAGTTTTAAAAATCATGTTTGCTAATTTTGTTAAGGAATTTCAAAATATGTTCACGTTTCCAAATTTTGTTCTGGAATTTGGAAAAATATCATTTTCAAAAATGTTCACACATTTAAATTGTTCACAAAACCAAATGTTCATGTTTTCAAAATTTGTTCAAAAATTCAAACAATCTTTGGGAATTTAAAAAATGTTCCCGCCTTTAACATTTGTTCACAAATTTGGATAATATTCATGTTTATAAGTTTTATAAAAAAAAAATTCGGGGGAATTTCAGAAGATGTTTGCTTTTTCGAATTTTTGTTCTCAAAATAAAAAAAATGTTCATGAATTTAAAAAAAGTTTTTGCTTTCCATTTTTGTTCAGAATTCAATAAATGTTCATATTTTGAAAATTTGTTTGTTAATTAAAATAATGTTCACGTTTTGAATATATTGTTCGTAAATTCAAATAAATAGGTTTTCAATTTTTTTTCTGTTTTTTCAATTTTTGTTCATAATTTCAAGAATGTTTGTGTTTTCAAATTTGTTCCTTTTTTTTAAATGTTTGAGATTCCCAAAAAATGTTGTGTTTACACCAAATGTAAGTGTTTTGAAAATTTGTTCAGAAATCTCAAAAAGAAAATCAGGTTTTAAATTTTAAATTAGTTCATATAAACCAGGCTGCCATTTTGGACACCCAATTATAGGAATTACGGTGGCTATCGACATTGATCGCTTGTAGTAGGTCTTCCGTTCGAGTCCTCTCACAAATGTTAGTTTTAGGGAATTGTTGCTTTTATTTCGCCGCTGTCGTTTGTTTCTTTATTTATAGCACTGTAAATCTAGCACGATTATTTTTCTGGCGTAGCGGCTAGCACAGCACGCTACTTGCCACGAGGTTGTGGGATCGAATCACACAGAGAGCACGCTCCATATCTATTCCTTTTTTTTTATCTCGCGAACGTGATGCCTCTGCCTGCCACTGCAAATGGGCAGGCCGTTAAGCTGCCCCTGTGTGAAATGACGACCTTTTGCCGCAACGAGCGGCATATAGGAGGTCCCGATGAGCAGCTCAGGACGTGGCGGCGGATAAGGAGAAGGAGGGCGCGCGCTGAGTTCGGTTCGTGGGCTCCTTTTACTGCACAAACGAGCCAGTTAATTTCCAATTTCTGCACATTCTTTACATGGTTTTATTATTTATTTGTTAAACTCTTTTTTTTATCCTAAAACGTCTCAAAAATCGTCTCTATCTATTTACACATGTAAAAACTAATAAATGGGATATACCATAAAAACAAGATTTGTGACGTTGTATACATCGTCTCAAGAAGCGTGTCTACATACTATATGCTTCCTAGTATAGGGATGAATATAAAAACGTCTTAGAAAAAGCGAGTCTACTGACTGTTTTCGTTGTAGTGTACGTGCTTGCGATAAGAACTTGCATGACATCTTTTGTCCTACCCTCTCATAGCAGCGGGGTCCATAAGGAAACTAAGGGATATTAAGGCCTCCTTTTAATAGAGAACCGGAACAAAGCATTAACACTTAGTGAATACATGAACTCCTCAAACTACGGCAATCACCGGCAAGAATCCCAATTATTGTCACCTTGGGGTATGCGGATCATAACACGTAGCAGGTGCATACAACTTGCAAGATCGGATCAAGAACACAAATATATTCATGAAAACATAAAGGGTTCAGATCTGAAATCATGTCACTCGGGCCCTAGTGACAAGCATTAAGCATAGCAAAGTCATCGCAACATCAATCTCAGAACATAGTAGATACTAGGGATCAAGCCCTAACAAAACTAACTTGATTACATGATACATCTCATCCAACTCATCACAGTCCAGCAAGCCTACGAAGGAATTACTCACTCCCAGCGGTGAGCATCATGAAATTGTTGATGAAGGATAGTTGATGATGACGATGCCGGAAGATCCCCCTCTCCGGAGCCCCGAACGGACTCCCAATCTGGCCTCCCGATGAAGAATAGGAGGTGGCGGCAGCTCCATATCGTGAAACGCAAAACTTCCTCTCTTATTTTTTTTTTCTTCGGGAAACTGAATTTATAGCGTTGGAATTAGATCAGACGGAGCCACATGGGCCCCACAAGGTACCAGGGCGTGCCTGGGGGCTGCGCGCCCTGGTGCATCGTGGGCACTGGGTGGCCCCCCTTCTGTTGATTCTTGTGCCAATAATTTTTATATATTCCATAAAAATTCTCCAAAAAGTTTCATCCAAATCTAAGAACTTTGATTTTCTGCACAAAAACAACACCATGGCGATTCTGCTGAAAACAGCGTCAGTCCGGTTTAGTTCCATTCAAATCATGCAAATTAGAGTCCAAAACAAGAGCAAAAGTGTTTGGAAAAGTAGATACGACGGAGACGTATCACTTACTACTACATGGAGATTGACGACCAGGAGTAGATAGGAGGCTCCCAGGCAGGAGGCCTGCGCCTTTTCGATCTAATTGTCATTGTTTTGCTCAGCTTTCTTAAGGCTTCCTTGTCTAACTATGTCTGTACTCAGATGCTAATGCTTCCGCTGACTCTTGTGTAACTCGAGCTTATGTATTCGAGCCCTCGAGGCCCCTGGCTTGTAATATAAGCTTGTATTATTTTATTTTGTGTCTAGAGTTGTGTTGTGATATCTTCCCATGAGCCTCTGGGCTTGATCGTGCACATTTGCATGTATGATTAGTGCACGGTCGAGTCAGGGGCGTCACAAGTTGGTATCAAAGCCGACTGCCTATAGGAACCCCCTTTCCAACTCCTTGGTCGAAGTTCAGTCTAGTCTCCAAAAACTATTTTACTAACATGGTTGTGTGGCTTACGGGCCCACATCGCCAATGGATGGGATTAGGATCTTTTATTCCTTTCCTTTACTCTGGGATTCTGCTCTCTCTTATTTTTGGGTTAAAGATTTTACTAACTCTAACTCTAGGTTCTCGTGATCACATCCATCCGGAGATTTGAATTAACTTTTCTTTGAATTATGGGCCAGGTTCTGCTTCACAGTGTTCATGGACCCCAGGATCCTTTTATCGAGGGCACCTTGCATTGTCACTTGCAGATTCCTCGCTCCGGTAGTTTTCTCCGACGTGATGTAGCCTTTGCTATGACTCGTTGTTGTATCTCTCCACCGCGTGCTGTGTGCCGCCTAGTGTGTCTAGTTGCGAGTGTTTCCGAACTCGTGCTGTCCATTTGTATCCAACTCTGTGCATAGATTTGTATGTATTTAATGACTACTAATATGTATCTAATGCACTTCTTGTTCATTGCTCATGTTACATCATGATTGATTCATTACACATGCAGTTGTTCTTGCTAAACTGCCCCTATTGTTTTAGCAGGATGGCTAACGATCCTCCACCTCCACCCTATATTGCTGCAATGATGCAGCAGTTTGAACTGAATCGTCAGTTAATGACTGGGGTAATGACCCAGTTTCCAAACCAGACTGCTCATCAACCGCCTGCCCCAATAACACTGCAAGAATTCGTGCGCCCCAATCCATCCACCTTCTGCAACTCAACTGATCCAATGGATGCTGATGATTGGCTCCGTGACATCGCTTTTCAGATGGAGTCTGCTTATGTTGCCCCTACCAGTTACGTCACCTATGCAACGTATCATCTGAGGAGTTTAGCTGCTCAATGGTTGGAAAACCACAAGCGTATGCTGTCTGCTGGGACAACCACCACCTGGATAGAATTTCAGTCAGCCTTCCGTGCACGACACATTCCTCAAGGTCTGATGGACCAGAAGAAGAAGGAATTCTGCAAACTCACACAGGGCAAGATGACTATTGATGAATATCAGAGGAAATTTCTTGATTTATCCCGCTATGCTGAAGATGACGTCTGCACTGACGCACGCAAGCAGGAGAAATTCCATGAAGGACTGCGACCTGATATAAAGCTCGCACTTGTTGTCCATGATTGTGCAGACTTTGCAATGCTTGTCAGCCAAGCTTTCTGAGCTGAAACTGGTCTGACTGAGTACCAGGAGTCGCTCAAGCATACTCGTGATGCTGGCTCATCCTCAGGACAGCCTGCTCTGAAATGTCGAGTCTGGATCCCGCACAATGTTTTTCACTGACCTGCTCCAACACCAAGGCCATCTTATGTCGCACCTCGTCTGCCTCCGCCGTCGAGACAGCTAACGATTCAGGGTGGACAGCTCAATGCTATGGCTCCTCCTCATAATGATGGTTTATGCCGCAAGTGTGGATAGCCAGGGCACCTTACTAACAACTGTCACCCGGATCAGCTGCAGAATGCATCACGTCCTCCTGTTGGCCGTAAGAAAGGCCGTCGAAACCATCGCAATAGAAGTTGTAGTACCAGGCCACCAGCTCTGAGTTGTGTTCAAGTCACCCATGTCAAGATTGAAGAAGCTCATGAGGCCCCAAAAATCGTGATGGGTACCCTTCGCGTTAATTCAGTGCCAGCCTCTGTTCTCTTTGATTCAGGAGCATCGCATGCCTTTGTGTCCCGACAATTTGCTTAGTTACATGAGTTGGACATGGAAAAATTACCCACACCTTTAGCAGTTCAATCTTCGGGATCCAAGTGGCAAACCACAATGGTAAGCCCTCGCAACCAAATCATAATTGGAGGACTACTTTTTTTGGCTTCTCTCACTATGCTCGGACCTTCCTACATAGACATCATTCTTGGTATGGAATGGTTGTCAGTCTATAACACTTTGATCAACTGTGCCGCCAAGACAGTCCAGCTCACGCACCCTTCTGGCCAGGTGATCAACTACTCAGCCCAATTAATCCAGAATGCCGAGAGCCAGATATATGCTCTGAATGCATTGAATGCTTCGCCTCTTCAAGGAATAGAGAATGTTCCAGTCGTTCATGAATTTCAAGATGGTTTTCCAAGAGAACTTCCAGGAATACCCCCTGCTAGAGCTATCAAATTTGTCATAGACTTGAAACTAGGCACCACTCATATTGCCAAGCGCCCATACAAGATGCCGCCGCATGAACTCCTTGAGCTTAAGGAGGAAATTGACAAGTCACTTCGTAAGGGTTTTATTCGCCATAGTTCTTCTCCTTGGGGAGCACCTTTTCTCTTTGTTAAGAAGAAGGATGGAATGAATCGGTTGGTTCAAGATTATCGACCTATCAACCAAGCAACAATTCAGAACAAGAATTCGCTTCCTCGGATCAATGACTTGTATGATCAACTTGCTGGTTCCTCAGTATTCTCTAAACTTGATTTGAGGTTGGGATACCACCAGATCAGAGTTCATGAAGAAGACATTCCGAGGACACCCTTTCGTTACTCGCTATGGTTCTTACGAGTACACTGTCATGTCCTTTGGCTTAACCAATGCTCCAGCATCCTTCTCTCGACTGATGAACTACATCTTCATGGATTACCTCGACAAATTCGTCGTGGTTTATCTGGATGATATCCTTGTATATTCGAAGAATGAAGAAGAACATGCTGAACATCTTTGGCTTGTACTAGAGAAGCTGCATGAACATCAACTATATGCCAAGTATTTGAAGTGTGAGTTCTGGTTATCTGAAGTGACATATCTCGGCCATGTGATTTCCAAAGATGGCATTGCTGTTAACCCAGAACGAGTCCAGGCTATTCTTGAATGGACTCCCCCGAAGAATGTCAAGCAAGTCAGAAGTTTTCTCGGACGCGCCAGCTATTGCCGCCGTTTTGTCGAGAACTTCTCCAAGATTGCCAAGTCTTTGACTGATTTGCTTCACAAGGGCATTAAGTTTGAGTGGACAGACAAGTGTCAAGAAAGTTTTCAGACACTCAAAGACAAGCTGACATCTGCCCCAGTGCTTGCTCCTCCAGATTCTCGCAAGGACTTCGTGATTTATTGTGATGCATCCCGTCAAGGATTAGGCTGTGTCCTCATGCAAGAGCGCAAGGTGATTGCTTATGGCTCTCGACAGTTGCGTCCTCATGAAGAGAACTATCCAACACATGATCTCGAACTTGCAGCAGTTATTTATGCATTGAAGTTATGGCGATGTTACCTACTTGGTAATCGTTGCGAGATCTACACGGATCATCAAAGTCTGAAGTACTTTTTCACCCAGCCATCTCTGAACCTCCGTCAGCAAAGATGGATGGAGGCCGTTACAGACTATGACTTGGGTATTTCTTATACCCCTGGCAAGGCTAATGTAACGGTTAATGCCTTGAGCCATAAATCCTATTATTGTGAACTTCAAGTTCAGCTATAGCAGCCACTCCTGTATGAAGAGCTTCGAAAGCTGAACATCGAGATAGTTCCTCGAGGATATCTGAATACCTTGGTTGTTGAACCAGATCTCGGGCACAACATCAAGACAAGGTAGAAGTATGATTCCGAAGTCAAGAAGATCAAGAGTTATCTCTCCAAAGGAAATTCATCGTTCTTCACTGTTGATGATGATGGTGCCTTTTTCTTCAAAGGTCGCCTAGTGGTCCCCAGAAAGCAAAATCTGGACTCACGCTCGGATGTCATGAAAGAAGAACATGACACACCTTTGTCTATTCATCCGGGTAGTACCAAGATGTACCAATACATTCGTCAGCAGTACTGGTGGCCTGATAGGAAGCGAGACATTGCTCACTATGTTGCAGAGTGTGACGTTTGCCGCCGCATCAAAGCAGAACATCAAAGACCTGTTAGAACTCTGCAACCACTTGCTATTCCCGAATGGAAATGGGACAAAGTTGAAATGGATTTCATTACTAGATTTCCCAGATCACAGAAGGGTCATAATGCTATTCTCATCGTCATTGACTGATTCTCAAAGGTTGCTCATTTTCTGCCAGTCAAGGAGACAATCACTGCTAGTCAGTTAGCAGACTTGTATGTTTCCAGAATTGTGTCACTCCACGGTGTACCGTTGGAGATCAATTCAGACCGTGGCAACCTCTTTACCTCAAGGTTCTGGGAAAGTTTCCAAGAAGCTATGGGAACTCATCTGTCCTTTAGCACCACTTTTCATCCCCAGTCCCAGGGTCAAGTTGAACGAGTCAACCAAGTGCTTGAAGATATGCTTCACGCATGTGTCATCTCCTTTGGCAAGAAATGGAGGAATCTCTCCCATATGCTGAATTCTCTTACAACAATAGCTATCAAGCTAGTCTGAAGATGGCACCATTTGAAGTTCTTTATGGACGTAAGTGCCGAACTCCTTTGAATTGGTCAGAAACTGGGGAACAACAACTCTTCTGTCCGGATATTATCCAACATGTTGAAGAGCAAGTCCATATCATTCATGAACATCTGAAGACTGCTCAGTCTCATCAGAAGAGCAATTATGACAGTAAACACAAGGTAATGGTCTATCAACCTGGTGAACAGGCTTATCTTCGTGTCACCCCGATGAAGGGCACTCACCGCTTCGGAATCAAGGGCAAGTTAGCTCCTCGCTACATTGGCCCATTCCATATTCTCGCAAGACGTGGAGAAGTGGCATATCAGTTGGAACTACCGCCGAACCTTTCTCAGGTTAACGATGTTTTCCATGTGTCGCAACTCCGTCGCTGCTTTAAGGATCCGATCCGAGCAGTGGATCATGAAGTTCTTGAACTGCTGGATGACCTGTCTTATAAGGAGCATCCGATCCGTATTCTTGCCGATCCGTGTTCTTGAACTGCTGAACGTCGAACCCGTCAGAAGGCAATCAAGTTCCTTAAAGTTCAGTGGTCGAATCACTCTAGAGATGAAGCCACATGGGAACGCGAGGATCATCTTCGTGAAGAATACCCTGATCTTTCCCATCTACCTCTTAATTCTCTGGACGAGAATTTATTTTAGAGGAGGAGAATTGTAACACCCCTGTAATTATGCTACAGTAAACCCCTGTAAATTATGCCAAGTCATCTAGTTTTGCAATGGCACTTGTCACTTGGCTTCAGAACAAATTCAAATTCAAAAATTCAAATGGCAAGTGAAAATAAAAGTTGATCAAATTTGAAAAAAAAATAGTTCATAATATTGCAAATAATTCCAAAGCAATTATAAAAATAAAATCAACATTATTTGAATTCCAATTTGACCCCAACATCCAAAAATAGTGACCAAAATTCTGACACCCTGGCTCATAGAACCGGAATGCCAGTGTTCCCAGCCCAGAGATCATTGTCTTCTGGAAACACTCAACATCTTGGCAACAGAAACATAGCTGACTTTTATTGATAATAAAGAGTACAAGCTTACAAGATCCTCGAGGCCAGAGCACAACAAGTGCTATACAGTATGTACATTATTTACCAAACATGATGGGCCTCGGCATAACTTAGCGATACTACAGCGGAAAGCTAAAGCGTAGCGGAATATGGCAGCAACTCCATCCACAGGGACACTGCTGTGGACACATCCTAGGCATTATAACACGAACCTCCAAGACCTGCGTCTTAGTCTTCTCTTGCATCTGGCATGATACGCCAGGTGAGTACTTTGAATGTACTCGCAAGCACATGACAACCAAATAATGCAGCAAGTAATAGCATGGCAATAAACATGTTGAGTCTTAAAGGCTGAGATCACGGTCATCAACTTACTCATATCCGGGTTGGTTTACAACCCACGGAGTACTCCACCTCACTGAGTACTTCCGCACATAAGACAAGTTCTTTCATCAGTATCATTATTACGGTTGATCTCCTACAGAGGTCTGGACGGGCTGTCCAATTCCGTGGACACGGCTATTCGAATAGATTTAACACTCTGCAGAGGTTGTACACTTTACCCACACCACGGAACTCATGGCCTCGTACTCCCATTCGGGTGGACCAACGATGTTCCGACGAAACCTGTCTGACCCGTGACTCTTCCATCGTACCACCGGCCATCACACTCCCTCTTGGAGTCAAGCCCTGGGTGGCCCCGTGTCCTCAAGACACCTGCCACCGTCGTGGCCAAACTAACTGTCCCAAACGGGGACGCCGGCAAATAACTCAACTGGGCTCACAGAGTTATCGTCGTCTACCTGATCAGGGTAGCACGCACGCATAACCCTCCCTCTTTGGAGGTACCGGTGAAAGAGCACGCAGCCAGCCCAAGTCAAGGCCGTCCCATACTGGCAAATGTGGCTGCACGTTTTAACCCGGACAGGTGACTCTCGATCAACCAACTAAGTTTCGTTAAACATTCAGCAGGTTATCAACTCATGTTAACTTAGTTGGTCATCTTAGTCATCTATTAATTTACTTGGAATTATTTGGGGTTAAATTTAATATGCAAAATGCATATGAAAATGCAATGCTATGACATGCTTCAAAACATGGTTATCCTGGCTTGCCTTGGTCTGCTGAGTTGTTCAAAAACTCTAGTTCTTCAACTCCAAGGTTTTCACCTTCTGAAAATAATCCAAAAACAGCAAGGAAATATATCAAACAACACTGTTTAATGTTCCAGAAATTCTGTGAGTAAGATAAAAATATGAAATTTGGTGGAAAAATAGAGCATTGAGGTGTGGACCCAATGCAAAAAGAATTATTTGGATTGGACCTTTCTGTTAAAAGTTATTAATAGTCAAAGGTCTCTGTTTAAATTAATTTAACTAAAAAGCAAATTTTAAAAACAGAACAGACAGACTGGGCCGGCCCAAGTCCACAGTGCACCGGCCCAGGGCCTACTTACCCCTTCGTTTCAAACGAAACAGAGGAGGAAGAAGGGGCCGAGGGGGAGGCGGGACTCCGGCGAGCCTAGCCGGCGTTTCCGTCGACGGGAGGGGCTGGGGATGGTCGGGATGGGTCGGCCGTCGAGCGGCGGTCCGCCCCGTACCCGCAGAGTCGTCGGAGGTGGACGAACGGCGAGGTGCTTCCCTTCTCTGGCGGACTACAGTTCGGGTGGCCGACGAGCTCGATGATTCCGGCACTAATTGGCTCGGGGAAGAGGTCAGGGAGCACTACGGAGCTCATTGAGCTTGCTGGTGTTCTTGGTTGGGGCGGAGGTGGGCTAGAACGAGGAGGAGGCAGAGAGGGGCGGGCGGCGGAGCTCGGCTCGAGCTCGGGGCCAGAGGCCTCCGTGCCTCAATTCCGGCTGTCAGGAGAGGCTTGGGTGAAGGAGGAGAGGGGTGAGGTGCTCTGGAGGGGTTGGGGGGCTTTAAATAGGCGGGGGAGGAGGAGCGGGGATCGCTCCCGAAGCTCGGCGAAGCAACCATGGCGACTATAGCTCGTACGCCGCGCTGCCATGGCTCGACGCGGCGACGAGACCGGAGCGGCCAGGGGCATTAAATGCCGAAGCGACGAGGCGGGGGCTAGGCGACGCGCCGCGCGGCCACTGTGCCTCCACGGGCAGAACAGGGCGGCGGAGACACGGTGGCCGTCCAGGGCATCTCCGGCGCAGGTGAGGGCTCCAGCTGGTCCACGCGTCCATGGGGAAGGTAGTCGGCATGTCTGGACAGCGCCACGCTGCGCGAGTCGTCGTTTCGAACATGACCCGAGCCTGGGCGCGTCATAGAGCGCGGCGACAGCATGCCACGCCCGTGCTCACCACGCCAGGACATGTCCCGTGGCCACGTTGGCCTGGCCAAAGTTGTCTGAGGCGTCGTCCCTCGAAGGATCATGTCACCTGTGCAATTGGTTTGGCTAGAAGTGGTCTGAGAGGAGAGGTTTCATCAACAACAGTTGCTGACAGAAATATTGGGGAGGTTCTGGAGGAGAGGAGAGGATGAGATGAGGCCAAGAGAGATGTCTGGAGAGAGTTTGGTTGAATGAACGACAAGCTGACCAAGTTTGAGCTCATTTGGTTGAAGTTTGAGGGTAGCTCATGTGAAATGCACAAAACTGGCCTGAATCTGCAAATGGAAGTACTGATCAAAAGATAATTCTTGGAGAGCTGAAAATTTGTGGGGAGTGCTCATTTGGTGTTGTCTCATCGCTGTAAAAATTTGGTAGCAATTGGACAAACCAAAAATGCACTTCCTTCACAATGGCTGGTTCTGGACAGAGAGGAAAATGGATTTTTAAGCAAAATATTTGAACATGACCAAGGAATGTTTTTGAAGATTTGGTGGAGATATGGTCCAAGGAATTTTTCGGAATTAATTGAGAAGTTTAGGAGCATCTAAACTGTAGGTTGCTTCACAACCTATGCCAATGCCCTAATTTCCCAATTAAAAGAAAAGATCTTTTGAAAATGATTTGAATGGAAATTTGAGTACTTGAGGTTCCTGGCAAAACATTTGCAAGATGATGAGGCTAGGAACCACTTGGCAAAGATTCAAAAATGACCAAGTCCATGTGAAAGAATTTGAAATCCATTCAAATTCAAATAAAGTCAAGTCAAATTTTGAAAAGAAAAAGTTGGCAAAAATCAGGGTGTCACAAACCTACCCCCCTTAGAATGAATCTCGTCCTCGAGATTCGGTTGCTCAGGGAACAAATAGGAATAGGCAGATCTTAGGAAGTCTTCTCTCTCCCAAGTAGCCTCTTCTCCCGTGTGGTGTTCCCACAGCACCTTATAGAACCTTATTGTCTTGCTTCTCGTGATTCTCTCCATCACATCCAAGATCTTAACTGGCTTTTCCTCGTAGGTCAGGTCCTTTGCCAATTCTAATTCACTCATGTCTGCTTGTTTAGCTGGGGGTGCAATGCATTTTCTTAGCTGTGAGATGTGAAACACATCATGCACATCTGACAGTGCTGGTGGCAGCTCTAGCTGATAAGCAACTCTCCCTTTCCTAGCAGTCACTAGGAAAGGACCAATATATCTCGGGGCTAACTTCCCTCGGATTCCAAACCTTTTTACTCCCTTCATAGGAGTCACCCTTAGATAAGCATAATCTCCTGGTTCAAAGGTTACTTCCCGATGCTTCGGGTCGTAATAGCTCTTTTGGCGTGATTTGGCGGCTCGCAAGCGCTCTTGTATGTCCTTGACCTGTCTTTCTGCGTTGAGCATCAAGTCTGTCCCAAAGATATGACTGTCTCCTGTCTGAGACCAGTTCAGTGGTGTGCGGCACTTCCGTCCGTACAAAGCCTCGAAAGGCGACATCTTGAGACTGGCTTGGTAACTGTTGTTGTAGGAGAATTCTGCGTATGGCAGACTATCCTCCCACTTGGGTCCATGAGAAAGTGCACATGACCGAAGCATATCTTCCAATATTTGATTTACTCGCTCGGTCTGTCCATCTGTTTGAGGATGATACGCTGTGCTGTGCTTTAGCACAGTGCCCAAAGCTTGATGTAGCCGATACCAGAATGCTGAGGTAAAGAGGGAACCTCTATCTGAAGTGATAGTCTTAGGTACCCCATGCAGACTTACGATCCGGGACATATATAGCTGTGCCAGCTGATTGGCCTTGTAAGTGGTCTTCACGGGGATGAATTGAGCCACTTTTGTAAGTGTGTCCACTATGACCCAGATTGCGTCATTACCTTTTGTGGATCTTCAATTGGTGATATCCCGTCCGAAGATCAATCTTTGAAAATACCCGGGCTCCACTTAATTGATCAAATAGATCATCAATTCGCGGCAGTGGGTACTTATTCTTGATAGTTACCTCATTGAGCTGTCGATAGTCTACGCACATCCGTAGACTCCCATCTTTCTTCTTCACAAACAGTACTGGTGATCCCCATGGTGAAATGCTGGGACGAATGTATCCCTTCTGAAGCAACTCGTCTAGCTGCTTTTTCAACTCGGCCAGCTCCGGACCTGGCATTCGATAATACTTCTTGTATATGGGGGCTGTGCCAGGAACTATTTCAATGGCAAACTCAAGTTCTCTATCTGGCGGCATTCCTGGTAATTCCTCCGGAAACTCACATACCACCGGAATCAAGTTTATATCAGTGGCAGTGGTGTGATATGCTGAGCCTTTTCTAGTTATCATTTGACTGGCTAGGAATTGGATCATCTGTCCAGCGGGGTTTACCAATGTTACTGTTCTGGTGGCACAGTTAATGCACACCTGGTGCGGGGTTAACCAATCCATTCCCAGAATTATATCCAATCCTGGGGAATCGATAGCAACCAAGGTGGCTGGAAATTGTACTCCATGAATGGAGATTTCTAGGCCCCTATATACAATATTGGTTCTGAGCATGGAACCAGGGGATTGTATCACCATGATTTTGTCCAAAACCGATGGGGAAAGATTATGCGAGTTGGCAACACTCCGAGAAATGAACGAATGGGAAGCCCCGGAATCAAACAAAATAAGTGCAGGTATGTCATTAACAGTAAACATACCAAGTACGATGTCGGGGGCTTCGCATACTTCCTCGGCTGAGATGTGATGGACGCATCCGTGATGGACATTGCGGCGTCCAAGGTGGTTGACCTGCGACTTGGGGTCTGTTGGCTGCTTTCCAGCATTGGCAGGACACTGTTTAGCATAGTGCCCGCTCTGTCCACAGGTGAAGCAAGTATTGTTGCGGCGACAGTCTTCCGCAACAGGCTGCTTGCCGAGGGCTTTAGTCTGGGTGCCGAGCTTGTTGTTGTTACCGTTGTTGTTCCACGCAGGCTTGCTCTTTGTTGGGACAGGTTGCCAACTGCGCAACTTCTGAGCATATGGTTCCTTATTATCCTTCTTTGGCTCGAATTTTCTTTTATGCTCATTGTTTACAAGCTTGTGTTCACGTTCAGCGATGTAGGCCTTGTTCACCAGTGTCTGGAAATCAGCAAAATCCAACATACATAACTGGCACCGGAGGGCATGATTCAGTCCTCCGAGGAAGCGGTCTATCTTCCTTTCCTCCGTATCCACATCGTGAGGTGAGTATCGAGCCAAGTTATTGAACTTGTTCAAGTATTCTGCCACAGTCATACTCCCTTGCGTGAGGGACAGAAATTCCTTCTGCTTGATCTTCATAATTCCCGTGGGGATATGGTATTTGCGGAACAATTCCTTGAATCGCTCCCAAGTGATTTCTTCTCCAGTTGGCCATGTCAGCTTAGTATTATCCCACCAGATTGTGGCGGGACCTTCAAGATAGTGGGTAACAAATGGAACCTTATCCGCTTCATTGCAGCGGGCAATTTCCAGTTTCTTCTCCATTGTTCTAAGCCAGTCATCTGCCTCAATAGGATCAACGGCCTGGCCAAAGCTAGGCGGTTTGGTCCGCTGAAAATCTGTCAGCTTAGAGTGCACCCCGTTACCATTGTTTTGACCAACCACTGTCTGCATAGTTCTGAGGAACTCCATAAAGTCCTGGTTCCTCTTCTCTTCAAACATCCTCATGATTTGTTCAGTTGTAGGTGCTTGTGGTGGTGGAGGCGGTAAGTCTTCGGGCTCTTGCCCGGCCTGTCTGGCTGAGCGACGGACTGGGGTTCCATCACTGCCTTGACTGCTACTGCCTCTCTTCATCTAAATTTTGTTCCCAAAGCAAATACCGAATCGATGAGCAAGATCCATAAGGGTAAATTATAATTATGTGACACCCAAAAGAAATCATTAAGCAAAGGCGAATAACAACATAATTATACAAGACATCCCAACATAATACATGGCAAGCTAGTAGTGGATAACATGATAAACTGCTCAAACGGCAGTTGACAAATGCAACGATGCATGCATAATTACTCCAACTCTAGTCTAGTGGCGTCGATGGCACGGACACTGCTCTTCTGAAGAGTCATCATCAGACCCTGAGTCTGAGTCTGAGTCAGAACTGATGATGTGGGTTACTGGGTCAAAGGAAACACGACGACGCTGACGAGACGTCTCCCCTTCTGCAGAAAAGGAAGCGCGTCGCCTCAGCATCGGCGGAGCAGGAGTGGCGAGGAGCGAGGCCCACTCAGCTGGGGTCTCACGTCGGCTATCAGACGATATGCCTGATGGCCCAGAGGAACTAGAAGGCACGCTAAACAGATGTGGGGGTGGAACTGGTGGCGAATACACTGGTGGAACTACAGGATGGGGTGCGGGAGTCACTGCCGCAAGTGCCTCCTGCACACGATTAAGCTCCACAGCCAAGGATATGATCATGCGGTAACTGGCGTGAATATACTGGGATAACACACCAGCGGCACGATCAACCTCCGGATCGATGGGTGAGAAAATGACTCGCCCTGTCGTAGGGGACAGGGTGGGGTAATGGAAGAAACCTGGGTGTGTCTGCATCTGGACCTCGTGATAGCGCAAGTCGGTGATGGCCTCCATGGCAGCAAACTGGATCGCCAACTCCGGAGTAGAAGCTAGTCCACCCTTAGCAGAGCGAGAAGAGCTTCCAATATCCGAGGTCGCGGTCAAGTAGGCCACTACATGGTACTCATCCACTGACTCCGCCAGCTGATCCCGATACACCTGGTACATCGGGTCTTCTCCGTAGGGATACAGCCGAAGCCAGACACAGCGAAGCAGAGCTGAGAAAGAGTGGGGCTCTGGCTCATAGGTGAAATGGAATGGAACTGGTGCCATCTACACTCACCATGAAAAGAGTTAGTAATATAAGGATGCATGATGCATGATATGCGCAAACAAATGCAACAAGCAATATGCACACTCAAGGTCCTATACTACTCGCAGTTCTAGCGCGTGTTACCTAGGGTGTCCTACAGTCAGCACGGCTCTGATACCAAGCGCTGTGACACCCTAGCCCATAGAACCGGAATGCCAGTGTTCCCAGCCCAGAGATCATTGTCTTCTGGAAACACTCAACATCTTGGCAATAGAAACATAGCTGACTTTTATTGATAATAAAGAGTACAAGCTTACAAGATCCTCGAGGCCAGAGCACAACAAGTGCTATACAGTATGTACATTATTTACCAAACATGATGGGCCTCGGCATAACTTAGCGATACTACAGCGGAAAGCTAAAGCGTAGCGGAATATGGCAGCAACTCCATCCACAGGGACACTGCTGTGGACACATCCTAGGCATTATAACACGAACCTCCAAGACCTGCGTCTTAGTCTTCTCCTGCATCTGGCATGATACGCCAGGTGAGTACTTTGAATGTACTCGCAAGCACATGACAACCAAATAATGCAGCAAGTAATAGCATGGCAATAAACATGTTGAGTCTTAAAGGCTGAGATCACGGTCATCAACTTACTCATATCCGGGTTGGTTTACAACCCACGAAGTACTCCACCTCACTGAGTACTTCCGCACATAAGACAAGTTCTTTCATCAGTATCATTATTACGGTTGATCTCCTACAGAGGTCTGGACGGGCTGTCCAATTCCGTGGACACGGCTATTCGAATAGATTTAACACTCTGCAGAGGTTGTACACTTTACCCACACCACGGAACTCATGGCCTCGTACTCCCATTCGGGTGGACCAACGACGTTCCGATGACACCTGTCTGACCCGTGACTCTTCCATCGTACCACCGGCCATCACACTCCCTCTTGGAGTCAAGCCCTGGGTGGCCCCGTGTCCTCAAGACACCTGCCACCGTCGTGGCCAAACTAACTGTCCCAAACGGGGACGCCGGCAAATAACTCAACTGGGCTCACAGAGTTATCGTCGTCTACCTGATCAAGGTAGCACGCACGCATAACCCTCCCTCTTTGGAGGTACCGGTGAAAGAGCACGCAGCCAGCCCAAGTCAAGGCCGTCCCATACCGGCAAATGTGGCTGCACATTTTAACCCGGACAGGTGACTCTCGATCAACCAACCAAGTTTCGTTAAACATTCAGCAGGTTATCAACTCATGTTAACTTAGTTGGTCATCTTAGTCATCTATTAATTTATTTGGAATTATTTGGGGTTAAATTTAATATGCAAAATGCATATGAAAATGCAATGCTATGACATGCTTCAAAACATGGTTATCCTGGCTTGCCTTGGTCTGCTGAGTTGTTCAAAAACTCTGGTTCTTCAACTCCAAGGTTTTCACCTTCTGAAAATAATCCAAAAACAGCAAGGAAATATATCAAACAACACTGTTTAATGTTCCAGAAATTCTGTGAGTAAGATAAAAATATGAAATTTGGTGGAAAAATAGAGCATTGAGGTGTGGACCCAATGCAAAAAGAATTATTTGGATTGGACCTTTCTGTTAAAAGTTATTAACAGTCAAAGGTCTCTGTTTAAATTAATTTAACTAAAAAGCAAATTTTAAAAACAGAACAGACAGACTGGGCCGGCCCAAGTCCACAGTGCACCGGCCCAGGGCCTACTTACCCCTTCGTTTCAAACGAAACAGAGGAGGAAGAAGGGGCCGAGGGGGAGGCGGGACTCCGGCGAGCCTAGCCGGCGTTTCCGTCGACGGGAGGGGCTGGGGATGGTCGGGATGGGTCGGCCGTCGAGCGGCGGTCCGCCCCGTACCCGCAGAGTCGTCGGAGGTGGACAAACGGCGAGGTTCTTCCCTTCTCTGGCGGACTGCAGTTCGGGTGGCCGACGAGCTCGATGATTCCGGCACTAATTGGCTCGGGGAAGAGGTCAGGGAGCACTACGGGAGCTCACTGAGCTTGCTGGTGTTCTTGGTTGGGGCGGAGGTGGGCTAGAACGAGGAGGAGGCAGAGAGGGGCGGGCGGCGGAGCTCGGCTCGAGCTCGGGGCCAGAGGCCTCCGTGCCTCGATTCCGGCTGTCAGGAGAGGCTTGGGTGAAGGAGGAGAGGGGTGAGGTGCTCTGGAGGGGTTGGGGGGCTTTAAATAGGCGGGGGAGGAGGAGCGGGGATCGCTCCCGAAGCTCGGCGAAGCAACCATGGCGACTACAGCTCGTACGCCGCGCTGCCATGGCTCGACGCGGCGACGAGACCGGAGCGGCCAGGGGCATTAAATGCCGAAGCGACGAGGCGGGGGCTAGGCGACGCGCCGCGCGGCCACTGTGCCTCCACGGGCAGAACAGGGCGGCGGAGACACGGCGGCCGTCCAGGGCATCTCCGGCGCAGGTGAGGGCTCCAGCTGGTCCACGCGTCCATGGGGAAGGTAGTCGGCACGTCTGGACAGCGCCGCGCTGCGCGGGTCATCGTTTCGAACATGACCCGAGCCTGGGCGCGTCATAGAGCGCGGCGACAGCATGCCACGCCCGTGCTCACCACGCCAGGACATGTCCCGTGGCCACATTGGCCTGGCCAAAGTTGTCTGAGGCGTCGTCCCACGAAGGATCATGTCACCTGTGCAATTGGTTTGGCTAGAAGTGGTCTGAGAGGAGAGGTTTCATCAACAACAGTTGCTGACAGAAATGTTGGGGAGGTTCTGGAGGAGAGGAGAGGATGAGATGAGGCCAAGAGAGATGTCTGGAGAGAGTTTGGTTGAATGAACGACAAGCTGACCAAGTTTGAGCTCATTTGGTTGAAGTTTGAGGGTAGCTCATGTGAAATGCACAAAACTGGCCTGAATCTGCAAATGGAAGTACTGATCAAAAGATAATTCTTGGAGAGCTGAAAATTTGTGGGGAGTGCTCATTTGGTGTTGTCTCATCGCTGTAAAAATTTGGTAGCAATTGGACAAACCAAAAATGCACTTCCTTCACAATGGCTGGTTCTGGACAGAGAGGAAAATGGATTTTTAAGCAAAATATTTGAACATGACCAAGGAATGTTTTTGAAGATTTGGTGGAGATATGGTCCAAGGAATTTTTCGGAATTAATTGAGAAGTTTAGGAGCATCTAAACTGTAGGTTGCTTCACAACCTATGCCAATGCCCTAATTTCCCAATTAAAAGAAAAGAGCTTTTGAAAATGATTTGAATGGAAATTTGAGTACTTGAGGTTCCTGGCAGAACATTTGCAAGATGATGAGGCTAGGAACCACTTGGCAAAGATTCAAAAATGACCAAGTCCATGTGAAAGAATTTGAAATCCATTCAAATTCAAATAAAGTCAAGTCAAATTTTGAAAAGAAAAAGTTGGCAAAAATCAGGGTGTCACAAAAATAGCACTATTAAATACATTTCTATTTATTTAAAATTCAAATGAATTCATCTAAATCCCCAACTCATTGTGGTAATGTAGAATATTGCAGAGTATTTAATTTGGCAAGTTTCACATTTTATAAAAGTCAAATGCTGTGAAAAAAAAGGCAAAACAGAAAAGGAAGGACAAAGCAGAAAAGAATAAAAAGAAAAAGGCCCTGGGCCACTGTGCACTTAAGCCTCTGGGCTACAGTGCGGCCCAGCCCACTCACGCGCCATCTCCCACCTCCTATCTCTCTCTCCTCACTGTCGACGCCGCAGCGCCCGCGCACGAAACTGGCCCCCCTCTCCTGCGCGACAGCGCGTCGCCGCGCTCGTCCCTGGACGGATAAGAGCCTCCTCGCTCCCCCTGACCCCTCTGGCACCCCTCCTTTACCCTCCCTCACTCTCTCCCACCTCTCCCGAGCGCCGCCATGGATGCGCTCCGATGAAGCTCGCGGCCACCGGGCCCCTCTTGGCGAGCCAAGTCGTCCAGGAGCTCCAGCGTGGTCGGCCTCATCGTCCTCACCGCTGGAACGGAGCTGAGGAACCTCCTCGACACCGCTCACGCCATCCTTCTCCGCTACGGCCACCGGTCGCCGTCGTCGAATCCGTCACCGTCACGCCGTCCCCAAGCACGATTTGCACCTCTGCCGGCTCCCAGTGAGCCCTCCTTCCCTCTTCCTCTTCCTTTGCGCTCGCGCACGCCCGCTAGCTGCTGCTGCCGCTGCCGTGAGCTCGCCGCCGCTGCACGCCTCACCGCCGCAGCCCCCGCTAGCGCTGCCCATGTCTGAGCCTTGGGCCATGCTCCCCAGAAGGCCAACGCACTCGTCCGCGAGCCTTGTCGTGTCCCGTAGCGACGAATCCCCACCTCGCTCGAAGCCACCTCTGCCTTCGCTCATCGCCGGCGCCGTTTCCGGCCACCCCCGCATGAGCCGCTGCCACCATTCAACGCGCCACTTCGCCCACGTCCGAACGAGCCCGACCACGCTCGAAATGAGCCACCGTAGCCGATTTCTGAAGTCCTCTCGCGTGCTCCACCGCGTAGCTTGGTCGCCGGCGACATGTCGCCGGTGGGCTGACGTGGCACGACCATTAGCGCCTAATTACCATGCTAATTACCCCCTAACCCCACTGACATGTGGGCCCGCATACTGTAGCATTTAGTAAATTAAATAAATCAAATAATTAGTTAAGTCACTGACTTGTGGGCCCCCTGCTAATTAACTTAATTAAATTAACCTAACCCTCTGTTAACTCTAACAGTCACTGACTACTGGATCCCACTGGACCCAGATGACTCAGTCAACTGCTGACTGGGCACCCCCAGTCCATGACAGGTGGGTCCCACTGGACCCACTGTCCAGTCAACTGCTGACTGTGTAGTTGACTGGGCCCACTGTCAGCCACACAACCACATTTGTGGGTACACTTTCTGTGTACCCATAGCATTTAACATTTAATTTATTTCAAAATTAAATCAATTCCAGAAATCCAGAAAATGATAAATATTTGAAAAATCATATAAAATAAACCGTTACTCGGATGAAAATAATTTATATATGAAAAATGATCAGAAAAATAAGACGAATCCGAATATGTCATCTGCATGCATGTTAGAACCCTCTACATAGGAGAACCTGTAACATTAGGCCCGTTTCTGATAGATGAATAGTGCCTGACCTCGGGTAAATAATTCTAAATTAATTCCTAAATTAACTAAAATGGTTTAGGGATGTATTAGGTCACCCCTGCATTGCCTATTGCCATGTAGTGCTCTGTGAGTGCATTTGTTTGCTATGTATTTATCTGTTTCCTCCCCCTCTTCTCTCTGGTATACCCCGAGAACGACGTTGCCCCCGAGGACTGTTACTCCACCGACGACCCCTCTTTTACCGGAGAGCTTCTAGGCAAGCAAACCCCCTTGATCATTCATATATCGCCCATTCCTTCTCTCTCGTGCTTGCATTAGATTTTTCTACTGTATTTGATTGCTCCTATTCTGATGCATAGCCTGATTTTGTAACCTGCTGTTGATACCTTACCTGCTATCCGAAATGCTTAGTATAGGCTGGTTGAAGATCCATCAATGGCCCCACACCCTTGTCCTCGTTGCCATGCTTTACCACCGGTGACTCGATCAGTGTGATCGATGTACAGAGACCGAACACAGCACCGCACACCCCCTTAGTTGTATGACTCTGCAGGGTGCTATTTCTCGAGCTTGCGTTGGTTTTTCCCTTGAAGAGGAAAGGGTGATGCAGCAAAGTATAGATAATTATTTCCCTCAGTTTTGAGAACCAAGGTATCAATCCAGTAGGAGGTACAAGCAAGTCTCCAATCTACGCACCTGCACAAACAATCAAACACTTGCACCCAACGCGATAAAGGGGTTGTCAATTCCTTCACGGTCACTTGCAAGGATGAGATCTGATAGAGATAGATATAAAAGATTACTAAAACAAAAAACAAAGTAAAAGTAAATAAATTGCAGCAAGGTATTTATGGGTTTTTTGGTTTATATATCTGAAAATATATAATGGAAAATAGACCCGGGGGCCATAGGTTTCACTAGAGGCTTCTCTCTTGAAGGAAAATAATACGGTGGGTGAACAAATTACTGTCGAGCAATTGATAGAAAAGCGCATAGTTATGACGATATCCAAGGCAATGATTATGCATATAGGCATCATGTCCGTGTCAACTAGACCGAAACGATTCTGCATCTACTACTATTTCTCCACATATCGACCGCTATCCAGCATGCATCTAGAGTATTAAGTTCATAAAGAACGGAGTAACGCCTTAAGTAAGATGACATGATATAGAGGGATAAACTCAAGCAATATGATGAAAACCATATCTTTTTATCCTTGATGGCAACAATATAAATACGTGCCTCGCTACCCCTACTTTGTCACTGGGTGAGGACACCGCAAGATTGAACCCAAAACTAAGCACCCCTCCCATTGCAAGAACTACCAATCTAGTTGGCCAAACAAAACCAATAACTCGAAGAAAAATACAAAGATATCAAATCATGCATATAAGAATTCAGAGAAGATTCAAATAATATTCATAGATAATCTGATCATAAATCCACAATTCATCGCATCTCGACAAACACACCGCAAAAGAGTATTACATCGGATAGAACTCCAAGAACATCAAGGAGAACATGGTATTGAAGAAAATAGAGAGAGAAGAAGCCATCTAGCTACTAGCTATGGACTCGAAGGTCTGAGGTAAACTACTCACGCTTCATCGGAAGGGCAATAGAGTTGATGTAGATGCCCTCCGTGATCGAATCACCCTCCGGCAGATCACCGGAAAAGGCCCCAAGATGGGATCTCACGGGAACAGAGGCTTGCGGCGGCGGAAAAGTATTTTTGTGGACGCTTCTGGTGGTTTGGGAATATATGTGAATTTATAGGCCAAGAATTAGGGTTATAAGATCTCCAGGGGGCCCACAAGCCAGGGGGCGCCCCCCCCCATAGGGCGCGCCCCTACGGCTTGTCGTCTCCTTGTAGGTCTTCTGACCTCCTCTCCAAGTCTCGTAGGTGTCTTCTGGTCCAAGAAAAATCATCGCGAAAGTTTTATTCCATTTGGACTCCGTTTGATATTCCTTTTCTGTAAAACTCAAAAACAGAGAAAAAACAGAAACTGGCACTGGGCTCTAGGTTAATAGATTAGTCCCAAAAATAATATAAAATAGCATATTAATGCATATAAAACATCCAAAACAGATAATATAATAGCATGGAACAATCAAAAATTATAGATACGTTGGAGACGTATCACAGGGCTACTATCAAGTGCCGAGGGTGATACCTCCTACCTCACTCCTGATGATATCTCTGTAGCATAGCCCGTCGGTTGTGGGTTATCGAGGGTGATTACTCTTTCACCACCTCCGATGATGCCTCTGTCGTGCAACCCCTCAAGTGTGAACTTATCGAGGGTGATTCCTCCAAATTCACCTTGACGGTTGCATCGAGCGGGAATCCATCGAGGGTGATTCCTCAGATTCCCCACAATGTTATGGACACACGGGTACTTTGACCTTCACCTCAGTCCTTTGTGAAGTCGGGTTGGCCATGAGGGCACCCGCGAGAGGTTATTGTGGTGGAACGATAGGGCAGGTAGAGACCACCTAGGAGAGAGGTGGGCCTGGTCCCTGGTCGTTGGACCATGGATTACCAATTCGGTGCGACAGGGTGTCGGAGGTGAGCCTTGTGCCCTGTTCGTGTCCGCGAGACACTAATAACACGCTTAACGGATTTGGGTATTTGATCTGAGTTAGCCACTAGCCTATACGCACTACCACCACGCGGAATAATGGTTTAATGGGGCCCTCGGCGCCGTATGTATCAGCCGAAAGCTCTGTCAGACGTCCAGTTCAGCATTGCGGCATGGCTGGACTGGCGCCATCCAGGAAAGAGGTGGCGCCTGGATTCGCCCTGCACGCAACGACCCGGAGTGCAAAGGGCGATGGGCCCAAGACCCCTGAGCACTTAGGATGTAGACCAGCGGGGACCTCTCTGCTGAGCCTAGGTAGGACTACGTCGTGTCGATCAGCTGAGGCCAGGCATGACCGAGAAAAGTGTGTCCGGCCAGAGTTAATTGAGCGTGTTGGGTAACAGTAGTGCACCCCTGCAGGGAAGTTATCTATTCGAATAGTCGTGTCCACGGTAACAGGACACTCAGTGTTGTATCCTGATATACTACAACTTGAACTGGATACAAGTTACATTAATTAATATGTTAGCTCGGGATCGCTTTCTCGCAGGGAGTCGAGGAATGGTCCCTGGGCTCTACTACTACATGCTTGTTGCTTTATTATATGCTACTAATCTGCACTCTTCTAATGCTGCAAGACGCTGCAAGATGCTAGTCTTCGATAGGCTAGGCCTTCCCCTCTATTCTGGCATTTCTGCAGTCTAGTCCACAGATAGAGCCATTCCCTTTAATACCGATGCATACTTAGCATAGTTCTGATGTAAGTCTTGCGAGTACTTTGGATGAGTACTCACGGTTGCTTTGCTACCTCTTTTCCCCTACCCGATTGCTGCGACCAGATGACGGAGCCCCGGAGCCAACTGATCCCGCCGACTACTACTACCCCACCGATGGAGATTACTACTACGTGGAGACCGACGACCAAGAGTAGATAGGAGGCTCCCAGGCAGGAGGCCTGCGTCTTTTCGATCTAGTTGTCATTGTTCTGCTCAGCCTTCTTAAGGCATTCTTGTCTAACTATATCTGTACTCAGATGCTAATGCTTCCGCTGACTCTTGTGTAACTCGAGCTTATGTATTCGATCCCTCGAGGCCCCTGGCTTGTAATATAAGTTTGTATTATTTTATTTTGTATCTAGAGTTGTGTTGTGATATCTTCCCGTGAGTCCCTGGGCTTGATCGTGCGCATTTGCGTGTATAATTAGTGCACGGTCGAGTCAGGGGCGTCACAACTACGAACACCAGAAATAATAAAAATTACATCCAGGTCCGTAGATCGCCTAGCGACGACTACAAGCACTGAAGCGAGCCGGAGGCGCGCAGCCGTCATCACCCCTCCCTCATTGGAGCCGGGCGAAACTTGCCAATGCCACACGATTAACGATTAACAAACGCTAACTATCCCTTAACCACTATTATATTTCTTATTAATCACATGCTTAAATTTTCACATAAAATCGCTCCTATCACCCAGCGCCTTGCTACTGGCGGTCTTGCCAGATCTGGCCCCGCAGGTGTTTCAACCGATATGAGGGCTCGGGACCATGGTTGTGGGTCGTGGTCGACGGAAGCAGTGCGAGGAGAAGTGTGGGGTCATCCAGGGGCAGAAAGAAGGTCCCTTCCGTCTCTTTTCTTCGGTGGGCGGTGACCGATGGCTAGGCAGGGCTTGCAGGCGATGATATCTGGGGTACCAGGGCGGCGCCCATGGAAGGTGGACTACGCGGTCAGCTCTTCGGCGAGCGCGTTGCGGTGGTGGTCGCGTTTCTTCTTGGCCGTATGGGCAGCAAGGAGCAAGGCAGCTGGGATCCTGGCGGTGGCGTTGCTTCGGCGGGGGAATCGTCCAGATCTTGGTGTGGAGGCCTGTTTTGGTGGCGGCAGGCATAGACCGTTGTACTTTGATGTGGCGTGAGAGTGTCTTCGGGCGAAAACCCAACGCTTTGGCACCGACAGCGGTGATGCCTGTGGGTGTCGTGTCCCTCTTGGGGGCGTCGTTGTGGTAACTCTCCTCGCGCCAAGCCTCCGGTTGAAAACCCTTGACTGTGTCTTCGGTCTAGACAACGGCGGCTTGTGCGTCGTCACCCTCTTGGGGACGTCGTCATGGAGTGTAGGTGCCCTCCGGTTGCGTTTCTTCCACATCGCCAGCGAGCTCTGATCCTATCTCGAAGCTCCTTCGACTCTGGCTTGGGGCGGTCCCGACAGCTTCCTACCCTTTACACGTGACGTTAGGGGCATCGCTCTTAGTCCTCGTTATCCGCGGGCAGGATCGGTGTTCCACGGTCCAGAGCGAGAGTGCAGGGAGCCCTCTCTGGTGACAACTTGGTGTGTGTGTGTGTGTGTGTGTGTGTGTGTGTGTGTTGCGCATCGACGTTCGATGGTTTCTCATGGAGGTGCGATCTCTCTTCTAGTTAGTAGCTTCGGGTGTGTCATGATGGAGTGTGGGCACTCTTTTAATCTTGTTTATCTTTGATCTGCTGTGTAAAGCAGGGCAAAACTATTGGTGTTTCCGCACTGCCCTGCACGGAGAGCAGGCAAGCCTCCATCTCCAGTGTGCTCCCCTCGTCCGGCAAACATCAAGTCTGTAGGACAAATATGAGTCATCCTTGCAGCCAATCCCCTGTTGACGCCGCGCGCTCCTTCTTGTTTGGATCGTGGGTAGAGATTTTCCTTTACTTTTATGGTCTGGAACAGAGCTGGCAAAACGGCCCGGCCCGTGCTAATAATGCCAGGCACGGCACGGTGAGTAAACAGGCCATGCCATGTCGGCCCGCGTGCTACGCCTCCTTGCCCGAGCACGGCCCCTTTTGTTAATCGGGCCGACACGCTGGCCCGTCTAGCATGTTTGGCCCACATGTAGTTCGGCATATTGGGTTGTTTTTGGGCTTTTTTGGCCTATTAGGCTGTTTATATATATATATTTATCAAATTCCGAAAAAATAAAAAAAAATTAAACGGGCCTTGCCGTGCTGGCTAGCGTGCCCAGCCTCCAGGCCCAGCATGGCCCGTTTAGCCGGGGCCGTGCCTGCATGCTACCAGGCCGACCCAGCTAGCACGGCCCGTTTGCTAGATTTGGGCTGAAGAGCGGTGGCTGAGCAACAATTCATGGGACAGAGTAAAAAACAGAGTTCCCAAAAAAAAAAAAGAGTAAAACACAGAGTTAGCTAAAAAAAAAAGAGAGAGTAAAAAACAGAGAACAATCTCAATAAAAAGAAGAATCCAAATCTGCCGCTCCGCTGCGCACCAGCACTTATTTCTCCCGAAGGGAGTGAGCCGGCGGATGCACCTAGGCGGGGATTGCGGCGGCCGGTGTGCGGGACCTGGGGCCGTGGCCCCGGCTGGGGACAAGTCGTGCAGCGGCGCCGGCCGTGTGCGGCATATGGGTGCCGGAGCAGATGGTGCGGAGTCTGTGGATGAGGTATTCGCCCGAACCCTTGTCACCTTCTTCTTTTTCCGGCTGGATTGGGATTTGGATTGGTAGCCCCGAAGTGACAGAATTTGGGATCAGGTGGAGGCGATTAATCAATCTCTGTTTCATGCAAATTGGGCCCGTGATTTGGTCTCAAGATCAATTTGGGGTCAGTTGGAGGTGCACTACGATTGGCATTTCTCGAAGCAATTCCACCAACACATGGCTAAAATCCTTCCACTGTAAACTGTCATTTTTATTTTGACGAAATTCCTGTATGTTCAGTATTTGCACTCTTCAAATCCAATGCTCTCTTTTTTAAAGGACACAGACCGTGGAGAGCTAAACTGAATGACGTATTTATATCCCACACATGCTTCATTTCTTCGCAGTTTTGTTTTCCCTTTACAGAGAGGCCATCACAAGACCATGTTACAATCCAGCGGTAGCTCAACTTTGTTCCTTCCTCAAAGGCTGAGACTTGCCAGCCAACACTCCAAGCTAGCACCTGTGCTGTAATGTCCTTGGGATTTATTCTTAGAGCTGAACTACACTACACTCCAAGTATCAGTGCAAAAGGTTTCAACCTAAGAAACGGAGTGGTATATATTTGCAAACTCGATAGCCCATGGTCCACCCACAGGCATTCTGCACACAAAAACAATAATAAGTATCATTATTGGAGGGAGCAACAAGAGCTTTCTGCTAGCAAAGGCGGAGGTTGGGGGCATGATTGCGAATGCCGTGGGGGAAACAACTCGCCAGCAAGTTTGGCGATTTTGTGAACGAGGAGATCACTCTGCTGTGGGGGTTCCAGGATGAAGTGGAATGTTTGGAGGAGAAAATGAAAGATTTGAGGGCCATGATGCATGATGCTGATGATAGGTTACGCCGAGGAGAAGGAGATGGAGAAGCAGTTGGGTGGTGGCTCACTAAATTCAACTCTGTCGCCTACATTGTTGAGGATGTGCTGGACGAGTTGGACGCCAATGAGGTCATCAAGAAGACCCAATCAAAGGTACTCACACGTAATTCTCTGTGCTCTTTTACATTTCATTTCATTTCAGTTTCAGATTAACTTAACAAATACATCGCATCCCAATATTTCGATATAACTTTGTATCATTTGGTTTGTATATTTCTCGTTAGCTACTATGAATTCCGTTTATTAATATGCGCATGACCACATGAGTAATAATGAGCACTATCTAATCTCGCCACACTCCCACAACCCTGTTTCCTGTTTTTAATAATGAGCACTTCATAAAGTACACACGGCTCCCTGTTTTAAATTCCCATGGTGGTCGCTAACACATCTCGTTGTCGTTGCTCGCAACGCATTGCCTACCACGCCAAATAAAGATTGGGTTTTGACTCAAGTGGTTGTTTACAACTTAACATTCCGATTCAAACATTTTTGTAAACTTTCAACTATTTTTCAACTTTCAACTTCATATTGTAAATGTTCAAAGTCAAAATAACTTTCATCAGGGATTTCCCTAATGTCACCTTGAGATAAAATTTCTACACTTCAGGATATTTTTCAAAATAATTCTATCTGCAGTAATGTTCCACATAGTTAACAAATACTTTCAGGTCCTATTTACAAAATATGCATGGATCAGATTATCTTCGGTCTGCTGGTTCCAGTGTCGGTTGCCTATTTTCTATAGGGATCAGAGATTTAGAGCGGTCTAGTCCATCATTACTACGGAGTAGTATATGGACCAGATTGCTATTCCAACAAACATCAAATTTTGGCACTACAAACATTAAGTTTGAATCTGCAAGTCATTGAGTTTGTTTATTCATAATTTCAAACTAAGCATATATAGGAATTTGGCAGGCGGGGAGTGCAGTTTTTCTAAGGTCAGGCGCATTGTACCCACTATCTGAGCCATGCGATTGCATCGAGATGTGTGAACAGGGCGTGACACAGAGATTAGAGGCTATGTCTGACATGTGGCTGTCCCGTCTGTCGGGGCAACGTCTGGAATCTGCATGCGGGAATCTCTCCTCACCTTTTTTTCTTGCGGGAATCTCTCCTCACGCCCTGTCTCTTATAAAAGCTTCTGACATGCAAATGGAATCTGCATGCACATATGCACAAGCACAAGCAGCTCTCTCTTATGCAGTCTCTCTCACTTCCAGACCAATGGCTTTGTTCTTGACCTGCTAAAAATATCATCTCTCTCATCTTAGCAAATAAGAGCTCTCTTACAGGAATGTTTTCTCTCTCTCTTGAAAAGAGAGGAGATCTCTGTCTTTTTTTTTCCGCAGAAGTTCTCTCTCACAGTCCCACCATTATCTCTATTCAATCCTACAACAAAATTTTTTTTTCTCCGAATCCCCCACACAGCTCCTCTCGACACTTTTCTCTATAGAATTTGGCTCTTTATTTCTCTCTCAGGTCAACTCAGGATGCACTGTTCCTTCTTTTCTTACTGGAGGCAGCTGTGCATGTGAGGCAAAAAGGCGACCAGCCACTGTGCGCAGCAGGCTACTGCCTACAAACGTACTCCCTCCGTTCCAAAATAGATGCTACGCCTACTGCCTGCCTACTGTTAAACCGGTGCACTAGTGCTAAGTACCGTGTATGGCCTCAAAAGGTGTTGTCACAAGCACGAATCTCGGAGAAGCTGAACGGATGGGATAGAAGGGTGCAGTGCGCTCGACCTCAGGTACAACTTTCCCTTTGGCAGACAAACACAAGATTCAAATTTCCAAAGTAGTGAAAGAACAAAATCTTGAATTCGTAACATCAAAGTTTTGAAAGGTGGATATTAATTCAAAATTATGAATTTTAATATTGAAGTATCGATATAACTCAATATTTAAAATTCATGAAAAGATTGTTTCCAGACTACGAAATTCAGTGTTCCTACTTTAGAGTATTTAGGAATTCAAATAAAAAAATCAAAGTTTGAAAATGAACCTTTCATAAGTTTTAATTGTTTGAATGTTTAAATTTGAAATTGGGAATTACCAATAATTTATTGTTTAATTTTTTCCTTTGAATCTCAGGTCAGCCATGTTTAGCTAGTGAGAGACAATGTTTGTCGGAGTCCTTAATGCCACTTTCTCCTTGGACGATGTGTCGACGTGGCTGCTTTCGCCTTAATGCCGGATGTGAACAGGTAACTGAATTCCAACTAGACAATTCTTCATGTTCAGAGTCCTGACATGTGGTTTCCACGCTCAGTCACGATCTGAGTGAAGATACTGGAAAGAAGTTCACATAAGCCCCTTGGGTTTCACCTACCAGCCAGATTACCCCCTAGATCTAAAACTGGGTATTTCACCTCCTGGTCTTTCCCAAAACCATGATTAGAGTGATTTTGGCTGGCGGCTTTGGTGATGTGGCCTCCACCCAGTTATTCAACCACAGAGAGGTCATCATCACCCACCATGTTACACAAGCCATTGAGTGCTCAACTTTATTCCTTTCCTCAAAGGCTGAGACTTACACGTTGCAACACTCCAGGAATCTGTGCCGTTTGCCTTTGGGGTTTATTCTAAGTGGAGCTTAACCACAATACACTCAAGGCATCAACGCAAAAGCTTCACCCTCAGAAACTAAGTGGTATATATTTGCAAACTGGATCGCCCGAGTCCATCTACAAGCGTCCATACAGAGCACAAACAGTTTGCCTTTAGGACTGCTCTCTGCTGCGCTCTCGCAAACACAACGATATTCTCGTTGCAGAGAGCAACAAGGGCTTTGTGCGAGGCCATGGCCGAGGCTGGGGGGATGATTGCGAGTGCCATGGGGAATCGAGTCACCATCAAGCTCGGTGAACTCGTCAATGACGAGATCGCTCTGTTGTGGGGCTTCTGAAACGAAGTGGAAGGCCTGGAGGAGAAGATGAAAGATCTGGAGGCTGTGATGCATGATGCCGACAATACGCTGCGCCGAGGAGAAGAAGAAGGAGAAGCAGTTGGGCGGTGGCTCACTAAATTTAAGTCCGTCGCCTATGACGTTGAGGACGTGCTGGACGATTTGGATGCCAACGAGCTCATTGGGAAAACCCAATCAAAGGTACTTCTCTGCCCTCGTATACAGCTCGTTTTAGATTAAAGATTAACTTCTTGACATATATCTCATCCTACAATTTCGAATTAACTTTGTAATTTTGTATCATTTTGTTTGTATGTTTTCCTCTAGCTACGATGATTTTCATTTATTAATATGGACCAGTGTAACAAGGAAAATACCTCTTGGTTCTCAGGTGCCAGCGCACCTGATATGGAAAAAATAATTTAGTAATTACGAAAAAATCATAATTTTGTAAATCTTTTTGTAACAAAAGTGACCTTCTGTTGTACTTGTATAAAAAGTTCCACGTAGGAAAAACTCCCGTCGACTTCAAGGAAAATAAATAAATTCCGAGGACAAAAAGTGTGCCAAACTTCCGCCTCTGCAGTAACGAGCACTATCCAATGGCACCGCATGACTGTTTTCTTCTCTCAGCTTTCACCAAGTGCACCATGCCTCCAGCTAAAAAAAAAGCGCACCATGCCTATGTGTCTTTCTTCCCACCTCGTTCGTCATTACCTCTCGCCAGTGTGTCTCCAACTCCTTACGCACAACCACAAACACAGATCGCACCACTACATATCATCTTATCACTGACGCCCGTAGGTCTTGGCGTTCAGTTACCGAACCGGGCCAGAACCAGATGGCCGGTTAGTCTGGTTTGTGGTTATAGGTATGGTTGCCAAACTATATAACCACCAAAGCATTGGTAACATTGGTTAGAAACCGTAGAAAACCTGTGCACAATTTATAAATTGGTCCTTGCTCAATGCCTCAATGCACGCTCATGCTGGCTGCCTAGCCTGCTGGTGCCTACTGGAGACTAGTACAGTTGTATTGAACTGTGAAATTGATGTTAGCTACTCAATTTTTCGCGCGTTGATTTGTCGCTTATGATTATGTGATGTGTAGTCGGACGAGTCATGCTAAAATTCATGTCAGCTTTGGTTAGTGTGATATTTACCGAACCATACTGAAATATTTTCATATTTACCGAAACCAAACCATATACTTGTTCCATACCATATTTACCATTGTAGCAAAACCGTATTTACCAAAACTGTAGCTTCTTCAATCAGAGGTTCTAATCCACAAGGAATCTTGAGGTAGTAAAGATCCATGGTCAACTTGAAATTCTGAATCTTAATATTGAAGTACCAGTAATTTTATATTCAAAATTTACAAAAATAACAATTTCATAGTCTAAAATCCCTCTTTTGAAAAAAATAATTTTTAAAATTAATAATTTGAAAATAAAAACTTTTTGTACTCTATTTTTTTAACTAAAATAGTAAATCACTTAAATCTTGTGTTTTTAAAATTAGTTTTCTTTGTTTTTGGCTCACGCATGTTGAGAGGCAGAAAAATTAACATTTCTAATCAATTCAATGTTGCATTGACTGGTTGCTATGTTCACACACAACGCTCACCTCCTACCCTAAATACTATGGACTGCATATTGGCATGTATTCCATATATTTACCCAAAGTAAGGAAACTTGCACGTTCCCATAAGGTGGTTGATAGGGATTTGAGTCACACGTGAGGATGGGGGCCAAAAATCCCCTTTCCGGTCTTGTTTTTCTTTTTAACTTCCTAGAGATGAATTCATTGCATTTTGTTGTGTGAATTGTAAGTATAAAACTTGGTATGAAAAAACAATGAATGATTGGTTGCTTCCTTTTTTTACTACAGCTCAAGTTATTCTTTTCCCGGAACAATCAACTCCTCCAACGGATGACCATGGTCCACCATATGAAGAGCGCGAGGGAGAAAATAGACAAAATTGAAAAGGAGGGCCACCGGGTGCTCAACCTTGTGGGTCATGAAAACCGGAGGGCTACTAGGCCACTGGCAGAAGGGAGCAAAAACAAAGAAACTTTTGCAGCCAGCATGAAAACTGGAATAGTGGGTAGGGGAGCTGACATGGAGAAAATAATCAGTGTGCTGTTGAGAAGTGAAGCAAATGAGGATATCTCTGTCGTTCCAATTGTTGGGCTTGGTGGTATAGGGAAGTCAACATTGGCAGAATCAGTTTTGGCAGATAAGAGGGTCAATGTCTTCGACGTCCAAGTCTGGGTTCATGTGTCTAAGCATTTTGATTTGCACAAAATTGGCAGTGCCATCCTGAAAAGAATAAATAGCAGTATCAATCTTGATAATTGTACTTTGCAGTTTCTACATGATAATTTGAGAAATGAACTTGCTACCAAAAGGTACTTGATTGTTCTGGATGATCTCTGGGAAGAAGATGGAAATAAACTGGAAGAGTTGAAGCGGATGTTACAATATGGCAGCAAGGGTAGCAGGATTATAGTTACTACACGTAACCAAAGTATAGTGGCAAAAATGAGCACCGGTGTTTTGGCAAATCGGAGGGTAATTCTCCCCGTGCCAGAGTCTGATCAAATCAAGTTGGATATTTTATCAACTGATAACTGCTGGGAAGTAATGAAGCAAAGGGTATTTGGGCCTGATGATGACCAAAGTGGCTTGGAAGATATTGGAAGGCAAATTGCAGCAAAGTGTGGGGGATTACCACTCGTGGCGAATGCTCTTGGGGAAGTGATGTCCGAGTTAAGGACAATCAAGGCATGGGAAGATATTAGAGACACAAAAATTAATTTGGGTTCAAGAGACCAAAAGGACACATTAGAATGCCTCATGCTGAGCTATTACTACATGAAGCTGGAATTCAAAATGTGCTTCACATATATGGTGGCCTTCCCTAATGGCTTCATTGTGGAAAGTGATCGTCTAATCCAACAGTGGATCGCTCTTGGATACATTCATGCTGAAGATGATGGTGAAAGGTGTATCAACTACCTTCTCGGGATGTCTTTCCTTCAGATTTCATGGTCATCCTCAGTAAGTACTAAACTCTCTCTCATATATGGTGGCCTTCCCTAATGATTTCTGTGTGTGTGTGTGTGTGTGTGTGTGTGTGTGTGTGTGTGTGTGCATGTGTGTGTGTGTAGCCACTATAAATGAAATAAACATACACATTGTTTCAACTATATGTGACAGTTATATGCACTCCATGGCTAGGAATCGGCTGTGCATGGATTATACCCTATTCCAGTTGAAGTTTTTTCCTAGCATTTTAGTTTTCATTTGACATATGTAATTGAAATTTTCTTAGCGACATTCTAAATCTCGAATTTCATGTTATAAATACTATTTTCCACTTGGTCAATTTGATAATACTTCTATTTATTTGTGCTTTATTCGCATTTGCAGGAGTTAGTATTTTCCACGAACAAAATCTATACTAATAGATGGACAACCTGGACCTAGGAATTAATTTTGCATATTATGTTGATTGGAGTAGACATAACTGTTTTGTCTTCTCTTAACTCAGTTGTACTATTTTTCATTCTAAGCGAAAAGTTCAAAGGATCTTGTATCATCAATTGGTAGGAGTAGTAAGCATGCTTGATTTTTTTTATAATGCTGTTAAAATTAACTTAAGTGCTAATGATATCGATGCTACCATCTTAATAATATACTACTGTGGAAAATTAGTATATCTATGACAGTCAATAAAATATTAAACCCCAATCAATTGGCCGTCACTTTGTAACTATACCAAATCTTTTCAATTGATTGTACATTTTATCCTACAACACAATTTTGATAGTACTTACCTCTGCAGGTTAGTCCAGGTCCAATGCATGCAAAAGCTCCTCGGGAGCTCACCATGCATGATTTGGTGCATGATCTTGCATCAATAATTGCCGCAGATGAATTTCTTGTTCTGGATGCTAATTCTCCCGAACCAAGGACTTGGAACAGAGCTCGCTATTGCCGACACGCACAACTGATCAACTACCAGAATCAATCCAAGGTTTTCAGAGATTTGCCTGCTAAAGTTAGATCCCTTCATTTTAGGGATTCAAAAAAACAGCAACTTCCTCGAACGGCATTTTCTCGATCCAAGCACGTACGTGTCTTGGACTTAAATGGGCCTTCAGTTAGAGGGCAATCTACTCCAAGCAACTTCGAGCTTAGTAACATAGTGCTGCCATCTTCCATTCATCAATCGAAGCTACTTAGGTACCTTGATGCCACGGCCTTGCCAATTACATCCCTTCCAAAGTATTTCCACACACTTCAATACATGCAAACTCTAATTTTATCCAAATGCTCACTGGAAACCTTGCCTTGTAATATCTCTAGCCTACACAAACTTTGTTATTTGGACCTATCTGGTAATATCAGCCTTAATAAGCTACCTGTGTCCTTGGGGAAGCTCACTAAACTTTCTTTCCTCAACTTACTGGGGTGTTCCATGCTCCAGGGGTTGCCTGAATCCATTTGTGAGCTGACATGCTTACGACACCTCGACATGTCAGAATGCAATGCCATTCAAAATCTCCCTGATAAATTTGGTAGCCTTCCAAAACTCATATTCCTAAACTTGTCAAGTTGTTCCAAGCTGACCAAACTACCTGACAATGTTAGACTTGAGTCTTTAGAGCATCTAAACCTATCAAATTGTCATGAACTAGAAAACCTGCCAAAAGATTTTGGCAACCTCCAAAAGCTTGTGTTCTTGAACCTTTCTGATTGCTACAAGGTTTCGGTGCTTCCAGAATCATTTTGCCAGCTTATTCATTTGAAAGACCTAGATCTTTCAGACTGCCATGGCCTTAGTGAGCTTCCTGGATGTTTTGGTAACCTTTCTGAGCTTGGCTCTTTGAACCTAACAAGTTGTAGTAAGCTGCAACTACTGCCCGAGTCATTCTGCAAGTTGATAAAGCTGAGGCATCTCAATCTGTCATACTGTATGAGGCTGCAACAGCTCCCGTCCTCATTAGGTGACCTTGAGCTTCAATCATTGGACATCTCTTCTGCTTCATCTCTCCGTGTCTTGCCGGATAGCATCAGCAACATGACTAGTCTCACTCAACTTGAGGTCACGTCAGCACGACCTCAAGTGTTTGACAAGGTTCAAAACATTAAAAGGGATCGTAATTTGGGGTTAGCTGTACATACTGTACACCAGATAAAAAATAAAGGATCTAGCAGTATAGTGGAGCTTGCACAATTGACTTGTCGTGAGTTGCATGTTATACAGCTTCAGAATGTCAGGAATCCAGAAGATGCAGGGAGAACCAAGCTGCGTGATAAATCCGATCTTCGCTGTCTAATACTTGGCTGGGGGAACCAAGGAGAGGAGGATAGATCTGTGCTGGAGAGGCTCGTACCTCCTCGGACTCTTGAACAATTTATGCTGAATGGGTATATGAGCAAGGACTTCCCTAACTGGATGTCTCAGATCTCCTCCTACCTCCCTTCTATCACCTACCTCAGGCTTTCTAATTTAGGAACATGTGATACTCTTCCTCCATTTGGGCAGCTGCCAAATTTAAGAAGTCTATTTATGCAGAACATTCCCAACATCCGAAAAATTGGCAGGGAATTCTATGGAGAGGACAAAACGTGTACGAAATTAAGAAGGATACAGTTGAAGTCGATGGGGAATTTGGTGGAATGGTGGACAACAAGATCAGGTGAAGAAAATGAAGAGTTTTTAATCCCAAATTTGCATAGAGTGGATTTAATAGACTGCCCAAAGTTGAAGTTTCTGCCATATCCCCCAAGATGTATGTTGTGGTTCTTAAAAAACAGTGATGAGGTATTGCCACAAGCAGGATTTGGGAACATTTCCTCCTCCACTCTTCCTTTTTCTCTCACAATACTAAGCTGCAATTTTTCACGAGACAAGTGGAATAGTCTTCATCACCTGCCCACCCTTGAGATATTTGAAGTTCAGTCCTGCAGCGGCTTGAGGGCCTTGCCAGAGGCCATTCGATCCTTCACCTCTCTAGGAGTACTATATTTGTGGTCATTGAAGGACCTGAAGTTGCTGCCAGAATGGTTTGGGAACCTCACTTCTCTAGAAAAAATTAGCATCCGAGATTGTCCTGTAGTAACATATTTGCCAGAAAGCATGAAGAATCTTACCACTCTCAAAGTATTGTGGCTTCAGGAGTGCAAAGGCCTAGAGATATTGCCGGAATGGCTGGGACAGCTCAGTTCCCTGCAAGAATTTAACATCAACCGTTGCCCCAAGCTGACATCTCTGCCTAAAAGCATAAGGAACCTTACTGCCTTGAAGGGACTCTACATTTGGGACTGTCCAAGTCTGGTTGAGAGGTGCAAAGGGGAGGATGCCGATATGATTTCTCATATCCGGGAAGTCACATTACACAAAACTAGAGGTATGAAACTCCCAAAGGCTCAGCAGTTCTACGCTTGTCTTTGTTACTTATGGCTTCGTTCGCACATGCTTTTGCAATATTCTTTGATGTACCTTCCTATGTCATTTGTGAGCTCTGTGGCCTTATATGAGTTATGCTCTACTATCATATAGATTACTTATTAATTACTTCCTCCGTAAAGAAATATAAGAGCATTTAGATCGCTATTTTAGTGATCTAAATGCTCTTATATTTCTTTAGAGGGAATAGACGGATACTCTATAATATGGATCATTGCATTTTTGTTGTACGTATCTATAACTAGTGGTTTTCCGTTTGTTCTTTTTCCTGCACAAGGGCTGTGAGTTTTAGTTGATGCATTGATTCGGAAGGGTAACCAAAGGAAATAATAGATTGAAATGTTTGCTGATCTGTTGTACAAAACTCTTGGTCTTATGCAGAGGAAGAAGAGCTGGGGTCGACTCCTGAAGACGCGGGAGAGGAAGTGAAGCGCCGTATAATGGTCGATTAGCTCTAGCTGCTGCCTTCTGATCCTTCCACAGCGGTGATAAATCAGCTCTTCGGCAGGTTTAGTAGGAGAAATGTGTAATGCTCTTCTCGCTGTTGTTGGTTGTGACATGTCAATTACTGGTGCCAGTAAAGCCTGATGGTGGTCTATTCCAGGCAATCGGGAGCTCTGTACAGAAACCTGGAGTCTGTAGTATAAAACTGGGGCTCTTCCATTGGGCGAGGTCTGCTTGCCAAAGCCGTGTGAATAGATTGATCTGCAGCAGAGTCTTCACTCTCCACCGCATAAGCGACGGGGCAGGGTGTTGTCGAGATCCACGACCTGCAAACTCCAGTTCTCATGCAAGTCTGCTGCCTCAATGCCTTCCATTACCAATTCAGTGATTTGCTCGACAATGAGTTTCCGTCGTGGATTCTGTGTATTGGAACTCGCTCTGTTGATTGGTGGCCCGTACATTTGGGCAAGCTTTTGTGTTACTTTCCCTTGGATTCATTAGAGCATAGGTCCCTCAGCAGCTAAGAAGCAGGATGGTATTTTTCTTGTGTTAAAATCCTCTGCAGAGTTTTTCTTTTTTTGGCAATGTTATTTTACTTCTGGAAGTTATATTGTGGTGTGGGTGGTTGTAATGAAGCCTTCCTTCGGCAAAAGGCATATATTCAGTTCATTGTGAACGGTAGGCCGATGCCACTGACTGGAAAGAAAGGGATTAAGGCTTATGAAGATGACTAGTAATCAATTGTACAGCCGTGGTTAATTTTCTGACTGGAACACAGCTGGTTAGAATGGTCTGATGCAGTGATGTCCTCCCTCCGCAAAGAAATATAAGAGCGCTTAGACCAGTAAAATAGTAATCTAAACGCTCTTATATTTCTTTACAGAGGGAATACATGCTAACGATAAATGGGAGAGGATCATAGGAGCATAGTGAAAACAAAATTTATAGACGAAAACATAAATCCAACTTGGAGATAAGTTTTTCCCAAATACTAGCAAACAGACTAAGATCAACTAACCATTTTTTTAAGGGCCCCTATGATCAAGAGGACAGTTATTTTCGAAATTTATAGATGGAAATGTTGGATCAGTGAAGACTCTGATTGATCGGATCTGTACAAAATCTCTTGTAAAGCATGTTTACCTTTTCATCAACTAGCAAAGTTGCCCGCCCTTTGCGCGGGCTAGTATATTTAACATAGTTAAGTTGAAAGAAGTAATATTAGTTGGTTCTTTCGGCTGGTTTGAAACGGTGTTTTTTTTTACGATTTAAGAGGTAGCCCATTCATGTTTCTGGTAATATCTTGGGCCCATATTGCTGTCGAATTATTTTACAGCCCTGCGTCAATGTACCGCCCGCAGCGAGTCCTAGCCACGGCTCGCGTGCAGGGAGCCGGTACTGGGCCGGCCCAGCAACCATGTGCCCCATAATGCTGATGTAACTCGTGTTTTATTTTTATGTCTAAAAAAACTCGTGTTTTATTTTCATCTTTTCATTCCATTTTTTCTTCATTTTTTGTTTTCATTTTTTCTTTAGTTTTTTTCTTTTTAAATATTTCAAAATATTTTAAATATACAAATTGAAAAAACCACTGTAGATAAAATTTGGAAAAAAAATGTTAATCATTCATTTGAAAAATGCTAAGCGTGTGTACGAAAAGTGTTTGTGACATGTAAAAAAGTAACACGTCTTCAAAACAAATGTATGTAACATTTAAAAAAATGATTACACAATGTAACAAAAATGTTTGTGTAATTCAAAAAAAATTATGTATTAAAAAATGTGCATTCCATTCAAAAAATTCGTGAGCTTGAATATTTTGTTTGCGGCATATTAAAAAATGTTTTGAAAATGTATAAAAAGTTAATATAGTTCGAAAATGATGGATTTTACCGTACAATAAATCTTCTAATGTATATTAGAAAATTTTGAACATGTATTCAAAAAAAATGTCCAGAACATACTTTTGAATAAAACTTAATCATCTATTTGTAAAATGTTAAACTTGTATAAAAACATAGAACGTGTTTGAGAAAAAAGTAGACATCAAAACATAAATCATACAAAAATGTTAATCATGTATTTTAAAAATTGAAACGTATATAAAAAAAATTGATGTCAAAACAATGTATAATACAAACAAAAGTGGTAGGCCTGTTTTTTAAAATAAAAAATTCAAAGAAAAGCGAAGAAAGAAACAAAAAAAGAGAAAGAAACAAAGAAAACAGATGGAAAAAGGAAGCAAAAAAGAAAAAGGAAAATAGAACCAAAGAAAAAACAAAGCAAAAAAGTTGAAGGAAAGCGTGCAAAATGGTGGAAACCAAAAGAGTCGATCTATAGAAACGGGCCGGCCAAGTAGAGCGCCCACCAGAGGCAAGACGCAGCTCTGCCTCGCAGCGGGCGATATATAGAGCCCTGACCTACGTTCTTGAACCCGTGTATTTCCATTATGCGGCCGCATTATTGTGTTTGTTGTGCAGTCGGCTTGACAGGCCCGTTATGTCGTATTAATGTTTTTATTTTTATTATATAAAAAGTATATTATATAAATATAAATTGTTTTACAAAGAAGTTCCATATGTACCAAATTTGAGTCTAAATATGGGTGAATTGTAATGGTTAGGTCTTTTTATGGTTCATATGCCCATGTGTTAGCATGTATTTTTCGAAAGAAAAAAAGTTGTAGCACGAAAGATTATACTCCACCCGTTCCAAAATATTTGTCTTTCTAGAGATTTCAACAAGTGACTACATACGGACCAAAATGAGTGAATTTACATTCTAAAATATGTCTATATACATCCGTATGTGGTATTTCATTTGAAATCTCTAAAAAGACAAATATTTAGGAACGGAGGGAGTATAATTTAGGCTAATACTCCTTTGAGGGACAAGCTTTTTCAGACGGAGGGAGTAACACGTATATGCACTATACTTTTTTTCTCTGATGATGTACACTGTAACCTGTACCTAATCATAGGGTTTTTTCTTTGCTAATTCATAGTTGATTATTAGTTTATAACTAGTTTTTATATGTGCTGTTTGTAGTAAAATTATTGTTATTCGTACTAGAATGATTAGTTGGGCTTTTAGCCCAACAGGCTGAGCTGACAAACCCAGACATCTCTCACACTCACACCTTCACACCGTTTTCTTAGCTAAAAAAAAACTTCACACCGTTCTCAAAAGAAAAAGAAAAAAAACTCACACCATTACACAGAGGTTGGCGTTGCCCGATCCTCAAGATTCAATTGGTCCGCGGCAAACCGTTGGCCAGGTGGACTGCACCAGGAAATTGTTACCACAAGGACAATAGAGTCTAAGGTCATCTCCAACGGCGACCCGTAAATTTCCTCCCGCATTCATTTTTAGACAGAGGAACTAGTTCGCGGACATGGATGCGGAAGGCCGTCATCCAACGCTGCCCGCATACATTTCAACCCGCATTTGAACTAACCGGACGAAATTCATGCAAACCGGTCAATATTCATCAAAGTTTGGATAGAAAATAGCACAAATCATCCATACATAGCATGCAAATTAAGTCTAGTACAACAATGTCTCAAATTCGACTAGATTACCAGCTGGATGTCCAACTAGTTTTTCATCAATGGATAATGTCCTCCCACACATACTCCCCCTTCAACTTCAACTTCATCCAACAGTGTGTGTGCACGTAAATGGCTGCCCCTCTGTCCTGTGGTAGATCATGGCAGTGTGTGCGGGCTACATAATGTGTAGACCAACATTGAGTGAACGAATCAATCAACAAGTTGAGCCAAACTTACGATCTCGTCCTCTGCCCCGTGCAATGGCCACCTTGTCTCCAGCTGGCGAACCACGTTACAAAACTTGATGACGCTGGTCTAAATAGCGTACCAACGATACGATAACGACCTCACATTGCGTTGTTGAATGATGTACATGTCATAGGACAAAATGTGCTTTCGTGCGTGAAACGATTCATGCACTTGCTGCCAGAAGCCCCCCCTCTGGTCCTGCCTACAAAATCCACGGATACGGCCAACCACGCATCGCACAACTCATCCTCTAAGGTCGAGTAGTTCACCATTCTCCGTACTCTAAAAAATGACATAGCGGCATATGACCGAACCCATGCGGAGCATGGTGTCCGCCACGGAGGACGTCGACAGGGGGGCGGAGTGTACCTGGGTACAAATGGCTCTAGGGTGGGCAGCGCCGTCTCAGAGGCGAGCGGGCGCGTCGATGGTGGTTGTGGACGTCCGGCAATGGCTCTCTAGCGGCCGCAAGCGTACAGCAGCGGCGGCGGATGTGGATGGTGCGGATGCAAATCAAGGGGAAGAAGGGGCGGAGTTGAAGGAAATGTGACCGAGAGGGGGACTGGGTGGGCCGGGGCCGTCGGAGTCCTACGGGTCTGCTGTCAGACTCTCGCAAAGCTCCCCCCACTTTGTCTCCAATTTGCAGAAGAAAACGCGCCGTGGACCGATACAGACCCGCGTTGGATGGCTTTCGCGGTCCGAACGTATGCAAGCGGTTTGAGAGCCAACGTTGAAGATGCCCGATATACACTCTCGATCGTATATGTCAAACAACATCAGGACAGGTCATCGACAGGAATACCACCGTCACGGCGCAGCGTGCACGTAGCCGCAGGCTGCCAGAATAAGATCGATTGAGTAGAGTACGGTGGGATGCCGCCCTCTTAGGATTCTCCACCGCCTACCTCTTCTCTCCCCGCCATTCTTCACCGCTAGAGTATGGCAAACCGCGGGCCCACCCGGAAATGATCTTCTACCTTCACTATCTATGTTCTTTACATTATGCTGCTCGTGCAATCAAAACTTAGAATAGAAGAAAAAGAGTTCCCTCGGGACCCATCCTCTTCTCCTTTGCTTGTGTGACTATCATGAGAAGAATTCCATTCCAAGAAGTCAAATAACAAGAAAAAGAAACGAGGTCAAGATCCGTTGTTACCAGTACCGACGTAATGGAGAAAGTGTCAAATTCAGTGGTTGCACCCTTGTGAGAAGTTGTTGCCGGATTGGATAGGAGAAGTGAAACACGTGGGAGGCACCTGTTACCGAGGATTGCCCAAAGCTTGTCGGAGTAGAGCGCGATGTCTCCTTTCAGTTTGTCCCCCGCCTCTCCTATCCCAGCCGGTCTCCAAGTCAGCACTCCGCTCGATACGACGCCGAAGCTGATGCTGGTACTGATAGGGGCGAAAGGGAGAACCTTAAGGTGGCCCGTTATGCTTGAAGAGAAGGTGCGGGCTGAACCTGGAACTAAAACCACGACGAGTAAATCGAAACGGAGGGAGTAATATTTTCCAACAGGATCAGCAGTCCAGTAACAGGGGCAGCAACCCGGATCGGACAATTTGCATCTTGGCCCGATCCCCTTTTTCCTTTCCTTCTTTTCTCTGTTGACTCCTGGTTACCTGTCGCCGGCTGATGTTCTGTCACGCATAGAGCAATGACACCCTCCTTTCCTTGTTTGTACGTTGACTCACGGATTGCTGCCGCCGGCTGATGTCCAGCTACGCAAAGAGCAACATCGGTGCTGTTTCTGATGCGTTGTGGGCATGGATCTTGTCTCCCGTAGCCAACCTGGATGCAGATTGAGTTCATCCTCCAGAAGATGCATTCATATTTGTTAAAATCGAGGCCGGCGTACACGTCATCTTCATCCTCCTCAGCAGCAGCAGCAGCAACATAGTTCTAGTTCTACCTGTAGGTCCAACTTTTTCCCTTTTTTTGTTAATGTCATATTTCCCACCTTTTTTCTTATCCTCTTCCTGTGTTTATACTGTTGAACCAATGTAATTAAGGTAGTGAAAAATATTAAAAAAGAATTATGCCACTCCACTTTATCCGGGATTGGCCCAGTTGTATTCATATTCAACAAACTTAAGTAGTCGTTAGTCTATTTGTGATTACTATAGTTAAAATATATTTCGTTTAAGACATGTTTGAAGCTAACAAGTGAATTGCAAAATATGTCTGTAGATTAATTATGCCTTTTATTGGAGAGTAGGTTTCAGCGTAAACAGTTACCTTGATAACTACTCATCCGAGTTGGAGATGCTCCCCTCCAAGTGGTACTTAGCATTGCCGTGTGCTTCTGCGTCAGTGGCATCGTAGACAAACGGCATTATATAAGACGCTATATTAATTGAGAATGAAACATTCAATTCTTTTACCATGGTCGAAAAAAGGGCAACAAAATGGAAGATGGCATCACTAGCTACATAAAAGGAGACATAAAGTAGCAGCAACATAGGAAATGGGAAAAATACACAACTCAGAAATCAAAAGATAATTGATCGTTCACGAACATAACATCTATTTCAAAATAAGAGGCAATCATCAAGCCCCCATACTACTTCCACGACGGTCCTATGGAAGTTGGACACCATATGTCAATGTCATGACCTAGTCCCTAGCCCCACGGATAAGGACATAAGGCCATTTGATTTAAATAAGATAAGGATATGCATTGTTAGCAAAACTGATATATTATTCACGTGTAGAATTCAGTCTTCCCTAGACCAAGGACACCACGTACTCTTTGTAATCTAATCCCAGTCCACCACCTTCTGTCTCTCTCACCCCTGAAACATGGCGCTGACCAACACTCGCTCCTCGGAACTGTACCAGGGGCGGATCCAGCATGGGTCAAGGGTGTTCAGATGAACACCCGAAAATTTATGCAAATATTTTTTTACATAGAAAAAAGTCTATTTTACTCCCCTGAACAAAGTGGGTTGTTCGCTTTACCCCCTGATCTATTTTTTGGTTCCTTCTAGACTCCAAACAAAACCAAACCGGACAAAACACCCCCCCGGCCGGTTTGTCTCCATTCGATGCTGATGTGGCACAGTCAACGGCGGTTTTGACCGGGGTGGGGCCTACTTGTCAGGTTGGACTGTTAAACGCTGCTGTTCCCCGTTGCGTTCTCGATCAGAAATCCCTTTTCTTCTTCTCCCCCCTGTCGCCGTCGATGGCTTCCTCGGGGCAGCGCTGAACTCCGGGCAGCAACGGTGGTCGGAGTGTTCGTGGCGGCGGCGGCGGCGGTGCAACCCGTGAATCTTCCCCGACTTGTTCCTTCTCCCACGGCCGCTGTCCTCCCCCGTCCTCAAACCCTAGGTCGACGGCTCTGTCGATGCGGCGGCGGCGGCTGCGGTCTGTCTGATTTCGCGGCGGCGCAGACGAACTGAGGTGAGTCCCATCCCTCCCATCCCCTTCCCTTGGTGTACTTGCTCTGCTCTAGTTAGCTGATGTATGTAGGTTCTAATTGAAGATTGTTGAATGATGTTTTAATCTGTAGGTTAAGCAATGGATAATCTAGATTGGTTAGGCATCCGTTTCTTTTACAATGGACAATTTGAGAAGTCAAACAAGCAATTGTCATATGTTGGTGGTAATATACAGCTCACATCTGTTGAGAGGTACAATTTATCCTTAGCTACTGTCAGGGAGTAGTTAGCAGATATAAAGATGGCCTACCATGGTGAAGACCTAACAGAGAAGCACAGGCTGTACTGGTTGTTTCCTGGAAAAAATGTTAGAGATGGGCTGAGACGACTGGACACTGATAGAAGTGTGTTGTTCATGGATAGGTGTATTACAGATTGTGGGGTTGTGGATGTGTATGTGAATTATGAAGATGATGTTGATGAAGATGGACAGAACAGTTTGTCTGATATTGGAGAGTAAGAGGAAGAGGAAACTAATGCTGCAATTGAAGAAGAGAAGTCAGAAGAGAAGAGTGACAGTGATTGGGAAGATGAGCATGACAATTGCTCTGCTGAGGATGACCTGGAGCACAATTCAGAGGAAGATGGGGATGAGCCTGACAAGACTGAGTATGTTGTACAAGATGAATTGGAACCTGAAACTGGAAATGTTCCTTCAGTAGATGTTGCACCAGATGAAATAAGTGATGAATGTGAAGATCTTGATTGGTGCCCTAAAGATGAAGACAATTCAGATGAAGATGATGAGGCAGAGGAGCTCAGAAAGCATGCTAAGGAAGTGCTCAGAAAGATTAGAATGAAGTTGCCACTTGATGAAGAGAAGGACGTGAAAGAAAGTACAACACAGTTAATTCCTTTTGATGAAATGGATGAAGGAAATGACACTCCATACATGGATTCCACTAGGGAATACAGTTATGATGAGGATGAGCATGGAAATTCAGTTAGGATGAAATCAAGATTTCCAAGATTTGATAGCAAGGCTGCAATTCCAATATTCAGTTTGGGCATGTCATTTAGGGGAAGAAGTCAGTTGAAGAGGGCACTGGTGAAGTATGGCCTTGCTATGAAGAGGCATATTTCCTTTGTAAAAGATGAGGCTGGTAGGATTAGGGCAAAGTGTTCTTGGCCTAATTGTCCTTGGTTGATTTATGGTGCAAAGAGGAGCTCAAATGATTGGTTTCAAGTCATAACACTTGTTGACAACCACATATGCCCACAGAGGAGAGACAACAGATTGGTTACTGCAACTAGAATTGCAGACAAGTATGAGAGAATTATGAAGGCAAATCCAGGATGGAAAGTGAAATCTATTAAGGCCACTGTCAGATTAGAGATGTTTGCAGATGTGCATGTTTCCAAGATAAAGAAAGCAAAAGCAATAGTCAGAAAGAGAGTTAGAGAAGCAATGCATGAAGAATATGCCAGGGTGTTTGATTATCAGCTCGAAATATTGAGGAGCAATCCAGGAAGCACTGTGGCAGTTGTGCTTAATCCAAAAGAAACTGCACCAGTTTTTCAGAGATTGTATGTGTGCTTCAGGCTTGCAAGAGAGGTTTCATAGAAGGGTGCAGGAAAGTAGTGGGTTTGGATGGCTGCTTCTTTAAGGGGGCTCAAAGTGGAGAGCTACTCCTCTTGGAAGAGATGCAAATGGGCAAATGTATCCCATTGCTTGGGCAGCAGTTGAGGTGGAAAATAAGGACTCCTGGTTCTGGTTTATGGCATTGTTAAATAAAGACTTGGAGATTTCAAATCAAGGTGAAGGCTGGGTGTTTATATCAGATCAGCAGAAAGGTCTAATCAATGCAATTTCAAAGGTTGTACCAAAAGCTGAACACAGAAATTGTGCTAGGCACATTTATGCTAACTGGAAGAAAAAACATAGGGACCAGAAATACCAGAAGAGATTTTGGGCTTGTGCAAAATCTTCTAACAGAGTTCAGTTCAATTTAAACAGGGCAAAGCTTGCTCAGCTCACACCAGAAGGAGCAAGAGACATGATGCAGTCTGGGCCAGAACATTGGTGTAGAGCATGGTTCAAAGAAGGATCATTCTGTGATTCAGTCGACAACAATATGTGTGAAAGTTTTAACAATTGGATAGTGGAATATAGAGGTCTTCCTATTATCAGTATGTTTGAAGCAATCAGAGCAAAGGTGACAGTAAGGATTCAAGTTAATAGAGCTATGCCTGCCAATTGGAATGGAACAATTTGTCCCAAAATCCTCAAAAAGGTGAACAAGTTGATAAAACTTACTGAGAAGTGTGAGACAATATGGAATGGAAAAGATGGATATGAGGTGAAGTTAGGACAACATGGATTCAAAGTTGACTTGCAAGCAGGAACATGTTCTTGTAGATACTGGCAATTATCAGGAATTCCATGTGTTCATGCTCTAGCAGCTTCACAGTGTGGCCCTGATGACATTAATTCACTTATTGCACCTTGCTACAGAATTGAGGCTTACAACAGGACATATGAACATGTCATGATGCCAATGGAGGGCATGCCCAGCTGGCCAATATCTGACAGACCTAGACCATTAGTTCCAAGCTATGTGCAAATGCCTGGGAGGCCCAGGACAGAGAGAATAAGAGGTGGAGATGAGCCTCCTAAGCATGCACACAAACTCTCCAAGATTGGAACTAAGATCAAGTGTAGTTTATGTGGAAATCCTGGGCACAACATGAGGAAATGCAATACTAACCCCAACAAGGGAAAGTACAAGAATAGGAAGAGGAAAAAAGAAACAAAAGTGTGTAATGATTTTTACATGAGTTTGATTTCTATATGTTTTGTACTTGAGAAATTTCAGCAATGTGAAACACCTAACAATTGTTTCTTCTGTGTGTTATGTAGGAAAATCCTCCAAAGACATCTCAAAGAGTAGCAAATGAAACTGCTACAGCCCAGCAGGCATCTCAAACATCACAACAAGCTACAGGAGGGAGAGCCCAGTCTTCACAGCAAGCTACAGGAGGGAGAGGCCAGTCTTCACAGCAAGCTACAGGAGGGACATCACAGCCTAGAAGGGGAAGGCCTCCAAAACAAGCAAACAGAACACCTGGTGCTTGTTCTAGTCAGAGAAGGAGATCTACAAGGGTTAGCATGTTTGATGAACTGAGGGGTTAACCAGGAAACTTTCTGTTGTTTAGAGCCTTCAAATTGTTAGTAGGTTGTTGGTGTTGTGCTAGTTTCATGAACTTGTGTTTGATGAACTTGTGTTTGTTACTGTTAAGCTGCAGAATGTGTGTTAAGTTGCAAAATGCTACTGTTTACTATGTTCTCTTTTGAAAGAAATTTCCTTTTGATAGAAGCTTGGCAAAATAATGTTCTCTTTTGGCACAAACAAAGAAGCTCACAATTGTACCATTTCACAACACAACATAGTACCAGCACATTACACAATTTCTTACACAAATATTTGGCACAGTTTTGGCACAAATTTAGGACACAACAAGCAGTACAGTTGCTTCACCACAACAACCAGCAAAAAGTAGAACTTAACACACAGTACAACACTACAGATTCTTAACACATAGTACAACAAACCAAGTGCCAAAGTGCCAAATAACAGGATACAAACTCAAACTCCTTCAGCACCGTCAGTGCCATCGATCTTGCCCAGCACAGTCTTGAAGATATGCTTGCGAGTCAGGTCCTCGCCTTCTCCTGGAAGCCACTCATCAGGCAGTCCTTCAGCAAGCAGAGGACCACGATCGACAACCTCCTTCATGTGGCAAATGACAGGATACAGTAAGCTGTTCTTCTTCCTCGGCGACGATGGTCCGTAGTCACCCAATTCAAATTGCATTGCTTCATACTCATCCATGGACTCGGGTGGCTTGTTTGTCAGCTTCGGCTCAGGTATCTCCACTGTCACCACCTTGCCAACAAAGAAAGGGTCACGAAGCCAAGCCATTACCTCGAGCTCGCGGCGGCTTGCCGGCGGCAGGATCTCGATCAGCTCGCCACCCAGCTGCTTGAGAACATCTTTCACGGACGCCGTCGTCCAGGCCTGGTTAGGGAGGCCTTCGAAGCCGAGCTTGCTCTTGTACTCCAGAGCACCTGGCTGAGCACGAACCATTCTGCACCAACGCGAAAACTGAATCCAATGCCGGCAACACTTGATCTTCATTGACGAAAGGAGCACCTCAGAGCACTTCTCCTCCGTCGAGAAGGTCAGCCATAGGTCGTGTGGTGGGCACGCGACCTCGATGACCACCTCGGACGGCACCACCGCGCAACGCTGCTGCAAGGTCGCCAGCATGGCTGCCGGCGTCACTGTCTGCTCGCCATCTCCGACCGTAGTCGCCAGAAGCACGAACCGCCCGAAGCGCAGCTCCAGCGCATCCATGGACGGAGTGCGCGAGATCAGGACATGGCTCGCCTCTCGACGGAGCTCCGGCTCTCCCCGCTGCCACACCTCCTGCGGGAATCGCCGGTCCAGCAAGCTACGGCTCGCCTGGGCTGCTGCGACGACCGGGGCCGCGCCTCCATCGCCGGCGGCGCTCACGACGTCCGGCGACATGGTGCTGGAGCTCACGCTGCCGCCGCCCATGGAGAATAGGGTTAGGGATTTGTACTGGGAAGAAAGGGGATTTCTGATCGAGAACACAACGGGGAACGGCAGCGTTTAACATTCCAACCTGACAAGTAGGCCCCACCCCGGTCAAAACCGCCGTTGACTGTGCCACATCAGCATCGAATGGAGACAAACCGGCCGGGGGGGTGTTTTGTCCGGTTTGGTTTTGTTTGGGGTCTAGAAGGAACCAAAAAATAGATCAGGGGGTAAAGCGAACAACCCACTTTGTTCAGGGGAGTAAAATGGACTTTTTTCTTTTACATATAGGCATATATGGCAGAGTGTAGAAATACTATCCTACATGGGCCCAATACGTGCACTTTGGCACTTTGGCAGCAGGCGAGCAGCCCATTAGGCCATTAGGTATTACCTGACTGCGCACGAGAGCTTGGACACGCACCCAGCCAGCCGCTTCCTTCCCCAATTCCCACGAACAGAGACAGGAGCGGCGGCGCGAGGGCATGGCGAGCCACAGCCAGCCGCCGGCGCAGGAGTTCACCATGGCCATCGCCGACGCGGCCGCCAGTACCGTGCCCGCCGCCGCCGGTGAGGAGCAGGAGCTAGTACCCAGTCCCAGTGCGGGGCACGGTGCCGCACCACAGCCACAGAGACAGTGGGTCACGCCACCGGCGCCGGCGGCCGCCGCAGTTGTCGATGCCGCGGAGGGGAGTGTACCTCCAGTGCAGCAATTTGCTCCAACAACCTCAATCTCTAAGCCTAAGGTGAATCCCCTTTCAAGTTCCAAGTTCCAACTCTAAAATTTCATTCTTTGATTTGATTCATTGTGAAATCCCAACTGAATGTGTAGTTTCTATTTGATTCAGTGAGAAGTAGCTATAGATGTCATTGAAAGGAGTTAGGATCTGTTGATTTATTAGCATAAAAATAACAAAGGAATTGTATCTGAATTGTAGGCAGTACAGAATTCAAAACTCAAGAGGAAGAGCATTGCCATTGATTTGAAAACTTTGTGGAGTAGAGCTGGGAAGAAATCTAGAGCATGTGCAGGTGCTCTAGTGAACACAAGTCCAATTGCAGAACATGTTCAGGTTGAGCAGCAAGTGCAGGTGCAGAACACTTCCCCATCGAATCAACTTCATAGCACTATGAGCTCCCCTTCAGTTCAAAATCAGCAGCAGCTACAGATTGTTGGTGCCATGAACACAAGTCCAATTGCAGAACCTGAGATTGAGCACGAAGCAAGCGAAGAATCTGAAAATATAGAGGAAGAGAATGACACTGAAGATGCAGTTTATGATGTTCAGCTGCTTGAACCTGGTCCTGGGAAGAGGATTGCTATTGCAGATTATGATGTTAATGACCAGAACAGGATTAGAAGAGGATACATTGCAAAAGGGGCTTGTCGACCAAAAAAGTATGCTTTTCCACAACACCCTGTTGGAGGTATGCGTCGATTTGTAGCTAAATGGTTCAAGTCTTATAAATGGCTTGAGTATAGTAAAGAACTAGATGCTGCTTTTTGCTTTGTATGTTATCTTTTCAAGGATAATTCACATGTTGGTGGGGATTGCTTTGTGAATGGAGGATTAAGAAATTGGAATCACAAGGCTAGTTTTGGGAAACATGTCGGTGGGATCAATAGTGCACACAACAAAGCACAAGAGAAATACAATTTCTTCATTGCACCCAAAATTTTTGAACACCCAATTTTAAATTCCTGGATCCGCCACTGCCTGTTGGAGGTATGCGTCGATTTGTAGCTAAATGGTTCAAGTCTTATAAATGGCTTGAGTATAGTAAAGAACTAGATGCTGCTTTCTGCTTTGTATGTTATCTTTTCAAGGATAATTCACATGTTGGTGGGGATTGCTTTGTGAATGGAGGATTAAGAAATTGGAATCACAAGGCTAGTTTTGGGAAACATGTCGATGGGATCAATAGTGCACACAACAAAGCACAAGAGAAATACAATTTCTTCATTGCACCCAAAATTTTTGAACACCCAATTTTAAATTCCTGGATCCGCCACTGAACTGTACCCACCATCTTCATATGACATTTGGTCCTTGGATAATCTCCAATCCCAGAATGTGACAACAAAAGATGGAAAGCATGATGAAACTTGAAGGCCCCTACCACCAGCCCACCGACATAAAAAGGGAACATGCACAAAATCACAAAGGAGCTGATTGCACACTGACTTGGGAGCTGATTCAGTAATACATGTACACTGACTTGCGAGCTCCTGCGGGAACACTTACTTAGAAGCTGCTGCAATCACAAAGCAACTCCACGGAGAAAGAAAGAAAACATGATCTAGGACCGATTTCCGAGACTTGTAAATTACTATTGTCAACATTTCAGTGATCAGCTTAGCATCATGTCCATTTACATGCAACTTCAAACATTATGCCCAATGTGTAACATATGCTTCTAGAGACTGACACATACACCTTTGAGCAGTGCTAGTCGTCCGACAATTTGTGTACGATGCTAATCAAACGCCATGGGATAACATCACTACTGAAGCAACAGGCCTAGGATTAGAGTGCCGTACGCAAACTAATTTCGTACGTATTTTATTCACCAAAATAACATGTCAAATACACGGTGAACACTTTCTAAATGGAAATAAATATTTTTTAAACAAAATGTACATTTTCCCTATACATCAGGATCATTTTTTATACACGTTTCACATTTTTCAAATACATGAAACATTTTTCAGAAACAACAGAAGCATTTTTTGTGTACACGTAGGACATTTCATAAATAGTTGATTAACATTTTTTCAAATATATGTTTTTGATACGTATTTTCTTTTTCTTACACAATATAAATTTTTGGTATACATATAAATTATTTATCACTTTCACATTTTTCAAATACATGAAACATTTTTCAGAAACAGCAGAAGCATTTTTTGTGTACACGTAGGACATTTCATAAATAGTTGATTAACATTTTTTCAAATATATGTTTTTGATACGTATTTTCTTTTTCTTACACAATATAAATTTTTGGTATACATATACATTATTTATCACTTTCACATTTTTCAAATACAGTATTAACTTTTTTTGATGTCTAATTGTTTCCATAGACCTTCAACATTTTTTTCATTCACCAGGAACGTTTATTTATGCATGCGTTAGCTTTTGTTAAATGCTTGATTAACATTGTTGTAAATATATAGTTTTGATGTCTACTTTTTTTTCAAACACATTGTGCATTTTTCTTATACATATGGATTTTTTTATTCTAACTTAACGTTTTCCATACACATAACTAAAAAAATTCAAATATATGTGTCTGAATAGTTTGCAGACATGTATTTAAAACTTTTTCAATACATTTAAACATTTTTTTATACATGTGCTAACATTTTAAATACGTGATTAAAATTTTAAAATGTGCTATGAACACATCAAAATTTAGATGCAAAAAGGAAAAAGAATAGAAAAGAAAATAGAGAAAAAAACAGAAAAGCAAAACAGAAGGAAATGGAAAAGATAAAATCACGATTTTCTTGGGTTGGCCCACTTGCTACAGCACTGTAGGGGAGCGCTTGATTCCATTTCGCTTTAAGCGAGGTATAGTTGCGCCCAGAGAAGAGGGAGCCCCTGTATGTTGCATTCTACGACAAATTGCTCTCGATTCGCACAGGGGCGCCACAAATGGGCTATTGTAGGTGACCATGCAATGAAGAAATAATTTATACCATGAGTTTAGCAGCAGTATCCTGGGCTATTTGGCTTGCTCGAAATTGAGCAATTTATGAACAAAATGTAAAAACACAAACATTTTTTGAAATTTTGTACATTTTTATAAGAACGAACATGTTTCAAAAAGGCTACATTTTTTGATAACGAAAAATAGAGTTGAAAAGGAAAAAAGAAATGAAAACAAAAAAGGAAAAAGGAAAATAAAAAAGAAAGAGAAAAAGGAAAACAGAAAAAAGAAAAGGAAAAAGCGAAAGAAAACCTAAAAAAAGGAATAGTACCTATGTTAACTACACAAATGGGGCCGCTGGCCCATCTCGTTGCTCGGCCGCTCGCCTGCGCGAAGCGCCGGCAGTTTGACATAGAGCATGTGAAATCGATTTTTCCGAAAGCTAGGTAGGCCCAAGGTCGGTGGTGTGCTCAACATGGAGCGGCACAAACAGGTTTTGTTTGAACATAATAAAAAATAATCCGGTTCCCAGTAGATGGGAGAGCAACTAGTTAACGAGCGCTCCTTCGGGAGCCTCGCAACGATCAGCGCCACTTGGCGCGCTCCCCTCCAATTTTTTTTAATTTTTTCGCACGCGTTTTTGGCTTTTTAAACCGGTTTTTTTGGTTTTTTTGACGTTTCGGTTTTTCACCTGTCTTCCTGAACTTTTGGACCAATTTTTTTTTTCAAAAAAGATTCTTTTTGCGCTAAAAAACGTGTTTTCTTTTTTTTCCTTTCGCGAGAGTCACGGTTTTGCTTCCGCGAGAGGCATGGTTTTGCTTTCGCGAGAGTCACGGCCATGCCTCTCGTAAACGGAAAAAAATGTGTTTTATTTTTTTTCCTTCCGCGAGAGGCACGGTTGTGCTTTCGCGAGAGTCACGGCCGTGCCTCTCGGAAACGGAAAAAAACATGTTTTCTGTTTTTTTTCTTCCGCGAGAGGCACGGTTGTGCTTTCATGAGAGGCACAGCCGTGCCTCTCGGAAACGAAAAAAAACGCATTTTCTATTTTTTTTCTTTCGTGAGAGATACAGTTTTGCTTCCGCGAGAGGCATGGTTGTGTTTTCGCGAGAGGCACGGCCGTACCTCCTCGGAAACGAAAAAAAACACGTTTTCTCTTTTTTTTTCCTCGCGAGAGGCACAGTTTTGCTTCCACGAGAGGCACGGTTGTGATTTCGCGAGAGGCACGGGCGTGCCTCTTTCGGAAAGGGAAAAAATCCGTGCTCCCGATTCGATTTTTTCATCTTTTTTTTTGTGAAAAATTTTTTCGTCAAAATCTATCAACATCAAAACATTTTGAATAAACGAATCTACGAAAAAAGGGAAAACTCTCAGGTTGCGACAAGTGGCGCATGCAGCGTGCCACTTGTCGCAACCTGAGAAGGTGGGAGTGATCTTTGCAACGAGTACTCCTTACCTAGTGATTTCGAGCAGAGAGGGTTGCAGCGTGTTGTTCTCAAGCGTGCAAAGTAAAGAAGAGGAAAATCAATCAAGGAAGTCACGGTGGTACGGATGTGGATTTGAGATAGCTAAATTAGTGGAGTCGCTCGAGTTGGTTGCTTGTGTGTGCGGGAGGCGCCAGCAGCACTCCTCTACGAGTCGCCTCGAGTCGCGCCATGTGTGCGTGTCTGTGGGTGTGTGTGGGTGTGATTGATGGGTGAGAAGAGAGATTTAGACCTCCTTTTCATAGAACAGAAAAGTTATAAGAATAAGAAAGTCATAGAAAATAAGATGGCATGTATCTGAAATCCTATAAATAGAAATAAAAAAAAGATGCACTTTAATTCATATCATAAGATTCTTTTTCATTGAGTCTAGTCTAAAGTTTATTTTCCTATGAAATATGGAGGATAGGAAGAATTCCTTCATAGGAATAGGATTCTATTCCTACAAACCAAAGGGCTCTAAAGGAATTCTTTCTATAAAAAATCATATCCTATGAGACTCCTACAAAAGAATTTTTTTCAAAACTATGACTAAATTTATAGCAAATTTGAAAACTATATGGCGCAATGGAAAAAACCCAGAAATATCACCATGTCGGCCTGCTGTGGGCTGAGGGGGGGGCCTGTCGGCCTCCCGTGGGCCGAGGAATGCTCGTCGGCCTGGGGCTAGCCGGGGGGGGGGGGGGGTGCTGTCGGCCTGGGGCTGGCCGAGGGGTTCTGGATAAGGCCGGCCGAACGGTTTCTTCTTCCACTGGTCGCTGGAACTTCTCTTTCTCTCGTTTCCTCTCTGAGCTCTCCACCCCCTCACCGATCTACTCATTCTTCCACCCATTTTCCCTTCCAAGCGGCAGAATCAATAGATCATAGCATTCTCCAGCGGCCTACGGTCATTTTTTTGCTATGGGGTAGTTATTTGTGCGTAAGTGAGGAGGAGGCATGGTGTGGTGGAGGAGGTGTGGCTGGTGAGCAGGTGGTGGGGTGGAGGAGCTGCGGGTGTGGAGGCAGTGGTGGTGACGAGGAGGTGCTGGTGAGGAGGAGGAGTTCCGGTGGTGTTGTCCGGTGGTGCAAAGAGTCCGCGAGGTGGCCGGTGCCGCTGAGTTGAAGAGAGGACGAAGAAGAAGGGGACACAAGCGTCGAAGGTATACCAATGTCGTCACAAATTTTCTATAAGCTGTTTATTTAGTGTACATAGTCATTTTATCGGATAGTTAGTGTAGCCGGTAATATTTTTGTTCGTTGCGATTAATGAGAAGGTGGCAATGTCTGATAGGTGAAAATGTCTGAATCAGTAAATTTGACGGTTTACTACGGCGCTGGTAATGTTCTATATAATGAGTTGGGGGTTGATCTTAGCGAGTTTAAAAATGGCGTCATGACACTTTCAGACCCGAACAGACTGGACATTAGACAGTTGAAGTATTGGTTGACTACTAGTTTTGGGCTGGATCCTCAAGTATGTTCCGTCAGTATTCATGCATTGTGGACCAAATCTTGTAAAAATGTCAAGTGGGAGTTGATGCCGATAGATAGGAGCCAGCATTGGTTGACCCTATTAAGTCGTTGCTGAGACCGAAGAATCCACCCATATGCCCTAGTGCAACCTGTGGCGAAGAAGGACAATACCGTACAACTCCACGTGGGGTATGAACCCGGCCAGGGTAGTCAAGTGGCTAACGAGATTTATTTATCCGGGTCACAGCCAGCAGATGTGGATGCTAGCCAAGCCGAGAAAGAGTCAGACTACGTGCCACACAATATTTGTCGTCATGATACTGGGCAGAGTATCCAGTCGATAATATTAGCTGGTTCTGGTGTTGCTGATGGGGATGAGGAAGGCGATGAAATGCAGAGGGTGATGGAGGAAGAGGACGAGGATGGATTTGCGGAGGATCTGGATTCTGAAAATTCCGAGGATGAAGTGGAGGTACCGATTCCTTCTGCATGGGATCAGGACATATCCATCGGCCTTACGGTCAACGATGGCCATGAGACTCCATGGCAGTATAATCTGAGCCAAGTCCAGATAGGGGCTATGTTTGATACAAAGAAAAAATTGAAGTATGCGGTGATAAAGTGGGCTATGTCTACGCAAAGGGTTTTTCGGACACACATATCAAGTCCAACAAACTATACCGTGAAGTGTGTTGAAACAGGTTGTCCTGCGAAGGTGCACGGGCACGTGCCGAAGTATGACATCCACTGGGTTGTCACCAATATGGTCCCACATAATTGTGTGAGGAAAAACCTGTTGGTTCGTCATCCAAACCTAACTTCAACTCTCATTGCGCAACTCATGTATACTAAAATAGTGGAGAAGAAAGATATGGAAGCAAAACACATCCAGACAGCAGTGAAGGTCAGATGGAATTATGAAATTCCTTATGGGAAGGCTTGGAGGGCTAAGCAGAAGGCTATGGAGGAAAGGTTTGAGACGTTCTTCGACTCATATGATAATGTTTTCCGTCTCCTTGACATACTGAAGGAGAGGAATCCTGGCACTTATGTTAACATACAACACACGAGGTTGGAGAGTATACCAGATTTCAAGGTGTTGAAACCAGTATTCTTCTCTTTCGCTATGTGCATCGAAGCTTTCCGGCATTGTCCTCCTGTGATGTTTGTGGATGGTACATTCCTGACTGGTAAGTACAAAGGGCAAATCCTGACTGCTATTGGTGTGGACGGGAACAATCAAATCATCCCGCTTGCCATGACATTTGTGGAGGGTGAGAACTTTCCGAGCTGGGTATGGTTCTTCCGGCAAGTTAAAATTGCGATCGTGAAGGACCGACCAAACGTGTGTGTCATTCATGACAGACATGCTGGTATATTGAAGGCCGTGAAGACACTAAGGAATCCAACACCTAACGAACTGTGACGACCCCGGCTTAATCGTGCACTAATCATACACGCAAATGCGCACGATCAAGCCTAAGGACTCACTTGAAGATATCACAACACAACTCTAAAACATAAAATAAAGTCATACAAGCTTAATATTACAAGCCAGGGCCTCGAGGGCTCGAATACATAGCTCGATGGCATACAAGCGTCAGCGGAAGCATTAGATATCTGGGTACAGATATATTACATAGAGAGAATTAGGCCTTTACAGAGGCGGGGTAAAATAAAATACTACGATCGAAAGGCGTAGGCCTCCTGCCCTGGACCCTCCGATCCTACTCCTGGTCGTCGAACGGCTCCTCATAGTAGTAGTACTCGCCAGGCGGGTAGTAGTACTGGTCGTCGGCTGGGGCTTCTGGCTCAGGGGCTCCGTCGTCTGGTGGCATCAAATGGAATATGGGGGAAAAAAGAAAATAAAGCAAACGTGAGTACTCATCCGAAGTACTCAGCAAGCAAGGATCTACACTACGTATGCATCATTGTCAAAGGAATGGCTGAATATGTGGACTGGGCTGCAGAAATGCCAGAATAGAGGGGGAAAGCCTAGTCCTATCGAAGACTAGCATCTTCAACAATCTTCAGCAGTCTTTCAGCATGAGGAGAGAGCAGATTACATAAGTAAGTAGTAGTAGTAGTATCATCAACCTCGACCTGAGATCCTTTCTCGACTCCCTGCGAGAAAGCAATCCCAGAGCCGTACTATCCAATTCTCACCACATGTTCTAGTTGTACCGATCAGGATACAACTCCGAGTGTCCGTTACCGTAGGACAGGCTATCGATAGAAGTTTCTTCCCTGCAGGGGTGCACCAACTTACCCACCACGCTCGCTTAACTCCGGCCGGACACACTTTTCTGGGTCATGCCCGGCCTCGGATAAGCAACACGCCGTAACCCGACCAAATACCTAACAGAGAGGTCAGCACGCCGGACTAACCTATGCCCCCAGGGGTCTTGGGCCATCGCCCCGGGAACTCCTGCACGTTACGTGCACCGCCGGTGAGCAGACCTAGCAACCCCTTATACAAGCGCGGTTGCGTTCCCAGTCCAACCCAGCGTGTGCCGCATCAGTCGCTGACGTCCATTAAGCTCCGGCTGAAGTATACGACGCAGAACGCCCATACTATGCCCACGTGATGGTTAGTGCTATCGGGCCAGAGGCCCCTCGGATCAAATATCCAAACCGTAGTGGATTAGGAGCACGCGGAAACGAGCAGAGACTCACGATCGATGTGACCCCGTCGCCCCGTCTCGAGGACTTGCGGCAAGGGCTAAGAATGCCCGGCCACGCCTCGTAGTTATCTCGCGGGCACCATCCAGGTCAACCCGACTCCACATCACTTCGCAATAAGCTCGCGCGGGTACCCCTCAGGGCCGACCCGTCTTTAGTATCGTGGTTCATAGTCAAGTCATAATATCCAAGGTAACTGTGTGTCTGACACTGAAGGGAACCATGAGGAATCACCCTCGATGGAGTTCCCGCTCGATGTTATCATCAAGGTGAACGAAGGAGGAATCACCCTCGAGGTCCACACTTGAGAGGTTGCGCGACGATGTCGTTATTGGGGGTGGTGTAGGAGGAATCACCCTCGCTTACCATGACCGAGTAACTAACCTACAAGGTTAACATCAGAAGTGCTAACGAGGTATCACCCTCGGCACTCGACGGTAACCCAGCAGTGTCGGCAACTAAGGGGTAGTGATGTGCGGTGCCAGGGTCTGGTCTTCAATCCCGATGATCGGGTCTCCTGATATCCAGCAGGGCAGTCGGGAACAAGTGGAGGTCTCTGTCGTGTCTCTACCCACCCTATACTAAGCAGTCTAGGATAACCAGTAAGGTAACAAAGCAGGGTACAATAATCAGGCTATGCAGCAGATATAGGAAAACAGTAGCAGTAGCAGTTCTAATGCAAGCATAAGAGAGAAGAGAATAGGCGATATAGGCATGCTCAAAATGGGGGTGCTTGCCTGTTTGCTCGGGGGCAAGGGCAAGGTCTTCAGTAGTATCGTCGGGGACGTAGTCGTACTCCTGTGCGGCGTCTGCCTCGGGAGCTACGTCAATGTCGGGGTCTACCGAGAGAGAAGAGGGGGAAGAAACAGGTAAACATAATGCAAACAAATGCAATACGGTGCGTGTGATGCTATGATGCAGTGCAGGGTTGCCTAATTATGCATCTAAGTCATTTTAGTTATTTTTAGAATTATTCTGGGATTTAATATCCGACGTGTGTGCACTATTCATCTGCCGGATTCGGGTCCGGAGTTACGAGTTCTTCTACGTAGGAGGTTCCAATGGAGAAACAGACGGCACGATCAGACTCGTCTCGTCGTTCTGAGCAACTTTCATGTTTTAACTTTTTCGATCCGAGCTACGGTTTAAAAGATATGAATTTTTAAAGATTATTTGAATTTCTGGAATTAATTTTTATTTACAGAAAATGAATTATGACGTCAGCATGACGTCACTGTGACGTCAGCGGTCAACAGCGCCTGTACAGGTCAAACCTGACATGTGGGTCCAGTGGGACCCACATGTCAGCCTCTGTTTCTTTAACCAGTGATTTAGTTTAATTACCAGGATTAATTAGGGGGTGGACCCCACATGCCAGTGAGACATTAGGTTAAATTAATTAGTTTCTATTTAATTAAATCTCTAATTAGGCTAATTAGTCGCGGGGGCCCACCTGTCAGTGGCTCTGGGTCGGCCACGTCAGCATAGTTGACTTGGTCAACTAGTCAACGCGGGCCCCTGGGCCCACGGGTCAGTGACCCAGGGCGACACACGTGGCGGCCACGTCGGCGCCGGCGCCGGAGATCGCTCCGGCGACCAATTTCGCGGCGGCCGCTCGCCGGAGTTCGTCGGATTTGCGTTTTAGCGCACCATTTCGCGCGCGGTTGACAGCGTTCGAACGAGGACTCGACGCCGCGTCCATCTATGGTGTCGGAACGGACCAGGGAGGCCTAACGTGACGGCGTCGTCGACATCGGCGGCGAGGTGCTCGGGCGAGCGACGGAAACGGCGACCCAACGCGCAAACAAGTGAAGGAAAAGGCTAGGCGGGGTCTACTCGTCGCGGTGAGTGTGATGGTGGCGCGCACGGGACCATTTGGTCACTGTGGCCACGCCGGCGACGAGGTCGCGCGACGGTGAGCTTGGGCGTGAACGGGGCGGCGTCTACAGCTCGGGAACGACGAGGAGAAGAAGCAGGGAGGGAAGGAGAGGCTCACAGCGGTGGTAGCCGTTCTGAGCCTGCTCGGGGCAGGCGCGGAGCGGCTGGATTCGCCGGGTTCTCGCCGGAGTCCGAGAAGAAGGGGGCGGTGCGGCTCGGCGTCTCTGGGGCTCCTCGGCTCCACCGAATGGCTCGAGGCGGCGTAGTCGAGGACGGCGGAGACGGTGGACAGCTCGGCGTGCCCCGGGGATGACGGTGGCCGCGACGGAGGCGAACGGCGGCGAGGCTGGCGCTCGGCCTCTCTGGATCTGGAGGGGAAGACGGGCGGAGCGAGAGAGAGGAGAGGGGAAAGTGGCGAGGAGAGCTAGGGGAGACGCACGGCCTCTCCCTTATCCCCTCGCGGCGCCCGCGACGTCGCGCTGTCGGCGTCTCACCGGCGCGCGCGCGCTCGTCCACAGGGAGGTTGACACGGCGAGGGAGAGAGAAGGGGATGGGCCAGCTGGGCTGGGCCAATGCACTGTGCACTTGGTCCAGTCCAGCTTTAGTCTTTTTCTTTTATTTCTTTTCCTTTTCTCTTTTCTTTTCTGTTGCGAAATGATTAGGCCACTTAATGTCTTTTGTAAAACAGTGAGTTATGCCACATAAATATGTTGCAATATCTAGCACTGCCAAAAATTGATTTGGACAGAATTGAAGTTCGTTGGGATTTGATATGATTTTAAATATATCAAATATTCTATTTTTGGGGCTGTTTCATCTTGTTAGAGTCACTTGTCCAACTCCAAATATTTTGATATTGGTTTTAGAAATGTTCCTGGATTATTGGCCATTTAATGAACATTTTCCCATCAGTGTTTGATCAACTTTATTTTGCACTTATGAATTTAAATTGATTTTTTTTTCAGATTTGAATTTGAATTGAATAACTAACCCAGGTGACTAGGCAATGTAAATGATGATGACTTGGCATTATTAGCAGTTGATCACTGTGGTCATTACAAGGGGGTGTTACACGAACCAACACCTTGGAAGGACTTGCAGAGCCGGTGGTGCATGCGCCATCTTGGGGCTAATTTTTTCTCACAGTTTAAAACAAACGGTTGATGAACTTGTTCAAAAAATTATGCAATCAGAACCAGCAGCGCAAATACGAATTTATTTGGTCAAAACTAGATGAGTTTACTAAGAAGCAGGTCCGTGCGAGGAAGAAAATGGAAAAAAATCAGGTTAAATTAGCAGCACTCATCGCGGAGCTAGAAGAACTAGTAGGTCTTTGTGACTTGCCAGCAATTGACCCTCCTAATACTCAGAGAAAGAAGGGCAGTGCAATAAGGAATTTTTCTGAGTGGATAGAGAAAGAGCCTCCGGTGAATTGGTCTTTGCTGCATGACACCCATGGAGCTAGGTATGGCCACATGACAACCAATCTTGCAGAGGTGTATAACTTTGTACTCAGAGGGAATAGAGGATTGCCACTCACAGCTATTGTGGAGGCTGTCTTCTATGGCACTTTGAGATATTTCAGAGAAAGGCACGAGTTAGCAAAGAAGCATATTGCAGATAAACAGAACACACCTTATTGTAGCCGTGTCATGGAGTACATGGCAAAGAAGATAGAGAAAGTAAAGAAGCACACTGTCAGACTCATAGGTAATCAGGAAAGGAGGTATGAGGTTCAGCATCCTACTGATGGTTTTGGTTCTGCAAATAAGGTGAAGACGCACGAGGTAAAAATTGGAACGGGATTTTATCCAACTTGCGAGTGTACATGCAACAAACCGAAGTTGTTGCACCTGCCTTGCTCACATGTGTTGGCTGCCTGTGGCCAGATTGAGTTGGACACTATCTCCTTCGTGTCCCCATACTATTTAAAAGATGCAGTACTCAATGTCTGGACATGTGAGATGACAGGGTTTAGAGTCGTCAGCAATTTCAACAAGGTAAACGATGGGGAGAGAGTATACATCCCGGATCCAGAAGTTCGGTGAACAAGCAGGGGCAGACGTAAGGTAAAACGGATCCGAAACGATATGGACCAATCTGAAGCTGGTGGAGCAACCAGACAATGTTTGCTATGTGCTGCTTATGGGCATAGGATGAAATATTGTCCCGACCTGAACAAAGACGGTGCTTCCACATCGACGAGTGCTTCCACATCGACGACTGCGACAACAGTAGCAAGACGTGGTGGTCGTGGCAGTCATGGTGGTCGTGGCAGTCGAGGCCGAAGGGGCGGACGAGGAAGAAATAACTCACAAGCTATATAATGTGTTGGACTATGTTTTAATTTGTAATATGTCGGACTATGTTTTAATTTGCAATATGTCGGACTATGTTTTAATTTGCAATATGTCAAACTATGTTTTATTTTGTAATATGTCTGGACTATGTTTTATTTTGTAATATGTCTGGACTATATTTTAATTTGTAATATGTTTGGACTATGTTTTAATTTGCACCTGAGATTTGTTGTTCGAATTGCAGATATGGCTTCGTATCCGTTGCTTAATCGTAATATTGATAGAGGGCACCGGGCCGCACTTATGAAAGCGGTCAAGAACTTAGACGTGTTGGTGACTCGCACCCCAAAGTCTAACTGGATGATACACCATTCATGGGTTAATAGGTATGTGTCGGTATAATGACTTACTATGTTTGACATCATTTTGATAGCCGCTAACTGTATGCTACATTCTCTTTATTTTGTAGGTTAAGTTGGGCTGGATTTCTACCCTTGGCATGGCTGGTTGAGGGTACATTGGATGAGTGGGTTGAACATCCGCAATTGGATGAGGCAGGTGAACCAATGCAGTTACGCAAGAGGCAAGTGAAATGTTTCTCTTACGACAAGTCACTCCTTACCTGCTTAGTAGATAGATGGAGACCAGAGACACATACGTTTCACTTTCCCTGGGGAGAGATGGCGCCTACTTTACAGGATGTGTCTTACTTGTTAGGATTACCTCTGGCCAGTGCTGCCATAGGTCCTTTAGAGGCAGAATCTGGTTGGCTAGCATCGATGCAGGGCCGTTTTTTGGCTACGGTGCCAACTGCTAATGTCCTAGACAACGATACTCACGGGCCTCGTTTTAAGTGATTGACCCAGTTTCAGGTAACCTTCATGGCCAGTTTAAAAACTGATGTTTTCATTGTTGTCCTCATTGTAGTTAACGCAGCAGAAAACAAAAAAAATTCGACCTACGCACCAGCCCAGGATCACTATGGAGACTGCATACAAGGTTTGATCTTTTTCGTTACCGACTCGTAGCGCAGCAGAAGTAGAGTCGATGACGATCGGCGGTGCAGATCCCCGCAGCTAGGATTTACAACCTCCCAACCGCAAGCATGTATACCCTCATCTTCCCTTCGGACAGCCCTCCGGGAGGCGGTCGGACAGTCCCCCGGACGGTGTCGCGGACAGCCCTTCGGGAGGACCTTCGAAACTCGGACGGTCACTCGGACTGCCCTTTGGGAGGACTCACAGAACTCGGACCGTCACTTGGACAGCCCTTCGGGAGGCACTCTCGAACAGCCCCTCGGGCACCAAGATCGAAACTACGACCTCTCTACAGAGTTGCACACATACGGTGTCATCAATCCGGCAGGGCTTCGCCGTCCAGAACTAGTTCCCACCGGAACCTAGACAGCCTTTCGGCTCTACGAAACTCTTTTCGTGGGAGGGAGAGAGAAGCCAGATAATTGCATGGCATGAGTATGAGAGCAAGGGATGAGAGTGGAGGGCTGCCCCTCCACCTCTATTTATATGAAACCCAAGGGGTAGGGTGGTTTTACAAGAAAACCCAAAACCCACATGAAAAGGAGTCCTTCCCAAGGACCCAAGTGTGAAACCAAGAGACAAGTGGGGGCTCCATGGAGGAGCCCCCATGTGGCCGGCCACACCTAGTAGGGTCCCTTCAAAAGGGGCCATATCCTTCCATGTCATGCCCAAAAAATATCTTGGGACAAAACCCCAAAATAAAGGCTTTCCAAAAAGTAACCCAAAAAGCACTTTCACTATTCACGACGACATTTTTCAGCGTCCGTTTGAACTGAAAATTTTCATGTGTTCCTAGAACATTTCCAGTACCCACAAAAACAATTTTCAACGCAATCCGGAACAATTACGAAATAGTGATTTTCATCTGCGAAAAGCATCTGAAGCGGCTCCGGCAGCTCCGGAACATTTTTGGTTTTTCTTCCAGAAAATTCCAGAAAGTTTTCAGAATGATTCTGGCATCCTCCAAGAATTATCAGGCATGTGCCGAAACCAATTTGACTTTATGGTATCCTCTGAAACAACTTTTCAGTTTCACCGGAACTCATCCGGTGACCTCTCTCTGCGGAACTTTTCCGGTGTCCGAAACTTTTCCGGTGATTTTCTCTCAGACTCCTTGTCTACTATTCAGCAGATAGATGACCCTTAAGCATGTGACCCTATAGGTTCGGTGAAGTATAGACATGACACGGAACCCTTTCCGATCAATGATCAACATCGGAGCCGTGGACACCCATATTGACCCCTATACCCACACGAATGAATATTCGAGTGAACCTCCAGTTGCAGTGTGCTATTCCTTTTGCTTCGCGATATGTTACAAATACCCGAGGTGAGACATGTTGGCATTCCCGTGGATCAACAATTTGTCCACTATGCCAGTTACCTCGTTACCGGTATCGTTCTCTTTTCTCGTTCCCGTGTTCCGGCATCCCCGTGATCAAATCACAAAGTGTCTGGCCAGACGATGATGGATACCGTAACACCGAGAGGGCCCAGAGATATCTTTCCATCGTCGGAGGAGCAAATCCCAATCTTGAGCTATCAAGTTACTTAACATACTTTCCCATGAACCCGTAAGCCGCCGTAATAGCCATCCAGTTACGGATGACGTTTAACAAACCCCAAAGTTCATGAATCAAGCATGAAGAAACTCGATACTCTCATGGTCTAAGGAATCATGCAAACGTTAACCATCTCTGTGTTATAAACCATTAACTTGTGACGAATGTAACTCATAGCATAACATCAATCGGGTCGATTCAACACAAGTGTTCTCCTAACATTGTGCCCTCAAAAGTGCCGGCATAGTCATGCCCATGATCAGGAAAACAAGACCATCATGCAACACTTGAGCTAGTCTTAGAGGCTAGACTAGGAATACATTTTACCGTTTATTATTCCACACGTGCATATGAGTCTTCCTCCAAGCCTCGTTTTATTTGTAGACTCGAGAACCATAGCAGTTATAGCATGGAACATAAACCTAATTATGATCAGGGAGATAAATAATAACATTTATTATTGCCTCTAGGGCATATCTCCTACACTCATTGCATATTTCAAACAATCGTTTGGTTTCTATGTAGATTGTCTCCTTAGGATATCCCGAAGTTCACTTGTCAGAGGCACAGATTGACCGATCCCTAGAGGCATATATTTTGTGGTTGTTCGGCAAGACGATGTTCACGGAGAACCACGTGACCACTGTCGATGCACGACTCATTGGTATTGCACGAGAGATAGCTGACGCACGTTGCCCTGGGGACATTCTGCAGAGGAGTTTTGGTTCTGCTGTGTTAGCGGCTACGTACGTACAGAGGCCTGTGCAAAGCTTGCTCGTTGAAGGCTAGAAATCAGGTATTGTTGGATGTCCACTATTGTTGCAGCTCTGGTCATACGAGAGATTCCCTATTGGTCGACCCTATGTCTACGTTGATAGACCTTTTGGTTTGGAGGACATGACTGGGACTTACGTGCCTGCTATCGGCGACTTGCCTACTATGGGATCTGTTTGGACACGGAGAGAGGTATTTTCATATTAAGTAACAATATGAATTACTAATGCTTATTTCTTGCCATTCAATAGTATTACTAATGCTTATTTCTTGTCATGCACAGAGACAGTTCGCGCATAGCTAGGTGAGGGGCTGCTACCCCTCCTTCACGGCGCAGTTTGATAGTTTGCACGAGGATCAAGTTATCTGGGAGACATACTCCCATCAGGCTATATTATCCAGATGTCCAGTTGGAATTTCTGGATTGTACACTAGAGATCGGCACTATTGGATGATCAAGGCCAAGTTGGTGTTCGACGTGACGGTTGAGGAGATGGCTCTTCATAGGGTGATGAGACAGTTCGGTCTATGCCAAGAGCCTGACATTCCAGTTATTCCACACTTACCAGATCACATGCACAAGTAAGTAATACTATTTTAGTTCTCAGGTCTGCATTCAGAATATCACTAATCATGTAACGCGCATGTCAATCTCAGGTACAATCGCGCAGGAGGAAACAAGTCCCACGATTCTTGGCTTCGCGACATTAGCCCTTACGTTGACGAATGGACTACTGCGCCGACAAATATCTGGGATGAGGTTCGGCCCTTTGACTGGGACAAGTTCGGGTTGTATCTGCAGAGTTACCGGCATAGCACGAGGATCTACTTGGTTCCATCAGCAGCTCCTGATCAGATCGAAGCCCCTCTCACCAGCGATATGTACCCAACTGCCTCTGTTATGGGAACCAGACACCATGCGGTACGTGCTATGGTTCTCACATGTTAAGTTTTTTCTTAACCTGAACATATACAATTGGTTGACTATTCATGTTGTCTGCCATACAACGATAATCTAATTGGTTAACTCTCCGTGTATAGGGTGACTTGACAAGCGAGGCGCTAGAGGAGGTTTCCGCTTTAATGCAACGCTTTGAGAGGGGAGATAATATCCCACCGTGAGAGAACGTCTCATGGTTGAGGCGTCTTGATGAGAAGCTACGCGGGATTTACGCAGCTGTTACATGTAGATGATCTTCGGATGTTGCTATTCCTCATCCAGCACATCGTCCGCCACGCCACTCTCTGCAGCGTTCAGAACCTCGACCCTCTGTGCAGCGTTCAGAACCACGACCCTCTGTGCAGCGTTCAGAACCACGACCTTCACAACCAGGGAGCTCTTCCTGGCAGCAGACACCTTCTTCACAACCAGGGGGCTCTTTCTGGCATCATCAGATGGACCTAGGTAACACTACTTTGTACATTCTTTTAAACATTGTAGGTTCGCAAATCAATTTTACATGTTTTACTTTACCGCAGTCGGCAGCCAGTCGCAGCCGTTCATGCATTCAGTCCAGTCACCGATGCTTAGTGGTGCTGGTTAGTTCTTAGACGGCGATGACGACGATGATGACCGAGCTGCAAACACCTATGAGTTCTCGCAGACAGTTCTTCACACTCCACCACAACCATTGACGCAGGAGACACAGACAGACGAGGTTATCTATGGTCGTGGTAATCGTCATCATCGTCCACCGGCTGAGCGCTTATCGCCTTCCGGTCCTCGTCCGAGGAAGACCCAGATTCGTCGTCGTCCCCCCCAGTGATATCGTTATCTATGTATGAGTCGTTATTTATATTAGTTTCAGACTATTCGCATGTGTTACTATCGCACATGCTTCTATCTGATCAGGAGGCATATATTGTTTTATGTATGCGAGAGACATATTACTATTAATCCGCATTGTTATTCGAGTTACATTTCTAAAGAGACTGCAACCGATAATTAAGATACAAGTACATCTCACATAAACGGTAGGGCTGAACTTAAAAAATACAGCTTACATACTACATGAAGGCATCATCGTCATCCTCCGTCGATGCAGCACTCTTGCCCTTCGACGATGCGGTACTCTTGCCCTTCGACGATGCGGTACTCTTGGCCTTGGTGCTCGGCATGAAGATATCATCTTCGTCTTCGCTGTCCGCAGTCCATAAATATGTATGCTCTGCTGCAGTCCTTATAAAATTTTCACTCTTCGTCTGCACTACCTTCTTCCATCTTTCATGCAACCTAAGAAGTTCTTTACGTACCTCCTCATAGGTCCTTTCAGGCCACCCAGACCTACGTAATGCGTGAGCCAACTCATTCTGTATGGTGTCACTACCGATGAGTTCGTCCCATAGAACTATCCTATCGTCCATCCTGAAATTGGTGGCTAGCCTAAGAAGACATTTGCTCATCTCAGGGTGAAAAGTACGATCAAAAGGATAATCGGACATCTCGACTACACTAAAATGGACTGCTTATCCAACTCCGTGTGAAGCGGGTTTTATAGGTAGAGAGGAGAAAATGGCGGGAAAGAATGACTGCGGTATGGAGGGAAAGGTGAGGGGAACATATGGCGGGAAGGGGTTGGCGGGAAGGGGTTGGTGGGAAACGGGTGGCGGGAACATATATCGGCACAGAGTTGACCGGAAAATATTGAGGGAAAAGAGGGGGAATGGTTGTGGAGCAATTATAATGAATTTATTTGTTAAAAAAAACACTTCGGTTGCCCTATCCAGAACCCCTCGGCCAGCCCCAGGCCGACAGGCCCCCCCCCCCCCTCGGCCAGCCCCAGGCCGACGAGCACTCCTCGGCCCACGGGAGGCAGACAGGGTCATATTTCTGGGTTTTTTTCTTTCAGCCCTCTAGTTTTCAAATTTGCTATAAAATTTGTCATAGTTTTAAAAAAAAATCCCTACAAACCAAAGAACACCTTAGTTTGTGGGTCTAGGGGGTTTGTCGGGTGGGGAAGCGGGCGCGAAGAGCAAACCTGTTACTCATCGTCACAGCATGAGGGCCCTACTTTTGACATGAAAGTGAAACCCAAGTTTACACCACCAACGAACTATTAGCCTTATCCGTCCACTTGCCCGGTGTTCCCAAGCTCGTACGCTTGACACGTACAGCTGAACACATCCAGCGTTGGAAGCCTCACACCTCCCCGATCATTCTTGATGCATCCTAAAACAAGAATAGAGCTGGCCACCGGATGCTCTCAAAGCTCTGCGACTCTCGGCCGTCCGATCGAGCTCCTTGATGCGATCTGGGACGTCGGATCAAGCTGTTGGAGAGCCTCGGCCGTCGGAACGAACCCGAGGCACTGTAGGAATGAATAGTTCCGTCTCCTTCGTGCCACGGCGCGTAATTCCGCTGCCCTGTCGAGGGCATTTCCATCATTTTGCGTAAAGGGGTATAAAAAGGAGGTGGCTCCCGTGGCGGAGACCTAGCCGTTGCTCCTCGCACTCACGCCGCCCCCTCTCCACTTCGTCCCGCCACGCCTCTCTTTCTCCCTCCAAACCCTAGAACCGGCTGATCCTCCCTGTCGTGCCGCCGCCTCCGCTCGCCCTTGCGACGTCGCGTCATCTCCTCCTCCACGCCCTCTTGGTGCTCATCAGAAGGAGGAGCGCAGCCTCTTTTCGCTCCTCTGCTCCCTCGACAAAGCCGCCGCCTCTCCATCGCCAGGAGGGCCGTAACCTGCTCTCTCGATGAGGCCGCCGCCTCTCCATCGCCAGGAGGGCCGCATCCTCCTCTCGCGCCTCTGCTCCCCCGATGAGGCCGCCGCCTCAATCCCGTGCCCAGCCCGCTTCATCACAAACAGTGATGGAAGAAGGACCCGCCGCCTTGGAGCAGGCCACGGCACCGGCACCGAAAGCGGACGAAGGAGGCCGTTGTCAGGTGCGCTCCCACCCTCTCCACCTCTCTCTCTCTCTCTCTCTCTCTCTCTCTCTCTGACTGATTTCGTCTGCCGTATTGCAGCTGGTCCGGGATCTAAGCACATCTGTCGTGTTCGCTGTTCGTCGTCCAGTCGGCTGCAGCTGTCCACAAGAAGAGCCGCACAGACAAGGTTCTGAACAGAAGACCCACAAGTTTCAGATAGGAAAACATTATCCTGTAGGTTGACATGCTCTTTACCCTGTATCCTGTAGGTAAACAATTTGGGTGACTATACCTTGGTTTACCCTATATCCTGTAGGTAAACATTATTTATTCTGAGGCCTTTGTCAGGATAATGATCTTCAAGTTGGTTTACCCTGTATCCTGTAGGTAAACATTTTGGGTGAGACATGCTCTTTACCCTGCATCTTTTGTTGTTATTTCTGGACTAGCTACCTCCTGATACACAAATGCAGTAGGGTCAATCCATTTTGGGTTGATAAGTGTGTGTTTAGAGTATAGTAGAATTTTATTAAGTTATTGTTAGCTGGTAAATAGTTTTACTTTTGAATGGATATATTTTAACTTTGAAGGCGAGTCCTCATCTGACCATGTGCATAGTTTTACTTTCGAGTGGTTTTTTTTTTGTACATTTTTGAATGGATCATGGCCATGCATAATTTCAGTTTTGGCTTGATTTTGGAACTGACAAACATCAGTTGTATATGTGTATTCAGGTTCAGAAAAGACAGGGTGTTCAAACTATTCCGCTATCTCTATTAAATCAAAGATGACAATGACATCGACGAAAGTCTGTATGCTCCTGTTGTCAAGTTGCTTGAATTTTGTTTCTAATTTTAGCTAACTCTGCCTGGTGAAAGCATTCTTCCATGCCAAGTAGCCAGTCAGCTTGCCAACAAGATACAGAGTAGCGATTATTGTGACTTTTCCTCTGATGTAAACATGCATTTGTTTCAGACACTAAGAAAAACCACACATGTTCTAAAATGCTTTCCACTGCAGGTTGTTTTTTGAGGATTAGTTTTGCATATCTTCTATTATTTACTAAACATTAAATGCTAGGTTCATCTCAACCTGAACTGTATTGTTTGGAGACATAATTTATAGTAAGTTGCTGATTTCCAAGTGTCCAAGCAAAAAAAAAAAAGCATCTTTAGTCAGATTTAGCTTTTGAACTTCTCTCGAGATATGTCCCAACCATCATATTTTAAATAGCTTCTGTTTACGAGACACTGGACACGACAGTACGTAACAATGTGTCGATGTTACTTTTCATTTACATTCACATGCTGCTATAGTGTTCCAGGCTTGAAAATGATAAAACATTGTGGAAGTATAATGGACTTTATAAGGTCCTTAACAGCAGCAGCAAGGTTCTGAAAGTATTAGGCTATCTTCATACAAGTGTCTGCTAACATTTTACAGTGTATACCAACCTCTTTTCATCTGAAGTTTTATGAGTTCAGTTTGCAGTATTAGACCTACTTGTAGCAAGGTAGAGTTCACCATAGCTGGTCTGAACTCTGAAAGCCTATGCCGCATAGGTGGTAAAAAATGGAGTGCTGGTGGGTTGTCATTACAAGCTTTATGATTTTTGGAGGAAGATCCTTTCAGAATTTAGTCAACACCTTTTCTTATTTTTGGTAAAAAAAATCTGGGATGTATCATTTTGTTGACCATTCTATGATTTTATAGTTAGAAAATGGATGTTAGCTACACTATTAGAAGGTGATCCCACTCAGCCAATAGCTGTAGATCTGGATAAATTAATTTTTCTATGCAACAAATTATTTTTATGCAGATATATATTTTAGCTTACACTAACCTGACCTTGTATGCTGCTGCATCTGTTATTTATGAACACCTCCTTTACTCTTAGCCATGATGTGCACTCTTTTGCCCAATATGCTATGTAAAAATAGCTTACAGTCGGTATTTGGACAAATGAGTTCTATCAGTGATATAAACTCGCTTCATTTAGCTAACTAATTTATTTTGCCTGGTACATCATATAAGGATGACTTATGTAGTTCTCAATCCAAGATGCATTGTGTACTCTTTTGCCCAATATGCTATGTAAAAATAGATTACATTAGTCAGTATTTGGATGAATAAGTTGTATCGGTGATGTAAACTCGCTTCATGTATATAATCAACATGACTTAGTGTGCACATATAAGCTCTGATATATTGATCATACACTATTTATTCCTGTGACTCATCATCTGGATGGTAGACGAATGATTAGTTGTGACGTTTTTCGGTATAATGTGTTGAACCTTTATCCTTTTGGTATATCATGTTGCGTTTCCTATGAAAATGCACTACTGATATGTAATAGACTTTGGTACTCTGGACATTTTTGTTTTTCGTAACTTGTGAAATATAAATCATGCCTTACCGAGCTGGCTATGGTTGGTGCGGGTGGGGTGCGGCAAGCCGCACTTTCTACCTAGTGGACTCTAAATACACTGCATTTAAGCTTCCACCCATGAATACCTCAATGGTTGCCGGCCCAGCAAGAAGTAGATGCCCAACGAATCCATGATAAGCCGGCAACATTTCGACATGTGGAAGCTGATGGTTCCCTGGTGCCTCCCATTCCAAGTAGCATTGCACATATCAAACTTCTCATAAAACATGATTTCTCTTATTACCCTGAGTCTCATCTATGGATGGAACTATTTTGGCAAACTACAACAAGTGGGAGGAATGATTAGCATGCTACAAGTATGCGGACCGAATATATTGAACTATGACAAAAGTACAATGCTCTTAAACGAGGAAAAGATGGTGGCTGCAATGGCTATCCTTCCACCACACATAAATAATATATTTCTTTCTTTTTGTGGAAGAATAAACCTGAATCCCACTCTTCATCCATCCCGGAGTCCAGCGCTCTCGGGCGACTCGGGGGCGACCTCCCTCCCGCCGTCGGCGTAGCCACCTCCTCTCCCTCCTTTCCTCGCCGCCGCATGAGGCTGGCGCCGGGCAAGCCTGTGGCGCAGCCGGGGACTGCGGCGGCGGGGCCCTTGCTGCTTCGCCTTGCGCTGGAGAGCGATTGGATCTGGGGCGGCGGCCCTTCCGGCGAGGCCCCTCCGTGCTACAGCGAGCGGCGGGGCTGGCGTGATGCCGGTGGTCTGGTCGAACGACCAACGGATCTTCGGTCGACCAGGGCCTGGCGTGGCTGCTCTGGCGGCCGGCAGCGCCTGATCTGGCCGCTGTCCTCCGGCCCTGATCGGTGTGCTTCTCTCCTGCGGGTTCCTGGCGGTGCCGGCGTGGCTTGCCGGGACCCTGGCCGGTGGCCGCGGGTGAAGCTGGTGGAGGAGATCCCGATTGGGGGAAACCCCTTGGTCGGCCCCGGCCGGCCGCACCGACGACGACGCTCAAGGGTGCCGCTTTTCTTCTTGGAGATGTAGGTCTACGTCTACTCCTCTACCCCCCCTACCTGCCTCTCGGGTGAAAACCCTAACTCCGGTGGGCGGCGGCGGCTTCCTTGACGTCGTCGGGCAGTCCGTGCTGCATACAAGGAAGACTCCACAAGACTTGGCGCACAAGCCAATGACTCCTCTAAACCCTAGGCCTCCGGTGTATTATATAAACCGAGGTCAGGTTAGTCAATAGATCATCTAATATTCATTAGAACAATCTCGTGGTAGATACATGTACCAAGTACTACACCCCATATGAATACAATCAAAAACAGGACGTAGGGTTTACCATCGCTCAAGACGCCTAGCTTGGGACCCCTATTACGAGATATGCCGGATATAGAACCGACATTGGTGCTTTCATTGAGAGCCTGCTGGGTGTTGGCCGCGGTTCGATGGGTTTCTCATCTACATCGGTTCTAACCTCGCTGATCGAGATCGAAAGAAATTTCGGTGGCAGTATGAACAAGGTGATATTTTTCTGATTATATCGTTCTGCAATGAATAATTTATTTCGAACCCTCTGGCTGGTCTGCACTAATTCTTCGCAGATCAAAAGTTTAGCCGGCCGTGTCCACGAGCGACAGGCGCCACCGTTCCCTGATTGTCCAGCCATGGACGCATTGTGGCTGGCTGGCCGCGAAGCCTACTAGTAGTCAAATCCGAGATGATCGGCCGTCACCTTTTTTTTCCTCCACCGGCCGAAGCCCTAGGCCAAATCCCTTGGCCGACTTTCTGCCGCTAGTATGGTTGCCGTAAAAAGAAAATCTACTCCACGTGAAGCATCAGGGAAGTTATTCAATTTGTTAATTGGTATTATTAGTATAAGTGCAACACGATCTTCGAGATATAATCAATGCGTAGTGTGCCTTAGCTTTGCTTTTCTAATTAACGTGAAGGCCAAATCTAATGCTTGATTTTTTGTTGATTCTTCGTCAATTGCCACCGCAACTTTTCGTGGAGGACGGTCTGGTTTAGTACTAGGTCACCTGGGATCTTGAAGAATTTCCTCTTCGGTCTGCTCCGTGCAGAATTATTCCAAGATACACCGGCACTTGTACGTGGTGTCTGCGTCAATATGGCATTGGAACTTTGTCAAATCGACCATCACGCTCAGGCCACGCTTGCTGGATTATTCACTTCGCATAAATAAATTATGCAGTGTTTTTTTTTTCAACTATTATCACTGGCTTGCACCATTATTATGTGTGCAGGTAATCAACTTCGATTGCGTCACGCGGTCACACAGGTCCTGCTAGGTGATCGACACAGATCGATTGGATGATCGGAACGAGATCAAGAAATTTTTTAGCGGCGGCCTTGTCCGCTGCCTGGCAATGCGCCAGATCCGAGGTCTGCTGCTACTGGCAGCACACCCATAGACGAACTATACCCCGTGCTATGGACGCGATCCGACCAGCAGCGCTCCATCCGTGGAGATCGCGCATGCACAAGTACTTCTCGCGCGTGGAGCAGTACACCAGACCGGCATGGGTCATCTATGCGGCAACCTACAGGGAGATTCAGTCTTCCCCCTTTTTTTCTTTCTTTGTTTAATATTTACTTAATTAAGGATGAGGCAGTCTACGCTTTTTAATTCGTGGTCTGTCTTGCACGTTCCTTTTCACGTACTGAATTGACTTGACCCTTGCAAGAGAAGTAGTGCCATACTAGTACTTGCTAATACTCACTACAACCTATGTGACGATCAAGTCAGCTTCATGTCCGCTGTCCAATGAACGCTGCGTCGGGAACTCGGACCGCCCTGTGAATTTGGATTTCGTCACGCTCTCACCGCGCCGACGTCCCGTGTCGACATCGGCCTCACGCCAGGCCACATCTCTTTCAAGAATTTATTTTGCATAAATAATTCTATAAATAATATTTATTATTTATTTTATTATTATCTAGCTTGTGCTACTTCATGCATACAGATAATCGACCTCGACTACACCATGCCGCTGGCGAGCCGACATCGTCGTCCCGCCTCCGCCGACCAAGTTCTTCGGTTGCCTCGGCGCACGTCCATGTGCCGGAATCTTCACGCTGCCACTCCGCCGGGCCGACCTCAGCGCTCAGGTAATCGACTTCGGCTGCGTCACACAGTCACCTTGGCGTGCCGATGTTGTTGTCCCATCTCCGTCGACCAAGTTGTATTGTCACCTTGGCACATCATCTCGGCTGGACCGGAGGCTTCACCTTCGCTCCATCGATCTACTCCAGGGACTTCGGCGTCACCCTGCCGACCTACTCCATTTCCTCGGCTGGACCAGGGGCTTCGCCTCGCCACATTGAATGTGCTACAACACCACCTCGTCAAGCTGAGCTCCTCGCTCGGCCACCTCGGAACCGGCTTGGGGGCTGGGACCTCGGCCATGCCGAGGACTGCGCAACATCTTGGATCTGTCAGAGATCAATGGGTGTCTTCATCCCGCCACAAGCCCGAACCGCGTCATCAACACCGAGCACATTAACCAGCTAAGTTAACTTGGAGCTCTTCAATTTACATGAGCCATTTTATAATAAGTGTTTTCTTCTTAGTCGCCGCAAAGTCTTTTTGTATTACTCCTTTTTCTGACGCAAATGTGTGGTCAATAGCCGGGTCGCCTGGTTTCTTTCTAAAAATTGCTAGAGTTTAGTTCTCTAAACTGGCCTGAGAAACACTCCGCCTTCGGGATAGGAGATTGAAGTGGAAGGCTGACACACTTGGAGTTTGGAGATCGGACGTATCATGTTAACGCACGAAAGAAGCACATACTAATTTTAAGACCAATTTGGGATTGGCACCAAAAAACCTGATCTAATTTAGACGTAAAAGTTTTTGTGTGAGTTTTTTTTTTGTTTCTGAGCTTATGGCACTTTTAACCTATTTATGTGTCTCCAGCATAAGTCCCGCAGTACAACGCCGGACACCTTTCAAGCATTAGCTATATTAACGGGGGGCCGCAACTAGAGCCGAACCCACCAAAAGCCAAGGTACTCCATGGACTCCTCGACAAAACGTTCTTGGATATTGCTTTATATGCACCGGTTTCGAATTGTGTCTTCGGTCAATAGTTGGATTGCCCGGCTCCTATGCTTGCCTCCTACGTTCCACTTTGTTCGGCTAGGTGTGCAAAGGGAAAACCAATACGATTGTGCTTCCAGCTCGAATGGTTAAGCGCCTCAGTGGAGAAAGCCGATAACTTATTGTCACAATGAGCGTAAACTGGTCAGCGATCCAATGACTGTATTAAACTATAGATCGATGGAGGTCACCCCGTATTAAACGACAGGCCTTTCATAACATCGGCCGAAGTATTAAAGGCTTGACCTCGGCTGACGTCGAACACTAACCGGGGGTTAGTAACTGGCCTCCCAACTTTAAGCTCCTATGACTAAGTGAAAGTTATAAAGCCAGCATATCTGATTGCCTTGTTTCCGCTAACACAACCGTCTCTGGGCACCGAGACGTCGGCTAAGAGTTGTTTTGTTATTGCGGAAACACCCTGCGTAGCATCTACAAAGGGGTAGAAGCCGACGATGGGCCACTTTCAGATCATAAACAGTCACAACGGAGTCAAAATAAACATATATCATCAGGGTTTGTATTCATTATACAAGCGTTGCCTTCCGTGATTATCGTTATAAAGCCATAAATATGCATCAATTTGACTTAAGATTTTGGCCAAGATGGGTTGCCTGGCTCCTGTGCTTACCCCTACGTTCCCGATTGTTCGGCTAGGGGGTAAAGGGAGCACCTCTGTGAATGTTACTTCCGGGTCATCCGGGTTAGTACCTCAAACTGGGTGAAACCGGAAGTTAGCCATCTTAAGAATATGATTGGTCGGCAACGACGAAAGTGAAAATTTAGATTCACTAAAAACCACAGTGTTCGGGAACTTTCCCCAAACTAAATCCTCAATATTTTCCTTCCACATTGATCGGAGGTGAGATTTCATGATCATGATCAGCATGACAACCCAAAGAAAGTAACCGATAGCGAGACTATTTTCTTTGGAAAATGTTTCTTACGTTAAAAAGTAATATAACATATCTCTCCGCGTACCTTTGTTTATAAAACCGTATGGCCGGATTGCCTTGTTTGCCGTAAATCTTTGCCCTCATCAAGACTTTATAAAGTAGGACAAACACTCCCTAGCTACTGGCCGGGGAGGTTGAAGCCAATGGTCGGTCAACAAAGTTTTGTACAATGCGGATCCGAGCATTACTGATGTAAAGTACTTGGATACATAGAATCATTACACATAAATTGCAAGTAAAGCCATTTTGCTACATCCCATCTTTTAAAGAGTCAAGGGCACAATCTCGCTGAGACAACCAAGCAGCTAACATAACGCTCTCATAATTCCCTATTGGCATTGATTTCCTATCTATTAAGCCCCTTGGGGTCAACCTTGGCGAGCCCAGCTTTCGCTAGCTTTAATTCCTTTAAGAGATATTTATTCTCTTTTCGAGAAGTTTGTGTGAAACACAACAAAATTTTCTGTCAAACGGATATCGATTCTTAATTCGGCCACCCGTGTCCACAATAAGGCTCGGGGGCTACTGGGCTTCGCGCTTATCATTTACAAATATTAAAGGGGCACATCGATCCCCTGATCTGGTGTTGCCACCCGACCAGTGGCTCGGGGGCTACTGCATTGCCTATTCAATGCAGAAAATTCAAAGTGCTCAGTGTTCGGCTTGACCGAGCTATGGGCAAACGCGTCTTCGGACAACAATAGGTACCATCTGGGACTTATCCGGCATCAAGATAATATATTACGGCGACTTCTCAACACCCTCTCTCAAGGGCCCATCCACCGATCATTATCTCCTCTAAATGTGCATCTCGGATTTTAGGCCGACACACACCTTGAGGGCTACTGGCTATACATCTAGTCATCAAATAAATTGCCACTAGTAGAAAACAGGGCTTTTGTCCCGGTTCCAGAGGGCCTTTAGTCCCGGTTCTGGAACCGGGACAAAAGGGTCGGGACTAAAGCGAACCGGGACTAAAGGGGCTCCACGTGGCCACCGGCTGGAGCGGGGCTGAAGGACGTGGAGCCTTTAGTCCCGGTTGGGTAACACCAACCGGGACTAAAGGAATTTTTTTGAAATTTTTTTTGAATTTTTTTTCTGATTTTCAAATCTTTGAATTATTTGACAATTTAATCTCTAATCACCCCTCCCTCCTCACTGTTTCAGAATTTAATCTCTAATCAGCACTCATTCCAAATCGTCTAACTTTCCAGCCGGTCACCCATCCTCTCACTACTCCAGCCTGAGCACGCTTAACTTTTAAGTTCTATTCCCCCTAGTTTCCAAGTCTGCACTTGTTGTTTTCCTGACAATACTAAGCTGTCAATCCTATTAACCCTTAGGAGTTGAACTTGAGCATTAAGCACCGTTTGAGTTTGACACTATTATTCTAAAAAACAATAATTATTTAGTAACACTAATATTTCTTGAATAAGTAGTTTGACCATAGTTTGACTAGATTTGACCATAGTTTGACCAAAATTCAAAAAAACTAAAATAATTATTTAATAACACTAATATTTCTTGAATAAGTAGTTTGACCACAGTTTGACCAGATTTAACAAAAATTCAAAAAAACTGAAATTTGAGCATAACTTTTTTTTCTTTAAGAATTTGAGGATTCTAAAATTTGCAAAACCGCCTTTGGCGGTCGAAATCGGATGCGGATTTTCATGCTGATTTTTCTGATATATTATGTATTTTTTTCGACATCATATGCAAAAGATATGGCCGTTTTACTTTTTCATAATTTTTTTTTGCAAAACATGTCTAAATTTAAGTTTTTTAATTTTCCTAACTAGTAGATGTAGTAACATAACTACATCTCGAAGGATTTTAATTTTTGAAGTTTTTATCATTTTCTTTTGTTTTTTAATTTTTGAAGTTTTTTAATTTTCCTAACTAGTAGATGTAGTAACATAACAACAATTAAAGGACTAAAACAACTATATAAGCAAAATAGTACTATTTTAATTAAAATTATAATATAAATTATTCTAAAAATAACCAAATAACCAAATAAATCTTACTGTGACAACAATCTAACATGTGACTAGGAGCAAAAAGAATTAAATTAAAAACTATTTTTAAACTCAAATTATTCACAATCTAGGGTTTGAAGAAAATTTGAATAAATTCATATTTAAATCATTCAAATTTGAAAACTAATGGCACAAACAGAAACTAGACAAAATTTTGAATCTAATGCAAAAAGAATCACTCAAAAACATCAAATATCCTAAAAGATATAAGCAATTTAAAACAGAAACTAAACACAAAGAACAAATGGAAAAACAAAAAACAAATTTCAAAACCCCTTTAGTCCCGGTTCGTGGCTCCTTTAGTCCCGGTTGGAGCCACCAACTGGGACTAAAGCCTCAACCCCTTTAGTCCCGGTTCGTGGCTCGAACTGGGACTAAAGGTCTAACCTTTATTCCCGGTTTGAGCCACGAACCGGGACTAAAGGGCATCGCACCCTTTAGTCCCGGTTCGTGGCTCAAACCGGGACTAAAGGTCCAATTTGAACCGGGACTAATGCCTGCCCAGCGCCCTAGCCGCTCGAACCGGGACTAATGCTCACATTAGTCCCGGTTCATAATGCAACCGAGACTAATGCTCCGATCCGGCTGTGACGAAAGCCCTGTTTTCTACTAGTGTGCACCAATCAGAAATAAAATCTGCAAACAATCAGCCCAAGACCGAGGTGGATGTAGTCCGGCATAAAGCTCGGATACAAATGGTTGGCTCCATAGAGAGTATTTCCGGCATTAAGCACGGCTAAAATTCTTCGACTTTTTCGAGCCAAGGTGATCTATGACACCTCGGATACAATCCGGCGTTGGAGCTCAGATACAGTCCGGCGTTGGAGCTCGGATACAGTCCGGCGTTGGAGCTTGGATGCAGTCCAGTGTTGGAGCTCGGCTGCAAAAAGACACCTCGGATACAGTCTGGCGTTGGAGCTCGGATACAGTCAGGCGTTGGAGCTCGGCTGCAAAAATACACCTTGGATGCAGTCCGGCATTGGAGCTTGGATGCAGTGTGGCGTTGGAGCTTGGATGCAGTCTGACATTGGAGTTCGGACGCAAGAGTACACCACCGCGCGGGAAACACTTCAAACCGAGGTGTGGCGTAAAAATAACAAGGCATTGATAAAGGCCGAGAACTTAAAGAGGCTCCTCGGATACCCGACGTATAAACTCTTTGGATTCACTTCGGCGATCCTCAAGATCGAAGATCAGAAGATTTATTGAACCAGTTTTCAAGACCGACGACCGAAGATGAAAAACAGTTCGGAAGAATCGAGCAGCGTCCCCAACTTGAAGACCGGTTCAGGGGGCTATTGATGGTGTCCTGGACTAGGGGGTACTCACCACGTCGTCTCCCGACCAGCTGGATCGGGCCGAGGACTCCCATGACGGTTCACTCATGGGCCACTTCGGGCAGTCCGTGCCGCATACAAGGAAGACTCCACAAGACTTGGCGCACAAACCAAGAACTCCTCTAAACCCTAGGCCTCCGGTGTATTATATAAACCAAGGCCAGGCTAATCAATAGATCATCTGATATTCATTAGAACAATCTCGTGGTAGATACATGTACCTTGTACTACACCCCATATGAATACAATCAAAAGCAGGACGTAGGGTATTATCTCTTCGAGAGAGCCCGAACCTGGGTAAAATCATGTGTCCATGTTACCATCGCTCAAGACGCCTAGCTTAGGACCCCTACTATGACATCTGGTGTTCCAGATCAGACGATGGCGGTACTACAGTGCCATTTCTCTCTTGGGAACATCGTTTGTGGAGCAACACTGGATGGTAGAGGCAGGAGGTGGAGCGGCTTCATCTTGCACGGAGCTTTGGTGGAGCTGTCAAGTCATGCCTAGCCGACAGGTGCTACGTTGAGTCATGTCTGGTTGGCAGGTGCTACGCACGACAGTCTTCTAGAGTCTTCGCGTCTGGACGGATGAGCGCACGGCGGTGGCGCCGTTGGGCGCCGTGGTGGCGTCGACGGATGTCCAGACTGGCAAGGATGATGCGGATGTCTTTCCTGAATATGGGTAAGTGGTTCGATGATGATGGCGGCTTCTAAAGCGTGTGCATGTGATGCGCGCTTTAGGTCTGCTGTACCGGCTGTTGGTCCTGATACGTTATGAGGATGGATTGGCGACGACACCGGTTTTAGATATGGGGAGTGAGAGCACTCCACATTATCGAGTTTGTAGTGTGAGTGGTGGTTTCGGATGGATTGATGTATGTTTTTGTCATACCTTTGTGTGGAATAATTAGTAAAGATGGCTGCATGCATCGATTGATGCAGAGGCCGAGGATTTAACCTCCTTTTCCAAAAAAATGAAAAAAAAAACTTGAATCCCACTATCCATGTGCTTCAATTCAACGGTCGCTGGCCCCTGCATCTGGTGGAGGCAGAAGAGTTATATTTTGAATGACATGTGATACACTGGTGGAAGTAGAAGAATTATATTTTGAATGACATGTGATACACGATAACGTGTGAAGCTAATGAAGGCATAAAAATAGTTTTATGTGTGAATGATTTATTCAGGCTCCAAGCAAACCAAACACAAGCTACTAGGAAAAAAAAGAAAAGAAAAAGCTGAGGCTGCTGCTCCGGTGGGGACTGTGCCCTTCGTACGTAAATAAATCGAGCAGTTTTGTTCTTATTCTTAGGCTCTTTAGTATTCTCCTATGCTTTACCCATAAAGGCCTTCGCCCCGTTTTATATATAAAGCAACGACCATCCACAATCCTGATACAAACGCACACCACCACAACACACACCAAAGACAGGATACATAGGCGCTGAGCGCAGCAACACCACCCCTAGTACTAAAAGAGCAACCGGAGTCCTTAAGCGTGTACACGCCACCGCGAAGAGATGAAGCCGCATACAATAAACCGTATGCTCCAAGGCGGCGCCTTTAGGAAGGTCACGACACCAGAGCGCCGCCACCGCCCGACCCGAGGATTAGAGTTTCCTCTAGAGCAACAAGACGGCCAATAAGAGCCGCGACGACGCATTCAAGAAGGGAACGAGCTTCGCCGCCGCCGGTCCGTCCGAAGATAGATCAGATATTCACCCCGGCCAAATCTCACCGCCACCGAATGCCACACTCCGGCGACCATGCCTCCCACACGACCATGGCCACCGGGCAACACCGAGCCATGGACTCTGCCCATGAGCACTGCGGAACCACCACCAGGGCCGCCGCCCCGGCATCCAAGAACTTGACACCACCTCACCCGAGACCCACCGCTACCCCCAACCAAAGATACGAGCGAAAAGGACCCTCCTTTTGAACCCCTGGGTGGCCCCCAGCGCCGAAACCCAATAGGACGGCCAAAACTGGACTCCATCGACACGTTCTGCGGCACCGGGCATGAGACGAGGTTGGTCCTGCTGCCGGGCGCGAGACGAGGTAGGTCCTACTGCCGAGCGTGAGACGAGTGATGGACCGCAGCTGGGAGAGGGCCAACCCTTCGACGAAGGTAGCGCCCAGACGACGAGGACAGGGACCGAAGGTTGATACATGCCACCTACCAATGAGCCGACGCCGGAAAGCCAGCTGCCGCCGTAGCCGGCCCGCAGAGATGCCGTGATGCTGGCTCGGCGAATGGAAGCCTCCACACCGAGAGAGCCAAGCCACCTCGCCGCTGCCGCCCACAGCCGGAGCCACAGCCGGAGCCACAGCCGGAGCAGCAGCCACGTCGGGTCGGTGCCCCAACCACCGCCGCCTGCCGGAAAAACTGCGTCAGATCCGGCCGGCACGCTCCGCCACCATGCTGCCGCCACCACCCCACTGGAAGGACCCACGATGGACCGCTAGCACCTCCCCACGCCGTTCGCAGATCCCCAACGGCCAGAATGGAAAGCTGCCATCGCGCCAGCTCTGCAGGACGCACCGCCGCCATGCACCCACGCCACCACGTAGCCTCCACAGCCGTGCCGCTCAGCTGCTCCATCGGCCCGGCCACGCCGCCGCCATCACAGTGCCCCGCGCCAACGCTGTATCCAGGTCGGGCCGCCACATCCAGCGCTGCGCGCCCCGACATAGGAGAAAGGAGGCCCCGCCGCCGGCCACCACGAGGGGCTTTACCCCTGGCAGCGCCTACCGGCGGTGGGAGGAGAGCCAGAAGGGGAGGAGGACTAGGCAAATCCGGGTGTGTTTGGTGCAGCAGGAAACATGATCAGTGACGATTGAAATAGGTCACTACTATTTGGGTTTATAATTGAAAGTATGCTCTACGAAATAGTTCAGATTCTTCGGCTGGTTTTATACTATGCTTACTGCGGTCATTTGGTTTCAGATGCATATTTCATATGATTCGGCTGTATTGTTTGGCCATGATTGTATAGTAGAAATGTAAGTCCTAGGCGTTGGACTATTGATATCATGAAATCTTCAGTCTACTTTTCTTTAACAGGCTTATGAAATCTAGAAGGTGAAGTACTTCCCACTGGTGCCAAGAAGTACCGAGTTCGACACGGCCTGTCTGCATTGCACTGTGTACGGGTAAAGCTTGTGTTGGGGAACATTGCATGGGAAAAAAAAATCTACGCACACGCAAGATCTATCCATGAGATGCATAGCTAAGAGAGGCGAGAGTGTGTTTACGTACCCTCGTAGACCGTTAAGCGGAAGCGTTTATCAACGTGGTTGATGTAGTCGTACACCTTCACGATCCGCCCGATCAAGTACCGAACATACGGCACCTCCGCGTTCAGCACACGTTCAGCTCGATGACGTCCTCGCCTTCTTGATCCAGCAAGACGGACGAAGTAATAGATGAGTTCCGACAGCACGATGGCGTGATGACGGTGGTGATGCAACTATCTCCGCAGGGCTTCGCTGAGCACTACGAAAATATGAGCGAGAACGAACTAGAGGGAGAGGGGCGCCGCACATGGCTTGAGAATCGTGGTGTGTATAGCCCCTCTCCCTCCTCACACATATATATATATAGGTGGGGGGAGGAGGGGAGGCAGCCTAGGGCGCCCCCAAGGGGGCCGGCGGCCGCCCCGGGCTCCTGCCCTGGCCACGCCCCCCTTCCTTTCTTGGCGCTGGGGAGGAAGGCAGGAGGGGTGGCGCCCCCCCCCCTCCCTCCCTTTCCTTTCTCTCATGTGAACGGAAGGCAGGAGGGGCTAGCCCTCCCCCCTTTCCTTCCCTTGGGCCGGCGGCCTAGAGGTGGGGTGCGCCAGCCCCTTGTGTGCTAGGGTGCTCCCCTCGTTTGGCCCATATGGCCCAATAACCTCCCAAGGCCTCCCGGAACCCCTTCCGGTGATCCGATGAATATCCAATACATTTCGAAACCTTTCCGGTGACCAAATTGTTGGGGAACGTAGCAGAATTTTAAAATTTTCTACGCATCACCAAGATCAATCTATGGAGTCATCTAGCAACGAGTGAGAGGGGAGTGTATCTACATACCCTTGTAGATCGCGAGCGGAAGCGTTCAAGAGAACGGGGTTGATGGAGTCGTACTCGTCGTGATCCAAATCACCGATGACCGAGCGCCGAACGGACGGCACCTCCGCGTTCAACACACGTACGGAGCAGAGACGTCTCCTCCTTCTTGATCCAGCAAGGGGGGAGGAGAGGTTGATGGAGATCCAGCAGCACGACGGTGTGGTGGTGGAAGCAGCGGGATTTCAGCAGGGCTTCGCCAAGCGCTACTGGAGGAGGAAGAGGTGTCACGGGAGGGAGAGGGAGGCGCCAGGGGCTGAGCTGTTTCTCCCATGCACCTCCCCACGATATATAGGGGTGGAGGGGGCTGGTTTCTTGCCCTCCAAGTCCATTGGGGCGTTGGCAAAGGTGGAAGGAAAGAAATCCCATCCTTTCCCTTCCCCACCGATTGTTATCCCCCTTTTTTAGGGATCTTGATCTTATCCCTTCGGGATATGATCTTATTCCTTCTAAGGGGGAATCTTGGTGCGCCTTGACTAGGGGTGTGGGGCCTTGCCCCCACTACCCACGTTCATGTGGGTCCCCCCATGCAGGTGGGCCCCACTCCGGAACCTTCTAGAACCTTCTCGGTACAATACCGAAAAATCCCGAACATTTTCCGGTGGCCAAAATAGGACTTCCCATATATAAATCTTTACCTCCGTACCATTCCGGAACTCCTCGTGACGTCCAGGATCTCATCCGAGACTCCGAACAACCTTCGGGTTACCGCATACTAATATCTCTATAACCCTAGCGTCACCGAACCTTAAGTGTGTAGACCCTACGGGTTCGGGAGACACGCAGACATGACCGAGACGACTCTCCGGTCAATAACCAACAGCGGGATCTGGATACCCATGTTGGCTCCCACATGCTCCTCGATGATCTCATCGGATGAACCACGATGTCGAGGATTCAATCAATCCCGTACGCAATTCCCTTTGTCTATCGGTACGATACTTGCCCGAGATTCGATCGTCGGTATCTCGATACCTTGTTCAATCTCGTTACCGGCAAGTCTCTTTACTCATTTCCGTAACACATCATCCCGTGAACAACTCCTTGATCACATTGAGCTCATTATGATGATGTCCTACCGAGTGGGCCCAGAGGTACCTCTCTGTTACATGGAGTGACAAATCCCAGTCTCGATTCGTGCCAACCCAACAGATACTTTCGGAGATACCCGTAGTGCACCTTTATAGCCACCCAGTTACGTTGTGACGTTTGGTGCACCCAAAGCACTCCTACGGTATCCGGGAGTTGCACAATCTCATGGTCTAAGGAAAAGTTACTTGACATTGGAAAAGCTTTAGCAAACGAACTACACGATCTAGTGCTAGGCTTAGGATTGGGTCTTGTCCATCACATCATTCTCCTAATGATGTGATCCCGTTATCAATGACATCCAATGTCCATGGTCAGGAAACCGTAACCATCTATTGATCAACGAGCTAGTCAACTAGAGGCTTACTAGGGACATGTTGTGGTCTATGTATTCACACATGTATTACGATTTCCGGATAACACAATTATAGCATGAATAACGGACAATTATCATGAACAAGGAAATATAATAATAACCATTTTATTATTGCCTCTAGGGCATATTTCCAACAGTCTCCCACTTGCACTAGAGTCAATAATCTAGTTACATTGTGATGAATCGAACACCCATAGAGTACTGGTGTTGATCATGTTTTGCTCGTGAAAGAGGTTTAGTCAACGGATCTGCTACATTCAAATCCGTGTGCACTTTACAAATATCTATGTCTCCATCTTGAACATGTTCACGTATGGAGTTGAAGCGACGCTTGATATGCCTGGTCCTTTTGTGAAACCTGGGCTCCTTGGCAAGGGCAATAGCTCCAGTGTTGTCACAGAAGAGAGCCATTGGACCCGACGCATTTGGAATGACTCCTAGGTCGGTGATGAACTCCTTCATCCATACTGCTTCGTGTGCTGCCTCCGAGGCTGCTATGTACTCCGCTTCGCATGTAGAACCCGCCACGACGCATTGCTTGCAACTGCACCAGCTTACCGCTCCACCATTCAAAATATACACGTATCCGGTTTGTGACTTGGAGTCATCCGGATCTGTGTCGAAGCTAGCGTCGACGTAACCCTTTACGACGAGCTCTTCGTCACCTCCATATACGAGAAACATATCCTTAGTCCTTTTCAGGTACTTCAGGATGTTCTTGACCGCTGTCCAGTGTTCCTTGCCGGGATTACTTTGGTACCTACCTACCAAACTTACAGCAAGGTTTACATCAGGTCTGGTACACAGCATGGCATACATAATAGACTCTATGGCTGAGGCATAGGGGATGACACTCATCTCTTCTATATCTTTTGCCGTGGTCGGGCATTGAGCCGAGCTCAATTTCACACCTTGCAATACAGGCAAGAACCCCTTCTTGGACTGATCCATATTGAACTTCTTCAATATCTTATCAAGGTATGTGCTTTGCGAAAGACCTATGAGGCGTCTCGATCTATCTCTATAGATCTTGATGCCTAATATATAAGCAGCTTCTCCAAGGTCCTTCATTGAAAAACACTTATTCAAGTAGGCCTTTATACTTTCCAAGAATTCTATATCATTTCCCATCAGCAGTATGTCATCCACATATAATATGAGAAATGCTACAGAGCTCCCACTCACTTTCTTGTAAACACAGGCTTCTCCATAAGTCTGTGTGAACCCAAACGCTTTGATCATCTCGTCAAAGCGAATGTTCCAACTCCGAGATGCTTGCACACCTTGTCAGCATTCTCAGGGTCGACAAAACCTTCCGGTTGTATCATATACAACTCTTCCTTAAGAAAACCATTAAGGAATGCCGTTTTGACGTCCATTTGCGATATCTCATAATCATAGTATGCGGCAATTGCTAACATGATTCTGACGGATTTCAGCTTCGCTACGGGTGAGAAAGTCTCATCGTAGTCAACCCCTTGAACTTGTCGATAACCCTTAGCGACAAGCCGAGCCTTATAGATGGTCACATTACCATCCGCGTCAGTCTTCTTCTTAAAGATCCATTTATTTTCTATGGCTTGCCGATCATCGGGCAAGTCAGTCAAAGTCCATACTTCGTTTTCATACATGGATCCTATCTCGGATTTCATGGCTTCAAGCCATTTGTCGGAATCCGGGCCCGCCATCGCTTCTTCATAGTTCGAAGGTTCACTGTTGTCTAACAACATGATTTCCAGGACAGGATTGCCATACCACTCTGGTGCGGAACGTGTCCTCGTGGACCTTCGAAGTTCAGTGGTAGCTTGATCATGATCATTATCAATAACTTCCTCTCTAGCCGGTGTAGGCTCCACAGAAACATTTTCCTGTGCTGCGCTACTCTCCGGTTCGAGGGTCATCTCATCAAGCTCCACTTTCCTCCCACTTACTTCTTTCGAGAGAAACTCTTTCTCTAGAAAGGATCCATTCCTGGCAACAAAGATCTTGCCCTCGGATTTTAGGTAGAAGGTATACCCAATAGTTTCCTTAGGGTATCCTATGAATACGCATTTTTCCGACTTGGGTTCGAGCTTCTCTGGTTGAAGTTTCTTCACATAAGCATCGCATCCCCAAACTTTCAGAAACGACAGCTTAGGTTTCTTCCCAAACCATAATTCATACGGTGTCGTCTCAACGGATTTTGACGGTGCCCTATTTAAAGTGAATGCGGCAGTCTCTAAAGCATAACCCCAAAAGGATAGCGGTAAATCGGTAAGAGACATCATAGATCGCACCATATCCAATAGAGTGCGATTACGACGTTCGGACACACCATTACGCTGAGGTGTTCCAGGCGGCGTGAGTTGTGAAACAATTCCACATTTCCTTAAGTGCGTGCCAAATTCATGACTCAAATATTCTCCTCCACGACCTGATCGTAAGAACTTTATTTTCTTGTCACGTTGATTCTCAACCTCACTCTGAAATTCCTTGAACTTTTCAAAGGTCTCAGACTTGTGCTTCATCAAGTAGACATACCCATATCTACTCAAATCATCGGTGAGGGTGAGAACATAACGATAACCACCGCGAGCCTCAACACTCATTGGACCACACACATCAGTATGTATGATCTCCAATAAGTTGGTTGCTCGCTCCATTGTTCCGGAGAACGGAGTCTTGGTCATCTTGCCCAAGAGGCATGGTTCGCATCTGTCAAATGATTCATAATCAAGAGACTCCAAAAGTCCATCTGCATGGAGTTTCTTCATGCGTTTAAAACCGATATGACCAAGGCGGCAGTGCCACAAGTATGTGGGACTATCGTTATCAACCTTGCATTTCTTGGCATTCACATTATAAACATGTGTAACATCACGTTCGAGATTCAATAAAAATAAACCATTCACCAGCGGGGCATGACCATAAAACATATCTCTCATATAAATAGAACAACCATTATTCTCAGATTTAAATGAGTAGCCATCTCGCATTAAGCGAGATCCAGATACAATGTTCATGCTCAAAGCTGGTACTAAATAACAATTATTGAGGTTTAAAACTAATCCCGTAGGTAGATGCAGAGGTAGCGTGCCGACGGCGATCACATCGACCTTGGAACCATTCCCGACGCGCATCGTCACCTCGTCCTTTGCCAGTCTACGCTGATTCCGCAGTTCCAGCTTTGAGTTACAAATATGAGCAACCGCACCGGTATCAAATACCCAGGAACTACTACGAGTGCTGGTAAGGTACACATCAATTACATGTATATCATATATGCCTTTGGTATTGCCGGCCTTCTTGTCCGCCAAGTACTTGGGGCAGTTTCGCTTCCAGTGACCGTTTCCCTTGCAATAAAAGCACTCAGTCTCAGGCTTGGGTCCATTCTTCGACTTCTTCCCGGCAGCTGGCTTACCGGGCGCGGCAACTCCCTTGCCGTCCTTCTTGAAGTTCTTCTTACCCTTGCCCTTCTTGAACTTAGTGGTTTTATTCACCATCAACACTTGATGTTCCTTTCTGATCTCTGCCTCCGCTGACTTCAGCATCGCATATACCTCAGGAATGGTCTTTTCCATCCCCTGCATGTTGAAGTTCATCACGAAGCTCTTGTAGCTAGGTGGAAGCGACTGAAGGCTTCTGTCAACGACCGCGTCATCCGGGAGATTAACTCCCAGCTGAGACAAGCGGCTGTGCAACCCAGACATTTTGAGTATGTGCTCGCTGACAGAACTATTTTCCTCCATCTTACAGCTGTAGAACTTATCGGAGACTTCATATCTCTCGATCCGGGCATGAGCTTGGAAAACCATTTTCAGCTCTTCGAACATCTCATATGCTCCGTGATGCTCAAAACGCTTTTGGAGCCCCGGTTCTAAGCTGAAGAGCATGCCGCACTGAACGAAGGAGTAATCATCGGTGCGTGTCTGCCAAACGTTCAAATCGTCTGGTAGTGCTGGGAGAGCAGGTGGGTCACCTAACGGTGCTTCAAGGACATATGATTTCTTGGCAGCTATGAGGATAATCCTCAGGTTACGGACCCAGTCCGCATAGTTGCTACCATCGTCTTTCAGCTTGTTTTTCTCTAGGAACGCGTTGAAGTTGAGGGTAACATTAGCGTTGGCCATTTGATCTACAAGATAGATATGTAACATTTAGACTAAGTTCATGACAATTAAGTTCATCTAATCAAATTATGTAATGAACTCCCACTCAGATAGACATCCCTCTCGTCATCTAAGTGATACATGATCCGAATCGACTAGGCCGTGTCCGATCATCACGTGAGACGGACTAGTCATCAACGGTGAACATCTCCATGTTGATCGTATCTTCTATACGACTCATGTTCGACCTTTCGGTCTCTTGTGCTCCGAGGCCATGTTTGTACATGCTAGGCTCGTCAAGTCAACCTAAGTGTATTGCTGTGTAAATCTGGCTTACACCCGTTGTATTCGAACGTTAGAATCTATCACACCCGATCAACACGTAGTGCTTCGAAACAACGAACCTTCGCAACGGTGCACAGTTAGGGGGAACACTTTCTTGAAATTTTAGTGAGGGATCATCTTATATGCTACCGTCGTTTTAAGCAAATAAGATGCAAAAACATGATAAACATCACATGCAATCAAAATAGTGACATGATATGGCCATTATCACTTTGCTCCTTTTGATCTCCATCTTCGGGGCTCCATGATCATCATTGTCACCGGCATGACACCATGATCTCCATCATCATGATCTCCATCATCGTGTCTTCATGAAGTTGTCTCGCCAACTATTACTTCTACTACTACGGCTAACGGTTAGCAATAAAGTAAAGTAATTACATGGCGAATTTCAATGACACGCAGGTCATATAATAAATTAAGACAACTCCTATGGCTCCTGCCGGTTGTCATACTCATCGACATGCAAGTCGTGATTCCTATTACAAGAACATGATCATCTCATACATCACATATATCATTCATCACATCCTTTGGCCATATCACATCACAAAGCACTTGCTGCAAAAACAAGTTAGACGTCCTCTAATTGTTGTTGCAAGTTTTTACGTGGCTGCTATAGGTTTCTAGCAAGAACGTTTCTTACCTACGCCAAAACCACAACGTGATATGCAAATTTCTATTTACCCTTCATAAGGACCCTATTCATCGAATCCGATCCGACTAAAGTGGGAGAGAGAGACACCCGCTAGCCACCTTATGCAACTAGTGCATGTCAGTCGGTGGAACCTGTCTCACGTAAGCGTACGTGTAAGGTCGGTCCGGGCCGCTTCATCCCACAGTGCCGCCGAATCAAGATAAGACTAGTAACGGCAAGAAGATTGACAAATCGACGCCCACAACTACTTTGTGTTCTACTCGTGCAAGATACTACGCATAGACCTAGCTCATGATGCCACTGTTGGGGAACGTAGCAGAATTTTAAAATTTTCTACGCATCACCAAGATCAATCTATGGAGTCATCTAGCAACGAGTGAGAGGGGAGTGTATCTACATACCCTTGTAGATCGCGAGCGGAAGCGTTCAAGAGAACGGGGTTGATGGAGTCGTACTCGTCGTGATCCAAATCACCGATGACCGAGCGCCGAACGGACGGCACCTCCGCGTTCAACACACGTACGGAGCAGAGACGTCTCCTCCTTCTTGATCCAGCAAGGGGAGAGGAGAGGTTGATGGAGATCCAGCAGCACGACGGTGTGGTGGTGGAAGCAGCGGGATTTCAGCAGGGCTTCGCCAAGCGCTACTGGAGGAGGAAGAGGTGTCACGGGAGGGAGAGGGAGGCGCCAGGGGCTGAGCTGTTTCTCCCATGCACCTCCCCACTATATATAGGGGTGGAGGGGGCTGGTTTCTTGCCCTCCAAGTCCATTGGGGCGTTGGCAAAGGTGGAAGGAAAGAAATCCCATCCTTTCCCTTCCCCACCGATTGTTATCCCCCTTTTTTAGGGATCTTGATCTTATCCCTTCGGGATATGATCTTATTATTCCTTCTAAGGGGGAATCTTGGTGCGCCTTGACTAGGGGTGTGGGGCCTTGCCCCCACTACCCACGTTCATGTGGGTCCCCCCATGCAGGTGGGCCCCACACCGGAACCTTCTAGAACCTTCTCGGTACAATACCGAAAAATCCCGAACATTTTTCGGTGGCCAAAATAGGACTTCCCATATATAAATCTTTACCTCCGGACCATTCCGGAACTCCTCGTGACGTCCAGGATCTCATCCGAGACTCCGAACAACCTTCGGGTTACCGCATACTAATATCTCTATAACCCTAGCGTCACCGAACCTTAAGTGTGTAGACCCTACGGGTTCGGGAGACACGCAGACATGACCGAGACGACTCTCCGGTCAATAACCAACAGCGGGATCTGGATACCCATGTTGGCTCCCACATGCTCCTCGATGATCTCATCGGATGAACCACGATGTCGAGGATTCAATCAATCCCGTACGCAATTCCCTTTGTCTATCGGTACGATACTTGCCCGAGATTCGATCGTCTGTATCTCGATACCTTGTTCAATCTCGTTACCGGCAAGTCTCTTTACTCGTTTCCGTAACACATCATCCCGTGAACAACTCCTTGATCACATTGAGCTCATTATGATGATGTCCTACCGAGTGGGCCCAGAGGTACCTCTCCGTTACATGGAGTGACAAATCCCAGTCTCGATTCGTGCCAACCCAACAGATACTTTCGGAGATACCCGTAGTGCACCTTTATAGCCACCCAGTTACGTTGTGACGTTTGGTGCACCCAAAGCACTCCTACGGTATCCGGGAGTTGCACAATCTCATGGTCTAAGGAAAAGTTACTTGACATTGGAAAAGCTTTAGCAAACGAACTACACGATCTAGTGCTAGGCTTAGGATTGGGTCTTGTCCATCACATCATTCTCCTAATGATGTGATCCCGTTATCAATGACATCCAATGTCCATGGTCAGGAAACCGTAACCATCTATTGATCAACGAGCTAGTCAACTAGAGGCTTACTAGGGACATGTTGTGGTCTATGTATTCACACATGTATTACGATTTCCGGATAACACAATTATAGCATGAATAACAGACAATTACCATGAACAAGGAAATATAATAATAACCATTTTATTATTGCCTCTAGGGCATATTTCCAACAGTCTCCCACTTGCACTAGAGTCAATAATCTAGTTACATTGTGATGAATCGAACACCCATAGAGTACTGGTGTTGATCATGTTTTGCTCGTGAAAGAGGTTTAGTCAACGGATCTGCTACATTCAAATCCGTGTGCACTTTACAAATATCTATGTCTCCATCTTGAACATGTTCACGTATGGAGTTGAAGCGACGCTTGATATGCCTGGTCCTTTTGTGAAACCTGGGCTCCTTGGCAAGGGCAATAGCTCCAGTGTTGTCACAGAAGAGAGCCATTGGACCCGACGCATTTGGAATGACTCCTAGGTCGGTGATGAACTCCTTCATCCATACTGCTTCGTGTGCTGCCTCCGAGGCTGCTATGTACTCCGCTTCGCATGTAGAACCCGCCACGACGCTTTGCTTGCAACTGCACCAGCTTACCGCTCCACCATTCAAAATATACACGTATCCGGTTTGTGACTTGGAGTCATCCGGATCTGTGTCGAAGCTAGCGTCGACGTAACCCTTTACGACGAGCTCTTCGTCACCTCCATATATGAGAAACATATCCTTAGTCCTTTTCAGGTATTTCAGGATGTTCTTGACCGCTGTCCAGTGTTCCTTGCCGGGATTACTTTGGTACCTACCTACCAAACTTACAGCAAGGTTTACATCAGGTCTGGTACACAGCATGGCATACATAATAGACCCTATGGCTGAGGCATAGGGGATGACACTCATCTCTTCTATATCTTTTGCCGTGGTCGGGCATTGAGCCGAGCTCAATTTCACACCTTGCAATACAGGCAAGAACCCCTTCTTGGACTAATCCATATTGAACTTCTTCAATATCTTATCAAGGTATGTGCTTTGCGAAAGACCTATGAGGCGTCTCGATCTATCTCTATAGATCTTGATGCCTAATATATAAGCAGCTTCTCCAAGGTCCTTCATTGAAAAACACTTATTCAAGTAGGCCTTTATACTTTCCAAGAATTCTATATCATTTCCCATTAGCAGTATGTCATCCACATATAATATGAGAAATGCTACAGAGCTCCCACTCACTTTCTTGTAAACACAGGCTTCTCCATAAGTCTGTGTGAACCCAAACGCTTTGATCATCTCGTCAAAGCGAATGTTCCAACTCCGAGATGCTTGCACCAGCCCATAGATTGAGCGCTGGAGCTTGCATACCTTGTCAGCATTCTCAGGGTCGACAAAACCTTCCGGTTGTATCATATACAACTCTTCCTTAAGAAAACCATTAAGGAATGCCGTTTTGACGTCCATTTGCCATATCTCATAATCATAGTATGCGGCAATTGCTAACATGATTCTGACGGATTTCAGCTTCGCTACGGGTGAGAAAGTCTCATCGTAGTCAACCCCTTGAACTTGTCGATAACCCTTAGCGACAAGCCGAGCCTTATAGATGGTCACATTACCATCCGCGTCAGTCTTCTTCTTAAAGATCCATTTATTTTCTATGGATTGCCGATCATCGGGCAAGTCAGTCAAAGTCCATACTTCGTTTTCATACATGGATCCTATCTCGGATTTCATGGCTTCAAGCCATTTGTCGGAATCCGGGCCCGCCATCGCTTCTTCATAGTTCGAAGGTTCACTGTTGTCTAACAACATGATTTCCAGGACAGGATTGCCATACCACTCTGGTGCGGAACGTGTCCTCGTGGACCTTCGAAGTTCAATGGTAGCTTGATCATGATCATTATCAATAACTTCCTCTCTAGCTGGTGTAGGCTCCACAGAAACATTTTCCTGTGCTGCGCTACTCTCCGGTTCGAGGGTCATCTCATCAAGCTCCACTTTCCTCCCACTTACTTCTTTCGAGAGAAACTCTTTCTCTAGAAAGGATCCATTCCTGGCAACAAAGATCTTGCCCTCGGATCTTAGGTAGATGGTATACCCAATAGTTTCCTTAGGGTATCCTATGAATACGCATTTTTCCGACTTGGGTTCGAGCTTCTCTGGTTGAAGTTTCTTCACATAAGCATCGCATCCCCAAACTTTCAGAAACGACAGCTTAGGTTTCTTCCCAAACCATAATTCATACGGTGTCGTCTCAACGGATTTTGACGGTGCCCTATTTAAAGTGAATGCGGCAGTCTCTAAAGCATAACCCCAAAAGGATAGCGGTAAATCGGTAAGAGACATCATAGATCGCACCATATCCAATAGAGTGCGATTACGACGTTCGGACACACCATTACGCTGAGGTGTTCCAGGCGGCGTGAGTTGTGAAACAATTCCACATTTCCTTAAGTGCGTGCCAAATTCATGACTCAAATATTCTCCTCCACGATCTGATCGTAAGAACTTTATTTTCTTGTCACGTTGATTCTCAACCTCACTCTGAAATTCCTTGAACTTTTCAAAGGTCTCAGACTTGTGCTTCATCAAGTAGACATACCCATATCTACTAAAATCATCGGTGAGGGTGAGAACATAACGATAACCACCGCGAGCCTCAACACTCATTGGACCACACACATCAGTATGTATGATCTCCAATAAGTTGGTTGCTCGCTCCATTGTTCCGGAGAACGGAGTCTTGGTCATCTTGCCCAAGAGGCATGGTTCGCATCTGTCAAATGATTCATAATCAAGAGACTCCAAAAGTCCATCTGCATGGAGTTTCTTCATGCGTTTAACACCGATATGACCAAGGCGGCAGTGCCACAAGTATGTGGGACTATCGTTATCAACCTTGCATTTCTTGGCATTCACATTATAAACATGTGTAACATCACGTTCGAGATTCAATAAAAATAAACCATTCACCAGCGGGGCATGACCATAAAACATATCTCTCATATAAATAGAACAACCATTATCCTCAGATTTAAATGAGTAGCCATCTCGCATTAAGCGAGATCCAGATACAATGTTCATGCTCAAAGCTGGTACTAAATAACAATTATTGAGGTTTAAAACTAATCCCGTAGGTAGATGCAGAGGTAGCGTGCCGACGGCGATCACATCGACCTTGGAACCATTCCCGACGCGCATCGTCACCTCGTCCTTTGCCAGTCTACGCTGATTCCGCAGTTCCTGCTTTGAGTTACAAATATGAGCAACCGCACCGGTATCAAATACCCAGGAACTACTACGAGTGCTGGTAAGGTACACATCAATTACATGTATATCACATATACCTTTGGTATTGCCGGCCTTCTTATCTGCTAAGTACTTGGGGCAATTCCGCTTCCAGTGACCGGTTCCCTTGCAATAAAAGCACTCAGTCTCAGGCTTGGGTCCATTCTTTGACTTCTTCCCGGCAGCTGGCTTACCGGGCGCGGCAACTCCCTTGCCGTCCTTCTTGAAGTTCTTCTTACCCTTGCCCTTCTTGAACTTAGTGGTTTTATTCACCATCAACACTTGATGTTCCTTTTTGATCTCTGCCTCCGCTGACTTCAGCATCGCATATACCTCGGGAATGGTCTTTTCCATCCCCTGCATGTTGAAGTTCATCACAAAGCTCTTGTAGCTAGGTGGAAGCGACTGGAGGATTCTGTCAATGACCGCGTCATCCGGGAGATTAATCCCCAGCTGAGACAAGCGGCTGTGCAACCCAGACATTTTGAGTATGTGCTCGCTGACAGAACTATTTTCCTCCATCTTACAGCTGTAGAACTTATCGGAGACTTCATATCTCTCGATCCGGGCATGAGCTTGGAAAACCATTTTCAGCTCTTCGAACATCTCATATGCTCCGTGATGCTCAAAAACGCTTTTGGAGCCCCGGTTCTAAGCTGAAGAGCATGCCGCACTGAACGAAGGAGTAATCATCGGTGCGTGTCTGCCAAACGTTCAAATCGTCTGGCAGTGCTGGGAGAGCAGGTGGGCCACCTAACGGTGCTTCAAGGACATATGATTTCTTGGCAGCTATGAGGATAATCCTCAGGTTACGGACCCAGTCCGCATAGTTGCTACCATCGTCTTCTAGCTTGTTTTTCTCTAGGAACGCGTTGAAGTTGAGGGTAACATTAGCGTTGGCCATTTGATCTACAAGATAGATATGTAACATTTAGACTAAGTTCATGACAATTAAGTTCATCTAATCAAATTATGTAATGAACTCCCACTCAGATAGACATCCCTCTCGTCATCTAAGTGATACATGATCCGAATCGACTAGGCCGTGTCCGATCATCACGTGAGACGGACTAGTCATCAACGGTGAACATCTCCATGTTGATCGTATCTTCTATACGACTCATGTTCGACCTTTCGGTCTCTTGTGCTCCGAGGCCATGTTTGTACATGCTAGGCTCGTCAAGTCAACCTAAGTGTATTGCTGCGTAAATCTGGCTTACACCCGTTGTATTCGAACGTTAGAATCTATCACACCCGATCAACACGTAGTGCTTCGAAACAACGAACCTTCGCAACGGTGCACAGTTAGGGGGAACACTTTCTTGAAATTTTAGTGAGGGATCATCTTATATGCTACCGTCGTTTTAAGCAAATAAGATGCAAAAACATGATAAACATCACATGCAATCAAAATAGTGACATGATATGGCCATTATCACTTCGCTCCTTTTGATCTCCATCTTCGGGGCTCCATGATCATCATTGTCACCGGCATGACACCATGATCTCCATCATCGTGTCTTCATGAAGTTGTCTCGCCAACTATTACTTCTACTACTACGGCTAACGGTTAGCAATAAAGTAAAGTAATTACATGGCGAATTTCAATGACACGCAGGTCATATAATAAATTAAGACAACTCCTATGGCTCCTGCCGGTTGTCATACTCATCGACATGCAAGTCGTGATTCCTATTACAAGAACATGATCATCTCATACATCACATATATCATTCATCACATCCTTTGGCCATATCACATCACAAAGCACTTGCTGCAAAAACAAGTTAGACGTCCTCTAATTGTTGTTGCAAGTTTTTACGTGGCTGCTATAGGTTTCTAGCAAGAACGTTTCTTACATACGCCAAAACCACAACGTGATATGCCAATTTCTATTTACCCTTCATAAGGACCCTGTTCATCGAATCCGATCCGACTAAAGTGGGAGAGACAGACACCCGCTAGCCACCTTATGCAACTAGTGCATGTCAGTCGGTGGAACCTGTCTCACGTAAGCGTACGTGTAAGGTCGGTCCGGGCCGCTTCATCCCACAGTGCCGCCGAATCAAGATAAGACTAGTAACGGCAAGAAGATTGACAAATCGACGCCCACAACTACTTTGTGTTCTACTCGTGCAAGATACTACGCATAGACCTAGCTCATGATGCCACTGTTGGGGAACGTAGCAGAATTTTAAAATTTTCTACGCATCACCAAGATCAATCTATGGAGTCATCTAGCAACGAGTGAGAGGGGAGTGTATCTACATACCCTTGTAGATCGCGAGCGGAAGCGTTCAAGAGAACGGGGTTGATGCAGTCGTACTCGTCGTGATCCAAATCACCGATGACCGAGCGCCGAACGGACGGCACCTCCGCGTTCAACACACGTACGGAGCAGAGACGTCTCCTCCTTCTTGATCCAGCAAGGGGGGAGGAGAGGTTGATGGAGATCCAGCAGCACGACGGTGTGGTGGTGGAAGCAGCGGGATTTCAGCAGGGCTTCGCCAAGCGCTACTGGAGGAGGAAGAGGTGTCACGGGAGGGAGAGGGAGGCGCCAGGGGCTGAGCTGTTTCTCCCATGCACCGCCCCACTATATATAGGGGTGGAGGGGGCTGGTTTCTTGCCCTCCAAGTCCATTGGGGCGTTGGCAAAGGTGGAAGGAAAGAAATCCCATCCTTTCCCTTCCCCACCGATTGTTATCCCCCTTTTTTAGGGATCTTGATCTTATCCCTTCGGGATATGATCTTATTCCTTCTAAGGGGGAATCTTGGTGCGCCTTGACTAGGGGTGTGGGGCCTTGCCCCCACTACCCACGTTCATGTGGGTCCCCCCATGCAGGTGGGCCCCACTCCGGAACCTTCTAGAACCTTCTCGGTACAATACCGAAAAATCCCGAACATTTTCCGGTGGCCAAAATAGGACTTCCCATATATAAATCTTTACCTCCGGACCATTCCGGAACTCCTCGTGACGTCCAGGATCTCATCCGAGACTCCGAACAACCTTCGGGTTACCGCATACTAATATCTCTATAACCCTAGCGTCACCAAACCTTAAGTGTGTAGACCCTACGGGTTCGGGAGACACGCAGACATGACCGAGACGACTCTCCGGTCAATAACCAACAGCGGGATCTGGATACCCATGTTGGCTCCCACATGCTCCTCGATGATCTCATCGGATGAACCACGATGTTGAGGATTCAATCAATCCCGTACGCAATTCCCTTTGTCTATCGGTACGATACTTGCCCGAGATTCGATCGTCGGTATCTCGATACCTTGTTCAATCTCGTTGCCGGCAAGTCTCTTTACTCGTTTCTGTAACACATCATCCCGTGAACAACTCCTTGATCACATTGAGCTCATTACGATGATGTCCTACCGAGTGGGCCCAGAGGTACCTCTCCGTTACATGGAGTGACAAATCCCAGTCTCGATTCGTGCCAACCCAACAGATACTTTCGGAGATACCCGTAGTGCACCTTTATAGCCACCCAGTTACGTTGTGACGTTTGGTGCACCCAAAGCACTCCTACGGTATCCGGGAGTTGCACAATCTCATGGTCTAAGGAAAAGTTACTTGACATTGGAAAAGCTTTAGCAAATGAACTACACGATCTAGTGCTAGGCTTAGGATTGGGTCTTGTCCATCACATCATTCTCCTAATGATGTGATCCCGTTATCAATGACATCCAATGTCCATGGTCAGGAAACCGTAACCATCTATTGATCAACGAGCTAGTCAACTAGAGGCTTACTAGGGACATGTTGTGGTCTATGTATTCACACATGTATTACGATTTCCGGATAACACAATTATAGCATGAATAACAAACAATTATCATGAACAAGGAAATATAATAATAACCATTTTATTATTGCCTCTAGGGCATATTTCCAACAGTCTCCCACTTGCACTAGAGTCAATAATCTAGTTACATTGTGATGAATCGAACACCCATAGAGTACTGGTGTTGATCATGTTTTGCTCGTGAAAGAGGTTTAGTCAACGGATCTGCTACATTCAAATCCGTGTGCACTTTACAAATATCTATGTCTCCATCTTGAACATGTTCACGTATGGAGTTGAAGCGACGCTTGATATGCCTGGTCCTTTTGTGAAACCTGGGCTCCTTGGCAAGGGCAATAGCTCCAGTGTTGTCACAGAAGAGAGCCATTGGACCCGACGCATTTGGAATGACTCCTAGGTCGGTGATGAACTCCTTCATCCATACTGCTTCGTGTGCTGCCTCCGAGGCTGCTATGTACTCCGCTTTGCATGTAGAACCGCCACGACGCTTTGCTTGCAACTGCACCAGCTTACCGCTCCACCATTCAAAATATACACGTATCCGGTTTGTGACTTGGAGTCATCCGGATCTGTGTCGAAGCTAGCGTCGACGTAACCCTTTACGACGAGCTCTTCGTCACCTCCATATACGAGAAACATATCCTTAGTCCTTTTCAGGTACTTCAGGATGTTCTTGACCGCTGTCCAGTGTTCCTTGCCGGGATTACTTTGGTACCTACCTACCAAACTTACAGCAAGGTTTACATCAGGTCTGGTACACAGCATGGCATACATAATAGACTCTATGGCTGAGGCATAGGGGATGACACTCATCTCTTCTATATCTTTTGCCGTGGTCGGGCATTGAGCCGAGCTCAATTTCACACCTTGCAATACAGGCAAGAACCCCTTCTTGGACTGATCCATATTGAACTTCTTCAATATCTTATCAAGGTATGTGCTTTGCGAAAGACCTATGAGGCGTCTCGATCTATCTCTATAGATCTTGATGCCTAATATATAAGCAGCTTCTCCAAGGTCCTTCATTGAAAAACACTTATTCAAGTAGGCCTTTATACTTTCCAAGAATTCTATATCATTTCCCATCAGCAGTATGTCATCCACATATAATATGAGAAATGCTACAGAGCTCCCACTCACTTTCTTGTAAACACAGGCTTCTCCATAAGTCTGTGTGAACCCAAACGCTTTGATCATCTCGTCAAAGCGAATGTTCCAACTCCGAGATGCTTGCACCAGCCCATAGATTGAGTGCTGGAGCTTGCATACCTTGTCAGCATTCTCAGGGTCGACAAAACCTTCCGGTTGTATCATATACAACTCTTCCTTAAGAAAACCATTAAGGAATGCCGTTTTGACGTCCATTTGCCATATCTCATAATCATAGTATGCGGCAATTGCTAACATGATTCTGACGGATTTCAGCTTCGCTACGGGTGAGAAAGTCTCATCGTAGTCAACCCCTTGAACTTGTCGATAACCCTTAGCGACAAGCCGAGCCTTATAGATGGTCACATTACCATCCGCGTCAGTCTTCTTCTTAAAGATCCATTTATTTTCTATGGCTTGCCGATCATCGGGCAAGTCAATCAAAGTCCATACTTCGTTTTCATACATGGATCCTATCTCGGATTTCATGGCTTCAAGCCATTTGTCGGAATCCGGGCCCGCCATCGCTTCTTCATAGTTCGAAGGTTCACTGTTGTCTAACAACATGATTTCCAGGACAGGATTGCCATACCACTCTGGTGCGGAACGTGTCCTTGTGGACCTTCGAAGTTCAGTGGTAGCTTGATCATGATCATTATCAATAACTTCCTCTCTAGCCGGTGTAGGCTCCACAGAAACATTTTCCTGTGCTGCGCTACTCTCCGGTTCGAGGGTCATCTCATCAAGCTCCACTTTCCTCCCACTTACTTCTTTCGAGAGAAACTCTTTCTCTAGAAAGGATCCATTCCTGGCAACAAAGATCTTGCCCTCGGATCTTAGGTAGAAGGTATACCCAATAGTTTCCTTAGGGTATCCTATGAATACGCATTTTTCCGACTTGGGTTCGAGCTTCTCTGGTTGAAGTTTCTTCACATAAGCATCGCATCCCCAAACTTTCAGAAACGACAGCTTAGGTTTCTTCCCAAACCATAATTCATACGGTGTCATCTCAACGGATTTTGACGGTGCCCTATTTAAAGTGAATGCGGCAGTCTCTAAAGCATAACCCCAAAAGGATAGCGGTAAATCGGTAAGAGACATCATAGATCGCACCATATCCAATAGAGTGCGATTACGACGTTCGGACACACCATTACGCTAAGGTGTTCCAGGCGGCGTGAGTTGTGAAACAATTCCACATTTCCTTAAGTGCGTGCCAAATTCATGACTCAAATATTCTCCTCCACGATCTGATCGTAAGAACTTTATTTTCTTGTCACGTTGATTCTCAACCTCACTCTGAAATTCCTTGAACTTTTCAAAGGTCTCAGACTTGTGCTTCATCAAGTAGACATACCCATATCTACTCAAATCATCGGTGAGGGTGAGAACATAACGATAACCACCGCGAGCCTCAACACTCATTGGACCACACACATCAGTATGTATGATCTCCAATAAGTTGGTTGCTCGCTCCATTGTTCCAGAGAACGGAGTCTTGGTCATCTTGCCCAAGAGGCATGGTTCGCAGCTGTCAAATGATTCATAATCAAGAGACTCCAAAAGTCCATCTGCATGGAGTTTCTTCATGCGTTTAACACCGATATGACCAAGGCGGCAGTGCCACAAGTATGTGGGACTATCGTTATCAACCTTGCATTTCTTGGCATTCACATTATAAACATGTGTAACATCACGTTCGAGATTCAATAAAAATAAACCATTCACCAGCGGGGCATGACCATAAAACATATCTCTCATATAAATAGAACAACCATTATTCTCAGATTTAAATGAGTAGCCATCTCGCATTAAGCGAGATCCAGATACAATGTTCATGCTCAAAGCTGGTACTAAATAACAATTATTGAGGTTTAAAACTAATCCCGTAGGTAGATGCAGAGGTAGCGTGCCGACGGCGATCACATCGACCTTGGAACCATTCCCGACGCGCATCGTCACCTCGTCCTTTGCCAGTCTACGCCGATTCCGCAGTTCCTGCTTTGAGTTACAAATATGAGCAACCGCACCGGTATCAAATACCCAGGAACTACTACGAGTGCTGGTAAGGTACACATCAATTACATGTATATCATATATACCTTTGGTATTGCCGGCCTTCTTGTCCGCCAAGTACTTGGGGCAGTTTCGCTTCCAGTGACCGTTTCCCTTGCAATAAAAGCACTCAGTCTCAGGCTTGGGTCCATTCTTCGACTTCTTCCCGGCAGCTGGCTTACCGGGCGCGGCAACTCCCTTGCCGTCCTTCTTGAAGTTCTTCTTACCCTTGCCCTTCTTGAACTTAGTGGTTTTATTCACCATCAACAATTGATGTTCCTTTCTGATCTCTGCCTCCGCTGACTTCAGCATCGCATATACCTCAGGAATGGTCTTTTCCATCCCCTGCATGTTGAAGTTCATCACGAAGCTCTTGTAGCTAGGTGGAAGCGACTGAAGGATTCTGTCAACGACCGCGTCATCCGGGAGATTAACTCCCAGCTGAGACAAGCGGCTGTGCAACCCAGACATTTTGAGTATGTGCTCGCTGACAGAACTATTTTCCTCCATCTTACAGCTGTAGAACTTATCGGAGACTTCATATCTCTCGATCCGGGCATGAGCTTGGAAAACCATTTTCAGCTCTTCGAACATCTCATATGCTCCGTGATGCTCAAAACGCTTTTGGAGCCCCGGTTCTAAGCTGAAGAGCATGCCGCACTGAACGAAGGAGTAATCATCGGTGCGTGTCTGCCAAACGTTCAAATCGTCTGGCAGTGCTGGGAGGGCAGGTGGGTCACCTAACGGTGCTTCAAGGACATATGATTTCTTGGCAGCTATGAGGATAATCCTCAGGTTACGGACCCAGTCCGCATAGTTGCTACCATCGTCTTTCAGCTTGTTTTTCTCTAGGAACGCGTTGAAGTTGAGGGTAACATTAGCGTTGGCCATTTGATCTACAAGATAGATATGTAACATTTAGACTAAGTTCATGACAATTAAGTTCATCTAATCAAATTATGTAATGAACTCCCACTCAGATAGACATCCCTCTCGTCATCTAAGTGATTACATGATCCGAATCGACTAGGCCGTGTCCGATCATCACGTGAGACGGACTAGTCATCAACGGTGAACATCCCCATGTTGATCGTATCTTCTATACGACTCATGCTCGACCTTTCGGTCTCTTGTGTTCCGAGGCCATGTCTATACATGCTAGGCTCGTCAAGTCAACCTAAGTGTATTGCTGTGTAAATCTAGCTTACACCCGTTGTATTCGAACGTTAGAATCTATCACACCCGATCAACACGTAGTGCTTCGAAACAACGAACCTTCGCAACGGTGCACAGTTAGGGGGAACACTTTCTTGAAATTTTAGTAAGGGATCATCTTATATATGCTACCGTCGTTCTAAGCAAATAAGATGCAAAACATGATAAACATCTCATACAATCAAAATAGTGACATGATATGGCCATTATCACTTTGCTCCTTTTGATCTCCATCTTCGGGGCTCCATGATCATCATCGTCACCGGCATGACACCATGATCTCCATCATCATGATCTCCATCATCGTGTCTTCATGAAGTTGTCTCGCCAACTATTACTTCTACTACTACGGCTAACGGTTAGCAATAAAGTAAAGTAATTACATGGCGAATTTCAATGACACGCAGGTCATATAATAAATTAAGACAACTCCTATGGCTCCTGCCGGTTGTCATACTCATCGACATGCAAGTCGTGATTCCTATTACAAGAACATGATCATCTCATACATCACATATATCATTCATCACATCCTTTGGCCATATCACATCACAAAGCACTTGCTGCAAAAACAAGTTAGACGTCCTCTAATTGTTGTTGCAAGTTTTTACGTGGCTGCTATAGGTTTCTAGCAAGAACGTTTCTTACCTACGCCAAAACCACAACGTGATATGCCAATTTCTATTTACCCATCATAAGGACCCTGTTCATCGAATCCGATCCGACTAAAGTGGGAGAGACAGACACCCGCTAGCCACCTTATGCAACTAGTGCATGTCAGTCGGTGGAACCTGTCTCACGTAAGCGTACGTGTAAGGTCGGTCCGGGCCGCTTCATCCCACAGTGCCGCCGAATCAAGATAAGACTAGTAACGGCAAGAAGATTGACAAATCGACGCCCACAACTACTTTGTGTTCTACTCGTGCAAGATACTACGCATAGACCTAGCTCATGATGCCACTGTTGGGGAACGTAGCAGAATTTTAAAATTTTCTACGCATCACCAAGATCAATCTATGGAGTCATCTAGCAACGAGTGAGAGGGGAGTGTATCTACATACCCTTGTAGATCGCGAGCGGAAGCGTTCAAGAGAACGGGGTTGATGGAGTCGTACTCGTCGTGATCCAAATCACCGATGACCGAGCGCCGAACGGACAGCACCTCCGCGTTCAACACACGTACGGAGCAGAGACGTCTCCTCCTTCTTGATCCAGCAAGGGGGGGAGGAGAGGTTGATGGAGATCCAGCAGCACGACGGTGTGGTGGTGGAAGCAGCGGGATTTCAGCAGGGCTTCGCCAAGCGCTACTGGAGGAGGAAGAGGTGTCACGGGAGGGAGAGGGAGGCGCCAGGGGCTGAGCTGTTTCTCCCATGCACCTCCCCACTATATATAGGGGTGGAGGGGGCTGGTTTCTTGCCCTCCAAGTCCATTGGGGCGTTGGCAAAGGTGGAAGGAAAGAAATCCCATCCTTTCCCTTCCCCACCGATTGTTATCCGCCTTTTTTAGGGATCTTGATCTTATCCCTTCGGGATATGATCTTATTCCTTCTAAGGGGGAATCTTGGTGCGCCTTGACTAGGGGTGTGGGGCCTTGCCCCCACTACCCACGTTCATGTGGGTCCCCCCATGCAGGTGGGCCCCACTCCGGAACCTTCTAGAACCTTCTCGGTACAATACCGAAAAATCCCGAACATTTTCCGGTGGCCAAAATAGGACTTCCCATATATAAATCTTTACCTCCGGACCATTCCGGAACTCCTCGTGACGTCCAGGATCTCATCCGAGACTCCGAACAACCTTCGGGTTACCGCATACTAATAGCTCTATAACCCTAGCGTCACCGAACCTTAAGTGTGTAGACCCTACGGGTTCGGGAGACACGCAGACATGACCGAGACGACTCTCCGGTCAATAACCAACAGCGGGATCTGGATACCCATGTTGGCTCCCACATGCTCCTCGATGATCTCATCGGATGAACCACGATGTCGAGGATTCAATCAATCCCGTACGCAATTCCCTTTGTCTATCGGTACGATACTTGCCCGAGATTCGATCGTCGGTATCTCGATACCTTGTTCAATCTCGTTACCGGCAAGTCTCTTTACTCGTTTCCGTAACACATCATCCCGTGAACAACTCCTTGATCACATTGAGCTCATTATGATGATGTCCTACCGAGTGGGCTCAGAGGTACCTCTCCGTTACATGGAGTGACAAATCCCAGTCTCGATTCGTGCCAACCCAACAGATACTTTCGGAGATACCCGTAGTGCACCTTTATAGCCACCCAGTTACGTTGTGACGTTTGGTGCACCCAAAGCACTCCTACGGTATCCGGGAGTTGCACAATCTCATGGTCTAAGGAAAAGTTACTTGACATTGGAAAAGCTTTAGCAAACGAACTACACGATCTAGTGCTAGGCTTAGGATTGGGTCTTGTCCATCACATCATTCTCCTAATGATGTGATCCCGTTATCAATGACATCCAATGTCCATGGTCAGGAAACCGTAACCATCTATTGATCAACGAGCTAGTCAACTAGAGGCTTACTAGGGACATGTTGTGGTCTATGTATTCACACATGTATTACGATTTCCGGATAACACAATTATAGCATGAATAACAGACAATTATCATGAACAAGGAAATATAATAATAACCATTTTATTATTGCCTCTAGGGCATATTTCCAACACAAATAGCATCGTCCTATATATTGATCTTTACCTCCGGACCATTCTGGAGCTCCTCGTCATGTCCGTGATCTCATCCGGGACTCCGAACAATATTCGGTCACTAATTCACATAACTCATATAATACTATATCGTCAACGAACGTTAAGCGTGTGGACCCTACGGGTTCGAGAATGATGTAGACATGACCGAGACACCTCTCCGGTCAATAACCAATAGCGGGACCTGGATGCCCATATTGGTTCCTACATATTCTACGAAGATCTTTATCGGTCGAACCTTTATGACAACATACGTAATTCCCTTTGTCTGTCAGTATGTTACTTGCCCGAGATTCGATCGTCGGTATCTCAATACCTAGTTCAATCTCGTCACCGGCAAGTCTCTTTACTCGTTCTGTAATACATCATCTTGCAACTAACTCCTTAGTCACTTTGTTTGCAAGCTTCTTGTGATGTGTATTATCGAGAGGGCCCAGAGATACCTCTCCGATACATGGAGTGACGAACCCCAATCTCGATCCACGCCAACTCAACAGACATCTTCGGAGATACCTGCAGAGCATCTTTATGATCACCCAGTTACGTTGTGATGTTTGATAGCACACAAGGTATTTCTCCGTAATCCGGGAGTTGTATGATCTCAAGGTCGAAGGAATATGTATTTGATATTAAGAAAGCAGTAGCAATAAACTGAACGATCATATGCTAAGCTAACAGATGGGTCTTGTCCATCACATCATTCTCCTAATGATGTGATCCCGTTATCAAATGACAACTCATGTCTATGGTTAGGAAACCTTAACCATCTTTTGATCAACGAGCTAGTCTAGTAGAGGCGCACTAGGGACACGGTATTTGTTTATGTATCCACACATGTATTTAAGTTTCCGGTCAATACAATTCTAGCAAGAATAATAAACCTTTATCATGAATAAGGAAATATAATAATAACAACTTTATTATTGCCTCTAGGGCATATTTCCATCAGCTTGCCCCGTATAATCCTTCCCCGGATGATGTGGGAGCTTCTAACATTGGGTATGTCTAGGCTTTTGAAATAAGTTTCCAATAGTTGCCTTAGATAATTTTGTTACTCTTTGTATATATCAGACTGTTATTCTTACTACTTGTTTTTAGTAATATTAATATAACTGTGTTTCTTTACCTCTCTCTGCTTCCTACTAGCAACCGTGAATTAATGTGATGTTCTTGGGTAACTAAAATGATGGGTCAAGGTGTGATTAGTAGAGCAGAAACTATGAACATCGACGAATTGGAGAATTTGATGGCAAGGAAGCTAACTTACAATAGATCAATTTACAAAGATCACGACCAGCGAAGAAAATTGTGCATAATTTTCCGAGTTCCGAAACATATTAAGCAAGTTGAAAAGTTATCTTACGGACCAAAAGTTATGTCCATAGGTCCTTATTACCATGGAAATTCTTCCGTGCAGTTTATGGAGAAAGAAAAATGGAACTGCTTAGATTATGTTCTTAAACTTAACTGCGGGAAAAAGTTAGGGGTCTATCTAACAGTGATGGAGAGTCTTGAGAAGCAGGCAAGGAATTTCTATTCTGAGGAAGTTTCTCTGGAAAGTGACATGTTCATGCGAATACTGTCAGATCCCTCGGTAGGGTTCATGACGAGATCGGAATTACCGGGGCTGATTCTGCACACATAGTTTACCCAGGTTCGGGCCTCCGAAGAGTAATACCCTACATCCTGCTTCTTCTTGTTATTCATGATGAGGAGATACGTCGTGCAGAGGATTACAATGGTGTACGAGATTGCTATTGAGAGTTTGGATTTGAGATTGGATGATCAATGAGAACCTAGACCTTTTTTTATATAGACAGGAGAAGGTCTCGGGTTTACATGGGGGTAGGTGAGATCTTCTGCGCCGCCACCCTCCAGACTTGGAGAGGACGAAGATCGTCTCCGTCCCTTTAGGGCTTCCTTCAAGTCTTGGGCTTAATGGACCCCTTCTACTGAGCGAGGCCTGGCTCCCTTATGTCAGGCACTCCGGGTACAGCGCCCCGTCAGTCTTCTAGCACTAGAATGTATTACTTTGAAGTTAAACGAGAATCACTTTTTGATAAGATGTAGTTCTTCAAATAATTGCACTGCCAATGTGATATATATTATGAGTACATCCACACATTCTCTTTATGTCTTGTGGAATGCAAAGTACAGGGTGTCACACATGTGTCTTTTTCATTTGGATGAGTCAGATTTTCTTTTTTAGCCCATGCAACCTCTACGTTTGGAACATGTGTTCTTCGGAGCTGATCTATTTGGCCATTTTTTTTTACAGGTCACCGGCATAATGCCTTTGCATCCACAAGTGCGGTGTTTGGTGGATATGTTTCTACCTAAAACTAGATCATATATTTTGCGCTTTTGTCTATGATGTAATACTTTGACTTATGAACCTACAACTGTATGCATGTGTGCTTGTAGACCTGATGGATGGTTGTGCTTTTGGCTGTCCTGTTATTGGACTTGTATGCCTATGTGTGCATGTAGGCACACATAATGCATCTTTGTGGTTTTGGTTGTCCTGGACTAATGAATCTATGTATGGATGATGGATTGCTCATAAGTATATGCACACCTATTATCTCTCAAGTGTAATGCAATCTTTATTACTGTATGCATGTGTGTTCTACATATAAATGGCACAAAATGGACTGAACATAAATCATAGCTGTCAAAATACATGTATACAATATGGGATATTTGTGTGGTCGCAGTGAACAGAAATATAGGCAGTTTGGCTGCCGGGAAATCTTCTATCTGCCCTAAATTGTCTGCCCGCCGGGGAAGAGTTATACGCCAGTAATAGTACTAACTGTCGGTGGTCTCTCATCCTACCTCTCCCCATCACCACCTCAGTGGAAGGAAGGCCGGGAAGAACTCCAAATCAGCTTGCACCTGGTGACCTCGTGCTTATCGAGAAATTGCTTCTCGGTGTAGTTAGATTACAGGGGCCAGGTACATGTATACTAGTCTAGACTAGCTAGTTACATGACTAGGTCGGTCAGAACTACTAATCCTAGTTGGACTACGAATCCTACATGACCACGTACACTTGCCGTGTACTAATTCGTGTTTAAGTTCAACAACTGTATCGCCCTAGCTTTTCCGGATCGGCCAGGGTCGATACGATCACACCGGAGCCGCTTGCGAAACATATACTAATTCTCTACCGGTCAACATATTTGCTACCATGGGAAAGAAAACTTCTGAAGCATCATTTATCTAGTTCCTAGTTCATGCTTGACTAGACATTCATATATGTGCGTGCATCAGAGGTAGTGAAGTAGTATATTTACACCACTTTTAATCTTATCCACAGAATCATGCATACTTAAGGTTGTATATGATAATACTAAAGAAAAACATACATGATTTAAGATTATATCAGTAACAATTTCTCCTATAATTTATTCAATGGGAACATATGCCGCGCTGATCAAGTACAGTCATCTCATCACAATACTTCTTCGAAATGAAAACGAGTAGGCTAAACCTATCTAATATGCATTCCACACTGAGAGAAAATCTAGCCACAAAAAACCAAACCACCAGGGGTGACAAACAGAGGATGCGGACATGCATGGGAGGGGAGACGCTTGCCGTACTAGCTGCCACTCGATCAGACGATCACCAAAGGCCATGCCTTGAAGTCTTGACTGCCGCTCGTTGCCTACATCGTCCTACCTCCTCCTAACAAAGGAGGCAGTGGTTTTGGGCCAGAGTAGGGCAGGATCGTTCATGCATGCGACTGCAATGTGAGTGATGCATGTCGTGAATAATGGAGTCCAGTGTGTTGCGGCCCGACTTGGGCGACTTGGCCATCGGGCGCTGGCGAGCTGCTTTGCTGCAATCATATCGAGCCTGGCCGGTGGAGAGGCGCTAGGTAATGCGGTTCGGTGTGCACAAAAAGTCATAGTTTTAAATAGCCCGCTATAGCGTTTAGTGGAGGTCCTGCACTAAGGGGAAGGTCAAAAAACATGAACAACATTTTAAATAGCGTGCTATAGTGCTTAGAAGAGGTCTGCAGCTAAGAGGCATAGCACGCTATTTAAAAGTATGAGAAAAACCATCAAAAAAGAACCTGCCGATGTGGCATGCCAGTTGGACCTTACAATTTGGACCCATAAACGCTCACAAAATTTTAAAACAGAGCAAATTGTGACAACACTTTTGCTAAATGGGGTCAAGGGGATAAAATTCCACTAAATGGGGTAATTAGTGTCAAAAGTGTCGAAATCGAGGGCGAAAACAGAATTCACTCTTTTGTTTAAGTGGCTTGCTTTTGCATCAGTGTACTATACTGTTTCTTTTATTAGTTTAAATTGCTTACCCCATATGTCAGGTGGTGAGTGTGCTATACTGTTAGCTAGCACCTCACACCTGTGTACATTATTGCAATGCATGCAGCAATGGTCAGCTTAGTTTAAATGGCTGGCGTGACTTGCATTGTTGCACGGTCAAACTCACGTGCACCCATCGATAAAGATACACAATCTCTTCCGTGCACAAGACAAATAATAGACTTTCTTAAAATACAAAAAGACAGGCAGTAGACGATAATCATTATATTTGTCTGCATAAGACAGGCAATAGACATTACAAAAAAAAGTAGCAGCATTACAAGCATATAATTATTCAGAATTGCATAGCTCGGGCGGAGAACCACCAACAAGTTTTATCTTTCTATGCAGCAACACTCCGGAAGAGCGGCCCCCTTACAGATGTTCATGAAGAAACCCATGCCACTACTCTCGCACATAGCTTTGCATCTAGTGTCATCAAAACATGGATCTGGCGTCTTGCACACCACGCGCCGCGGTTTATTAGATTCTGAAAAGAAATACAAGATATACACATTTATCAAACAATATGGGTTTATATAGGTTACTTGTGGTTTGCTTCTGTAAACTACCTTAGAAAAGGTTACAAATTTAAAGAAGATCAAAGGTGGAGATTAAGAGTTATCCCTTCGATAGAAAAAGGGCTAGTATAGTCTGTTATATTCAAATAAATGGTTTCAATGTTTGATCCGCAGGCTGGTGCGGCAATAGACATTGGGTATCTGTGTCGAGGCTGGACATGTTGCAAGCCTATTGCGGCACAATGGTTTTGTGTATGCTCGCTGGCCATTAGCAAATCTGATTTGATATGAAAAATCGATCTTTCAAGTCCCCTAACGTATACTAATTTGGGTCGTATAAATCTCTCGATTGAAAATCCACGCTCAAGATCAGTTCTACCTACCATACAAGCACTCGAAAAACTACAACTCACTCCATCGAACATGATCAACATTTCGAGCTATCTATAATCAAGAACATTCCAATATTTGTATGTGTAATCACCATGGACCTGATATACGTCCTTGTGGGAAATATTGGATGGTCATGGAGCAGCGGGTGGCATAGAGGCTACTAACCATTGTTCGTTATAATTTCTTTATCGCAGGTCAGATTCCATGGTTGGTTTTGATCTCCTGATTGAGCCATGGTGGAGATGGTAGTTAGAATTTGTTAATCAAGAATGCATGAGAATATCCTTTTTTTAATCAAATTTAACATTCGTGTAAACTTTTCAAAAGGGGTGTACCAAAGCATTAGCAATTTTAAGAATTTGGAAAATGCATATCGAAATAAGGAGATGTCTTACATACCAGTGTGGGCATGGCAGTATGGCACAGTAGAACATATAGTAGCAAGCACCAAGAAAGCAACAAGCATTAAGCACACGATCGTCGATCGTGTTGTAGTGCTCTTGGTGAGTGCCATGAAAACAAAGAGATTACTTCTATTCTATTCCTCCGTCCTTCTTATGTCCTTGTGTGTTTTGGTCCTGCAAATAAACTCCTTCATTCGCTGCTATTTATATTAGAGAGGCCCAATAGCATCTTATGTAATGATCTCGCATCCAAGTATTTCTCCTAAATTAGTGTTGGCATATCTTGCTGGTCCTACCACATATTAGGCAAATATTATGCGATGATATTTCATTTATTTCTTATGCAATGGTATTAATATCATGATATTATAGAAAATAGCATATATATATCTTGTTTGGTCAAATAAATGCCAAATATTAGGCAATGATCTTCCATTTATTTCTCATGTAATGGTATTAATATCACAATATTATAGGAAATAGCATATATATCTTGTTTGGTCAAATAAATGCCAAATATTGCGCAATGATCTTCCATTTATTTCTCATGTAATGGTATTAATATCACAATATTATAGAAAATAGCATATATATCTTGCTTGGTCAAATAAATGCCAAATATTAGGCGATGATCTTCCATTTATTTCGCATGTAATGGTATTAATATCACATTATTATACAAAATAGCATATATATCTTGCTTGGTCAAATAAGTGTCGCACATCATAGGTATTGATCTCACATTCATGTATTCCTCCTAAATTATTGTTGCCACATCTTGCTGGTTCTACAAAAACATCGTACACTCTTTTATATATAGAAATGGTACTATCTCAATGTAGTGCAAGTTTTTGCATAGAATTAGAATCAAATATTAGGCAATGATCTTGCATTTATTTCTCTCAGGTAATGGTATTGATTTACAATATTATAGAAAATAATATATATCTTGTTTGGTCAAATAAATGTCGCACATCTACTTTTATTATTCTCTATATTTGATTATTTTATTGTTGCTGGTGCTTGCATAGAAAAGGAACCTTAAACATCAGTTGAATTTTGCATTTATAGAAAAGACAAACAAATCTTATATACTTATCATGCATTGGTATCTCTCTGAAGGTAATATTAACATGTATATCTCTTTTTGATATTGCCTTTATGTCATCTTTTTGGAAAGTATACCAACGAATTTTATCTGAAATCATTTCCATTAGTAGAATGTTTATGCCATAGATCTCATATATTCTTGATCCTACTCACAGCCAAAGTAAATGTCAAAATATGTATTAGGCATTATAAACCCAAACAAAGGGCGTAGTATGTCATGTTGTTGCAAAAATCAAGGACCATAGAACTAAATGTGTTTATCGCATATTGCGTTTTATTCTCTTGCACTTTAATATAACATAATGGTATTGTAAGATTTTATATCTTGTTTGTTCTGATAAATAAATCTCACGTATCATATATAATATTTAGTGATTGGAGGCATCATAGGAGACACCACGTTGATCCTAGAAGTTAAGAAATGTTGCATGTCCAATTATATTCTTAATCGTTGGATGAACCATGAAATGTGCTCCATCGTCGATGTTTCCTGCAGAATTGGTAGGTTGTTTCCACTATGTGTGATTCCGCCAGCAGTGCCCCATCTATGGATCTACCTCAGGTACGATTCAACCACAAGTACCAGGCCCTCCTTCTCCTGGTCATATGATGACAAGATTTAGCCAAAGTCTCAATTATGTGTTAATACCAGGTAGCAACAAGTATGTGTTAATACTTCCCTTCCTTTCATAACCCAATGTCTCAAATAAATCATCAAATATGGCCATACATGTTACGTCAGCCTCACGGTAATTATAGCACACCTTCGTTTCACTAACGTAGGACCTATTGCCTCCTATCCCCATGAATGAACCTCATAGTGAAGTGGTCAGTCTCGTGTGCTGTCAAACAAAGGAAAAATATTAATTTTCAGTCCATTCGTTCCAAAAACCTACAATTGCGTCCAAACACTAACCAAATCAGTACCAACTTAAACTAAAATTGTGACCAGGACAGTGCAAAGGCTGGAAATAACAAGCAAAATTTCCCTATTCACAACGGCCAGGGAGAGGCATTGGCCGAAAAGAACTCACCATATTTGCGTACAGGACCGTTGTCGTGCCCCCGGAGGGGAGCCATCGCCTCCTTCTCGCTCCCTCAATGCTCACTATCGCCGATATTCGTCGTGGCATGTGCCCAATTCGTCAGGGTGTCCTATATGAAAGATTCAACTGAAACTGAGAGGGGCCTTTGCAAAAAAAAATGAATCGACCTGCGTCATCATGTGCTAATGTGGCTGGACATATATTCGCATACCTACGTGGGTCCTGTCACAGGACCGTCGATGGACCAGTTTCGCAGGTAGCAGGATAATAATGAGGCAACGTGCGAGCTTGGGGACAGTCCTGGACCAAACCAACGAGTACAAGGTTTTCCCTATATGGTTGGGTCCTATAGAGGCTGCGATTGTGGATCAATCTCAAGAGGTTTTCATCATAGGTAGATACATCCTAGAAGGGGTTATGTGTCTTCACAAGGTGATTCACAAAATTAAGTGCAAAAAAATCCATGCTACTTAAACTAGATTCCGACAAAGCCTACAACACTGATAGAAAAACGAGCATTAGCAGCGGCCAACAGAGATGGTTGTGAGCAACCAGGATGAAGTCGTTGTAATACTCCTACTGGAGGCGGTTATTAAAATCAAAACCGCCTCTTATAGCCCAGTCAAGGGGGGCAGGTGCTTATTAAAATCAAAACCGCCTCTATACGCAGCCCACCTACGTTGCACCCCAGCTCAGCCCATACCCAGCATAGGGAGTGTAATTTTGAAGTTCATGCATTAGTTAAAGCAGCTTCGTCTCTTCCAGTCAGTCGCGATGTGTGGCTAGGGGTGTTACCTGATATCGTTTGTATCCCTGAGACTTTGAATAAAATCCATAGTTCCCTCAAACACCAAAAAAGTCCTTGCTCTAAAAAAACTCCTTCGCTGCGAGCAAGATAGTCTCTCTCTCTCTCTCTCTCTCTCTCTCTCTCTCTCTCTCTCAAATGACACCCCTTTTATCTTAAGAAAACTACGCCCTTTCCCCCCCTCCCCATGTCTCTCGAGCATCGACCTCACCAAGTCACCACCACCTTTGTTGATTCCGTCGGTGGCTTGTGCTGCTGCCTTCTGCCATGACGTCCTTCGTGCCCTCATATGCATGGCTAATCCTAACCATGGTCGATCGTCAGCGCATTGGCTGTGTGGCTGTCAGGGAGGTGCCCCGTGTTTTTTGTCTGCAACGTCCTCGACTACCTCGAGCTCTCTTCTTTGTTCCATTGCCAAGTGCACACGCACATCAACGTCGCGCAGGAGCGCACACGCACATCTCTTGTTTTCAACCTAAAAAACTCCTTCCCTGTAAGCAAGACACATCTCTCTCTCTCTCTCTCTCTCTCTCTCTCTCTCTCTCTCTCTCTCTCCCAAATTGGGAGAGTTGTTTTGGTTGTCAGGAGCATATCCCAAATAAACAGTAAATTTCAAATAAATTGTAATTCTTTTTAAAAAATTGGTTTTTTTGTAGATGTTCATGTTAGTGTACCAAGCATGCTTGACAATTTTCATGTGAAACAGGATGGCTGGGCTTCGTCGGTGAAAAATAACCAAAATTAGGTGTAACATTTGAAGGCAACATTTGGTAATCGACATTTCTTTTTTGCACAAGTTAAAATTTGAATGTTTTCCGCCTAAAATTTTGCAGGTTGCATTTGGATGTGAATATTAACACATCTAATTTTTTCAGATTTTGTGACATTTGGAAAAGCATTTTTGTCGCGCTGGAGCATGTGCTCCCGAGGGGCAAATTGGATTTCAGGAACACGACCAGAAAATACTCAGGAGCTCCGGGTGCTCCACACCCCTATATTTATATTAAATTTGAAAAATACCAGGAATAATGAAAAAACTAGAATTTTGTGATATCTCTACTCCTAATGGAGCAGTTGGTAGCCTGGTACTCCGGTTTTATTTTCGTCCGGTTTTATTTCCTCTCATCTTCCACTACCCCCGTACCACCGGTTTTTATCTCTTTACAAATAAATTGCAAAAGGGGTAAAAAAATCACGTACTTTTAGGATCGCACTTACCATATGCGGTTGCTTCCCTACACTTGTACATCCCCTTTTGCCTATAAAAAAATCATGCACCAAATCTCTACTATCTCTGCTATATGGTATGTCCTGTGAGACACCTACCAAAACACATGTTTGTTCCATAACAAAAGATCACATACCAAAAAACTAGGAAACACGCATGGGCAGGACATCCAAATCAATCCAAATCAATCATTCCTTAAACACGCACAGTCAGGCCATCCAAATCGATCACCCACGCATCCATACGCATCTCTACTATTAATGCTGAGAAAAAAAACCAGCATTGCAGCTTTTGTTTCCCGATCTACGTTCACGGTCTCCTCTGTCTCTCTCTCGGACGGCTAGGGTTTCTCACACCCGATTTCTCTCTTCGCCGCCGCCGACACTCCCTGCCCTCGCTCCGAGATGCACCAATGTTTCCCTCCATGTCCACCCATCGATGATGTGGACGATCTTCTCGGACTACACGGCCTCGAGGAGGATCTGGTTGGCGGCGCCGCCGGTGAGGCGCGACTCCTCAACCTACTCTGAGCGGCGGGAACTCAAACACCTCCGGTCATGTAGTAGGCGAAAATCCCTTCGTCTCTTGCTTCTCGGCTTGGTTGCTGATCCACCTAATTCAGATAGCTTGATCCACATCCCATCGATGATCTACTCACAACACGGCAACATGTGCCATTACCTGAGAGGAAGAGACTACAAAGACGGTAAGGGACGACTCCTGTGGCATGGAAAAACCGGTAAGCAATATATTGTCACGTGAAAAAATCATGGATGATAGTGCTTGTTGATCTGTTGTCATTTATATGACTGATCAAACACAAGCTTATATTTCGTTTCCCTCTCCTACCTTTAATTGGCATCCATCTTAGCACCTTTTTTTTGTATTTTGTCAAAGCATTCTTCTAATTGTGTAGGTGATGATGGAGTAAATACCGGGTTGTAACATTATGTATGCATCTTGTTGTGTGTATTATTGAATTTCCATTGAAGAACAACTTGAATTCGAGATCATTATCTTACAATAGTTAATTTTGTATTGTCATCATAATTTATGCTTAAACATTAACATGTATAGATAAAATTCTATGAATAATGGTTTCCATTTTCCAATACAATATGGATTGATAAACTTCGAGGGCTACAAAGATTTCTGATTCTATATTGCAAGTTTATTATCATATTTTTCTATTTTCGTAGTTATCTCTATCTCACATGACTGCTTGCTTTCATAAGGTAATATACTTCTCTCACGAGGAAATTACAGAAGTAACATCATTTATAATTCTCTATTGCACATGTGTTCCTTACTCATCAAATTGCGTATTTCCTGCCTTACTCGTTATTCTTTATATCGTTCGCTCTGACTTTTTTATTTGACTGACCATTGTACAATTCCTACACGAAAGTAAAGATATTCTGCAACATTTATGCATCTCATATCCCACAGATTTTGGGCAGACATTTTTTTGCTCATGGAGATGCACCTGGTTAATTTGCTTCACCCGTTTAATAAATATAATTCTTTCCAATATAATTTTATTCCAAGCTATATATCTGCTCAATGAATTGTATGTGCATGTATGATTTTACAAATGAGCAAGCCACTCGCATATAGATCTTGATACAATCCATTGAGGTTGCTAATCTTGTAACAGAGATCAAATTTTGGGTTTTCAAAATGGAGAATTAAGATATCTGAATGGAGACCAACAATTGAATGTAGCACATAAGAATATTGTAATTTCAATGTCAATGATGTACGCATCTCATGATTTAGTCAATTAAAAAATTGCTAAAGTTGTCTGTTGTATGGACTTGCTGAATATTGAATGCATTGGTTATGCAGGGTTTTACCCAAATGACATAAGATTGTAGGATTACATAGTATAGCAGGTATTAATCCCAATAGGGATGCGATGGCATTAATCCCTTCATTAATACAGGGCCCAACCCCTCTATGGCCATGTTACCAAAGAAGCACAAGCATTAAGGTTACTCACAACACTTGCCAAAGATGGTATTCTCTTTAGATAAATTACGACATTAATGCAAGAACCTCGCATCGAGGTTACTCACAACAGCTGGTAAAGATGAATTAAGTAAATATGAAAAATAATTGAACGTTTAAATTACCACTCCCTGAAATTCCATGATCTGATTGCCAATAAAAAGAAAAAAGAGCCTCTTGAATCGATAAGAAGACACAAATTATAGATGTACATGACTTTGAAAAAAGGGCAATGACGCGGTGGCAAAAATGAACGTGAGGGGTGCGGAGAAAGATGTTGTTTTGTCTTCTTGCAAGGGGAAGATGGTTAAGGAAACATGGCAATTGTCGAGCGGGAAAGGTGAGAATCAGTTTCTCACCATCATGTTCTTATTTATTTTTTTGTCAGTGACATCCTGAAATATTCAACATACATTTCTAGATTACAATAATCATTTTGATCAAAGTATTTTTTTATATCTCGTGGCAACGCAAGGGCAATTAGCTAGGCCTCCCCAATCGATTTTTATCCAATCCCTTTCCCCGCCGGTTTATTTTCACCCCTCTTGATTTTGTTATGACACAACTGCTCACCCCACCCACCTCCCTCCCACTTCACACAACGGACGCACACACATACCTATCATCCTGGCGCCAACCCCGCGACGCGCTAGGGTTACACTAGTAGAAAACAGGGCTTTCGTCATAGCCGGATCGGAGCATTAGTCCCGGTTGCATTATGAACCGGGACTAATGTGAGCATTAGTCCCGGTTCGAGCGGCTAGGGCGCTGGGCAGGCATTAGTCCCGGTTCAAATGGGACCTTTAGTCCCAGTTTGAGCCACGAACCGGGACTAAAGGGTGCGATGCCCTTTAGTCCCGGTTCGTGGCTCCAACCGGGACTACCGGGACTAAAGAACCTTTAGTCCCGGTTGGAGCCACGAACCGGGACTAAAGGGGTTTTGAAATTTGTTTTTTGTTTTTCCATTTGTTCTTTGTGTTTAGTTTCTGTTTTAAATTGCTTATATCTTTTAGGATATTTGATATTTTTGAGTGATTCTTTTTGCATTAGATTCAAAATTTTGTCTAGTTTCTGTTTGTGCCATTATTTTTCAAATTTGAATGATTTAAATATGAATTTGTTCAAATTTGCTTCAAACCCTAGATTGTGAATAATTTGAGTTTAAAAATAGTTTTTTATTTAATTCTTTTTGCTCCTAGTCACATGTTAGATTGTTGTCATAGTAAGATTTATTTGGTTATTTTTAGAATAATTTATATTATGATTTTAATTAAAACAGTACTGTTTTGCTTATGAAAAAGTAAAACGGCCATATCTTTTGCATACGATGTTGAAAAAAATGCATAATATATCAAAAAAATCAGCACGAAAATCCACATCCGATTTCAACCGCCAAAGGTGGTTTTGCAAATTTTAGAATCCTCAAATTCTTAAAGGAAAAAAAGTTATGCTCAAATTTCAGTTTTTTTTTGAATTTTGGTTAAATCTGGTCAAACTATGGTAAAACTACTTATTCAAGAAATATTAGTGTTACTAAATAATTATTTTAGTTTTTTTGAATTTTGGTCAAACTATGGTCAAATCTGGTCAAACTATGGTCAAACACTTATTCAAGAAATATTAATGTTACTAAATAATTATTGTTTTTTAGAATAATAGTTTCAAACTCAAACGGTGCTTAATGCTCAAGTTCAACTCCTAAGGGTTAATAGGATTGACAATTTAGTATTGTCAGAAAAACAACAAGTGCAGACTTGGAAACTAGGGGAAATAGAACTCGAAAGTTAAGCGTGCTCAAGCTGGAGTAGTGAGAGGATGGGTGACCGGCCGGAAAGTTAGACGATTTGGAATGAATGCTGATTAGAGATTAAATTCTGAAGCAGTGAGGAGGGAGGGGTGATTAGAGATTAAATTGTCAAATAATTCAAAGATTTGAAAATCAGAAAAAAAAATTCAAATTTTTTTTTTGAAAAATTCCTTTAGTCCCGGTTGGTACGACTAAAGGTCCTCCAGCCCCGCTCCAGCCGGCGGCCACGTGGAGCCCCTGCGAACCGGGACTAAAGGTTAGAGGCTTTAGTCCCGACCCTTTTGTCTCGGTTCCAGAACCAGGACTAAAGGCCCTCTGGAACCGGGACAAAAGCCCTGTTTTCTACTAGTGTTACTACCCTCCATGCCGCTGCGAGCCGCCACTTTGCCGCCGATCCACATCATGGTGCCACCTCCGACTAAGATCGATGAGAACTTGGGATCCAGCGAGTGCGTGAATCCTTGTGTTGCCAAGAGCTGGATCTAGAGGGTTGCATCTCCAAGGCAAGGCAAGGTGCAGATTGTGCGCTACCACACGGACAAGATCGCCTGATTGGCCCCAGGTGCGCCCGCAAAGAGGACACCATTCTCCAGGCCCTCGACATTGAGAGGGATCGCCACCACCTCCAATCAAGAGGATATGTCCCTCGACATCGAGAGGGATTTGCCACCGGCTTCGATCATTGGCTCACTTAGAATACGATTTAGTGGATTTTGTCATAAGAGTGAGGGTTGAGAGTGAGCGGGATGGTGGTTGGGGTTGATCTGTTCAGTTAAGGGTGTCTGAGCGGAATAATTCCCTACTTACAAAATGTGGCAAATTGCATTTCTTTAGGATGGCTTTGAAGCAAATTGCATGAGCGGGCGGTTCATTTTTTCATCAAGTCGTACAATTTTTTGGTTAGCATAGAAGGCTAAATGCATTGGTTGGTTGCTTCAAGAGTTAATAATGGACACGGTGGTGTATGACTTGTACGCCCAACAATGGAAACCATATTTTTTTCGTGGTAATGCACGACATTCAACTGTATGTTACAACTTGAGAATGATTTAGGAGACATCGAATGTACCTTCTTGGCTTGGGGGGCATCACGGGCGACGCACACATCACCCCCCCCCCCTCCTCCCCGTTGATGGTGGTGGTAGAGCAACACGAACACAGGGGTAGTGGATCAGACTGGAGGGCGGGGCGGTTGAAGGGGGACTCCACCTTAGCGGTCCATAGGGAAGTACGATGTGAAGGAGAGAGAGCGTCATGGCGAAGGTGAGATGAGCGTCATCCAGTTTTAAAAGAGAGGGCTCCGGCGAGCAATGTCCCGCTACAGCGGGAAACCGAGCGGGAAGGGGTGAGTCCAACAGGAAAAGGAAAGGGTGTGTTGTTGGGTGGGGTTTTTGTTGGATCGCACGTTGGAGATAACATGTCAAATAGTCAAGACAAACGCATTTCTCCCATACATATTGGTTGGATTTGGGGGAGCCCGGACTGAGTAGATGGTTCGATTTTTTTGAGCCTGCTGGGTGCCCGTTTGATGTCCGAGCACACCCGGGCATATGAGGGAGAAATGAGCTTCGACCTCAAAGATGACCATGATCATTTTTTCATTCCTTTAAAGGCATTATAGCCCGTAGCAACGCACGGGCGTTCTACTAGTAGAACCTAGGTGCCCAATCTACTCTCGTGTGGAGTTTTGTGAGAAAATACTAGGAAACGTATATGTGGCGAAGAAAATACAGCCCAACCTACGATCAATCTAAACATTTTTTTTCTATACATAGGAATTTTTGTCCTTTTACAGAGAATACATTTCCTGATATTTTTTTCACAAAACTTCGTACGGGAGTAGATTGGACACCCAGGTTTAACATCCCAAAAATCAATTTTTTTTAAATTTCCCTGGTTTGTCCATGTAGCACTGCTCTTTTCCCCCTCCCACTTTCTATCTAGCGGCGACCTCACCAAATCTCCACCGCCTTCTTCTCCTGCGCTGGTACCTTCCGCTAAAGTGAAAACTTGAGCGGTACCGCTACCTACCGGCAGCTGCGTACCCAATCAGCTAGTGACACCTCATATAGTATATTAACTTATGTGTTGTATAAAAAGTTTGTAATGTTTATGAAATGTTGGTATTTCAGCAGGAGCAGAGTACTACGTTGTCAGGCTAGCGGCCCGACGTACTACTTTTTGTCCGGCATTAACATGCATGCATCTGCCTCTTCTTTCTCATCCCCAAATAAATTCATGGACTTTATTTCATCTTATTAATTAAAAACATTCATATCTTTTAAACCATAAGTTCATATTTGAAATATTTTATATATTTGACTTCCTGGCGAAGACCTTTAGAACTAGACAGATCATGGATACATTTCAAATACATTAAAATTTTAGCGTTTCATATTTCGTATGTGAAAAGAACACATTTCACTTGAAAAGCATGGAATAAACCTTTTTCAATAGAAATACGTGGAACCAACCTATTTCACTAGAAACATATTTTAACCCAAATATGAAACTGAAATGACAACTTGTGAAACTAATTATTTGGAAATGTGTAACATTTTATTTCAAAATTGTGAAATATGTCATTTCACAAATGTGCAGTTGAAATTGATGTGATTTTTTGTAAAATAAGCCAGTAAATATCTCATAATTGTGAACAATAACTACAGGGAGTGAATTTGTAATGTATGATTTTGAAACCGATATTTTGAAAATGTGAAATAGTCTATTTCAAAAGTGTGAGATATGTCATTTTACAAAAATGCAATTGAAATAGATGTGATATTTGTGAAACAAGACGGTAACATATTTCAGAATTGTGGAATAATAACTATAGAAAGTGAAATTGTAATATACGATTGTGAAACTAATTATTTGAAAATGTGAAAACAGTATATTTCAAAAGTGTGAAATTGTAATATACGATTATGAGACTGATTATTTTAAAATATAACACATTTCACTCTTTTGAAATAAACGATTACACATTTTGAAATAATCAATTTCATAACCATACATTATCCTTTCACTTTTTGTGGTTACTATTTCACAATTCAAAACATACGTTTTGCTTTTCACTGCCTTGTTTCACAAAAAAAAAACATCTATTTCAATTGCATATTTCTCAAATAACCTATTTCACTCTTTTGAAATAAATTGTTCCATATTTTCAAATAATCGGTTTCACAAGTTGACAATTTCGTATCATATTTTTTTCAATTTCATAATCTGTATTTCACTTTCCACTGTCTTGTTTCACATAAACCACATTTTTCATGTGAAGTAGGTTCCGCATACGAAATGTGAAACGTTGAATTTTAAACTTGTTTGAAAAGTATCCAAAACTGGTTGGCGCGTGCTACGAATCATCCGGCCGATTTCTTGAGAAAATCAGTTGGCTCCTGAGCCGTTGGATCCGTCCCCTCGGAGCCGTTGGATTTGTCAACGCGCCCGTCCTTCTCATCTCATCTCCTCCACAGAGCAGCAACGACGCACGTCGGCCGTCGCCATGGGAGAAGAGCGTCGGTCGACTCGAAGCAGCAGACGCCCGTCCTCCCCTCGCCGGCAGAGCTCGTCGTTCACAGCACCTGCCACACCCCCGTCTCCTTTTGCATCAGTCTGCCGCGCGACGCCGACGAGTGCTAGATCGCAGCACCGGCGCGCCGCATCCGACGTATAGCAACAGCAGCGAGCGCGGCGATTCTTCCATTGCTGCGCCAAACCTGGCACAGCGATGCTCCATCGCAGCTCCATCACAGCGTCGACGGGAGCCGGCGATGCTTCATTGCAGCAACAACACCGGCGGCCCGTCGCAGTTTCATTGTAGCACCGACGGAAGGCCACGACGCCGGCACCGACGCGGCGGTGCTCCATCGCAGCGCGCGGCAGCGGCGAAGGCGGTTGTTGCTATGCAGCACGCGGCTGTTGGCGCCGCCTCTCCTCGCAGCGCCGCTTTTCTTCTTCCTCTCGTTGCCTCACACAACTCTCTTGTGATTTATGTTTATCTTCTTGTCACAAGAACACATGAACACACACACACCTCACCGTGGAGAAAGCCAGCTTTGCTATGTCGCTCCCGGTGAGAACACACACGCTACATTGTCTTCTCTAGCCCTCACCGTTTTCCTTCTCATTCATCTCTTCAAGTTAAATAGCCAGTACAGACGCACTAACCCACTAACTAATTAATACATGACCTTTTCCTACGCCCACTAGTGCACGGACGACCCCATCTTTCCTAGAATCTCTCCAGGACTTGCACCATAACAACCATATATGATAACAACTCATGCATGCATGCAATAACTAACCTATCTTATCTCTTGACTACAACAAACTTATCCAGCCGAATCTGCCTCCAGCCATCCCACGCCTTGCCGCTTCTCACGGCCGTGCTGCCTCGCGCAGCACTACAGCGTCACGCCTACACACCGCATCGCACGGTTGCCAGGCATCTCGCTTCCTTGCGTGCTTCATCTGAAACTTCACCGGAGGACAACTCGCTAAGCTAAGCTACATGCAGACTCAAACTTGACATGCTGATACAAATATCAAGATTAGTTCTAACAGTGGACAGGACAGCGGTGGATGCTATGCAGCGCACGACGCAACACTGCGATGAAGCGTGTGACGGCAGCGGCGGCGCTTGCTGCGATGCAGCCCCTGCTTCGCCCCTTCGTAGCGCCGGTAGCCGGTGGTGGCTCGCTAGTCGCTGCTGCTTCATTGGAGAAGAGAATGGGGGTATGAGAGAGAGAAGCCGAGTGCAGGAGGAAGAAGATTGTGTGGCTGGCTGTTGGAGAAGATATGATGCAGAGAGAAAAGCAATGGGTGGGTCACAGAGGACACGTGGCAGAAGAGAGAGGCGACTTACGCGTCGCTCTTATCAGCCGGTTGAAAATAAACGGTTTCCAAACTGGTTTAGTTCTAAAGGTTGCGGCGTCTGAAGTTCAAATATATAAATTATTTAAAAAACAAGCTTATGTTTTAAAAGATATAAGAGCAACTTCAACCGGCCGACCCATTTCGTCCGTCCATGTCCGTTTGGGTCTGTACGGACAAAAACGACTGCCCAACGTAGAGACCCATTCCCATTTTGCTTCCGCTTTGTGTTCGCGCGGACCCATTTCCGTCCCAAATTTGAAAAACATTTAGATCCGAGACGGACATAAAGCGGACATTTTCTGTCTCCTCCTTGTCTGCCTCTGTCCGCTGCATGCGAATGGTGACCCACCTGTCATCCAAACAAAATAAGAGGGGCCCACCCACCCATCACACACATCTCTCTCCAACTTTTTCTCTCTCCCCATCCACGCCACCGTGCCTCCGCCGCGAGCGCCTAGCCAGCCTCCTTCCGTCGCACGGCCTCTGCTACGTTGACCCCGCTCCTCGCCGCGGCTTCGCCCCGCTGTGCCTGGCCGCGCCCGTCGTCGGCTCGCCGTGGCCTTGCCTCGCTGCTCCCAGTTGCGCCTGGTCGCACCCAGCTACCGCGTCCGGTCGTGCCCGGCCTCGCATCACCGCGCCCAGCTGCGCCCGCCCACACCCATCCTCGACTCGCCGTGGCCTCGCCTCTCCGTGCCCGTCCTCGACTCGCCATGCCCCGGCCTCGCGCTGGCAACTCCCGGCCATGCCGCGACTGGCCGGTGCTCACGGCACCCACGCCGCCGCCCTCGCGCTCTTGACCGGCGACGAGCCACAAGCAGTCGCCGCTGGCCGCGCGCTTGTGTGATGGTGCTGATGCCGCACACGCGTGCTAGCTAGCCGCCGCTGGCCGTGCATGCATGCGCTGCTGCCCATGGCGGGCAAGCTGCCGTGCCCGGCCACGACACCCGGAGCACGGGCGCGAGCGTGCACGCGGGGAGCACGGGTGCAAGTGAGCGACCCGGAGCACAGGCGGACGCGCCCCTGTGCGTGCAACATGGAGCACGGGCGGCGGCGGGGGCGTGACCGAGCTGCGGGGCGGGCGCGGTGCGCGCGAGTGGGCACGGGGGACGGGGTGAGCTGCGGGGCGGGGGTGGGGCTCGTGCGGTGGGCAGTGGGCACGGCGAGCTGCGGCCAGGAGCTCGCGGTACCGGGGGCGAGGCGAGGTGGCGCGGGAGCTCGCTCGCCAGGTGTTCGACTGAATGCCGACGCGGACATGCACAAAATGTGTCTGCCTCCCGTTGGGCGCATCGGCCGACCAAATCAAAAAAACGGAGGCGGACAGGCGGACGGGTGACCCAAACGGACAAAAAGCGGACAAAATCGACGTCCGTTTGGGTCGCCTGGTTGGAGTTGCTCTAAATGTTTTTAGTTTGCTAAAACGAAATAAAGCCCATGGCTTTGTTTGCAAGGGAGAGAGAAGAAACAAATGCATGGGTATCAGGGCCGGTCCACTGATATTGGGGACCCAGGGGTGAGACGACGTCGAGGGCCCTAGTTCACAAAGAATGACAAAATATACTACATTCTACTGATGGAAATATGCCCTAGAGGCAATAATAAAGTTGTTATTATTATATTTCCTTATTTATGATAAAGTTTTATTATTTATGCTAGAATTGTATTGACCAGAAACTTAAATACATGTGTGGATACATAAACAAATACCGTGTCCCTAGTGAGCCTCTACTAGACTAGCTCGTTGATCAAAAGATGGTTAAGGTTTCCTAACCATAGACATGAGTTGTCATTTGATAACGGGATCACATCATTACGAGAATGATGTGATGAACAAGACCCATCCGTTAGCTTAGCATATGATCGTTCAGTTTATTGCTACTGCTTTCTTAATTTCAAATACATGTTCCTTCGACCATGAGATCATGCAACTCCCGAATACCAGAGGAATGCCTTGTGAGCTATCAAACATCACAACGTAACTGAGTGATTATAAAGATGCTCTACAGGTATCTCCGAAGGTGTCTGTTGAGTTGGCATGGATCGAGATTGGGATTTGTCACTCTGTGTATCGGAGAGGTATCTCTGGGCCCTCGGTAATACACATCATAAGAAGCTTGCAAGCAAAGTGACTAAGGAGTTAGTTACAAGATGATGTATTACGGAACGAGTAAAGAGACTTGCCGGTAACGAGATTGAACTAGGTATGAAGATACCGACGATCGAATCTCGGACATGTAACATACCGACAAACAAAGGGAATTACGTATGTTGTCATAACGGTTCGACCGATAAAGAACTTCGTAGAATATGTAGGAACCAATATGGGCATCCAGGTCCCGCTATTGGTTATTGACCGGAGAGTCGTCTCGGTCATGTCTACATCATTCTCGAACCTGTAGGGTTCGCACGCTTAACGTTCGTTGACGATATAGTAGTATATGAGTTATGTGAATTGGTGACCGAATGTTGTTCGGTGTCCCGGATGAGATCACAGAAATGACGAGGAGCTCTAGAATGGTCTGGAGGTAAAGATTGATATACAGGACGATACTATTTGGACACCAAAAAGGTTTCGGGATGTAGCGGGTAACCAGCGGATCACCAGAAGGGGTTCCGGGAAGCCCCGGGAGGTTAATGGGCCATATGGGCCAACAGAGGGGAGCACACCAGACCACAAGGGGCTGGCGCGCCCCTCCTTTGGCCGCAGCCCTTGGGGAGAAAAGGAAGGGGGAGTCGGCCTCCCCCTGCCTTCCTCTCCTCCCCTTTCCTTTCCCCCCGAGCAAATAAGGAAGGGGGGGCGCCATAGGGCAGGAGCCCAAAGGGGCCGGCGGCCACCCTTGGGGCGCCTCCTGGCTGCCTTCCCTCCCCACCTATATATATGAGAGGGAGGGGGCGCCACACAACCCACAACAATCTCTTAGCCCTGTGCGGCGCCCCTCTCCACAGTTTCATCCTCCGTCCAATTTTTCCGCAGTGCACGGCGAAGCCCTGCGGGAACAAGTTCACCATCACCGTCACCACGCCGTCATGCTGCCGGAACTCATCTACTACTTCGTCCATCTTGCTGGATCAAGAAGGCGAGGACGTCATCGAGCTGAATGTGTGCTGAACGCGGAGGTGTCGTATGTTCAGTACTTGATCGGTTGGATCACGAAGCTGCTAGACTACATCAACCGCGTTGATAAATGCTTCCGCTTAACGGCCTACGAGGGTACGTAGACTCACTCTCCCCTCTCGTAGCTATGCATCTCCATGGATAGATCTTGCGTGTGTGTAGAATTTTTTTTGTTTTCCATGGAACGTTCCCCAACAGTGGCATCATGAGCCAGGTCTATGCGTAGATAATATGCACGAGTAGAACACAAATGAGTTCTGGGCGGTGATGTTCATACTGCTTACCACCAACGTCTTATGTCGATTCGGCGGCATTGTGGGATGAAGCGGCCCGGACCAACCTTACATGTCCACGCACATGAGACCGGTTCACCTACTGACATGCAACTTGTTTTGCATAAAGGTGGATGGCGGGTGTCTATTTCTCCTACTTTAGTTGAATCAAATTTGACTACGGCCTGTCCTTTAAGAAGGTTAAAATAGCAAACTTAATAAATCACTGTTGTGGTTTTTGCGTAGGTAAGAATGGTTCTGGCTAGAACCCCGTAGCATCCACGTAAAACTTGCAACAACAAAGTAGAGGACGTCTAACTTGTTTTTGCAGGGCATGTTGTGATGTGATATGGTCAAGACATGATGTGATATACGTTGTTGTATGATGATCATGTTTTGTAATATCGACAACTGGCAGGAGCCTTAGGGTTGTCTCTTAATTATTGTATGAAATGCAAGCGCCATGTAATTGCTTTACTTCATCGCTATGCGTTAGCAATAGTTGTAGAAGTAATAGTTGGCGAGACGACCCCGACGCAACGATCAAGGTGTCGAGCCGGTGATGATGGAGATCATGACGATGCTTTAGAGATGGAGATCAAAAGCACAAGATGATGATGGCCATATCATGTCACATATTTTGATTGCATGTGATGTTTATCCTTTATGCATCTTATTTTGCTTATAACGACGTTAGCATTATAAGATGATCCCTTCACTAAATTTCAAGATAAAAGTGTTCTCCCCGAGTATGCACCGTTGCTAAAGTTCGTCGTTTCGAAGCACCTCGTGATGATCGGGTGTGATAGACTCTACGTTCACATACAACGGGTGTAAGCCAATTTTACACAAGAAGAATACTTGGGTTAAACTTGACGAGCCTAGCATATACAGACATGGTCTCCGAACACTGGAGACCGAAAGGTCAAACGTGAGTCATATAGTAGATATGATCAACATAGAGATGTTCACCATTGATGACTACCCCATCTCACGTGATGATCGGACATGGGTTAGTTGATTTGGATCATGTATCACTTAGATAACTTGAGGGATGTTAATTTAAGTGGGAGTTCATTAGTAGTTTGATTAATTGAACTTAATTTATCATGAACTTAGTTTTAATAGTTTTTGCATATCTATATTGTAGATCAATGGCCTATGCTACCGTTCTCTTGAATTTTAATGCGTTCCTAGAGAAAGCTAAGTTGAAAGATGATGGTAGCAACTACACGGACTGTGTCCATAACTTGAGGATTATCCTCATTGCTGCACAGAAGAATTATGTCCTTGATGCACCGCTAGGTGACAGACCTGCTGCAGGAGCTACTGCAGATGTTATGAATGTCTGGCAGGCTCGATCTGATGACTATTCAATAGTTCAGTGTGCCATGCTTTACGGCTTAGAACCGGGACTTCAAAAATGTTTTGAACGCCACGGAGCATATGAGATGTTCCAAGAGCTGAAGTTGATATTTCAAGATAATGCCCAGGTTGAGAGATATGAATTCTCCAACAAGTTCTATAGCTGCAAGATGAAGGAGAACAGTTCTGTCAGTGAACACATACTCAAAATGTCTGGGTATCATAACCACTTGACTCAGCTGGGAATTGAGCTCCCAGATGAGTGTGTTATTGACAGAGTTCTTCAATCACTGCCACCAAGCTATAAAGGCTTTGTGATGAACTATAATACGCAAGGGATGACGAAAACGATTCTCGAGCTCTTCGCGATGTTGAAATCGGCAGAGGTAGAAATCAAGAAGGAGCATCAAGTGTTGATGGTTAACAAGACCACTAGTTTCAAGAAAAAGGGGAAGGGAAAGAAAGAGAACTTCAAGAAGAATAGCAAGCAAGTTGCTACTCCCGTGAAGAAACCCAAAGCTGGACCCAAGCCTGAAACTGAGTGCTTCTACTTCAAAGGAAATGGTCACTAGAAGCGGAACTGCCCCAAGTATTTGGCGGATAAGAAGGATGGCAAAGTGAACAAAGGTATATTTTATATACATGTTATTAATGTGTTCCTTACTAATGCTTGTAGTAGCGCCTGGGTATTTGATACTGGTTCGGTTGCTCATATTTGTAACTCGAAACAGGAGCTGCGGAATAAACGAAGATTGGCTAAGGACGAGGTGACGATGCGCATCGGAAATAGTTCCAAGGTTGATGTGATCGCCGTCGGCACGCTACCTCTACATCTACCTTCGGGATTAGTCTTAGACCTCAATAATTGTTATTTGGGGACAGCATTGAGCATGAACATTATATCTGGATCTTGTTTATTGCGAGACGGTTATTCATTTAAGTCAGAGAATAATGATTGTTCTATTTATATGAGTAATATCTTTTAGGGTCATGCACCTTTGTTGAATGGTCTGTTCTTGTTGAATCTCGATCGTAGTGATACACATATTCATAATATTGATGCCAAAAGATGCAAAGTTGATAATGATAGTGCAACATACTTGTGGCACTGCCGTTTAGGTCATATTGGTGTAAAGTGCATGAAGAAACTCCATGCGGATGGACTTTTGGAATCACTTGATTATTAATCATTTGATACTTGCGAACCATGCCTCATGAGCAAGATGACTAATACTCCGTTCTCCGGAACAATGGAGTGAGCTAATGACTTATTAGAAATAATACATACCGATGTATGCGGTACGATGAGTGTTGAGGCACGCAGCGGGTATCGTTATTTTCTAACCTTTACAGATGATTTGAGTAGGTATGGGTATATGTACTTGATGAAACGCAAGTCTGAAATATTTGAAAAGTTCAAAGAATTTCAGAGTGAACAAGAAGATAAAGTTTCTACGATCTTGTAGGGGAACGCAGCAGAAAACAAAAAATTTCCGACCTACGCACCAGCCCAGGACCACTATGGAGACTGCATACAAGGTTTGATCATTTTCGTTACCGACTCGTAGCGCAGCGGAAGTAGAGTCGATGACGATCGGCGGTGCAGATCCCCGCAGCTAGGATTTACAACCTCCCAACCGCGAGGATGTATACCCTCATCTGCCACCCGGACAGCCCTCCGGGAGGCGGTCGGACAGTCCCCCGGACGGTGTCGCGGACAGCCCTTCGGGAGGACTCACAGAACTCGGACCGTCACTTGGACAGCCCTTCGGGAGGCACTCATGAACAGCCCCACGGGCACTAAGATCGAAACTACGACCTCTCTATAGAGTTGCACACATACGGTGTCATCTATCCGGCAGGGCTTCGTCGTCCAGAACTAGTTCCCACCGGAACCCAGACAGCCTTTCGGCACTACGAAACTATTTCGTGGGAGGGAGAGAGAATGCCAGATCATGCATGGCTTGTGTGAGAGAGTTGGAGTGGTGATAGAGAGCTCCTCTCCACCTCCTTTTATAGGGGAAGGAGGGGGTGGTGGTGGCTGAAAATTTCAGCCACATGACAAGCATCCACAAAACAAGGGGAAAGCATGTCCCCTTGTCCATGGCACCCCAACATGGGGCCCCACATGGCGCCCCACCTCCTCCCAACCAGCCCCACCTTTTGTGGGGGCTGCCCCCACCCATGGCCCCCCCCCCCCAACACTTTGTCCAGCCACAAGGGGGCTGTCCCCTAAAGCGGGTGCCCCCAAAAACAGCCCAAAACAGCCCCCACGTAACGTGGGATCTTGTCCCCTCATGCTGGGACAAGATGTTTTCCGCGACTATTATTTCTGAAAATTTCCAGAAGGTCCCAGAACATTTCCGACACCCTCTAAAATTATCTGGACACACTCTGGAACATTTCCAGTATGGTGGTTTAATTTAAAACCATCTTTGTTTACCCGGTAAACAACTCCGGCAGCTCCGAAACTATTTTTTCGGTTTTATCTCAGAAAAATTCCAGAAATTACCAGACCAATCTAGCAACCTCCAAAACGTTCCCGGTGCTTGCCGAAACCTTTTTGGATCAATGGTTTTATCCGAAACAACTTTTCGGTTTTACCGAAACTTTTTCGGTGTTCTCTCCGGAACTTTTCCGTTGTCTCTGAAACTTTTCCAGTGACTTTCTCTCGGACTCCTAGTCTAGTATTCAGCAGATAGATGACCCTTAAGCGTGTGACCCTATAGGTTCGGTGAAGTATAGACATGACACGGAACCCCTTCCGATCAATGATCAACATCGGAGCCGTGGACACCCATATTGACCCCTATACCCACATGAATGAATATTCGAGTGAACCTCCAGTTGTCGTGTGCTCTTCCTGTTGCTTCACGATATGTTACAAATACCCGAGGTGAGACATGTTGGCATTCCCGTGGATCAACAACTTGTCCACTATGCTAGTTACCTCGTTACCGGTATCGTTCTCTTTTCTCGTTACCGTGTTCCGGCATCCCTGTGATCAAATCACAAAGTGTCTGGCCAGACGATGATGGATACCGTAACACTGAGAGGGCCCAGAGATATCTCTCCATCGTCGGAGGAGCAAATCCCAATCTCGAGCTATCAAGTTACTTGACATACTTTTCCATGAACCCGTAAGCCGCCGTAATAGCCACCCATTTACGGATGACGTTTAACAAACCCCAAAGTTCATGAAGCAAGCATGAAGAAACTCGACACTCTCATGGTCTAAGGAATCATGCAAACGTTAACCATCTCTGTGTTATTAACCATTAATTTGTGACGAATGAATCTCATAGCATAACATCAATCGGGTCGATTCAACACAAGTGTTCTCCTAACACTGTGCCCTCAAAATTGCTGGCATAGACATGCCCATGATCAGGAAAACAGAACCATCATGCAATACTTGAGCTAGTCTTAGAGGCCAAACTAGGAATACATTTTACCGTTTATTATTCCACACGTGCATATGAGTCTTCCTCCGAGCCTCGTTTTATTTGCAGACTCGAGAACCATAGCAGTTATAGCATGGAACATAAACCTAATTATGAATAGGGAGATAATCAATAACATTTATTATTGCCTCTAGGGCATATCTCCTACAGACTCCCACTTGCACTAGAGTCAATAATCTAGTTAATGCTAATGCACTTTACACCTGTGGCACACCGGTGTAAATATGCTTCGCTTGTGGTATAGCCTGAATGTCCAACGGATCTGACGACTTCAGCTCCGTGTGTATCTTTGCATATCCTCGCGTTTTCACGCTTTCACAAAATTCATATTTTGTGTGGACTTGGCTTGGTATGTATGCGAATCACAGGTCGAACCTGGATTCCTCAGACTGAGTTATGGAGCAACTACCTGCAGTAGTGTCCCATTGACAAAAGCCATCTTGGAACCATATTAAGTTCATGAAGGAACTATATGATTCAACATCTTCTTTGTCGCTGTAAAAGCGGCAACATACTCTGCCTCTGTTATAGAATTCGCCACAGTAACTTGTTTGGAACATTTTCCAACTAACTGTGCCACCACATTGTGTGTTACACAAAACCATCAATTCAAATCGAAAATCGCTTGGAGCATTGATGAAGACTGCTTCGATGTAACTTTTTACAACGAACTCTACATGATCTCCGCTTGCGAAAAAACTTGTCATCAGTGCTACTATAGTACTCAATGACCCTTTTTCACTGTTGTCCCTTGATCAATACTTTTGACCACTTTGGTATCTATACTCGCAACAACTTTGGGAGTATTCGACATATCTGGTTGTGTTACATACCATGGAATACATGATTAATCCAGATACAAGAGTGTGTGGAATCTCCATCATGTATTTTGCTCATCAGTGTTTTGGGACACCAAGTCTTGCAAAAACTCTTTCCATGTGACTTCGGCAAGAATCACTCCTTGACGTTTTTAATGCTAAAAGGTTTTAGCATTTTGTCAATATGTACCTTTGCTTAGCCCCATTAGGTAAATCTATCTCCATAGATCATCATGCCTAATATTAAGGCTATTTAGCCCAAGCACTTCATCGAAAAACTATTTTCAAATGAAGTCCTAATTCGTGTCAAGAAATTTATTTCTATTTAACAATATGTCAAGCACACAAGGTGTTTTAGAAATATTATTATGCTCCCACTTACTTTCTTGAATCATAAGCATCTTCATTACCCATTGATGAAGTCAAAACCCTTTTTGACCATTTCATCAAAACACGAAGATTCCAACTCCATTTTGCTCTCTTCTGTCCATCGCTGGAACTCTGAAGTTTACATACTTACTAGCATCCTCTGGACTGACAAAATACCTTGGACTGTAACACATGCAAGTCCTTGGTTTTATTTCCATCAGATGGAAATCCTTTCGTCATCCTTGTTTCATATCTCATGATTGAAATATGTATTAATTGCTAGTTCAACCCGAACCGACTTTAAGCATTGCTACGGTGAAACATCCTCATCGTAGTCAACTCCTTGAACTTGTTATTTCAACAAGTCGAGCTTTATGGATAAAACATTTTTATCCGTATCAGTTTTAAGTTCCATAAAATTCGTTAGACTCTAAGTCTTCCGAAAGGTGTATCAAGATTTTAATCTTGAAACATTTACATGGAAACTATCTCGGATTGTATTGGCATTTAGCCAATTCTGGAGTCAGGGCCCATCAACACTTCCTTGTGTATCGTAGGTATACTGTTGTCTAACAACAATATCTCGTCTGCGCACCTGAGAGGTTTGCACGAGCCTTGCCTACGTGGTTCAGCTGCAAGTTCGACCGAAGTCCGTACATTTTATTGTAGAGACTTCCGTATCAGTCGTAGTAGGAAACTCTGGAATTACTTCCAAGGTCTCTTTCCTTTGACTTGATGACGGAGATACTGGTTATCTCGTCGAGTTGCACTATTCTCCCACTCACCTTTTTGAAAGAACCATTTTCTTCAAAAAGCATACCGTTCTTTGTGGCAAACCTATTTGCCTCGGTATAGTGAGGGAGGAATTACACAAGCCCCATATTCCAAATGTTTAAGAAAAGATATAACATGGTTGGGCGTACCATACCATGGCGTCATTTCAACAGACCTGATGGAGCTCTTTTCAGTGTAAAAGCCGCAGTCTCTAAAGCATCACTCTTTAAAAGGGATAATGGCAAATTTATTTATGTCATCTTTGATCTTACCATGTCATAAATGGTTCGATTACATCTTCATGGACTTTCCACTTGCAGTGGTGTTCCGGGAGGTGCAAGTTATGAAACTACTTTCACAACTCATCAGACATTCGCTAAACTTGTAACTCAAATATTTCTTTCTGCAATCGAATTGTAGAAACATAATTTTCTTGTTACAATAACTTCTACTTCAGTTTTGAAAACCTTTATGAATAATTTCAAAAGATCCAGACTTACGTCTCATCAATTAAATATCCATATATCTACTTGAGTCATTTCTGAAGATAGATAAATCCACTACTTGCAATAACATTTATTGAACTATATACATCAAAATGTATGATCACCAATAAGTTCTTTGCGCGTTCCTCATGGCCTGTGAACGGTTTTTCAGTCACTTCACCTTTCGGAGGAAAGTTGCAAGTGTCAGATGATTAAAAATCAAACGACTTAAAAATCCATCAAAATGGAATTTTCCATGCGGGTTTCTCCAATGTGACCAAATGCAGTGCCACACTTATGTGGTATTCTTTTAGTCTTACGACATTTAGCGTCAGTGTTATGGATGTATCATATTACCATCAATATTCATAACATACGTCCCATTTTGGATGGAAGCATGGCCCTTCATGTTATTCATAATACTGAACAACAATTGTTGTTTTTATGAACAACTCTTTTGCAACAAACATTGTGCAATGGGCTAGAGTGTATGAAACTCTAAAATGAATTATGAAAGTAAACCCAGAGGTAATGTATTATTATCAATATTCATAACATACATCTCATTCATAATGAAAGTATGGCCCTTATGTTATTCATAATTCCGAACATCAAAAGTTCTCTTATGAACAACCTTCTTGCAAGATACCTTATGCAATGGGCTAGAGTTTGTAAAACTCTAAATGAATTATGAAAATAAATACAGACGGTAATACACCGATGGAAGGTATAGTAACATTTACTATATTCCCAGCGTGTATCAAAACCTCATTCCTGGCTAGTCTTTCAGGCCATAGTAGTTCTTACATCGAGTTGCAACAGAATGCAATCGAGCGGGTATCTTTGTGATTAACTCACAATACCCAAGAATTAGTGATTAACATGTTTAACCATAATTCCCAAGAACTATATCTTTGACCAGCCTTCTATACATCAAAAAATTGTATGACATTCATACATGAGCTGGATATTCCAGTCTTCTTTCTTTCTGCCATTATACTTCTAACAGTTTAACTTTCAGTATTTCTCCTACTCTCAGAAGAAGCACTCAACTTAAGAGTGGCGTTAGCCCCGGACTTCCTAGGTGTGTAAGTCACACTAACACCCTTCGGACACTTCCTTTATCTTTAAGTTGTTGTTTTATTCACCTTTCATCATATGACAGGCGTTCTTCTGGATCCCTCTCTTATCAGTCTAATGCATAGTAAACTCCTTTACTAATAGTTTGCAAACAAACATTGCTTTGGATATCTCATATCTTTTAGCCTTTGTCTGTCTCTGAAAATGATTTTCAGATTCCATGAATATCACATAACTATCCAAACTTTCGAAGTTCGGGTCTCATGGAAACAAACATATTGCACTTGACTGAAAAGGAATTCTAGCTTTTGGATTGAAGGACGAGAGTCATATGATCCATAGCATCAGCGAGAGAATACCGAAAGTATGCGATAGGACAAAGTCCTTCTCGGCACTCTTGAGGACAATCCTCACATTACGTTACCAACCGTAAAGTTTTAATCAGATATTTAACAGCTATTCAATTTTAATAGGGAAGGTGGAAACGCGAGCCATAATTCTACAACTATTATGCAAATCACACTTAGACACTGTTCAAAATTAATTGCACTGAGAATTAATAGAATTAATTCTACAGTGCGCTCCCACTCAAATCAATATCTCTCCTAATTGATTGTGAGTGATTCAAGATCCGCATTTCAATTCAACGCCATTGATGGTAGCATCACTGATGACGAAAATCTCAATTGGTAGGCAAACTTGCCAATCACATCTCTATGTGACTCTTGTTCATCTTTCGATGCGTGTGTTCCGAGCTCATGACTTTCATGCCTGAACGTCAAGACAACCAAGTGATCTCGCTGCGAGGTCTCAACTCACCCGCCTCACACATCCCTAATCGTTCGTACCCATGTTAGCATGTGATACCCCGAAAAGTTAGGTGCCGTGACGGTGCTACACTTGGGAGAACACTAACTACTTGATATTTTTGTGAGAGATCACCCTAATAAAAGCGACTACCGCGCAATCAAGAAGGGTGCAACATAAGGGATAAACATCTCAGGCAATTCATAATAGCATGATATGGTATAGCCCTTTCTGACGGAGAAGTCTTGTATTTCTTCGTCTTCGGTATTCGCGTCGGTGTTCACCTTCGCGAAGATTGCCACCACCTTGTCGATGCACCAGATAATATTGCTATCTCTATAGCTAATAAAAAAATGCATTACAACAAGGTTGACACGCAGGTCTTTTAAAGTGCAATCATATGGCTCCAGCCATCATGCCGAATCATGACACGCAGGTCATGTTAATCAATTTACATCATATAGTCATCTCATACATAATCAAATTATTATGAGCACTGCTATACCACATCACATGCACATGCAAACCCTCCTGCAAAACCAAGTTAGACGCCTCTAATCGGTTCATGCAAAAACTTGTTTTACGTGGCTTCTAAGGTTTCAAAACAAACCGAAGCTACCAACGTCCATCATCAAGCATGATTATCCAAGTCGCTAGATTAACATTCCGGGGTGTATGAAACACGAGATAACAAAATCTCGAGCCCCATACTGAACTTCGTCATACGCATGACCCCCGTGCAGATCATATCTGCATTGCCCTTTCGTCTGCGAAATTTCATCTTTCTTTTTAACTACGATGGAATTCAATGAACTGTTAGCACTTCGTTGATCAATCAGGATCGCGGATTGCCAGAACATTGAAACTCCACCATGCTGTTATCAAGATCAGAAATATGCAAATTCCAGGGAAGCAAAAAGAACCTCGGGTAACAGATTTCATCTGCTACCCGCACAAATAATTTTCAGTAATAGAACTCATCTACTACCTAATTATATTGTGCAACACCCATACATCTCATGTATTCTAGATCGCAACCTGCATCTACTGATAGCACGGCTCATGACCCCACTGTAGGGGAACGCAGCAGAAAACAAAAAATTTCCGACCTACGCACCAGCCCAGGACCACTATGGAGACTGCATACAAGGTTTGATCATTTTCGTTACCAACTCGTAGCGCAGCGGAAGTAGAGTCGATGACGATCGGCTGTGCAGATCCCCGCAGCTAGGATTTACAACCTCCCAACCGCGAGGATGTATACCCTCATCCGCCACCCGGACAGCCCTCCGGGAGGCGGTCGGACAGTCCCCCGGACGGTGTCGCGGACAGCCCTTCGGGAGGACTCACAGAACTCGGACCGTCACTTGGACAGCCCTTCGGGAGGCACTCACGAACAGCCCCACGGGCACTAAGATCGAAACTACGACCTCTCTACAGAGTTGCACACATACGGTGTCATCTATCCGGCAGGGCTTCGCCGTCCAGAACTAGTTCCCACCGGAACCCAGGCAGCCTTTCGGCACTACGAAACTATTTCGTGGGAGGGAGAGAGAATGCCAGATCATGCATGGCTTGTGTGAGAGAGTTGGAGTGGTGATGGAGAGCTCCTCTCCACCTCCTTTTATAGGGGAAGGAGGGGGTGGTGGTGGCTGAAAATTTCAGCCACATGACAAGCATCCACAAAACAAGGGGAAAGCATGTCCCCTTGTCCATGGCACCCCAACATGGGGGCCCCACATGGCGCCCCACCTCCTCCCAACCAGCCCCACCTTTTGTGGGGGCTGCCCCCACCCATGGGGGGCCCCCCCCAACACTTTGTCCAGCAACAAGGGGGCTGTCCTCTAAAGGGGGTGCCCCCAAAAACAGCCCAAAACAGCCCCCACGTAACGTGGGATCATGTCCCCTCACGCTGGGACAAGATGTTTTCCGCGACTATTATTTCTGAAAATTTCCAGAAGGTCCCAGAACATTTCCGACACCCTCTAAAATTATCTGGACACACTCTGGAACATTTCCAGTATGGTGGTTTAATTTAAAACCATCTTTGTTTACCCGGTAAACAACTCCGGCAGCTCCGAAACTATTTTTTCGGTTTTATCTCAGAAAAATTCTAGAAATTACCAGACCAATCTGGCAACCTCCAAAACGTTCCCGGTGCTTGCCGAAACCTTTTTGGATCAATGGTTTTATCCAAAACAACTTTTCGGTTTTACCGAAACTTTTTCGGTGTTCTCTCCGGAACTTTTCCGTTGTCTCTGAAACTTTTCCAGTGACTTTCTCTCGGACTCCTAGTCTAGTATTCAGCAGATAGATGACCCTTAAGCGTGTGACCCTATAGGTTCGGTGAAGTATAGACATGACACGGAACCCCTTCCGATCAATGATCAACATCGGAGCCGTGGACACCCATATTGACCCCTATACCCACACGAATGAATATTCGAGTGAACCTCCAGTTGTCGTGTGCTATTCCTGTTGCTTCACGATATGTTACAAATACCCGAGGTGAGACATGTTGGCATTCCCGTGGATCAACAACTTGTCCACTATGCTAGTTACCTCGTTACCGGTATCGTTCTCTTTTCTCGTTACCGTGTTCCGGCATCCCTGTGATCAAATCACAAAGTGTCTGGCCAGACGATGATGGATACCGTAACACCGAGAGGGCCCAGAGATATCTCTCCATCGTCGGAGGAGCAAATCCCAATCTCAAGCTATCAAGTTACTTGACATACTTTTCCATGAACCCGTAAGCCGCCGTAATAGCCACCCATTTATGGATGACGTTTAACAAACCCCAAAGTTCATGAAGCAAGCATGAAGAAACTCGACACTCTCATGGTCTAAGGAATCATGCAAACGTTAACCATCTCTGTGTTATTAACCATTAATTTGTGACGAATGAATCTCATACCATAACATCAATCGGGTCGATTCAACACAAGTGTTCTCCTAACACTGTGCCCTCAAAATTGCTGGCATAGACATGCCCATGATCAGGAAAACAGAACCATCATGCAATACTTGAGCTAGTCTTAGAGGCCAAACTAGGAATACATTTTACCGTTTATTATTCCACACGTGCATATGAGTCTTCCTCCTAGCCTCGTTTTATTTGCAGACTCGAGAACCATAGCAGTTATAGCATGGAACATAAACCTAATTATGAATAGGGAGATAATCAATAACATTTATTATTGCCTCTAGGGCATATCTCCTACAGTTCTAATCATGGAGGTGAATATTTGAGTTACGAGTTTGGCCTTCATTTAAAACAATGTGGAATTGTTTCAGAACTCATGCCACCTGAAACACCACAACATAATGGTGTGTCCGAACGTCGTAACCGTACTTTATTAGATATGGTGCGTTCTATGATGTCTTTTACCGATTTACCACTCTCGTTTTGGGGTTGTGCATTAGAGACAGCCGCATTCACGTTAAATAGGGCATCGTCTAAATCTGTTGAGATGACACCGTATGAACTATAGTTTGGCAAGAAACCTAAGCTGTCGTTTCTTAAAGTTTAGCGATGCGATGATTATGTCAAATAGCTTCAGCCTGATAAGCTCGAACCCAAAGCGAAGAAGTGCGTCTTCATAGGATACCCTAAAGAGACCATTGGGTATACCTTCTACCACAGATCCGAAGGCAAGATCTTTGTTGCCAAGAATAGGTCCTTTCTAGAGAAGGACTTTCTCTCAAAAGAAGTGAGTGGGAAGAAAGTAGAACTTGATGAGGTAGTTGTACCTTCTCTCAAATTGGAAAGTAGTACACCACGGAAAAATGTTTCCGTGATGCCTACACCAACTAGAGAAGAAGCTAATGATGATGATCATGAAACTTCAGATCAAGTTACTACTGAACTTCATAGGTCGACCAGAACACGTTCCGCACCAGAGTGGTATGGTAATACTGTCCTGGAAGTCATGTTATTATATCACAGCGAACCTACGAACTATGAAGAAGCTATGATGAGCCCAGATTTCAATAAATGGCTTGAGGCCATGAAATCTGAGATAGGATCTATGTATGAGAACAAAGTGTGGATTTTGGTGGACTTGCCCGATGATCGGCAAGCCATAGAGAATAAATGGATCTTCAAGAAGAAGACGGACGCTGATGGTAATGTTACTATCTACAAAGCTCGACTTGTCGCAAAAGGTTTTCGACAAGTTCAAGGGGTTGACTACGATGAGACTTTCTCACCCGTAGCGATGCTTAAGTCTGTCCGAATCATTTTTTCAATTGCAGCATTTTATGATTATGAAATCTGGCAAATGGACTTCAAAATTGCATTCCTTAACGCTCCGTTTGGATGTTTGCATTCGGAGCCTTGGCATTGCATTGGGTTGAATACCAATATCACAGGATATTGATATTGAGATTGAATGCCAATATTTTTGTTTGGATGTTTAGGTATTCGGAACACAGACTTGATATTGAGGTTGAATGCCAAATGATGTTTGGATGGTCAAATAATAAATCAGGGGGAAGGTCGCCGAAGTGAGAGATGAGAGGGACTGCTACCTCCATGAGCTGCCCCCAGGGGCGGATGCTGACCTCCGGCCAGACCCAGAAGGACCAGTCCAGGAAGAGGACTTCAAGCGAGGTGTCGTCCTTGCAGTACCTGAAAAGCGGCGGCGCAGCGGAGGTGTCCGAGTAGCCGGCGGTCGAGGTGCAAGGCGAGGCCCCGGGTAGCCGGCGTCGAGGTCCGGACGAGGCCCGAGTAGCTGGCGAGCAGCTGCAGGATCCCCCATTGCGTGAACAGGGTCTCCCGCCCAGGATGCACAGAAGAGAGAGAGAGAGATGAGGGGACTGCTCCACCGGGAGGAAGAAAAACGCAAAAGAAGTGCGGTGGGGCAGGAGGGTGGCGCCGGCCACTGGACAAGAGGAGGCGGGATGGGGTACCTACGCCACCGCTGTTCGTAGGGCACGCGCGGGCGAGACCTCCTGGCTCGAGCGTTATCCTGAATGCTCAGCGATGTCGAGCACATAGGCTCTGAATTGGGCCGGGAGCCTTTTGCCTTCGGGACGGGTCGCTCAATATCGAGCCCGATTGCCACAGCCGAATGCCAAGAACCACCAAACGCTGGTATTCGGGATATTCGGCCCAGATGAATGCCAATACTCAATACTAGGCCCGAATGCAAACATCCAAACACAACGTAATGGATTTCTTAAAGAAGAGTTGTATATGATGCAACCAGAAGGTTTTGTCGATCCTAAAGGTGCTGACAAAGTGCGCAAGCTCCAGCGATCCATCTCTGGACTGGTGCAAGCATCTCGGAGTTGAAATATACGCTTTGATGAGATGATCAAAGCATATAGTTTTATACAGACTTATGGTGAAGTCTGTATTTACAAGAAAGTGAGTGGGAGCTCTGTAGCATTTCTGATATTATATGTGGATGACATATTGTTGATTGGAAATGATATAGAATTTCTGGATAGCATAAAAGGATACTTGAATAAGAATTTTTCACTGAAAGACCTCGGTGAAGCTGCTTATATATTGGGCATCAAGATCTATAGGGATAGATCAAGATGCTTAATAGGACTTTCACAAAGCACATACCTTGACAAAGTTCTGGAGAAATTCAAAATGGACCACTCAAAGAAAGGGTTCTTGCCTGTGTTGCAAGGTGTAAAATTGTGTCAGACTCAAAGCCTGACCACGGCAGAAGATAAAGAGAAAATGACAGTCATTCCCTATGCCTCGGCCATAGGTTCTATCATGTATGCTATGCTGTGTACCAGACCTGATGTGTGCCTTGCCATAAGTTTGGTAGGGAGGTACCAAAGTAATCCAGGAGTGGATCACTGGACATCGGTCAAGAACATCCTGAAGTACCTGAAAAGGACCAAGGATATGTTTCTCGTTTATAGAGGTGATGCAGAGCTTATCGTAAAGGGTTACGTCGATGCTAGTTTCGACACTGATCCGGATGACTCTAAGTCACAAACCGGATACGTATTTATGTTGAATGGTGGAGCTGTCAGTTGGTGCAGTTCCAAGCAGAGCGTCGTGGCGGGATCTACGTGTGAAGCGGAGTACATAGCTGCTTTGGAAGCAGCGCATGAAGAAGTCTGGGTGAAGGAGTTCACATCCGATTTGGGTGTACTACCCAGTGCATCGGGTCCAATGAAAATCTTGTGTGACAACACTGGAGCAATTGCTTTGGCGAAGAAATCCAAGTTTCACAAGAGAACCAAACACGTCAAGAGATGCTTCAACTCCATTCGTGAAAAGCTCAAGGATGGAGACAAAGAAATTTTCAAAATACATACGGATCTGAATGTAGCAGACCCGTTGACTAAACCTCTTCCACGGGCAAAACATGATCAGCACCAAGACTCAATGGGTGTTAGATTCATTACTATGTAATCTTGATTATTGACTCTAGTGCAAGTGGGAGACTGATGAAAATATACCGTAGAGGCAATAATAAAGTTGTTATTATTATATTTCCTTATTTATGATAAAGGTTTATTATTCATGCTAGAATTGTATTGACCGGAAACTTAAATACATGTGTGGATACATAAATAAATACCGTGTCCCTAGTGAGCCTCTACTAGACTAGCTCATTGATCAAAAGATGGTTAAGGTTTCCTAACCATAGACATGAGTTGTCATTTGCTAATGGGATCACATCATTAGGAGAATGATGTGATGGACAAGACCCATCCGTTAGCTTAGCATATGATTCAGTTTATTGCTACTGCTTTCTTAATGTCAAATACATGTTCCTTCGACCATGAGATCATGTAACTCCCGGATACCGGAGGAATGCCTTGTGTGCTATCAAACGTCACAACGTAACTGGGTGATTATAAAGATGCTCTATAGGTATCACCGAAGGTGTCTATTGAGTTGGCATAGATCAAGATTGGGATTTGTCACTCCGTGTATTGGAGAGGTATCTCTGGGCCCTCTCGGTAATACACATCATAAGAAGCTTGCAAGAAAAGTGACTAAGGAGTTAGTTACGAGATGATGTATTACGGAACGAGTAAAGAGACTTGCCGGTAACGAGATTGAACTAGGTATGGAGATATCGACGATCGAATCTCGGGCAAGTAACATACCGACAGACAAAGGGAATTACGTATGTTGTCATAACGGTTCGACCGATAAAGATCTTCGTAGAATATGTAGGAACCAATATGGGCATCCAGGTACCGCTATTGGTTATTGACCGGAGAGTTGTCTCGGTCATGTCTACATCATTCTCGAACCCGTTCGGTCCGCACGCTTAACGTTTGTTGATGATATAGTATTATATGAGTTATGTGAATTGGTGACCGAATGTTGTTCGGTGTCCCGGATGAGATCACGGACTTGACGAGGAGCTTCGGAATGGTCCGGAGGTAGAGATTGATATATATGACGATGCTATTTGAACACCGAAAAGATTTCGGGATGTACCGGGTAACCATCGGATCACCAGAAGGGGTTCCGGGAAGCCTCAGGAAGTTAATGGGCCATATGGGCCAATAGAGGGGAGCACACCAGCCCACAAGGGGCTGGCGCGCCCCTCCTCTGGCCGCAACCCTTGGGGAGAAAAGGAAGGGTGGGAGTCGGCCTCCCCATGCCTTCCTCTCCTCCCCTTTCCTTTTTCCCCCGAGCAAATATGGAAGGGGGGCGCCATAGGGCAGGGAAGGGGCGCCACACAACCCACAACAATCACTTAGCCGTGTGCCTGCGGCGCCCCTCTCCACAGTTTCATCCTCCATCCAGTTTTTCCGCAGTGCGCGATGAAGCCCTGCGGGAACAAGTTCACCATCACCGTCACCACGCCGTCGTGCTGCCGGAACTCATCTACTACTTCGCCCGTCTTGCTGGATCAAGAAGGCGAGGACGTCATCGAGCTGAACGTGTGTTGAACGCGGAGGTGTCGTACGTTCGGTACTTGATCGGTTGGATCGCGAAGGTGTTCAACTACATCAACCGCGTTGATAAACGCTTCCGCTTAACGGTCTACGAGGGTACGTAGACACACTCTCCCCTCTCGTAGCTATGCATCTCCATGGATAGATCTTGCGTGTGCGTAATTTTTTTTTTCCATGCAACGTTTCTGAACATCTACTCCCTCTGTAAACTAATATAAGAGCGTTTAGATCACTGTTTTAGTGATCTAAACGCTCTTATATTAGTTTACGGAGGGGCTGTAATCCAATGGCAAAGGAAATTTGTGGTCTCTATAATCTAAAAAGGACATTACAAACAACTTTTTTTTGCGGGAGACATTACAAACAGCTTGCTTCTCTATGAATAAAAGAAAACTATATCATTGTACTAAGGAAAACATTATGGTTCCACAAAAGATTGGTTCACACACAAACTTTTTAGAAGAGAGATTGAAGAAATATTTTCTGGAAGACATCAGTAGACACAGTGCTTAAAAATGACCAAGACATTGAATAAAAGCACCCTAATATGGTAGGATATTGTTGGCTGGATCCATGGGAAGAAAAAAAGGCCCCGCAGTGAACATAATTGACGATGTACTGAAGAAGCCTTTCCCCCTGCTTTCTTTCTACAGGGAAATCTCTCGAATCTAATGAGTGCCTCTAGAACTAAGAACAAAACAAAATGGTATGAGTGACTCTATTTCGTTGGCAGGACAAGATCAGAGCTACTGAACGTTGAATTCAGAGATAAACGGCAAACACGTACCATCTCCCAGATAAATATTTGTAGGGGGCGAGTAGAACTGTTTAGCTGTTCGTGGAAGAATGGAGTTGCGTCGCTGTTCTGTCCATAGATGCTCAACTGCTCGTGAGTCGTGACCTTCGGAAGGAACAGGTAGCGGCGGCGGTGTAATGTAAATTTGGAAACACGAGGCGTCACAGGAAAACGATTGGAGGAGTCAGAGGTAGTGGCGCGTGGGAGGCTACAGTTTTTGTTTTTCTTTCAGAGAGAAGGGGGGGCCGCAGTGTAGCAGCAATACCTGGCCGGGGGCCCAGGGCGAGCGCCCCGTTTGCCCGGCCTATGGGCCGAGCCTAGCGGCGGTGCTCCTCGGTCTGCAGAGATTCCGGCGGCGCGGCTCTGGGTGGCCAGGGGACGACGGCACGGCCACTTGGCGGCGGGCCGGCGCTGTGGCTGGTGGCGGCGCCCTCTCGGCCCAGATCTGAGCCCTTTGAGCCCCATCTGGGTCTTGGCGGATCTGGCTCGATCTCGCCTGCGATGGCTCCGGTGGGGACGGAGGAGGCATGGCTTGTGCGGGGGGTTGCTGAGACGGCGGCGCGCCTACTGCAGCGCGGCGACGGGAGCTTCACGAGCCCCTTTCGGGCTCGGTCGATCCTAGAGGGCCTGGTGTGCTACTATTGCCGCGTCTGGTCGGTGACCGCCGATGGCGGTGGAGGTTGTCCCCTCCCGCATGGCTGCTGACGCTGCCGCTCCTCGTTCCCGGCTGCTCCCTCTCGGCCTCGTCGGTCTTGCTTCGTTGACCATGGTGAGGCGGCGGTGATGATGGCAAGACCGTGGTGGCGCATGTTGGTGGGCGGCATGATTGGTGGAGCGCGTCGGGCCATTCGGGGATGTGGATGTTTGGCGGACGGGAGAAATCCCTGCCGGCTTGCCGGCACCGACGCGGTGACGCCCGTGGGCGCCACCGTTCCTTCCTGAAGGGCGTCGGGTATTCCCCTTCCCCACGCCCCTCCGCGTACCGGGGGAAACCCTAGGACCTGTCCGGGCAGCAGCAGCGTCGTCGTCGTCGTGTTCCTTCGAGGTGGGTGCAACAGTTGCGGGTCATCATAGTTTTCATTGATCCGACGCTGTTGACATTATTTTTTCTCTTCTTTCCAGCATTGGACTCATTGTTTCTTTTGGGCGTGCTTGTGCTGTTTGCCCCAGCATTGGACTCATTGTTGTTTCGGTTGGTTGCTATATCTATCTAGAGGGCTGAAAGCCCTATTTCGTCAATTTGAAATAAGGAATTGCCAATAATTTTGTGTTTATTTTTTCCTTTAAATCTCGGCATGTTGAGCTACTGAGAGATAATGTTGTCGGAGTCCTTAATTCTGCTTTCTCCTTGGACGGCTATTGTTGTCGAATGCTCAATATATTGAATAACTTTACCAATAAGGTCGCCATGGACAATCTGGCTTTGTCCTTAATGCCTGATGGTGAACAGGTAACTGTTTTACCAATCGGACTATTCTTCAGGTTAAAAGTCTTGACAGGTGGTTTCTACTTTCTGTCACGATCGGAGTAGAGGTATAGTGGTCGTAGTGGATATGATGGTTGTCTTCCTCGGCAGGTTATTTTCCCCTGGCATACCTGATGCTCGTGCAAATGGAGGGCTCATCGTGCCAACGGATGTCGTCACTGTGGTGCTTGTGCAACAGTCGTCGTCGTGGTAGTTGTCAGGTGTGTGGTCTGTTGGCTATACAAGCTCCCCTGGTGGCGATGGCTGCCTCTCATGCCTTATAAGTTGTAGCTATCATTTCGCACTCCGTGTAGGTTAGCTAGGGTTCCTTGGTCGTGGCCCGGTGAGAAGGGCATTCCTTGGGTCATGGATGGCCACCCGCATGAAGTTTATTGGTGGTAGTAGTCCTTGGGTCTTTTCATGTTGCTTAGCTCATTGTGCTTTCTTTTTTTCGGTCGTGCCTTATCTATGGGGCTGCAAAACTCTTTCTGTTCTGATGAATATACATGCATCTCTCCTACATAAGTACTCCCTCCGTCCTGAATTACTTGTCGCAGAAATGAATAGAAATGGATGTATCTAGATACATTCATTTCTATGGCAAGTAATTCTGGACGGAAAGAGTATGATATGCAAAAACCTCTGTTACTATATGGCAAAAAAACCAACTCGATGCGGCACCAACAAATGACTTCCAATGGCGGGATGTGCACCATTTTTTTTATGCCTAGAGGAATGCATGGGTATCCAACCCAATTTTCACAAGTGTGGAACCTGCCGACGGAAAACATAGAAGCAATTAATCTTTTATCTATATCTATATCTATACCTCTATACCTACTAATAAAGCAAGGTGCGTTTCTCCGATTTTTTCATCCGTTCACCGCCAAAATTTATTTTTCTATTCGAGGTGGTACTAATTTTTTGCGCGTAGGTCTATTTTTTTAGCGATCCAGAATTTCCTACTTGGCCCGCACACGCTGTGGCGCAGCGAAGCCAGCCCACTTATTTGCCTGCCCATGTAGCCGCAAAAAGTCTATTTCACGCCCAGCACAGTAGATAGTCTGAGTTCGCACAGGGCGCCCAAGACTGGGCCGCCCTATTTTGTTTTTCCGTCCGAATTTTCTTTTATTTTTACCTTATTTCGTAATTCAAATTTTTTTAAAAAGTTAAGAATTTGAATTTTTGTCGGATTACAATATTGTCTTATCCTTTTTAAAAATGCTTGGAATATTAATTTACTTTCTTGTTCCGATTTTTTTCAAATTCAAAAGTATTCCTAAATTTTTTGGGATTTAAAAAACATGTATTTTAAAAATATTCGATATTTGAAATATAATATTGTTTAAGTAATAAAATTTATGGGCACGTGAGCGCAAAAATAGTTGAGAGAATAAACCCTGACAATGAAGGGACATTCATGCCTGGTTATGCGTTGATTATGTTAATGAAACATAATTTATGCGCCGCAATTAGTAATCCATCCAGTTATGTCTTCATAGGAGAAAGTGGTCGAAGCAACCATGCCTCGAAGGTCGCCGCACAACAACCAAATGAGGACGCAACCACAACTCTGAGATGGAGGTGGACCCGGAGGAAAACAAGGCAACAGATGGATGGTCACCACCACGCTGACCAACCCCACCACTATCAAGATCTCGCAAGTCAAACATGACCCATAAGAAGACCGCAGCTTCTCGCTCTGTCGCCCACCGCCGTGGAGACCGTTTTTGATGAAAACATCAATTATCTCTTCCGCTGCTTCTTGAAAAAAAAAAATCTCTCTGTTGCGACGCACGGGCATATGTGCTAGTTAAGATAACCAAAAGTAGACGGTCTTTGGACGGATTGGGAAACAAGTGCCCATCTAGCTAGTTGCCTAATTAGTACCCGTTGTCTGATCCAAATACGCAAGCAAGGATAACAATGATTGTATAATGGTGCAGAGAAGAACGATAGCTGCTGCTACTACTGCTAAAACCAACCATGGATTTTTTAGATGGTTATGCCACAACCAGGCCATCCATCTGTTTACGCGATTCTGATAATACTCTTCCATCATACGGCAAACGGGTTTAAGATAGTGCGCACCATTCTGATCAAAGTCCACATTCTTACCCAGCTTACTGAAAAGAGTTGACACTTCTTCATCGGTACGCATGTGGTGCAGGATTATTCCTTTGCGAGCAAGCAGTGCAACATCACAGGGTGTACTAACAAGTTGGGACATAAAAGCGATATAGGAAGTGACATCATTTCCAAACTGCGAGCATGTTTGCTCAAATGCAACCAAGTTCCTGGAGAGGCAAATGGTATTTTCATCAATAAGCAAGCATGAAATTTCCACCTCACCCTTGTCAAAAGTTATGTCCAGAAGAGAAGGCGGGTTATGTTTGTTGTGCTCTTTGCTCTTAAACTCAATTCCAGCCTCATGATACTGTTCCGCTCGTCGCCATCGATTCAGTGTCTGACAAGAACTTATATGAGATGACGCCTGCTGATTGATAGACAACTCTTCGAAATAACTTCTTTTGTAATATGTGTGCCACAAAGTTGTGAGAGGACGCAACCATCTATTTCTAATTTGACAATGTTGCTCTGGTTGAATCCTTTGTTGAGGTCGGAAGTACATATGACACAAATGGAGCAAGTGGTGGAAGTCTGTTTGCCCATCAAATTTACGAGCAACTGTTGTGTACTTCTGAATATTGAGTTCTAAATATTTACGGACCTTTTCAGTAAGTAGATCTAGAGCATCTTCTCCCACAAGTAACCCATATATTCTCTTCACAATGGAAAAAGGTAATTGGTTCTCAAGAAGAAGTAGGTCGCGAAATGCATGGGCGTGATGCCATTCAGAAATTGGGTCACATTTGGGTTGGTCAGGATGCTTCTGATCGTAGCATTGTTCAGCTGTACTAATATGCTCAAGTTCCACACCTTCTGCTGAACATAAATCGGATGATGTCCCAGCAATCAATCTCATACTTTCAGTACTTGTTCCCTTATTTGATGCATGCTCCGTAATCTCCTCCGGTTGTGCTATTGTGTATTGAAGCGGTTCTCCCCCCTGATAATTACTACCACTTGCATTCTGTTCATTAACACACCAATCTAAGTCGTTCGTTCCGCCAAGATAAACAAGCACAAAGCATCCATCAAGGAGGAGCATTCGCAGGAACATGTCACTTTCCAGAGAAACTTCTTCAGAATAGCAACTCCTTGCCTGCTTCTCAAGATTCTCCATAGCTGTTAGATAGACCTCTAACTTTTTCCCGCAATTGAGTTTAAGAACATAATCTAAGCAGTTCCATTTTACTTTCTCCATAAACTGCAGGGAGGAATTTCCATGGTAATAATGACCAATGGACATAACTTTTGGTTCGTAAGATAACTTGTCAACTTGCTTAATATGTTTCGGAACTCGGAAAATTATACACAATTTTCTTCGCTGGTTGTGGTCTTTGTAAATTGATCTATAGTAAGTTAGCTTCCTTGCCATCAAATTCTCCAATTCGTCGATGTTTAGAGTTTCTGCTCTACTCATCTCACCTTGAGCCGTCATTTTAGTTACCCAAGAACGTCACATTAATTGATAATAGCTAGCAGGAAGCAGAGAGAGGTAAAGAAACATAGTTAGATCAATACTACTAAAAACAAGTAGTAAGAACTACAGTCTGATATATACAAAGATTAACAGAATTATCCAAGGTAACTATTGTAAACGTGTTTCATAAGCCTAGACATACCCAATGTTAGAAGCTCCCACATCAGGTGGATTTTGGGGAAGGATTATATGAGGCAAGCTTTACCCCTGCACAGTGCAATACAGAGAGGCCGTGTCGAACTCAGTACTTCTTGGCACAAGTGGGATGTACTTCACCTTCAATATTTCATAAGCCTATTAAAGAAAAAAAAACATACTGAAGATTTCATGATATCAATAGTCCAATGGCTAGGACTTACATTTCTAGTGTACAATCATGGCCAAACAATATAGCCTGAAATATGCATCTGAAACCAAATGACCGCGGTAAGCATAGTATAAAACCAGCTGAAGAATCTGAACTATTTCGTAGAGCATACTTTCAATTATAAACCCAAATAGTAGTGACCTATTTCAATCATCACCGACCCTATTTCCCGTCGCACCAAACACACCCAATATATAGCACCTACATGTCCACCTCCCAATTTACTTCAATTCATAGACAGACCTATAAGAAATTTGTATCGTTCCTACTACTTGAATTCAACGTCTGGATGTAACAGAACCTTTTTCTTTTATGAAATGCATTTCCTGCAACCATGAAAGCCCTACGAAGTACTCCCTCTGTAAAGAAATATAAGAGCGTTTAGATCACGATCATATATTTAGTGATGTACAGAGGGAGCCATTGGTATTATTATATTTCTTTAAAGAAGTGAACTAAACGCTCTTATATTTTTTACAGAGGGAGTCCTTGGTATTATTATAGTTTTAATCGAGCAATGTGCTACGTTGATGGCATATCAATTCCACTCACTGTCCAAAAACCCACAATGCCATAATCTGTAAGTAAAAAATGAAAATATCGCGTGATCCACCAGACTGATATTTTTCTCACTCATTTGAATTCAACTTGAGGCTATCGGAAAGACCTAATGAAAACGACCTATATTAAACTAGGCGAGCAACACATAGGGAGAAATTTCATTACCGTCTCATGGCGTCCGAATTCTCTCCGGAGCAACATTTGAGATCAAAGTTGGCCTACTTTTCTCCCGAGGTATTCAAGCCGGCCGGTTTCCATCGCAACTCGTCAGTCGAGCTTCGTTGGAAATATTGAGTGAACATGAGGAAAGAAGGGGAGAGGGCGAGGAAGGCACAAGCGAAACAACTGAGACGGCGAACCCTCCGGACGGGAATCTGAGGCAGCCCGACCAAGGCGCCTCTAAATTATCGTGAGCGAACTTTTCTTCCATGGAACCAGCCAACCTGCATGCATGCAACCGTCCGCTCCTCTCAGCGATGCATGTCTATCATTAGCGATTAATAGCCACATGCAGTGGTTCTGGACTAGTTCACACTGGATCGCCATAAATATAGGATCACCAGCGTCATCTTCTTTCGATTATCTGAGGCACAACATGCATATCTAATGCTTCCTCGGACGCCCGGGTTTTCGCTAATTACAAGCGCTCGTAAAAACTACTCCCTCCGTCTCACAATATAAGATATTTTTACAAACAAAACATAGCTTACAAAAACATCTTACATTATGGGACGCAGGGAGTAGTTTACTTGATTCCGCGTGGAGGACCTGATACGTAACGCCCTCGATCGTGCTGCTCCGTGCCGCTGCACTCGCTTACCGCGGCGATCTCCAGGCCGTTGATTCCAGCGTCACCTCACTTTTTTAGGGATGACGTACTACTATTAGTGTGACCTTTAACTAACACTATTAGTGGTAGCCTTAAGTGACCTTTAACTAACACTACTACTAGGAGTACTAGTAGGAGTTTAACTAACACTACTTGTGTGACCTTTAACTCACACATCTACTAGGAGTAGGAGTTTTAAAAGATGGTTTACCCGACCTGTCTCTACGCTTAGCTATACCATATCTCAAGATTTTAAAGCGACGGGTAGTACTCTTGCACGGTATAAGGCAGACACACGCACGCCAGTAGTGCGGGAACCGGCCGGCCCAACCGATCACAACGCTGAATCATTTGGCAGTCGGCCAGGAATTAATCTTCGGATGTGGACACCCACGTTGAGGTGCTGCCATCTCCCATCGATCCGCCATGGCTGTATAAATGCGTTCGTCAAGCAGCTACTGAGATGCCACCCACGAAACAAGGAAGGAACCATGGCTCCTCCCAAAGCTCTCATCTGCGCCATGATCATACTACTTGGAGTCGTCGGCTTCACCTGCCCTCGCGCCTCGGCAGGGCGTGTGCCATCGGTCGCTCCGGTGCCGGTCCGTTGTGCATCCACTGGCGAATCAAACATAGTATCTGCAGGAACAGGTGAGTATTGTTGCTACTTAGTTTTGTGCACGAGCTCGTACATGACGCTTGCCCCGGCCGTGATATCTATATATCTGCTAGGAATAGGAGGATGCGGTGGCAGCGCTCCAGCTGCCGCAGAAGAGAAGGCCCTGTTCCCGGTGCGAGGCTTCACCCTTCCGCCCCGCCTCCCGCCGTCGTGCGAAAACCTGCTCAAAGCTCCACCAGGAAGCATCCACTAAGGTGACGGGCAAATAAGATGGATCCGCTAAGTCGTAATGATGTAACAGTTGTGGTTATCGTGCATGTATGCCACCATGGGAAGCATCGTATGTTTCAACTCACTGGTCTGTTTCGACGTATATGTTTTAATAGCAACTCGGTCGCTGAAATGTTAGATCGGGTTTATTAATTGGCAGACGTTTTTATGCTAGCTCTGGTGAAATGTGCGATCGAATTTATTAGTTCAAAAATTCTTATGCTCCAAATGTTGCACTAAAAGGATTTTGAATGGTGGCCACAAAAATTTAGTGGCTATAAGTTCAAAGAACAAACTAAAGTGTGCTCGATTGTGATGATATGGGCTGAGGAGCCACAGGTTCGCTGTAACCAGTAATTATGCACCTGATGGAGAACTGGGGTGAACTTTCTAACAGCATGCATGGTGCACCATGTTACAGAATAGATTTAGCTTCTCTTAGTTAATCCTGCAGTTTACCAACTTGCAAGGCGAATTTGCATAGGTCATTCTCCTCAAAATATTTGCATAGATAAGTAAATAGATAACTGCTTAAGGTTGGTTACCATATTTTCAGTTAGAGAATTGTGCATATTAACTTACCTATATGCTACTACATGAAATCCTCAGTTAATCATATAAAGAAGATACTGAATAATTGGTTTCCTATTTCCCTCATCCAAGAGGCATCTAGCAAGTGGGCCAACATAGATAGTGGCTTACAATATTGTAAGTCAAATTATTAGTCAAAACTATTACCTCAATAATTTGACTTTCTTACGAGCTCCTTTACGGTGATTGGGGAGGTACCAGCAATTCTTTCAGGTACCAGCGCTGAATTATTGGTTACCTATTTCCCATCCAAGAGGCATCTAGCACGTGGACCGACATAGAACATTCTCTCGAAACTATTAGCCGAATGATTTGACTTACAATATTGTACTACCCTTTTATGGTTTTGAAATTCTAAAGAAAACAGTTTCATTAAAATAGTGTCAGCTTCTAGAAATATGAAATTTGGTATTAAAGGCAAAATAATGCAGAATAGCAAAGCAGTTTCTTCACAGTTTCTTCAGCAATGCAACAACATATGTAAAAACAAATAAAGTCGACATCCTACCAAATGAATGCAAAGATCACACGTAGCAGTGGAATTGACTAGATAGCCGGTGCCAAAACTTATAGTTGAATCTGCAATTGGCAACAAAAAATGTGTGCATATAGAAAAAGCAGATGCATGTGTGGCAAGTCATGGGATGAAAATTATTTTGTGAAGGGTAGGCTACAGCTGAAACCCATAAGATCTTGACACCAGCTCATGGTTTTGGCACGTGGATAGCTACCTTCCACGCACCCTGTTCATGGCTAGTTCTTTGATGATATTTCAGTCCTCTAGATCTCTCTTAACAGACTCTTCCATGTTAACTTTGGTCTACCTCAACCTCCCTTGACTTTTTCAGCATACTTTACAAGCTTAAATTTTTTACCATTGATTCGCCGATCTCCTGCAGTCATGTTCTCATCCTGCAGCATCCAACACAATCTACTAGATAATTCCACTGTTTCATCTGTATGATTTATATGTACTTACGTGGAAACTTTTGTGGTCATAATTGCTAGTTGTTAGGGTGGTAGTGCTTAGGGGAAATGGTGTTTATTATACTGCGATATGATAACAAAAAATGCAAGGACAATTGACAAATCATGCAAAGTTCCACTACATATTTATATCTCCAACCATCTATTGTCCATATCCATCTAGAAAGGTCAGGAATAGGAGGAGTGAGCACATTGTCTGATTGGTTCCATCAAGAAGTGCCAAAAAAAATCTATGGATCAATCCAGTATCTATCGTCAATGGTGCGACCACTGAATGAAATTTCAGAGCATGATTAGATATGTACCTAAGTTTTCTCAATTTCATGTAACATCTCAACAGGCTTTCGCCCTGCTTTATATATAAAGCAACAACCACATCAAGTACACGACCGAACGATACAAGATGGTGAGGTAATCCTCGTACAACTCCGATCCCAATATAAACGAATCACACAAAACGCAAGTGACTATGCTACCGAAAGAGTACATTAGAAGAGCATAATACAGCGCCACACCACGCCCTAAACACCTAAGTTCCACGACAACGCCCCCAAGAGGGAGAACGGCGCGAAGCATCGCCGCCGTCGAGTCCAGAAGGGACAAGGGTCTTCACCCAGAACCCTGGCATAGAGAGGAGCACCACGACGGCGTCTTCAAGAAGAGAACGGCGCCCACGAGCGTCACCGTCATCGGCGACAAAACGCGGAGCTTTCGCTCGGCAGCTCCCCTGTGCCACCACGAGTTCTTCAGGACAAGTGTGACGAGATCAGATCCCCAGGTTCGGATCGAAGCGACTCCACTGCCAAGACAAGGGGTGTGCCCAGGCCACCACCGCCACTGCCGTCCACATGACCAAGAGGAAAAGCTACCACCACCGACATGGTGCTCGCCGTATAGCCAACCATGCGGACCACCCACCGGAACCGCCGCCCCGGCATCCATGTCCGAGCCACCACCCACCATCTACATCATGGTGCATCAACTACAGAGGAAGAGTAAAAGGGGTCTCCTTTCGCTCCTAGCCTAGCATGAGTCACGGAGTTTTAGGTCGATGCCTCCACGGTAGGAGGCTTCCACACCTGCGTCCCAAGCCAGTCCCAGTGGATCCGGGGGGGGGGGGAGGAGGGGGACACAACCCTGTGACCGATGACGGTCGTCGATGAGCACTCTCGCATGACGACATGCCCATGGTCAACGACACCGATCTGCCAACAAATAGGCGGCGACTGGACCACCAACAACAACCACCGCATCCGTGAGAGGAGAGACCACCACAGACACCACCCGGGTCGAGCCCACCATCACTTACCCGGAGCGCGAGCTCCGACCCGCCTCGGGCCCCAAACCAATCCGCCCGAGCATGAGCCTCAGGTCCGGCCATCTCCGCAATGCGCACAATTGTGCACAGACCAAGACCCAAGAGAAGCGATGAGCTACCGCCACCCACATGTGACACCCCCGGCTCAATCATGCACTAATCATACACGCAAATGCATACGATCAAGCCTAAGGACTCACGGGAAGATATCACAACACAACTCTAAAACATGAATAAAGTCATACAAGCTTTATATTACAAGCCAGGGGCCTCGAGGGCTTGAATACACAAACTCGCATATAAGCATCAGCGGAAGCATCAGATATCTGAGTACAGATATGAAAGAAAAACACAGATAAGCCCTTAGAAGGCGGGGCAAAAGAAAAACACTACGATCGAAAGGCGCATGCCTCCTGCCTGGGACCCTCCGATCCTACTCCTGGTCGTCAGCCAACTCATAGTAGTATCCACCCTCGGGGTAGTAATAGTAGTCGATCGTCGGCAGGGTAGCTGTCTCAGTGGCTCCGGCATCTGGTCACGACAAACTGATATGGGGAGAAAAGGAAAACAAAGCAACCATGAGTACTCAGAAGTACTCAGCAAGCAAGGATCTACACTACATATGCAACATTTTCAAAGAGAGGCTGTATATGTGGACTGGGCTGCAGAAAAGCCAGAATAGAGAGGAAAACCTAGTCCTATCGAAGACTAGCATCTTCATCGGTCTTGCAGCAATAGAAGAGAGCAGAACAAGTCAATATAATGTAGCAGTATCATTAAGTCTCAACCTCACCCAGAGATCCTTTCTCGACTCCCTGCGAGAAAGCAATCCCAGAGCCATACAGTCATCAACCTCATCCGGAGATCCCTTCTCGACTCCCTGCGAGAAGCAATCCCAGAGCCATAGTATCCAATTCTAATTGTATCAATCGGGATATAACTCCGAGTGTCCGTTACCGAGGATCCGGCTATGCATAGATTAGTTCTTCCCTGCAGGGGTGCACCAACTTACCCACCACGCTCGCTTAACTCTGGCCGGACACACTTTTTCGGGTCATGCCCGGCCTCGGCCAAACGACACACCGCAACCCTACCTAGAGTTCAGCAGAGAGGTCCCCATCGGTCTACATCCTAAGTGCTCAGAGGTCTTGGGCCATCGCCCTGTGCACTCCGAGTCGTTGCGTGCAGGGGGAAGCCAGGCACTAGGGGGGAGCCGGTCCGTCCCGGCCGCAATGCTGAACTGGACGTCTGACAAAGCTTTCGGCTGATGCATACGATGCAAAGTGCCCATAACTTTTCCCGTGTGATGGTTAGTGCTATCGGGCCAGAGGCCCACTCAGATCAAATATCCAAATCGTAGTGTGTTTGTAGTGCGGTAACGAGCAGAGACTCATGATCGATGTGACCCCGTCGCCCCATCTCGAGGACTTGCGGCAAGGGCTAGGAATGCCCGGCCACGCCTCGTATTCATCACTCGGGCAGCATCCAGGTCCACCCGTCTCCACATCACTCACGGGTACCCCTCAGGGTCGACCCGCCTTTCCAAGTAACAGTAGTATAGTCCAAGTATCCGTGTGTCCATAACATCAGGGGAATCAGAGGTATCACCCTTGTTGGATTCCTACTTGATGTATCCGTCAAGGTGAACTCGGAGGAATCACCCTCGATGGGTTCACACTTGATATGTTGCACGACAAGGTCATATCGGAAGTGGAGAAGGAGGAATCACCCTCGATGACCACGACCAAATAGCTACTCTACAGAGTTAACATCAGGAGTGCTATACGAGGTATCACCCTCAGCACTCGATGGTAACAATGCAGTGTCGTACAACCAAGGGGGTGATGTGCGGTGCCGGGGCCTGTCTTCGATCCCGTTGATCGGGTCTTCTGATAATCCAGCGGGGCAATCGGGACAAGTAGGGTCACTGATAGGTCTCTACCCAGCCTATACTAAACAGTTTAGGATAAGCAGATAAGGTTTTAATAGCAGGTTACAATAAGCAGGCTATGCATCAGAATAGGTAAAGCAGTAGCAGCAGCAATTCTAATACAAGCATGAGAAAATAGAATGGGCGATATCGGGATGATCAAAGGGGGGGCTTGCCTGGTTGCTCGGCGGCAAGGGCAAGGTCGTCAATGGTGTCTTCGGTCTCCGGAGCTGCGGCGGTACCGGGAACTGCGTCGAGGTCTAACGAGAGAGAAGAGGCGGAGGAAATAGTAAATACAGAGCAAACAAAACATCACAAAATATAACAAGGTGATACGCGGTGCCAGGGGTGATCTAACGCAGGGGTAGGTGATACCGGCGAAGGGAGAAAACATCCGGGAAAGTATCCCCGGTGTTTCGCATTTTCGGACAGACGGACCGGAGGTGGATTGTTGCATGTTCGCTATGCTAGGGACGTGTGGCGGACGAACGGACCGCGTATCCGGATTCGTCTCGTCGTTCTGAGCAAGTTTCATGTACAAAGTTTTTTCGATATGAGCTACGGATTATTTTCTATGATTTTCTGAAGTTTTAATCATTTTTTGGAAATTGTTTTAAATTCGAATATTAAATCAGTAAAATACATTTGCCACCTAGTGCTATTCTAGCCACAGTGTATGACAGTGGGGCCAGCGGAGTTGGGTTGACCCAGTCAAAGGTTGACGGGTGAACATATAAACAGTGTAAGTAGGTCCCGCATGTCATTGTCTTAGGATTTATTTAGGGGCTAATTAAACCATTTAATTAAAGGGAAGGTCCCACATGTCATAGGGTGTTAGTTAGGCTGATTAGAGCTAAACTAATTGGGCCGGCCCCATGTGCAGTGGCACCAGCCGTTCTCACGGCTGTGCACACACGCACAGCACATGGGCACATGCGGCCATGGCTAGCCATGGCGTGCACGAGGGCGGCTTGGAGCAGCACGGCTGCGGCTACGCGAGCAGGCGCGTGCGTGTACGGGCGACTGCGCGCGGGTGCGGCTGTAGCAAGAGGCAGCGGCGGCGGCGCAGCGACAGGAGCATCAGCTAGTAGCAGCAGAGCCGCGGGATGAGCAGCAGCAACGCATAGCGGGAGCAGTCGCGGCGGAGCAGCAAAGTAGCCCAGCGGCAGTTGCAGCAGTAGGCGGGGCTGCGTGGGCGCGCACTGGCGAGGCACAGGAGCCGCGGCCACGGGCAAGAGCAGGCGGCAGCAGCAGCAACATGTACGCGTACGTGAAAGCGGAGCTCCGGCCATGGCCGTGGAACGACGACATACGGCGATGGATAGAAATCGGGAAAGTGGGGATCCAGAGGAGAAGCTCACCGCGAGATCGATGGTGAGGTCGGGGAGGCTGGGAACGGACTGGAGCAGTGGCAACCGGCGACGAGATGCGACGGCCGCAGGCGGAGATGAGGACGATGGCGAGGCTATGGGGCGTCCGAGCTCGAACCGAGGGGCGAGGGCGAAGGAGACGACGATGGTGGAGCTCCTAGACGTCGTCTCGAAGCTCGGGGAGGCCGGTGGCCGCGTCGACGACAAGGATGCGGCGACGGCGGCTCGGCAGCGTACTAAATCGAGAAGGGCGAGCGAGGGAGAGAGGCTAGGGTTACGTCCAGGCGGTCGGGGGGGTTCTTATGCATCGCCAGGGGGCTTCAGATGGTCGACACGGTGACATCCGTGGCGTGGACGGCCGTGCGACGGCCACGGCCATGGCTCTGCCTCTCCTCTCTGTACTGAGAAAGGAGAAGGCCTGGAATGGGCTGGGCCCTTTACTGTAGCGATATGTTTCAAGTGCACAGTGGTTTCAGGTTCTTTTCTTTTTGCTTTTTCTTTTTCTTTTATTCATTTCCTATTTTCTCTATTTCTAATAGTATTTAGCTTTATATACAAAAAAAAAACCAAACCAGCACCTATATGAGTGTTTTAATTTATTCTACTGCCAAAAAAGGTTTGGCACACAAACAAAATTGTTTACATTTTTTTATAATTTAAAAAGCATTTAATTTATTGATTTAGCTCCTGTTTTAATTACTTAAGGGCACTTAAATACCTCATAAAATGTTGGTATCATTTTTAAACTAGCTTTGGGAATTATTGCAATATTATGAACATTTTAGTTCTGAAGTTTAAAGAAATATTAAATTGACTTGTATTTTAAATTTGAATATGAGTTGGATTATTTCCTAAATGAATTTGTTTAGGATGATCATGATGACATGGCATCATTAGCAAGGGATTACTGTAGCTAACCCCTGGGGGTGTTACACCGCACCCCTTTGCCAAGCACCAACCGTCGCCGCCGAAGCCGCTACGGACGCCTCGCCGACCAGTGCACCACCCGTTGCCACTCATAGCCACCCGAGCCTGTTGATCGAGCCCCACGAGCAGAACCACCCATAGCCGCCAGCCTGCACCGTCCGCAGCCTGCGTCACCCCGTCGCCGCCGGGAACCAGATCCAGCCGTTGCCCGATCTGAAGGCCCGACCGCTACCGACACGCCCCACCAAGGGAAGAACACGCAACCACCACGGAGCTGTCCCCCCGCCGAGCCCCATGCCCATCCCGGCGCCCCTACTGGTCAGCAGCAGCCCATGCTGCCGCCGAGCGAGGAGGGCAGAAGAGCCCCGCCGCCCCCCACACCAGTCAGGCTTCGCCCGGCGGCGCACCCAGGCGGCGGCGGGGTGGAGGGAGGAGGCCGGGGAAGAGGGGAGCACCGGAGAGAGAGGCATGTCCAGCAGTCATGCGCACGGGGGCGGCACGGACGAGCAGGAGGGGGTCGGGCTCCTAGATATTTTGTTTTCTCTGACTTCAATTTCATGTAACATGAAAGCCCTAAGGAGTTTTTTATACTTTTAGCTGAACAATGTGCTATGTTAATGACCCATCAATTGCACTCGTTGTCCGAAAAACCACAATGGCCTAATCCATGAGTAAAATATGAAAATAACACGTCATTTCCCGGACCGATGAATTACTATTTATCTCACTCGTTTGAAATCAATCAAAGGCTATCGGAAAGACCTATTTAATGTGAAATGAAATTGACATGCATTAAAACAAGGCGAGGACCAAATAGGTGGAGAAATGTCATTACCATCTTGTGGCGTCCGAATTCTCTCCAGAGCAACAACTGAGATCAAAGTTGGCCTACTTTTCTCCCGCGATATTCAAGTCGTGTTCTATCTCAACTCAGCGGTCGAGCTTCGTTGGAAAAAATGAGTGAACGGAGGCAAAGAAAGAGAGACGACGAGGAAGCCACAAGTGAAAAAACTGAGATGCCCTAATCACATTTTTGTAGAATTGGCATTCTTTTAACTGCAACTTTTCTTTCTCTTTTTATATGCTTCACATTTTTTAATGTTTTTTAAGCTTATGTTTTCTTTTCAATAGTTTTTATTTTACTAGCAACTATTTACGCACTTGTTTAACAAGCTTTCCACAGCAAAGCTTGAGGTATCATCTTGTTACTTCTAATTTTATGATATATCTACTCCTAATGGAGCAGTTGGTAGCCTGGTATTCTAATTTTATTTTCGTCCGGTTTTATTTTCTCCCACCTCCCTTCACCCCCTCTCACCGGTTTTCCTCTTTTCTCGTCTGGCCGGGAATACACAACGTACTTATTGTAATCAATCACAATCAATCCACGTATGGTAAGACTATAAACTCAGAAATCTCAAATATGATAATTATAGGAATAAATCAATCCAGGTATGGTAAGGCCATAAACTCAGGAAATTTCAAATATGGTAATTATGGTAATCAATCAATCCAGGTATAGTAAGGCTATAAACTTAAATTACCCCAAGGCCAGCCAGATTAGCGTACACAGAAAAATCAACGCTCTATGATCTGCCATCCAATTCAAGGCCCCAGATTCAATGTTCTGCCAGCAATCCATGCGCACGTCCTGCCTAGCGATCGACCGGGATCACAATCTCCCTAACCAAACACCGGCCGCCGCCGCACTTACATACTCCGCCCATGACATCGGCCGACCGGCTGCGGTGACGCTAGCGATTGTACCGAGACTTTGCGGGAGACAGAGCTCTAGGCCATCGAGGACACCTACACCGACGTGTCCAAGCCGCCTCCACGACGAAGCCAACACCGTCGTCCCCATCCGGACTCGACGAACATGGTGCGCCTCGCCATTGTGGATCATCTCGCCTCCCACTTGCCAAGGTATAGCAGCCCTCTTTTTTTCTATTTCCCAAGAACACATCGATGCACATATAACCTCTATAATCCATCTACCTGATGTACGTGTGTGTCGCTCGCCGGGGGCCAAGCTACTTGGTGAATCCCTGATGCAAATAATTTTATTCAGTGCTAACTAGGACCTATTGTCTGCATGTGCATCAGGTAATACAAGTAGTTGTATGGGGTTCATAAAGGAATCAAGCTTCTCATCTTCCACGATTAACGGATCAGGCACAGGGTTCACACGATGGATCTATGAAATACAGCTGACAACACATGGACGGTCAAAGGCTGTTGCATCCACCGACCAACCACTACCCTTAATCAAGCTCAAGGTACCTAGAATAACTCATAAACTCTCAATTCTTTGATTAGTGCAAGATTTCTTCTTCTGATTTCCTTAAATTTCTCAAATATTGTAAGATTTTCTGTAGAAGCTTGTTGCAAAGTGAGGAATTTAGTTTATTTAATTATTAGTGTTTGTAAATTGCACATACATGGATAGCATAGATGTTGTGTTTTTCGCATATTCAGGTGAGAGTTCTGCTGGTTCAGTTGCAAGGGACTATAGAGGATGGGTGTTTGTTTCAGTGAGCCAACATGTGTAGCCGCGTACGTCAGTAGAGGAGGCCGAGGGGCAGGCCATTCTGATTGGCCTCAAGGCATTATCCACTGTTTACAAAGGCCCGATAATCATTTAAACTAATTGCGTACTAATTGCCAAGGAACTGCAGTTGGGGAGATCTAGCCAGTCTAACTGTTTTTCAGTCATCTGTGAAATAAAAGATGCACTGACGACCATTGATGCTTTCTGCATCAATGCTATTCCCAGGGAAAGAAACAAGTTCGCTCATGAGCTAGCAGCTAGAGCCAGAAGATAAGAAGACTTGATGCTCGCGGACATGCCGGCGAAGCTGCGCTCTCTCATGCTAGCTGAATGTAACACTGTTGTGTGAAATTTGGGTAGTCATTCTTAAAAAAAATCACATACACGGACATGTGTCTTGTCAAGGGAGAAGCACACCATCACAAAAACAAGGTTCAATCAATATTAATTAATTTGGTAATGAGATGTCACATCGGTTATTATATAGGTTATGCTCAAGGATTCGAGATCTCATGTTATATTTTGCTTTTAGCAACAATCTTTTGTAAGCCGCATCATATTAGCTTATTCATTTCAGTAAGAACAGACCATCTCTATTTGGTATGTTGCGTTATACCGTTGTTTCTATATGCTAAGATTTGTCAAACACATGATTATATCATTGAACTCTTAAATTTAATTTGTGTTTTTAGAACTAATGCATACACCACACATGATTCAAGGTTTTCCTCATCTCATTATCCTATTTTTTTGGCAATTCAGTCATTATTCAAGGTTTGAATAAGGATATTGATTAGTTTGGTTATCTTCACATCAACCTTCCAGAGGGTCGTACACATTCAAAATAAGAAGAAATGAAATACCATCCAACAATATTGAGTGTTTCTATCTACCCATACACATTTGTAATATATCAGTGGAGATCACTAATGGGGAGAATGTGTTGCATCACTCCCAATAATCTGTTTAACTGATATATTAGCACTTCAGATTTTATTGGGAAGCTTCAAAAAAAGTTTAGTGCACACATGATCAGTGTGAAAGAAATACCACTGAGCAGAACTTCCGACGCATTAATTTCTTTGCAGTACATAGTGTGAGGATGCTCTAGGACTAGCGGGAAAAACTCTTTATTATTGCAATGCAAAGTGCATCTTATATCTAAAGATAATATACCTTTCGCTTTTTTACATGTCGTTGCCCCGAAGCCCGTCAACGCCGTGATCATCGTTCTCCGTAACAACCATACAACAACCTAAGTGGCCACCTACTCCGTTAAGTATATGTCCTCCTCCCCTATATCTCTTTATCTTTCACAGAGACATGCCAAACAGTAAAGTAGCATCATCGTTCTCCTAGCTTGTCGATAATGCGTAATAAATATGTCTTGAGAGAGAGAGGGAGAGGGGGAGAGGGAGAGAGAGGGGGGGGGAGGGGGAGGGAAAAGGAGAGAGAGAGACAAGGAGGGATACTAGCTACCATGACGCAACAAAAAACTGCCTGCACGCCTTGCTAAGACAAGAACATTCTGAAATATACCCAAACTGCAGAGAGAGGGAGGGAGTGGGAGAGAGAGATGCCCCAACCACACGGTTTCGTATTTGAATGGGTGCTTGAATTGGAGAACTGGAGATAGTGGGTGGAAGAAGAAGAGGAAGCAGAGTGATTTAGTGGTAAAAGAAAGCCGAGAACGCTACTTGATGTACACGAGGATCTTAAAAATATGTATATTAGACAAAATTAATGTTGAATACTAGAATTTATATGCCCCTATAGCAATGCACGGGCAATGCACAACGAAGGTGACGTGGGCATCACCCATTTTTAAAAGAGAGGAGTCCAGCGAGAAATGTCCAGCTGGGGCTGGAAACTGAGCGGGAAAGGGAGGCTCCGACAGAAAAAAGAGAAGGCTGTGTCATGGGATAGGTTTTTGTGTTGGGTCTGCATATTGGAGATAACATGGCAGATAGTCCGGACAATCACATTTCTCCCCCACATATAGTCTGGATTTGGGGGATCCCGGACTGTCTAGATGGTTGAATTTAGAGGATCCTACCGGATGCCTGTTTGATGTTCGAACATGCCAGGATGTATGAGGGAGAAATAAGTTTCGACCTTAGAGGCGACTTTAATCATTTGTTTGATTCATTTATATATGCATTATAGCCCGTAGCAACGCACGGGCGTTCTACTAGTTCACATTAGTATCCGGCCATTGAAACCTCCTCCCCAACGCCTTAAGCGCCAGGGAGCCAAATCGGCGCCCGCGCTGTTCTAACCGCCCATAGCCCATTTCTGAGCCATCTCACTCAACCACTCGCTTCGCCCGCTCGATCGCTCACTCGCTTCAATAGCTGGTTTTCTCTTTTCGATTTCTTCTACTGTCGGTCTACTCAGAAAAAAAATGACGGTTTATTATAATACTTCAGAAAAAACAATTTACCTTTACTATGGTCCGCTGGCTGCTCAGCAATGATGGTTGACTTTTCAAAAAACACATGTATTTGAATTCCTTTAGAAAAAAAATCATGGATTTCAAAACCAAATCATGAACATAAAAAAGTCACGAATTCAAAATGTACATGTATTCGTAAAAACTTCACGAGTTTGAAACAATTCACGAATATGTAAGTGGCTTCAAAAAATGTTCATGAATTTGAAAAAAAATCAAGAATTTGAGAAAAAAATAAAAGTTTGAAAATAAAATCAAAGTTTCCAAAAAAAAGTTAATGAAATCTAGATAAAAATCATTGATTTGAGAAAAATTCATGAATTTGAAAAACATTCACGACCTAGAAAAGTTTGCAGAATAAAAAAAGTTCATCATTTGAAAACAATACACAAACAATTGACAAAATCGTTCTATAAAAAAGTTCATGGCTTCAAAAATGTTCGTGAATTTGAAAAAAAACTCACGAATTTGAGAACTTTTCATGAGTTTGAAAAAAGTTCAAAGTTTTGAGAACAGTTCATTAAATTTTGATAAAAAAATCATGAATTTGGCAAAAAATCACGAATTTGAAAAACAATCAAGACATTGAAATTTTTGCAATAAAAAGGTTCACAATTTGAAAAAAAGATATACAAACAAAACTAAAAAACAAAATAGTAAAAATTAACTAAATTTGGGACAAGTATGCATGAATTTGAAAAAATTCTATTATTTGATCGAAAATTGGAAAAGTTCATGAGTATAATAAAAAAAATCAAATTCTAGAATTTCACGCATTTAAAAAAATAGAAAATTAGAACGAAAAAGAAAACACAAAGAAAAAGGAAAGACAAGAAAACTAAACAAAAAATCATCTGAAAAAACCGGCGAAACCCAGCTCAGTAAAACTAGTGGGAACCTTCTAGAATGTTCCCAAAACTGCTGGAGGGAAAGAAATGGGCCGCTAGCACATTAGTTTAGTGAGCAGGGGGGCCGGGTCTGCACCCCATACCAATTACTACAAACTTTTTGGTGTTGAAGGCGCCACAACGCCGAATAGTAAAATTCAAATTTGAAAATTTTCATGCACTTTGAAAATACAAAAAAAATAAATAAATAGAAAAGAAAAGAAAAAATAAAAAAGAAAAAAAAATTTGAAAAAGAAAAACAACAAATACTAAATGTTAAGGCCGTCTGAAAAAAACCCCGCCGAAACCCAGCCCAATAAAACCGGTGGGAACCTTCCCAAAACGTGTGGATGCAAAGAAATGTCCCGCCAGCACTTTAGTGTGCGGCCTGTACAAATTATATGCTATTTGGTGTTGTAGGCGCCACGGCGTTAAATAGGATTTCGGGAGCTCCTAACCGTCACTCTCAGCGTCGGTCGCTCGTAAGTGATGTTATTACTGGGCCGGCCCAGCAAAACTTCAATCAGTAGCGAACCCCCCCCCCCCCCCCCCCCCCCCCCCCAAAAAAGTGGTCCTATACAAGGATCGAACTACCGCTGCGACAACCACGTACAAGTACGGATACCCACCTGACCAATTACGTCATACTGATGAATTGCAGGGCAAACTATTTAAGAACATTTGTAGCTGCTTAAATTTATTGAACATTTGAATTATTTGAAACTATTTTAAAAAGTGCATGGATGTGAAAAAAGTTTGTTGATTGTGAAAGAAAAAGTTCATCAAATTTTGAAAAAAATATCATCAATTTGAAAAAAAGTTCATTGATTTGAAAAAGTTTCCATTGATTCAAAAAAAATTGAACAAATTTTAAAAAAGTTCATCGAGTTTTTAAAAAGTTGATCAATGGAAAAGAAGTTCGTTAAATTTGACAAAAAATCATTGATTTTGATAAAAAAGTTCATAGATTTGAAAAAAATTTCATCAACTTTGAAGAAAAGTTCATTCACTTTGAAAAAGTTCATCGATTTTGAAAAAAGTTCATCAATTTTGTAAAAAGTTCATCGATTTGAAAATGTCCACCGATTTGAAAAAAAAGTTCCCCAATTTCTGGAATATGCTCGCAAATTTGAATAAATGGAAAAGAAAAAACGAAAAAAAATAAAACAAACAAATAAAAAATAAAAAGGAAAATGGAAAAATAAAATTAAAAAATAGAAGCAAAAGGATAAAGTAAAAAAGAAGAAGAAAAAAAGAAGTAAAAAGGAAAACTGTGTTGGGAAGGTTTTATTAGAAATAAAAGGGGAAACTGGCTGGGGGCGATAGGCGTTGGGTGTGTGCGCCCGTTTGCGAAAAGTGAATAAACGGGCGTCTAAGGCGCTGTTTAGGATTTGCCTAGAATTTCAGCCGGCCATTAGCAAACACACACAACTGTATGTGTTTAAATGGGCCAAGCCCAGAACATTAGCCCATAGGCCACATCATCATCGATGATGACTTGAATCCGTTGTCTGTTTGGCCTACGAACTCCATCATCCTCTTCCATTGACGCCGCCGCCCGCGGCCGTCTGAATTCCGTTGCCTAATCACAGCACTGCTGATCACAGTACTGCTGATTGAGCTAGCTATTTTACCCTTTTATTTTTGGTCTTGTTTTATGGCAACCAGGTTTGCTTCGTAGTGAAGCTCGGTCGTTGTGCTAGTTTAGTTAAGTGGTTTGCTTTTGCGTGAGTGCGCTATACTGTTTAGCTAGCACCTGGCACCTGTGTACATTATTGCATTGCATGCAGCAATGGTCTGCTTAGTTTAAATGGCTGGCGTGATTTGCATTGTTGCATGGTCGAACTCACATGCACCCATGGGTAGAGATATACGATCTCTTCCATGCACAAGCACAAGACAGATAATAGACTTTTCCAAAAAAGAAGAGGACAGGTACTAGACGATAATCATTATACTTGTGTGCATAAGACAAACAATAGTCAATATGGAAAAATAAGTAGCACATTAGAAGCATATAATTATTCATAATTGCATAGCTCGGGCAGAGAACCGCCAATAAATTTTATATTTCTATGCAGCAACACGGCGGAAGAGCGCTCCCTTACATAGGTATGCAGCAACACACTGGAAAATCGTGACCCGCACATGCGTTATAGTAGAAAAGCATGCCACTACCCTCACAGATAGCTTTGCATCCAACGTCAGCGATACATGTATCCAGCGTCTCGCACACCACCTTTTTAGTAGATTCTGCAAAATACAACATATACACATTTATCAAACAATATGTGTTTTATATAGGTTAATTGAGGTTTGCTTCTGTACACCACCTTAGAAAAAGGTTACAAAGGTGGAGATTAAGAGTCACCCGTTCAATTAAAAAAAAGTCTAGTATAGTCTTTTATATCCAAATCAATTGTTTCAATGTTTGATCTGCAGGCTGGTGCGGAAATAGCCAATAGAGATGGGTAGCTCGCCTACCGCCGAGGGTGGACATGTTGCAAGCCTATAGCGGCATAATGGTTTCATGTGCGCTCGACTGCCGTTAGCGATCTGATTTAATATGAAAACTTCGATCTTTCAAGTCTCCTACCTATACTAATCTGAGTTGTATAAAGCTCTTCTATTAAAAATTCACGCTCAAGATCTATTCTACCTACCGTACTAGCACTAAAAAAAAAAACTACAAGACATACCATCGAACATGATCAACATTCAGGGCTATCTATAATCAAGAAGACTTCAATATTTATACGGGTAATCACCGTGGTCCTGATATACGTCCTTCTTGTGGGAAGTATTTGTAGGTCATGGAGCGGCGGGTGTCATAGAGAAGGTTAGCCATCGTTGGTTCTAGTTTCTTTATCGCCGGGCAGGTGCCACTGTTGGTTCTAGTCTCTTGATTGAGCCGTTGGGAAGATAGTGGTATGAATTTGTTAATCCTGAATGCACGAGAATATCCTTTTTTTAAGCAATTTTAACAACTGTGTAAACTTTTCAAAGGGGGTGTACGAAAGCATTAACAAGTTTAAGAATTTGGAAAATGCATGTCAAAGTAAGGAGATTTCTTACATACCAGTACGAGCATGGCAACATGGCAAGGTAAAACATATAGTAGCAAACACCACCAAAGCAACAACCAGCAGGCACACGATCGTCGATCGTGCTGTATTGCTCCTGATGAGTGCCATGAAATAAAGATATTACTTCTATTCTATTCCTCCCTCCTTATGTTCGTCTGTGTTTGGTGCTGCCAATAAACTCCTTCGTTTACTGCTATTTATATTAGAGAGGCCCAATAGCATCTTATGCAATGATCTCACATCCAAGTATTTTCTCCTAAATAATTATTGCCATGTCGTGCTGGTTCTACATAAATGACATATACTATCTTATATAAATGGTATACATTTCATGTTGTTTATATGTAGTACTAGTTTCTACATAGAGTCATAGTCAAATATTAGGCAATGATCTTCCATTTATTTCTCATGCAATGGTATTAATATCACAATATATATTATAGAAAATTGCATATATCTTGTTTGGGAAAATAAATGCCACATATCTTAGGTAATGATCTTGCATCCATGTATTTATCCTAAATTATTGTTGCCACATCTTGTTGGTTCTACATAAATATCTTACATTCATTTATATAAATGTTTTGATTTCATATTTATTTTAAATGTAGTGCAAGTTTTCATATAGTCGCAATCAAATATTAGCCAATGATCCTGCATTTATTTCTCTCAGTCAGTGGTATTAATATCATAGTAGTTGTAACACCCCTGTGTAATAGCCACTGTGATCATCTGCTAATAATGCCAAGTCACTTCATTTGCAGTGCCTAGTCATAGTGGTTAATCAAAACAATTCAAATTCTATTCTGAAAATCAACTCAAATTCAAAAGTGAAATATGAAGTTGCTCAGAACTTGTGGGAAAAATGTTCATCTTTTTGTAAATAATCTAAAACTATTTGCTGTTAAGGAACACAACATCATCACCAATCCTAAATGGACTAAAGTATTTTATCAAAGCCAAAACAACATTTAAATGCCCTATTCATTTTTGAATATATTCAAATAGTTTCCAAAAATGCCCAAACTTTTTGTGGCAATGCTGAATATTGCAATGCATCAGTTAGGACAAGTTTCACATTTTTGCAAGTTCATTTGGATGCTCAAAATAATACAAAACCCTCTCTGTTAAAAAGAAAAGCAAACAGAAAAATAAAAGGAAAAGAGGCACTGTGCACTAGGCCTAAGTGCACAGTGCCCCGATTCCGGCCCACCTGGCCCAGCTCCCATTCCTCTCCCCTGCGTGTCGCCGCCGCCGTGGTCGAGCGCGCGTGGCCGGTGCGGCATCGACACCGCGGCACCACCGACGCTACAGGAGAGGTCGAGGGGATAAGGGAGCCCCGTCCATCTCCCCTGGTCCTCCTCATCCACTCGCCGCTCCTCCCTCGTCTCTCCCTCGCTCGCTCTCGCCCTTTCTCCCCACTGTCCGAGCGCCACCGTCGCCATAGCTCGCCGCAGTCGCGCCCACCGACGTCCTCGTGCCCGTCCACTGTGTCCGTCGTCTCCGCCTCGTGCGTCCACGTCGTCCACCGTCGCCTTTTTGCTCGGAGAGGACCGCACGGGCGGGATCGAGCGAGACGCCGATCTCTCTGTCGCCGGCGATCTCCTTCGACTCCGGCGACGACCGCTGCTGCTACTAGCCTGTCGCGGGTCTTTCTTGACCGCACGGTGAGCCACAGCTCCTCCCCACTCTCTTTCCCCGCTCCAGCTTGCCCGTAGCCGCCGATCCGCGTGAGCCCGAGCCCGTAGGCTCCGGTGACCAAATGGCCACGGGCATATGTTAGTTAGCTTCACCGCGCCGCGTAGAGCACGCACATCCTTTCATTTCGCCCGTTAGTGCATCATGCTGCTGTTGTCGTAGCTTGCCCTAGTTTCTCACCGCCGGCGACGATGCAGCGCCCATTTCCGGCCATCTCAGGCACGGCCACCGCCACCATTCGATGCGGCCGAGCTCAGGCTTTCGATTGAGCCTCGCCGCGCCTCCTCCCGTACCCCATAGATGAATCCCGACGCTGTCCCGAGCCGCGCCGCTGTGTTTTGCGTCACCGGCGACGCTCCGGCGCCGGCCGCTGACGTGGCTGGACGGGGCCACCCCCCTGGGTCGCTGGCAAGTGGGCCCAGGGGCCCCGGTTGACCAGTTGACCTGGTCAACTATGGTGACAAGGCAGCCCCAGCCACTGACATGTGGGCCCCCTGCGCTTAATTAAGCTAGTTAGCAATATAGTTAATCCTGTTAACTAACTGAGTCACTGACAGGCTGGGCCCACACCCCTAATTAACTCTGTTTAGATTAAAATTAAACTCAGTTAACTAACAGAGGCTGACATGTGGGTCCCACTGGACCCACACGTCAGGTTTGACCCTGGTCAACCGACCAGTTGACTGCTGATGTCATCAATGCATCATGCTGACGTCATAATTGTTTTCTGTTGATTTAAGTAAATTCCAGAAAATGATTTAATCTTTGAAAATTCGTAGAAAATAAATCGTAGCTCAGATCGAAAAACTTTGTACATGAAAGTTGCTCAGAACGACGAGACGAATCTAATCGCGTCATCTGTTTCGATGCCGGAACCCCCTACGTAGGAGAACCCATAACTTCCCGTCCGTTTCCGGTAGATGAATAGTGCATATACACCGGATAATAAATCCAACTTAAATCCTAAAATAACTAAAATGACTTAAACAAATCATTAGGCAACCCTGCACTGCATCCTAGGCATGACATGCTCTGTGTTGCAATATTGCTGTGTATTTATTTGTTTCCTCCCCCTCTTCTCTCTCGGTAGACCCCAACGTCGACGTAGCTCTCGAGACCGACACAGCTCCGGAAGTCGACTACGCCCCTGACGACCAGACCCTTGCCACCGAGCTTCCAGGCAAGCACCCCCCCTTTTGAGCATTCCGATATCGCCCATTCTCTTCTCTCTTATGCTTGCATTAGAAGTTATTGCTGCTGCTGTTATCCTATTTCTGCTGCATAGCCTGTTTATTGTAACCTACTATTGTTACCTACCTGCTTATCCTAAACTGTTTAGTATAGGTTGGGTAGAGACTCCACAAAGACTCCCACTTTGTCCCGACTGCCCCGCTGGATTATCAGAAGACCCGATCAGCGGGATCGAAGAACAGGCTCCGGCACCGCACATCACTTCCCCCTTAGTTGCTCGACACTACTGGGTTACTATCGAGTGCCGAGGGTGATACCTCGTCAGCACTTCTGATGATAACCTTGTAGGTTAGTTAATCGGTCATGGTCAGTGAGGGTGATTCCGCCTACACCACCCCCGATAACGACACCGTCGTGCAACTCCTCAAGAGTGAACCTCGAGGGTGATTCCTTTTTCGTTCACCTTGACCATAACATCAGGTGGAATTCCAGCGAGGGTGATTCCTCAGGGTTCCCCTTGGTGTTAGACACCCAGTTACTTTGGTTACTATGACTTTACACTGAACCATGTTACTAAAGACGGGTCGGCCCTGAGGGGTACCCGCACGAGCTTAATTGCGAAGTGATGTGGAGACGGGTTGACCTGGAAGGTGACCGAGAGATGAATACGAGGCGTGGCCGGGCATTCTTAGCCCTTGCCGCAAGTCCTCGAGACGGGGCGACGGGGTCACATCTTTCGTGAGTCTCTGCTTGTTACCACACTACCAACACACTAATGGTTTGGATATTTGATCCGAGGGGCCTCTAGCCCTATAGCACTAACCATCACGTGGGCATAGTATAGGCATTCTGTGTCGTATACTTCTGCCGGAGCTTAATAGACGTCAGCGACTGAGCGGCGCACGCTGGGTTGGACTGGTAACGCCCTGCACTTGTATAAGAGGGGCTAGGTCTGCTCACCGGCCGCGTTCGCAACGTGCAGGAGCGTCCGGGGCGATGGCCCAAGACCCCTGGATGCCTAAGTTTAGTCCGGCGTGCTGACCTCTCTATTAGGTTTTCGGTCGGGTTGCGGCGTATCGTTTAGCCGAGGCCGGGCATGACCCAGGAAAGTGTGTCCGGCCGACGTTAAGCAAGCGTGGTGGGTAAGTTGGTGCACCCCTGCAGGGAAGAAACAATCTATCGATAGCATGTCCTATGGTAACGGACACTCGGAGTTGTATCCCGATCGGTACAACTAGAACTGGACACTTGAGATGATAACTGGATAATATGACTCTGGGATTGCTTTCTCGCAGGGAGTCGATTAAGGATCTCTGGGCGAGGTTGATGACATTACTGCTACTTTACATTATGTTAAACTGCACTCTTCTAATGCTGCAAGATTGATGAAGATGCTGAAGATGCTAGTCTTCGATAGGACTAGGCCTTCATCTCTGTTCTGGCATTTCTGTAGCCCAGTCCACATATACAGCCTCCTTTGATAATGTTGCATATGTACTGTAGATCCTTGCTTGCTGAGTACTTCGGATGAGTACTCACGTTTGCTTTGCTTTCTTTTTCTCCCCTTATCCATTTGTCGCAACCAGACGACGGAGCCCCGGAGCCAGCTGCCCCCGCCGACGGCTACTACTACTACCCCCCTCCCGGCGAGTAGTACTACGAGGAGCTGACCAACGACCAGGAGTAGGTTCGGAGGGTCCTAGGCAGGAGGCCTACGCCTTTCGATCGTAGTGTTTCATTTTGCCCCGCCTTTCTAAAGGCCTATCTGTAACTCTGTTATATCTGTACCCAGATATCTGATGTTTCCGCTGGCGCTTGTATGCCATCGAGCTATGTATTCGAGCCCTCGAGGCCCTGGCTTGTAATATAAAGCTTGTATGACTTTATTTATGTTTTAGAGTTGTGTTGTGATATCTTCAAGTGAGTCCTTAGGCTTGATCGTGTGCATTTGCATGTATGGTTAGTGCACGATTAAGCCGGGGTCGTCACAGGTTGGTATCAGAGCCGACTGCCTTTAGGAATACCCCTTTCCAACTCCTTGGCCGAAGTTGAGTCTAGTAACCGAAAACTGTTTTACTAACTTGGCCGTGTGGCTTATGGGCCCACGTCGCCAACTGGGTGGTATTAGGATCTTTTATTCCTCGTCTTTATTCTGGGACTCTGATCACTCTTCTATTCGGGTTAAATGAAATTTACTAACGCCGACACTTAGGATCTCGTAAATCCTGTCCACCCGGAGAGCTGGATATCTGTGCGATTTCCCTGTCATTGATCTGATTAGTCTGATAATCATTTTCCTTTCCATTGTTTTGTTTAAACTTTCTCTTCGAGATCTGTTATACTTCTCATCGTCAAATGACAATCCTGAATTTCCTTTATTTCAGATTGATCGTCTGTTTCCACCACGTCCTACGACGCAACTTGTGCTTCGTACTTGGGCTCGTGATGCCCCTGGTTTTCCAGCTGTCCTGATCGCCCTCCTGACCAGACTGGGTTACCGCCGGTACCCCGAGTACATGGTCTACGAGGTTTACCGCGAGTTCAACCAGGAGCAGTACTATGCTGATGTTCGTATCTATGATCAGCGGGATGACTCAGACACTGAGCTGTACCTTTTCCACGGCATCGGCGTGACGATTGAGATGACGGTCCATGATGCCGCCTACTCTGCTGTCGCACGTCTCCGAAGAGAGCTCAGCGTTAGCTTGGATGCTTCTGAGTTTCGATACATTCCGTATGCCCCTGCTGGAGATGCTACTGGATACTACACAGCTATCTGTGCCCCGTACGAGCCTCGTCGCTACGATCCGTGAGTTCTGATTCAGTGTACTCAGGCTCTGGATCGCCCTGTTCGGGCTCTTGCCGTCGAGTTGTTTGCCACTCGAGCACGCCTCTACAATGCTATGACGCAATTGCTACCAGCTGTTCATGCAGGGATACATCCGGAGCATATCCTTTACCCGCGCAGGACCGAGATGCCACCAGGGATCGATTGGCCTGCTGTGGGAGGTCACACACCTGCACGTGGACCTCTTCTTTCAGTTCGAGACCGGGTTCTGCATCAGAGTGCAGATGGAGCGCAGGATCCTTCCGCGACGAACATCCATCGTCCGCACTTGCAGCTACCCCGTTTCAGTGGTTTTCTCCGACGTTGATGTAGCCTTTGCTATGTCTCGTTGTGTACTTCCTTACCGCATGCCTGCGTGCCGCCTAGTATGTCTAGCTTTAGAATTTGCGCCGTTATCCTATCCGATTGTAACCGACTCTGTATGGATCTGTATGTCTTAAATGACTACTGTTCAGCATCTGTTACACTACTTAAATTCCATCATGTTTGTTGCTAAACACTCGCAATAACTTCTGCTAAACTACCCCTGTTGAATTTAGCAGGATGGGTGATAACAATCCACCACCACCGCCACCGCCTAACTATATGGCCGCTATGATGCAACAATTTAAACTCAACCGTCAGCTCATGACGGGGATTATGGATCAATTCCCCGTCCCAATGCCAACCAACAACCAGCTTCAATCACGCTGCCAGAGTTTGTGCGACTCAACCCCTCGGTATTCCGCAACACAGTTAATCCACTGGATGCTGATGACTGGATGCCTGACATCTTCTATGAGATGGAGTCAGCTGATGTTCCCCCTGTCAGCTATGTCACATTCGCGACATACTTCCTGAAGGGTCCCGCAGCACAATGGTGGGCAACTCACAGACAGACCTTACCTCCTGGAACTATCGTCACCTGGCTGGAATTCAAGGCTGCTTTTCGTGCCCGGTATATTCCTCAAGGGGTTAGAGATCGGAAGAAGGCCGAGTTCCGCAGCCTCGTTCAAGGCAACAAGACTGTAGAAGTCTACCAGCGAGAGTTCCTTGATTTGTCTCGCTACGCTGAAGAAGACATCCCCACTGATGCTCTTAGATAGGAGAAGTTTCGTGATGGGCTACACAATGACATTCAGCTAGCCCTGCTCGTCCAAGATTTTCCTGACTTTGCCACCTTGGTGAACAAGGCTATTATGGTCGAGACTGGTCTGAAGAAGCACAAGGAAGCGACCAGACGCACCCATGAAGCGGGCTCATCTTCGGGCTCGTCTTCGCAGAAGCGCCGCATCTGGATTCCACAAAGCATGTACCGTCCAACAGCTCCAGTGTACAGGCCTGCATATGCTGCACCTCGCCTGCCTCCTCCACCACCGAGGCAGCCTCTTCGAGCTCCACCACCTCGAGCTCCTGCACCACGTCCAGACAGTGGACTCTGCTTCAAGTGTGGCCAGCCAGGTCACCATGCCAGAGACTGTTCTCAGAGTCAGAATCAGCTAGCACTTCCTCCAACTGGCCGTGGTAATGGCCGTGGAATTCCTCAGCAGCGTAACAACAATGCCAGACCTTCTTATGGTCATGGGCAGGCCTATCATGTCAACATGAGTGAAGACCCAGACCAACCAGCTACTGTGATGGGTACACTTCCTGTTAATTCAGTACCCGTAGCTGTTTTATTTGATTCAGGAGCATCGCATTCTTTCATGTCTGAAGAATTCGCATTCATGCATGGCATTAAATATGATAAGTTGCACCATCCATTAGCGGTAAATACTCCCGCGGGCCAGTGCCAAGCCTCCATATTCAGCCCCAAAATCACTATTGAGATAGAAGGGTTGAAGTTTCAGGCATTTCCCATATTCCTCAAGTCATCTAGCATTGACCTTATATTGGGAATGGATTGGTTGAAGGCTCACTATGCCTCAATCAATTGTGCCACTAAAGTTGTACACCTTCTACATCCATCAAATGAGTTAGTGAATTGCCGTGCTCATATCACTCAGAACGCCGAGGCTCAATAATATGCCTTGAATGCGTTGAATGTTTCTCCGCTTGAGGGGATCAAAAACATTCCAGTCGTCTGTGACTTCCAGGATGTTTTTTCAGAAGAACTTCCAGGAATACCCCCTGCTAGAGCTGTCGAGTTTGTTATCGACTTGAAGCCTGGCACCACCCCTATTGCCAAGCATCCTTACAAGATGCCTCCGCACCACCTTCTCGAGCTTAAGGAAGAAATCGACAAGTCACTTAAGAAGGGCTTCATCCGCCCTAGTTCCTCTGCCTGGGGAGCACCGTCTCTCTTTGTCAAGAAGAAAGATGGTACGAATAGGTTGGTTCAAGATTACCAACCTATCAACCAGGCAACCATTCAGAATAAATATCCGCTTCCTTGGATCAATGATTTATATGATCAACTTGCTGGATCATCGGTGTTTTCTAAACTCGACTTGAGGTTGGGTTATCACCAGATCTGTGTCCGCGAAGAGGATATTCCGAAGACTGCATTTGTTACTCGTTATGGTTCCTACAAGTACACCGTCATGTCATTTGGCCTAGCGAATGCTCCAGCTACTTTCTCCCGTCTGATGAATTATATCTTCATGGATTACCTTGACAAGTTCGTCGTGGTATATCTGGATGATATTTTGGTATATTCGAAGAATAAGGAAGAACATGCCGAACATCTTCGCCTTGTTCTAGAAAGGCTTCGAGAACACAAGTTGTATGCCAAGTACTCCAAATGTGAATTCTGGCTTTCTGAAGTGACCTACCTGGGACATGTGATTTCCAAGGACGGTATCGCCGTTAACCCAGAGCGTGCTCAGGCTATTCTTGACTAGACTCCTCCGAAGAATGCCAAGCAAGTGAGAAGTTTTCTCGGCCTTGCAAGTTATTGTCGTCGATTCGTCGAGAACTTTTCCAAGATTGCCAAGCCCCTGACTAACCTGCTCCACAAAGGCGTTAAGTTTGAGTGGACAGACAAATGTCAGGAGAGTTTCTAGACCCTCAAGGACAAGCTTACTTCTGCTCGAGTGCTTGCTCCTCCAGATTCTCGCAAGGACTTTGTAATTTATTGCGACGCCTCTCGTCAGGGATTAGGTTGTGTCCTAATGCAAGAACGAAAGGTAATTGCATATGCCTCGCGACAATTGCGTCCGCATGAAGAAAACTATCCAGTGCATGATCTCGAACTCGCTGTTGTGATCTATGCTTTGAAGCAGTGGCGACACTACCTCCTTGGTAATCGGTGTGAGATTTATACCGATCATCAGAGTCTGAAGTATTTGTTCACTCAACCGGATCTTAATCTCCGTCAACAGCGATGGTTGGAAACAATCATGGACTCTGACTGTTGTATTTCTTATACCCCTGGCAAGGCTAATGTAATGGCTGATGCCTTGATTCGCAAGTCCTATTGCAACAACCTCATGGTTAAGCAAGCTCAACCCCACCTTTATGAAGAACTACGCAAGTTGAATCTCAGTATCGTTCCGCAGGGTTCCCTTTATAACCTTGTGGTGCAACTAGACCTTGAGAAAGCTATAAAGATTGCGCAAGCCAAAGATGTTGAAATAGATCTGATGAAGAAAGAACTTCACCTTGAGAAGTACAGGGATTTCTCGGTTGCTGAAGATGGAACCTTGTATTTCAGAGACCGCATTGTGGTACCTCGCTTCGAACTTATGACTGACAAAGTCATGAAGGAGGCACATGATACACCGCTGTCTATCCATCCGGGTAGCACCAAGATGTATCGCGATCTTCGTCAAAGGTACTGGTGGTCTAGAATGAAGTAGGATATCGCTCGATATGTTGCTGAATGTGATGTTTGCCGTCGCGTGAAAGCAGAACATCAGAAGCCTGCTGGAATTATTCAACCACTTCCTATTCCTTTGTGGAAATGGGATAAGGTTCAAATGGATTTCATTACTGGTCTTCCCAAGTCTCAAAAGGGTCACGATGCTATTCTTGTCATCGTCAATCAACTTTCCAAGGTTGCACATTTTCTGCCTCTCAAGGAGACTATCACCGCTAGCCAGCTAGCAGAATTGTATATCTCCAGAATCATTTCACTCCACGGTATTCCGAAGGAGATCAGTTCGGACCGTGGCGGTCTTTTCACCTCCAAGTTCTGGGAAAGTTTCCAAGAAGCTATGGGAACTCACATTACCTGGAGTTCAGCATATCATCCACAATCCCAAGGCCAAGTTGAGCGAGTTAATCAAGTGCTTGAAGATATGCTTCGGGCTTGTGTTATATCATTCAGTAAGAAGTGGGAAGAATCTCTCCCGTTTGTGAATTCTCTTATAATAACAGCTATCAAGCCAGCTTGAAAATGACCCCCTTCGAAGTGCTTTACGGACATAAGTGTCGAACCCCTCTGAATTGGTCAGAAACTGGGGAACGACCACTCGTGGGACCGGACATTATCCAACACGCCGAAGAACAAGTCCGCATTGCCCGAGAAAATCTCAAGGCGGCTCAAGACCGCCAAAAGAGCAACTATGATCGCAAACGATGGGGCTTGACTTATCAACCAGGTGATCAAGCTTATTTGCGTGTCACTCCTATGAAGGGCACTCGTCGTTTCGGAATCAAGGGCAAGCTAGCTCCTTGCTATATTGGTCCTTTCCGCATTGTTGCTAGACGTGGATAGGTGGCATATAAATTGGAGTTGCCACCGCAATTCTCTCATATCCACGACGTCTTCCATGTATCGCAACTTCGTAAATGCTTCAAGGAATCACCGCACCGTGCAGTGGATCACAAGATGCTCGAACTACAAAATGATCTTTCCTATAAGGAGCATCCAATCCGCATTCTCGATGAAGCTGAACGTCGAATCCGTCAGAAGACAACCAAGTTCCTGAAAGTGCAGTGGTCGAATCACACTGAAGATGAAGCCACTTGGGAACGCGAGGATCATCTTCGGGAAGAATATCCTGACCTCTTTCCTTCTACCTCCTAAATTCTCGGGACGAGAATTTCTTTTAGAGGAGGAGAATTTGTAACACCCCTGTGTAATAGCCACTGTGATCATCTGCTAATAATGCCAAGTCACTTCATTTGCAGTGCCTAGTCATAGTGGTTAATCAAAACAATTCAAATTCTATTCTGAAAAACAACTCAAATTCAAAAGTGAAATATGAAGTTGCTCAAAACTTGTGGGAAAAATGTTCACCTTTTTGCAAATAATCTAAAACTATTTGTTGTTAAGGAACACAACATCATCATCAATCCTAAATGGACTAAATTATTTTATCAAAGCCAAAACAGCATTTAAATGCCCTATTCATTTTTGAATAAATTCAAATGGTTTCCAAAAATGCCCAAACTTTTTGTGGCAATGCTGAATATTGCAATGCATCAGTGAGGACAAGTTTCACATTTTTGCAAGTTCATTTGGATGCTCAAAATAATACAAAACCTTCTTTGTTAAAAAGAAAAAGCAAAACAGAAAAATTAAAGGAAAAGAGGCACTGTGCACTGGGCCTAAGTGCACAGTGCCCCGATTCGGGCCCACCTGGCCCAGCTCCCTTTTATCTCCCCTGCGTGTCGCCGCCGCCGTGGTCGAGCGCGCGCGCGCCGGTGCGGCGTCGACAACGCGGCGCCACCGACGCTACAGGAGAGGTCGAGGGGATATGGGAGCCCCGTCCATCTCCCCTGGTCCTCCTCATCCACTCGCAGCTCCTCCCTCGTCTCTCCCTCGCTCGCGCTCGCCCTTTCTCCCCACTGTCCGAGCGCCACCGTCGCCGTAGCTCGCCGCAGTCGCGCCCACTGACGTCCTCGTGCCCGTCCACTGTGTCCGTCATCTCCGCCTCATTCGTCCACGTCGTCCACCGTCGCCTTTTTGCTCGGAGAGGACAGCACGGGCGGGATCAAGCGCGACGCCGATCTCTCTGTCGCCGGTGATCTCCTTCGACTCCGGCGACGACCGCTGCTGCTACTAACCTGTCGCGGGTCTTTCTTGACCGCATGGTGAGCCACAGCTCCTCCCCACTCTCTTTCCCCGCTCTAGCTTGCCCGTAGCCGCCGATCCGCGTGAGCCCGAGCCCGTCGCCGCGGAGCTCATCACCGACGAGGCTCCGGTGACCAAATGGCCACGGGCATATGTTAGTTAGCTTCACCGCGCCGCGTAGACCACGCCCATCCTTTCATTTCGCCCGTTAGTGCATCGTGTTGCTATTGCCGTAGCTCGCCCGAGCTTCTCGCCACCGGCGATGATGCAGCGCCTGTTTCCGGCCATCTCAGGCACGACCACCGCCACCATTCGATGCGGCCGAGCTCAGGCTTTCTATTGAGCCTAGCCGCGCCTCCTCCCGTACCCCATAGATGAATCCCGACGCTGTCCTGAGCCGCGCCGCCACGTTTTGCCTCTCCGGCGACGCTCCGGCGCCGGCCGCTGACGTGGCTGGACGGGGCCACCCCCTGGGTCGCTGGCAAGTGGGCCCAGGGGCCCCGGTTGACTAGTTGACCTGGTCAACTGTGGTGACAAGTCAGCCCTAGCCACTGACATGTGGGCCCCCTGCTCTTAATTAAGCTAGTTAGCAATATAGTTAATCCTGTTAACTAACTGAGTCACTGACAGGCTGGGCCCACACCCCTAATTAACTCTGTTTAGATTAAAATTAAAATCTGTTAACTAACAGAGGCTGACATGTGGGTCCCACTAGACCAACACGTCAGGTTTGACCCTGGTCAACCGACCAGTTGACTGCTGATGTCATCAATGCATCATGCTGACATCATAATTGTTTTCTGTTGATTTAAATAAATTCCAGAAAATGATTTAATCTTTGAAAATTCGTAGAAAATAAACCGTAGCTCAGATCGAAAAACTTTGTACATGAAAGTTGCTCAGAACGACGAGACGAATCTAATTGTGTCGTCTGTTTCGATGCCGGAACCCCCTAAGTAGGAGAACCCATAACTTCCCGTCCGTTTCCGGTAGATGAATAGTGCATATACACCGGATAATAAATCCAACTTAAATCCTAAAATAACTAAAATGACTTAGACAAATCATTAGGCAACCCTGCACTGCATCCTAGGCATGGCATGTTCTGTGTTGCAATATTGCTGTGTATTTATTTGTTTCCTCCCCCTCTTCTCTCTCGGTAGACCCCAACGTCGACGTAGCTCCCGAGACCGACGCAGCTCCGGAGGTCGACTACGCCCCTGACGACCAGACCCTTGCCACCGAGCTTCCAGTCAAGCACCCCCCTTTTGAGCATTCAGATATCGCCCATTCTCTTCTCTCTTATGCTTGCATTAGAAGTTATTGCTGCTGCTGTTATCCTATTTCTGCTGCATAGCCTGTTTATTGTAACCTGCTATTGTTACCTACCTGCTTATCCTAAACAGTTTAGTATAGGTTGGGTAGAGACTCCACAGAGACTCCCACTTTGTCCCGACTGCCCCGCTGGATTATCAGAAGACCCGATCAGCGGGATCGAAGACCAGGCCTCGGCACCGCACATCACTTCCCCCTTAGTTGCTCGACACTACTGGGTTATTATCGAGTGCCGAGGGTGATACCTCGTCAGCACTTCTGATGATAACCTTGTAGGTTAGTTTATCGGTCGTGGTCAATGAGGGTGATTCCTCCTACACCACCCCCGATAACGACACCGTCATGCAACTCCTCAAGAGTGGACCTCGAGGGTGATTCCTCCTTCGTTCAGCTTGACCATAACATCAGGTGGAATTCCATCGAGGGTGATTGATTCCTCAGGGTTCCCCTTGGTGTTAGACACACAATTACTTTGGTTACTATGACTTTACACTGAACCATGTTACTAAAGATGGGTCGGCCCTGAGGGGTACCTGCGCGAGCTTAATTGCGAAGTGATGTGGAGACGGGTTGACCTGGAAGGTGCCCGAGAGATGAATACGAGGCTTGGCCGGGCATTCTTAGCCCTTGCCGCAAGTCCTCCAGACGGGGCGATGGGGTCACATCTTTCGTGAGTCTCTGCTCGTTACCGCACTACCAACACACTAACGGTTTGGATATTTGATCCGAGGGGCCTCTGGCTCGATAGCACTAACCATCACGTGGGCATAGTATGGGCGTTCTGCGTCGTATACTTCTGCCGGAGCTTAATAGACGTCAGCGACTGAGCGGCGCACGCTGGGTTGGACTGGTAACGCCCTGCAGTTGTATAAGAGGGGCTAGGTCTGCTCACCGGCCGCGTTCGCAACGTGCAGGAGCATCCAGGGCGATGGCCCAAGGCCCCTGGATGCCTAGGTTTAGTCCGGTGTGCTGACCTCTCTGTTAGGTTTTCGGTCGGGTTGCGGCGTATCGTTTAGCCGAGGCCGGGCATGACCCAGGAAAGTGTGTCCGGCCGAAGTTAAGCAAGCGTGGTGGGTAAGTTGGTGCACCCCTGCAGGGAAGAAACAATCTATCGATAGCATGTCCTACGGTAATGGACACTCGGAGTTGTATCCCGATCGGTACAACTAGAACTGGACACTTGAGATGATAACTAGATAATATGGCTCTGGGATTGCTTTCTCACAGGGAGTCGAAGAAGGATCTCTGGGCGAGGTTGATGACATTACTACTACTTTACATTATGTTAAACTGCACTCTTCTAATGCTGCAAGATTGATGAAGATGCTGAAGATGCTAGTCTTCGATAGGACTAGGCCTTCCTCTCTGTTCTGGCATTTCTGCAGCCCAGTCCACATATACAGCCTCCTTTGATAATGTTACATATGTAGTGTAGATCCTTGCTTGCTGAGTACTTCGGATGAGTACTCACGTTTGCTTTGCTTTCTTTTTCTCCCCTTATCCATTTGTCGCAACCAGACGACGGAGCCCCGGAGCCAGCTGCCCCCGCCGACGGCTACTACTACTACCCCCCTCCCGGCGAGTAGTACTACGAGGAGCTGACCAACGACCAGGAGTAGGTTCGGAGGGTCCTAGGCAGGAGGCCTACGCCTTTCGATCGTAGTGTTTCATTTTGCCCCGCCTTTCTAAAGGCCTATCTGTAACTCTGTTATATCTGTACCCAGATATCTGATGTTTCCGCTGGCGCTTGTATGCCATCGAGCTATGTATTCGAGCCCTCGAGGCCCTGGCTTGTAATATAAAGCTTGTATGACTTTATTTATGTTTTAGAGTTGTGTTGTGATATCTTCAAGTGAGTCCTTAGGCTTGATCGTGTGCATTTGCATGTATGGTTAGTGCACGATTAAGCCGGGGTCGTCACAGGTTGGTATCAGAGCCGACTGCCTTTAGGAATACCCCTTTCCAACTCCTTGGCCGAAGTTGAGTCTAGTAACCGAAAACTGTTTTACTAACTTGGCTGTGTGGCTTACGGGCCCACGTCGCCAACTGGGTGGTATTAGGATCTTTTATTCCTCGTCTTTATTCTGGGACTCTGATCACTCTTCTATTCGGGTAAAATGAAATTTACTAACGCCGACACTTAGGATCTCGTAAATCCTGTCCACCTCGATGTTCTTGGAGATCTATTCGATGTAATACTTTTTTGCAGAGTGTTTGTCGAGATTCGATGAATTGTGGATTTATGATCAGCTTATCTATGAATATTATTTGAATCTTCTCTGAATTCTTATATGCATGATTTGATATCTTTGTAATTCTCTTCGAACTATCGGATTGGTTTGGCCAACTAGATTGGTTTTTCTTGCAATGGGAGAAGTGCTTAGCTTTGGGTTCAATCTTGCGGTGTCCTTTCCCAGTGACAGTAGGGGCACCAAGGCCCGTATTGTATTGTTGCCATCGAGGCTAAAAAGATGGGGTTTTCATCATATTGGTTGAGTTAATTCCCCTGCATCATGTCATCTTACTTAATGCGTTACTCCGTTCTTTATGAACTTAATACTCTAGATGCATGCTGGATAGTGGTCGATGTGTGGAGTAATAGTAGTAGATGCAGAATCGTTTTGGTCTACTTGACACAGACGTGATGCCTATATTCATGATCATTGCCTTAGATATCGTCATAACTTTGCGCTTTTCTATCAATTGCTCGGCAGTAATTTGTTCACCCACCGTATTATTTTCTATCTTGAGAGAAGCCTCTAGTGAAACCTACGGCCCCCGGGTCTATTTTCCATCATATAATCTTCTACTTTTCATCATACAAGTTTCCGATCTACTATTTTGCAATCTTTTACTTTCCGATCTATAAAAAAAAAATACCAAAAATATTTACTTTATCGTTTATCTATCTCTATCAGATCTCACTTTTGCAAATAACCGTGAAGGGATTGACAACCCCTTTATCGCGTTGGGTGCAAGTTGTTTGTGCAGGTATTCGGTGATTTGTGCGTTGTCTCCTACTGGATTGATACCTTGGTTCTCAAACGAAGGGAAATACTTATCTCTACTTTGCTGCATCACCCTTCCCTCTTCAAGGGAAAAACCAACGCAAGCTCAAGAAGTAGCAGGAATAATTTCTGGCGCCGTTGCCAGGGAGATCTATGCCAAGTCAAGACATACCAAGTACCCATCATGAAACTCTCATCTCTTGCATTACATTATTCGCCATTTGCCCATCGTTTTCCTCTCCCCCACTTCTAAAATGATTTTCAAAAAGATTTGCCTTTTTATTTGCCCTCTTTTTCGTTTGCCTTCTTTCCGTTCGATCTTTTGTTTGCTTGTGTTACCATGTGCCCTCTTTTTGCTTTCATCTTCGCTTGCTAAAAGTTTATGGATCCTCATCCACTTGCTAATCTTTTTAAGAGATCCAATTATGAAGAACCAATTGCTAGTGAGTTTTGTGCACTAGATTATCTTTATGAAGTTTTGTTTGAAATTCATGAATCTGAAAAATGTGATGAAGTGTTGAAAGAAGAAAATTATAAAGTGATTCACGATAGCTCCTTGAATGAAAAACATGATTGCAATGATGTTATTATAAATTCCATTAATGTCAATTGTGTTAATGATATGCAAAACCCTAAGCTTGGGGATGCTAATTTTGCTATGTCTACTACTTGTTGCAATGATCATGATTGGGGTGATTCTTCTTATGATCTTGAAATTTTATTTAAGCCCCATGATGAATATGAGATTGATAATAATGTTTGCAATAATATTGAAAGTGGGTTTGGAAGAGTGTCAACTTTAGATCCCACATATTTGGAGAATATTCAATCTTATGAATTTTTTTATAAAAGTGGGTTTGGAGAGGTCATGACTTTAGTTAATGTTAATCCCACTATTTTGGAAGAGTGTCAACTTCGCATGCATGTGGATCATGTTGAGAATATGTTATCTGATAGCTATATTGTTGAATTTTCTTATGATCCTACGTGTAATTATTATGAGAGAGGAAAATATGGTTGTAGAAATTTTCATGTTACTAAATTACCTCTCTTCATGTTGAGATTGCTATCGTCTCTTTCTTCTTCCTTGCATATGCTAGTTTTTGCTTGCCTTGATAATTTGTTTGCTTATAAAATACCTATGCATAGGAAGTATGCTAGACTTAGAAGTGTTTGTCATGTGTTTTATGATGCTCTCATTGTGCTTCAATTCTTCTCTTTTATGTGAGCATCATTGAAATTATCAATGCCTAGCTAAAAGGCTTTAAAGAAAAGCGCTTGTTGGGATACAACCCAATATTTTTCCTTGCTGTTTTGCAATAAATAATTCATCTAGCCTCTGGTTAGATGTGCTTTTATATTTTAATTAGTGTTTGTGCCAAGTAAGACCTTTGGGATGGCTTACGGTGATAGTTGATTTGATCTTGCTGAAAAATAGAAACTTTTGCGTCCAGTCTCAGAATTTTAATAATTCACTGGAGCATTGAAAAACCCTGAATGTTTAATACGAGATTTATATACAAATTTTATCTGTTTTCCTAATTTTTCAGAATTTTTGGAGTTACATAAGTATTATAACAATTCAGATCTTCGCAGACTATTATTTTTTTGACAGATTCTGTTTTCTTTGTGTTGTTTGCTTATTTTGATGAATCTATGGGTAGTATCGGGGGGTATGAACCATGGAAAAGTTGGAATACAGTAGATATTACAGCAATATAAATAAAGAATGAGTTCACAACAGTACCAAAGTGGTGATTTATTTTCTTATACTAACGGAGTTTATGAGATTTTCTGTTGAGTTTTGTGTTGTGAAGTTTTCAAGTTTTGGGTAAGGATTTGATGGACTATGGAATAAGGAGTGGCAAGAGCCTAAGCTTGGGGATGCCCAAGGCACCCCAAGGTAATATTCAAGGACAACCAAGAGCCTAAGCTTGGGGATGCCCCGGAAGGCATCCCATCTTTCGTCTTCGTCTATCGGTAACTTTACTTGAGGCTATATTTTTATTCAACACATGATATGTGTTTTGCTTGGAGCGTCTTGTATAATTTGAGTATTTGCTTTTTAGTTTTTCACAATCATCCTTGCTGTACACACCTTTTGAGAGGGACACGCATGAATCGTGATTTATTAGAATACTCTTTGTGCTTCACTTATTTTTTTTGAGCTAGGCAATTTTGCTCTAGTACTTCACTTATATATTTTTAGAGCACGGCGGTGGTTTTATTTTATAGAAATTATTGAACTCTCATGCTTCACTTATATTATTTTGAGAGTCTTTAAATTGCATGATAATTTGCTTTGGTTATAAATTTAGTCCTAATATGATAGGCATCCAAGAGGGATATAATAAAAACTTTCATATAAAGTGCACTGAATACTATGAGAAGTTTGATTCCTTATGATTGTTTTGAGATATAAAGATGGTGATATTAGAGTCATGCTAGTGAGTAATTGTGAATTTGAGAAATACTTGTGTTAAGGTTTGTGAGTCTCGTAGCATGCACGTATGGTGAACCGTTATGTAACGAAGTTGGAGCATGAGATATTTTTTGATTGTCTTCCTTATGAGTGGCGGTCGGGGACGAGCGATGGTCTTTTCCTACCAATCTATCCCCCTAGGAGCATGCGCGTAGTACTTTGTTTCGATGACTAATAGATTTTTGCAATAAGTATGTGAGTTCTTTATGACTAATGTTGAGTCCATGGATTATACGCACTCTCACCCTTCCACCATTGCTAGCCTCTCTTGTACCGCACAACTTTCGCTGGTACCATACACCCATCATATACCTTCCTCAAAACAGCCACCATACCTACCTATTATGGCATTTTCATAGCCATTCCGAGATATATTGCCATGCAACTTTCCACCGTTCCGTTTACTATGACACGCATCATCATTGTCATATTGCTTTGCATGATCATGTAGTTGACATCGTCTTTGTGGCAAAGCCACCATTCATAATTCTTTCATACATGTCACTCTTGATTCATTGCACATCCCGGTACACCGCCGGAGGCATTCATATAGAGTCATATTTTGTACTAAGAATCGAGTTGTAATTTTTTTTGAGTTGTAAGTAAATAGAAGTATGATCTTCATAATTAGAGCATTGTCCCATATGAGGAAATAAAAAAAAGAGGCCAAAGAAGAAAAAAAGAGAGAAAGAAAAAAAAGAAAAAGGAAAAAGAGAAAAAAAAGAAAGAAAAAAAAGAGAGAAAGAAAAAAAATGAGAGAAAAAGAGAGAAGGGGCAATGTTACTATCCTTTTTCCATATTTGTGCTTCAAAGTAGCACCATGATCTTCATGATAGAGAGTCTCCTATGTTGTCACTTTCATATACTAGTGGGAATTTTTCATTATAGAACTTGGCTTGTATATTCCAACGATGGGCTTCCTCAAATTGCCCTAGGTCTTCATGAGCAAGCAAGTTGGATGCACACCCAGTTAGTTTTCTTTTTGAGCTTTCATACACTTATAGCTCTAGTGCATCCGTTGCATGGCAATCCCTACTCACTCACATTGATATCTATTGATGGGCATCTCCATAGCCCGTTGATACGCCTAGTTGATGTGAGACTATCTCCCTCTTTTTGTCTTCTCCACAACCACCATATTCAATTCCACCTATAGTGCTATGTCCATGGCTCACGCTCATGTATTGCGTGAAAGTTGAAAAGGTTTAAGAGCGTCAAAAGTATGAAACAATTGCTTGGCTTGTCATTGGGGTTGTGCATGATTTGAGTATTTTGTGTGATGAAGATGGAGCATAGCCAGACTATATGATTTTGTAGGGATAAGCTTTCTTTAGCCATGTTATTTTGAGAAGACATAATTGCCTTGTTAGTATGCTTGAAGTATTTTTGTTTTTATGTCAATATTAAACTTTTGTTTTGAATCTTATGGATCTGAACATTCATGCCACAATAAAGAAAATGACAAGGATAAATATGTTAGGTAGCATTCCACATCAAAAATTCTGTTTTTATCATTTACCTACTCGAGGATGAGCAGGAATTAAGCTTGGGGATGCTTGATACGTCTCCAACGTATCTATAATTTTTTATTGTTCCATGCTATTATATTATCTGTTTTGGATGTTCCATATGCATTAATATGCTATTTTATATTATTTTAGGGACTAACCTATTAACCTAGAGCCCAGTGCCAGTTTCTGTTTTTTCCTTGTTATTGAGTTTCGCAGAAAAGGAATACCAAACGGAGTCCAAACGGAATAAAACTTTCGCGATGATTTTTCTTGGACCAGAAGGAAACCAGGAGACTTGGAGATGAAGTCGGAGGAGCCACGAGGCGGCCACAAGGACGGAGGGCGCGCCAAGGGGGTAGGGCGCGCCCCCCACCCTTGTGGGGCCCTCGTGCACCTCCTGACCTAATTCTTTCTCCTATATATACTCATATATCCCCAAACCACCAGAGTCATCCACGAAAAGACTTTTCCACCGCCGCAACCTTCTGTTCCCGTGAGATCCCATCTAGGGACCTTTTCCGGCACCCTACCGGAGGGAGATTCGATCACGGAGGGTTTCTACATCCACACCATTGCCCTTCCGATGAAGCGTGAGTAGTTTACCGCAGACCTACAGGTCCATAGCTAGTAGCTAGATGGCTTCTTCTCTCTCTTTGATTCTCAATACCATGTTCTCCTCGATGTTCTTGGAGATCTATTCGATGTAATACTTTTTTGCAGAGTGTTTACCAAGATCCGATGAATTGTGGATTTATGATCAGCTTATCTATGAATATTATTTGAATCTTCTCTAAATTCTTATATGCATGATTTGATATCTTTGTAATTCTCTTCGAACTATCGGTTTGGTTTGGCCAACTAGATTGGTTTTTCTTGCAATGGGAGAAGTGCTTAGCTTTGGGTTCAATCTTGCGGTGTCCTTTCCCAGTGATAGTAGGGGCAGCAAGGCATGTATTGTATTGTTGCCATCGAGGATAAAAAGATGGGGTTTTCATCATATTGCTTGAGTTAATTCCTCTACATCATGTCATCTTACTTAATGCGTTACTCCGTTCTTTATGAACTTAATACTCTAGATGCATGCTGGATAGCGGTCGATGTGTGGAGTAATAGTAGTAGATGCAGAATCATTTCGGTCTACTTGACACGAATGTGATGCCTATATTCATGATCATTGCCTTAGATATCATCATAACTTTGCGCTTTTCTATCAATTGCTCGGCAGTAATTTGTTCACCCACCGTATTTTTTTTCTATCTTGAGAGAAGCCTCTAGTGAAACCTATGGCCCCCGGGTCTATTTTCCATCATATAATCTTCTACTTTTCATCATACAAGTTTCCGATCTACTATTTTGCAATCTTTTACTTTCCGATCTATAAAACAAAAATACCAAAAATATTTACTTTATCGTTTATCTATCTCTATCAGATCTCACTTTTGCAAATAACCGTGAAGGGATTGATAACCCCTTTATTGTGTTGGGTGCAAGTTGTTTGTGCAGGTATTTGGTGATTTGTGCATTGTCTCCTACTGAATTGATACCTTGGTTCTCAAACTGAGGGAAATACTTATCTCTACTTTGCTGCATCACCCTTCCCTCTTCAAGGGAAAAACCAACGCAAGGTCAAGAAGTAGCAGGGGCGCGGCTTGGGGAGAACCCCAAGTAGGATTCGGCCTACTTGGGGCGCCTCCAGACGAAGACATGTACCTAGGGTAGGGTAATAGGCCCGACCTAGACACCCTTACCGAGGACACTGCCGTAAGGCCAAGGACATTCAAAGGATGGCACCATCTACCGACTGAAATCGCCACAGGGTGCAACCCACTCGGCCGACAGTTCACTCGGACAACCCAATTCCATTCGACCGGGGTGTACTCACTCGACGACACCGGAAACCACTCGGAAGACAGAAGATCTAAGGTCACTCAGGATGGCAAGGGTCAGGCATTCACTCCGTAGTCTTAATGATCATTTATTTGCCTTCATTGCTGGCGTTATCAGTAACGTCCTGTCTTTATAGACATTGAAACCCTTGTAACGTCGGACGGTTGGGGTCCTGGCGCACTCTATATAAGCCACCCCCCTCCTTAGGCACAAGGGTTCGCACCCCCTGTAATTTCACGCATAAGTCAATCGACCGAGCCTCCGGGCACCGAGACGTAGGGCTGTTACTTCCTCCGAGAAGGGCCTGAACTCGTAAATCTTGCGTGCACAACCTCACCGTAGCTAAGATCTTGCCTCCTCATACCTACCCCTCATTCTACTGTCAGACTTAGAACCACGACAGTTGGCGCCCACCGTGGGGCAGGTGTCTTAGCAACTTTCCGGTGAGGTTGTGATTTTTTCCGATTCCCATCATCATGGTTTCGGGTGGAGGTTTGGCTGAGGGCCACGAGATCCGTCTTGGTGCGCTCGTCTTCATCGCCGACGACTCCTCCTGGCTCCAGGAGGCCCCCCTCGACGTCGAGACGTTCCCCGTCCGCGGGGCGACGCACTTTCGCGCATGTGTCCCCGGCATCCTTCTGCGGCAGCCGTCGACCCAATATCGGTCGTTTCCTACGGCGTCTTCGTCCCCCGCTGTTCGCCGATGCAAGCGATCCGGTCGATCGCGGCTTCAGCAGTGGGTGAAGCATGCAGTGGCACGTCAATCGGCCACTCCTCAAGTCGCGGCAATCAAGCCCGATGAATCTCTCTATGGCCTGTTCGATCTGTCGACTGGCTCCGTCGAGACTCTGTCCGAGTGCGACAGCAGCGATCTTGCGGCGGAGGTCCTGATGGTCGACACACCGCGTAGCCCGCCTGGCATGCGTCGCAACGGAGGCGGCGATGGCGGTGGCGATCCGTCGCATGTTCACGAGGAATATCACCCCGAAACCCTCTCTTCACAGCGGAGGGAGGAACTTCACCGCCGCAACGAGGAAGCACTCCACATGCCCATCATCGGAGAGACCTCTGAGGCTCGGGCCTTAGAGGCCGCGCGCTTGGCCACTTTGGCTGAACGCACTCGACTGGAAAATCTTCAGCATGCACTCGACGAACGTGCTCGGCAGCGGATTCCTGAGTCCAGTCGACGGAGGCAATTATTCCCTCCTGAACCTCAGGTATACCGCACTTCGATTCAGAACCTTGTAGCCGCAACTCGTATAGCAGAATCCATCCAGCCATCCCAGTCAGAAGCTGGGCGAGGTTTGATGCAGATCCGGGCATTGCTCCGGGCGGCAGGAGACCAAAACACTGCAGTATCACAGTCACGTGACAGAATCCATAGCAGATCTGTGGTGGCTGACACAGTTCAGTCGGCTCACAGCCCAAGATCGCCTCCGCGGCGTGAAGGGCGGGTGCATCGCCAGGATCAAAATTTGGGTCGGATCCACGAGCAGTACGATCATCGACTCGGCCGTGATGACCGCCGTCGAGCGCCTACACTTCCTCCGAGAAGCGGATCATATGTGCCCCGGCACTGTGATGACAGGCGCCCGTACAGCGGAGGGCGGCGGACGCCGGTCGACCCAAGGGAGCCAGGGTTTGATGCGAGGTCAATTTTGGTGCAAGGTTTGGTCGACAGGAACCGAGCACACAGAGAGGGGCAAGGCAGAGATCGCCCGAGTGGAAGCAGGATTCATGTTTCGGGTCCCGAGTGTTTTAGCAGATCTATCAGAGCCGCTGAGATCCCCCCCAACTTCAGGTTGGCGATTGGGGTCAGTAAGTTCACCGGTGAGTCGAAGCCTGATACTTGGCTGGAAGATTACCGAGTGGCTGTCCAGATCGGTGGTTGAAATGATGAAGTAGCTATGAAGCACCTTCCTCTCATGCTGGAAGGGTCGGCCAGAGCATGGCTGAATCAGTTGGCTCCAGGCAGTATATTCAGCTGGGAGGAGTTAGCCCGAGTGTTTGTCAGGACATTTGAGGGCACATGCAAACGACCTGCGGGGTTGACAGAATTGCAGCATTGTGTTCAGAAGCCGAATGAAACTCTGAGGGATTACATCCAAAGATGGACCACACTACACCACACGGTAGAGAATGTATCCCAACACCAAGCAGTTTGTGCCTTCAAGGAAGGCATTCGGTATCGGGAGCTTAACTTGAAATTCGGTCGGACAGGAGATATGTCTCTGACCCGAATGATGGAAATAGCCACCCGGTATGCTAATGGTGAAGAAGAGGACCGACTCCGCAGTGGGAAGGGCAAGCCAGTCGCCCAAGACACCGGAGTGGGTCGGAAGCAGAAACGCAAAGCCGAGCCAGCAGGTCCAGGTGAAGCTGCAGTCGTAACTTAAGGAAAATTCAAAGGAAAGCCCAAGGGACCCTGGATCGCCAAGAAGGTGAAAGATCAGGCTGGGAACGATGTGTTGGACTTGCCATGTCACATTCACACCAAGAAGGATGAAGAGGGAAATCTGATTTATCCCAAACATACCACTCGACAGTGTCGGCTCCTGATCCAGCAGTTCCGAGAGAAACAGCCCAATGAAAAGGAAAAAGAGTCTGACAAGGATGGTGATCAGGAAGAAGATGATGACGGTTTCCCTAACGTCAATTCCACTTTGATGATTTTTGCTGACATTGAGAGTAAAAGTCGACTGAAAGTCATCAACAGAGAGGTAAACATGGTTGCTCCGGCAACGACGACATACTTGAAATAGTCAAAGACTCCCATCACATTCGACCAATCTGACCACCCACCGCACGTCGCCACCCCCGGGAGGCAAGCGTTGGTGGTCGACCCGGTCGTTGGGGGCACCCGACTGACCAAAGTCTTGATGGATGGTGGCAGCGGCTTGAACATTTTGTATGCAGAGACTCTTCGTGGGATGGGCATTCCGACGTCCAGGCTCAGTGAGAGCAACATGCGGTTCCATGGTGTCATTCCAGGGAAGAAAGCTGATTCACTCGGACAGATCACTCTTGACGTGGTTTTCGGCGACTCAAAGAATTACCGCAAGGAGAAGCTGACATTTGAAGTTGTGGATTTTCACAGTGCCTATCAAGCTATTCTGGGCAGAACTGCATATGCCCGTTTCATGGCTCGACCGTGTTACGTGTACCTCAAGCTGAAGATGCCTGGCCCCAAGGGCGTGATCACGGTCACTGGCAATAGGCAACAAACAGAAGAGTGCCTCCAGAAGGGCTCTAAGATTGCCGATGAACAGATGGCAGCGATTGAAATGGAAGAGTATAAGAAGACTGCAGATCCGAGTGATTTGTTGCGCACCAAGAAGCCTGCTTCCGAGTCTGCATTTCAGTCGTCCGGTGAAACAAAGCCTGTTCACATTCACCCGACCGATCCCAGTCCTGCACCGACTCGTATCTCAACAACACTCGACAGCAAATAGGAAGAAGCGCTCAGCCAGTTCCTCCGTGAGAACTGGGACATCTTCGCATGGAAGCCATCTGACATGCCGGGTGTACCCAGGGGGCTGGCTGAGCACCGTTTGCGAGTCGATCCACAGGCAAAACCTGTGAAAGAGCACCTCCGTCGGTCCGCTGTGGAGAAGAGAAAGGCAATCGGCAAGGAGGTGGCTCGGCTTTTGGCAGCTGAGTTCATCCGCGAGATTTACCACTCCGAGTGGCTCGCCAATGTTGTCATGGTTCCCAAGAAGGACGATTCACTCCGTATGTGCATTGATTTCAAGCATATCAATCGGGCCTGCCCGAAAGATCATTTTCCTCTCCCTCGCATCGATCAGATAGTCAACTCGACTGCGGGATGTGAGCGATTGTCCTTCTTGGATGCATATTCCGGGTACCATCAGATCTGACTGTATGGACCTGATGAAATTAAAACAGCTTTTATCACCCCATTCGGGTGCTTTTGCTATGTCACCATGCCCTTTGGTCTCAAGAATGCTGGTGCCACATTCATGCGCATGATACAGAAGTGCCTGCTAACTCAAATCAGTCGGAATGTGGAAGCATACATGGATGACATCGTGGTTAAGTCGTGCAAAGGTTCCGACCTGCTGACTGACCTTGCTGAAACCTTTGCCAATTTGAGTAGATATGATATCAAGCTTAATCCGTCAAAGTGTACATTTGGAGTTCCAGGTGGAAAGTTACTCGGTTTCCTCGTTTCCGAACGTGGGATCAATGCAAACCCAGAAAAAGTTGGTGCAATCCTCCGAATGAAACGCCCTGTGTGTGTACACGACGTTCAGAAGCTTACTGGTTGTTTGGCAGCTTTGAGTCGATTCATCTCTCGCCTCGGTGAAAAGGCATTGCCTCTTTACCGACTGATGAAGAAATCTGACAAGTTCGAGTGGACTCCTGAAGCTGACGCAGCGTTTGCAGAGCTCAAAGCCCTGCTTTCCACCCAGCCGGTGCTTGCTGCTCCAATCAGCAAAGAGCCTTTACTGCTTTATATAGCAGCCACTGGACATGTTGTCAGTACAGTACTCACGGTCGAGCGGGAAGAAGAAGGCAAAACTTACAAGGTTCAACGCCCAGTATACTATATTTCTGAAGTCTTAACTCCATCCAAGTAGAGATATCCACATTATCAGAAGCTTGTCTATGGAATCTACTTGACCACGAAGAAGGTCGCACATTACTTATCAGATCATTCGATTACAGTCATCAGTGACGCTCCATTGTCAGAAATTCTAAACAACAGAGATGCAACTGGCCAAGTGGCAAAGTGGGCGATTGAACTCCTTCCGCTGGATATCAAGTTCGAGGCAAAGAAAGCGATCAAGTCTCAAGCGATAGCAGATTTCCTCGTCGAGTGGATTGAACAGCAGTTACCAACCCAGATACAGTCGGAACATTGGACTATGTTCTTCGACGGGTCCAAGATGTTGAATGGTTCAGGCGCTAGAGTGGTCCTGGTATCTCCACGGGGCGACAACCTCAGATATGTTCTCCAGATTCACTTTGATTCCTCCAACAATGAAGCTGAATATGAGGCACTCTTGTATGGATTGCGTATGGCCATTTCACTCGGCGTCCGCCGCCTAATGGTTTATGTTGACTCAGATTTAGTGGTTAATCAAGTGATGAAGGAGTGGGACGTCAGGATCCAAGCTATGACTGGTTATTGCAATGCGGTGAGGAAGTTAGAAAAGAAGTTTGAAGGGCTAGAGCTCCACCATATACCCCGACTGAAGAATCAAGCAGCTGATGACTTGGCAAAGATAGGATCCAAGCGGGAGCCTATTCCCAGCAATGTGTTTTTGGAGCATATTCACGCACCATCAGTTCAAGAAGATCCCTTCACAGAAGAGCCCCCACAGCCTAAAAGCTCCACTGATCCGACTGAAGTTAAAATCCCAGCTGTGGTCGACTTGATCATAGAAGTTTTGATTGTTATTCCAGATTGGACAGTGCCGTACATTGCATATATTCTTAGGAAAGAACTTCCAGAGGATGAAGAAGAGGCTCACCAGATTGTCCGTCGATCCAAAGCCTTCAAAGTAATGGGGGAGCAACTCTATAGAGAAAGTGTCACGGGGGTCGTTCAGAAATGCATCACTCCGGAAGAAGGCCGAATGATCCTCGATGATATTCACTCGGGAACCTGTGGTCACCATGCGTCTTCTCGGGCCATCGTGGCCAAAGCGTATCGAGCAGGGTTTTATTGGCCGCGGGCAAATGAGATGGCAAAGGAGTTAATTGACAAATGTGAGGGCTGCCAGTTCTACTCCAACATGTCCCACAAACCCGCTTCAGCCCTGAAGACCATTCCACTTGTCTGGCCTTTCGCTGTTTGGGGTTTGGATATGGTGGGACCTCTGAAGACTGGCAGGAGTGGCTTCACGCATGTGCTTGTAGCAGTCGACAAGTTCACCAAGTGGATCGAAGCTAAACCTGTCAAAAACCTGGATGCAAGTACTGTGGTCAGCTTCATCAGAGGGTTAACATTTAGATATGGAGTCCCACACAACATCATCATGGATAATGGGTCGAACTTTGATTCTGATGAGTTCCGAGCTTTCTATGCGTCTCAAGGTACTCGGGTCGACTATGCTTCAGTCGCCCACCCTCAGTCGAATGGACAGGCAAAAAGAGCGAATGGTTTGATTCTCAAAGGGCTGAAACCTCGATTGATGCGCGACCTCAAGCATGCGGCTGGCACTTGGGTAGATGAGCTACCGTCAGTCCTTTGGGGATTAAGAACAACACCAAATCGGTCGACTGGTCGAACCCCCTTCTTCATGGTCTATGGGGCTGAAGCTGTGCTGCCGAGTGACTTGCTTCACAATGCACCCCGAGTAGAACTCTTCTCAGAAGCCGAAGCAGAACGAGCTCGAGAAGATGTTGTTGATCTTCTGGAAGAAGAAAGAGAGATGGCCTTGATCCGATCGACCATTTATCAGCAAGACCTTCGTCGATTATATGCCAGAAATGTGAAGGGTCGAGCATTTCAGGAAGGGGACCTTGTGCTCCGAGTGGACCAGCAACGACCTCACAAACTTGCCCCCGCTTGGGAAGGTCCCTTCATCGTCACCAAGGTGCTCCGCAACGGAGCGTATCACCTCTACAATGTGGAGCATAATAAGGACGAGCCACGCGCTTGGAATGTGGAGCTACTCCGCCGTTTTTATACTTAAGTGTTCAGACTAATGAGATATAATAAAGAGTACCTTTCAGTTCGTTTATCAAAGACATGGTTTTACAGTCTCCTAAATGATTGTTGTTACTAACACATGTGTCCAAAATTCCCGAGTGGGTGGCTTAGCCGCGAATCCGATTCGCCTAAGTTCAAAAAATCCTACCGAGTGATGAGCAACCCTCTCACTCGGGGGCTTAGCTGCAGTCCTTTACTCGCCTAAGTTTAAAAAATCCTACCGAGTGATGAGCAACCCTCTCACTCGGGGGCTTAGCTGCAGTCCTGTACTCGCCTAAGTTTAAAAAAATCCTACCGAGTGGTGAGCAACCCTCTCACTCGGGGGCTTAGCTGCAGTCCTGTACTCGCCTAAGTTTAAAAAATCCTACCGAGTGATGAGCAACCCTCTCACTCGAAGGCTTAGATGCCGTCCTGTACTCGCCTAAGTTAAAAAATCCTACGAGTGATGAGCAACCCTTCACTCGGGGGGCTTAGCTGCAGTCCTGTACTCGCCTAAGTTTAAAAATCCTACCGAGTGATGAGCACACCTCTCACTGGGGCTTAGCTGCGTCCTGTACTCGCCTAAGTTTAAAAAATCCTACCGAGTGATGAGCAACCCTCTCACTCGGGGCTTAGCTGCAGTCCTGTACTCGCCTAAGTTTAAAAAATCCTACCGAGTGATGAGCAACCCTCTCACTCGGAGGCTTAGCTGCAGTCTGTACGCCTAAGTTTAAAAAATCCTACCAGTGATGAGCAACCCTCTCACTCGGGGGCTAGCTGCAGTCCTGTACTCGCCTAAGTTTAAAAAATCTACCGAGTGATGAGCAACCCTCTCACTCGGGGGCTTAGCTGCAGTCCGTACTCGCCTAAGTTAAAAAATCCTACCGAGTGATGAGCAACCCTCATCCGGGGGCTTAGCTGCAGTCCTGTACTCGCCTAAGTTTAAAAAATCCTACCGAGTGATGAGCAAACCCTCTCACTCGGAGGCTTAGCTGCAGTCCTGTACTCGCCTAAGTTTAAAAAAAAATCCCATTTACCGAGTGATGAGCAACCCTCTCACTCGGGGGCTTAGCTGCAGTCCTGTACTCGCCTAAGTTTAAAAAATCCTATCGAGTGATGAGCAACCCTCTCACTCGGGGGCTTAGCTGCAGTCCTGTACTCGCCTAAGTTTAAAAAATCCTACCGAGTGATGAGCAACCCTCTCACTCGGGGGCTTAGCTGTAGTCATGTACTCGCCTAAGTTTAAAAAATCCTACCGAGTGATGAGCAACCCTCTCACTCGGAGTCTTAGCTGCAGTCCTGTATTCGCCTAAGTATAAAACATGCTCCATCCTGATCTGCAAGGACGACGAGGTGCAGGTCGTCCGTGACCTTATCCTCAGAACTGCGTCTATTCCGAGTGAAGATACAAGTTCCACTCGGAAATAAAAACAAGCATATTTAAGGGCAAACAAAGTCCGGACGAAGGAGCTTAAAAGTACTCGGTCATCAGGCCCGAGGAAGTTTTACGGTTACAAAATCACTCGGCATACCGACGCAAATCGAACCGGATCATAAAAGTTCGGACGAAGGAGCTCAAAGTACTCGGGCATCAGGCCCGAAGGGAGTTTTACGGTTACAGAATCACTCGGCATACCGAGGCAAATTGAATCAGATCATAAAAGTTTCATTCACTCCGCAGAGGGGCTGGCAGGCTCGACAAACTCGTCCAGGTCAATTCCGTCTGCGATTCGAGTAGTAGCAGCAATGAAGGTCTCCATGAAAGACTGGAAGTCGAGTTTCTTGGTGTTGGCGACCTTGATTGCCGCTAGCTTCTCTTCTCTGGCTTCCCTGCAGTGGACGCGAACCAGAGATAAAGCTACGTCAGCACCGCATCGAGCGGCGGACTTCTTCCACTCCTGCACTCGACCAGGAATCTCGTTAAGTCGAGTCATCAGAGACTCGAGGTCGTTTCGGAGCGTGTCCCCTGGCCAGAGCGCCGTGTCGATCTGCGAAACTGCGACCTTGAGTCGAGCAAGATATTCCAAGGCACTGACGAGGCGAGACTCCAGTCGGAGCACATTCATGGCTGCTTCATCTTTGACAGGAGAGTTGATAGGGTCCAAGTTCGTCTCGACTCGCCCAGTTTCTTCCTCGAAGTCTTGGCAGAATTCTACACTCGAAGAAAAATAATGAGTCGACAGCGGTATGATGAGTCGACGAAAGCAAACCAATCGCACAGAGAAAAGTACCTTCAAGCATGAGGAATAATTTTTTGGCGAGTCCTCCCAGGTAGTTCTCCAGCTCGTCCCTCCTGCGGGTGATGTCTTCTACTTTGTCGGTCAGGGTTCGCTTGTCCTTCTTCAGACGAGTCACTTCTTTGTTGGCTTCGTCAAGAGCAGCCTTCAGCTTGGCATTCTCTCCCTCCAGCTGTCCGACTGAAGCCATCTTTTGGTCAGCAAGCGCCAGTTTGTCTTCGGCAGTTTTCTTCGCAACCGCAAGGTCAAGGTCCTTCTTCTCCAAAGCTTGTCTCATTGTTTCTAGAAAGAACAACATTCGAATCAGAAAAAGGAGGAGAAAAGGTGACAAGAGAACCGGTCGACAAACTTTCCTTACCAGCAGTGTCATCCTTAGCCTTCTGCAAGTTGTTTCGAGCCAACTCCAGGTCAAGATTGAGCTGAGTTTGCTTCTTCTCCAAGTCAGCAAACCGGGCTCCAAGATCACAAGATTTCTGCGTTCAGAAGATAGTCAGTCGGCAGACACAAAGACTATTGCCGAATCAAACATTCGCCAATAGTCTCGGGGACTACACCCAGTGGGTGCACTCAGCGTGCCCCCACTGGTCCGACTCTTTCATTCGACTTGGTCCGTCCAGTCAAAAAAAATCAGACCATAGCCGACTGCCCGCAGTCGACTACGGTCTCGGGGACTACACCTAGTGGGTGCACTCAGCGTGCCCCCTCTGGTAAAGGTTCCACTCGGCATGATCTGCCCAGCCCGAGTGGAGAAGATCTCTTAAAAGACCCCCGCCGAATCAAACATTCGACGGCGGTCTCGGGGACTACACCCAGTGGGTGCACTCAGCGTGCCCCCACTGGTTCAGAGATTCGATCAGCACAACCCAGTCGACTCAAGTGGAAAAACTACTCAACAGAAATTAAAACACCCAGTGGGTGTACAGACTGACAATGGGTGTGCAATTAAAGGTTCCAAAACGCTCATCCACGGACGTCTTGCAGATAAAGCAGCAGTTCCTAAATATCATATCCCAACAGAACAAGCGTCAAGATGGAGTTCAGTCGGAAGTAAGCTAACCTGGACATTGGCTTGAAGTGCTGAGCTGGCATCATAGGCAGCTTGACTGGCCTCGCGCACCACCTTCATCTGCTCCATCATAATGCCAGCCTCGCGTATAGCCTCCTTGGCAGCACTCACTTGGTCTTCTGGGACTTGATGGGCGGTGGGAGGTGCAGTCGGTGTATCAGTTGCAGTAGCTTGAGAGCTTGAGGCATGAAGTTGGACAGACGGAGGAAGGGCCCGCACAGTCGACGACGAAGGACGAGCACTCGACAAGGGAATCACAAAAGTAACGGAGGCACGGTTGAAGTCCCCGGATTGCTGGATAGCTGGTTCCGTCGCCGGCGTCGACTAGGACGTCTTGCTAGCTGGCACCTTCTTGACTGAGGCCCTACTCCTCCTACCCACGAGTTCTTGTGGCTCATTTTCATCATCGTCTTGAAGTTCAATAACATCTCGCGGAGTTGCAAGAGAATCGACCACAAGAGTTCAGTCGACTGAAGAATTAGCTAGCAAAGAAAAGATGAAGATAACAGGGGTCATACTCGCTTTGGAGGTGAATGCGTCCTCCATCTCCTCGTCACCATCATCTTGGTAAGCAAAAGTCCCGGAGGTAGCAGCACTGCAAATCTCAAGGTTCACTCGGTCGAGCAAGTGGATGGGTCGGCAACCGATATAAGATTCTTCAAACAAAGGGTGAAAACGAAACGCTTACGCAGAGGCGACGGGAACATCAACCTTGATCTTGGGCAAAGCCTTCCGTGGCTTGGACGACGCGGTCTTGAGCTGCTTCAGAGCCTTCTCAGTCGACACCGGAGAAGATGTCCGAGTGCGCTTCGAAGTCTGTCCAGTCGGTGCTACCACCTTGCCCCGGATACTTGCTGGGTCGTGCTTGTGCTTGGAACGCTTTTCCATGCGAGGTGGAGAATCGACCTCCTCCTCACTGCTCGAGTTTTCCTGCTCTTCATCACTCTCCCCATCGGAGTTCCAGTCGCCGCTGTCGCCTCCGCTCTCTTCTCCTTCCTGGATCTGCTCCCCGTTGGGCATCGAGTACATCTCAGTATATATCTGTGAAGCAAAGAATCGAACAAGCATCAGTCGGTTCCAAAGACAGTTTACAAATTAGAGTAAAAGTCACTCGACATCGAAGGTCTGACCTTGTCTGGTTCGTTATCAGCGCCGAGTGGCAGAATTCTCCTAGACCCCCTGGGGTTGTCTCTGTTTCCGGTGATGCTCTGCAGCCACCGCGCCACCGTCTCCTCGGCAACTTCCTCCGGGTGGATCCGAGCAGAATCATCGGCGCCCGAATACATCCACATAGGATGATCGCGGGCCTGGAGCGGTTGGATGCAGCGAGTGAGGAACACCTCTAGCAAATCCATGCCGGTCATGCCATCGCGGACAAGTTGGATTACGCAGTCGACCAACATGTTCACCTCCACCTTTTCTTCTAGAGTCACTTTCAAGGAAGAGGGCTTTTCAATTCGCCCCATGGTAAAGGGAGGAAGGCCAGTCGACTGACCAAGAGTTGGTTTGTCCTTACAATAAAACCAGGTCGACTGCCACCCTCTGACCGAATCCGGAAGAGTCATAGGTGGAAATGTGCTTTTGCCACTCATCTGGATCCCTAGACCTCCGCACATCTGAATCACGTGTGTCCTCTCATCACTCGGATTGGCCTTTTTCACAGACTGTGAGCGGCAGGTGAAGATGTGTTTGAAGAGACCCCAATGCGGTCGACAACCCAAGAAATTCTCACACATGGAGACAAACGCAGCTAGGTATGTGATGGTGTTCGGAGAAAAGTGATGAAGTTGGGCTCCGAAAAAGTTCAGAAAACCTCGGAAAAAAGAATGAGGGGGCAGAGAAAAACCACGGTCGACGTGAGTCGCGAGGAGGACGCACTCACCCTCCTGCGGTTGCGGCTCGATCTCGTCACCTGGCAGCCTCCAAGACCCATGGTCGATCAAGCCTCCCTCGACCAGATCCTCCATGTCTTCTTGCTGAATCATGGAGCGAATCCAATCGCCCTGGATCCAGCCGGGCGGCAGGCCTGATCTCGACGACGAGCCTCCCTGACTCGTCTTCTTGCCCTTCACTGCCGCCGTCGCTTTCTTCGCACGCTCCAAGGCCACCGTATTCTCCTTCCCCATCGTGGCAGGCTGCGCTCAGGCGGGGCGGCGGCGTCGAGGGTGGCGGCGAATGCGGTGGTGAAACAGGAGAGGAGGAAGGAGATGGGGAGCACAGTACCGGGCTCATCGACCCCGACGCCTTATATGGGTCCGCTCCCGAGTGGCTGACTAGTAGGCCCAGGCAATCCAGTCAAATCCCGCAACAGTCGCGCGCTGGATACATGGCGAAAAAGGTGGCACGAGAATCGAGGCGTCCCTGCCTAATCCGCGCCGTCTACTGCGGTCCTCTCCGTCCCGCGCGCTTCTCCAAATTTCGAATCCCGTGAGATCCGGAAGGCGGCAGCGTGACCAATCGCGCCAAGGATTTTATACCATATCAACATTCGGAGCTTATCAGAAAAAATCACTCGACGACCTCTGAATGGACCCAGGCGACTGAAAATGAAGTTGAAGTTTTTACAAAGATCACCGGCCCGGTTAGGATGCCTCTGAAGCATATAAATCGGGTCGGAACCATCTTCAACCCCTTCTCCACTCGAACCCAGATCCATTCGGGGGCTAATGAAGAAGACATGTACCTAGGGTAGGGTAATAGGCCCGACCTAGACACCCTTACCGAGGACACTGCCCTAAGGCCAAGGACATTCAAAGGATGGCACCATCTACCGACTGAAATCGCCACAGGGTGCAACCCACTCGACCGACAGTTCACTCGGACAACCCAATTCCATTCGACCGGGGTGTACTCACTCGACCACACCGGAAACCACTCGGAAGACAGAAGATCTAAGGTCACTCAGGATGGCAAGGGTCAGGCGTTCACTTCGTAGTCTTAATGATCATTTATTTGCCTTCATTGCTGGCGTTATCAGTAACGTCCTGTCTTTATAGACATTGAAACCCTTGTAACGTGGGACGGTTGGGGTCCTAGCGCACTCTATATAAGCCACCCCCCTCCTCAGGCACAAGGGTTCGCACCCCCTGTAATTTCACGCATAAGTCAATCGACCGAGCCTCCGGGCACCGAGATCTAGGGCTGTTACTTCCTCCGAGAAGGGCCTGAACTCGTAAATCTTGCGTGCATAACCTCACCGTAGCTAAGATCTTGCCTCCTCATACCTACCCCTCATTCTACTGTCAGACTTAGAACCACGACACCTCCTGGCAGCCTCCCCTCTCCCCCCACCTATATATATGTGGGAGGGGGGCGCCACACAGAACCACGACAATCTCTTAGCCATGTGCGGCGCCTCCCTCCACAGTTTTGTCCCTCGGTCATATTTTCATAGTGCTTAGGCGAAGCCCTGCGGAGATAGCTTCACCATCACTGTCACCATGCCGTCGTGCTGCCGGAACTCATCCACTACTTCGGGTCTTGCTGGATCAAGAAGGCGAGGACTTCACCGAGCTGAACATGTGCTGAACGCGGAGGTGCCGTACGTTCGGTACTCGATCGGTTGGATCGTGAAGAAGTTCGACTACATCAACCGCGTTAACAAACGCTTCCGCTTATGGTCTATGAGGGTACGTAGACACACTCTCCCCTCTCGTTGCTATGCATCTCCATGGATAGATCTTGCGTGTGCGTAGAATTTTTTTTTGTTTTCCATGCAACGTTTCCCAACAGTGGCATCCGAGCCAGGTCTATGCGTAGATGATATGCACGAGTAGAACACAAAAGAGTTGTGGGCGGTGATAGTCATACTGCTTACCACCAACGTCTGATTTTGATTCGGCGGTATTGTGGGATGAAGCGGCCCGGACCAACCTTGCATGTCCACGCACATGAGACCGGTTCCATTGACTGACATGCAACTAGTTTTGCATAAAGGTGGCTGGCGGGTGTCTGTTTCTCCTACTTTAGTTGAATCGAATTTGACTACGGCCGGTCCTTGAAGAAGGTTAAACCAGAAAACTTGATAAATCACCATTGTTGTTTTTGCGTAGTTAAGAACGATTCTTGCTAGAAGCCCGTAGCAGCCACGTAAAACTTGCAACAACAAAGTAGAAGACGTCTAACTTGTTTTTGCAGGGCATGTTGTGATGTGATATATGTTGATGTATGAGATGATCATGTTTTGTAATATCGACAACCGGCAGGAGCCTTAGGGTTGTCTCTTTATTGTATGAAATGCAAGCGCCATATAATTGCTTTACTTTATCGCTATGTGTTAGCAATAGTTGTAGAAGCAATAGTTGGCGAGACGACCCCGACGCAACGATGGAGATCAAGGTGTCAAGCCGGTGACGATGGAGATCATGACGATGCTTTGGAGATGGAGATCAAAAGCACAAGACGATCTCCAAATAATGATGCTCTGGCTAATAATCTCTTGTAACATCCGATCCCACCCACATCTGAGGAGAATTACCCGGTCGTTCAATATGCGGATGACACCATCATTGTCATGCCGGCATGCCAGGAGCAAGTCATTCGCATGAAGCAGATTCTGACTGATTATGCTGTCTCAATCGGGCTCAAAATCAATTTCCATAAGTCAACTATGATTCCGATCAACACCCCCCATGACAAATGCAAAACCCTCGCGGACCTATTTGGATGCACCATTGCCAGCATGCCCTTCACCTACCTAGGCCTGCCACTTGGCACGACCAAACTGACGGTTCTTGATATGGCCCCTATGGTTTGCAAGGCTGAACGCAGAATTACCGCAGCTATGTCCCTGATGTCGTATGCCGGAAAACTGGCTCTTGTGAACTCCCTCATCACGGCACTTGCGATCTATCCCATGGGAACCCTCAGACTCCCCCCTAAGATACTCGAACAGCTGGATAAAATCAGAAGGCATTGCTTATGGAAAAAGAAGACAGAGTTTGGGGAGAAATGCACCCCCCTGGCTGCGTGGGACATGATCTACCGTCCCAAGAGATGTGGTGGTCTTGGGGTGCTAAATCTTCATATCCAAAATGATGCCCTTCTGCTCAAGATGCTACACAAGTTCTATAACCGTCACGACATCTCATGGGTAAACCTAATCTGGTGCACTTACTACAATGGCATTGTCCCACACGTAGCTGAACCCTCTGGCTCATTCTAGTGGAAAGACCTCATCAAGCTCATGCCTACCTATCGTGGGGTTACAACTATACAAATCAACTGTGGTTTTACGGTTCTGTTTTGGAAGAACATGTGGAATGAATCTATCTACATCACATCCTCCCCACGAGCATTCTCCTTCGCTACCAATGAAGATATTTCAGTTCGAGAGTTCCTAGCAACCACTGACTTGGCTGCAACCTTTCACCTACCGCTCTCCATGCAAGCCCATGACGAGCTGCGACAGATTCAACAGGAGGTCTCTCATATCACCCTGTGTGACTCAAGTGATAAATGGATTTGTGCATGGGGAGCCCAGACATTCAAGACCTCTGCCTACTACACCTTCGTCTTCCGGGATGTGCAGGCCCATGATGGGTTCAAATGGCTTTGGAAGGCCAAATCAATCCCCAAAATCAAGGTGTTTGGCTGGTTCTTACTATCTGACCGACTCAATACACGCAATATGCTCAGCAGGCGACACTACAATATTGGTGACAACCTAGACTGCCTTCTTTGCAACCAGCACATTGAGGAGACTGTGGAGCACTTGTTCTTTGGCTACACCTTCAGTAGATCATGCTGGCATCTCTTGGGTATTCACTGGCCGACGCAGGGTAACAGGCTGGATATGATCTCACACCTAAAAATGAGGCATGGGCGTAAAATGATCATGGACATCTTTTTGGTGGCTGCATGGAGCCTCTGGAAGGAACGCAACAACAACTACTTTCGACATGTGACCCCAACGGTCGCCTCCTGGAGGACACGCTTCAAAAAGGACTTTTCTGATATTAGCCATAGGCTACCACCACATAAGAAACACTTAGTGGCCACGATTATTGCTGCCATTATCTAGCCACCTCCCCCCATGTAACCCCCACCCCCCCCCATGTAACTCCCCCCCCTCTCTTGTAAATACCATGTAACACCACCCCCCTTTTTTTAATATATATGCAGTAGGAAACTCTCCTACTGTCTCAATTTTCAAAAAAAAAGCACAAGATGATGATGGCCATATCATGTCACATATTTTGATTGCATGTGATGTTTACCCTTTATGCATCTTATTTTGCTTAGAACGGATGTAGCATTATAAGATGATCCCTTCACTAAATTTCAAGATAAAAGTATTCTCCCCGAGTATGCACTGTTGCCAAAGTTCATCGTTTCGAAGCACCTCGTGATGATTGGGTGTGATAGACTCTACGTTCACATACAACGGGTGTAAGACAGTTTTGCACATGTAGAATACTTGGGTTAAACTTGACGAGCCTAGCATGTACAGACATGGTCTCGGAACATTGGAGACCGAAAGGTCGAACATGAGTCATATAGTAGATATGATCAACATAGAGATGTTCACCATTGATGACTACCCCATCTCACGTGAGGATTGGATATGGGTTAGTTGATTTGGATCATCTATCACTTAGATAACTTGAGGGATGTTTACTTAAGTGGGAGTTCATTAGTAATTTGATTAATTGAACTTAATTTATCATGAATTTAGTCTTATAGTTTTGCATATCTATGTTGTAGATCAATGGCCCGAGCTACCGTTCCCCTGAATTTTAATGCGTTCCTAGAGAAAGCTAAGTTGAAAGATGATGGTAGCCACTACACGGACTGGGTCCGTAACTTGAGGATTATCCTCATTGCTGCACAGAAGAATTATGTCCTTGATGCATCGCTAGGTGACAGACCTGCTGCAGGAGCTACTGCAGATGTTATGAACGTCTGGCAGGCTCGATCTAATGACTACTCGATAGTTCAGTGTGCCATGCTTTACGGCTTAGAACCGGGACTTCAAAGACGTTTTGAACGTCATGGAGCATATGAGATGTTCCAAGAGTTGAAGTTAATATTTCAAGCAAATGCCCGGGTTGAGAAATATGAAGTCTCCAACAAGTTCTATAGCTGCAAGATGGAGGAGAACAATTCTGTCAGTGAACACATACTCAAAATGTCTGGGTATCGTAACCACTTGACTCAGCTGGGAGTTGATAGTGTTATTGACAGAGTTTTTCAGTCACTGCCACCAAGCTACAAAGGCTTCGTGATGAACTATAATATGCAAGGGATGAATAAAATGATTTCTGAGCTCTTCACAATGCTTAAGGCCGCGGAGGTAGAAATCAAGGAGCATCAAGTGTTGATGGTTAACAAGACCACTAGTTTCAAGAAAAAGGGCAAGGGAAAGAAAGGGAACTTCAAGAATAATGGCAAGCAAGTTGCCACTCCCGGGAAGAAGCCCAAAGCTGGACCCAAGCCTGAAACTGAGTGCTTCTACTGCAAAGGGAATGGTCACTAGAAGCGGAACTGCCCCAAATACTTGGCGGATAAGAAGGATGGCAAAGTGAACAAAGGTATATTTGATATACATGTTATTGATGTGTACCTTACTAATGCTCGTAGTGGCTCCTGGGTATTTGATACTGGTTCGGTTGCTCATATTTGTAACTCGAAACAGGAGCTGCAGAATAAATGAAGATTGGCTAAGAACGAGGTGATGATGCGCGTCGGGAATGGTTCCAAGGTCGATGTGATCGCTGTCGGCACGCTACCTCTATATCTACCTTCAGGATTAGTTTTAGACCTCAATAATTGTTATTTGATGCCCGCGTTGAGCATGAACATTATATCTGGATCTTGTTTATTGCGAGACGGTTATTCATTTAAATCGGAGAATAATGGTTGTTCTATTTATATGAGTAATATCTTTTATGGTCATGCACCCTTGATGAATGGTCTATTCTTGTTGAATTTCGATCGTAGTGATACACATATTCATAATATTGATGCCAAAAGATGCAAAGTTGATAATGATAGTGCAACATATTTGTGGCACTACCGTTTAGGTCATATTGGTGTAAAGCGCATGAAGAAACTCCATACGGATGGACTTTTGGAATCACTTGATTATGAATCATTTGATACTTGCGAACCATGCCTCATGGGCAAGATGACAAAAACTCCGTTCTCCGGAACAATGGAGCGAGCTAATGACTTATTGGAAATAATACATACCGATGTATGCGGTCCGATGAGTGTTGAAGCACGCGGCAGGTATCGTTATTTTCTGACCTTCACAGATGATTTGAGTAGGTATGGGTATATCTACTTGATGAAACACAAGTCTGAAACATTTGAAAAGTCAAAGAATTTCAGAGTGAAGTGGAGAATCATCGTAACAAGAAAATAAAGTTTCTATGATCTGATCGCGGAAGCGGATATTTGAGTTACGAGTTTGGCCTTCATTTAAAACAATGTGGAATTGTTTCACAACTCACGCCACCTGGAACACCACAGCGTAATGGTGTGTCCGAACATCGTAATCGTACTTTATTAGATATGGTGCGATCTATGATGTCTCTTACCGATTTACCACTATCGTTTTGGGGTTATGCATTAGAGACATCCGCATTCATGTTAAATAGGGCACCGTCTGAATCCGTTGAGACGACACCGTATGAAGTGTGGTTTGGCAAGAAACCTAAGCTGTCGTTTCTTAAAGTTTGGGGATGCGACGCTTATGTCAAACGGCGTCAGCCTGATAAGCTCGAACCTAAATCGGAGAAGTGCATCTTCATAGGATACCCTAAAGAAACTATTAGGTACACCTTCGACCACAGATCCGAAGGCAAGATCTTTGTTGCTAAGAATGGAGCCTTTCTAGAGAAGGAGTTTCTCTCGAAAGAAGTGAGTAGGAGAAAAGTAGAACTTGATGAGGTAATTGTACCTTCTCTCGAATTGGAAAGTAGCACATCAGAGAAATCCGTTCCTGTGATGCCTACACCAACTAGAGAGGAAGCTAATGATGATGATCATGAAACTTCGGATCAAGTTACTACTGGACCTCATAGGTCGAACATAGCACGTTCTGCACCAGAGTGGTATGGTAATCCTGTCCTGGAAGTCATGTTATTAGAACATGGCAAACCTACGAACTATGAAGAAGCTATGATGAGCTCATATTTCGATAAATGGCCTGAGGCCATGAAATCTGAGATAGGATCCATGTATGAGAACAAAGTATGGACTTTGGTGGACTTGCCCGATGATCGGCAAGACATGGAAAATAAATGGATCTTCAAGAAGAAGACTGACGCTGATGGTAATGTTACTGTCTACAAAGCTTGACTTGTTGCGAAAGGTTTTTGACAAGTTCAAGGAGTTGACTAAGATGAGACTTTCTCACTCGTAGCGATGCTTTAGTCAGCCCGAATCATGTTAGCAATTGCCGCATTTTATGATTATAAAATCTGGCAAATGGACATCAAAACTGCATTCCTTAATGGATTTCTTAAAGGAGAGTTGTATATGATGCAACTAGAAGGTTTTGTCGATCCTAAAGGTGCTAATAAAGTGTGCAAGCTCCAGCGATCCATCTATGGACTAGTGCAAGCATCACGGAGTTGGAATATACGCTTTGATGAGGTGATCAAAGCATATGGTTTTATACAGACTTACGGTGAAGCATGTATTTACAAGAAAGTGAGTGGGAGCTCTGTAGCATTTCTAATATTATATGTGGATGACATATTGTTGTTTGGAAATGATATAGAATTTCTGGATAGCATAAAAGGATACTTGAATAAGAATTTTTCAATGAAAGACCTCGGTGAAGCTGCTTATATATTGGGCATCAAGATCTATAGGGATAGATCGAGACGCTTAATAGCACTTTCACAAAGCACATACCTTGACAAAGTTTTGAAGAAGTTCAAAATGGATCAGTCAAAGAAAGGGTTCTTGCCTGTGTTACAAGGTGTGAAATTGAGTCAGACTCAAAGCCCGACCACTGCAGAAGATAGAGATAAAATAAAAGTCATTCCTTATGCCTCAGCCATAGGTTCTATCATGTATGCTATGCTGTGTACCAGACCTGATGTGTGCCTTGCCATAAGTTTGGCAGGGAGGTACCAAAGTAATCCAGGAGTGGATCACTGGACAGCGGTCAAGAACATCCTGAAGTACCTAAAGAGGACAAAGGATACGTTTCTTGTTTATGGAGGTGACGAAGAGCTCGTCGTAAATGGTTACGTCGATGCTAGCTTCGACACTGATCCAGATGACTCTAAGTCACAAACCGGATACGCATTTATATTAAATGGTGGAGCTGTCAGTTGGTGCAGTTACAAGCAGAGCGTTGTGGCGGGATCTACGTGTGAAGTGGAGTACATAGCTGCTTCGGAAGCAGCACATGAAGGAGTCTAGATGAAGGAGTTCATATCCGATCTGGGTGTAATACCTAGTGCATCGGGTCCAATGAAAATCTTTTATGACAACACTGGAGCAATTGCCTTGGCGAAGGAATTCAGGTTTCACAAGACAACCAAACACATCAAGAGACGCTTCAACTCCATTCGTGAAAAGGTCAAGGATGAAGACATAGAGATTTGCAAAATACATACGGATCTGAATGTAGCAGATCCGTTGACTAAGCCTCTTCCGCGAGCAAAACATGATTAGCACCAAGACTCCATGGGTGTTAGATTCATTACAATGTAATCTAGATTATTGACTCTAATGCAAGTGGAGACTGAAGGAAATATGCCCTAGAGGCAGTCATAAACTTGTTATTTTATATTTCCTTCTTCATGATAAAGGTTTATTATTCATGCTAGAATTGTATTGATCGGAAACTTGAATACATGTGTGAATACATAAACAAATACCGTGTCCCTAGTAAGCCTCTACTAGACTAGCTCATTGATCAAAGATGGTTAAGGTTCCTAACCATAGACATGTGTTGTCATTTGATAACGGGATCACATCATTAGAAGAATGATGTGATGGCAAGACCCATCCGTTAGCTTAGCATATTGATCGTTCAATTTATTGCTATTGCTTTCTTAATGTCAAATACATATTCCTTCGACTATGAGATTATGCAACTCCCGGATACCGGAGGAATACCTTGTGTGCTATTAAACGTCACAACGTAACTGGGTCATCATAAAGATGCTCTACAGGTATCTCCGAAGGTGTTTGTTGAGTTGGCATAGATCGAGATTAGGATTTGTCACTCCGAGTATCGGAGAGGTATCTCTGGGCCCTCTCGGTAATACACATCATAAGAAGCCTTGCAAGCAAAGTGACTAAGGAGTTAGTTGCAAGATGATGTATTATGGAACGAGTAAAGAGACTTTCCAGTAACGAGATTGAACTAGGTATGAAGATACCGACGATCGAATCTCGGGCAAGTAACATACCGATAGACAAAGGGAATTACGTATGTTGTCATAAGGTTCGACCGATAAAGATCTTTGTAGAATATGTAGGAGCCAATATGGGCATCCAGGTTCCGCTATTGGTTATTGACCGGAGAGGTGTCTCGGTCATGTCTACATAGTTCTCTAACTCGTAGGGTCTGCTCGCTTAACGTTCGTTGACGATATAGTGTTATATGAGTTATATGATTTGGTGACCGAATGTTGTTCGGAGTCCCGGATGAGATCACGGACATGACGAGGAGCTCTGGAATGGTCCGGAGATAAAGATTGATATATAGGACGATGATATTCGGACACCGGAAGAGTTTCGGAGTGCACCGGGTAGTTATCGGGTCGCCGGAAGGGGTTCCGGACACCCCCGGTAGGTGTATGGGGGACAGACTAGCCCACAAGGGGGCTGGCGCGCACCTCTCCCTGGCCACTGGCCCTACGGAAGGAAAGGGGGAGGGCTAGCCCCTCCTGCCTTCCCCTTCTCATGGGAGAAAGGAAAAGGGGGGGGGCGCCACCCTCCCCTGCCTTTCCCCGCTCACCTAATAAGGAAAGGGGGGGAGGCGGCTTGGGGAGGACCCTAAGTAGGATTCGGCCTACTTGGGGCGCCTCCTGGCAGCCTCCCCTCTCCCTCCTATCTATATATATGTGGGAGGGGGGCGCCACACAGAACCAAGACAATCTCTTAGCCGTGTGCGGCGCCTCCCTCCACAGTTTTGTCCCTCGGTCATATTTTCGTAGTGCTTATTCGAAGGCCTGCGGAGATAGCTTCACCATCACCGTCACCACGTCGTCGTGCTACCGGAACTCATCCACTACTTCCCCGTCTTGCTGGATCAAGAAGGCGAGGACGTCACCGAGCTGAACGTGTGCTGAACGCGGAGGTGTCGTACGTTCGGTACTCGATCGGTTGGATCGCGAAGAAATTCGACTACATCAACCATGTTAACAAACGCTTCCCCTTACGGTCTACGAGGGTACGTAGACACACTCTCCCCTCTCGTTGCTATGCATCTCCATGGATAGATCTTGCGTGTGCGTAGAAATTTTTTTGTTTTCCATGCAACATTTTCCAACAGTAATAATGTACATGCAATGCGCGTTAATATTAGGCAAGGTATTAATTGTATTGCACATTAATAATTATAAATTGCATGTTAATATTAGGTATGATATAATTACATGGTTAATGCTGACATTTATATTAGGCATGATTTTAATTAGTGAAGGGTGCTAGACATGTTTAATGCTAGATACCCGAGCGATGTAAATCATAGGATATATGTGTCGAACTGGTGAGATTTATTGGATCTCCATAACTCACTCTTTTTATAATTTTTTTTTTTTTGAAATTACTCACTCTTTTTATATTGATGTGTATCTGTGTGTGTGTGCGCACACGCCTGTGTGTGTCTCTGTGTGTGTGTTATATTCTTTGTATTTGATTATTCTACTAGCACATGTGCCCGTGCATTGCAACAGGAGAGATATTTTTTCGAGAAGCAACGAGAGACATAAATTATGTGTTCACCAAAAACGGTATCCACGGTGTTGGGGCGACAGAGCGAGGAGCTGTGGTCTTCTCGCGAGTCATGTTTGTCCCACGAGATCTTGATAGTGGTGGCATTAGTCGGCATGGCGGTGACCATCCAACTCATGTTTTTTTTCCTTCAGGTTCACCTTCGTGTCGGGGTTGTGGCTGTCTCCTCATTTGATAGCTGTGCGGCGACCTTCGAGGCACGATTGTTTCGACCACTCTCTCCTACGACAACGTAACCGGATGGATTACTAATTGCAACGCATAAATCCCGTTTTATTAGTATAATCCACGCATAACCAGGCAGTCCCTTCTTTATCAGGGTTTAATCTCTTTAATTATTTCAGCGCTCACGTGCCCACAGTTCTTCTTAATTAGAGCCAAACCAGCATATTCTTTTTTATTGGCACATGCCTACAATATATTTCAATTATAGCCAATAACCATATTCTTTTTTATCCTCAAATAGCGCTTGGGACGCGTGACAGTTCATATCTGGGCCGGCCCATTGGCAGGCACCAAAACTACCTATGTTTGTAAGGCACGATATAAATTTAAAAAAAATGACATGGTGAAGGATCGAACTCACGACCTCAAAAACTCAACCACGGGCTGCTAGGTACTCTACAAACGGGTCCTGCTAACAAATGGTCAGCCCGAACATTTAAGAATATGCTGCAGTGTTAGGTTAAAAACATTTTTTTTTTCTGAATTTTCCCGAAAACAAATTAATATTTATGAATTGCCGAATATTTTTGGAAACATGAACAATTTTTGAAACCCCGAACAGTTTTCAAAAATACGAAACATTTTTTGAAAATTTTGTTCATTTTTGGAAAAACACGAACATCATTTGAAATAGGTAGATTTTTTAAAAAAATCATAAAAAAATTGACAACATGAACCTTTTGAAAATAACACGAACATTTGTTGAATGTATGAACATGTTTTGAACATTTAGAACAAGTTTAGAAAATGTGTTTTTTAACCACGAACATTATTTTGAATTTGTGAACATTTCACTTAAACAATAATATTTTTGAAATATTGAATATTTTTTAAAATTCAACTTATTTTGAAAATCTTGATCTATTTTGTAATACACAAACATTTTTTTGAAAAAATGGGAACATTTGTTAATTGTTAACAAATTTTGGAACGGGAACTCAAAATTGAAGTTTTGAACATTTTACAAGATAGGAATAAAAAAAATTAAATTCTGATTTTTTTTCTAAAATATGGGGAAAAATTGATATTTTGAACGATTTTTTCAAGATTTTAATATACGAGAAAAGGGAAAATAATCTAAAATTGGAAGGAAAAAAGAATCAGGAAAGAAAAGGAGAAAGGAAAAGGGAAAAATAGAATCAGAACACAGAAAGAAAGAAAATGGGCCGGTCCAGTTCTGGGCGTCCTGTGCGAACCTCCAACTATTTGATGCTGCGTGCCGCAAATAGGCTTTCACAGCAGTCTGGGCAGATAAAGAAGTGGGCTGGCTTCACCGGGCTTTCTTGCAGACGGATGCACAAAAATTTAGTGCCACCTCGGATAGAGAAAAACTTTACGTCGGTGAACGGATGAAAAAATCGAAGAAACGCACCTTGCTTTATTAGTAGGTAATAGATTGTTGCTACTGGTAGCATGGAAAACAAACCTTAGACATCGGTTGAATTTGCATTTATCGAAGAGCCAAACAAATCTTAGATACTTATCATGTATTGATATCTCTCCTAAATTAATTTTGACATGTATAACTCTTTTCTATATTTTCTTTATGTCATATTTTTTAAAACTATACCATCAAATTTGTATCTGAAATCGTTTCCATTAGTAGGATTTTTATGGCATACATCTCATATCTTGCTGATCCTACTGAGAGTCAAAGTAAATATCAAAATACGTATTAGGCCATATAAACCCGAACAAAGGGCGTAGTATGGCATGTTGTTATAAATATCAACGACCAAAAAGTTAAATGTGTTTATTGAATATTGCGATTATATTCTCTTACACCCTAAGATAGCATAATGACATTTAAAGATTTTATATCTTGTTTGGTCAGATAAATAAATGTCACGTGTCATCTTATATTTAGTGATTGGACGCATCATACTAGGCACCACATTGATGCTAGAAGTTAAAAATATTGTATGCCTGATTATATCAGTAATCGTTGGATGTTTCATGCAGAGGACCATTGGTGCCTAGTTGTACAGAAGTTAAACCTTGAGCCGGCCTGTAGTTGGACCGCTTTCCCGTTTCTTTTGTTTCTGCATGTAATAAGGTGTATGGGCGTGATTAAAATCACGCGGTGCGTGACTAGGTCTAGGAGATGGCCGCGGTGAGCACGCCCACTTCGTGAACATGGGATGGCACCTTCAACACGAACGGAGCTGCGGCGAGGTGGTCGAGGTGGTCGTCCACGAGCGCGTGATCCGGGAGGCCACTGGGTATGGAGGCACGATCGTCTACCCTACACTGACCCCCACCAACTACGTCTAGTGGGCCTTGATCATGCAGATCAATCTCCGCGCACAGGGACTCTGGGAGGCCATGATCCGCGAGGGCATGGTCACTGATCGCGAGGACATGGCTGCGCTCGCCGCACCGATCCGAGCAGTGCCCCCGGAGATGCACTGCATCGTCGCCGTCAAGAACTCGGCGTACGAGACCTGGGAATCCATGCGCACAATGTGAATGGGTGTGACCCACGTCTGAGAGGCTACGGCGCAACGCCTCCACTGTGACTTCGAACAGATCACGTTCAGGGATGGCGAGACCTTGGACGGCTTCGCCATGCGCATCACTGGCCTCGTCAACAACCTCCGGTCGTTGGGCGACAACGTGGAGGAGGTACGCGTCATCCAGAAGTTTCTGTGCGTGGTGCCGGCGCAGTACACTCAAATCGCATGTGCCATCGAGAAGCTCCTCGATCTGAGGATGCTGACGGTGGACGAACTCGTCGGCCGCCTTCGGTCCATCGAGGAGCGCTACGCTATCGACACCAAGAGTCACGACGGCTAATTCCTACTCACCGAGCAAGAGTGGGACGCGGGCAAGAACCAGCGCGAGCAGGGGCAAAGCTCTAGCTCCGGCGGGGGTGGACAGCACCAGAGCAAGCCACAAGGCGGCGGTGGCGGACAACGGCGAGGGGGCGACATGTCAAAGGTAAAGTGCTACAACTGCAATAAGCATGGGCACTTCTCCAGGGACTCCAAAGAGACACGCCGTGAACGGAGGGGCCAGGATCAGCCGGCGCCGGCGCAACCCCCGCGGCTCAGCCCCAGCTCCAGCCGAGGGCCAACCTGGCCAGGATCAACGATGATGACGTAGGTCTTCTGCTGGCACGGGCTTGCACCCTGCACGAGCGAGAGCCCGCTCTCCTGATGGCCACGATGTCGTCCCCAGGCGCTCACCAGGAGGCAGAGCGCGTCGCCCCGCCGCACGGGTCGACCGGGCACGCACCTGCACACGTAACACTTGTCGAGGATCAAGTGTTCCTGGCCAAGGAGGCGCACGCCGACGACGTCTGGTTCGTTGACACGGGAGCCATAACCCATTTGACTGGCGCCAAGGGGGTCTTCACCGAGCTCGACACCGGCATCACGGCACGATCAAGTTTGGGGACGGCTCCGTGGTGGACATCCAGAGGCGCGGCACGATCCACTTTGCGTGCCGCAACGGTGAGCACCGCACCTTGAGTCCTTGACTGATGTCTACTATATCCCACGCCTCCGCAGCAACATTGTTAGCATCAGCCAACTCGACAAGAACGACTGCCAGATCCTCATCGAGCATAACGTACTCCGCCTGCGTGACCAGCAGCACCAGCTCCTCGTCAAGGTGGAGCGCGCCCGCATCCGCCTGTACGTAGTCACCGTCGATGTCACGCAACCGGTGTGCCTCGCCGCGCACGTCGGGGAGGCGGCCTGGAAGTGGCACGAGCGCTTCAGCCACCTCAACCTCGACGCCCTCCGCAAGCTCACGCGGCGTGACATGGTGCGTGGGCTGCCGACGATCGAGCACGCCCAGCAGCTGTGTGAAAGCTGCCTGGCGGGCACCGTTCTCGGAAGCAGCAAAGGGCCGTGCTGAGGGCCTCCTGAACCTCATGCACGGACACTTGTGGGGGCTGATTGCACCGGCTACGGGCGGGCGGGAGGCGCTACTTCCTCCTCCTCGTCGACGATCTGAGCCGCTACATGTGGCTCACGCTGCTGACCACCATGGACGATGCAGTCGCGGCGATCACACACTTCAAGGCCGCCGTGGAGGTGGAGACCAGCCAAAACTGCACCTCCTCTGCATGGATTGCGGAGGGGAATTCACCACGTTCGCCACGTACTGCGCGGAGGAAGGCGTGGGGCGGCAACTCACGAGGCCCTATTCACCGCAGCAAAACGGTGTTGTGGAACACCCGACACCGCAGTCAGACATCGTCGCAGCCGCCGGGAGCATCATGAAGGCGAAGGGAGTACTGGCGAGGTTTTGGGGAGAGGCGGTGACCACCGCTGTCTATCTCCTCAACCAGTCACCAACGAAGAGCGTTGATGGAAAGAGTCCCTACGAGGTATGGCATGGCCACAAAGCTGATGTAAGCCATCTGCGTGTCTTCGGTTGTGTTGCACATGTCAAGATGGTGAATCCACACGCCGCCAAGCTTGACAATCGGAGCACACCCATGGTGTTCCTCGGGTACGAGCCCGGGACGGCGGCGTACCACGTCTACGACCCAGCCCACAACCGCGGGCAAGTCTCTCGAGATGTCATCTTCGATGAGAATGCACGGTGGGATTGGAGGGCAACGGAGCAGCGCCGATGGCCGTGGAGTTCACCGTCGACACCTATCCCTACACGATGACATGGATGGCCACACCCACGTCACCAGGCGGAAACGCTACCATGGCAGAAATCCATTGGGCCAAAACGCTGCTATGGCAGTGAAAACACCGGGTGAAAATGCTGCCATGGCAGCGGATTCACCGAGCCCGGGCAGCGCGCCACCAACGAGCCCGGCCCCCACGATGGATCAAGGCGGGGACATGGACGACTCCCCCGCCAACAACAATGAGCCGATGCGACCTCCACAACCCATGACCACGCGCGCTCGTGACGGGATCGTGCAGCCGAATCGGCAATACGAGGACTACGTCATGCTGGCCCATGACGACGAGCTCTGCCTTGGTGAGATCGACGAGCCCAAGACTTTCGCTGAAGCAGAGGAGGAGGGAGCGTGGCGCCGCGCCATGGACGAGGAGATGGCCTCGATCATCTCCAACAAAACTTGGCGGCTGGTGGACCTTCCTGCAGGTCACAAGGCTATCGGGCTTAAATGGGTGTACAAGCTCAAGTGTGACGTGAACGACGATGTCCGGAAGCACAAGGCGCGTCTAGTGACGAAGGGCTTCATCCAGAAGCAGGGAGTGGACTTCGAGGAGGTGTTCGCTCCCGTAGCATGCCTCGAGTTCGTCTGCTTACTGGTCGCCCTCGCCGCGCACAAAGGGTGGCAAGTCCACCACATGGACGTGAAGAGTGCCTTCCTCAACGGCGACCTGAAGGAGGAGGTGCACGTGTCGCAGCCGCCGGGCTACGTCGTCGGTGGATAGGAGCACAAGGTGCTTCGCCTCGACAAGGCCTTGTATGGGCTGCAACAAGCGTCGCGGGCATGGAATGCAAAACTTGATAGTTGCCTCCTAGGGCTTGGCTTCAGTAGGAGCCCAGCGAAAGACGTTGTCTATGGACGGGGCGGCGGCATGGCGCGCCTGCTCATCGGCGTGTATGTGGACGACCTCATCATCACCGGCAACGATAACGATGAGATTGGCAAGTTCAAGGCGGAGATGCAGAAGCTCCTTCGCATGAGCGACTTGGGGCTGTTGAGCTTCTACCTCGACATCAAGGTGAAGTAGACGGCAAACGAAATCTCCCTCAACCAGGCAGATTACGCCAGCAAGATCATAGAGAAAGCCGGCCTAGTGGGTTGCAACCCGTGTCACACCTCGATAGAGCCACGGTTCAAGCTCAGCAGGGTGAGCACGGCACCGGCCACGGACAAGACGGCGTATAGAAGCATCGTGGGCGCACTGCGGTATCTGGTACACACGCGGCCAGACCTTTCCTTCTCCATCGGCTACATGAGCCGCTTCATAGAGGCCCCAACGACGGAGCACGTCGCCGCCATCAAGAAGATCATCAGGTACATCGCGGGTACGCAGCAATATGGCTGCTACTATGCAAGGAGGAGATCTGAGGCGTCGCTGGTGGGCTTCAGCGACAGCGACATGGCGGGCGACATCGGCACCCGCAAGAGCACAACCTGTGTCTTCTTCTTCCTCGGCCAGAGCCTCATCAGCTGGCATTCTCACAAGCAGAGAGTTGTGGCCGAGGCGGAGTACATCGCCGCCGCGACGGCGGCCTGCCAGGGCGTCTGGCTCACTCGGCTTCTTGGAGACATCAGAAACACAGAGGCTGATACGCCTCGAACGTATCTATAATTTTTTATTATTCCATGCTATTATATTATTTATTTTGGATGTTTTATATGCATCAATATGCTATTTTATATTATTTTTTGGACTAACTTATTAACCTAGAGCCCGGTGCCACTTTCTGTTTTTCATTGTTTTTGAGCTTCACAGAAAAGGAATAATAAACGGAGTCCAAACGGAATAAAACTTCACGATGATTTTTCTTGGACCCAAAGACATCCAGGGGACTTGGAGTGCAAGTCAGAAGAGCCACGAGGCGGCGACAAGGGTGGAGGGCGCGCCCCCTGGCTTGTGGGCCCCTCGGTGACCCCCTGACCTAGATCTTCCTCCTATATATTCACATATATTCCAGAACCACCAGAAGCATTCACGAAAACACTTTTTCACCGCCGCAACCTTCTGTTCCCGTGAGATCCCATCTTGGGGCCTTTTCCGGCATCCTGCCGGAGGGGGATTCGATCACGGAGGGCATCTACATCAACTATATTGCCCTTCCGATGAAGCGTGAATAGTTTATCTTAGACCTACGGGTCCGTAGCTAGTAGCTAGATGGCTTCTTCTCTCTCTTTGATTCTCAATACCATGTTCTCCTTGATGTTCTTGGAGATCTATCCGATGTAATCTTCTATTGCTGTGTGTTTGTTGAGATCCGATGAATTGTGGATTTACGATCAGCTTATCTATGAATATTATTTGAATCTTCTCTGAATTCTTATATGCATGATTTGATTTCTTTGTGTTTCTCTTCGAACTATCGGTTTGGTTTGGCCAACTAGATTGGTTTTTCTTGCAATGGGAGAGGTGCTTAGCTTTGGGTTCAATCTTGCGTGATTTCACCCAGTGACAAAGTAGGGGTAGCGAGACACGTATTGAATTGTTACCATCGAGGATAAAAAGATGGGGTTTGCATCATATTGCTTGAGTTTATTCCTCTACATCATGTCATCTTATTTAAGGCGTTACTCCGTTCTTTATGAACTTAATACTCTAGATGCATGCTGGATAGCGGTTGATGTGTGGAGTAATAGTAGTAGATGCAGGCAGAAGTCGGTCTACTTGACACGGACGTGATGCCTATATTGCATAATCATTGCCTTGGATATCGTCATAACTTTGCGCTTTTCTATCAATTGCTCGACAGTAATTTGTTCACCCACTGTATTATTTGCCTTCATGAGAGAAGCCTCTAGTGAAACCTATGGCCCCCGGGCTATTTTCTATCATATTAGTTTCCGATCTACTATTTTGCAATCTTTTATTTTCAGATCTATAAACCAAAATATCCAAAAATATTTTATCTTTTGTTTAGTTTTATCTATCTCTATCAGATCTCACCTTTGCAAGTGACCGTGAAGGGATTGACAACCCCTTTATCGCTTTGGGTGAAGTGTTTGATTGTTTGTGTAGGTGCATCTATTGGGGACTTGCGCGTTTCTCCTACTGGATTGATACCTTGGTTCTTAACTGAGGGAAATACTTATCTCTACTGTGCTGCATCACCCTTTCCACTTCAAGGGAAAAACCAACGCAAGCTCAAGAAGTAGCAGGAAGAATTTCTGGCACCGTTGCCGGAGAGATCTATGTCAAGCCTACCAAGTACCCATCATAAATTCTCATCTCTTGCATTACATTATTCGCCATTTGCCTCTCGTTTTCCTCTCCCCCACTTCTAAAACAATTTTCAAAAAGATTTGCCTTTTTATTCACCCTTCTTTCGTTCGTCTTTCCGTTTGCCCTTATGTCTTACTTGGTTTGTTTGCTCGTTTGCTTGCCATAATTGTGTATTTTATTCAAGATCAGAAACAAAAAGGTTTATGGATCCACTTAAAGTTTTCTACTTGGATCATCTTCGATCTTTATGTGCTCGTGCTGAAACCCCAACTAGTTTAGTTGTGGGAAAATCTTTAGATGAGCATGCTCATTCTGTGCGTCACCGTTTGTCTGAAAAAGGGAGACTCTTATGGAATCAAATAAATTGTTTGCTATGTTATGCTTGGAATCTTTGTGAACTTTGTGATTTTACTTGTTGCTCTAGGAACCCTAAAAACACCTTCCCTACCTATGTGAATTTAATGATAATGAAATCTTATCTTCTTATGAAACGGGTGTTTATAGTTACTATGATATCGAACAAATTGAAGAATTTGTTGCTTTTAAGGGTGCTTATGAAGTTGCTTCTTTGATTAAAAAGTATGATATTACTATCTACAAATCTGAAAATTTTGACATACTTAAATATTGCAATGAAAACTATGCTCGTAATGTCTATGTCAAAGAATTTATTGAGAGAATGACCGTTGCTTTGGAAGAAAATAATGATATGCATGAATCTATAGATAATTATAATTCTGATGATTTGATTGAAATATCCCTTGATGAACATGATGCTTGCTATTCTTATGGCCATGATGCCAATATTAATTATGCTTATGGAGATGAATTTGCTATAGTTCCTTATGTTAAACATGAGATTGTTGCTATTGCACCCATACTTGATAGTTCCTTGAATCAAAAGCATGATTGCAATGATGTTATTATAAATTCTATTAATGTCAATTGTGTTAATAATATGCAAAACCCCAAGCTTGGGGATGCTAGTTTTGCTATTTCTGCTACTTATTGCAATGATCATGATTGGGGTGATAATGCTTCTTATGATCTTGAAAATTTATTTAAGCCTCATTGATGAATATTTTTGCTATAATATTGAAAGTAGGTTTGGAAGAGTGTCAACTTTAGGAAATAATGATCCCACTACTTTGGAGATTGATAAGTCTTATGAAATTTTTGATAAAAGTGGATTTGGAGAGGTCATGACTTTATTTGATGATAATCCCACTATTTTGGAAGAGTGTCAACTTTGCATGCATGTGGATTATGAAGAGAATATTTTATGTGATAGTTATATTGTTGAATTTGATTATGATCCTACATGTAATTATTATGAGAGAGGAAAATATGGATGTAGAAATTTTCATGTCACTAAATTGCCTCTCGTTATGTTGAGATTGCTATTGTTTCTTTCTTCTTCCTTGCATATGCTATTTTTTGCTTGTCCTGATAATTTGTTTGCTTATAAAATGTCTATGCATAGGAAGCATGTTAGACTTAAATTTATTTGTCACATGTTTTATGATGCCCTCTTCGTGTTTCAATTGCTATCTTTTATGTGAGCATCATTAGAATTATTAATGCCTAGCTAAAAGGCTTTAAAGAAAAGCGCTTGTTGGGAGATGATACGTCTCCAACGTATCTATAATTTTTTATTGTTCCATGCTGTTATATTATCATTCTTGGATGTTTTACAATCATTTTATAGCAACTTTATATCATTTTTTGGGACTAACCTATTGACATAGTGCCCAGTGCCAGTTGCTGTTTTTTGCTTGTTTTTTACTTCGTAGGAAATCAATACCAAACAGAGTCCAAACGCAACGAAACTTTTTGGAGATTTTTTTTGGACCAGAAGACATCCAGTGGGCCAAAGAAGTACCGAAGAGGGGGCCCGAGGTGAGCACAAGACACCAGGGCGCGCCTGGGCCCCCAGGCGTGCCCTAATGGGTTGTGCCCACCTCGGTGACCTCCCGCGCCGCCTCTTTACTCTATAAATACCCCAATATTCCAGAAACCCTAGGAGAGTCGACGAAAATCAATTCCAGCCGCCGCAAGTTCCAGAAACCACAGATCCAATCTAGACACCATCACGGAGGGGTTCATCATCCTCATTGGGTGCCTCTCCGATGATGCGTGAGTAGTTCATTGTAGACCTACGGGTCCATAGAGAGTAGCTAGATGGCTTCCTCTCTCTCTTTTGATTCTCAATACAACGGTCTCTCGGAGATCTATTTGATGTAACTCTTTTTGCGGTGTGTTTGTTGGGATCCGATGAACTTTGAGTTTATGATCAGATCTATGTTTTTATCCATGAAAGTTATTTGAGTCTTTTGATCTCTTATATGCATGATTACTTATAGCCTCGTATTTCTTCTCCAATATTTGGGTTTTGTTTGGCCAACTTGATCTATTTATCTTGCAAAGGGAAGAGGTGCTTTGTGATGTGTTCGATCTTACGGTGCTTGATCCCAGTGACAGAAGGGGAAACGACACGTATGTATCGTTGCTATTAAGGATAACAAGATGGAGTCTATTTCTACATAAATAGATCTTTTCTACATCATGTCATCGTTCTTATTACATTACTCCGTTTCTCCATGAACTTAATACACTAGATGCATGCTGGATATCGGTCGATGCGTGGAGTAATAGTAGCAGATGCAGGCAGGAGTCGGTCTACTAGTCTTGGACGTGATGCCTATATAATGATCATTGCCTGGATATCGTCATGATTATTGGAAGTTCTATCAATTGCCCAAAAGTAATTTGTTTACCCACCATTTGCTATTTTTCTCGAGAGAAGCCACTAGTGAAACCTACGGCCCCCGGGCCTCTTCTTTAATATATTTGCCTTCGCGATCTATTTTTATTTGCTTTTATTTTCAGATCTATTAATCCAAAAAATACAAAAATACCTTGCTGCAATTTTTACTTATTTATTTTATCTCGCATTCCCGCGAGATCTATTTATCCAATCTACTACAATTTTACCTATCCTTTTACCCGTGAGGGATTGACAACCCCTATCTTATGTCGGGTTGCAAGTATTTGTTCTTTGTGTGCAGGAGCTGTTTACGTGGTGTTGCGTGGTTCTCCTACTGGTTCGATAACCTTGGTCTCATCACTAAGGGAAATACCTACCATTGCTGTGCTGCATCATCCCTTCCTCTTTGGGGAAATACCGACGTAGTTCAAGCAAACATCAAAAGGAATTTCTGGCGCCATTGCCAGGGAGGATCAAGTCAAGATAGTCTCCCGGCTGAAAGGACATGCGGTGCCCCCATGTGTGGTTTTGGTAATTGATGACATTCTCTATGGACTAATGGTTGCGTTGAGTTATATTTGAAGGATTTGTCCATAGGCATTTCTTGAAGTCCATGTGTTGGTTTCAAGGAGTTTATGAGTTGACCAATGTGCTATTAAGGAATTATCCAAAGATTGGTCATGTGAGTGTTGAGCTTATTGCAAGCATGTCTTGAAGAAGAAGACTGTGTGATCATTCATGTCTACCTTCAAGACATCATCCAAATGAAGAGAGTTGGAAAGATTCAAGGTTGATCAAGACTAAGTCAAAGAGTGAATCAAGTTGATCAACACACAAAGCGTAGAAGATGTACCGAGAGGGATCAAGTGATCCCATGGTATGGTAAGCATTGTCAATTACTCTTTGTGTACTAACCCATGGTCTTCGTGAGAGTTCTTTGTGGGGTTAGGTTGCGGTGTGCATGTTCAAGTGATGCATCACGAAGAGATCAAGTGCTTGAAGATTGCCATCCATTGTGGTGACAATGGACTTGTGAAGATGTGCCGAAGAGTGGCTCACCCATAGTGGAGTATGGGGGAGCAATCTACTCGTCTTCACCGAGCCAACGCAATCAAGAAAGGTGGTCCTACTTGAGGAAGTCAAGATCATCTACATCTAGCTCAAGTGGACTTTGTGCAAGGCAAAGGTTTGGCCTTGATAGGTTCTCTATTTTACCAGTCTCATGGTGGTAGTTTGGAGACCGGGTTATAGGATCGATTGTCGTACTATCAAGGGGGGCTCTCAAGTTAGTAGCTTGATCGTATCGTTCGTAGAGAGCTCAAACCATTGCATGCTTGCATCATCTTTCTTGGTTCTTGTTTGGTTTTCTCCTTGTGAGATTTGGAGCTTATGGTTATCTTCTTGACAAGCTCGAGTTCATCGAAAATGGAGTTCACATGCTTCTTCTATTGCATTTTCGGTGTTGGAGGTTTTACCAGTCTTATTCGAGGAAGGGTTCTCACCATTTTCTTACAGGCCTTTTCTAATTTCCTTCTTATTGTTATTTCGATCAAGATTGTGTTAGCCCTTGTCGCTAGCTTTCTAACAAACTTGGTTTCATTGAATTCGGAGTCCGTTTGCAGAAGTTGTGTCAGTTTTGGTGTCCTTAAAAAGGCTGCAGCGGTACTACCGCTCATGGGAGCGGTACTACCGCTTGAGGGGATGTAATTTTTTACTACCGCTCTTGGGAGCGGTACTACCGCTTGGAGCGGATGTAATTTTTTACTACCGCTCCAGAGCGGTACTACCGCGGCTACTTCCGTGGCTACTTCCTCTCCGGACCAAAAACTCGTCTTAAGTCCAGCGGTGGTAGGCACGGATGTATTTTTTTAGTACCGCTCGCAAGCAATAGTACCGCTACCCTTAGCAGTAGTACCGCTACCCCTAGCGGTAGTACTGTGAGGACGAGCGGTAGTACCGCTCCGGCGGTTCTACCGGCCTTTTGCCTCCTCGCTGTTGTTTTTCAAAGGGCATCCACCGCCCTAGCGGTAGTACCGCTCCTTGGAGCGGTAGTACCGCTCGGTGCGGGCTATGAGGATAACGGTTGGATTTCTCCCCTCCTATAAAAGGGGGTCTTCTTCCCCAATGAACCTAATCCTTTTGAGCTCGTGTTCTTCCCCCATTGTTGACCTTCTTCGAGCTTGCTATCTCTCAATCCCTCCATGGATTCTTGCTAGTTTTGGGGGGAAAAGAGAGAGGAGATCTAGATCTACGTTTCCACCAATCACTTTCTCCTCTAGGTGAGGGGAACCCTTTGGATCTAGATCTTGGAGTTCTTCGTGTTTTCTTCTTCGTTCTTCCTCTCATTTTCCTCCCTAGCATTAGTTGCTTTGGTGGGATTTGAGAGAGAAGGACTTGGGCACTCCGTGTGCCCTTGCCATTGCATTTGGTGCATCGGTTTGAGTTCTCCACGGTGATACGTGGAAGTGAAGTTGAGTAGCTTATTACTCTTGGGTGCTTGGTACCCTTGAGCTTGTTCCTCTTGGGTGCTTGGGCGCCCTAGACGGTTGGTGGTGTTCGGAGCTCAATCATTATGGTGTAAAGCTCCGGGCATGCGTCGGGGTCTCCAATTAGGTTGTGGAGATTGCCCCGAGCAATTTGACGGGTTTCGGTGACCGCCCCCAAGGGTTGCCAAAGTGTACGGGTTCGTTGACCGCCCCCAAGGGTTGCCATTTGTACGGGTTCGGTGACCGCCCTCAAGGGTCCCTTAGTGGAATCACGGCATCTTGCATTGTGCGAGGGTGTGAGGTGATTACGGTGGCCCTAGTGGCTTCTTGGGGAGCATTGTGCCTCCACACCGCTCCAAACAGAGATTAGCATCCGCAAGGGTGTGAACTTCGGGATACATCGTCGTCTCCGCGTGCCTCGGTTATCTCTTACCCGAGCCCTTTACTTATGCACTTTACTTTGTGATAGCCATATTGTTTCTTGTCATATATCTTGCTATCACTTAGTTGTTTATCTTGCTTAGCATAAGTTGTTGGTGCATATAGGTGAGCCTAGTTGTTGTAGGTTTTGTGCTTGACAAATTAACCACTAGGTTTATTCCGCATTTGTTCAAGCCTAAACCGTAATTATTTTAAAGCGCCTATTCCCCCCCCCCCTCTAGGCAACATCCTTGATCTTTCAATTGGTATCAGATCCTCGTCTCTCTTTGTTAGGCTTAACCGCCTAGAGAGTAAGGATGTCGACTAGGGGATTAGGATTCTCTGACACTCTTAGTTTTGATGGTACCAAGTTTGATGTTTGGGTTATTCACATGCTTAATCATTTTCGGGCCATTGACCCGTGTTTAGAGCGAATTGTAGATATGGGTTTTTCTCCTCCAAAGGATCCTCAAAGATTATCTATAGAGGATGAGAAAAACTCTTATCTCAATGCTCAAGCTTCCAATGTGCTTTTTTATGCTTTGAGCAATGTAGTTATATTTCAACTCATGCCGTTTCGGGATGCTCATGAGTTGTGGACAAAGCTTCAAGATAAATATGGTGTGTCCAAGTTTTGTGGGGATGATTGTTCTCCCTCCATCTCCGGCCGTGTTGCTTTCTCAACTTCTTCTACTTCACCTACATGTGGATTGCCACAAGGTAATGATATGGTGAGTAGTGGTGTTCATTGCAATGATGATAGTGTGCTTATCGTTGATGATCCCTCATCACTATCTTATTGCAATGCTCCATCTTTGGATTTCAACACTTCGAGCTCTCTAAATGTTTCACATGCTTGTGTTGATAGTCCTTGCATATCATGTAGAAATTGCTTTACTAAATCTCATGATGATATGCTTGCTATGTCTTGTTGCCATGATAAAAATGCATCTATTTCCTCGAATTGTTGTGCTAACAATGTATAGGAAACCCAACACCCCATGGAACAAGATGTGGTCTTGAATGGTGCCTCAAGGGATCCTACATCATCATCGATTGCGTTTTGCCTTATGGCTAAGGCTTCAAAGGTATCTCCCACTTTGAATCCCAATATATCTTGTGATGATATTGATGATGACAAGAATGATGATGATGATGTTGATAGTGATGAAGAGAATGATAATGTTGCCTCCTTAAAAATTAAGGGGGAAATGATTTTTAAAGCTCTTCATAAGAATAAAATTGCTCGTTCCAACTTCATGGAAATCATGTCCATTGCTATTGAGGGTAAGAAATATATTGATGAGTTGGAATCTCGTCTTGAGGAGCATGAGGTCACCATTGAGAAAATGGAAGGTCATGAGCGTGATTACGCTAATGAGATCACGGACCTCTCTCAAGCTCTTGAACTTGAACAAACCACCAAGGAATCTCTTGAGGAGACTTTTGCTCTAGAATTATCTAGAGTGAGGGAATCTCATGATAGAGCTCTTGAGGTGGCCAATGTTTTTGAAACTAAAAATGAGAATCTTGAAGTTGCACATGTTAAACTCCTTGAAGACTTTGAGCACCTCGAAAATGGCTCAAGGGTCATTAAGAGTGAGCTCATCAAACTCACCGAGTCTCATGCTCAACTTAAAGCTTCATATTCTAAAGAGCTTGCCAAGTTGCCTTCTCCTCTTGCTATTATTGATGATGCTTGTGCTACTAACTCTATTTCTAGTGAAGCATCCATTTTGAAGGAGAATGTTGAACTACGGGCTCAACTTGAGTTGCTATCTAGCAAATATGAGAAGTTGGAAGAAAATCATGTAAAGCTCACAAGCTCTCATGATAATCTTCTAGTATCCCATAATGTGCTAAAGATAGCTCATGAGGCTATGACTAAGGTAACATCTAGTGAGTCTCATGTGGATACTAGCACTACTTCAAGTCAAAATACTATCTTGTCATGTGCTAGTCCTTGTAATTCATCTACTCATAACATTGGTACTTCTTGTGATGAATTACTCTCCTTGCCTTGTTGCTCTAACGATGAAGCGTATACTTCCTCTAGTACTTGTGTTGATACTAACCATGTAGAGGAAATTAAAGAGCTCAAGGCTCAAGTCACTTCTTTGAAGAAAGACTTGGAAAAGTGTCATGAAGGGAAGTCCACACTCAACAATATCTTGAGTGTGCAGAAATCCCCCAATGACAAAGGTGGACTTGGATTCCACTCCAATAAGAAGAAGAAGTCCAAGAGAAACAAGAAGAAGGGCCAAGAACAAGTCAAGAATTCGGCCAAGATTATTTGCTTCAAGTGCAAAATTGAAGGGCATCATGTTAGATCTTTCCCACTGAAGAAGAAGCCCATTAATGACAAGCAACAAGGGAAGCGGCCACAAGTTCATTCTCATGCTCAACCTCAAGTTGAAGAAAGGCCTCTTCCCAAGAAGACTCAAGCTAATGCTTCTCAAGTTGAGAAATCAAGTGAGAAGAAAGTGAAGAGTAGACGTTGCTACTTATGTCGTGAGAAAGGTCACGTCGCTTCTTCATGCACTAGTGGTAACTTATCCAACCCAATTATTATTGATGATATATATTCTCTTGGGAAGGATAAGGTTGGCAATGTGTTTGCCAAGTTTGTTGGTACTCAAAGTGGTGTCAAGAAAAGAACCATTTGGGTAGCCAAGCCTATTGTGACTAACCTCTTAGGACCCAACTTGGTTGGGGACCACCAAGCTCAAACTTGATCAATAGGTGTTGTTGGAGGGCATTGGGGACTTGGCTACATTATGAAGAGTTAAGGGGTCTTCATCATTCATATTGTCTCAAGCCAAGTCATTCGGATTATCAAGTTTCTATCTTATATCCAATGTTCCTCCTTGCGGTAACTCGTGCTTAAATTGTTTACATTGAAAGTTACTTGCCCCTTTTGCATGTTTTGATTTTGTACCATGCATGTGTTTGTATATGTTGTGCTTCCAACTTGCTTATCTTGAGCAATCAAGTATGTGTGTGTTGGTTTGCACAGCATGTACGTGTGTGTCGTGCGTTGAGCCTTTATGCTTCTTGTTTGTATCCTAGTTGGCTCGTGTGAGAGATTAATGGAACATCCCATTTTGGGGGAGTGATGTGCTTTGTGCACCTCACAATCCTATAAATGTGTGTACATGAGGAATACCATCTAGTATTGGTATTACAAGATTATCCAGTCGCTAGGTGGTATGTCTCTCATGAGAAATTCAAATTCTAAAAAGTCCTTTAATTATCTCTTGTTGGATACTCTTATTGCCTCTTGTTAAGTTTTTCCTTGGTATCACATTATGGGGGAGTAATATGCTATGTGCATATTACAAGCCTAGAAAATGTGTACATTTGAGATATTGTCACTTAGAGTTGATATTATTAATTATCTTGTTCCTAGTTGACATGTTAGCTCTACAAGTTGCAATTTGCTTGTGTTTGTTGTGAAGATGATGTTGGATATCCTTGTTATCTACCACCGGGAATTATTTCCAAATACTTCTTGTCTTTTGACAATTGGTACTCACTTATGTGTGGTAGAATTTATTGATCATCTTTACATTGGCTTTTGTTTTTATTTGCCTTATCTCTTGCCAAGGATTGTGTCAACTCCCGTTGTCTTCCATACCACTTGTGGATCTTGTTAATTTCTTGTTCTTGTCTAGTGTTTTCTAGATATAGTGAAAGTGGTGATCCCACCTTGTGCATTTTGTATTCAAATGCAAGTTCTCTATAATGCACAACTCGTGGGGGAGCTATCCTATTTTCTTTAGAACACTCTTCTTGTGATCCTTTTCAAGTGTGTTTTGGTGGAAGGCAAGCCTTTTCTTTTTGTTACTTTGTGCCATCATGAAACTTTGTAGAGGGCATGGTTTGTTTGGAACCATCCTCTCTTTAGGGAGTTCGATATCCTTCTTTTTGCATGTTTCAATGGATATCTCATTCCTTGATGTATCTTGAATGATATCTTCCAAGTGATGATTTCTCCATTTGGTATCCTTTTTCACTTGGCATTTCTTTTTCATTTGGTATCGGTTCTTGAAAGTTTTGAGCATGCATATTTACTTCACGTATTTTCTTTGGCATGCTTTCTTTCTTTGACCCAATATATAAGGGAAACTCCACCTAGTCTCAATTTGGATGAGATGTGCATGAAATTCATTTTCATATATCTATATGCACATATTTATGTGGAGTTTGTCCGATGTATTGGTGTTTCTAACTATTTGGTCCCAATGAGTTTGGGTACCATTTAGTTTGTGTTGTTCTTCTAGGAACATTTGGAGATGCATTGGATGCTCGGCTCACTCACAAGGAAGGTGTTGTCACCATGTGCTTATTGGAGTCAAGCTAGGATGATCAATGAACTACTATCTACCTTCAATTGGTATCTACTACATCCTTCCAATGGTATCTCGGTAACAAGTATCATCATCTACTTCATGCACACATTTCTTGCATCAACCTTGTGTAGGTTGTATCATGGCATGTAATTCATTCTTTCTTGTGATACTTGTTTCCTTTCTCAAAGTATCCCAACAATGATCTCTTGTTGCTAGTTGTGATGTCTTTGATGCTTGTGTGGTTGGACTTCATTTATATACAATAAGACCATATCTAGCCAAGTGCTATGCTTTCAAGCAAATATCTTATTGGTATATTTATGACTTCCTTGTGGATATCTTGTTCTTTCCTTTTTGTAACTATTTCGTGTGTACATCCTTCTTTGTGGATTGATATCATCATGATCTTCATCTACCTAGAATCTTATACACTTGAGACAAGTTGCATATCTAGTTGATATCCCTTTCTTTCACGTCCACCGTTTCTTTCTCATGTTATTTCTTTGGTGGCTCCGTGAAAGTGTGTGCCTTGAGTGCGGGTCATATCTCGCTGCATCTTGATGCACTCTTGTGTGGTGAAGATCATTTTCCTCATGCTTGTCTTGACGAGGCTTTTTGCCATCTTAATTGGTATCCCTCATCTTGATGAGGCTTTCACTTTCTATCTTCACCATGGGGTCTCACAAGCTTGGTTGTTATTTCGCTTTTTAGTAAGCTTGTGTATCCATTTGCTTGTTGTGTGTGTGTGGGAAGGACATGTCTTGCACCTTGTATCTCATTTATCCAAGACTATGTTGATGCTTAATGCTCATCCTTATATTAGTCTTCTCAAGTGCTTTGCCATGACTCACACACATCGGTTTTGGTTGAGCCTATTCTTAAGTTGCCTCCTTTACATGTTGCTCAACCATGTGTTCGTTGCAAGTGCTAGGCTTTGTTTCCTATATGCTCACTTGCACTTGTTGTAAGTTTCTATTGATTTTGGGGGAGCTATGATCCTATTTTGTGCACTTTGTATCCAAATACAAAAATTCTTACTTGTGCATAAATCATGGGGAGCGTCTCTAGTTTATTTAGAACACTCCTTTTCTCATATCATAATCTCCTTTATTCATGTGGCTCATAGGATCTTTGGTCTAGTTGGTTCAATTGATATCCGTTGACTGCTTGCTTCAATTAGTATCTTTTGATTGTGTGATTGCTTGTGTCTCTCTTTGTTATGTCTTTGTGGCATATCATTCTTTAGCAATCTTTGTGCCTCAATATAGTTTGTCTTCCTACAAGTATTTACCTTTGGATATGTGTATGGCATTCCACTCTCTTGTTGAGAAATACACAATTTATGGAGGAACACTTTTTATATTGGCCTTCTAAGCTTTTCGCCCATTTTGGCAATCGATACCAATGGGGGACAAGTTTCAGAGAGTTTTGTGGAGAAGTTTTCAGAGTTTCTCCTTGCTTTGATTTTGTTCCTAAGCATTTGCATCTCATACTCATGCATCATTGGTTGTTGCATTGCATGGTGATGCATAATTCCTTATATAAACTCTCTTGAAAGTGATTGTCATCAATTACCAAAATGGGGGAGATTGAAAGGACATGCGGTGCCCCCATGTGTGGTTTTGGTAATTGATGACATTCTCTATGGACTAATGGTTGCATTGAGTTATATTTGAAGGATTTGTCCATAGGCATTTCTTGAAGTCCATGTGTTGGTTTCAAGGAGTTTATGAGTTGACCAATGTGCTATTAAGGAATTATCCAAAGATTGGTCATGTGAGTGTTGAGCTTATTGCAAGCATGTCTTGAAGAAGAAGAGTGTGTGATCATTCATGTCTACCTTCAAGACATCATCCAAATGAAGAGAGTTGGAAAGATTCAAGGTTGATCAAGACTAAGTCAAAGAGTGAATCAAGTTGATCAACACACAAAGCGTAGAAGATATACCGAGAGGGATCAAGTGATCCCATGGTATGGTAAGCATTGTCAATTACGCTTTGTGTACTAACCCATGGTCTTCGTGAGAGTTCTTTGTGGGGTTAGGTTGCGGTGTGCATGTTCAAGTGATGCATCACGAAGAGATCAAGTGCTTGAAGATTGCCGTCCATTGTGGTGACAATGGACTTGTGAAGATGTGCCGAAGAGTGGCTCACCCATAGTGGAGTATGGGGGAGCAATCTACTCATCTTCACCGAGCCAACGCAATCAAGAAAGGTGGTCCTACTTGAGGAAGTCAAGATCGTCTACATCTAGCTCAAGTGGACTTTGTGCAAGGCAAAGGTTTGGCCTTGATAGGTTCTCTATTTTACCAGTCTCATGGTGGTAGTTTGGAGACCGGGTTATAGGATCGATTGTCGTACTATCAAGGGGGGCTCTCAAGTGAGTAGCTTGATCGTATCGTTCGTAGAGAGCTCAAACCATTGCATGCTTGCATCATCTTTCTTGGTTCTTGTTTGGTTTTCTCCTTGTGAGATTTGGAGCTTATGGTTATCTTCTTGACAAGCTCGAGTTCATCGAAAACGGAGTTCACATGCTTCTTCTATTGCATTTTCGGTGTTGGAGGTTTTACCAGTCTTATTCGAGGAAGGGTTCTCACCATTTTCTTACGGGCCTTTTCTAATTTCCTTCTTATTGTTATTTCGATCAAGATTGTGTTAGCCCTTGTCGCTAGCTTTCCAACAAACTTGGTTTCGTTGAATTCGGAGTCCGTTTGCAGAAGTTGTGTCAGTTTTGGTGTCCATAAAAAGGCTGCAGCGGTACTACCGCTCATGGGAGCGGTACTACCGCTTGAGGGGATGTAATTTTTTACTACCGCTCTTGGGAGCGGTACTACCGCTTGGAGCGGATGTAATTTTTTACTACCGCTCCAGAGCGGTACTACCGCGGCTACTTCCGTGGCTACTTTCGCTCCGGACCAAAAACTCGTCTTAAGTCCAGCGGTGGTAGGCAAGGATGTATTTTTTTTAGTACCGCTCGCAAGCAGTAGTACCGCTACCCTTAGCAGTAGTACCGCTACCCCTAGCGGTAGTACTGTGAGGACCAGCGGTAGTACCGCTCCGGCGGTTCTACCGGCCTTTTACCTCCTCGCTGTTGTTTTTCAAAGGGCTTCCACCGCCCTAGCGGTAGTACCGCTCCTTGGAGCGGTAGTACCGCTCGGTGCGGGCTGTGACGATAACGGTTGGATTTCTCCCCTCCTATAAAAGGGGGTCTTCTTCCCCAATGAACCTAATCCTTTTGAGCTTGTGTTCTTCCCCCATTGTTGACCTTCTTCGAGCTTGCTATCTCTCAATCCCTCCATGGATTCTTGCTAGTTTTGGGGAGAAAAGAGAGAGGAGATCTAGATCTATGTTTCCACCAATCACTTTCTCCTCTAGGTGAGGAGAACCCTTTGGATCTAGATCTTGGAGTTCTTCGTGTTCTCTTCTTCGTTCTTCCTCTCATTTTCCTCCCTAGCATTAGTTGCTTTGGTGGGATTTGAGAGAGAAGGACTTGGGCACTCCGTGTGCCCTTGCCATTGCATTTGGTGCATCAGTTTGAGTTCTCCACGGTGATACGTGGAAGTGATGTTGAGTAGCTTATTACTCTTGGGTGCTTGGTACCCTTGAGCTTGTTCCTCTTGGGTGCTTGGGCGCCCTAGAAGGTTGGTGGTGTTCGGAGCTCAATCATTGTGGTGTAAAGCTCCGGGCATGCGTCGGGGTCTCCAATTAGGTTGTGGAGATCGCCCCGAGCAATTTGACGGGTTTCGGTGACCGCCCCCAAGGGTTGCCAAAGTGTACGGGTTTGGTGACCGCCCCCAAGGGTTGCCATTTGTACGGGTTCGGTGACCGCCCTCAAGTGTCCCTTAGTGGAATCACGACATCTTGCATTGTGCGAGGGCGTGAGGATATTACGGTGGCCCTTGTGGCTTCTTGGGGAGCATTGTGTCTCCACACCGCTCCAAACGAAGATTAGCATCGGCAAGGGTGGGAACTTCTGGATACATCGTCGTCTCCGCGTGCCTCGGTTATCTCTTACCCGAGCCCTTTACTTATGCACTTTACTTTGTGATAGCCATATTGTTTCTTGTCATATATCTTGCTATCACTTAGTTGTTTATCTTGCTTAGCATAAGTTGTTGGTGCACATAGGTGAGCCTAGTTGTTGTAGGTTTTGTGCTTGACAAATTAATCGCTAGGTTTATTCCGCATTTGTTCAAGCCTAAACCGTAATTATTTTAAAGCGCCTATTCACCCCCCCCCCCCTCGAGGCGACATCCTCGATCTTTCACCGGCCACGTGCCAATTTATGGCGCCGTTGCCGGGGAGACATCATCAACATCTACCAGGTTCCTAATCACAAATCTCATCTCCTTGAAATTTACATTATTTGCCATTTGCCTCTCGTTTTCCTCTCCTCCACTTCACAAAAATTTGCTGTTTTATTCGCCCTCTTTTTCGTTCGCCTTTTTCTCGTCAGATCTCATGTTTGCTTATGTTTCCATGTGCCTTCTATTTGCTTGCATCTTCGCTTGCTAAAAATATATTGTTATGGATCCTCATCCACTTGCTAATCTTTTCAAAATATCCAATTATGATGAACCAATTGCTAGTGAATTGAGTTCACTAGATTATCTTTATGAAGTTTTGCTTGAGATTTATGAATCTGAAAATTGTGATGAAGTGTTAAACGAAGGAATTTATACAGTGATTCATGATAGCTCCTTGAATGAAAAGCATGATTGCAATGATGTTACTATAAATTCTATTAATGTCAATTGTGCTAATAATATGCAAAACCCTAAGCTTGGGGATGCTAATTTTAATATGTCCACTACTTATTGCAATGATCATGATTGGGGTGATTCTTCTTATGATCTTGAAAATTTATTTAAGCCTCATGATGAATATGTTATTGATAATAATGTTTGCAATAATATTGAAAGTGGGTTTGGAAGAGTGTCAACTTTAGGTAAAAATAATCCCACATATTTGGAGAATGTTCAATCTTATGAAATTTTTGATAAAAGTGGGCTTGGAGAGGTCATGACTTTATTTGATGATAATCCCACTATTTTGGAAGAGTGTCAGCTTTGCATGCATGTGGATCATGTAGAAAGTATGTTATGTGATAGCTATATTGTTGAGTTTGAATATGATCCCACATGTAATTATTATGAGAGAGGGAAATATGGTTGTAGATATTTTCATCTTACTAAATTACCTCTCTTCATGTTGAGATTGCTATTGTTTTCTTCCATGCATATGCTAGATCTTGCTTGTCTTGCTAATTTGTTTTCCTATAAAATTCCTATGCATCAGAAATATGTTAGACTTAAATATGTTTGTCACATGTTTTATGATGCTCTCTTTGTGTTTCAATTATTATCATTGTTGTGAGCATCAATAAAATTTATGCCTAGCTAGGGGCGTAAAACGATAGCGCTCGTTGGGAGGCAACCCAACTTGTATCTTTTTGCTTTTTGGTTTTCTTGCTGTTTTCAATAAAATACCCAATTATGCCTCTGGTTAGATGTGTTTTTGTGGTTTAAATTAGTGTTTGTGCCAAGCAAAGCCTTTGGGATGATTCGGGTGATAGTTGATTTGATCTTGCTGAAAAACAGAAACTTTTGCGCTCAGGAAACCAATTCTTATTTTTAACAGAAGAGTTTTTTTGATTTTATTCTTTTTGCATAAGATTAATTAACAAATTGCTCACGTTGTCCTAATTTTTCAGAATTTTTGTAGTTACATAAGTATTCTAAGTTTTCAGATTGCTACAGACTGTTCTGTTTTTGACAGATTCTGTTTTCTTTGCGTTGAGTGCTTGTTTTGATGATTCTATGGTTTCATTTGAAGAGTTTTGCCATAGAAAAGTTGGAATACAGTAGATATAATGCAAAAATAAAATATGAATGGGTTTGCAACAGTACTTATAGTAGTGATTTGCTTTCTTATACTAACGGATCTCACGAAGGTTTTGTTGAGTTTTGTGTGATTGAAGTTTTCAAGTTTTGGGTGAGACCACGATGGATGAAGGAATAAGGATTAGCAAAAGGCTAAGCTTGGGGATGCCCAAGGCACCCCAAGGTAATATTAAAGAAGTATCAAGCGACTAAGCTTGGGGATGCCCCCGAGTGGCATCCCCTCTTTCTTCTAACGACCATCGGTATTTTACTTGGAACTATATTTTTATTCGTCACATATTATGAGTTTTGCTTGGAGCGTCTTGTATGATATGATTCTTTGCTTGTTTTGCTTTTTATTTTGAGTCTTGAATCCTTGCTGGACACACCTTTTTGAGAGAGCCAAAAATTATGCTATGCTTGCTCCTATGCTTCACTTAAATCTTTAGAGCCTTGGAATTGCTCTAGTGCTTCACTTATATCTTTTTTAGCACGGTGTGCTTTATTATTTTTGAAGAAATGCTCTCATGCTTCACTTATATTTATTTGGGAGTTAGTAAAATTTTGAGGAAATTCTCTCTTGCTTCACTTAAATTAATTTGAGAGAAATAAATATGATGCTCATGTTCTTCACTTATATTTGTGTGAGCTTATTAAAAGCAGCATATGAAATTAGTCCCAAAGTGATAGATATCCAAGGAGGATATAATAAAAAATTTCATGAAGATCATTGGACAAAATAAACTTGATTCTTTGTAATAGTTTTGAGATATGATGATAGTGATATGTGAGACATGTTGATGAGTAATTATGCTTTAGTAAGAATATTGGTGTTAAGGTTCGTGATTCCCTATGCAAGCACGAAAGTCAATAGTTATGCAATGAAATTACATCCTACTTGTGGTGCATTATTCGGTGTTAGTTATGCTTAATGCTCGCGTATGAGATTTTTCGTTTCTTGGTTGGATGCTTCTCAATCTTTTGCTAGCCTTCATTTTGCACTAAGTATGATCACTACTTGTGCATCCAAATCCTTTAAACCAGTTTTTGCCATATGAGTCCACTATACCTACCTATATGCGGTATTTCCGTGCCATTCTAAGCAAATTTGTATGTGCCATCTCTAATTTTCAAAATAAACTTCTCTTTTGTGTGCTTGTACCGCTCGCGAAACGGTAGGGGTGGCTAATATATTTCCATGCTAGATGTGTTATTCTCACGATGAGTGTTTATTCACTTGCCATTGCACGAGAGTACGGCAAAGGTATTAGGGATGCCCAGTCCTGAAATGAAAAATGAATTTACTTTATGTTGTCAAATAATAAATTCCTTGAAAAGTGTTGGTATGGAGGGCACCCGTGGATACGGTTAGCCATGGAAAGTGAAAGTATGGTGGAAAAAGGAATAAACTTTATTTTCTATTTGGGAACCGCCTATGATATATCTAGCATGGAAAGTATTGGGAACTTCTCGATCGTTCTTGTTGGCAGGAAAAGCATGCCTCCCAAAATGTTGTTATCTCTATTTTTTTCGCTTTGAGCTCTGGCACCTCTACAAATCCCTACTTCCCTCCGTGAAGGGCCTTTCTATTTACTTTATGCAATTTTTATTTGAGTCTCCATCTTCTCTTATAAAGCGCCAACTAAGGGGCACTATGATCGTACTTGAGCATTGGGTGTAGCTAATATGCGAGTGTGTTTCATGAATGGATCAATGATTGAGCATAATGGGCTAGGGATAGCTTGCTTTAGCGTTGATATTTTGAAAGACATGGTTGCTTGTTGATATGCTTGAGTATTAAAGTCCTCATGTCAAAACTAGATTATTGCTTTAATCATATAAAAGTCCAAATGTCCATGCTACAAAGAAAATAATATGTGATGAACATGTTAGGCAGCATTCCACATCAAAAATTCTGTTTTTATCATTTACCTACTCAAGGACGAGCAGGAATTAAGCTTGGGGATGCTGATACGTCTCCAACATATCTATAATTTTTTATTGTTCCATGTTGTTATATTATCATTCTTGGATGTTTTACAATCATTTTATAGCAACTTTATATCATTTTTTGGGACTAACCTATTGACATAGTGCCCAGTGCCAGTTGCTGTTTTCTGCTTGTTTTTTACTTCGCAGGAAATCAATATCAAACGGAGTCCAAACGCAGCGAAACTTTTTGGAGATTTTTTTTGGACCAGAAGACATCCACTGGGCCAAAGATGTACTGAAGAGGGGGCCCGAGGTGAGCACAAGACACCAGGGCGCGCTTGGGCCCCCAGGCGTGCCCTGATGGGTTATGCCCACCTCGGTGACCTCCCGCACTGCCTCTTTGCTCTATAAATACCCCAATATTCCAGAAACCCTAGGGGAGTCGACGAAAATCAATTCCAGCCGCTGCAAGTTCCAGAAACCACAGATCCAATCTAGACACCATCACGGAGGGGTTCATCATCCTCATTGGTGCCTCTCCGATGATGCGTGAGTAGTTCATTGTAGACCTACGGGTCCGTTGTTAGTAGCTAGATGGCTTCCTCTCTCTCTCTCTCTCTTGATTCTCAATACAACGGTCTCTCGGAGATCTATTTGATGTAACTCTTTTTGCGGTGTGTTTGTTGGGATCCGATGAACTTTGAGTTTATGACCAAATATATGTTTTTATCCATGAAAGTTATTTGAGTCTTTTGATCTCTTATATGCATGATTACTTATAGCCTCGTATTTCTTCTCCGATATTTGGTTTTTTTTTGGCCAACTTGATCTATTTATCTTGCAATGGGAAGAGGTGCTTTGTGATGGGTTCGATCTTACGGTGCTTGATCCCAGTGACAGAAGGGGAAACGACACGTATGTATCGTTGCTATTAAGGATAACAAGATGGGGTCTATTTCTACATAAATAGATCTTGTCTACATCATGTCGTCGTCCTTATTGCATTACTCCATTTCTCCATGAACTTAATACACTAGATGCATTCTGGATAGCGGTCGATGTGTGGAGTAATAGTAGTAGATGCAGGCAGGAGTCGGTCTACTAATCTTAGACGTGATGCCCATATAATGATCATTGCCTGGATATCGTCATGATTATTTGAAGTTCTATCAATTGCCCAACAGTAATTTGTTTACCCACCGTTTGCTATTTTTCTCGAGAGAAGACACTAGTGAAACCTACGGCCCCCGGGTCTCTTCTTTAATATATTTGCCTTCGCGGTCTATTTTTATTTTCTTTTATTTTCAGATCTATTAATCCAAAAAATACAAAAATACCTTGCTGCAATTTTTACTTATTTATTTTATCTCGCATTCCCGCGAGATCTATTTATCCAATCTACTACAATTTTACCTATCCTTTTACCCGTGAGGGATTGACAACCCCTCTCTTACGTCGGGTTGCAAGTATTTGTTCTTTGTGTGCAGGAGCTGTTTACGTGGTGTTGCGTGGTTCTCCTACTGGTTCGATAACCTTGGTTTCATCACTGAGGGAAATACCTACCGTTGTTGTGCTGCATCATCCCTTCCTCTTTGGGGAAATACCGACGTAGTTCAAGCAAACATCAAGAGACCACCCAATATTTTTATTCTCTATTTTTACGAAAATACACATTATTACCTCTGTAGTAATTGTGGTTTGATGTTTTAATTAGTGTTTGTGCCAAGTAAGACCTTTGGGATGGCTTACTGTGATAGTTGATTTGATCTTGCTGAGAAACAGAAACTTTACCGTCCAGTCACAGAATTTTAATAATTCACTGGAGCATCGAAAAACCCTGAATTTTTTATACAAATTTCCTCTGTTGTCCAAATGTTTCAGAATTTTTGGAGTTACAGAAGTATTAGAACAATTCGGATTTTCGCAGACTATTCTGTTTTTGACAGATTCTGTTTTCTATGTGTTGTTTGCTTATTTTGATGAATCTATGGGTAGTATCGGGGGGTATGAACCATGGAGAAGTTGGAATACAGTAGATATTACACCAATATAAATAAAGAATGAGTTCACAACAGTACCGAAAGTGGTGGTTTATTTTCTTATACTAACGGATCTCATGAGTTTTCTGTTGAGTTTTGTGTTGTGAAGTTTTCAAGTTTTGGGTAAAGATTTGATGGACTATGGAATAAGGAGTGGCAAGAGCCTAAGCTTGGGGATGCTCAAGGCACCCCAAGGTAATATTCAAGGACAACCAAGAGCCTAAGCTTGGGGATGCCCCGGAAGGCATCCCCTCTTTCGTCTTCGTCTATCGGTAACTTTACTTGAGGCTATATTTTTATTCACCACATGATATGTGTTTTGCTTGGAGCGTCTTGTATGATATGAGTCTTTACTTTTTAGTTTGCCACAATCATCCTTGCTATACAAACCTTTTGAGAGGGACACGCATGAATCGTGATTTATTAGAATACTCTATGTGCTTCACTTATATCTTTTGAGCTAGGCAATTTTGCTCTAGTGCTTCACTTATATCTTTTTAGAGCACGGCGGTGGTTTTATTTTATAGAAATTGTTGAACTCTCATGCCTCACTTATATTATTTTGAGAGTCTCTAAACAGCATGGTAATTTGCTTTGGTTATGAATTTAGTCCTAATATGATGGGCATCCAAAGGGGATATAATAAAAACTTCATATAAAGTGCATTGAACACTATGAGAAGTTTGATTCCTTATGATTGTTTTGAGATATGAGGATGGTGATATTAGAGTCATGCTAGCGAGTAATTGTGGATTGTAGGAATACTTGTGTTGAAGTTTGTGATTCCCGTAGCATGCACGTATGGTGAACCGTTATGTAACGAAGTTGGAGCATGATTTATTTATTGATTGTCTTCCTTATGAGTGGCGGTCGGGGACGAGCAATGGTCTTTTCCTACTAATATATCCCCTAGGAGCATGTGCGTAGTACTTTGTTTTGATTACTAATAGATTTTTGTAATAAGTATGTGAGTTCTTTATGACTAATGTTGAGTCCATGGATTATACGCACTCTCACCCTTCCACCATTGCTAGCCTCTCTAGTACCGCGCAACTTTCGCCGGTACCTTACACCTACCCTTTACCTTCCCCAAAACAGCCACCATACCTACCTACTATGGCATTTCCATAGCCATTCCGAGATATATTGCCATGCAACTTTCCACCGTTTCGTTTTATTATGACACGCTCCATCATTGTCATATTGCTTTGCATGATCATGTAGTTGACATCGTGTTTGTGGCAAGGCCACCTTTTCATATTTATACAAGTCACTCTTGAATCATTGCACATCCCGGTACACCACCGAAGGCATTCATAAAGAGTCATATTTTGTTCTAAGTATCGAGTTGTAATTCTTGAGTTCTAAGTAAATAAAAGTGTGATGATCTTCATTATTAGAGCATTGCCCCATGTGAGGAAAAATAATAAAAGAGGCCAAAGAAGCCAAACAAACAAAAAAAAGAATAAAAAAAAGAAAAGAAAAAAATAAGAGAAATGAGAGAAGGGGCATTGTTACTATCCTTTTTCCACACTTGTGCTTCAAAGTATCACCATGATCTTCATGATAGAGAGTCTCCTATGTTATCACTTTCATATACTCGTGGGAATTTTTCGTTATAGAACTTGGCTTGTATATTCCAAAGATGGGCTTCCCCAAATTGCCCTAGGTCTTCGTGAGCAAGCGAGTTGGATGCACACCCACTTAGTTTATTTTTGAGCTTTCATAAACTTATAGCTCTAGTGCATCCGTTGCATGGCAATCCCTACTCACTCACATTGATATCTATTGATGGGCATCTCCATAGCCCATTGATACGCCTAGTCGATGTGAGACTATCTCCTTCTTTTTGTCTTCTCCACAACCACCATATTCTATTCCACCTATAGTGCTATGTCCATGGCTCACGCTCATGTATTGCGTGAAAGTTGAAAAGGTTTGGGAACATCAAAAGTATGAAACAATTGCTTGGCTTGTCATTGGGGTTGTGCATGATTTGAATACTTTGTGTGATGAAGATGGAGCATAGCCAGACTATATGATTTTGTAGGGATAGCTTTCTTTGGCCATGTTATTTTGAGAAGACATGATTGCTTTATTAGTATGCTTGAAGTATTATCATTTTTATGTCAATATTAAACTTTTGTTTTGAATCTTATGGATATGAACATTCATGCCACAATAAAGAAAATTACATGGATAAATATGTAAGGTAGCATTCCACATCAAAAATTTTTTTTATCATTTACCTACTCGAGGACGAGCAGGAATTAAGCTTGGGGATGCTTGATACGTCTCCAACGTATCTATAATTTTTTATTATTCCATGCTATTATATTATCTATTTTGGATGTTTTATATGCATCAATATGCTATTTTATATTATTTTTGGGACTAACTTATTAACCTAGAGCCCAGTGCCAGTTTCTGTTTTTCCTTGTTTTTGAGCTTCGCAGAAAAGGAATACTAAACGGAGTCCAAACGGAATAAAACTTCACGATGATTTTTCTTGGACCCAAAAACACCCAGGGGACTTGGAGTGCAAGTCAGAAGAGCCACGAGGCGGCGACAAGGGTGGAGGGCGCGCCCTAGGGGGGGGCCTGGCTTGTGGGCCCCTTGGTGACCCCCTGACCTAGATCTTCCTCCTATATATTCACATATATTCCAGAACCACCAGAAGCATCCACGAAAACACTTTTCCACCGCCGCAACCTTCTGTTCCCGTGAGATCCCATCTTGGGGCCTTTTCCGGCATCCTACCGGAGGGGGATTCGATCACGGAGGGCATCTACATCAACTCTATTGCCCTTCTGATGAAGCATGAGTAGTTTACCTCAGACCTACGGGTCCATAGCTAGTAGCTAGATGGCTTCTTCTCTCTCTTTGATTCTCAATACCATGTTCTCCTTGATGTTCTTGGAGATCTATCCGATGTAATCTTCTTTTGCGGTGTGTTTGTAGAGATCCATGAATTGTGGATTTATGACCAGCTTATCTATAAATATTATTTGAATCTTCTCTGAATTCTTATATGCATGATTTGATATCTTTGTATTTCTCTTCAAACTATCGGTTTGGTTTGGCCAACTAGATTGGTTTTTCTTGCAATGGGAGAGGTGCTTAGCTTTGGGTTCAATCTTGCGTGATTTCACCCAGTGACAAAGTAGGGGTAGCGAGACACGTATTGAATTATTGCCATCGAGGATAAAAAGATGGGGTTTACATCATGTCATCTTACTTAAGGCGTTACTCCGTTCTTTATGAACTTAATACTCTAGATGCATGCTGGATAGCGGTCGATGTGTGGAGTAATTGTAGTAGATGCAGGCAAGAGTCGGTCTACTTGACACAGACGTGATGCCTATATTGCATAACTTTGCGCTTTTCTATCAATTGCTCGACAGTAATTTGTTCACCCACCGTATTATTTGCCTTCATGAGAGAAGCCTCTAGTGAAACCTATGGCCCCCGGGTCTATTTTCTATCATATTAGTTTCTGATCTACTATTTTGCAATCTTTTATTTTCAGATCTATAAACCAAAAAATCCAAAAATATTTTATCTTTTGTTTAGTTTTATCTATCTCTATCAGATCTCAACTTTGCAAGTGACCGTGAAGGGATTGACAACCCCTTTATCGCGTTGGGTGCAAGTGTTTGATTGTTTGTGTAGGTGCATCTATTGGGGACTTGTGCGTTTCTCCTACTGGATTGATACCTTGGTTCTTAACTGAGGGAAATACTTATCTCTACTATGCTGCATCACCCTTTCCTCTTCAAGGGAAAAACCAAGGCAAGCTCAAGAAGTAGCAGAGGCCGAGTGTGTCAAGCTGAAGATCGACAACAAAGCCGCCATCTCCCACAACAAGAATCCTGTCTTCCATGACAGCAGCAAGCATATTGACACAAGGTTTCACTTCCTTCGTGAGTGCGTTGAAGATGGACATGTTGAGCTTGAGTTCATCGGCACCAACGGGCAGCTCGCTAACATTCTAAGGAAGGCGCTCGAACTTGTAAAGTTTCAGGAACTTCGAGAAGAAATTGGTTTCGTTCTGATTCAATAGAGGTTCAGGGTTTAGGGAGGCAATTGTTAGTTAAACCCTGAACCGGCCCATAGCTGGACTGGTTTCCCCGATTCTTTTGTTTCCGCATGTAATAAGGTGCATGGGGCGCGATCTGTGTGTGTCGTACACGACTAGGTCTAGGAGATGGCCGTGGTGAGCACGCCCACTTCGTGAACGTGGGATGGCATGTTCAACACGAACAGAGCTGCGGCGTGCGAATCGGCCAGGCATGTTAGCTGAAACAGAATAAGAGGAATGAAAAAGGGGAAAGTAGCAAGGTTGTGTGATGCACAAATATTGTCTTGTCCACCTGACTTCACCGAGAGCATGAGAGAGCGCAAGTTGTACCAGCAGTTGGCTGACAGTGTTGCCTTGATTGGTGGTCACGACTTGTATGAGGACTAAGAGCATCTCTAGCAGACCCCTTAAAGTCGCAACCCTTAAACCACGGATAAGGGCTGAGAAAAATGCGGTTTAAAGGTCAAAATTGGATGCGGCCGAACAGAGCCCGCAAACCCGAGTGGTAAAAGAGAATATCCCTCGATATTATCTTTTACCGCTCGGGTTTGCAGGCTCTGTTCCGCGCACTACCGATTTCGGCCCTCAAACCGTAAAACCACACAAAGCAATTGACCGCGATTTTGATAACTAAAACACAAATTCTGATAATTCAAACACAGTTTTGGCGACATTCAAACATAGTTTTCATGCCACAACCCAAAAGACATCGCATCCATCATCACTCATCCATCATCATCATCACAAGATGAAATCTTCACCGCCACTATTGCCACCACCACTTGCCGAACCACCATGCTCACTGAACCTTGGCACCGCATGGCCTCTTCCGGCTAGCCTCCTCCTCTCCCAGATCTCCAACCTTGCTATGTCATGCCATTCTTTGGTGAGCTCATCCATCTCATTTCGATTCATCATCATGATCTTGTTCTCCTCTTGAAGGAGCTTGGCCATGGCTTTGTTCTCCTCGGCCATGGCTCTTCTCTCCTCAATGGCGGCCTTGCGCATGGTCTCCTCCTTGAGTAGTTTCCACTTTTCTTGCTTCTCTTGAGCCTTCTTCTCGACCAACTCCTTCTTTGCTTCCAATGTCTTGATCACCAATACCTCATTGGACTTGACCATGTGATCTAGCTTGTCCCGCAAGCTTGATGCCTCCGCTTCCTTCTTGATCTTGTCCTTGGCCTTCTTGTTTCCATCGGTCTTGTTCTTGTTTCGTGGGCCATCATCATCTTCATTGTCATCATCCATCTTGGTGAGTGCACCTCTCTTCGGTGGAGATTCTTTCTCAATCAACTTCCACTTCTTGCTATTTCGAAGAAATTTCCAACAATGCTCTAGTTGAAATGACTTGCCACCGGAAGCTTTCATGTCCTTGTACCTTTCTTTCGCAATTTGATCCTACAAAAAGAAAACAATGTCAAATTATGCAACCACTCTAACGGCTACAAGTGATTTGCACAACTTGGGACGTGAAAACAAACTCACATAGTCAGATTCAACGGTACCACTCGGAGGTGCATTGCGGACTTGCTCCAAGCAAGCAGCCCAACGGCTAAAAATTGGCTTGATCACGTCCCAACGACCTTGGAGTGACCGAAATGTGCATGGCGTCCTGTTGGGATACTATGCCATCATGCGGAAGAACTGATCCTCTATGCTTTGCCAATACCGCTTGGTAGTTTGCTCAGTGCCAGTGCACGCATCAAGAGACACCAATTCACATGCCTTGATCAAGATTTGATCTTCCAACTACGTGTAGTTCTTCGATCTTGCCCGCACTTTTGCTTGTGCTTGGTGGAACACCCCCTCCTCAACCTCCTCCACCTCGTCTTCTTCCTCACCATGACCGTGCACGCCACCATCCATCTCATTGTAACCGTAATCACCGATCGGGGCTTGATCGATGTCGATGGTGTTGTTGTCCAACAAATGTACAAACTCAGTAGTCGCATCATGCAAACCGACGCTACAATTTCGCTCAACAAGTCACGAAAAAGCGCAAAGGCGAAAATTGAAACAACTAGAAGAAATCGAAGGATCATGCCTTGCGCCCATTTCATCGAATACCTCGGGGGCATCGGCTGCAGCGCCGTCGGCGGGCATCCTTGGGGTAGCTCTTGCCGGGGTGATCGGGGGAGGTGTTGGCGGGGTAGCTCTTGTGGTGGGCTTCTTCGTTTCACACCCAAAACCTTCCCTTTCTTCGTCGGTGCGGGGCGGACCGGATTTGCAGCGGCGGCGGCGGCGGGTGATACGTCTCCAACGTATCTATAATTTTTTATTGTTCCATGCTATTATATTATCTGTTTTGGATGTTTTATATGCAGTAATAATGCTATTTTATATTATTTTTGGGACTAACTTATTAACCCAGAGCCCAGTGCCAGTTTCTGTTTTTTCCCTTGTTTTTGAGTTTTACAGAAAAGGAATATCAAACGGAATAAAACTTTACGATGATTTTTCTTGGACCAGAAGACATCCACAGAGCTTTGAGAGGAGGTCAGAGGATGGCCGAGGAGGCCACAAGCCTGCCAGGCGCGCCCCTGGGAGGGCGCCCTGAGGGCTTGTGGGCCCCTCGGGTGTCTCCCAACCCTAATTCTTGCACTATAAATTCCCAAATATTCTCAAACCACTAGAAGCGTCCACCAAAATACTTTTCCGCCGCCCCAAGCCTCTGTTCCCGTGAGATCCCATCTTGGGGCTTTTTCCGGCAATCTGTCGGAGGGGATTCGATCACGGAGGGCCTCTACATCAACCTTGCTGCCCTTCCGATGATGTGTGAGTAGTTTACCACAGACCTACAGGTCCATAGCTAGTAGCTAGATGGCTTCTTCTCTCTCTTTGATCTTCAATACAATGTTCTCCTCGATATTCTTGGAGATCTATTCGATGTAATACTTTTTTGCGGTGTGTTTGTTGAGATCAATGAATTGTGGATTTATAATCAAATTATCTATGAATATTATTTGAGTCTTCTCTGAACTCTTTTATGCATGATTAAGATATCTTTGTATTTCTCATCGAACTATCGATTTGGTTTGGCTAACTAGATTGGTTTTTCTTGCAATGGGAGAGGTGCTTAGTTTTGGGTTCAATCTTGCGGTGTCCTCACCCAGTGACATAGTAGGGGTAGCGAGGCACGTATTGTATTGTTGCCATCGAGGATAAAAAGATGGGGTTTTCATCATATTGCTTGAGTTTATCCCTCTACATCATGTCATCTAACTTAAGGCGTTACTCCGTTCTTATAAACTTAATACTCTAGATGCATGCTGGATTGCGGTCGATGTGTGGAGTAATAGTAGTAGATGCAGGCAGGAGTCGGTCTACTTGTCACGGACGTGATGCCTATATTCATGATCATTGCCTTAGATATTGTCAATACTTTGTGCTTTTCTATCAATTGCTCAACAGTAATTTGTTCACCCACCATATGCTATCTTCAAGAGAGAAGCCTCTAGTGAAACCTATGGCCCCCGGATCTATTTTCCATCATATATTTTCAGATCTAAAAACCAAAAAATACCTTGCTGCAATTTATTTAGATTTATTTTAGTTTGCCTTTTTATTTATCTTTTATACCTATCTCTATTAGATCTCGCTCTTGTTCGAGACCGTGAAGGGATTGACAACCCCTTTTTCGCGTTGAGTGCAAGTGTTTGCTAGTTTGTGCAGGTGCATAGATTGGAGACTTGCTTGTGACTCCTACTAGATTGATACCTTAGTTCTTAACTGAGGGAAATACTTATCTCTACTTTGCTGCATCACCCTTTCCTCTTCAAGGGAAAAATCAACGCAAGCTCAAGAAGTAGCAGCGGGCGCGCGTGCCTTCCCGACGGGGGCTGCGGGAGCGCCGCCCTGGACAACGACGTTGCCCTGCAGTTTGCACTACTAGGAAAAGGGCTATAGCTGATATGGACATTAATGGCGCACCATGTATGTGGTGTGCCACTGCTATATAGCAGTGGTAGCAGTGGCGCACCAGATACAGGTGCGCCATTAGTGTCCTCATTACTAATGGCGCACCAGACACACGGTGCGCCATTACTAGCAATTTTTTTTTTCCAAAACTATTAATGGCGCACCAGGGCACAGTGCGCCATTACTAGTTTTAACTATTAATGGCGCACCACACGCTCCGTGCGCCACTACTAACAATTTTTTTTATTTTTTTTTCAAAACTAGTAATGGTGCACCTGTGTGAAGTGTGCCATTACTAGTTCAAACTAGTAATGGAGCACCACAACCACGGTGCGCCACTACTAACAATTATATTTTTTTTTTGCAAAACACATAATGGCGCACCCCTAACTGGTGCGCCATTAGTAACCAGGGTTACTAATGGCACATTTTTAGGTGGTGCGCCATTAGTAACCTGAGACCAGCTAGATATTTTGGACAGCCACCTACCACACTCACTTTCCCCACTTCATTCTCTCCACCTCCTCCTCCAAGCTTGTCTCGGCTGCCTCCTCCTCCTCACCTCATTTGCACCATAGATTCACCCAAATTAAGTGGTTAAATTACCTTTTTTTGATAGGTAAGTAAGGGGAAAGCTTTCTTTAATTATGTTGTAGATCTACTTTTTTCTCCCTCCAACAACGTGCACATGCACTTTTTATGGCCTAGATCTACGTATGTTTGTGGTGTTGCATATGTTTGTGTTTGCAGGTACCGGTATTTGAAATGCGATAGTTGCCAATATTTTGCCGGAATGTTGATTCATTTCCGTTTCGGCAAGAATTTGGCACTATGCATTCTTTTTTATCCTATTTTTAGGCAAAGTCATGCCAAATTTTTTCTTGGTTCTAAAATATCGTTTTGCTCTACCCCGCAGGCGACCATGGTCCGCACGATGACCGAAGGCATCGTGAATAGGTTTTTGAGCTCCGCGAAGGCCGAGATGCTTCAAAAGAACGAGACGGAGATAAGATGTCCGTGTCGAAGATGCAAGCTGAAGAGCCTTATTATGGACCCGGATTCCGGACAGGTGCGGGACCACCTGCTCTTGCATGGTTTCATGGATGGCTATCGGTGGCAAGGTGATGAAGATGACTATGAAGTCGTCCATGGGGGCCGGGCAAGAAATGAGGAAGGGCAGCAAGACAACCGCGGCGGCGAGGGCGGGCGAGAAGACGAAGAATCACCAGGACATGATCACGACGGTGATGCAGTACACAGTCATCATGTAGAAGATGCCGGACATGATGATGAGGAAGATCAAGACGAAGGGCATGATCATGAAGATGAAGATGCCGGAGCAGACGACGATGGACCATCGATGGGCTGGGTGCAGGACCCTCATATTCAAGAGCTGCTTCTCAAGCAGACGGATAACGCAAGAGCTGCCGCCCGAGAGAAAGCCAAGCTGGATCAACTGGAGATAGACGCGGTTACTCCATTGTATGAAGGATGCAGGCCCGAGGATACCCGCCTGAAAGTAACGCTCATGGCTCTGGAGATGAAGGTAAAACACAAAATGACGACGCATGCTTCGACGAGAACATGTCATTCTGGCACGAACGTCTTCCCAAGGGTAACAAGTGCCCGACCAGTTTCGAGGAGGCAAAGAAAATCGTGTGTCCTCTGGATTTACCGCACGTGAAATACCATGTGTGCATGAACGATTGCATCATTTATCGGGACGAGCACGCGGAGTCTACCATATGTCCGGTGTGCGGCGTCACTCGATACAAGAAGAGGAAGAAAGCTCCTCGAAAAGTGGTGTGGTACTTTCCGATCACTCCTCGTCTGCAGCGGTATTTCGCGGACCCTAAGGCAGCAAAGTTCCTGCGTTGGCACGCGGATAGGGAGGAGAAGAAGCGAGAAGATGACGGAAATGATCCAGAGATAAATAAAAAAGACAAGATGCTGAGTCACCCTAAGGATGCGAGCCAGTGGCAAGCGTTGAACTTTGAATACCCAGATTTTGGGGACGATCCAAGGAACATCGTGCTGGGTGCGAGCACCGATGGAGTCAATCCGTTTGGCAGCCAGAGAAGCACACATAGCACCTGGCCTGTGTTTGTGTGGATGTACAACCTTCCCCCCTGGAAGTGCATGAAGAGGAAGTACATTCATATGAGTATGCTAATTGAAGGGCCGAAACAACTAGGGAATGACATCAATCTGTATCTGGGGCTGCTGAAAGAGGAGCTAGACACGCTGTGGAAAACGCCAACCAATACGTGGGACGCCGCAGAGAAAGAATATTTCCCTATGAGAGCCGCATTGCTCACGACGGTGCAAGACTATCTCGGTTACGGATATGTCGCGGGGAAGGTGGTCCACGGATTTCGTGCATGCGTCAGGTGCATGGATGACACAACGTATCGCCAGCTAGATAGAGATCCCAGGTCTTCGAAAACCGTGTTCATGGGACATCGAAGGTGGCTTCGCGATGATGACTCATGGAGAAAATGCAAGGATCTGTTCGATGGTGAAACCGAACCCCGAAGACGCCCGCGTACGAGGAGCGGCGAGGAAATAGACGAGCTGTTGAAAAATTGGAAAGAGTGCCCACCACTGAGAAAGAAGCGAAAGGCGCCAGAGCCGCTGCTGAAGGTATGGAAAACAAGGTCGGTTTTCTGGGACTTGCCGTACTGGAAGATCCTCCGTGTGCCTCACAGCCTTGATGTCATGCATATCACGAAGAACATGTGCGAGAGTCTGCTTGGTACCCTGCTCAACATGCCAGAGAGGACCAAAGATGGGCCGAAAGCAAGGGCAGACTTGAAATCAATGGGCATCAGGGAGGAGCTTCACGCTAATGATGATGAGGCGATGGACACGGAAAGTCGTCGCAAAGGCAAAAAGGCCAAGAAGATCGGAAATGGCTGCCCTCCCACGTGCTTCACTCTAAGTCAGGAGGAGATCGAGCAGTTTTTCACCTGCCTCGTAGGAGTAAAACTTCCTTACGGTTACGCGGGGAAGATAAGCAGATACCTAGACTCAGCGAAGCAGAAGTTCAGCGGGATGAAGTCTCACGACTGTCACGTGCTGATGACGCAGATACTTCCAGTTGCAATCCGTGGGATCATGGACGCGCACGTCCGTGAAACGCTATTTGGCCTATGCAACTTTTTCGACGTCATCTCTCGGAAGTCGGTTGGTGTGAGGCAACTCAGAAGGCTACAGGAAGAGATCGTGGTGATACTATGCGAGCTTGAGATGTACTTCCTGCCCGCATTCTTCGATGTTATGGTGCATCTGCTGGTCCATATCGTGGAGGATATCATCCAACTCGGGCCGACGTTCCTGCACAGCATGATGCCGTTCGAAAGGATGAATGGTGTCATCAAAGGATACGTTCGCAACATGTCACGTCCAGAGGGAAGCATAGCCAGGGGCTTTCTGACCGAAGAGTGCATCTCCTACTGCACGAATTATCTGGCATCGAGAACCCCGTTGGTCTGCCCGTCAACAGGCACCTCGGCAGGCTCGCTGGATGGGGTCACCGCGATGGTCGCCGCGAAATGCATGTCGACTTCGAGGGTCAACTCGCCGACTTTGAAGAGCAAACCTAGTCGCGCTGCAACACATAGACGTGGTCGATCCTTGGGTGGTAGAGCACAAAACCTTTATTGAGAAGACGTACAATGACCGAGGCCAACAGAGGACGGACGGAGATATAATCAAAGAGCACAACTCATGTTTCACGCGTTGGTTCAAGGAGAAGCTTCTGTCATACCCTTTACATGAGGATTCTTCCGCGGAAGAAAAACTCATATTCGCCTTGTCACAGGGCGCCGAGCACAACCTGATGACCTATGAGGCGTACGATATCAACGGCTACACATTCTACACCGCGGACAAGGACATGAAGAGCGATGGTTATCAGAACTCCGGGGTAACGATGGAATCCTACACCGGTAACGACAAGGACAGATACTACGGAAGGATCGAGGAGATCTGGGAGCTGAGCTACGCTGGAGAGAAGGTCCCGATGTTCCGTGTCAGATGGGCCAAGAGCGTCCTAAAAGAAGACCGGTATTTCACCACCATGGTTATACCCGAAGCCAAATCCAAGACCGCGGGCGCAAACGTCACCGCGAAAAATGAGCCATGGGTACTGGCTTCCCAAGTGGATCAATGCTTCTTTATTACCGACCCGTCAAAGCCCAGTCGTGTTGTCGTGAGGAGAGGCAAAAGGAAGATCATTGGAATGGATGGAGTCGCCAATGAGCAAGACTTCGACAAGTACGGCGACCCGAAGATGGAACATGACGACCACGATGAAGTGCCATACACCACAAGAAGAAGCAGGACCACCCTACCTAAAGGACGTCCGTTCAACAGAAGAACTCCATTTGCGAAAAAGAAGGGCAAGAAGATTGTGAAAAGATAGCTAGCTAAGATCGATTGTATTTAAATCGTAGTCTTCATTTCTCGATTGTACTTCGACATATGGAAATGGGCGGCACTTTTTGAATTCATGAATATTTTGAAATCTGATGATATTTTTTCATATTCATAAATGATTTCTAAAAAATTATTAGATGCAACTAAAAATCCAAAAAAAAAAATGAAATAACAAATTTGATGATATTTTTTCATATTCATATTTTTTCATAAATGTTTTGAAATCTGATGATATTTTTTCACATTCATAAATGTTTTCAAATTTGATCGTCATTTTCTAAAAAAATATTAGATGCAACTAAAAATCCAAAAAAAACAGTTAGTAATGGCGCACCAAGGGAGGGTGCGCCATTGCTATGAAGGTATTTATGGCGCACCCGAATGAGGTGCGCCATTGATATACAAATTTTTATTTATATTTATTCTTGTATTTTATTTTTCAGTGTTCCTTTTCCTGCTAAAATTTGATGGGCACTTTTTGAATTCATGAATATTTTTTCAAATTTGATGATATTTTTTCATATTCATAAATGTTTTACCAATTCACAAATGAATGCAACTAAAAACCCCAAAAAAAATTACTAATGACGCACCGCTAGGTGGTGCGCCATTGCTATCCAAAAAAAAGTTACTTATGGCGCACCGCTAGGTGGTGCGCCTAGGGCTGGCCGTTCGGTTAATATGGTTAATACGGTTTGGTTTATTCGGTTTTTTATAATTTCGGTTTTGAAGAAATGGTCACCGAAATAATCACACATAAATTAGCAACCGAACCTTATTAACCGAAATAAGTTGGTTCGGTTTGTTTGGTTAACCGAAAAACCGCGATGCACCCATCGCTCTAAGAGATCTTACTCATAGGCAGCGATTTGCATTATACAGAATACTTGCCGGAAGGATACACTAGTTCATGACAGTGGTTCCACGCAAACAATAGTAAAATATTCCTAGTAGATTAAACTAATCACTAGCATGGGTTACGTAGCATTGAGATTTGAGAGATTAGAATTTGGAGAAGCCAGGGAAGTACTTGTGAGTGGATGGCTTGACGTCTGCTGCAATAATTGGATTTGTTGCTGACTGCCGAGCGCCGACTCGCTGGAGCCGGTTGGATGTGTAGTTGATCGCGCTTCTAGGGTTGGAGAGGAGAGGGCGCCACGCCGCCTGATGAAGTGATGGACAGATGGGCGATGGCTAGGTGTGATTCGTGTGAACGTGGGGTGATTACGTTTGGGAATTAGTAAGCAAAGGGGGTGTTGGGCCGATGGACACATGGGCTGTGCTCACAGTCACGTACAGCCTCACACGGTCACGGGAACCAGGCATCGTAGAAATATCGGCTAATTCGGTGATTACGGGTTTTGACGATAGGAAACCGAACACACACCAAACACCGAATAGCGATCGAAGTTCCCACCGAACCCAACAACCGTACACCGAATAAACAGATAAATCGGTTAAATCGGTTCGGTTTGGTTTGGTTTTTCGGTGTTCGGTGTGATAGTGCCCACCCCTAGGTGCGCCATTGCTATCCCTCCCCCCACTAAAATCCCCAATCCCCGATCCCCAATCTCATATCTCTCTCAGCCCCCCCCCCCCACTGCGCGCCGCTGCCCCGACCCACTGCGTCGCCGCCCCTACGTGCGCCGCCGCCCCCGCGCCCCCGCCGCCTCCCTCTCCCCATCCTCCCCTTCCTCCCCCTCCGACCCCACCCCGACGCGTCTCCGTCTCCACGCCGTCGAGCACCGAAGCAAGCCGGAGAAGTCCAGCACGAGCGTCTACGTCGTCTCCGTCGGATACGTTGACGAACCGGACCGGAGCCGAGCCGAGGAGCACCGCGAACCCGCCACCGAGCCCTTCTTCCACCTCGGATTCCGCCGCCTCTCCTTCAAGTCCGGCCGGCCTGCTGCTCCTAATCCACCGCCGGGCCTTCGTGTGCCTCTGCGGTGAGCTCCCGTCGCTTGAAGTGTTGTACTTTCAGACAACTGAAAATTTAGTGAAGTGTCACTAGGAGCAGTAGGAACTGTCAAAATTCAGTTACCTTTCACTAGGAGCTTTCAAAATTCTGTTTGCTGTACCATGTGCTGAAGGCCTGATTGAACCTTTTGTTGGTCTAGAAAACCTGACACAAGGTAGGGTGCTGACCCATGGACAGACACAATCACTATTCAGACAGACCATGTCCTCATGGAAAACATTTGCCTGAACTTACTGTGATCGTTCGATCTGCAAGGCCACTGAAGACGGTGCATAAGTGCATGATGATCGTGTGCGTATGTTACGTGGCGCTGCCGGTGGTTGGGATCACCCTAGTGGATGAAACACAATTAGATTTTGTCAATGTAGACTTTGTTTGTAGAAAGTTTGTGCTCTGTTAAGCAGAGCAGTGTGTGAGTAGGACACACATCATTCTTTTAGTATGCCTACTAGCTAGCACAATTGTTCAGAGACTACTGTTTTTGCAAGAGATTGCACTAGTCACTTGTCTAAGCCAATAACCCTAGACTTTAGGAACAACACACTAACAGGTTCCATCCCAAAACACCTAGGCAATATCACAAACATCTCTCAATTGTTCCTTGACAATAACCAACTTTTTGGCGACATTCCTCGAGAATTAGGTTATTTGGTCAACTTAGAGATCTTGTTCCTTGACAATAACCGACTTTTTGACCAAACTTTTTTCCTATTTAGAGCGAAACATGGCCCACAACGATGAGGCCGGCGGTTCGGGTGGCAAGGCATTCTGGGAGCTGTCCCAGGAGATGGAGGAAGAACCTCAGCACTATGAGGACGCCGCGGAAGACACCGATCCTGACTACACGCCATTATGCCTACCTTGGTTTCTGGGCTGCAGGCGTGGATTGCGGGCGGCCAACAGGGGCCGCCCCCGATTCCCAGCTTCACGGGCAGCAACTCGCGCAACGCGCCGGCGGCGCCATTGGTGTCTCCGGCGGAGGCAGCATTGGTGTCTCCCGCGGCGGCGCCGGCATTGCAGCTTAATGCACCCGGGTGTGGGAAGAATACGCCGGCCGGCACCTCGGCAGCAAGCGGCCCCTCCGTTAATTGCACGCCCGCCGTTGGCGGTGCCTCGACATTAGCCGAGCTCGACGCCATCGCGGTAACTAATTAAGCCTCTCGGCCGATGACTTCATCTCCTTGCCTTTGACTGGGCATCCCTGACGCCCTACATGTTTTCGCAGGGCGCCGCCGATGTTCCATGCACTCTCCTGCACTTCATGGATGGCGAGTTGATCGATGTCGCCAAGGCCAGAATCGTTCAACCGGGCAACCGCCTGTTCCACGGTAATCCGATGCCACCCAACGTGTATAGGGTTCAACTGTTTCGGGTGCTGCGGGGCTGCGACGACTTGTTACCTCCATTTCGACCCCCTGGGGCCAACGAAGATGATGTGATGACCCTCAGCGCCTGCTTAAGCTGGCCCCTGCTTTGGCAGAAGAGCCAGATTCGTTTGGGGGCGGGGGACACCACTCCACAGACAACACCGCCAGTCGTGCCGGCGCCAAGCCATGGCAAGACCGCCGCAACGCTGCCGGACATGCCAGACATGCATATGGCACAGGATCCGGACATGCATATGGCACAGGATCCGGACGACGACGGTACATTTACCAACATCGATAAGTACTTCAATGAACATGGGTACGGTGACGAATTCTTGGGGCCTCCTTCTCAAGAACCCAACCCTGCAAAAGACAATCTAGCTGGTACCACAGAGAAACCCAATTGCAACAGGCGTCGTCTGGCGTTCAGTTCTCAGGAGACGCCTCCAGCTGCCGCTTTCACTGAGCCTCAGATAGCTGAGGTGCGAAATATTATCAGCCCCAACACACTCAAGAAGGCGGTCTCTGAGCAGAACTCGATCCCATTACAGCAAAAGAAGAAGGGACGGAAAAGAAAGAGTAACAAGGGTGCGAGCCAGCCGACACCGAGTATGATCCGTGCTCAGGACGGGCCACCTTCACCTAAGGATATCTCGAGGAGGGTGCATGTGGCGGGTAGGCCGATGCTACCGACTAATCTGCTCAATGCTGCAACCGGTGCTATGCGGAGTCTACATGACAGTGTTCTTTCTTTGGAGAAGCGGCGTCTCCGAGAGAATGATGTGGCATACCCGGTTTTCGTGGCCAAGGTGCCAGAGGGCAAGGGCTTTGTGGATAGCGCCATTGGGGGTATGATCGTCCTGCGGTTTGATGACATCTTCGCTATGTTTAACCTTCATCCGCTGCACTACACCTTCGTTCGGCTATTTTCGCTGAGTATGGAGATGCGGATCATTAGAGACAAGACCCCGGACATCGTGATAGTCGACCCCTTCTACATGCGTGCCAAGATCTTGGGCAGCACTGGGGACCGGCAAGTCGCGAGTTCATACCTCGAAGGCGTCATTCTGGCAAACCCAGATAAGGATAACTTCCTCGTGCCTTACTTTCCCGAGTAAGTCATCCCCTCACGGCCCCGTAACATATGATTTCTTAGATTTCGGTCGTTCTTTTTTTTTCTAACATTCCGTGTTTTGTGCAGTGACACACATTGCACACTCATCCTCTTAAGCCCGAAATATTCCATGGCCACGTATTTCGACTCGGACCGTCAGTCGAAGAAAGACTACACAAATATCAAGAAAGTTCTTGATGATGTTCTCCCCGGCTACGCCAGATCTGGAGGCACCTTCAGTAGGCCAATTCGTAGGTACGGCAAGCACGTGTTCACCCACAATACGACGTTCCCCTGCGTCAAGCAGCCGCCTGGTGGTCAGAAGGATGCCTACTACGCCCTCCATCACATGCGGGCGATCGTACGGGACCATAATCACCTTCTGCTACCAAATAATCTCAAAGATTGGGCCGCACGCTTGTCGGCAATCCAGGACGCGGACATCAGACAAGAATTCTTTCGCATCCAGTCGGAGTTTGCGGAAATCATCCATCAAGATGTCCTTCGTACCTCGGGGCAGTTCTACCTCAGATATCAATCGTCCAACAGTGAGATAGAAACAACGCTACAAATGCAGGCTGACAACGCCCGCGATTTCATGACCATCACGACAGACGGCGGCTTCATCCACGCTCCGGTCCCTGAGTCGAGTCGAAAGTAGTGATGCTATGTAGTTCTGAAATATCGATTAGCTCATGTTGTAATTAAACTTTAATGAACTTGTATGTCTCTTTGGTTTGGACAGTCGTTCAACTTATATGTAATCGATGCTATTTATTAGTAGGACCATGAATCGTGCTATTAATGTCTTGCTTTTCTCTTCCGATCCTTTTGTTGCATACTTATATATTGCTTATGTATTGTCTGTGAATTGCTACTAACGTTTTGTTTGGCTAGTGCATAGAGATGCCGTCGTATGTCGTGTACAAGGGTAAGGTTCACTACTGGAATCAGCTGCTTTGCCGTCTGCCATAGCAGACGGCAAAGGCAAGCTTGGCGGACGGCAAAGGCTTTGTCGTCCGCTAGCAGACGGCAAACACTCCGGCAAAGCTGATGCCGGTAAAGGCTGCTTTGCCGTCTGCTGGCGGACGGCAAAGAGGTTGCTTCTTTGCCGTCCGCTGGCGGATGGCAAAGAGGCCAAATAGGCCAGCCCAGGTTGCGCAGGCTGCTACCACGTGGCCACTTTGCCGTCTGCTGACAGACGGCAAACCTCTTTGCCGACTGCTAGCAGACGGCAAAGTGGCTATATAGCCCTTGTTTTTTCTTTTTTTGTTATATCAATTCATTTTCACAGAAATTCAAACACACACACACACACACACCCACATATAATATATATATTTATATATATATATAATATATATATTAATATAATTATATATATATAATAATATATATATATGTATTCAGAATCACATAGTTTCAAACATCAAACATCATACATCAAACATAGTTTCAAACATCAAACATCATACAACCAATTCATATATACATAGTTTCACAAACATCCAATACATCAAACATCTAACATCTAAACAGTAGCATTCTGCCCTTCCATGAAGTGAATCAAACCTGCAAAAATATGAGTAAGAAATTAGAAGAAGAAGAAGAAGACTAGAAGAAGAAGAAGAAGAAGAAGAAGAAGCTCCTCTTCTTCTTCTTCTTCTTCTTCTTCTTCTTCTTCCTATTCTTTCTTTTCCTCCTCTTCCTTGTTTTTCTTCATCTTATTCATTATTTGTGTCATTTTAGAGTTAACCTATCTAAGTATGCCATTTTTGTGCTACCAAATCTATGATGAAATGAATAGAACAAGAAACTAATGCTTTCATATTTTAGAAAGCAAGTCACCAACTTTTCACTTCAGTACTTTGCATCGAAAGATAATCATCTAGAGTGACGGCTGCAACTGCAAACTTTCCTTCACTAACCCTGTACATGCATTAATTAGTGCGTTGCGTTTGGAAGTAAAGCAAAATTTAGGCAGCGTAAATAAGCTAAAACCAGTGCGCAAAACAGAGAGCTCAAACCCATGCCCAGTCCCAATGATTAAAGGAAAATTAATTATGTCAAAAGGATCACAGAACAAAATGATTAGCTGACATATCCATGTGTGTATATTAAAGTTTACAACACAATACCTCTTCTGAAGCAGAGCCTTGATATTCTTTTATTGTGTACATGCAAAGTTGAACCGCTAGTGGCCTCACCTCCGAGCCCATGCCTCACCTTTGAGAGCCTGCCATCAAACAAGAGATGGGAATAAGCAGAGTATCCTGCAATGAAATAAGAGAGAGATTGAGAGAGGGGAATTGAAAGTGAACCAAATGAAAAACAAATTCTTGAAGTCACCTCTTTCCTAGTAGAAATGAGGAAGGAGAACCATAGATGGTTCTTCTATGATTCATTTATTTTCCCCTTTGATTTCCTAAACCCACACGAATTACTTTCGAGAATGCGCACCAGTAATGTAAAGGTTTACCACACAAACATAACTACTATCATAACACATGAATTATGAAGAAAATCTTTTGCATTTCAACAGGGATGCTTAGTTATAACATGTTAGAGCATAGACAGATACATATTAACTGCATTGCAGAGATGAACTGGACCAAAGAGAGAGCAAGTCTGAATAATTTTGAGAAGAAGTATTACCAAAGAGATGGCGCTCCAGGCTACCGAAGGGCATGCACTTGTACACCAGCAACCGCTCGTCACCCTGCACGCAGAAGCCGGCCAGGCTGATTAAGTGTGGGTGGCTGAGCACCGTCAGCATCAGCACCTCCATCTGCGCATCACAAGCACCCTGTGAGAAGAAGAAAAAATAATTAATCGAATGTTTCAGTCGTATCAGAACAGAGGTGGAACAGGGGAGCTCCATGTCGAACCAAAGATATAATTTGCCATGTTCCTCTATTGCAAAAATAAACTCTAACCAGCCTATAGTCAACTTTATCTTTAATATATCCCAAGTATTCTTCAAATAGAGGAATTGTATATATTTAAAAAAACTGCATCAAACGCCAAGCAGTCCAAAATCAGGTCAGACTACTCGAGGATTTAATTTATCATCATTCTTCTAATATACAGAATCAGCAACCATTTATTTATGGTTAACACATTTACTGGATGATGTGCCAGTATGTCATCTACTTTTGATGTTATGCATGATTACATCGTTCTGACGATAAGCAACAAATCATATTCGGAGAAGGCTGTAAGAAACAGATCTCTCATTTAGGCTACACAAGTTGCACAGGTTTGTTCAATATTTTCCTTTTTTTTCACACGTATCTTATACTGAAAAACATAGTAGCATCACCCGTATTAGGACCACAAAATTCATCTGTTAGCTGCAGTAAGAACAGTACAAAGTTGTGGATCTATCCTGGTGGGTTGTGACTCCTGCCATGCTAAACAATACAGAGTCTAGCAATTTCAACATGCGTAGTAATGTTACAAAGTTTTTCTCAGTACTAGCTCGAACACAGTAATCATTGGCATATACTACTCACAAACAACTCCATTGGTAAAAATCAGGACAAAAAAGAAAGAAAGAAAGAAGATAACAGAACATGCCACTGGAGGGGAGGGAGGAGGGCGGACCGAAGGAGGGAAGAGCAGCTGGTGCTGCCTTGTGGTGGTGGACCTTGAGAGAGGGCCTTGAGAGAGGGAGAGAGGCGAGATGGGGGAGGAGGACCTTGGCTGCCGTTGCGTGGTGGTGGATAAGGCCCTCCTCTGCCGCTGCCTTGTGGTGGAGAAGCGGCGTCCAGCAGGTGCAGCCGCGTGACGAGCCATGCGAGGAGGCGTAGAGGACCGCCGGAAGCACGCCGGCGGCGGAGACGAGGCCGCGCACCAAACCCTAGCCGCGGAGGGATGGGTTGGGCGCGAGCGTTCGAGGGGCGGAGGGACGGATCTGGCCGGAGGAATCGACGTAGCGGGGCGGGGTGAGCTCGGTAGCGTGCTGCGCGCCGACCATGGCCACCGGAGCTCGCCGGAATAAGGTCGGTGGCGGTGGCGGCGGCGGCGGCTAACCCTAGGGCGCGGGAGAGCAGAGAGGAGATGTGGGAGCGGGCGCGGGGGCAGTGGGTTCAACGCGGCCGGGTGGGGATTTTTGCCGTGGGCCGGGTGGGGATTTTCTTTTTATTTATTTTCCTATCACTTTGCCGTCTGCCAGCAGATGGCAAAGAATCTTTGCCGTCTGCTGGCAGATGGCAAAGTGTTTTTTTATTTTACCCGCAAAAAAAAAAGCCAGCCCCACCTCTTTGCCGTCTGCCAGCAGACGGCAAAGAATCTTTGCCGTCTGTTGGCAGACGGCAAAGAATTGGCTGATGGCAACCAGGTTATTTGCCATCAGCCAGCTCTTTGCCGTCTGCTTTCCCAAAGCAGACGGCAAAGAGGCTCTTTGCCGTCTGCCAACAGACGGCAAAGAGCTGGCAGATGGCAAAGTAGCAGATTCCAATAGTGGTTCCCGGAGTCTACGACGACTGGGAGGAGTGTCGGAGACAGGTTCACCGTTTCAGCGGTAACAGTTACAAAGGGTACACCACTAGGGCGGAGGCGGAAGCTAGATACGCGCGCTATCTGGCGGGAGAGAGGAGGGAGCGGAGGAGGAACCGGATGAAGACCAGTTTCATCGCCATGATGCTCATCGTGATGACCGTAGCTCTCTTCTATGTGATGGTAGTTTAGATGATCGATATCGACTTGTAATGTGAAGACAAACTCGCTACTCGCGGTCTCGAGACTTGTAACGTTCTAACTTTGTTCGGTATTTTGAATTCGGAGACTAGCTAATATGATGAATTGTATTCAGAGACTAATCTTCTATTGTATTTGATGAATCTGTTGTTTATATGTTTTGCTGTCTATATTCTGTGCAGTAATATATTTTGTAATCTGTGCAAATATCAGAAAAGAAAAAAAAATATTCCTAATATTCATACTAGTGGCGCACCATACAGCACATTAGTGGCGCACTGCTATGAAAAATACTAGTGGCGCATTATCTGTTAGTGCGCCATTAGTAACCCAGAGCACAAGGTAAATATGGCCCCCTGGGAGGCATACTAATGGCGCACCGTGTGACTTACTAATGGCGCACTGCCTGGTGCGCCACTATAGTCTGGTATACTAATGGCGCACCAGGGGTGCGCCATTAGTATATGTTACTAGTGGCGTGATGATAGTGGCGCACCTGTAGTGCGCCATTAATGGCCAAAACAGGTGCGCCACTAATAAGCCTTTTCCTAGTAGTGTTGTGGCGTGGCGCGATGGAGCCTTGAATGGCGACGGGCGCGACATGGCCGGCGACGAGATCTGCCGGAGGGGTTGGCGCGTGGATGACATCCACGATGACGGGCGACGTGTGATGCCCCTGATTCAATCGTACACTAATCATACACGCAAACATGTACGATCAAGATCAGGGACTCATGGGAAGATATCACAACACAACTCTAAAAACAAATAAGTCATACAAGCATCATATTACAAGCCAGGGGCCTCGAGGGCCCGAATACAAGTGCTTGATCATAAACGAGTCAGCGGAAGTAACAATATCTGAGTACAGACATAAGTTAAACAATGTGCCATAACATGGCTAGCACAAACTGGGATACATAACGAAGAGGCGCAGGCCTCCTGCCTAGGATCCTCCTAACTACTCCTGGTCGGCGGCGGCCTGAACGTAGTAGTAGGCACCCTCGGTGTAGTAGGTTGCGTCGAAGGTGGCGTCTGGCTCCAGGGCTCCAGCATCTGGTTGCGACGTCCGAGAAGGATGGAAAAAGGGGGGAAAGAGGGAGCAAAGCAACCGTGAGCACTCATCCAAAGTACTCGCAAGCAAGGATCTACACTACATATGCATTGGTATCAATGAAAAGGGTAGTATCTGTGGACTGAACTGTAGAATGCCAGAATAAGAGGGGGATAGCTAGTCCTAGCGAAGACTACGCTTCTGGTAGCCTCCATCTTGAAGCATGTAGAAGATAATAGCTGGTAAGTTAACCAAGTAACAACGTATAGCATAATCCTACCCGACGATCCTCTCCTAGTCGCCTTGTGAGAGAGCTAACACCGGGTTGTATCTGGAACTTGTAAGAGGTGTGTTTTATTAAGTATCCGATTCTAGTTGTCATAAGGTCGAAGTACAACTCCGGGTCGTCCTTTTACCAAGGGACACGGCTATTCGAATAGATAAACTTCCCTGCAGGGGTGCACCACATTGCCCAACACGCTCAATCCCTCTGGCCGGACACACTTTCATGGGTCATGCCCGGCCTCGGAAGATCAACACGTCGCAGCCCTACCTAGGCACAACAGAGAGGTCAGCACGCCGGTCTAAATCCTAAGCGCGCAGGGGTCTGGGCCCATCGCCCGTTGCACACCTGCACGTTGCGTACGCGGCCGGTGAGCAGACCTAGCAACCTCCATTACAAAGGAAGTTGCGTTACGCGGTCCAACCCGGCACGCGCCGCTCAGTCACTGACGTCAAGAAGGCTTCAGCTGATACCACGACGTCGAGAGCCCATAACTGTTCCCACGTAGTTAGTTAGTGCGTATAGGCTCGTAGCCAGACTCAGATCAAATACCCAGATCTCGCTAAGCGTGTTATTTGAAGTATCCGCGAACGCCGACTAGGGACCAGGCGCACCTGTCTCCTAAGTGGTCGCAACCTGCCTTGTCGCTCCGCCACAAAGTAACAATCAGGGGGCTATCGGGAACCCAGGCCCACCACTACCTGGGTGGAACCACCTGCCCCTTCAGTCCCCATCTCCGAACAGTAACATAAGTAATGTAAAAGTATGTAGTATATGTACCCGTGATCACCTCCCGAAGTGATCACGGCCCAGTAGTATAGCATGGCAGACGAACAAGAATGTAGGGCCACTGATGAAATACTAGCATCCTATACTAAGCATTTAGGATTGCAGGTAAGGTATCAACAGTAGTAATAAGGACAGGCTATGCAGCAGTATAGGATCAAACCGATGAAACAGTAACACTACTCTAATGCAAGCAGTAGAGGGAAAGAGTAGGCGATATCAGGATGAACAAGGGGGGTTGGCTCGCCTGGAAGCTCAGTCGAGAAGGAGGGGTCGTCAACACCGTAGTCGATCGGGGTAGCAACAGCGGCGTCAGTCTCGTAGTCTACCGAAGAGAAGAGGGGGAAGAAACAATGAATATAATGCAAAACAGATGCATGACGATGCATGACAAAGCAAATAGCGGTGCTAGGTGTGCCCTAACGCGGTACTAGGTGCTACTGGTGAAGGGGGAAAACATCCGGGAAAGTATTCCCGGTGTTTGACGTTTTCGGGCAGATGAAACGGAGGTGGACGGTTATAGGTTCGCTATGTTAGAGATGCGTGGCAAACGAATGGACTACGTATTCGGATTCGTCTTATCGTTTTGCGTAACTTTCATGTACAAAGTATTTTCATCCGAGATATGGATATTTTTCTACGATTTTTCAAAGTTTTAATAACATTCTGGAATTTTATTAATTCGAAATTAAAAACAGAATATCTTTTGTCATCTAGTGCTACCCTAGCCGGTGTGTATGACAGTGGGGCCAGGGGCTTGGGTTGACCCAGTCAAGGTTGACAAGTCAATGGGGGCATGGGGTCCACATGTCATTGGCTATTAGGCTAACTACTTTTTAACTAGTCTAACTAAACACATGGGGCCACTCAGCTTAGACTAAAATTAGTCCCTAATTACTCCACAAACCTAAACTGAAATTAGTCCTAAACTAATCCTACCCCTAATCAAATTGGGCCGGCCACACATGCCAAGGCACAACCGTGCCTCACACACATGTGCACGCAGCGCACATGGTGTGGCCATGGCCAAGCAGCAGCAATCGCTAGGGGCAGCAGGCACCACTAGCAAAGCAGCAGCGGCGCAGCAAGCAAGAGAAGAAGTAGTGCAAGAGCAGCGGCGGTGGCAAGAGCAGCAGGAAGCAAAAGCGGCAGCGGCAGCGACGCTATAGGCAGCAGCAGAAGCGGAGTAGCAGCAATAGCAGCGCAGTAGCAGTAGGCAGCAACGTAGCAGCAAGCAGCCACGACAGCGGGCAGCTGCGGGTGCACGCGGGCGAGGGGAGCAGGGCACAGCCACACGAGCAGGGGGCGCACGAAGCGCGCGCTGGAGAGCCCGGGACGAGGTGGGACGCGGCCTGGTGCACGGGCGCATGGCCATGGGCGTGGGGAGCATGAGCTCACAGAGAGCTCGGCCATGGTGGGGCGGCGGCCCTACGGCGACGGTGAGTAGGGGAGAAAGGGGGAACGGGAGCGGAGCTCACCAGGAGGAGCTATGGCGCGCTCGGGAGGGGTCGCGGATGGCTGGAGGTGCGGATCCGCGGCGAGACAGTGTGGTGGCCGAAGGTGAGGAAGACGATGCGGGCGTCGATGGGACGTCTCCTCGGGCTGGATCCGGTGGTGTAGGCGACGAAGACGAAGACGGTGATGCTCCTGGAGACGCTAGATTAGCGCGGGGACGACGATGGCCGCGAGGACGACAAGGCCATGGTAACGGTGGAGCTCGGGCTTGTGCGGGGGCGAGAGCAACGGCGCGTGGGAGGGGGAAAGGAGGCTAGGGTTCGGTCAAGGGGGTCCTGCGGCGTTTTATAGGGTGTCGGGGAGGTCGGGGATGGCCGCCACGCACGACATGGCGCGGCCATGGCCGGCGGATGGCCGCCACGATCCCCCGCCTCCCTGTAGCAGGATATTGGGGATGGCCCCAATTGGGCTGGGCCAGCCATTTGTTGAAGATGGGCCAAAGTGCACAGTATAATAGGTCATTTTCCTTTTATGTCACTGGTTTTATATTTTAGCTACTGTTTTGCACTTATTTGAACCGCCAAATGATTTTAGTTTCCTATGAAACTTTGTACAAAAATATTAGGTAATATTTAGGAGTTTTCCACAAAGTTTGGAGGCAATTGGAGTTAAATGAATAACCATTTATTTCTAAAAGGCTACTTTATTTGCTATTGGACCATTTACTAATTTCCTAGGAACTTATTTGCGGGTTCAATGAAGTTAGTTTCAACATGACAATTGACTAGGGAATTTATAGAATAATACAAACATTTCTATTTTGCTATTTGGATAATTATTATTTTGACTTTATTTTAAATTTGAGTTTGACTTGGATTTTAATCAAGTGACAATTGGCTTAGCAAAAAAGTGATGACATGGCACTATTAGGGGGAGATTACTGTAGCTTGACATTGGGGGTGTTACAAATCTCCTCCACTACAAGAAATCTTGTCCCGAGATTTAAGAGGTGGAGTAAGGGGAAAGTTCTGGTTACGAAATTCTATCGAGTCTTCTCGCTCTTGGTTGCTCTTCTCGAAGAGGTCGATCCATTACTTTGATGTTTTCATTTCTCTGCTTCAGGTCATCATGATGAAGTCGGCATCCTTTCTTCGGGAACTCCATCGTACTTACGAAAGAATAAAGGGTGGGTGTTTCGGGAGAACAGACCACTGCAAGGTTGACTATCTGGTCGATAACATCGGGGAAGGTGGCGGAAAGTAACCCTCGAATTGAAACTTAAGAAAATATCGAGAGCAAAGTAAGGAGGCATCATGGGAAGTTTCGAGCGGGCAGGTAATCGTTCGATGCCTGAAACAGGGCGTGAAAGGGGTTCAAAGCAATGGGAATAGGTATTGTGTCTGATACCAGAATTGATGATCTCACGGAAGGTGGCTTGTGAATTACATACGAGGCCACGTGCGAGGAACAACCTTAGAAACAGGGGTGTACAGGAGAGTCAGGTTTCGATCCTGTGGAACTGTGGGTTATGGGCCCACCATGTGAGTTAAAAGTAGGAAGGGCGGTGACGTCTTGCACGATCATGTAAGAAAGGTATGTCAGAGGATAGCCTGTCGGTTATGTCGGCAACAACATCGGTACCAAGGGCGAGGGAGGAAGAGAACCATTCTCCTGCTCGTTGAATGAGGCGGACCAATAGGCAAAGTTCTCGTCCATTGGTGGTTACCGGAATGTCATCAACAATAGTAACAGGGTCTTACTGACAGAGTGGTACAACAAGGTGATTACCTAAGCAGGGAATTATTACTGCTCAGTTAAGTCAGATTACAAGAAAGGTTAAACAAAACAATGGAAAGGAAATATGATTATCAGATTAAACAGAACAATGGAAAGGAAAATGTGTTTAAACACATATTTCAGGGGTATATCCTTCCCAAGGACAAGCAGAGCATGATATCCGTGACAGGATATAAAGTAGAAAACCCTTTAGGTAAGGGGAGAGAAACTTCATGACATTACCCATACAACGGTGTTTGGATAATTGATAAGGAAAATTTAGCATTGTGCTTCAAGTGTTTTTATTAAAAATCGGAGTACCACAGACATGCTTCGAGATAGCATTTACATGGCCTTCAAGCAAAGGTAAGGCGTTGGATACACAAAGGATCCATCAGGAACAACTCATAGAATAAGTCTTACAATTTCCTCATGGAAGAATAGCTAACCTTGCTAAAAACGAAACTATAACAATAGGTCCTCCGGCCAGGTGTGCTAGGCATGACATCACCTTATCGGGTCATATAAGGATCAATGTTATGACTCTTGGAAAATGTTCCAACCATCATATCTGACCGATATTCAGATTTGATTGGTGTCAGGATACCTCAGACTCAGGATGCCTGAGATAAAAAAGGTGCGACACGAATTGACGAGATGACATTGTAAGATTCTCGGGAAATGAACTATGGAAGCGAGTTCCAAAACAAGAGTTCATTATTAAGCCAAGGAGTGGATGAGGAGGTGGATGATGGACTCAGCAACAATTCATCAAGATTTCCAAAAGATGGATTTCCACAATTATATGAACACGGAGATAACATTTGTCAGATCAAATGATATAATGATGTATGCTCGAGGAAAACATACACAATTAAGCATTGGTTGAAAGGTGCACCCGAAATATGGGCTTAGGTAGCATGATCAATGTTAGAATGGTGATTCGATAACCAATGGTCTAAGAATGAAATATCGACCATTAAATTCAAAGCAATAGGGTTGCCAGAAATACTAAAGTCTCACAACAGAGTTCACTTATTGGTATTCCGGTTGGAAGCAACACGGGGTCCAAGAAAAGAATGGTGATGGCGAGAATTATCACTGTAACAAGAATTCTTAAGACGTGGAGCAATTCTTACAACATCCTTGACATAAAAAAATGGTAATACTTCAAGGTAGAACAAAATACAAGCTCGATTGCAAGTTGCATCCACAACATGAACAAGTTTGTGATGAAAGGAAGATAAGGATGTTGTCGATGGTAACTCAAATTACCAAGGGACGAGGATGGCACTTATCATCATGAATTCGATTGATATCCTGGAAGGAGTCAAAATGTTGATGATGATCACGACAATTTTTTTTTCGAGAGGCTCCACGAAGAAGCAATCGAACAGCGACTACGTCAAGCAAAAGGACTAATGAAGCGAAAGAATATTGGAACCACGGATACGACACCAACTCGGAATCAAGCTTGCTGTTCGAGGTGAAACAATAAGACAAGGAAGATCGACGTAAGCTTAGCTCATCGTCGAAAGTTGTGCTCCGGGAATAAGGACCAGGTAGCAAAGTTAAAATCAGCACGATAATGATATAGCCAATCAGGCTAGGAATGACGTGATCGGGTACAAACTCGTAAGCAAAGAAGATTGCTAAGAATTGTTGAATCGCAGAACGGACGCGATTCAGTTATCGGTGTACTCGAGTGACTAACCACTCAGAACCCAGGAAAAATTGGAATCGGTGAGAATGTAGTACTTGATGAAGAACTCATAAGAAGTTATGCGGTTCCGTGATGATCTCAAGATACCAGGGGGGTAATACTCGACGACAGATCAAAGTAGAGGTTGGACTGGGGTATTGCTCTGTAGAAGACAAGTGCTTAAACTTGCACAGGAAATGGTATTTAAAGGAGAACATGGTCGGAACCACGATTGCAAAATGCCAGATCCCAGATATAAGATGAACTTATACCAAGGGAATAATTAATTTAAGAGAAGCGTCCATGATAAGATTTACATCGTGTCCATGGGCATGAACACAAAGTTCAAGGTCGACTCCCACTTCTCCAATGCATAACCTTTCATTCACTTCTCATTTTCGAAGAAGTTGCAATGTTGAAATTTTATCTAGCAAAACATCAGAAGAGTATGACTCGTGATAACTCTCGGGTTCACACGAATTAGGGAAGGCATAGGTTCAACCCATAGGGGCATCTTAGAAACATATACCACAAACTTCATGGGTAAATAACTCAAGCTCGGAAGCAGAGCATGGTTGACAAGTGTAGGGGATACAATTTACCAAAGGCATTATGTATCATGGGAAGGACTCAAGGTTTTGAGAATATGCAGGAGCATTCGAATAATAATCCAACAAAGGATTTGGAGGTCCACAAGGGATCTGATGTGAGCATCGGTACTCAACTAGAAGAAGGAAGAATGCAAGGAGATCAGATTATAGAAACAACTATCTAATTCAGAGCTCAAAATGCAAAGGAATTGTGATTTTCAAATCAAGGGCTCAGAAGCAAACGCCCTGATTAAGGATGGATACGTTGAGTAGACTTAGGGATACAATCGATGACAATTTGATTGGTCGAGATCCAACTCATGTTTAAAATGACGTCTGAGCCGGAAGGGTGAATTCTAGGATCTGATTGAGGATTGCGAGCATTCACAACATGTTGAATCAACGGACTCAAAATGATAATGACAAGGGATGCCAATAAGATTACGAGACTTATGGGATTAACTATAATGCAAGCAAACAAGAATTTCAAGAGCAATAGGCTGCTCAGGATTTTTGGAAGATCGAATGGTACTTCGAAGACTTTTGCGAAATACATGAATCAACTGGGATGAGCGGATACTCGGTAAGAGCGAGAAATTATCCGTAGGGCTATTCAGGTGGCAAAGATCTGCAAGGCAGTAGGCACAAAGTATTCTCGGAGCAATAGAGAGAATTTCGGGGTATCTTGTAATAACAAGATCAACGGGGAATGATTGTATGAATAACAAGTGTACGTGGTTATCCATAGGGGTTTATTAATGGAAGGGAATTGCTAAAACGATGGCACAAAGTCTCGAGAGAACATCGTAGAGTATCTTCGGAATCTCCTGGTGCAGCAGGCGATTATCTGTAATAAGGGGCTCTCCGGGTGGATGTGATCACAAGATCCTAATGTTAGAGTTAGTAAAACCATTTAAACCCGAATAGAAGAGAGATCAGAATCCTAGAGTATAGACGGGGAATAAAAGATCCTACTACTATCCAATGGCGACGTGGGCCCATAAGCCACACAGCCATGTTAGTAAAAGCTTTTCAATGACTAGACTCAACTTAGGCCAAGGAGTGTGGAAGGGGGATTCCTACAGGCAGTCAGCTCTGATACCAACTTGTGACGCCCCCGATTCAATCGTACACTAATCATACACGCAAACATGTACAATCAAGATTAGGGACTCATGGGAAGATATCAGAACACGACTCTAAAAACAAATAAGTCATACAAGCATCATATTACAAGCCAGGGGCCTCGAGGGCTCGAATACAAGTGCTCGATCATAAACGAGTCAGCGGAAGTAACAATATCTGAGTACAGACATAAGTTAAACAAGGTGCCATAAGATGGCTAGCACAAACTGGGATACAGAACGAAGAGGCGCAGGCCTCCTGCCTAGGATCCTCCTAACTACTCCTGGTCGTCGACGGCCTGAACGTAGTAGTAGGCACCCTCGGTGTAGTAGGTTGCGTCGAAGGTGGCGTCTGGCTCCGGGGCTCCAGCATCTGGTTGCGACGTCCGAGAAGAATGGAAAAAGGGGGGAAAGAGGGGGCAAAGCAACCGTGAGTACTCATCCAAAGTACTCGCAAGCAAGGATCTACACTACATATGCATTGGTATCAATGAAAAGGGTAGTATCTGTGGACTGAACTGCAGAATGCCAGAATAAGAGGGGGATAGCTAGTCCTAGCGAAGACTACGCTTCTGGTAGCCTCCATCTTGAAGCATGTAGAAGAGAGTAGCTGGTAAGTTAACCAAGTAACAACATATAGCATAATCCTACCCGGCGATCCTCTCCTCGTCGCCCTGTGAGAGAGCGATCACCGGGTTGTATCTGGAACTTGTAAGAGATGTGTTTTATTAAGTATCTGATTCTAGTTGTCATAAGGTCGAAGTACAACTCCGGTTCGTCCTTTTACCGAGGGACACGGCTATTCGAATAGATAAACTTCCCTGCAGGGGTGCACCACATAGCCCAACACGCTCGATCCCTCTGGCCGAACACACTTTCCTGGGTCATGCCCGGCCTCGGAAGATCAACACGTCGCAGCCCTACCTAGGCAAAACAGAGAGGTCAGCACGCCGGTCTAAATCCTAAGCGCGCAGGGGTCTGGGCCCATCGCCCGTTGCACACCTGCACGTTGCGTACGCGGCCGGTGAGCAGACCTAGCAACCTCCATTACAAAGGAAGTTGTGTTACACGGTCCAACCTGGCGCGCGCCGCTCAGTCGCTGACGTCAAGAAGGCTTCGGTTGATACCACGATGTCGAGAGCCCATAACTGTTCCCACGTCGTTGGTTAGTGCGTATAGGCTCGTAGCCAGACTCAGATCAAATACCTAGATCTCGTTAAGCATGTTATTTGAAGTATCCGCGAACGCCGACTAGGGACCAGGCCCACCTGTCTTCTAAGAGGTCGCAACTTGCCCTGTCGCTCCGCCACAAAGTAACAATCAGGGGGCTTTCAGGAACCCAGGCCCACCACTAACTGGGTGGAACCACCTGCCCCTTCAGCCCCCATCTCCGAACAGTAACATAAGTAATGTAAAAGTATGTAGTATATGTACCCGTGATCACCTCCCGAAGTGATCACGGCCCAGTAGTATAGCATGGCAGACGGACAAGAATGTAAGGCCACTGATGAAATACTAGCATCCTATACTAAGCATTTAGGATTGCAGGTAAGGTATCAACAGTAGTAACAAGGACAGTCTATGCAGCAGTATAGGATCAAACCGATGAAACAGTAACACTACTCTAATGCAAGCAGTAGAGGGAAAGAGTAGGCGATATCAGGATGAACAAGGGGGGTTGGCTTGCCTGGAAGCTCAGTTGAGAAAGAGGGGTCATCAACACCATAGTCGATCGGAGCAGCAACAGCGGCGTCAGTCTCGTAGTCTACCGGAGAGAAGAGGGGGAAGAAATAATGAATATAATGCAAACAGATGCATGACGATGCATGACAAAGCAAATAGCGATGCTAGGTGTGCCCTAACGCGGTACTAGGTGCTACTGGTGAAGGGGGAAAACATTCGGGAAAGTATTCCCGGTGTTTGACATTTTCGGGCAGATGAAACGGAGGTGGACGGTTGTAGGTTCGCTATGTTAGAGACGCATGCCAAACGAACGGACTGCGTATTCGGATTCGTCTCGTCGTTCTGAGCAACTTTCATGTACAAAGTATTTTCATCCGAGATACGGATATTTTTCTACGATTTTTCAAAGTTTTAATAACATTCTAGAATTTTATTAATTCGAAATTAAAAACAGAATATTCTTTTGTCATCTAGTGCTACCCTAGCCGGTGTGTATGACAGTGGGGCCAGGGGCTTGGGTTGACCCAGTCAAGGTTGACAAGTCAATGGGGGCATGGGGTCCACATGTCATTGGCTATTAGGCTAACTACTTTTTAACTAGTCTAACTAAACACATGGGGCCACTCAGCTTAGACTAAAATTAGTCCCTAATTACTCCACAAACCTAAACTGAAATTAGTCCTAAACTAATCCTATCCCTAATCAAATTGGGCCGGCCACACATGCCAAGGCACAACCGTGCCTCACACACATGTGCACGCAGCGCACATGGTGTGGCCATGGCCAAGCAGCAGCAATCGCTAGGGGCAGCAGGCACCACTATGTGGCGTCCCCGACTTAATCGTGCACTAATCATACACGCAAACATGCATGATCAAGCACAGGAACTCACGGGAAGATATCACAACACAACTCTAACACAATTTAAACGGAGATCAACAATATTACAGACCAGGGATCACGAAGATCCGAATACATAAGTCAGCCATACAAATAATATCTGGGTACAGACATAGTTAGTCAAGGTTTGCCTTAAGAAGGCTAGCACAAACAACGACTCTAGATCGAAAGGCGTAGGCCTCCTTCCTGGGAGCCTCCGATCCTACTCCTGGTCGGCTGGCTCGATCCAGTAGTACGTGCCGTCTGGACCCTCCTGGTAGTAAGCTCCTGTGAAGGCATCAGGCTCCGGGGCTCCATCGTCTGAGGTATCATCAAAGTGGGGTATGGGGAAAAAGAAGTAACAAAGCAACTGTGAGTACTCATCCGAAGTACTCAGCAAGCAAGGATCTACACTACATATGCAACATTATCAAAGAGGAAAGGCTGTATATGTGGACGGGGCTGCAGAAATGCCAGAATAGAGAGAAGGCCTAGTCCTATCGAAGACTAGCATCTTCAAACATCTTCACGAAGTCACCATCTTGCAGCAATAGAAGAGAGTAGAATAGCATTTTATTAAGCAAACATGTTGAAGTAAGCCTAGAGATCCTTCCTCGACTCCCAGCGAGAACGCGATCCCGAAGCTTCAATTAAGTGACAAGTATCCAGTTCAAGTAGTAGATCGGGATATACAAACTGAGCGTCCTTTACCGTAGGACCGGCTATCGATAGATTATTCTTCCCTGCAGGGGTGCACTACTGTTACCCAACACGCTCGATCAACTCTGGTCGGACACACTTGCTGGGTAATGCCAGGCCTCGGAAGATCAACACGAAGCAGCGCCCTACCTAGGCTCAGCAGAGAGGTCAGCACGCCAGACTAACCTATGCACCCAGAGGTCTTGGGCCATCGCCCTGGGCACCCTGCGCGTTGCGAGACTGGCCAGGGTGCAGGCGCGACACTGAACTCGTCAGTGAAGTATCCAGCCCAATCCCAACAATCAGCACGCACGGTGAACCGTGACGTCTGAGGAGCTTTCAGGAGAAACGTACGACGTAGAGGGCTCCATAAACCATAATCCCACATGGTGGTAGTGCGTATAGGGCACATCGACCCACTTAGATCAAACACCCAAATCCAATAGGCTCCTTTAGTAACACGCGGAGACAATCAGAGTTTCTGAAGCTCCGCCACAATATCACACTCGAGTGCCCTTCCGGCACACCCGACATCATAGATCAACTGCGGGTACCCATCAGGGTCGACCCGCCTGTAACAAAGGTCAAAGTAACCGTGTGGTCATAACATCAAGGGGAAAACCCCGAGGAATCACCCTCGGTGATTCCACTCGATGAAATCATCAAGGTGAACGTATGAGGCATCACCCTCGAGGTTCACACTGAGGGGTTGCACGACAGAGTCGTATCAGAAGTGGAGAAGAAGGAATCACCCTCGATGACCAAGACCGAACAGCTACACTGCAGAGTGTTCATCAGGAGTGCGTTACGAGGTATCACCCTCGGCACTCTATAGTAACTATGCAGAGTCGTACAACTAAGGGGGTGAAGTGATGTGTCGGTCTCTAGTCGACGATCACACTAGTTGAGTCGTCGATGATCAAGCAGGGGCAACAAGGGTAAGGTGGTGGGGGTCACTGATGGTTCACTACCAACCTATACTAAGCAGTTTAACAGAGGCAGGTAAGGTAACAATAATAAGGTTACAAAAGCAGGCTATGCATCAGAATAGGAGCAAACATTTAACAGTAGCAAAATCTAATGCAAGCAGTAGAAATGGAATGGGCGATATCTGGATGCTCAAGGGGGGGCTTGCCTGGTTGCTCTGGCAAGAAAGAGGGGTCGTCAACGGGCTGCTCGTCTGGAGCGTAGTCGTACTCAGCTGCAACGGCGTCGGTCTCGGCATCTATCGAGAGAGAAGAAGGGGGGAAGAAACAATAAATACACGGCAAAAATGCAAACAATACGCATGACATGTCTAAATGCTATGCAGAGGTGTTCTACTGCCTAACTAAATGATTTAGTTAATTTAGGAATTTATCCGGATTTATTTAATTAAAGTTGGGCACTATTCATTTATCGAATTCGGTCTAAAAGTTCCATGTTCATCTAGCTAGGGGCATCTGACAGGAATACGGAGGGCGTATTCAGATTCGTATCGAAATTCTGAGCGACTTTCATATATAAATTTTTTTCATCGGAGTTACGGTTTATTTTATATGATTTTCTAAAGTTTTATTCATTTTCTGAATTTAATTATTTATTCAAATCCGATTTATCCAGATTAGTGAATGATGACATCAGCATGACATCATCATGATGTCAGCAGGTCAAACCTGACAGGTGGGTCCAGTGGGACCCACATGTCATTGACAGGGGCACTAACAGAGGGGTTAGACTAACTAAATTAGGTTAGTTAGCGGGTGGGGCCTACTGTCAGTGGGTGATTAATATACTAATTAACTAATTAATTAATTATCAGTTCATTTATTTTTAATAAATGTTTAATGGGGTGGGGCCCGCATGTCAGCGAGACAGGGGCGGCCACCTCAGCGTTGACCCAGGTCAACGGGGTCAAAGGGGCCCGCGGGGCCCCACAGTCAGTGGCACAGGGCGGGACCCACCGGTGCCACGTCGGACCGGCCGCCGGAGAGCGCTCCGGCGAGCCTGAGCGCGGCGTCGAGCTCCGACGAGCTCGGGATTTGGCTAGGGTGCACCGTTTCGGGTGATTCTTCTTGCGTTCGAAAGCTGAGCCTGAGCCACGTCGATCTGTGTTAATGGCCGGAGCTGGGGTGGCCGAAAATGACCGGCACAACCACATCGGCGGCGACGGCGTTTGGGTGAGCTACGGGAACCGCGCCACATCGTGTTAACGGACGAGACGATGCGGCGAGCAAGTTGGGCAGCAGCGCGCCACCATTTGGTCGCCGGAACGACGCCGGCGATGAGCAACGGCGGAGGCAGGGGCTCGGCCTTGGCGGAGCAGCAGCTAGGGATGGCTAGAGGAGGCAGGGGAGGGTGCGTCACGTGCAGGAGCTCACCGGGGAGGCGTGGGGACTGGGTAGTGGGCTCAGGGTGGACCGTTGGGGAAGATCGACGGCGAGGTTGCACGGCGGCCGTAGATGAGAAGACGAGGAATGCGACGGCGCGAAGGGCTCCCGGGCTCGATCCGGTTGCGTAGTCGATGAAGAAGACCACGGTGTTGTTGGACTTGTCGGGGTGGCGAACTGGCGACGATGGGCGCGAGCTTCACGGCGGCATCGGGCGAGGTGGGGGAGCGAGTGAGAGGGCGAACGGAGCAGCTAGGATTCGCCCACGGGGTCGGGGACGGGCACTTGTAAGCATCCGCGGCGCAGCAGCGTGCGCTGTCGAGCAGAGGCGAGAGGGGGCCGGGTGCGCGGCGTGCGGCAGAGGCAACAGCGAGCGCGCGCGTGAGCAGTAGGAGGGAGACGAGGTGGGGAGTGGGCTGGGCTGGCACTGTGCAATTGCTGCCCGGGCACAGTGGGCTTCTTTTCCTTTTCTATTTTTTTGTTTTCTCTTTTGTTTTGTTTTGTCTTTTGTCTTTTGTTTTTATCTCAAACAACTTTTGTGAAATATGAGACTAGCCCAAATAAATATGGTGCATTATATGCCACTACAATAAAATGGTTTTGAGTCCAAAGGTTTTCACTTGGGATTTTATTTAATTAAAACGGTATTAATTAATTCTGTTTTGCTTCTATTAGAGTCGCTTAATTTGTTTATTAAATGTTGGTAACAATTTTAGAATTTCCTCCAGAATATTTGTCATTTAATGAACATTTTAGTTTTTGATTTTGAATAACTTTTATTTTCCACTTTTAATTTTATTTGAAGTTTGAACTAGGAGCTGAAATGCAATATGATGCAAATGATGATTAGGCACTGTTAATCATGCTGACTTGTCATTATCAAAAGGTGATCACTGTGGCTAATGACATGGGGTGTTACAATTCTCCTCCACTAACAAGAATTCTCGTCCCGAGAATTAAGAGGAAGACTGAAAGTAAGAGGGGTATTCTTCGCGAAGACGATCCTCGCGTTCCCAAGTGGCTTCATCTTCAGAATGATTCGACCACTGAACCTTGAGGAATCTGATTGACTGTTGACGTGTCCGGCGTTCAGCTTGATCAAGAATACGGATGGGATATTCTGGAAAAGACAGATCTTCCCGTAATTCAAGCATTTCATGATCCACAGCTCGAATAGGATCCTTGAAGCAGCAACGGAGTTGGGATACAGAAAAAAATTCATGCACTTGAGAAAGATTTGGCGGCAATTGCAATTGATATGCCACTTCTCCTCGATAGGCAAGAATACGGAACGGGCCAATGTAGCGAGGAGCTAACTTGCCTTTGATTCCGAACCGATGAGTGCCTTTCAACGGAGTGACGCGAAGGTAAGCTTGCTCGCCAGGTTGATAGACCATTTCCTTGTGCTTTCGGTCATAGTTGCTCTTCTGACGAGACTGAGCAGTTTTCAGATGTTCACGGACAATGCGGACTTGTTCTTCAGCTTGTTGGATAATGTCCGGTCCGACGAGTGAGCGTTCCCCAGTTTCTGACCAATTCAGAGGGGTTCGACACTTACGTCCGTAAAGAACTTCAAACGGTGCCATCTTCAGACTAGCTTGATAGCTATTATTGTAAGAGAATTCGGCATACGGGAGAGATTCTTCCCATTTCTTACCGAAGGAGATGACGCAAGCTCGAAGCATATCTTCGAGCACTTGATTAACTCGTTCGACTTGACCCTGTGACTGAGGGTGAAAAGCGGTACTGAAGGACAGATGAGTTCCCATAGCTTCTTGGAAACTATTCCAGAATCTGGAGGTGAAGAGGCTGCCACGATCCGAACTGATCTCCAACGGAACACCGTGGAGTGACACAATTCGGGAAACATACAATTCTACTAACTGACTAGCAGTGATTGTCTCCTTAACTGGCAGAAAGTGATCCACCTTTGAGAATCAGTCAATGACGACACAAATAGCATCATGACCCTTCTGAGATCTGGGAAAACCAGTAATGAAATCCATTTGGACTTTGTCACATTTCCATTCAGGAATATCAAGTGATTGCAGAGTTCCAGCAGGCCTTTGATGTTCTGCTTTAATGCGGCGACAAATGTCACACTCAGAAACATAACGAGCAATATCTCGCTTCATATTAGGCCACCAGTATCTCTGACAAATGTCACGGTACATCTTTGTGCTACCAGGATGAATTGACAGAGGAGTGTCATGAGCTTCTTTCATAACGTGTTCCCTCTCATCCTTGAACTTGGGTACGAAGAGACGGTGTTGGAAAAATAGGATCCCATCCTTATCAAGATGGAATTCCGATGGCTTTCCTTTCTCGAGGTACCGCTTAATCCTTTCAACTTCAGAGTCATACTTTTGTATAATCTTAATGCTGTGTTCTAAATCTGGTTCCACAACCAGGGTATTGAGATGACCCTGTGGAACAATGTGGAGGTTCAATTTGCGAAGCTCTTCATAAAGGAGAGGTTGTGCTTCCTGAACCATAAGATTGTTGCAATAAGCCTTGCGACTCAAAGCATCGGCCATTACATTAGCCTTGCCAGGGGTATATGAGATATTCATATCATAATCGGCAATTGTCTCGAGCCATCGTTGTTGACGAAGGTTCAGATCAGGTTGAGTATATAGATACTTCAAACTTTGATGATCCGTGTATATCTCGCAATGATTACCGAGAAGGTAATGTCGCCATAGCTTCAGAGCATAAATAACTGCAGAAAGTTCAAGATCATGCACTGTATAATTTTCTTCGTGAGGACGCAATTGTCGAGAGGCATAAGCAATCACTTTACGCTCTTGCATTAGGACACAGCCTAATCCTTGACGAGATGCATCACAATATATCACGAAATCCTTTTGGGAATCTGGGGGTGCTAGCACTGGGGCAGATGTTAACTTATCTTTTAGTGTCTGAAAGCTTTCTTGACATTTTTCTGTCCACTCAAATTTAACACCTTTGTGGAGCAGATTCGTCAATGGTTTTGCAATCTTGGAAAAGTTCTCAACGAATCGACGGCAATAACTAGCAAGTCCGAGAAAACTTCTGACTTGCTTAACATTCTTCGGGGGAGTCCAGTCAAGAATGGCTTGAACTTGTTCCGGGTTAACAGCAATTCCATTCTTGGAAATCACATGACCCAGGTAGGTCACTTCAGATAACCAGAATTCACACTTGGAGAATTTAGCATACAACTGATGTTCTCGTAGCTTCTCCAATACAAGCCGAAGATGTTCAGCATGTTCTTCTTCATTCTTGGAATATATAAGGATATCATCCAAATAAACCATGACGAATTTGTCGAGGTAATCCATGAAGATATAGTTCATCAACCGGGAGAAGGTTGCTGGAGCATTTGTTAAGCCAAACGACATGACAGTGTACTCATAAGAGCCATATCGAGTAACAAAGGAAGTCTTCGGAATATCCTCTTCGCGAACATGGATCTGATGATAACCCAACCTCAAGTCGAGTTTCGAGAAGACAGCGGATCTAGCAAGCTGATCATAAAGATCATTGATCCGGGGCAGTGGGTATTTATTCTGGATTGTGGCTTGGTTAATGGGCCGATAATCCTGAACCAATCGGTTAGTTCCATCCTTCTTCTTAACGAAGAGTGAAGGTGCTCCCCAAGCAGAGGAACTGGGGCGGTTGAAACCTTTCTTAAGTGACTTGTCGATTTCTTCCTTAAGCTCAAGGAGTTCATGCGGCGGCATCTTATAAGGACGCTTCGCAATAGGGGTAGTGCCAGGCTTCAAGTCAATGACAAACTCGACAGCCCTAACCGGGGGTATTCCTGGAAGTTCTTCTGGAAAAACGTCCGGAAATTCTCGAACGACAGGAACGTTCTCGATTCCTTCCAGAGGTGAGGCGTTCAAAGCACTCAGAACATATATCTGAGCTTCAGCATCCCGAGTAATGCGGGTAGTATAGTTCACTATCTCATCGGAGGGGTGAAGAAGTTGGACGACTTTAGTGGCACAATTGATCGAAGCAATGTGAGCTTTCAACCAATCCATTCCGAGTATGAGATCTATGGTGGAAGACTTCAAGACGATGGGTGAGGCAAGGAATCCCAACCCTTTAATTTCGACGGTAATGTCAAGTGCTATCACGTCAGCATGACAATGACCTCCGGGAGTTTTAATGACTAACGGAGTATGCATCTTCTCATACCGAATGCCATGCATGAATGCAAATTTTCTAGAGATGAATGAATGTGATGCTCCTGAATCAAATAAAACAGAAGCAGGTACTGAGTTAACGAGAAGGGTACCCATCACAGTAGCAGGTTGATCCTGGACTTCTTCAATATCAATGTTGTAAGCGTGTCCACGACCATGTGCAGCAGACCCAGTATTATAGTTGCTGGCCTAATTGTTGCCACGACCATTGCCACGGCCAGTACGAGGAAAAGCCAACTGATTCTGAGTCTGACGGCAGTCTCTAGCATGGTGACCTGGTTTGCGGCACTTGAAGCACAGACCATCTTCAGGACGAAGAGGAGCATTTTGTTGGATAGCTTGAGCTCTTGGCTGCCTCGGTGGTGGGGGAGGCAGACGTGGTGCAGCATAGTTGTTCTTTGACGCAGGGGCATTTGGACGGAACACGTTGTTGGGAATCCAGACTCGGCGCTTCTGTGCTGAGCCCGAAGATGAGCCAGCATCACGATAGCGCTTCTGCGAGTCCTTGTGTTTCATCTGAGCAGTCTCAACCAGAATAGCCTTGTTCACAAGAGTTGAAAAGTTGTTGAAGTCTTGAGCAGCAAGTGCAAGCTCGAGGTCTGGGTGGAGTCCATTACGGAACTTCTCTTGTCTACGGGCATCTGTGGCGATGTCTTCTTCAGCATAGCGGGACAGGTCAAGAAATTCCCGCTGATAAGCTTCGACAGTCTTGTTGCCCTGAGTGAGGTTGCGGAACTGGGTCTTCATCCGGTCCATAATTCCCTGAGGAATATAACGGGCACGAAAAGCAGCCTGGAACTCATACCAGGTAACCACTGTTCCAGCGGGAAGTGTACGCTTGTGAGTGTCCCACCATTGAGCAGCTGGACCCTTTAGGAAAAAGGCCGCGAAGGTGACGAAGTTGGCAGGGGCGACATTAGCAGACTCCATCTCGTGAGTGATGTCGCGGAGCCAGTCATCAGCATCCAGTGGCTTGTCAGAGTTGCAGAATTGAGTGGGGTTGAGTCGCATAAACTCTGTCAAAGTTATTGAAGCAGGGTTCTGGTTTTGGTTGTTCTGATGCGGAAACTGAGCCATGATCCCAGTCATGAACTGACGGTTGAGCTCGAATTGTTGCATCATAGCTGCCATATAGTCTGGCGGTGGTGGGCATTCAGGGGCACGACCATGACCACCTGGTCTAACCATCCTGCTAAGTATCAACAGGGGTAGTTTAGTAAAAGAAATTGCGAGTGTTTAGCGACAAGCATGATATAACTCGACAACAATTTAAGCAGTGTAACAGATACATAACAGTAGTCAATTAAGACATACAGATCCATACACAGAGTCGGGTACATGCGGACAGCATAACGGCGCAAATTTAGAACTAGACATACTAGGCGGTGCGCAGGCACGCGGTAATGAAGTACACAACGAGACATAGCAAAGGTTACATCAACGTCGAAGAAAACCACTAAAACGGGGTAACTGCACGTGCAGACGATGAATGTTCGTCGCGGAAGGATCCTGCGCTCCATGTGCACTCTGATGCAGAATCCGGTCTCGAGCTGTAAGAAGAGGTCCACGTGTAGGTGTGTGACCTCCAACAGCAGGCCAATCAATACCAGCATACATCTGAGTCCTGCGCGGATAAAGGATGTGCTCCGGATGTATCCCTGCACGAACAGCGGGTAGCAACTGCGTCATAGCATCGTAGAGACGTGCTCGAGTGGCAACCAACTCGACGGCAAGAGCCCGAACAATACGATCCAGAGCCTGAGTGCACTGAATCAAAACGCGCGGGTCGTAGCAACGAGGCTCGTACAGGGCACATATAGCTGTGTAGTATCCAGTAGCATCTCCAGCAGGGGCATACGGAATGTATCGGAACTCAGAGTCATCCAAGATATCGCTGAACTCTCCTCGGAGACGTGCGACAGCAGAGTAGGCGGCATCATGGACTGCCATCTCAATCGTCACGCCGATACCATGGAAAAGGTGTAGCTCAGTGTCTGAGTCATCTTGCTGATCATAGATACGAACATCAGCATGGTACTGCTCCTGGTTGAACTCGCGGTAATCCTCGTAGACCATGTACTCGGGGTACCAACGGTAGCCAAGTCTGGTCAGGAGGGCGATCAGAACAGCTGGAAACCCAGGGGCATCACGAGCCCAAGTGCGAAGCACAAGCTGTGTCGTAGGACGTGGTGGAATCAAACGATCCATCTGAAACAGAGGAAATTCGGGTTTGTCAAACGACAATGAGAAGTTTAGCACAACTCGGAGAGAAAGGTTAAACAAAACAATGGAAAGGAAAATGATTATTAGACTAATCAGATCAATGACAGGGAAATTGCACAGATATCCAGCTCTCCGGGTAGACGGGATTTACGAGATCCTAAGTGTCGGTGTTAGTAAAATTTATTTAACCTGAATAGAAGAGAGATCAGAGTCCCAGAGTATAGACGAGGAATAAAAGATCCTAATACCACCCAGTTGGCGACGTGGGCCCGTAAGCCACACAGCCAAGTTAGTAAATTAGTTTTTCGATGTCTAGACTCAACTTCGACCAAGGAATTTGGAAGGGGGCTTCCTACAGGCAGTCGGCTCTAATACCAACTTGTGGCGCCCCCGACTCAATCGTGCACTAATCATACACGCAAACATGCACGATCAAGCACAGGGACTCACGGGAAGATATCACAACACAACTCTAACACAATTTAAACGGAGATCCACAATATTACAGACCAGGGATCACGAAGATCCGAATACATAAGTCAGTCATACAAATAATATCTGGGTACAGACAAAGTTAGTCAAGGTTTGCCTTAAGAAGGCTAGCACAAACAACGACTCTAGATCGAAAGGCGTAGGCCTCCTGCCTGGGAGCCTCCGATCCTACTCCTGGTCGGCTGGCTCGATCCAGTAGTACATGCCGTCTGGACCCTCCTGGTAGTAAGCTCCTGTGGTGGCATCAGGCTCCGGGGCTCCATCGTCTGAGGTATCATCAAAGTGGGGTATGGGGAAAAAGAAGTAACAAAGCAACCGTGAGTACTCATCCGAAGTACTCAGCAAGCAAGGATCTATACTACATATGCAACATTATCAAAGAGGAAAGGCTGTATATGTGGACGGGGCTGCAGAAATGCCAGAATAGAGAGAAGGCCTAGTCCTATCGAAGACTAGCATCTTCAAACATCTTCACGAAGCCACCATCTTGCAGCAATAGAAGAGAGTAGAATAGCATTTTATTAAGCAAACATGTTGAAGTAAGCCTAGATATCCTTCCTCGACTCCCAGCGAGAAAGCGATCCCGAAGCTTCAATTAAGTAACAAGTATCCAGTTCAAGTAGTAGATCGGGATATACAAACTGAGCGTCCTTTACCGTAGGACCGGCTATCGATAGATTATTCTTCCCTGCAGGGGTGCACTACTGTTACCCAACACGCTCGATCAACTCTGGCCGGACACACTTGCTGGGTAATGCCCGGCCTCGGAAGATCAACACGAAGCAGCGCCCTACCTAGGCTTAGCAGAGAGGTCAGCACGCCAGACTAACCTATGCACCCAGAGGTCTTGGGCCATCGCCCTGGGCACCCTGCGCGTTGCAAGACTTGCCGGGGTGCAGGCGCGACACTGAACTCGTCAGTGAAGTATCCAGCCCAATCCCAACAATCAGCCCGCACGATGAACCGTGACGTCTGAGGAGCTTTCGGGAGAAACGTACGACGTAGAGGGCCCCATAAACCATAATCCCGCGTGGTGGTAGTGCGTATAGGGCACATCGACCCACTCAGATCAAACACCCAAATCCAATAGGCTCCTTTAGTAACACGCAGAGACAATTAGAGTTTCTGAAGCTCCGCCACAATATCACACTCGATTGCCCTTCCGGCACACCCGACATCATAGATTCCCTGCGGGTACCCATCAGGGTCGACCCGCCTGTAACAAAGGTCAAAGTAACCGTGTGGTCATAACATCAAGGGGGGAAACCCCGAGGAATCACCGAGGGTGATTCCACTCGATGAAATCATCAGGGTGAACGTATGAGGCATCACCCTCGAGGTTCACACTGAGGGGTTGTACGACAGAGTCGTATCGGAAGTGGAGAAGGAGGAATCACCCTCGATGACCACGACCAAACAGCTACACTGCAGAGTGTTCATCAGGAGTGCATTACGAGGTATCACCCTCGACACTCGATAGTAACTATGCAGAGTCGTACAACTAAGGGGGTGAAGTGACGTGTCGGTCTCTGGTCGACGATCACACTGGTCGGGTCATCGATGATCAAGCTGGGGCAACAATGGTAAGGTGGTGGGGGTCACTGATGGTTCACTACCAACCTATACTAAGCAGTTAAACATAGGCAGGTAAGGTAACAATAAACAGGTTAGAAAAGCAGGCTATGCATCAGAATAGGAGCAAACATTTAACAGTAGAAAAATATAATGCAAGCAGTAGAAATGGAATGGGCGATATCTGGATGCTCAAGGGGGGGGGCTTGCCTGGTTGCTCTGGCAAGAAAGAGGGGTCGTCAACGGGCTGCTCGTCTGGAGCGTAGTCGTACTCAGCTGCAACGGTGTCGGTCTCGGCGTCTATCGAGAGAGAAGGAGGGGGGAAGAAACAATAAATACACGGCAAAAATGCAAACAATATGCATGACATGTCTAAATGCTATGCAGAGGTGTTCTACTGCCTAACTAAATGATTTAGTTAATTTAGGAATTTATCCAGATTTATTTAATTAAAGTTGGGCACTATTCATTTATCGAATTCGGTCTAAAAGTTCCATGTTCATCTAGCTAGGGGCATCTGACAGGAATACAGAGGGCGTATTCAGATTCGTATCGAAATTCTGAGCGACTTTCATATATAAATTATTTTCATCGGAGTTACGGTTTATTTTATATGATTTTCTAAAGTTTTATTCATTTTATGAATTTAATTATTTATTCAAATCCGAATTATCTAGAATAGTGAATGATGACGTTAGCATGACATCATCATGACGTCAGCAGGTCAAACCTGACAGGTGGGTCCAGTGGGACCCACATGTCATTGACAGGGACACTAACAGAGGGGTTAGACTAACTAAATTAGGTTAGTTAGCGGGTGGGGCCTACTGTCAATGGGTGATTAATATACTAATTAACTAATTAATTAATTATCAGTTTATTTATTTTTAATAAATGTTTAATGGGGTGGGGCCCGCATGTCAGCGAGACAGGGGCGGCCACGTCAGCGTTGACCCAGGTCAACGGGGTCAAAGGGGCCCGCGGGGCCCCACAGTCAGTGGCACAGGGCGGGACCCACCGGTGCCACGTCGGACCGGCCGCCGGAGAGCGCTCCGGCGAGCCCGAGCGCGGCGTCGAGCTCTGACGAGCTCGGGATTTGGCTAGGGTGCACCGTTTCGGGCGATTCTTCTTGCGTTCGAAAGCTGAGCCTGAGCCGCGTCGATCTGTGCAAATGGCCGGAGCTGGGGTGGCCGGAAATGAGCGGCACGACCACATCGACAGCGACGGCGTTCGCGTGAGCTACGGGAACCGCGCCACGTCGTGTTAACAGACGAGACGAAGCGCTGGGGAGGCTCTACGTGATGCGGCGAGCAAGTTGGGCAGCAGCGCGCGACCATTTGGTCGCCGGAACGACGCCGGCGACGAGCAACGGCGGAGGTAGGGGCTCGGCCTTGGCGGAGCAGCAGCTAGGGATGGCTAGAGGAGGCAGGGGAGGGTGCGTCACGTGCAGGAGCTCACCGGGGAGGCGTGGGGACTGGGCAGTGAGCTCGGGGTGGACCTTTGGGGCAGATCGACGGCAAGGTTGCACGGCGGCCGTAGATGAGAAGACGAGGAATGCGACGGCGCGAGGGGCTCCCGGGCTCGATCCGGTTGCGTAGTCGATGAAGAAGACCACGATGGTGCTGTTGGACTTGTCGGGGCGGCGAACGGGCGACGGTGGGCGCGAGCTTCACGGTGGCCCAGCCATGGCGGCGTCGGGCGAGGTGGGGGAGCGAGGGAGAGGGCAAACGGAGCGGCTAGGGTTCGCCCACGGGGTTCGGGGATGGGCACTTGTAGGCGTCCGCGGCGCAGCAGCGTGCGCTGTCGAGCAGAGGCGAGGGGGGGCCGGGTGCACGGCGTGCGGCAGAGGCGACAGCGAGCGCGCGCGTGAGCAGTAGGAGGGAGACAAGGTGGGGAGTGGGCTGGGCTGGCACTGTGCACTTGCGGCCCGGGCACAGTGGGCTTCTTTTCCTTTTCTATTTTTCCGTTTTCTCTTCTGTTTTGTTTTGTCTTTTGTCTTTTGTTTTTATCTCAAACAACTTTTGTGAAATATGAGACTAGCCCAAATAAATATGGTGCATTATATGCCACTGCAATAAAATGGTTTTGAGTCCAAAGGTTTTCACCTGGGATTTTATTTAATTAAAACGGTATTGATTAATTCTGTTTTGCTTCTATTAGAGTCACTTAATTTGTTTATTAAATGTTGGTTACAATTTTAGAATTGCCTCTAGAATATTTGTCATTTAATGAACATTTTAGTTTCTGATTTTGAATAACTTTTATTTTCCACTTTTAATTTTATTTGAAGTTTGAACTAGGAGCTGAAATGCAATATAATGCAAATGATGATTAGGCACTGTTAATCATGCTGACTTGTCATTATCAAAAGGTGATCACTGTGGCTAATGACATGGGGTGTTACACACTAGCAAAGCAGCAGCGGCGCAGCAAGAAAGAGCAGCAGCAGTGCAAGAGCAGCGGCGGTGGCAAGAGCAGCAGGAAGCAAAAGCGGCAGCGGCAGCGGCGCTATAGGTAGCAGCAGAAGCGGAGTAGCAGCAATAGCAGCGCAGTAGCAGCAAGCAGCCACGACAGCGGGCAGTTGCGGGTGCACGCGGGCGAGGGGAGCAGGGCGCAGCCACACGAGCAGGGGGCGCACAGAGCGCGCGCTGGAGAGCCCGGGACGAGGTGGGACGTGGCCTGGTGCGCGGGCGCGTGGCCATGGGCGTGGGGAGCATGAGCTCACAGAGAGCTCGGCCATGGTGGGGCGGCGGCCCTACGGCGACGGTGAGGAGGGGAGAAAGGGGGAACGGGAGCGGAGCTCACCAGGAGGAGCTATGGCGCGCTCGGGAGGGGTCGGGGACGGCTGGAGGTGCGGATCCGCGGCGAGGCAGTGTGGCGGCCGAAGGTGAGGAAGACAACGCGAGCGTCGATGGGACGGCTCCCCGGGCTGGATCCGGTGGTGTAGGCGACGAAGACGAAGACGGTGATGCTCCTGGAGACGCTAGATCAGCGCGGGGACGACGATGGCCGCGAGGACGAAAGGCCATGGCAACGGTGGAGCTCGGGCTTGTGCGGGGGCGAGAGCAACGGTGCGTGGGAGGGGGAAAGGAGGCTAGGGTTCGGTCAAGGGGGTCCTGCGGCGTTTTATAGGGTGTCGGGGAGGTCGGGGATGGCCGCCACGCACGACATGGCGCGGCCATGGCCGGCGGATGGCCGCCACGATCCCCCCGCCTCCCTGTAGCAGGAGATTGGGGATGGCCCCAATTGGGCTGGGCCAGCCATTTGTTGAAGATGGGCCAAAGTGCACAGTATAATAGGTCATTTTCCTTTTATGTCACTGGTTTTATATTTTAGCTACTGTTTTGCACTTATTTGAACCGCCAAATGATTTTAGTTTTATATGAAACTTTGTACAAAAATATTAGGTAATATTTAGGAGTTTTCCACAAAGTTTGGAGGCAATTGGAGTTAAATGAATAACCATTTATTTCGAAAAGGCTACTTTATTTGCTATTGAACCATTTACTAATTTCCTAGGAACTTATTTGCGGGTTCAATGAAGTTAGTTTCAACATGACAATTGACTAGGGAATTTATAGAATAATACAAACATTTCTATTTTGCTATTTGGATAATTATTATTTTGACTTTATTTTAAATTTGAGTTTGACTTGGATTTTAATCAAGTGACAATTGGCTTAGCAAAAAGGTGATGACATGGCACTATTAGGGGGAGATTACTGTAGCTTGACACTGGGGGTGTTACACGACGGCTGGGAGGCTTCCATGGCGGCGATACAAAGCCGGGGAAGGTGGTCCGGAGCGGGCGGAGGGAGATCGATGGCGGCAGAGGGAAGAGAAAGCGGGAACTGCCGCGCGGAAATGTCCATCCCGCCAAATCTCGCTACCGATAGAGTCAAGCTCGGGTTGGCCTTCCACCCCGTGTATCTAAAGGTTGAGGGCGAAGATTTGCCGCTCCCCGCAATTTTTTTACAGGCCACGGTCCGATATGGTGTCTGTTCGGGCCACTTTTTTCGCGTGAAACCGTAAATTTACAGTTCGACGCGATATAAGGGGTCTGCTAGAGATGCTCTAACGAGCTGACAGAAACCTCATTTTATGACAAGTGGGTTTAAGGGCATTTTAGGCAAATCGTGTACTCAACGGGGTGTTGACTTACTAGATATAATGTTTCAAAGTGGGCTTTTGGTGACCTATTTAACGTAACGATGGCAAAACTAAGGAGTGAAAATAACCAGCGGTAAAACCGTGGCAAAACGAGTACTGTGACACAACTAGTGACAAAACAAACCTATAAAGAAAAACCACCGGCCCTCCAAGGGGACGGATCCTCAACAAGAACACTTGAGTTCGCTGCGCTGGTTGTAAGCAGGGAGCCCTCTCTCGAAGTCTCGATACATACACAAGAGGATACACAACAAAAGTAGGGTGTTACACCTCGCTGGTGGCACAAACCTTGGTAAATTGCGCTGTTGTGGTCCTTGGAGTGACAGAGTGTTTTAACCCCTGGCCGAACAATCTAGGAGCTCTTTTTGAGTTCTGATCTCCACGATACCCGTTGACAGCGTGCTAAAACTAGCAGGGTTGCGATTTTGTGTTCGAGTATACATGCAAATCCTAGCCTAACGTCATGTATAAATTAGAAGCATCACCCGACGTCCAGTTAGATATTCTCCCAGAAAAAAGGTTAGACGACATCCTGACATGATGTATAAACTAAGCATCAATAAGACATTTGTCAAGTAAGCATATACTCCCTCCGTTCCTAAATATTTGTCTTTCTAGAGATTTCAACAAATGACTACATACGGAGCAAAATAAGTAAATCTACACTCTAAAATATGTCTATATACTTCCGTATGTGGTAGTCCATTTGAAATCTCTAAAAAGACAAATTTTTAGGAACGGAGAGGATAGCATCTAAAGTAGTACTGTGTGATGTAAAAGCCAAAGAAAAACTGATCATTGCTTAGAGTGGAAATATATGCGACTGGCATAAAATAGCTACGTGTTCAGTACAACAAAGAATATCATCTCATCTTGAAAAGATAAGAAGAGAGATAAGAAATAACATGACTCCAAAATTTTCTCAAGTTGAAGAGACTTGAAGTGGTTGTTAGATACACTGCTTCAGATATCCTCCGTTATCCCAGTGGCAGCACATTTCCTTGCAGACCTTTAGCAACATACGTGAAACTGAACATCATAAGTCCAAAATCAAAAGCAAACAATATAGACACCAAATATCAGTTTCAAAGTGGTGCTGAGATTTGATAATCCACAAGAACCCTATCAATAATGTTAAACAAGCTAAATATCCTCAAGGTCTTGCTCTGATGATGTGGGACGACCTTCATACCCCAATTTTGCTCCTAAGCTTCCTGTGATAACCCTGAATTTCAGCCTTATCTCCTTCATCATGTCTTGAAGGTGATTATTCTCTGGATCAGACAAAGGATAGTTGCTTAGAAGTGCAGCTAGTTGCTCCACGTATTTCCTGATCCGAGCTGAGAATGCATCTTTATCAAGGCGAATTATTGACATCCACACATCCAAGCAGCCCTGATAGAATCCTAGCTCTTCACCTACCTGGAAACCCAACTTTAAACCGACCTGCCTTCCTTCTTCCTTTCCAGATACCATGCCATCATCATAACCATCTTTGTAACTGTCTTGATAATGTGTCTCGTCTAAGGCTATCATTGGTTCAAGAAAATCCATGGTAACCAAGGTCTAATAACATCCAGCAATTATTCAGTTTGCAGAAGTATGTAATTCCAAGAAATCTGCTCCATCATCAACAAAATAAAGGAAGTAACTATATGATACATGTTCAATGAAAATAAAACAAGCTCCTGACTGAAAGGAAGGCATAGCTCAAAGGAAACAACAAATTAAGCTTTTTGCTCAAATAACCTAAATGGTGTTGCACGTCAAGTATGAAGAAAATACAAATGATTGAATAAAACTAGAATTTGTAAGATCTTTGAAAACATTACATACGGAAAGTCAAAGTGGTCCTAAATTCCATCCCCATTCTTCCTTTGCCCCGGCAGACGAAAGTAGGGACGTTACCGAAATAGTATGACTTCGACACAAAGAGCAAAGTTGTACTAAGTGAGCGACAATTAATATGGATCAGAGGGAGTATTAAATTTTGTTGTAATAACTAAGGCTAAATATTCTGCAGGGCATATGCTACTCTATTCTGCCACAAATAAAAATACGGTGTTCTAATGTATTCTGCCATGCTCAAAGTCCATACAATACACATAACTTGAATATATGGCCCACTGGCCACTGTCCATTACACAATCAAATATAATATGCTCTCGTATGCACGATCAAATACATTCTCACTCTCCATGCAATGGAACCATAAGAACATGGCAATAATCGGTTGCTATGCGAAGCAGGGCTATACCTTCGATTTTTTAGTGGGGAAGAGACGGCCTTGCTGCTTCTATTCGCCGGCTCCGTAGTCCTCCGTGCTGACAGCAGAGAAAAGAGAGACGCATCAGATCTGGCATAAACAGGAGCAGCCCAGAACACGGAACAGAGAGAGATGTCGGATGTCGGATCGAGCTTCCCCGTGCTTGTTGCTGAGAAACGAGAAAGAGGGGAGGGGAGGGTGAGGGGGCACAGCCGCCGGCGCCTCCGTACGCCGCCGCCACAGCGCCCCCGTTCCCCGCCGCCGCCGGCCCCGTCCACAGCAACCGTCGGGAAGTAGAGTGGAGGAAAGAGGGACAGAGAGGACGGGGATGCACCTACCTCGAGCGCCGCCGCCTTTGTTCAACCGCTCCGATCGGGAATCGCAGACGCCGCCGCAGCCTTTCCTGCTTTCCCGTGCGAGAGGTGAGAATAGAGGTAGGTTTTCTTTTCGCGTGAGGAGGTAAATTTCGGTTGTGTTTGGTTTGGTGGCTGTCCACACGAGGAAGCCAACTTCTGTTTTTTCTTTTCTCAAAGAAAAACTTCTGTTGTCTTCTTTTAGTTCAAACTTCTCTTCTTCTTTTATAAAACGAAACTATCCGATTATTGTACCATAGCAAATATAGCGGCAGGATGCAGTTAAATCCCACCTCCGTACGGTTTGATTGCCACTGTTGGCCGAGAATCGTACCTAAGGTGCCGTATATATATAGCGGGGTTTTTTATCGATCATAATTGTGGCATAAACAATGGAGGCATCACCGTGCAGGTGCCCCACGAGGAAAAGTAGCTACCGGCATATTCATTTGTTTACCCTTTTTAATGGAAGCAGCCAAGTGAGCCTCGTCAAGCAAACAGGAAAGCTGAATTGGGTACACGTGCATGCATGCATTTCTTGTCCTCCACTCTACCTTATCCTAACTTTTACCATAGGAATCTCCAGGCACCTGCTTCCTGCAGAAAAGCCCCTGACACCATCCGAGCCAATATATCCTGACACCTGAGCCTACATGGCCTGCGGGGCTGCACGTTGAAGTTATGCATTGATCAACCCTTACAGACTAGATGTGCATACGACACGCTTACATCACTACACACATACACTTAAACAACGTCTACTGAAGATCGGGTTGGAGTTGCAGAGTTTTTAGTTTGCCGAAGTGACCACAATCGTCTTGCTATGGACAACAAAGTTGCCTCACACCAAAAGTAATAATCTGCATTAATGAAACTTCAAAGCATGAAACTAGGGGTTTGATCACAGTGAGTTAGGATACAACCACCCTCCTATTATCGAACCACCGGTTAATTATCGAGAAAGCCACCTTTTGACGGGGAAGGGATACCACTCGTTTGAAAGAGGAGGCAATCGGCTTTTTGGAATATTCCCTGGATATGTTGGTTGATGGAAGCCATTGATAATTGCTCAATGAGGGCAACCACCTTGCTTATGCAAGTGATTCCATTGTCCATAAAGAAAATTCTCCAGTATGTCATCTCTTTCTCTTACCGCTTCTCCCTCCTAACCCTATGCATCCCGATGTCGTGTCTCTCGCCCTACTAGCGTCATCAATGGTGACTCCAACACGTAGCACTCGGTGGCAACACTAGATCAGGCATCCGTCGATCTCATACAAAGAGATTTTCTCAAAATTGATCTAGAATACCCTCCATCCGGATAAATCCCGACCCAAGCATCTATCTCTCCTCTCTTATCGTTGGTTGTAATGGTGAGAAGTGCTCATGGGCTACAACCTAAAGTGAATGATGGCGGCAGGCTGGCTGCTGGCATATCCTATTACCCTTATATCACCCAATAATAGTGGCGTAACAACAATGAGTTGTGTGGCTCTATCCCAAGTCGGTGAGCTCTCCATCGACACCTCTTTATTTGTCAAGCCAGCCTTGTCAGATGGGCCCCACCGGTCAGTATTGCCCTCAATGAAGGAAATATGCCCTAGAGGCAATAATAAAGTTATTATTTATTTCCTTATTTCATGATAAATGTTTATTATTCATGCTAGAATTGTATTAACCGGAAACATAATACATGTGTGAATACATAGACAAACAGAGTGTCACTAGTATGCCTCTACTTGACTAGCTCGTTGATCAAAGATGGTTATGTTTCCTAACCATAGACATGAGTTGTCATTTGATAAACGAGATCACATCATTAGGAGAATGATGTGATTGACTTGACCCATTCCGTTAGCTTAGCACTTGATCGTTTAGTACGTTGCTATTGCTTTCTTCATGACTTATACATGTTCCTATGACTATGAGATTATGCAACTCCCGTTTACCAGAGGAACACTTTGTGTGCTACCAAACGTCACAACGTAACTGGGTGATTATAAAGGTGCTCTACAGGTGTCTTCGAAGGTACTTGTTGAGTTGGCGTATTTCGAGATTAGGATTTGTCACTCCGATTGTCGGAGAGGTATCTCTGGGCCCACTCGGTAATGCACATCACTATAAGCCTTGCAAGCATTGTAACTAATGAGTTAGTTGCGGGATGATGTATTACGGAACGAGTAAAGAGACTTGCCGGTAACGAGATTGAGCTAGGTATTGAGATACCGACGATCGAATCTCGGGCAAGTAACATACCGATGACAAAGGGAACAATGTATGTTGTTATGCGGTTTGACCGATAAAGATCTTCGTAGAATATGTAGGAACCAATATGAGCATCCAGGTTCCGCTATTGGTTATTGACCGGAGACGTGTCTCGGTCATGTCTACATAGTTCTCGAACCCGTAGGGTCCGCACACTTAAAGTTCTGTGACGATTTGTATTATGAGTTTATGTGTTTTGATGTACCGAAGGGAGTTTGGAGTCCCGGATGAGATCGGGGACATGACGAGGAGTCTCGAAATGGTCGAGACGTAAAGATCGATATATTGGACAACTATATTCGGACATCGGAAAGGTTTCGAGTGGTTCGGGTATTTTTCGGAGTACCGGGGAGTTACGGGAATACGGGGAAGAAGTATATGGGCCTTATTGGGCTTTAGGGGAGAGAGAGAGGCAGGCCGCGCGCCCCCCCAAGGCCTAGTCCGAATTGGACTAGGGGGAGGGGCTGCGCCCCCTCCTTCCTTCTCTTCTCTCTTCCCCTTCCTTCTCTCCTACTCCTACTACTTGGAAGGGGGGAAATCCTACTCCCGGTGGGAGTAGGACTCCTCCAGGGCGCGCCATAGCTAGGCCGGCCCTCTCCCCTCCTCCACTCCTTTATATACGTGGCCAGGGGGCACCCCATAGACACAACAATTGATCATTGATCTCTTAGCCGTGTGCGGTGCCCCCCTCCACCATAATCCACGTCGATCATATCGTAGCGGTGCTTAGGCGAAGCCCTGCGTCGGTAGCATCATCATCACCGTCACCACGCCGTCGTGCTGACGAAACTCTCCTGTGAAGCTTTGCTGGATCGGAGCTCGCGGGACGTCATCGAGTTGAACGTGTGCTGAACTCGGAGGTGCCGTGCGTTCGGTACTTGGATCGGTCGGATCGTGAAGACGTACGACTACATCAACCGCGTTGTGCTAACGCTTCCGCTTTCGGTCTACGAAGGTACGTGGACACACTCTCCCCTCTCGTTGCTATGCATCACCATGATCCTGTGTGTGCGTAGGAATTTTTTTGAAATTACTACGTTCCCCAACAGTGGCATCCGAGCCAGGTTTTATGCGTAGATGTTATATGCATGAGTAGAACACAAGTGAGTTGCGGGCGATACAAGTCATGCTACTTACCAGCATGTCACACTTTGGTTCGGCGGTATTGTTGGATGAAGCGGCCCGGACCGACATTACGCGTACGCTTACGCGAGACTGGTTTTACCATCGTGCTTTGCACACAGGTGACTAGAGGGTGTCAGTTTCTCCAACTTTAGTTGAACCGAGTGTGGCTACGCCCGGTCCTTGTGAAGGTTAAAACAGCACTAACTTGACGAACTATCGTTGTGGTTTTGATGCGTAGGTAAGAACGGTTCTTGCTCACCCCGTAGCAGCCACGTAAAACTTGCAACAACAAAGTAGAGGACGTCTAACTTGTTTTTGCAGAGCATGTTGTGATGTGATATGGTCAAGACATGATGCTATATTTTATTGTATGAGATGATCATGTTTTGTAACTGAGTTATCGGCAACTGGCAGGAGCCATATGGTTGTCACTTTATTGTATGCAATGCAATCGCCCTGTAATTGCTTTACTTTATCACTAAGCGGTAGCGATAGTCGTAGAAGCAATAGTTGGCGAGACGACAATGATGCTACGATGGAGATCAAGGTGTCGCGCTAGTGACGATGGTGATCATGACGGTGCTTCGGAGATGGAGATCACAAGCACAAGATGATGATGGCCATATCATATCACTTATATTTGATTGCATGTGATGTTTATCCTTTATGCATCTTATTTGCTTTGTTTGACGGTAGCATTATAAAATGATCTCTCACTAAATTTCAAGGTAAAAGTGTTCTCCCTGAGTATGCACCGTTGCCAACGTTCGTCGTGCCGAGACACCACGTGATGATCGGGTGTGATAAGCTCAACGTTCATCTACAACGGGTGCAAGCCAGTTTTGCACACGCAGAATACTCGGGTTAAACTTGACGAGCCTAGCATATGCAGATATGGCCTCGGAACATTGAGACCGAAAGGTCGAGCGTGAATCATATAGTAGATATGATCAACATAGTGATGTTCACCATTGAAAACTACTCCATTTCATGTGATGATCGGTTATGGTTTAGTTGATTTGGATCACGTGATCACTTAGATGATTAGAGAGATGTCTATCTAAGTGGGAGTTCTTGAGTAATATGATTAATTGAACTTTAATTTATCATGAACTTAGTCCTGGTAGTATTTGCAAATTATGTTGTAGATCAATAGCTCGCGTATAGCTCCCCTGTTTTATTTTTGATATGTTCCTAGAGAAAACTAAGTTGAAAGATGATAGTAGCAATGATGCGGACTGGTTCCGTGATCTGAGGATTATCCTCATTGCTGCACAGAAGAATTATGTCCTTGATGCACCGCTAGGTGACAGACCTATTGCAGGAGCAGATGCAAACGTTATGAACGTTTAGCAAGCTCGATGTGATGACTACTTGATAGTTTAGTGCGCCATGATTTACGGCTTAGAATCGGGACTTCAAAAATGTTTTGAACGCCACGGAGCATATGAGATGTTCCAAAGAGATGAAATTGGTATTTCAGACTCATGCCCGTGTCGAGAGGTATGAGACCTCTGACAAGTACTTTGCCTACAAGATGGAGGAGAATAGCTCAATCAGTGAGCATGTGCTCAGAATGTCTGAGTACTACAGTTGCTTGAATCAAGTGGGAGTTGATCTTCCGGATAAGATAGTAATTGACAGAATTCTCTAGTCACTATCACCAAGTTACTGGAACTTCGTGATGAACTATAATATGCAAGGGATGACAAAAACGATTCCCGAGCTCTTCGTGATGCTGAAATCAACGAAGGTAGAAATCAAGAAAGAGCATCAAGTGTTGATGGTTAACAAGACCACTAGTTTCAAGAAAGGGGCAAAGGAAAGAAGGGGAACTTCAAGAAGAATAGCAAGCAAGTTGCTACTCCCGGGAAGAAGCCCAATTCTGGACCTAAGCCTGAAACTGAGTGCTTCTACTGCAAAGGGACTGGTCACTGGAAGTGGAACTGCCCCAAGTATTTGGCGGATAAGAAAGATGGCAAAGTGAACAAAAGTATATTTGATATACATGTTATTGATGTGTATTTTACTAGTGTTCATAGTAGCCCCTGGGTATTTGATACTAGTTCAGTTGCTAACATTAGTAACTCGAAACAGGAGTTGCAAAATGAACAGAGACTAGTTAATGACGAGGTGACGATGTGTGTTGGAAGTGATTCCAAGGTTGATAAGATCACCATCGCACACTCCCTCTATTTTCGGGATTAGTGTTGAACCTAAATAAATGTTATTTGGTATTTGCGTTGAGCATGAATATGATTGGATCATGTTTATTGCAAAATAAATGTTATTTGGTGTTTGCGTTGAGCATGAATATGATTGGATCATGTTTATTGCAATACGGTTATTCATTTAAGTCAGAGAATAATTGTTGTTCTGTTTACATGAATAAAAACCTTCTATGGTCATACACCCAATGTAAATGGTTTATTGAATCTCGATCGTAGTGATACACATATTCATAATATTGAAACCAAAAGATGCAAAGTTAGTAATGATAGTGCAACTTATTTGTGGCACTGCCGTTTAGGTCATATTGGTGTAAAGCGCATGAAGAAACTCCATACTGATGGACTTTTGGAATCACTTGATTATGAATCATTTGATGCTTGCGAACCATGCCTCATGGGCAAGATGACTAAAACTCCATTCTCTGGAACAATGGAGCGAGCTACGGACTTATTGGAAATAATACATACCGATATATGCGGTTCGATGAGTATTGAGGCTCGCGGGTATCGTTATTTTCTGACCTTCACAGATGATTTGAGTAGATATGGGTATATCTACTTAATGAAACACAAGTCTGAAACGTTTGAAAAGTTCAAAGAATTTCAGAGTGAAGTAGAAAATCATCGTAACAAGAAAATAAAGTTTCTATGATTTGATCGCAGAGGCAAATATTTGAGTTACGAGTTTGGTCTTCATTTAAAATGTGGAATAGTTTCGCAACTCATGCCACCTGGAACACCACAGCGTAATGGTGTGTCCGAACATCGTAACCGTACTTTATTAGATATGGTGCGATCTATGATGTCTCTTACCGATTTACCACTATCGTTTTGGGGTTGTGCATTAGAGACAACTACATTCACATTTAATAGGGCACATCTAAATCCGTTGAGACGACACCGTATGAACTGTGGTTTGGCAAGAAACCTAAGCTGTTGTTTCTTAAAGTTTGGGGCTGCGATGCTTATGTGAAAAAGCTTCAGCCTGATAAGCTCGAACCCAAATCGGAGAAGTGCGTCTTCATAGGATACCCAAAAGAAACTGTTGGGTACACCTTCTATCACAGATCCGAAGGCAAGATATTTGTTGCTAAGAATGGATCCTTTCTAAGAGAAGGAGTTTCTCTCAAAAGAAGTGAGTGGGAGGAAAGTAGAACTTGATGAGGTAGTGGTACCTTCTCTTGAATTGGAAAGTAGTTCATCACAGAAATCAGTTCCAGTGATGCCTACACCAATTAGTGAGGAAGCTAATGATGATGATCATGAAACTTCAGATCAAGTTACTACAGAACCTCGTAGGTCAACCAGAGTACGTTCCGCTCCAGAGTGGTACGGTAATCCTGTTCTGGAAGTCATGTTACTAGACCATGACGAACCTATGAACTATGAGGAAGCGATGATGAGCACAGATTCCGCGAAATGGCTTGAGGCCATGAAATCTGAGATGGGATCCATGTATGAGAACAAAGTATGGACTTTGGTTGACTTGCCCGATGATCGGCAAGCCATAGAAAATAAATGGATCTTCAAGAGGAAGACGGACGCTGATAGTAGTGTTACTATCTACAAAGCTAGACTTGTCGAAAAAGGTTGTTGACAAAGTTCAAGGAGTTGACTACGATAAAACTTTCTCACCCGTAGCGATGCTTAAGTCCGTCCGAATCATGTTAGCAATTGCCGCATTTTATGATTATGAAATTTGGCAAATGGATGTAAAGACTGCATTCCTGAATGGATTTCTGGAAGAAGAGTTGTATATGATGCAACCTGAAGGTTTTATCGATCCAAAGGATGCTAACAAAATGTGCAAGCTCTAGCGATCCATCTATGGACTGGTGCAAGCATCTCGGAGTTGGAATATACGCTTTGATGAGTTGATCAAAGCATATAGTTTTATACAGACTTGCGGTGAAGCCTGTATTTACAAGAAAGTGAGTGGGAGCACTACAACATTTCTGATAAGTATATGTGAATGACATATTGTTGATCGGAAATAATGTAGAATTTTCTGGAAAGCATAAAGGAGTATTTGAAAGGAGTTTTTCAAAGAAAGACCTCGGTGAAGCTGCTTCCATATTGAGCATCAAGATCTATAGAGATAGATCAAGACGCTTGATAAGATTTTTCAATGAGTACATACCTTGACAAAGTTTTTGAAGTAGTTCAAAATGGAACAGTCAAAGAAGAAGTTCTTGCCTGTGTTTTAAGGTGTGAAGTTGAGTGAAGACTCAAAACCCGACCACGGCAGAAAATAGAAAGAGAATGAAAAGTCATTCCCTATGCCTCAGTCATAGGTTCTATAAAGTATGCTATGCTGTGTAACAGATCTATTGTATACCCTACATTGAGTTTGGCAAGGGAGTACAATAGTGACTAGGAGTAGATCACTGGACAGCGGTCAAAATTATCCTTAGTGGAATAAGGATATGTTTCTCGATTATGGAGGTGCCAAAAGGTTCGTCGTAAAGGGTCACGTCGATACAAGTTTTGACACTGATCCAGATGACTCTAAGTCTCAATCTGGATACATATTGAAAGTGGGAGCAATTAGCTAGAGTAGCTCCGTGCGGAGCATTGTTGACATAGAAATTTGCAAAATACATACGGATCTGAATTTGGCAGACCCATTGACTAAACTTCTCTCACAAGCAAAACATGATCACATCTTAGTACTCTTTGGGTGTTACTCACATGGCGATGTGAACTAGATTATTGACTCTAGTAAACCCTTTGGGTGTTGGTCACATGACAATGTGAACTATGGATATTAATCACATGGTGATGTGAACTGTTGGTGTTAAATCACATGGCGATGTGAACTAGATTATTGACTCTAGTGCAAGTGGGAGACTGAAGGAAATATGCCCTAGAGGCAATAATAAAGTTATTATTTATTTCCTTATTTCATGATAAATGTTTATTATTCATGCTAGAATTGTATTAACCGGAAACATAATATATGTGTGAATACATAGACAAACAGAGTGTCACTAGTATGCCTCTACTTGACTAGCTCGTTGATCAAAGATGGTTATGTTTCCTAACCATAGACATGAGTTGTCATTTGATAAATGGGATCACATCATTAGGAGAATGATGCGATTGACTTGACCCATTCCGTTAGCTTAGCACTTGATAGTTTAGTACGTTGCTATTGCTTTCTTCATGACTTATACATGTTCCTATGACTATGAGATTATGCAACTCCCGTTTACCGGAGGAACACTTTGTGTGCTACCAAACGTCACAACGTAACTGGGTGATTATAAAGGTGCTCTATAGGTGTCTCCGACGGTACTTGTTGAGTTGGCGTATTTCGAGATTAGGATTTGTCACTCCGATTGTCGGAGAGGTATCTCTGGGCCCACTCGGTAATGCACATCACTATAAGCCTTGCAAGCATTGTAACTAATGAGTTAGTTGCGGGATGATGTATTACGGAACGAGTAAAGAGACTTGCCGGTAACGAGATTGAGCTAGGTATTGAGATACCGACGATCGAATCTCGGGCAAGTAACATACCGATGACAAAGGGAACAACGTATGTTGTTATGCGGTTTGACCGATAAAGATCTTCGTAGAATATGTAGGAACCAATATGAGCATCCAGGTTCCGCTATTGGTTATTGACCGGAGACGTGTCTCGGTCATGTCTACATAGTTCTCGAACCCGTAGGGTCCGCACACTTAAAGTTCTGTGACGATTTGTATTATGAGTTTATGTGTTTTGATGTACCGAAGGTAGTTTGGAGTCCCGGATGAGATCGGGGACATGACGAGGAGTCTCAAAATGGTCGAGACGTAAAGATCGATATATTGGACGACTATATTCGGACATCGGAAAGGTTTCGAGTGGTTCGGGTATTTTTCGGAGTACTTGGGAGTTACGGGAATACGGGGAAGAAGTATATGGGCCTTATTGGGCTTTAGGGGAGAGAGAGAGGCAGGCCGCGCGCCCCCCCAAGGCCTAGTCCGAATTGGACTAGGGGGAGGGGCTGCGCCCCCTCCTTCCTTCTCTTCTCTCTTCCCCTTCCTTCTCTCCTACTCCTACTACTTGGAAGGGAGGAAATCCTACTCCCGGTGGGAGTAGGACTCCTCCAGGGCACGCCATAGCTAGGCCGGCCCTCTCCCCTCCTCCACTCCTTTATATACGTGGCCAGGGGGCACCCCATAGACACAACAATTGATCATTGATCTCTTAGCCGTGTGCGGTGCCCCCCTCCACCATAATCCACCTCGATCATATCGTAGCGGTGCTTAGGCGAAGCCCTGCGTTGGTAGCATCATCATCACCGTCACCACGCCGTCGTGCTGACGAAACTCTCCTGTGAAGCTTTGCTGGATCGGAGCTCGCGGGACGTCATCGAGTTGAACGTGTGATGAACTCGGAGGTGCCGTGCGTTCGGTACTTGGATCGGTCGGATCGTGAAGACGTACGACTACATCAACCGCGTTGTGCTAACGCTTCCGCTTTCGGTCTACGAGGGTACGTGGACACACTCTCCCCTCTCGTTGCTATGCATCACCATGATCCTGTGTGTGCGTAGGAATTTTTTTTGAAATTACTACGTTCCCCAACACTCAAAATGTGACCATGCATCCATTAATGCCATGTGTGATGGCTGGACCTAGAAGTGGTATCGATTTGCAAAACATATATGAGAAGTGGTACTAATCTATTAACCTAGCCTCAGTTTGTGATGGTTTTATATGCAACTACTCCAACTCTTTTGCATATACTATTCATGTCTTACTCTAGAATACAAGGTACCTATCCCTGGCCTTTGTTGGTGACATATCCAGGTCGACAAGGGGAATTCGATGAAATCTCTCCACCATGACGTAATGAACATTGTGTTTTTATAGGGCCAGACCCATGAAGCTCTAGTACCAACAACACATGATTCTGGCTTCTTGAAGCAGATACACTTGAGTGATACTTAAATTAATGAGAGCCAATCCCGTAGGAATTGTATAAGGTGGCGGATCTTGTTGTGTCATCTCTCAGCATGGATGGACCCTCTAGTTTCCTTATAACACTCTCGAGCATCCATCTAAAAAAATCTTCCTGTTCAAACCACGATAGTTCAAAGGTGACGATGCCATGATCCATTGGTATCGACACGCATGATAATAGAGGCCCAGAAAGCACAAGTGGCCCAAGCCCATGCCTCGGAGTCCATGAACTATTTCGGCCCATCACCGCCTTAGAGCGCAAGACAATGAAACTACTATAATAAGTAGAATAGTTTCCTTAGCTAACAATGTACTCCCAGCCTCAACCATTTATTAGAACCACCTTACGATCCTTGAGATCTAAACCATTGTAAACACCAAAACCCTACTTCTCATACGAGACTAGAGCAATCAATCTAGACAAGCAAGAAATAGGATATTACCTCGATCCAAGGCCGTGTAGCTGGGTAAATCTCTTCTCATGTGTGTTGATTGCTAAGTATATAGCCTAACAACGAGTTGGGCTCCCAAATCCAAGAGTTTGTAGCAAGCGGTAACTTTCTCTCAGTGAGAAACTAAGATATCAATCCATGGAGGCAACAAATGTTCTGCAAATAGGGGTAATATCTACAATAAAAAAAACTTCACTTGTACTCCCAACATTACCAACAAGGGTGTACATGTATTCTACCATCTAATTCAAAGGGTACTGAACCTGATGGAGATGGCAAATCCAGCTCGGCAGGTGTGCTTGCAATAGTGAAGAAAATTGAGGAAGGGCATCTTGTCTTAGGAGTTACTCCAGAGGTGAAGAATGGGGAGCTCAATACCCTGCAGAAACCAGACAATATGAAAAAGTTGAAGACAAATAATGGCACAACGGAGTCGGACCCAATAAACTAGATATCAACGGCCTCCGAGGAGGCTGATCGGACGCAATGAACTTCTATGTTTGAACTATTGCACAACGGGTAACATTGCGACAATATGATCGTTGTAGTATGACCCAATAAACCAGATATCAGCGACAAGTTAACCCCCAAGTGATCTTTTTGTCGAAAACTCACCTAGATTCTTATCCGGCTGATTGTCTAAGGAAGAGATTGAAGACAATTTTGATAATTGTGAACTAAGTGATGGTGAAGGTGGGGTGGCTATGTTTTGGAAGAGAGAAGGTAAAGTAAGCCAACTTTACTCGGATCCAAATTATATTGAGAACAGAATTAAGGAGAGACCGGACAGGATTTGGTGATTTACTAGTGTGTAGTTCAAGTGGTAGGACAAACATAAAACATGGGACAGAATGAAAAACAAGCCAGACATAATTTACCATGGGTTATGGTACGACATTTTAATGAAATATTGTTTAACAATGAAAAGGAGGGAGGAAACTTATGATCTGAAAGATATATGACAACATTTCCCCAAGCTATGGATGAGTGTCGACTTGATGATCTTGGATACGAGGAGGACATGTTCACATGGCAAAGAGGAATGATTCAAGAATGCCTAGACCTGGGGTATGTCCAATGCCCTATGGAGGCTATGGTACTCAGAGGCGGCTATCGTGCATTTAGGCTTTGAGAACTCTGATCACCAACCTCTTCTATTGGATAGTACAAAATATCATAAAGAAGATCCTCAAAGCTCTGTTTTTATGCTTCCATTCCTTTGGTTGAGTGCAGCGTAAGTCTCGTCCAGTGGCAAAGTTCTGCTCTGCTGAGAACTTGGATAGTTGAAATGACTCTCCACTGAATGATCTGCTCTCTGCCTTGCTGAAGCAAGAAGAGAACTCTTCTGTCACCCTTGAAGTTGTCAAAGCTTATTTTAAAAGCCTCCATGAGATAAATGAATTTTTGTGATGCATGTCTTAACCAGACAAGTTTTGTTTGCCTTGACCATTCAGCACGGATAGTGAGCTATCACAAAAACACCTCCATGAGATAAATGAATTTTTGTGATGCATGTCTTAACCAGACAAGTTTTGTTTGCCTTGACCATTCAGCACGGATAGTGAGCTATCGCAAAAACAATAAAAGTTTTGTTTGCCTTGTCCGGGCTAATTTCGAATCGTATCTTGTCACCTCAACTTTATAAAACTGCCACGAATAATTAGCCTGAGAGATACGATCTGAAATTATCTCATGGAAGTTGGGTGGCCACAGAGAGGAAAAAGGAAAAAGAGAAAAAAAGGGTAGCGACGCCTGAGAGATTCGAACTCTCGCGGGGAAACCCCATGTACTTAGCAGGCACACGCCTTAACCACTCGGCCAAAGCGTCACTTGGTGATTACAACATGTTCCGCACGTATCTAAACAGTACCGTTGGCTCCAGAAGGACTGGTACGCCGGTACGGTACCTAAACCCTATTCGCCTCACTCCCGAACTCCACAAACCACAGCCAGCGATCGGACCATGGACGGCGGCGGCGGCGGCGCGGCGGCCGGAGGAGGGGCGTCGGGCCCGGACGAGCCCCGCGACGCGCGCGTGGTGCGGGAGCTCCTCCGCTCCATGGGGCTCGGCGAGGGCGAGTACGAGCCGCGCGTCGTGCACCAGTTCCTCGACCTCGCCTACCGCTACGCCGGGGACGTGCTCGGCGACGCCCAGGTCTACGCCGACCACGCCGGCAAGCCCCAGCTCGACGCCGACGACGTCCGCCTCGCCATCCAGGCCAAGGTCAACTTCTCCTTCTCCCAGCCGCCGCCCCGCGAGGTACGACCGCCACCAATCTCACCACAAACCCTAGCTTGTATATATCTTCCTTAGATTTGGACAGATTACCAAATCCGGCGAACAGGTGCATGACGCCCGACAACTCTGATGCCTTCGATTGGTGAATGACGAGAAGGGCCCACTTTAAACCCTAGATCGGAGGGAGTAGTGCTGTGGACTTCAATTGGGGAAATAATAGCCATGACAGAGGATGTGCAGATGTGTCGCGGAAGAAACAAAAACTGATGTGTGCTGTTGAGATTTCAGTTAATTGCTGGGTCTTGGCTGAGAGATATTTTTGGGGAAAATTTAATTTCAGATGAGGGTGGATACTGGATTAAATGAATGTGTTCCACAATAAGAACACATCAAAGCCTCAGATATGGTGGTTGATCAGAAGCCGCCGTTCGTGACGCACGCAGAGATTGCGGTTTCGAGTCCTTGAGCTCACGATGAAATGTCGTTTTGTCCACACTTGTACCTGTCCGATGGACCAACATATCAGTCAGCGCTGTACTGAAATTATTATAAGGAAAAACATTGGGGGGGGGGGGGGGGGGGGTTGATGGTGTGGGATTCGAACCCAGATTTATCTCAAGTAGTACTCTAGCACTCTATCCTTTAGGAAGCTGGAATTGAAGTTTGGTGGGGTAACCAGGGAGTGCCGAGATTTAAATCCCTGGATCAGCTAACCACTCGGCCTGAGAAAGATCTTAAAAAAAAAAAAATCAAAGCTTCAGACATGGTGGTTGGTCAGAAGCCACCATTCGCGACGCACGCAGAGATAGCGGTTTCGATTCCTCGAGCTCACAACAAAATGTCGTTTGTCCACACTTGTACATGTCTGAGGGACCAACATATCAGTCAATGCTATACTGAAATTATTATAAGTAAAACATAGGAGGGAATGGTGTGGGATTCGAACCCAGATTCATCTCAAGTAGTAGTACTCTAGCACTCTACCACTTATACCAAGATGACAACTTATCCCTGGCCAAACTGAATCTGGTGGGGTAGCCAGGGAGTGCCGAGATTTAAATCCCTGGGTGCAGCTAACCACTTGGCCTGAGAAAGAAAAAAAAAATCAACGCCTGAGAGATTCGAACTCTTGCAGGGAAACCCCATGTACCTAGCAGGCACACGCGTCAACCACTTGGCCAAAGCGTCTGTTGGTGTTATCATGACCTTCCGGAGCTACATAGTAGTATCTCTTTTGGTCCAAAAGTAGGTTTGATATCTAAACCCGATTTGTTCCCCAAAACCCCATCAGCTATAGCAGATCATGCAAGCAAAGTCCAGTTGGGGCATAAGGTTGACATTCAATTTATTCCATGTCTTGTTAGGAATGTTCAGCTCAGCCCATGTCTTCTTTGGAAAGTTGAGTGCTTATCTACTGAAGGGTCCAAAAACTTAGGAACCATGTGCAACTAGTTCCATATACACAATTTTGAGAATCAAGCAAGAAATAAATGCCCTCTTCTGTTTGTGCAGTGATGCTGCTTGTACTGTAGCAGCCATCTTACCGTTGGAATTGGAAACAAGATAGTCAGTTTCTTTGTTAGTTGGCTTTACTCTTTATATATATTATGTGTGTTATCGATAATTTCCATTAGATTTGGACCCTCTTTACGGGTCAACTCAATAATTGCATAGAAGGGAGAGCTAGACCAGAGGATATGCCTGTGGCCAGGAGGCGCTAGAGGGCTGGCAGGGAGGCACCATAGCCAGCCCAGATAAGAAAACTAACGGGGTAGCAGGGAATAGAGATGAAGGCGAGCTATACAGTAAGCACTAGTGCACTACTACTTACAAAACTAATGCTGGACGAAAAGACTGTTATGGTTACAGCGTAGAAATAGAGCAAACCAACACAGTAGGAAACAGATGCTGCAGACGAATGAAGGTATTGAAGAAGAAACTAGGCATGGCTAAATTCCAAGCAAATAGAGGAACATGGCACAAGAAGCTTACCACCAAAGTGAGGACCAATGGTTGCTGCTGTGCAGTACGAAGCAAGGAATGCAGACAATCTCAAGCGAGCGGCCATCCAAGGCTTTACTTATAGAAAGGAATCAAATAAAAAATTGTGACGCCTGAGAGATTCGAACTCTCGCAGGCAAACCCCATGTACTTAGCAGGCACACGCCTTAACCACTCGGGCCAAAGCGTCTCTTGTTTCTAAAATATATTTAACATTTACTTTCAGAGTTAAACCTGATTTGCTCCACTCGGGCGACAACACCTTTCCTAGTAGCCTGCCATTAGGGCCAAGACGACTCATCTATCCTTAAGAAAATCGGAATCGAAATAACTTTTGCCAGTTTGGTGGGTAACCTGGGAGTGTCGAGATTTAAATCCCCTGGTGCAGCTTGTAGCAGACGATGCAAGGAGAGTCCAGTTGGGGCAGAAGATTGACGAGTTAGAATTCAGTTTACCCCATGTCTTGTTAGGAATGTTCAGCTGAGCCCCATGTCTTATTTTGAAAACATACACAATGTAACCTTTGAATACCCTCTTCTGTTAGTGCGTTGATGCTGCTGGTACTGTAGCAACCATCTTATACTGTTGAAATTGGGAAAAGAATACTCAGTTTCTTTATTTGGTAGCTTTACTGTTTAGATATATTATGTGTATTTTTGACTACTTCCGTTAGATTTGGACACTCCTCACGGGTCAAGTCAAATAATCGCATAGAAGGGACAGCAGGGCATCTGTTAGAGCCTCTAGACTGGAGGGTATGCCTGTGGCCAGGAGGCGCTAGAGGGCTAACGAGGTGTCGGCGAGAAGACACCAAAGCCAGTGCAGATCAGAAAGGTGACGGGGTAGTGGTGAATAGAGATTAGGGAATGACTTCTTTATTGATAAATTTCATCAGTCGCTGCAGCTAGGGTACCTTTATGTAGCCGACTCAAGACTAGTGTCCTGGACTGATATGAACTCAAACTGCTGCGGAATGTGACTGCTTCTGGTTCTGTTGAAATGACTCTTGACTAAGGGAACAGAATGTCATTTCCTTAATATAGAACTCTTAGCATTTTCCAACTCAGGTGTGGCTGCTGTGGCCTGTGAGCTTCCTCCTCTGGTACGGAATTCCCCACATTACATTCCGTAATGATGGTTACCTGCCAATTCACTGATACACTGGTGCCCTCACTCACACCCTACGCGCAGTAGAAAACAATTATTTGGAATGCATGACTAGACTTTTAGGAAAACATGAAACAGACAGGGTATGATTCTTAATGTGTACGAGGCTGGCATCTCAAGATATACCTAAAATGTTGATGAATCATGTCAGGTAGTACAAAGATATTAGAGATTTGAGGGTCGTGCACGGGGTACTCACTTCTGTGTTAGCTGCTAAGATATACCTAAAGAAGATCTTTTGCGTGTATAAAGGCTACGAAGAACTCTTTTGGCTATGCTTTGAAGTAGCGTCTGTTTTATGTTTTATCATTTGCCTGGAAATTCTAAGTTGACACAAAGTACTCTATACGCATAGGTGGGCTGACAAGTCATTTTTCTGATGTTGCAGGTTCTACTCGAGCTGGCACGCAGCCGGAACAAAATCCCGCTGCCCAAGTCCATCGCTCCACCCGGCTCGATTCCACTGCCACCCGAGCAGGACACCTTGCTGAGCCAGAACTACCAGCTCCTACCAGCATTGAAGCCGCCAACTCAGACTGAGGAAGCAGAAGATGAGGAGGAGGGCGCCAACGCAGACGCTGCCAATCCTAACCCGAACTCGCAGGATCAGAGGGGCAACGAGCAGCAGCAGCAGCCTCAGAGCCAGAGCCAGGGCCAGAGGGTTTCTTTCCAGCTGAATGCCGTGGCCGCCGCAGCTGCAAAGCATCCTCGGATGACGATTGATCAGCTGAACATGGGCTGACTGGCTGTTGTGTCATTGCTGTTGTAGATCGTTGGCTGGTCCCTGGGATCGCTCTTTCTGGCTATCGCCCTCCCATTTCACCATGTGATTAGTTTCAAAAAATAATAATTCACCATGAGAAACGTTGTTGCTTCAGGAAAGGGAGCAGCCTTGCAAATAAGTGTATGTTGTAGCGGTGCACCTCAGGTTGATATTAGTTTCTGTCCATTATTGTCAACTTGGTTTGTTTTGTAGATTGTATTTACTTGTCAAACTTGAACTGTTCCATTGTTGTTTCTGAATATCAAATCAGTGTTCCTATTGTGATTTGTCTTCCTAATTTGCTTTTGGTGGGATGTGATGTGACACATATTTGGTGGTTGAATTGAGGACCTAAAGACAGAGGGAGAAAAATAGAGAGAAAGTTGTAGTGTCAAATGCATATGCACAAATTTAGCTGTTTTCTTCATCAGAGTTGGCTTTCTTGTCAGGGGGAGGTGGTTGGATGTGGTGATACCTTCTGTGCATGCGCTGCGGTCAAGTGGTAAGAATAAATGAACACTTGAATAACACCAGCCCGTCTAGCTCAGTTGGTAGAGCGCAAGGCTCTTAACCTTGTGGTCGTGGGTTCGAGCCCCACGGTGGGCGTTTTTGTTTTTTATTTATTTATTATTACTTTTGAGGAGGAATCGATTTTTCAGAAACCAAGGGGGCAAGGTACTCAAGTATATTTACTTCGTTTACAGCACCAACTTGTAATGTCGTTTCCGTTATTTATTTATTTTTTATTACTTTCGAGGAGGAATCGATTTTTCAGAAATGATGTGCTAGCCATTGCATTCAGCCACTCGCTAAAACCAAGGGGGCAAGGTACTCAAGTTTATTTACTTCGTTTACAGCACCAACTTGTAATGGCGTTTCCGTTATTTATTTATTTTTTATTACTTTCGAGGAGGAATCGATTTTTCAGAAATGATGTGCTAGCCATTGCATTCAGCCACTCGCTAAAACCAAGGGGGCAAGGTACTCAAGTTTATTTACTTCGTTTACAGCACCAACTTGTAATGGCGTTTCCCTTATTTATTTATTTTTTATTACTTTCGAGGAGGAATCGATTTTTCAGAAATGATGTTCTAGCCATTGCATTCAGCCACTCGCTAAAACCAAGGGGGCAAGGTACTCAAGTTTATTTACTTCGTTTACAGCACCAACTTGTAATGGCGTTTCCCTTATTTATTTATTTTTTATTACTTTCGAGGAGGAATCGATTTTTCAGAAATGATGTTCTAGCCATTGCATTCAGCCACTCGCTAAAACCAAAGGGGCAAGGTACTCAAGTTTATTTACTTCGTTTACAGCACCAACTTGTAATCTGTACACAGAGGATGAAGTGAGCTATGGAAGTCGTGTAATGTTGCACGTAACTAGTATATTGTTCACGCCAAACACATTTGACATTTTGACCGTTCCCCCGGCTATCAAAGCCACGGCAACTCCAGGTCGCCGAGTCCACCATGCCCGTCGCCGTCGCCTCCGGCCACGCCCAGGCCGAGCAGCTCCTCCAGATCATTAGCCTCAGTCCCGGGTGCACCGAAATGCTGGTCGCCCAGGCCGTCGGCGCCGCTGCTCCACGGGCTCATCATGAAGCCCAGCTCGATGCTCTCCAGGTCAAGGTCGATCGACAGGTAGTCTCCCAGCTGATCCTCCTCCGCGGCGTGCTCCGGCGCCGCACGGCCCTGTTCGTGAAACCCCTCTGCTGCCGCCAGCACCGTGGTGCACCGCAGCGCCTTGGTCCATATCGGACTGCTGCTCGTGCCCTCGGGCGGGGCTGCTGGCGGCGGCGGCTTGGCCTGCGGGTGGTTCGAGCAGCCGGCGCCGTGGGACTGCAGCATCCTCTTGCTCAGGGTGGTGTTCCAGTAGTTCTTGATCTCATTGTCTGTTCGCCCCGGCAGCCGCCCCGCGATCAGCGACCACCTGCCACAGGCCACAGTCACTGGATTAGTTACTACTATTAGCTAGCACATGCAATTGATTAGCAGTAGCGAATTCTAGCTGGACCTATTCACTTGCGCTTGACAAGGTTAGCTGCAGCTTTTGCATATGTGACAGATCGAGCAGTGCCAGATCTAGACCTCAATGGGAGCTTTTCAAGTTATGTTGTAGAATGTAGATTGTTGTAGATCAGAGTGGTTGTGCATGCATGCATGCATGAATGAATGCATGTCATCATCAACTTTGCTGACCGAATAACTCGTTTACCTCTTCGGGCTAGGGACATGCATTCAGGCTGTCAGCAAGAGGTTGTTCTTTTCTTCAGGCATGGCTGAATTGGGAAACATGCATCTGCATGCTGACTGATATGGATAGTAGGTGTGTACAGGTGATCATGATATATAGCTGGATCCTATATTCATTTAGGCGTTGGCCTACTTTGTCTGATCATACATCTCTCTCTGTCTTCCATGTAGGGAAAAAGGAAAATGGAACCCCAACGGAAAGCTTACCATACTATGGGTGTTTATTAATAATTTTTGCCAAACAACTGTGACTAATTTATACTCCTCCACAACTAAAGATCAACGTGCATGTTACTAATACTGGCTGTCAGGCTGTGTATCCATCTCCGTTCACATTATTACATTAGGAATATGCTTGTAAATGCAAGTTTCAGTAAACACCAGTACAATGCTTGATCATTCACGCAGCAGAAAAATGTGCACGATGCAAATGGACGGTGACAATAGAGATGTGCACCTGTTGCCTAGCAGCCTGTGGAGCCTGACGATGAGCTCCTCTTCGTCGTCGGAGATGTTGCCTCTCTTGATCCCCGGCCGGAGGTAGTTGAGCCACCGCAGCCGGCAGCTCTTTCCGCACCGATTCAGCCCTGCACACAACACCTCACACGCCGTCAACACGGCCATCTCGAGCTATGCTAAACCAGTGATCTATCTCTCTTGACGAACTCCTTGTTTCATCTCACACACATACACTTTGTTTCAGTTGCAATGGCTAGAAAGAGTTTGGAGGGGAAATCATATCAACTTAGAACAAATTGCACGCGTAATTGAAAACGTATTGATATAATGCCGAGAGATGAGTGAGATTGGAGACGATGGTGTGAGTAACCTACCAGCTCGTTTGGGAAGGCTTCCCCACTTGCCCTCGCCGTGCGCGTTGATGTAGGAAACCAGGATGTCGTCCTCCATTGCCGTCCATGCTCCTCTGTTCAGGCCCTCCTTGGCGCAGCATGGCTTCCTCCCCATATCCTCTGCTCCTCTCTTGGTGTCGGTGTGTGCATGTGTCTGACAGGGAAGCCCTCAGCTAGCTGTTCACGTGTATATGTAGGACGTTCCTAGATGGGGGTCTATTTGAAGGTTAGATGAGGCCGTGTGAACGAAACCGTAGTAATTAGGTGTTAAGAGAACGGTAATCAAAACTGATCTGCCGGCCCTTTCTCACTGTCTGATTGACTGGGACATGCATGCCGGCAGCTCATCTGCAGAAGATCCCTTTTCGGTGGCGCACTTTTATTGCCGTTTCGTTGCATTTTGTTTTCACTTGAGGCGATAATTTGCATGACTTGTATTTAATGTTTCGGTTAGCACATCCTAGGGAGATCATGTGCACGGAATTTCCATATGTTAATTTTGGGTTCGGCGCCTTAAAGCCTTGTTTGGTTAGGATTTAACCCATGTGGATTGCCACGTGGTTCATCTCAGCCGGGACCTGTTCCCTACGGGTGTCAATTTGGTTGTTTGGTTTGGGCCATGGCGGGAAAATTCCCGGCTCAAACCGCTCCGATCCACTTCCTTCTACAGGGGCTGCAAGAATCTCCTGCTCGTGGAACAGATCCACGGCGAGAGGCGACGAGACGAGTGGGGATTGGATGACAGCAAATGGATCAATCTAATCCCTGTGTGGATTTTTTCTTTGAATTGTTTGGATTGCTTACCACATATGTCACGTGGTAATCCCTGTGTGGATTAATTCCACTAGTGGATTGGTTCCCTTGTAACCTTTTTTTTTTAGGATCGGTTCCCTTGTAACCAAACGAAGGCTAAGAAAGCATGGATCAGTGGGGCGCTTCCTAGAATGGTCTCTTTGGCCTTTTTAGAGCATCTCTAGCAGACCCCGTATATCGCCGACCCACAAAACACGTTTACAGTTCGCGGAAAAACGGCTTTGCAAGCCGGGCGGGCAGCGGCAGAGTCAGACCCCGCATAGCGGAACTGTAAAACGGAATATTCGCGGATATTTCATTTTACAGTTTCGCTATGCGGTGTCTGCTCAGCTGGCACCCCGCGTCGGCCCGCATATCAGATGAGGTTTTATCTGAATTTGACACCGAAGCAAATTAATAATTCAAATTATCCAAATTACAATACAACAATCATCCAAATTACAATAACTATTCAAATCACCGAAGCAAACTAAATAATTCAATACAAAACTTGTCCCGAATACAAATCACACATGAATTAAATGAAAATGAATGGAAAAAAGGAATGTGTTACTGCCCAGCCCTTTTGCCAATGGTGCTCAATGAGATCCTTCTGAAGCTGAAAGTGTGTGTTTGCATTTTCAATCTCTCTGTAGGTCTGAAGAAAAGCTCTAATGCGGTTAGGGTCTCTAGCTGGTTTGGCACGGCTACCCACATTGTCATAGAAGAACTCCAAGTTCATGCTTCTCTCATCTTCGAGAATCATATTATGAAGAATAACACAGCATGTCATGATGTTTTTCAAGGATCACTTATCCCAAAAACGAGCAGGACCATGAACAATGGCAAACCTAGATTGCAAAACCCCGAATGCTCTTTCAATGTCTTTTCGGGCTGCCTCTTGTACCCTTGCAAATTCACATTGTTTCCTAGTTTGGGGGGTCTTTGATGCTCTTGACAAATGTGCACCAAGGAGGGTATATACCATCTGCAAGATAGTATCCCTTTGTGTATTCATGCCCATTGATGGTGTAGTTGCAAGAAGGAGCATCACCACTAGCAAGCCTAGCAAACAAATGAGACCGTTGCAACACATTGATATCATTGAGAGTACCCGGCATACCAAAAAAGCAATGCCAAATCCATAAATCCTCGGATGCTACGGCCTCTAGCACAATTGTTGCATCACGAGACTTGCCACAATACATTCCCTGCCATGCCTTCAGGCAATTTTTCAAGTCCAATGCATACAATCTATGCTTCCTAGCATGCTGGACCAACCTCTTCTCTCATTAGATGCCATCACTTTTTTTGTGTCTTCCTCGTTGGGTGCCCGAAGATATTCAGGACCAAAGACACACGGATGATCACTTTGGCAAACCTACGCACTGACTCAATTGTAGTATCTTCACCAATGCGAAGATACTCATCGGCATAGTCAGCCGGAATGCCATATGCAATTACCCGCATAGCTGCCGAGATTTTTTGATATGCACTAAATCCCTTCAAGCCCGCGACATTTCTTCTTTGAGTAAAATACCGACAATTGGCTTCGCAAGCTTGAACTATTTTCACAAAGAGGGATCGGCGCATTCGGTACCTTCTCCGGAAGAGGTGCGGCGGATATGTTGGATTGTCCGCGAAGTAGTCTTGCATCAACATCTCGTTCCCGAGATGGCGATTTCGAGGAATGCAAAGACGGCCGATGGTCGATCCTCATCGTCTCTTTCAGTTTTCATCTTCGTGCTCCTTCACGGCGAGGGCCATCACCAACGTCTGCTGCCGATAGTTGACAAGCAGCGTCTCAACATCCGAGTCGTCCGAATCGGACAAATCGTCGAGCAAAAACTTCTCGCACGGGCTCAATTCCATCTAAATTCACAAATGCGCATGCCGCGTTACCAACTATGCAACCGCTCGGCACAAACACAAGTACAAGTACTCACCGACGGCTCGGGGCGGTGGCTCTGCAGCGGTGGATCCCGAGGAGGCGGCAGCGATTAGGGGCGGCTCGGCTCGGTGGATCCGGGGAGCCGGCGAAGCGGCTCGGTGGAAGAGGGTAGGGGCGCCCCTGCGGCGCGATTCCGCCTGCAGATTTGGCCACAATCGCCGGCGGCGGACGGGCGGAACCAATGGAGGGCGGCGGCGAAAGGGGGTGGGGAAAGAGCGCGGGCTGAAATGTCCCTCCCGCCAACCGCTTTCCTTGGATACAGGGTACCGTTGGGGCGAGGCGGAAACCTGCGTTTTCGCGGGTTGGGGATGGGATTTTACCGCGCCCCTCAAAAATTTTTATGGGTCGGCCGCGTTTGCGGGGTCTGGTCGGGCAGCATTTTACGCACGGACCCGTATTTTGACGGTTATTTTGCGAGTCGGGCCATTATACGGGGTCTAGAGATGCTCTTAGTGGCCCAAGCATGCAATCCGACACAAAAGGGAAAGGCTGGTAGGACGAGGGCATGACTAAAGGACAGAGAGCGGGGCCCAATGACGAGGAGGTACATAGGGAAGAGAGGGGGGCAGCGACGACAAGGAGTTGGGGAGTCGTGAATTTTTTTTGAGGTGAGAGGAGCCGTGAGCTTGTCACGCGGAATGATTAGGGCGACTAGGGCGATGAGAAGAAGCCTTGGGGGCCCGAAATGGGCTCAGGAGGACCCGATCGAGTTTTCCAAGATCCTAGTGAGGCTTCTGATGGCCACCGAGGGAGGGTCTATCCAGCTCATCTGAGGTCAAATTCAACGCATCAGACGACCGAGCAAATTCAGGATTTTGTGGATAGCGTGCATGCGCTCCAAATGGCGTCACTTTTCTCTTGGACAATGTCTTCTCTTATGTGGAGGTGTCCTCTCCAACTATGATTTGTACCTACCGTTTTCTGTTTTTGTGCTCATGAATATACATAAATAATTATGCATTGAGGTGATACGTCTTCAACGTATCTATAATTTTTTGATTGTTCCATGCTATTATATTATCAATCTTGAATGTTTTATATGCATTATTATGCTATTTTATATCATTTTTGGGACTAACATATTAAATAGTGCCAAGTGTCAGTTGCTGTTTTTTTCCTTATTTTTGTCTTTTACAGAAAATCAATACCAAACGGAGTCCAAACGGAACGAAACTTTTTGAGAATTTTTCTTGGACCAGAAGACATCTACGAAGTTTTGGGAGGAGGCCAGAAGGCCCACGGGTGAGCCACAAGCTCACCAGGCGCGCACTAGGGGGGGCCTATGAGTTTTGTGTTGTGAAGTTTTCAAGTTTTGGGTGAAGTTTTGATGAACTAAGGAATAAGAAGTGGCAAGAGCCTAAGCTTGGGGATGACCAAGGCACCCCAATATAATATTCAAGGACAACCAAGCATCTAAGCTTGGGGATGCCCCGGATGGCATCCCCTCTTTTGTCTACAATCTATCGGTAATTTACTTTAGGCTATATTTTTATTCACTACATGATATGTGTTTTGCTTGGAGCGTGTTGTGCTATATGAGTCTTTGCTTTATTTGCTTTTTAGTTTGCCACAATCATCCTTGCTGTACACACCTTTTGAGAGGGACACACATTAATCGTGAATTTATTAGAATACTCTATGTGCTTCACTTATATCTTTTGAGCTGGGCAGTTGCTCTAGTGCTTCACTTATATCTTTTTAGAACACGACGGTGGTTTTATTTTGAAGAAATTGATGAACTCTCATGTTTCATTTATATTATTTTGAGAGTCTTATAAATGGTATGGCAATTTGCTTAGGTTATGAATTTGGTCCTAATATGATGGGTATTCAAGAGGGATATAATAAAAACTTTCATGAAGATCATTGAATATATGAGAAGTTTGATTCCTTGCATTTGTTTTGAGATATAAAGATGGTGATATTAGAGTCATGCTAGTTAGTTATTGTGGTTTAGTAAAAATACTTGTGTTAAGGTTTGTGATTCCCGAAGCATGCACGTATGGTCTCTCGTTATGCGATGAAATTGGAGCATGATTTATTATTGATTGTCTTCCTTATGAGTGGCAGTCAGGGACGAGCGATGGTCTTTTCCTACCAATCTATCCCCCTAGGAGCATGTGTAGTAGTACTTTGCTTCGAGGGCTAATAAACTTTTGCAATAAGTATGTGAATTCTTTATGACTAATGTTGAGTCCATAGATTATACGCACTCTCACCCTTCCATCTTTGCTAGCCACTCTAGTACTGCGCAACTCTCGCCGGTGCATTAAACCCTCTTATACCTTTCCTCAGAACAACCACCATACCTACCTATTATGGCATTTCCATAGCCATTCCGAGATATATTGCCATGCAACCTCCACTGTTCCGTTTTATTATGCCACATACCATCATTGTCATTGCTTTGCATGATCATGTAGTTGGCATTGTATATGTGGCTTGGCCACCGTTCATATTTTTATACATGTCACGCAAGATCATTGCACATCCCGGTACACCGCCGGAGGCATTCATATAGAGTCATATTTTTGTTCTAGTATCGAGTTGTAATTCTTGAGTTGTAAGTAAATAAAAGTGTGATGATCATTGATACGTCTCCAACGTATCTATAATTTATGAAGTATTCATGCTGCTATATTATCATTCTTGGATGTTTTACAATCATTTTATAGCATCTTTATATCATTTTTTGGGACTAACTTATTGACATAGTGCCCAGTGCCAGTTGCTGTTTTTGCTTGTTTTTTACATCGCAGAAAATCAATACAAAACGGAGTCCAAACGCAACAAAACTTTTTGTGGATTTTTTATGGACCAGAAGACATCCAATGGGCCAGAGCAGCACCTGGGGGGTGCCCCGAGGGGGGCATAACCCACCAGGGCGCGCCTGGCCCCCCAGGCGCGCCTCGGTGGGTTGTGCCCACCTCGGTGGCCTCCCGCACCGCCTCTTCACCCTATAAATTGCCAAATATTCCATAAACCATCGCAGAGACCCTAGATCAGAAGTTCCGCCGCCGCAAGGCTCTGTATCCATGAGATCCAATCTAGACCCCGTTCCGGCACCCTGCCGGAGGGGAAATCATCACCGGTGGCCATCTACGTCATCCCGGCGGCCACCATGATGAGGAGGGAGTAGTCCAACCTCAGGGCTGAGGGTTTGTACCAGTAGCTATGTGCTTAATCTCTCTCTCTCGTGTTCTTGAGATGTCACGATCTTGATGTCTCGCGGGCTTTGTTAATATAGTCGGATCATATGGTGTTTTCCCCTCTCTATCTTGTTGTGATGAATTGAGTTTTCCCTTTGAGATTTTGTTTTATCGGATTGAATACTTTTATGGATTTGAGAACACTTTATGTATGTCTTGCTACGAATACCCATGGTGACAATGTGGTATCATATTGATTCACTTGATATATGTTTTGGCACTCAACTCGCGGATTCCTGATGTGACATTGGGGTAATCTATGCATAGGGGTTGATGCATGTTCTTGTCTTTGTTTCTCCAGTAGAAATCTTGGGGCACTCTTTGAGGTTCTTTGTGTTGGATTGAGTATTATGAATCTAAAATTATTTGGTGTTATTTTAGTACGAACTCTTGGATAGATCGATCGGAAAGAATAGCTTCGAGGTGGTTTCGTACCCTACAAACAATTTCTTCTTATGTTCTCCGGTAGATAGGAACTTTGGAGTGATTCTTCATCGCACTTTGAGGGATGGTTATATGATCCAATTATATTAGCATTGTTGAGAGATTGCACTAGCGAAAGTACGGACCCTAGGCCTCATTTTCAAGCATTGCAATACCGTTTGTGCTTCGTTTTATCAATTGCTACCTTGCTGTTTTTATTTATTCAGATTATAAAAATATATTTCTACCATCCATATTACACTTTTATCACCATCTCTTCGCCGAACTAGTGCACCTATACAATTTGCCATTGTATTGGGTGTGTTGGGGACACAAGAGATTTCTTGTATTTGGTTGCAGGGTTGTTTGAGAGAGACTATCTTCATCCTACGCCTCCCACGGATTGATAAACCTTAGGTCATCCACTTGAGGGAAAATTGCTACTGTCCTACAAAACTCTGCGCTAGGAGGCCCAACACGAGTCTACAAGAATAAAGTTGCGTAGTAGACATCAAGCTCTTTTCTGGCGCCGTTGCCGGGGAGGTGAGTGCTTGAAGGTATATCTTTAGATCTTGCAATCGAATCTTTTAGTTTCTTGTTTTATCACTAGTTTGGTTTATAAAAAGAAAAGTACAAAAAAATGGAATTGAGATGGTCTCATATTATTCATCTTTATAATGTCTTTCGTAAAAATGATGGAAAGGAAAATTATGCTCAATTGATAGAAGAAGAATTCAATAAAATGTTTGGCATAATTGATGAGCATGATTGCAATGTTGCTAGTATGAATTCTTTGAATATCCATGATGTTAATGATATGCAAAGCCACAAGCTTGGGGATGCTATGTTTGATGAAGATGATATTTTTAGTCCCCCAAGTTTTGATGTGCAAATTTGTTATAATGGTAGCATGCCTCCTATTTATGATGATTATATTGATGAAAGTGGGTTTGAAAGAGTGTCAACTCTAGGTACTAATGATCCCACTATTTTGGAGGGTGTTGAATCTTATTGTGATAATTATGAAAGTGGATTTGGAGAGGTCATGACTTATTTAGTGATGAATCCACTATTTTGGAAGAGGTTTCAATTTACTATGATAACAAAGTTGCTATCTATGATGATTATGGTGATGACATGTGTGCTATAAAGAATAATGATAACCATGAAACTTGTCATCATAATTTTAATGTTCAATTTGATTATGCCAATCAAGAATCACATGATAGTTATTTTGTTGAGTTTGCTCCCACCACTATGAATGAGAATAAATTTACTTATGTGGAGAGTAATAAAATTTCTATGCTTATGGATCATGAAAAGAATGCTTTGTGTGATAGTTATATTTTTGAATTCATTCATGATGCCACTGAAAATTATTATGAGAGAGGAATATGTGCTTCTACATATTTCAATAATATCAAGTTTCCTCTCTTTATGTTGAAAGTTTTGAAGTTGCACTTGTTTTGCCTTCCTATGCTAGTTGATTCTTGTTCCCATAAGTTGTTTTCTCACAAAATCCCTATGCATAGGAAGTGGGTTAGACTTAAATGTGCTAGTCATATGCTTCATGATGCTCTCTTTGTGTTTCAATTCTTATCTTTTATGTGAGCATCATTAAAATCTTCATGCCTAGCTAAAAGGCATTAAAGAAAAGCGCTTGTTGGGAGACAACCCAACACTTTTACCTACTGTTTTTGTGTGTTCACATGGTTATGCTACTGTAGTAATCATGTTTTATTGTTTTTATTTCAATAGAATGCCAAGTAAAACCTTTGGGATAGTGTGGATGATAGTTGACTTGAATCTGTGCAAAAACAGAAACTTTTGCGCTCAGTCCAGGAATTTTGAAAATTCACTGGAATGTGCTTTTGATCTGAATTTTTACAGGTGATAGATATACAAATTCTCTACATTGTCCTAATTTTTCAGAATTTTTGGAGTAGCATAAGTATGGTTGGAGTACAGATTATTACAGACTGTTCTGTTTTTGACGGATTCTGTTTTCAATGCATAGTTTGCTTGTTTTCTAGTTTCTATGGGTTATATTGCTCAATATAAATTGTGGAAATGATATGATACAGTAGGCATTGTGTGGAAACAATTATGAATCTTGTCTTTGACAGTACCAAAGTGAAATGGTTTGCTCTTTATCATACTAACCTATCTCACGAAGTTCCGTTAAGTTTTGTGTGATTGAAGTTTTCAAGTTTTGGGTGAGATGTCGATATGAGGAGAATAAGGAGTGACAAGACCCTAAACTTGGGGATGCCCAAGGCACCCCAAGGTAATATTCAAGGAATATCCAAGCAACTAAGCTTGGGGATGCCCCGGAAGGCATCCCTTCTTTCATCTCCAACATTATCGGTAACCTCACTTGGAGCTACATTTTTATTCGTCACATGATATGTGTTTTGCTTGGAGCATCATTTTCTTGTTAGGATTTGCTTGCTGTCATTTCGAATAATGTTTTGCATCTTTATTTTCAATAAAAATGTCAAGGATAGCCTTTACCATGCTCATTTTGCAAGTATATGAGTTGCTGTTTCAAAACAGAAAGTTTATCGATATTGCAAACATTCCCGAGAAAAGTCAGAATGTGATAAAATGTTGAAACTTTTTGCACAATAAGCTCTGATAAATTTTCTACAGTGTGGTAAATTTTCATAATTTTTGGAGTTAAAGAAGTATTGTTACTATTGCATTCATTACAGACTGTACTGTTTTGGCAGATTGCTGTTATGTTTGCATTTTTTTGCATATGTTTGCTTGTTTAATGATTCTATTTGAGGATAGGAGTATTAAATTTGCAGAGGCATTTAGTATGCAATGTTGAATAATAATTTTTGTGATTTGCTACAGTAGAGAATGATAAGGTTTTTGCATTGGTTTATACTAACTTATCTCACGAGTTCTTGTTGAGTTTTGTGTGTATGAAGTTTTTAAGATTTAGGGAAACCGTGATATAAAAGGAATTAAGGAGACGCAAAAGCTCAAGCTTGGGGATGCCCAAGTCACCCCAAGATAATATTTCAAGAAGTCTCAAGCATCTAAGCTTGGGGATGCCCCGGTAGGCGTCCCACCTTTCTTCATCAACAATTATCGGTTAGTATCGGTTGAGCCTAAGTTTTTGCTTCTTCACTTGAGTTGTGCTATTCTTGGAATGTCATTTTGTTTTGTTTTACTTGCTGTTTTAATAAAATACTTAGATCTGAAAGTTTTTAAATAAGAGAGAGTCCTCAATTAGCTACCCCTTTACTTAACTACTTGCTTGATCTTCACTTATATCTTTTTGGAGTAGTTTGTCATTTACTCTCGTGCTTCACTTATATCCTATGAGTAAATTGTTGAATGAATTGAATATCATGAAGTTGAAATTATATGTTCATATCATGCCCAGTGGTAGCTTCACATTGGGTTTAGAAAGTGAAATCTTTTGAAGCTTGACAATCACAATATTGGTCATACAAGCAATCCATGAATGATTACTATAAGGAAGAGAACTTTCACATGCAAATACACTATCTTGGAAATCTTTTGTGATTGTGAGCCCCCATCAAAATATTATATGCCAAAATTGTTGACGTTGGACAAGGAAGACAACGTAATGATTTATGTTTGTTCATATTCACATAGAAGTTATATTGTCATAGATCCTTCAACATGTGGTGCTTGCTCCCCATCTTTGCTATCCAAAAATTCCGCACCAAGTAGAGATACTACTTATGCATCCAAAAACCCTTAAACCCAAATCTTATTTTCAAGAGTCCACCATACCTACCTAAGGATTGAGTAAGATCCTTCAAGTAAGTTGTCATCGGTGCAATAAGGCAATAAAAATTGCTTCTAAAAGTGTTAGATCATTTAGTGTAAGAGAAAATTGAGCGTTGTACAAACTTGTGATGGCAAAGAATAAAAGCGATAGACTGCATAATAAAGGTTACTATCATAAGGGGCAATATAACGTGATGTTCTTTTGCACTAAGGGATTGAGCATACAAACAAAAAGCGCATGGCAACCCCTGCTTCCCTCTGCGAAGGGCCTACCTTTTACTTTTATGTATTTACTTTCATGCAAGAGTCAAAGTTTTTCTCCCTATTCCTTTTTATTTTTCTCTTTTGGCAAGCATCATGTGGTGAGGAAAGATCTAGGCACATATATCCAGTTGGATATGGGTAGCATGAGTTATTATTGTTGACATCACCCTTGAGGTGAATACGTTGGGAGGCGAAATTATAAGCCCCTATCTTTCTATGTGTCCGGTTGAAACGTTTTGCTCATGTGTATGCGGTGAGTGTTAGCAATTATAGAAGACTATATGATGGTTGAGTATGTGGAGCTCTTACTTAGACTCTGTTGAATAAGTTGAATTGCAATTGTTTGGTGACTAAGAATATAGGTTGTTGAGTTTCAAGAGAATTCATTGTTTGAACCTTAACATGTGAATTGGTTGCTACTTTAACATGATGAGTTTTATGAGAAAGAGTCGCTGTTATGATGCTAGGGAAAGTGATTAAAATTATTATTGATCAAACTTATGCACTTTGCTAGCATTCACACTTCATAAATTATTACTTTTATCATTTACCTACTCGAGGACGAGTAGGAATTAAGCTTGGGGATGCTGATATGTCTCCAACGTATCTATAATTTATGAAGTATTCATTGATACGTCTCCAACGTATCTATAATTTTTGATTGTTCCATGCTATTATATTATCTGTTTTGGATTTTTATATGCATTAATATGCTATTTTATATTATTTTTGGGACTAACCTATTAACCTAGAGCCCAGTGCCAGTTCCTGTTTTTTCCCTGTTTTTGAGTTTCGCAGAAAAGGAATACCAAACGGAGTCCAAACGGAATAAAACTTTCGCGATGATCTTTCTTGGACCAAAAGGAAACCAGAGGACTTGGAGCGCAAGTCAGAGAAGCCACGAGGTGGCCACAAGGACGGAGGGCGCGCCCAGGGGGGTAGGGCGCGCCCCCCACCCTTGTGGGCCCCTCGTGCGTCTCCTGACCTAATTCTTTCGCCTATATACACTACTGGAATCTGGTAATTTGCCGTCTGCCACCTCTTTGCCGTCGGCCAGCGGACGGCAAAGAGCCTCTTTGCTGTCCGCTTCCACATAGCGGACGGCAAAGAATGTGCAGATGGCAAAAAGTCTATTTGCCGTCCGCTGTTTCTTTGCCGTCAGCCAGCTGACGGCAAAGAGCTAGAAGGCAGACGGCAAAGGGCCAGGTAGGCCCCACAGGGCACGGCGTGGCTAGGTCAGCTTCTTTGCCGTCTGCCTGGTCTTTGCCGTCTGCCTTCTGGACCTTTGCCGTCCGCTGGCGGACGGCAAAGAAATGGCCCAGCTAACGGCCGTCTCCCCCCTCCTATGCTCGCTCTCTGTCTCTCCGGCCCCACCCGCCCCTTTCTCTCCCCTCTCTCCCAACTCAACCGCGCCCGCGCCCCCAACTCAACCGCGCCCGCGCCCGCAACGCCTCCGTCGAACACCACCGCCGCCCGGACGCTGCCGCCACCCCACCCCTCCTCCTCCTCACCCACCCACCACCAACGCACGCCCCCTCCGCCCGCTTTCCCTTCGTCCCAGACCTTCTCCCACCCCTGCCACCCGTCTCCCCCGAGCCCACCTCCACCCCACCGACTGCCTCCAGCATCGAAGTTCACCCCCCCCCTCCCGACCTTCGCCCTGCTGTGCCCCCGGTCTCCAGCCCGCACCACTTCCCCTTAGAAGCCTCTCCTCCCCTCCCGCCATCCCCCCCTTCTTCCTTTTGTGTCCAATCCAGCCCCCTACCCTGCCTCTCCGTCCGGCCCACTCCCCTCACCCCCGCCCCCCGCCCCCCCCCGACCGAAGAGAGAGACCCCCGCCGCCGCCGTACCCTTGCGTCTCGTTCACCACACCGCCCTTGCGCCACCCTACTTCCTTGCCATCTCCACCCCTCCTCCCCTACGTTCCCTTCTTTCCCCGTCGCCACCCCCGCCCGGCGCCCCCTCCGCCCGTCCAGCGCCCCTCCGCCGCCGAGCAACCCCGCCGCCTGGCGCCCCTGGGCCTGCCGCAGGTGAGCCCCGGCCACACCCCTCTTCTCCTCTTTTTTTTTGTTTTTTCTGTTTTTTTAGTTTAGATTACTTTTAGTTTTGTTTTAGATTTAGTTTAGTTTAGATTACTGTTAGTTTGGTTCTATATTTAGTTTAGTTTAGATTACTTTTAGTTTGGTCTTAGGTTTAGTTTAGTTTTAGGTTTATGTTTAGTCATGAAAAAAACTAAGAATAATTAGAAGAAGAGGAGGAGAAGAAGAATAGCTAGGTTTAGGTGTAGTTTTTTCCTGTTTTGTTTTAGGTTAATTAGTGCTAGGTTTAAGAAGAGGAAAAAGGAGAAGAAGAAGAAGAAGAATAAGAAGAGGAGGAGGAGGAGGAGAAGAAGGAAGAAGAAAAAGAAGAAGAAGAAGAAGAAAGAGAAGAGGAGGAGAAGTAGAAGAAGAAGAAGAAAGAGGAGAGGAGGAGAAGAAGAAGAAGAAGAGAAGAAGAAAAGGAAAATTGTATACATATTATGTTCATGATTATGATACACTTAAATTGTATACATATTATTATGTTCATGTCAGGTATCCAAATTTTTTATGTTGTACTAATTTCGTTTACTTTTTGTCATTGCAGGTGTTGACAGGATGGTGGGCAAGGGTCCAGAGCGCCCTGAGCCTCCTGTGAGCGCTACCGGGAGGGGTGGTTGCATTATTGCAGCGCAGCCCCTCCGGAGAGCGGTGCAGGACGGTATGCAGACAGCTGCGGCGGGCGCTTCTTCTACGGCTGGGAGAGGTCGGGGGAGGACGAAGAAGGCTGGTAGAGGTGGACGTGGCAGTGGGAGAGGTATGAAGGCTGCTACGCCTTCGTCGCCGCCACCCTCAGCTCATTCACCCGACCACAGAAGTGCTTCGTCTTACGTGGACCCTCGGACTCCGGTCCATGAGCCTCCGGTCGCTGATCCTTCGCCCCACCAGACTCGAGTCGCCGACCCTTCGCCCCACGTGAGTCCGGTCCTAGAGTCTTCGTCCCAGAAGACTCCGGTCATGGGGTCTTCGTCCCAGGTCCCGGAGTCTTCGTCCCAGGTCCCGGAGTCTTCGTCCCAGAAGACTCCGATCCCGGAGTCTTCTTCCCACGAGACTCCGGAGGCTAGTGGCTTGGAGGATGGTAGCGAGGACACCTTTTCAGAAGATAGCTACAGCGACGACGAGCTGGTTGAGAACGGCAAGAAGGTCTACAAGTGTGGCTGTACAAAGCTCCCGCCCGTGCGGACGACCCCCGACCAGAGGTGGTTGATTGCGCCTAAAGGGTTGAAGTAAGTGCATTTACTATTTTTTAACCTTTTGCCTTCATGTTCCTTCAAATTAATATCTAATGCGTTGGCCTTGTCATACTGCAGGGGCTGGGTACGCCCCCGTGGTTCCCGTAGGCCCAACCAGGTCCTTGGTGTGCTTTGCCGGCAGCACTTCCCTGGGTGGGTCACGTTGCCCGGTGAGGGTCAGGTTCCACAGCTAGCACTGACCTGGGAGCTGTACTCGGTTGCCCCGGCCCCGCCGGAGGAGAGGGTCGACGGTGTCTTGTGCGAGACGGTGGCGGACATTGTGTTCCATCGGTTTTGGGTAATTTCTCCTTTACGGAATTAAAAATCAACACTACCTAGTGATTGTACTAATCAGTGTTGTCTTGTTTGATTGCAAACCTTCCACAGGGTTTCAGAGGGAGAGCAGGAGGCCGCGTGTATGGTTGTTGAAAACGAGTGCAAGCGCCTACTTCAGAACTTAAGGCACGAGGCTCGGGTGTAGGCCGTTCGAGACTACTACGCCTCGAAGGGTATTAGGAGGGGCAAGCAGAAGTGTCGCGGCAAGTTTCTCAGTAAGGAGAAGTACATGCAGGTAATTACCTATTCTTAAGGCCTTGAACTTAGTTTTCTTGATTTGATTCGTAGGCGTAGCGATGAAATTTCTCTTGGCTCACTTAGGTGCCCCCGAGATGGTGTGTGGATAAGATGGACTGTTGGGAGGCGTTGGTGGATGCGTGGTGCTCTGCCCAATGGAAAGTCGAACACCAAAGGGCCAAGGATAAGCGCGACCAAATGGAAGGTGTGCCACACCATCAAGGGAGCTCCAACCTGTTTGAGTACGGGGATAACTGGGTATGTGGTTTGCTATGATTCATGCAATTCATTCTTCATGCTAGATAGTTCATTTATGACATATTTAGCTCTAAAATGACATAATAACCTTAGATAGCTCTATAAAATGACTTAATATGCTTTAGTCAGTTAAAAAATGGCATAACTACCTTCGATAGCTCAATAACGACCTCAACTAATCTTAGCTAGTTCATTCATGACATAATTAGCTCTAAAATGACATAATAACCTTAGATAGCTCAATAATGACATAATTAGCATACTTTGGTCAAAAATGGCATAATAATCTTGGTTACCTCGAAAATGACCTAAACTTAGCTTATTTTCCTCGAAAATGACATAATAACCTTTCTTAGCTCCAAAATGACCTATTTACATAGCAATATCATTCTTCATGCTAGCTTGAGCCCTTAACTAATATTTTGTTCCTCTCTCTCAGGTGCACCACCACAAGAAGCCTGTGCCAGGTCTGTTCGACCTCTATGGCATGGCCCATATGGCCCCGTACAAGAAGGCCAAGCCATTCACGGAGTCTGACCTAGATGATCCAGAGAACTTCACCAACAAGACCTCCCACCACAAGCTTGTGAAGTACAGACACGAGGGGAAGGCGAGGAAAAGGGAGGACTTTAACCCGAGCCAGGATCCTTTTGATACAGAGCTGGTGATGATATCTGGTGGCGGGAGGTCCCATGGCTCTCTAGCCATTGGTGATGGACTGATACGTTGTCCTAAGACTCTCCCGCAGATCAAGAAGCGCCTGAGTAGCTCTGATCCTGAGATAACGCCTCGTGCACGGCCCGCGGAGATCGCCATGGCGGTTAGTTATACGGACTCTCTCACCTTTCCTCCATTACATTGTGTGTGCGTCCGTCGATGATTACAATGCTAACGAGGAGTGGTGTGTTGCAGGCTATTGTTGAGAAAGAGAGATTGAAGACGAAGGAGCTTCTGGAGGAGGCAAAAAGGGAGGCACAAAGGGAGGCGGCGGAGAGGGAGAGGGAGATGGAGGAGAAGACGGCTAAGCTGTTGGAGGAGGAGAGGAACCGGAACGACAGCGCTAACCGGGCCCTATACGAGCTCATCGTGGTACGTTTCTCGTGCATATTAGCCCAATCATGCACGTAATGTTTGCATTACTATCTAATATGACTGACTCGTGACAACCAAATGTGCAGAGCTTGTGCGAGAAAAATGGTCAGGCCCCTCCGCCGATGCCCCAGATTGCTCCGGCGACCATGGTGAGTTTGATTTGAATGGTCGTTGCTTACTACTATTCACATTTCAGTTTGCGAACTTGCTAACGAGACATTATGGGAAATGATCTTTGGTGCAGCATGGCTCCCGACAAGCATCGACCACTCCTTCTGCCAATGCCGGAACCCCGACCGGTCCTTCACCTCCGTCTGGCATTGGCGCAACCCTGACCATTCCTACATCTCCGTGATAACGGTATTTTTCTTCTTAATTAGCGTGTTTAGTCCATTTATGACATAATTTAGCCTATTTAGTCCACAAATGACATAATAAGATGAAGAAAATCAAGGAAGAGGAAGGAAAGAAGGAATAGGAAGAAAAGAAGAAGAAGAAGAAGAAGAAGAAGGAGAAGAAGAAGAAGACTAGAAGAAGAAGAAGACTAGAAGAAGAAGAAGAAGTCTTCTTCTTCTTCTAGTTTTCTTCTTCTTCTTCTTCTTCTTCTCCAAAATGAAGTTAGCTCTAAGTTATATCAAAAATGGCATAATATGCTTAGTTAGGTAAGCTCAAAAATGGCATTCTTCTTCTTCTTCTTCTTCTTCTTCTTCTTCTTCTTCTTCTTCTTCTTTCTTCTTCTTCTTCTTCTTCTTTTCTCTTCTTCTCTTCTTCTTCCGTCTTCTTCTTCTTCTCTTCTTCTTCTTCTTCTCTTCTTCTTCTTCTTCTCTTCTATTATCTTCTTCTTCTTCTGTCTTCTTCTTTCTTCTTCCTTCTTGCTTCTTCTTCTGTCTTCTTCTTTTCTTCTTCTTCTCTTCTTCTTCTTCTTCGTCTTCTTCTTCTTCTTCTTCTTCGTCTTCTTCTTCGTCTTCTTCTTCTTCTTCTGTCTTCTTCTTCTTCTTCTTCTTCTTCTTCTTCTCCTTCCTTCTCTTCTTCTTCTTCTTCTTCTTCTTCTTCTCTTCTTCTTCTTCTTCTTCTTCTTCTTCTTCTTCTTCTCTTCTTCTCTTCTTCTTCTTTCTCTTCTTCTTCTTCTTCTTCTTATTCTTCTTCTCGTTCTTATGCTTCTCTTCTTCTTCGTTCTTCTTCTCTCTTCTTCTTCTTCTTCTTCTTCTTCTCTCTTCTTATTCTTCTATTCTTGTTCTTCTTATTCTCTCTAATTCTTTCTTTCTTACTTCTACTTACGCTTCTCTTCTTCTTCTCTCTTCCTTCTTCTTCTCTTCTTTTCTTCTTCTCTTTCTTCTTCTTCTTCTTTCTCTTCTTCTCTTCTTCTTTCTATTCTCCTTTCTTCTTCTCCATTCTTCTTCTTCCTCTTACTTCTTCTTCTCTTCTTCTTCTTCTTTCTTCTTCTTCTTCTTCTTCTGCTTCTTCTCTTCTCTTCTTCTTCTCCAAAATGAAGTAAGCTCTAAGTTTAATCTCATAATATGCTTAGTTAGGTCAAAAATGGCCATAATTAGCTAGGTAAGCTCAAAAATGGCATTTTTCTCTTATTAGCCTATTTAGTCCATTATGACATAATTTAGCCTATTTAGTCCACAAATGACATAATAGATGAAGAAAATCAAGGAAGAGGAAAAGGAAAGGAAGAATAGAAGAAAAGAAGAAGAAGAAGAAGAAGAATAAGAAGAAAGAAGAGAAGAAGAAGAAAGAAGAAGAAGAAGAAGAGAGATACTTTCTTTTTTTCTTCTTCTTCTTCTTCCTCTTCTAGTTTTCTTCTTCTTCTTCTCCAAAATGAAGTAAGCTCTAAGTTATATCTCATAATTGCTTAGTAGGTCAAAAATGGCATAATTAGCTAGGTAAGCTTAAAAATGTCATTTTTCTTCTATTTATCCTATTTAGTCCATTTATGACATAATTTATCCTGTTTAGTCCACAATGACATAATAAGATGAAGACAAAATAAAATCAAGGGAAAAAAAAGAGGAAGAAAGAAGGAAAGGAAGAAAAAGAAAAGAAAAAGAAGAAGAAAAGACTAGAAGAAGAAGAAGAAGAAGGAGAAGAAAGAAGAAGAAGTAACTCTTATTTTTTCTTCTCTTTCTTCTTCTTCTTCTTCTTCTTCTTCTGTCTTCTATCTCTTTCTTCTCTCTTCATTCTTCTTCTTCTTCTTCTTTCTTCATTCTTTCTCTCCTTCTTCTTCTTCTTCTTATTCTTCTTCTTCTTCTTCTTCTCTGTCTTCTTCTTCTTCTTCTTCTCTTCTTCTTCTTCTTTCTTCTTCTGTCTTCTTCTTCTTCTTTTTCTCATTCTTCTTACTTCTCTTCTTCAGTCTTCTTCTTCTAGTCTGTCTTCTTCTTACTTCTTTCTCTCTTCTTCTTCTATCTTCTTCTCTTCTTCGTCTTCTTCTTCTTTCTCTTCTTCTGTCTTCTAGTTTCTATCTTCTTCTCCAGAAATGAAGTAGTAGCTCAAGTTATATCAAAAAATGGCATAATCTGCTTCGTTCCTCAAAAATGGCACAATTAGCTAGGTTAGCTCCATTTTACCTAAGTATGCTTACTTCTTCTTCTTCTTCATTTTCTTCTTCTTCTTCTGATTCTAGTCTTCTTCTTCTAACTTTCTTGTTGCCATTTTGCAGATTTAATTCACTATATAAAGCTTGCATGGATGCATGGAGTGCTTGTTTCCCTTACCTATGAACTTGTTATATGGATGCATGGAACAATGTGTTGGATGAACATTGTGATATGTAATATGTATATATGGATGGAACTATGTTTCTTATGTATATATGTATGTTGTCATGGATGGAGATAGATATGTATATGTATATCCGTGTGTTGGATACATCATATATGTATATCTGTGTGTGCCTGTGAAAAAAATATATATATGTATATCTGTGTTTGAAACCCTGTCAAATTAAATGGATTCAAATAAAAACAGGGGATACATAGCCTCTTTGTCGTCCGCTAGCAGACGGCAAAGAGGACACGTGGCAGCTACCTGTGAAACCTGGGAACACTGGCTGCCTATTTGGTCACTTTGCCGTCTGCCAGCGGACGGCAAAGATTCAAATCACTTTGCCGTCTGCCAGCGGACGGCATAGCTGGCCACGTGTCAGCTTCCCGTTACTGCCTAGCTGAGCTGTTTGCCGTCTGTCAGCGGGCGGCAAAGAGCTTTGACTCTTTGCCGTCCGCTGGCAGACGGCAAAGAGCGCCGTTAACCCCCTAACGGCTCTCACGCCACCGCACTGCCGTCAGCTGTCTTTGCCGTCTGCTGGCCTCGGATGGCGGACGGCATAATCCTTTGCCGTCCGTTTCTAAGAAGCGGACGACAAAGAAGGCCTTTGCTGTCATGCTTTCAGCCGGAAAGTTTGCCGTCTGCTGGCGGACGGCAAAGATGTTTGCCGTCCGTGATCCATGCCTTTGCCGTCCGCCATGGCGGACGGCAAAGAAGCTGATTCCAGTAGTGATATAATCTTATATGCCCAAACCACCAGAGGCATCCACGAAAAGACTTTTCCACCGCCGCAACCTTCTGTACCCGTGAGATCCCATCTAGGGGCCTTTTCCGGTGTCTTGCCGGAGGGGGATTCGATCACGAAGGGTTTCTACATCAACACCATTGCCCTTCCGATGAAGCGTGAGTAGTTTACCTCAGACCTACGTGTCCATAGCTAGTATCTAGATGGCTTCTTCTCTCTCTTTGATTCTCAATACCATGTTCTCCTCGATGTTCTTGGAGATCTATTCGATGTAATACTTTTTTGCGGTGTGTTTGCCGAGATCCGATGAATTGTGGATTTATGATCAGCTTATCTATGAATATTATTTGAATCTTCTCTGAATTCTTTTATGCATGATTTGATATCTTTGCAAGTCTCTTTGAACTATCGATTTGGTTTGGCCAACTAGATTGGTTTTTCTTGCAATGGGAGAAGTGCTTAGCTTTGGGTTCAATCTTGCGGTGCCCTTTCCCAGTGATAGTAGGGGCAGCAAGGCACGTATTGTATTGTTGCCATCGAGGATAAAAAGATGGGGTTTTCATCATATTGCTTGAGTTAATTCCTCTACATCATGTCATCTTTCTTAATGCGTTACTCTGTTCTTCATGAACTTAATACTCTAGATGCAGGCAGAAGTCGGTCGATGTGTGGAGTAATAGTAGTAGATGCAGAATCGTTTCGGTCTACTTGACACGGACGTGATGCCTATATTCATGATCATTGCCTTAGATATCGTCATAACTTTGCGCTTTTCTATCAATTGCTCGGCAGTAATTTGTTCACCCATCGTATTATTTTCAATCTTGAGAGAAGCCTCTAGTGAAACCTATGGCCCCCGGGTCTATTTTCCATCATATAATCTTCAACTTTCCAATCTACGAGTTTCCGATCTACTATTTTGCAATCTTTTACTTTCCAATCTATAAAACAAAAATACCAAAAATATTTACTTTACCGTTTATTTATCTTTATCAGATCTCACTTTTGCAAGTAACCGGGAAGGGATTGACAATCCCTTACCGCGTTGGGTGCAAGTTTGGTGTTTGTTTGTGCAGGTATTCGGTGACTTGCGTGTTGTCTCCTACTGGATTGATACCTTGGTTCTCAAAACTGAGGGAGATACTTACTCTACTTTGCTGCATCACCCTTTCCTCTTCAAGGAAAAAACCAACGCAAGCTCAAGAAGTAGCAGGAATAATTTCTGGCGCCGTTGCCGGGGAGATCTACACCAAGTCAAGACATACCAAGTACCCATCATAAACTCTCATCTCTCGCATTACATTATTTGCCATTCGCCTCTCGTTTTCCTCTCCCCCACTTCTAAAACGATTTTCGAAAAGTTTTCCTTTTCTTCGCCCCTCTCTCTTTGCCTTTTCTTTATCCCTCTTCCGTTCGTCTTCTTCGTTGGCTTTTTGTGTGCTTGCGTGTTGGATTGCTTGCTTTGTCACGATGACTCAAGAGAATACCAAACTGTGTGATTTTTCCAACACCAATAATAATGATTTTATTAGTACTCCGATTGCTCCCGCTACTAATGCGGAATCTTGTGAAATTAATGCCGCTTTGCTGAATCTTGTTATGAAAGATCAATTTTCTGGCCTTCCTAGTGAAGATGCCGCATCCCATCTAAACAATTTCGTTGATTTGTGTGATATACAAAAGAAGAAAGATGTGGATAATGATATTGTTAAATTGAAGCTATTTCCGTTCTCACTACGAGACCGTGCTAAAACTTGGTTTTCATCTTTGCCTAAAAATAGTATTGATTCATGGAATAAGTGTAAAGATGCTTTTATTTCCAAGTATTTTCCTCCCGCTAAGATCATCTCCCTTAGGAACGATATTATGAATTTTAAACAACTTGATCATGAGCATGTTGCACAATCTTGGGAGTGAATGAAATTGATGATACGAAATTGCCCTACTCATGGTTTGAATTTGTGGATGATTATACAAATTTTTTATGCCGTATTGAATTTTGCTTCTAGAAATCTTTTAGATTCGGCCGCGGGAGGCACTTTTATGGAAATTACCTTAGGAGAAGCTACTAAACTTCTAGATAATATTATGGTTAATTATTCTCAATGGCATACCGAAAGATCTTCCACTCGTAAAAAGGTGCATGCAATTGAAGAGATTAATATTTTGAGTGGAAAGGTGGATGAACTTATGAAATTGTTTGCTAGCAAGAGTGTTTCTTTGGATCCCAATGATATGCCTTTATCCACTATGAGTTTGCAAAAGAATTTCAATGCTTTGATTGAAGAAAAATTGCTTAAGATTGATGATTTGGCTAGGAACATGGATAGAATTTCTCTTGATGTTGATTCTTTGAAACTTAGATCTATCCAACCCAAGCATGATATCAATGAGTCTTTCAAGGCTATGAGAATTTCCATTGATGAGTGCAAAGAAAGAACCGCTAAGACGCGTGCTAAAAAAGGTTGGTTTGTAAAAACGTGTTCTTCTAGTTTCCGTGATAATGATGAAGATCTAAAAGTGATTGATGTGACTCCTATTGAATCTTTGTTTTCCAATATAAATCTTGATAAATATGGGACTGGAGATGAGTCAACTTTAGTTAGAAGGCGTCCCAATGATTCAGAGTTTTTAGATCTTGATGCAAAAATTGATAAAAGTGGGATTGGAGAGGCCAAAATTTTAAGTAGCAATGAACCCACTCTTTTGCTTTTCAAGGAATTTAATTTTGATAATTGTTCTTTAATAGATTGTATTTCCTTGTTGCAATCCGTGTTGAATTCTCCTCATGCTTATAAACAAAACAAAGCTTTTACTAAACATATCGTTGATGCTATGATGCAATCTTTTGAAGAAAAGCTTGAATTGGAAGTTTCTATCCCTAGAAAACTTTATGATGAGTGGGAACCTGATGCGGCTTGAAGCTACGTCGGTATTTCCCCAAAGAGGAAGGGATGATGCAGCACAGCGGCGGTAGGTATTTCCCTCAGTGATGAAATCAAGGTTATCGAACCAGTAGGAGAACCAAGCAATACTACGTAAACAGCACCTGCACACAAATAACAAATACTCGCAACCCGACATGTAAAAGGGGTTGTCAATCCCTTTCAGGTAACGGCGCCAGAAATTGGCAAACAGACGTGAGAGAGTAGTAAATATTGATAGATCGAACGCCAAATAAAATAAAGTGCAACAAGGTATTTTTGTATTTTTGGTTTAATAAATCTGAAAATAAAAGCAAAGGAAAATAGATCACAAAGGCAAATATATTAAAGAAGAGACCCGGGGGCCGTAGGTTTCACTAGTGTCTTCTCTCGAGAAAAATAGCAAATGGTGGGTGAACAAATTACTGTTGGGCAATTGATAAAACTTCAAATAATCATGACGATATCCAGGCAATGATCATTATATAGGCATCACGTCCAAGATTAGTAGACCGACTCCTGCCTGCATCTACTACTATTACTCCACACATTGAGCGCTATCCAGCATGCATCTAGTGTATTAAGTTCATGGAGAAACGGAGTAATGCAATAAGAACGATGACATGATATAGACAAGATCTATTTATGTAGAAATAGACCCCATCGTTTTATCCTTAGTAGCAACGATACATACGTGTCGGTTCCCCTTCTGTCACTGGGATCAAGCACCGTAAGATCGAACCCACTACAAAGCACCTCTTCCCATTGCAAGATAAATAGATCAAGTTGGCCAAACAAAACCCAAATATCGGAGAAGAAATACGAGGCTATAAGCAATCATGCATATAAGAGATCAAAGAAGACTCAAATAACTTTCATGGATAAAATATAGATCTGATCATAAACTCAAAGTTCATCGGATCCCAACAAACACACCGCAAAAAGAGTTACATCATATGGATCTCCAAGAGACCATTGTATTGAAGATCAAGAGAGAGAGAGAGAGAGAGGAAGCCATCTAGCTACTAACTACGGACCCATAGGTCTACAAAGAACTACTCACGCATCATCGGAGAGGCACCAATGGAAGTGGTGAACCCCTCCATGATGGTGTCTAGATTGGATCTGGTGGTTCTGGACTCTGCGGCGGCTGGAATTGATTTTCAACGACTCCCCTAGGGTTTCTGCAATATTGGAGTATTTATAGAGCAAAGAGGCGGTTCAGGGGGCACCCGAGGTGGGCACAACCCACCAGGGCACGCCTGGGCCTCCAGGCGCGCCCTGGTGGGTTGTGCTCCCCTTGGAGCACCCCCAGGCGCTTCTCCGGCCCACTGGATGTCTTCTGGTCCAAAAAAAATCCACAAAAAATTTCACTGCGTTTGGACTCCATTTGGTATTGATTTCCTACGATGTAAAAAACATGAAGAAAACAGCAACTGGCACTTGGCACTATGTCAATAGGTTAGTACCAAAAATGATATAAAATGACTATAAAATGATTGTAAAACATCCAAGAATGATAATATAACAACATGGAACAATAAAAAATTATAGATACGTTGGAGACGTATCAACATCCCCAAGCTTAATTCCTGCTCGTCCTCGAGTAGGTAAATGATAAAAACAGAATTTTTGATGTGGAATGCTACCTAACATGTCATCTCATATTCTTTCTTTTATAGCATGGACATTTGGGCTTTTATATGATTCAAAGCAATAGTCTAGTTTTGACATGATGACTTAAATACTCAAGCATATCAACAAGCAACTATGTCTTTCAAAATATCAATGCTAAAATAAGTTATCCCTAGCCCATCATGCTCAACCATTGATCCATTCATGAAACACACTCGCATATTAACTACACCCAATGCTCAAGTACGATCATAGTGCCTCCTAGTTGGTGCTTTATAAGAGAAAATGGAGACTCAAATTAAAAATAAAAATTGCATAAAGTAAAGAAAGGCCCTTCACAGAGGGAAGTAGGGATTTGTAGAGGTGCCAGAGCTTAAAGCGAAAAACTTAGAGATAAAAACATTTTGGGAGGTGTGCTTTTCCCACCAACGAAAACGACTTAGAGCTCCCAACACTTTCCATGCTAGATATATCATAGGCGGTTCCCAAACAGAAAATAAAGTTCATTCCTTTTTCCACCATTTCCTTCACTTTCCATGGCTAGCCGTATCCACGGGTGCCCTCCATACCAACACTTTCCAAGGAATTTATTATTTGACAACATAAAGTAAATTCATTTTTCATTTTGGGACTGGGCATCCCTAATACCTTTGCCTTACTCTTGTGCAATGGCAAGTGAATAAAAACTCATCATGAGAATAACACATCTAGCATGGAAAATATTAGCCACCCCTCACCGCCTCGCGAGCGGTACGAACACACAAAAGAGAAGTTTATTTTGAAAATTAGAGATGGCACATACAAATTTGCTTAGAACGGCAAAAGAATACCGCATATAGGTAAATATAGTGGACTCATGTGGAAAAACTGGTTTAAAGGGTTTTGGATGCACAAGTAGTGATCATACTTAGTGCAAAATGAAGGCTAGCAAAAGATTGAGAAGCGACCAACCAAAAAACGAATAATCTCATAAGCGAGCATTAAGCATAATTAACACCGAATAGTGCACCACAAGTAGGATATAATTTCATTGCATGACTATTGACTTTCGTGCTTACATAGGGAATCACAAACCTTAACACCAATATTCTTACTAAAGCACAATTACTCATCAACATAACTCACATATCACATCATCATATCTCAAAACTATTACAAGGAATCAAGTTTATTTTGTCCAATGATCTTCATGAAAGTATTTATTATATCCTTCTTGGATATCTATCACTTTGGAACTAATTTTCATGTGTTGCTTTTGATAAGCTCAAACAAATATAAGTGAAGATCATGAGCATAATACTTCTTTCTCTCAAATTAATTTAAGTGAAGCAAGAGAGAATTTCTTAAATTTTTTACTAACTCCCAAATAAATCTAAGTGAAGCATGAGAGCATTTATAACAAGACATGGCATAATTTTGGCTCTCTCAAATAGGTGTGTCCAGCAAGGATTCAAGACTTAGAACACAAAGAAAAACAAGCAAAGACTCATATCATACAAGACGCTCCAAGCAAAACTCATAGTATGTGACGAATAAAAATATAGCTTCGAGTAAAATACCGATGGTCGTTAGAAGAAAGAGGGGATGCCACTCGGGGCATCCCCAATCTTAGTTGCTTGCTTCTCTTTGGATAATAGCTTGGGATGCCATGGGCATCCCCAAGCTTAGGCTCTTCTTACTCCTTATTCCTTCATCCATCGTAAAATAACCCAAAACGTGAAAACTTCAATCACACAAAACTCAACAAAACCTTCGTGAGATCCGTTAGTATAAGAAAGCAAATCACTACTATAAATACTGTAGCAAACCAATTCATATTTTATTTTTGCATTATATCTACTGTATTCCAACTTTTCTATGGCAAAAACTCATCAAAGAAAACCATAGAATCATCAAAACAAGCAGACAACGCAAAGAAAACAGAATCTGTCAAAAACAGAACAGTCTGTAGGAATCTGGATATTTCGAATACTTCTGAAACTCTAAAAATTCTGAAAAATTAGGACTACAGAGGCAATTTTTATATAAATCTTGTGTAAAAAATTCAGAATTTTTCATCTCTGATGTGAATTTTAAAAATTGTTTTACTGGACGCAAAAGTTTCTGTTTTCCAACAAGATCAAATCAACTATCACCCAACATAATCCTAAAGGCTTTACTTGGCACAAACACTAATTAAGACACAAGAAACACAATTATAACAGTAGAATAATTGTGCTAACACTAAAAAACAGAAAGCAAAAAGCAAAAATAAATTTTATTCATTGGGTTGCCTCCCAACAAGCGCTATTGTTTTACGCCCCTAGCTAGTCATAAAGCAAGGATCTAAGTTTTGTCATCTTTGTTTCGAGATCCATAAGATGCCCTCATGATTGATTCATATGGAGGCCTAATTATTGTTCTAGGGAAGTGTTCCATACCCTTCCTTAGTAGAAATTGAAATTTAATATTGCCTTCTTTCATATCAATCACGACACCAATAGTGCGTAAAAACGGTCTACCAAGAATAATTGGGGAAGACGGATTACAATCAATATCAAGAACAATAAAATCTATGGGCACATAATTCCTATTTGCAAGAATAAGAACATCATTAATCCTTCCCATAGGCTTTTTAATAGTAGAATCCGCCAAGTGCAAATTTAAAGAGCATTCTTCAATATCGGTAAGACCAAGCACATCACATAAAGATTTCGGAATTGTAGAAATACTAGCACCCAAGTCACATAAAGCAAAACACTCATAATTTTTAATATTGACTTTGATAGTAGGTTCCCACTCATCATGTAATTTTCTAGGAATTGAAACTTCTAATTCCAACTTTTCTTCCAAAGCTTTCATCATAGCATCAACAATATGTTTAGTAAAAGCTTTATTTTATTCATAAGCATGGGGTGAATTTATCATGGATTGCAACAAAGAAATACAATCAATCAAAGAGCAGCTATCATAATTAAAGTCTTTGTAATCCAAAATAGTGGGCACATCACTAGTTAAAGTCTTGACCTCTTCAAACCCTCTTTTATCAAAATTTTCAACAAGATTTTCACCCTCCAAATTATCGGGACGCCTTCTAACTAAAGTTGACTCTTCTCCAGTCCCTTTTTCATCAATCTTAATTTTACTAAACAAGGAATCAATTAAAGAAACACCAATCATTTTAAGATCTTCATCACTTTTATCTTCTAACAAGATTGGTTTAGCGGCCATTTGGTTTACTAGGGTAGCTTGTGCATAGAGTATTTTTCCTAGCAAACTTTAAGCAAAAGCATATTTAGATTGGAGATTGCAAACTTCCCTGGTAATATCATCAAGTTGTTTTGTTATAGTATCTAGCACAACGGAGTGCTCCTTAAGTTCTTTGGTAAAATACTTATTATGCTCAAATTGTGTAGTCATATATTCCTTAGTACTTTTCTCAATTTCAAGCAAAATATTGGGGTAAGGAAAATCATAATATTTTCTTTGAGGCATCATGACTAAGCAAACAAGAACGCACGCAAAAACAGATCCGGCAAGAAAACGGCGAACGAAAAAGAGGGCGAATAAAACGGCAAATTTTTGTGAAGTGGGGGAGAGGAAACCGAGAGTCAAATGGAAAATAATGTAAATTACGAGGAGATGAGATTTGTGATTAGGAACCTGGTATATGTTGAAGATCCTCCCCGGCAACGGCGCCAGAAATTCCTTTTGATGGGGCTTGAAGCTACGTCGGTATTTCCCCAAAGAGGAGGGGATGATGCAGCACAGCGGCGGTAGGTATTTCCCTCAGTGATGAAACCAAGGTTATCGAACCAGTAGGAGAACCAAGCAACACTACGTAAACAGCACCTGCACACAAATAACAAATACTCGCAACCCGACGTGTAAAAGGGGTTGTCAATCCCTTTCGGGCAACGGCGCCAGAAATTGGCAAACGGACGTGAGAGAGTAGTAAATACTGATAGATCGAACGCCAAATAAAACAAAGTGCAGCAAGGTGTTTTTGTATTTTTGGTTTAATAGATCTGAAAATAAAAGCAAAGGAAAATAGATCGCAAAGGCAAATATATTAAAGAAGAGACCCGGGGGCTGTAGGTTTCACTAGTGGCTTCTCTCGAAAAAATAGCAAACGGTGGGTGAACAAATTACTGTTGGGCAATTGATAAAACTTCAAATAATCATGACGATATCCAGGCAATGATCATTATATAGGCATCACGTCCAAGATTAGTAGACCGACTCCTGCCTACATCTACTACTATTACTCCACACATCGAGCGCTATCCAGCATGCATCTAGTGTATTAAGTTCATGGAGAAACGGAGTAATGCAATAGGAACGATGACATGATGTAGACAAGATCTATTTATGTAGAAATAGACCCCATCGTTTTATCCTTAGTAGCAACGATACATACGTGTTGGTTCCCCTTCTGTCACTGGGATCAAGCACCGTAAGATCGAACCCACTACAAAGCACCTCTTCCCATTGCAAGATAAATAGATCAAGTTGGCCAAACAAAACCCAAATATCGGAGAAGAAATACGAGGCTATAAGCAATCATGCATATAAGAGATCAAAGAAGACTCAAATAACTTTCATGGATAAAAAGATAGATCTGATCATAAACTCAAAGTTCATCGGATCCCAACAAACACACCACAAAAAGAGTTACATCATATGGATCTCCAAGAGACCATTGTATTGAAGATCAAGAGAGAGAGAGAGGAATCCATCTAGCTACTAACTACGGACCCATAGGTCTACAAAGAACTGCTCACGCATCATCGGAGAGGCACCAATGGAAGTGGTGAACCCCTCCATGATGGTGTCTAGATTGGATCTGGTGGTTCTGGACTCTTCGACGGCTGGAATTGATTTTCGACGACTCCCATAGGGTTTCTGGAATATTGGGGTATTTATAGAGCAAAGAGATGGTTCAGGGGGCACCCGAGGTGGGCACAACCTACCAGGGCACGCCTGGGCCTCCAGGCGCGCCCTGGTGGGTTGTGCTCCCCTTGGAGCACCCCCCCAGGCGCTTCTCCGGCCCATTGGATGTCTTCTGGTCCAAAAAAAATCCACAAAAAGTTTCGCTGCGTTTGGACTCCATTTGGTATTGATTTCCTGCGATGTAAAAAACATGCAGAAAACAGCAACTGGCACTTGGCACTATGTCAATAGGTTAGTACCAAAAAATGATATAAAATGACTATAAAATGATTGTAAAACATCCAAGAATGATAATATAACAGCATGGAACAATAAAAAATTATAGATACGTTGGAGACGTATTAGAACCTACTGTTAAGATTAAGATTAAAGATTATGAATGCCATGCTTTGTGTGATTTGGGTGCTAGTGTTTCCACGATTCCAAAAACTTTGTGTGATGTATTAGGTTTCCGTGAATTTGATGATTGTTCTTTAAATTTGCAACTTGCGGATTCCACTATTAAGAAACCTATGGGAAGGATTAATGATGTTCTTATTGTTGCAAATAGGAATTATGTGCCCGTAGATTTCATTGTTCTTGATATAGACTGCAATCCTACATGTCCTATTATTCTTGGTAGACCTTTCCTTAGAACGATTGGTGCAATTATTGATATGAAAGAAGGAAATATTAGATTTCAATTTTCGTTAAGGAAGGGCATGGAGCACTTTCCAAGAAAGAAAATTAAATTGCCTTATGAATCTATTATGAGAGCCACTTATGGATTGCATACCAAAGATGACAATACTTAGATCTATTCTTGTTTTTATGCCTAGCTAAGGGCGTTAAACAATAGCGCTTGTTGGGACGCAACCCAATTTTATTTTTGTTTTTGCTTTTTAGGTTCTGTTTTGCAATAAATAATTCATCTAGCCTCTGGTTAGATGTGGTTTTATGTTTTAATTAGTGTTTGTGCCAAGTAAGACCTTTGGGATAGCTTACGGTGATAGTTGATTTGATCTTGCTGAAAAACAGAAACTTTTGTGCCCAGGAAAATAATTTTTATAATTCACAGAAGAGTGATTTTGAGTTGATTCTTTTTGCAGAAGATTAATAAACAAATTTCTTAGGTCTTACTAATTTTTCAGAATTTTTGGAGTTACAGAAGTATTCGAGATTTCCAGATTGCTACAGACTGTTCTGTTTTTGACAGATTCTTTTTTCTATGTGTTGTTTGCTTATTTTGATGAATCTATGGGTAATATCGGGGGGTATGAACCATGGAAAAGTTGGAATACAGTAGATACTACACCAATATAAATAAATAATGATTTCACAACAGTACCAAAAGTGGTGATTTATTTTCTTATACTAACGGAGCTTATGAGATTTTCTGTTGAGTTTTGTGTTGTGAAGTTTTCAAGTTTTGGGTAAGGATTTGATGGACAATGAAATAAAGAGTGGCAAGAGCCTAAGCTTGGGGATTCCCAAGGCACCCCAAGGTAATATTCAAGGAAAACCAAGAGCCTAAGCTTGGGGATGCCCCGGAAGGCATCCCCTCGTTTTTCTTCGTCTATCGGTAACTTTACTTGAGGCTATATTTTTATTCACCACATGATATGTGTTTTGCTTGGAGTGTCTTGTATGATTTGAGTATTTGCTTTTTAGTTTGCCAGAATCATCCTTGCTGTACACACCTTTTGAGAGAGACACGCATGAATCGTGATTTATTAGAATACTCTTTGCACTTCACTTACATCTTTTTAGAGCACGGTGGTGGCTTTATTTTATAGAAATTGATGAACTCTCATGCTTCACTTATATTATTTTGAGAGTCTTTAAAACAGCATGGTAATTTTCTTTGGTTATAAATTTAGTCCTAATATGATAGACATCCAAGAGGGATATAATAAAAACTTTCATATAAAGTGCATTGAATACTATGAGAAGTTTGATTCCTTATGATTGTTTTGAGATATGAAGATGGTGATATTAGAGTCATGCTAGTGAGTAGTTGTGAATTTGAGAAATACTTGTGTTAAGGTTTGTGAGTCCCGTAGCATGCATGTATGGTGAACCGTTATGTAACGAAGTCGGAGCATGAGATATTTTTTGATTGTCATCCTTTGTGTGGAGGTCGGGATCACGCGATGGTTAACTCCTACCAACCCTTCCCCTAGGAGCATGCGTCTAGTACTTTGTTTTGATGACTAATAGATTTTTGCAATAAGTATGTGAGTTCTTTATGACTAATGTTGAGTCCATGGATTATACACACGCTCACCATTCCACCTTTGCTAGCCTCTCTAGTGCCGCGCAATTTTCGCCGGTACCATAAACCCACCATATACCTTCCTCAAAACAGCCACAATACCTACCTATTATGGCATTTCCATAGCCATTCCGAGATATATTGCCATGCAACTTTCCACCGTTCCGTTTATTATGACACGCATCATCATTGTCATATTGCTTTGCATGATCATGTAGTTGACATCGTATTTGTGGCAAAGCCACCGTTCATAATTCTTTCATATATGTCACTCTTGATTCGTTGCACATTCCGGTACACCGCCGGAGGCATTCATATAGAGTCATATTTTGTTCTAGTATCGAGTTGTAATTTTTGAGTTGTAAGTAAATAGAAGTATGATGATTTTCATTATTAGAGCATTGTCCCATGTGAGGAAAAAAAAGAAAGAAAAAAAGAGAAAGAAAGAAAGAAAAAAAAAGAAAGAAAAAAAAGAAAGAAAGAAAAAAAAGAGAGAAGGGGCAATGTTACTATCTTTTTTCCATACTTATGCTTCAAAGTAGCACCATGATCTTCATGATAGAGAGTCTCCTGTGTTGTCACTTTCATATACTAGTGGGAATTTTTCATTATACAACTTGGCTTGTATATTCCAACGATGGGCTTCCTCAAATTGCCCTAGGTCTTCATGAGCAAGCAAGTTGGATGCACACCCACTTAGTTTTCTTTTTGAGCTTTCATAAACTTATAGCTCTAGTGCATCCGTTGCATGGCAATCCCTACTCACTCACATTGATATCTGTTGATGGGCATCTCCATAGCCCGTTGATACGCCTAGTTGATGTGAGACTATCTCCCTCTTTTTGTCTTCTCCACAACCACCTTCTATTCCGCCTATAGTGCTATGTCCATGGCTCACACTCATGTATTGCGTGAAAGTTGAAAAAGTTTGAGAATACTAAAGTATGAAACAATTGCTCGGCTAAAACCGGGGTTGTGCATGATTTGAGTATTTTGTGTGATGAAGATGGAGCATAGCCAGACTATATGATTTTGTAGGGATAAGCTTTCTTTGGCCATGTTATTTTGAGAAGACATAATTATCTTGTTAGTATGCTTGAAGTATTATTGTTTTTATGTCAATATTAAACTTTTGTTTTGAATCATACGGATCTGAACATTCATGCCACAATAAAGAAATTACATGGATAAATATGTTAGGTAGCATTCCACATCAAAAATTCTGTTTTTACCATTTACTTACTCGAGGACGAGCAGGAATTAAGCTTGGGGATGCTTGATACGTCTCCAACGTATCTATAATTTTTTATTGTTCCATGCTATTATATTATCTGTTTTGGATGTTTTATATGCATTAATATGCTATTTTATATTATTTTTGGGACTAACCTATTAACCTAGAGCCCAGTGCCAGTTCCTTTTTTTTTCCCTGTTTTTGAGTTTCGCAGAAAAGGAATACCAAACGGGGTCCAAACGGAATAAAACTTTCGCGATGATCTTTCTTGGACGAAAAGGAAACCAGAGGACTTGGAGTGCAAGTCAGAGAAGTCACGAGGTGGCCACAAGGACGGAGGGCGCGCCAAGGGGGTAGGGCGCGCCCCCCACCCTTGTGGGCCCCTCGTGCGTCTCCTGACCTAATTCTTTCGCCTATATATACTCTTATATGCCCAAACCACCAGAGGCATCCACGAAAAGACTTTTCCACTGCCGCAACCTTCTGTACCCGTGAGATCCCATCTAGGGGCCTTTTCCGGCGTCCTGCCGGAGGGGGATTTGATCACGGAGGGCTTCTACATCAACACCATTGCCCTTCCGATGAAGCGTGAGTAGTTTACCTCAGACCTATGGGTCAATAGCTAGTAGCTAGATGGCTTCTTCTCTCTCTTTGATTCTCAATACCACGTTCTCCTCGATGTTCTTGGAGATCTATTCGATGTAATACTTTTTTGCGGTGTGTTTGCCGAGATCCGATGAATTGTGGATTTATGATCAGCTTATCTATGAATTCTTTTATGCATGATTTGATATCTTTGCAAGTCTCTTTGAACTATCGATTTGGTTTGGCCAACTAGATTGGTTTTTCTTGCAATGGGAGAAGTGCTTAGATTTGGGTTCAATCTTGCGGTGTCCTTTCCCAGTGACAGTAGGGGCAACAAGGCACGTATTGTATTGTTGCCATCGAGGATAAAAAGATGGGGTTTTCATCATATTGCTTGAGTTAATTCCTCTACATCATGTCATCTTTCTTAATGCGTTACTCTGTTCTTCATGAACTTAACACTCTAGATGCAGGCAGGAGTCGGTCGATGTGTGGAGTAATAGTAGTAGATGCAGAATCGTTTCGGTCTACTTGACACGGACGTGATGCCTATATTCGTGATAATAGCCTTAGATATCGTCATAACTTTGCGCTTTTCTATCAATTGCTCGGCAGTAATTTGTTCACCCACCGTATTATTTTCTATCTTGAGAGAAGCCTCTAGTGAAACCTATGGCCCCCGGGTCTATTTTCCATCATATAATCTTCTACTTTCCAATCTATGAGTTTCCGATCTACTATTTTGCAATCTTTTACTTTCCAATCTATAAAACAAAAATACCAAAAATATTTACTTTACCATTTATTTATCTTTATCAGATCTCACTTTTGCAAGTAACCGTGAAGGGATTGACAACCCCTTATCCCGTTGGGTGCAAGTTTGGTGTTTGTTTGTGCAGGTATTCGGTGACTTGCGTGTTGTCTCCTACTGGATTGATACCTTGGTTCTCAAAACTGAGGGAAATACTTACTCTAATTTGTTGCATCACCCTTTCCTCTTCAAGGGAAAAATCAATGCACGCTCAAGAAGTAGCATTCATGCTGCTATATTATCATTCTTGGATGTTTTACAATCATTTTATAGCAACTTTATATCATTTTTTGGGACTAACTTATTGACATAGTGCCCAGTGCCAGTTGCTGTTTTTTGCTTGTTTTTTACATCGCAGAAAATCAATACCAAATGGAGTCCAAACGCAGCGAAACTTTTTGTGGATTTTTTCTGGACCAGAAGACATCCAATGGGCCAGAGCAGCACCTGGGGGGGGGTGCCCCGAGGGGGGCACAACCAACCAGGGCGCGCCTGGGCCCCAAGGCGCGCCCGGTGGGTTGTGCCCACCTCGGTGGCCTCCCGCACCGCCTCTTCGCCCTATAAATTGCCAAATATTCCAAAAACCCTCGCAGAGACCCTAGATCAGAAGTTCCACCGCCGCAAGGCCTCTGTATCCATGAGATCCAATCTAGACCCCGTTCCGGCACCCTGCCGGAGGGGGAAATCATCACCGGTGGCAATCTTCATCATTCCGGCGGCCACCATGATGAGGAGGGAGTAGTCCACCCTCGGGGCTGAGGGTTTGTACCGGTAGCTATGTGTTTAATCTTTCTCTCTCTCTCGTGTTCTTGAGATGTCACGATCTTGATGTCTCGCGGGCTTTGTTAATATAGTCGAATCATATGGTGTTTTCCCCTCTCTATCTTGTTGTGATGAATTGAGTTTTCTCTTTGAGATTTTGTTTTATTGGATTGAATACTTTTATGGATTTGAGAACACTTTATGTATGTCTTGCTATGAATACCCGTGGTGACAATGGGGTATCGTATTGATTCACTTGATATATGTTTTGGCACTCAACTCGCGGATTCCCGAGGTGACATTGGGGTAATCTATGCATAGGGGTTGATGCACGTTCTTGTCTTTGTTTCTCCGGTAGAAATCTTGGGGCACTCTTTGAGGTTCTTTGTGTTGGATTGAGTATTATGAATATGAAATTATTTGGTGTTATTTTAGTACGAACTCTTGGATAGATCGATCGGAAAGAATAGCTTCGAGGTGGTTTCGTACCCTACAAACAATTTCTTCTTATGTTCTCCGCTAGATAGGAACTTTGGAGTGATTCTTCATCGCACTTTGAGGGATGGTTATATGATCCAATTATATTAGCATTGTTGAGAGATTGCACTAGCGAAATTATGGACCCTAGGCCTCATTTTCAAGCATTGCAATACCGTTTGTGCTCCGTTTTCTCAATTGCTACCTTGCTGTTTTTATTTATTCAGATTATAAAAATATATTTCTACCGTCCATATTACACTTTTATCACCATCTCTTCGCCGAACTAGTGCATCTATACAATTTGCCATTGTATTGGGTGTGTTGGGGCACAAGATATTTCTTGTATTTGGTTGCAGGGTTGTTTGAGAGAGACTATCTTCATCCTACGCCTCCCACGGATTGATAAACCTTAGGTCATCCACTTGAGTGAAAATTGCTACTGTCCTACGAAACTCTGCGCTTCGAGGCCCAACACGAGTCTACAAGAATAAAATTGCGTAGTAAACATCAATCATCATTATTAGAGCATTGTCTCATGTGAGGAAAGGATGATGGAGGCTATGATTCCCCCACAAGTCGGGATGAGGCTCCGGACAAAAAATAAAAAAAAGAGAAAAAAAGAAAGAAAAAAAGAGAAAAGAAAAAAAAGAAAAGAAAAAAGGAAAAAAAGAAAAATGAGAGAAAAGAGAGAAGGGACAATGTTACTATCTTTTTTCCACACTTGTGCTTCAAAGTAGCACCATGTTCTTCATGATAGAGAGTCTCCTATGTTGTCACTTTCATATATTACTAGTGGGAATTTTTCATTTTATAACTTGGCTTGTATATTCCAATGAAGGGCTTCCTCAAATGCCCGAGATCTTCGTGAGCAAGCAAGTTGGATTCACACCCACTTAGTTTTATTTTGAGCTTTCATACACTTATAGCTCTAGTGCATCCGTTGCATGGCGATCCCTACTCATTCACATCGATATCAATTGATGGGCATCTCCATAGCCTATTAATTTGCCTAATTGGTGTGAGAATTTCTTTCTCCTTTTTTGTCTACTACCACCTTCTATTCCACCCATAGTGCTATATCCATGGCTCACGCTCATGTATTGCGTGAGAGATGAAAAAGCTGAAGCGCGTTAAAAGTATGAACCAATTGCTAGGCTTGTTATCGGGGTTGTGCATGATAAATACTTCGTCTTAAGAAGATGGAGCATGACAAGATTATATGATTTTGCTGGGATAACTTTCTTTAGCCATGATATTTTGAAAAGACATGATTGCTTTATTAGTATGCTTGAAGTATTATTGTTTTTATGTCAATATTAAACTTTTATTTTGAATCTTATGGATCTGAATATTCATGCCACATAAAAGAAAGATTACTTGATAAACATGTTAGGTAGCATTCCACATCAAAAATTCTGTTTTTATCATTTACCTACTCGAGGACGAGAAGGAATTAAGCTTGGGGATGTTTGATACGTCTCCAACATATCTATAATTTTTTATTGTTCCATGCTATTATATTATCCATCTTGGATGTTTTATATGCATTATTATGCTATTTTATATCATTTTTTAGGACTAACATATTAACCTAGTGCCGTCTTTTACAGAATATCAATACCAAACGGAATGAAACTTTTTGAGGATTTTTCTTGGACCAGAAGACATCTAGGATGCTTCAGGAGGAGGCCAGAAGGCCCACGGGTGAGCCACAAGCTCACCAGGCGCTCCCTAGGGGGGTGGGGCTCCCTATGAGCTTGTGGGCCCCCCGTGGATCCTCTAACCCTAATCTCAGCTCTATAAATACCCAAATATTCCCCGTATACCAGAGGGCACACCAAAAATAGTTTTCCTCCACCGCAAGCTTATGTTCTCGTGAGATCCCATCTAGGGGCCTTTTCCGGCACTCCGCCGGAGGGGGATTCGATCACGAAGGGGTTCTTCATCCACCTTGCTGCCCTTCCGATGATGTGTGAGTAGTTTACCACAGACCTACGGGTCCATAGCTAGTAGCTAGATGGCTTCTTCTCTCTCTTTGATCTTCAATACAATGTTCTCCTCGATGTTCTTGGAGATCTATTCTGCGTTGTAATCTTCTTTTACAGTGTGTTTGTTGAGATCCAATTTATTGTGGGTTTATGATCAGATTATCTATGAATATTATTTGAGTCTTCTCTGAACTCTTTTATGCATGATTAAGATAGCTTTCTATTTCTCTCCGATCTATTGATTTGGTTTGGCCAACTAGATTGATTTTTCTTGCAATGGGAGAGGTGTTTTGTAGCGGGTTCAATCTTGCGGTGTCCTCACCCAGTGACAGAAAGGGTAGCGAGGCATGTATTTGTATTGTTGCCACTAAGGATAAAAAGATGGGGTTTATATCATATTGTTTGGATCTATCCCTCTACATCATGTCATCTTTCTTAAGGTGTTACTCCATTCTTGTTAACTTAATACACTGGATGCATGCTGGATAGCGGTCGATGTGTGGAGTAATATTAGTAGATGCAGGCAGGAGTCGGTCTACTTGTCACGGACATGATGCCTATATTCATGATCATTGCCTTGGATGTAGTCATAACTATGCGCTTTTCTATCAATTGCTCAACAGTATTTTGTTTACCCACCGTATGTGTTCTTTCAAAAGAGAAGTCTCTAGTGAAAACTATGGCCCCCGGGTCTATTTTTATCATATTATTTTCAGATCTATAAAGCTAAGAACACAAAAATACCTTGCTGCAATTTATTTATCTTTATCTTATTTTGCACTTTAATTTATCTTTTATATCAATCTCTGTCAGATCTCATTCTTGCAAGTGACCGTGAAGGGATTGGCAACCGCTTTTTCGCGGTGGGTGCAAGTATTTGTTTGTTTGTGTAGGCGCATCTATTGGGGACTTGTGTGTTCCTCCTACTGGATTGATACCTTGGTTCTTAACTGAGGGAAATACTTATCTCTACTTCACTGCATCACCCTTTCCTCTTCAAGGAAAAAACCAACGCAAGCTCAAGAAGTAGCATGAGGCCATTAGTAAAACGCAAACTTAAAAACCAAACAGCAATCCATTATATTATTAATTATTATATCTTAACCTTAAAATATTTATTCTACATACTAGAGTTTATCAACACCTTTTAGAACCCTACACCAAGATATTTCAGGGTAGTCTTAGTTTCGCGTGAAAACATATAAACACACAAAACTAAATGTAAATGCTATAAAGTAATCCATAGAGGATAGTGGTTTTATATTTTTATTTTTATTTGCATTATAGTAAGGGAGAAGCTCATATAATATAAACTTCGCAGGTCATTCAAAATTAACATAATATTTGGCAAAAATTTGGTTACTGTTGAGCACATGTTTGTTAAATAAATGAGAGGCATTATAATTAGATAATATGAAATTTTAAACTAGTTACCACATTAAAAATATAAGGTATAATTATAGTAACATTTTATAATATTTAATTAGTATCAAAGCAAGTTATAGGGAAGTATAGAACTTTAATATAAATATATGGAGATGCATCATCTGTGAAAGTAGTTGATCTTAGTTAATTAGTCTTGGTCTATACAATTGTAAGTTTCATTCAAGGTCATTTCTCTTCGGTCTAATCCTCTAAGAGACATTGTTTTGTTAAATCAGTTTCCCTTAAACATGTTTAAAGGCCTAACCAACTAAAAATATGTTTGGTGGGCGTAACAAAATCCAGGATAATGAAAACCTGGTTCCTATAAAAGAGAGAAGCTAAGATTTAGGAAAAAAGACTATTAGTTGTTTTTCTATAAACCAATTACCAAAGACTACATTTGGAAAAAGTTTAGTAAAGACTACGCTGGCTCGATCGCATGACACCCATGAACTTGAGGAGTTCATGTGTTATTCAATTTCTAGCTAGGTGCACATACGTGCGTGGGCATATGACATGAACGCAAGATTAAGAAGAATAAGGGTACACTCCAGTTGGGCAAGTACGAGCTCCAACACATACTCAGTCACAACATGTTCACCAAGGTCTTTCTCGCGCACTCGTGAACGGCAGCGAGACGGTGGTTGTGAAGGTGATCGACGACGCAGAGGTGATGGGTGATGTGGTCACCTATTACAGGTGGGGTCAAGGACCCATCATCTGGGACCCACAGAGGGCCCATCACCATCATAGGTAGCTCTCTGGACCATGTCAGCATTCGGATGATACACCAGGAGGATCACTCGGACGGCTCTGCAGCACTCGAACAACCACACGTCACTCAGCGGACGAACTACCACTCGGACGTACATGACAGGAAGGCGTCGTGGGAGCTGCAACGGTCGAGGAATCCTAAGTCATCCACTAAATAGAGTTATAGCTACCGTTACCTATAATTGATGTAGTAGAGGCTCATTATACTAGTAATTGTCTCATTCAATGGCATTAATTGCCCCGGCGGCGTGGGGAACATGGGGCTGCAGCGCACTCTATATAAGCCGCTCCCCTCCCCCCTGGCCGGGCACGTTCACTCTGCTGTAGTAGAGGAATGGTGAAGCAATATAGTAGCTAATAAGTATTTCCCTCAGTGAGAACCAAGGTTATTGAACAAATAGGAGAACCACACAAATCCTTGTGAACAGTACCAGCACACACAAGAGCAAATACTTGCACCCAATGAGGGCAATAGGGTTGTCAATCCCCTTGAACTCGTTACTTGCAAGGATTAAATCCGGTAGTGGTAGATAGATAAAAAGAAAAGTAAATAAATTGCAGCGAGGTATTTTTGATTTTAGTAATATGAGTAAGATAGACCCGGGGGCCATAGTTTTCACTAGAGACTTCTCTCTGAAACAATAGCATATGGTGGGTAGACAAATTACTGTTGGACAATTGATAGAAAAGCGCATAGTTATGACGTTATTCATGGGAATGATCATGTATATAGGCATCATGTCTGTGACAAGTAGACCAACTCCTCCCTGCATCTACTACTATTACTCCACCAATCGACTGCTATCCAGCCTACATTTATGGTATTAGGTTCATGACAAACAGAGTAATGCTTTAAACAAGATGACATGATGTAGGCAAAGTAAACTCAAGCAATATGATTAAACCCCATCGTTTTACCCTTAATGGAAACAATACAATTACATGCCTCACTACCCCTTCTGTCATGAGGTAAGGACACCGCAAGATTGAACCCACTACAGAGTACCTCTCCCGCTGAAGATAAAATCAATCTAGTTTGCCAAACCAAATGGGTAGATCGGAGAGAAATATAAAGGTAGAATACTCATGCATAATAAAGTTCAGAAAAGACTCAATTACTTTCAATGAATAATCTGATCATAAACCCACAATTCATCGGATCCCAACAAACACACCGCAAAAGAATATTACATAGTATAGAACTCCAAGAAGATCGAGGAGAACATTGTATTGAAGATCAAAGAGAGAGAAGAAGCCATCTAGGTACTAGATATGGACCCGTAGGTCTGTGGTGAACTACTCACACATCATCAATAGGGCAACAAGGTTGATGTAGAAGCCCTTTGTAATCGATTCCCCCTATGGCAGAGTATCGGAAAAGGCCTCCAGTTGGGATCGCGGAAGAACAGAGACTTGCTGCGGCGGATTTTTTTTTCCGCATGGCTCCTTGGGGATTTCCTAATATTTGAGAATTTATAGAAGTGGAATTAGGTTTGATGGAGCCACGTGGGGCCCACAAGGTAAGCGCCTACCCCCTAGGGCGCGCCCTGTAGCCTTGCTGTCTACTCGTTTGTCGTCTGGTCTTCTCCCGAAGCTTCTAGGGTCTCTTTTGTCCATAAAAAAATTGTCAAGAAGTTTTGTAGCGTTTGGATTCCGTTTGGTACAGATTTCCTGGAAAATAAAAAACAATCAGAAAATAGCAACCGACACTAGGCACTGGGTTAATAGGTTAGTCCCCAAAAATGATATAAAATTGCATATTAAAGCATATAAAATATCCAAGATCGATAATATAATAGCATGAAACAACCAAAAATTATAGATACATTGGAGACATATCAACAATTCATAATAGCATGATATGGTATAGCCCTGGGTGCCGGAGAGTCTTCACTATCCTCTTGAATCTTCAGTTGAAACGTTGCCGTGACAGTAGAAAAATCGTTGTCGTGGCAGCCATTTCAAAAACGCTACCGTGGCAGCAATTTCAGAAAACGTAGCCTGTGTTTCGAAAACGTTGTCGTGGCACCAATTTCAGAAACCGTTGTCGTGACATTAAAATTTCAGCACCTCCACCTGCGCCTGGTACACCTTCTCCATGTCGGTGGTCCTCCGTGTACACTTGCCACCATCACCTGCAACCCGTAGGCTATCTGTACATCTTTTACATTAAAGTAGCAATCTCGTGGTTCCAACCATCATGTCGTGACGTGTAGGCCACTTAACTTTACAACGTATAACCATCTCATACATAAACACATTATCATGATGTCATATGCAAACCTACAAAACCAAGTTAGACGTCCTCTAATCGGTTTGGCAAATTTTAATTACGTGGCTGCTAGGGAATCTGGATAACACTAACTACCTACATGCACAATCAAGGCGATAATTCTTATTACTAGATTGACTTTCGGGGTGTGTGAAAGAAGAGACTTAATTGAAAATCTCTACCCCCACACTAAACTTCGTCAAATACGCGTGACCCCCTAGAAGATCGTTCATCTTCATCGCCCCCTTGTGTACGCGACGGTTCACTTTCTTGATTATGATGAAGCCCAAAAAACTGTTAGCAGATTGTCGATAGCCAGAGCTGATCGATTGTCAAAACTTTATACAAAGCTACATCTTGCCGTCAATGAACCGAAGCAACACTCGAGGGAATCATAGCAAGAACATCAAACCCTCACATCCACATGCACCTATTCATAGAACCGCTTATGATGCCACTATTGGAAAACGTAGTAGAAAACAAAAAAAATTGCCCTACGATCACTCAGGAACAATATGAAGATGCATATAAGGCTTGGATCACGATCGTTACTGACTCCGGAGTGCAACGGAAGCAGATGAGTCGATATAGATCGTACTTGGAGTCCCTTGTACTGTTGATGATGATCCCGCGAACCACCCTCGAACGAAAGACCGAAAGCACGGCCTCTCTACTTGGTTGCAAGCGAACGGTCTTCACAATCCAGCAGCGCTTCGCTGTCTAGAGCTAATTGTTATTGGAGAATTAGAAGGAGGAGATTAGAACCACACTGGGCTTCTAATTATGAGGATTAGAGGATCTAGGTCAAGCTCTAATTAATCAACTGGAACTAGAACTAGATGAACTAGAGGAGGCTCCAAATCTTGTATATCTAAAAGTGCCATAACCCTCTAGCATATATAGGTTGGAGGGGAGAGGGAGGGGCGCCATAAGGAGGGAAAGGGTTCCGCTCCTTGGTCGGCCAAGGGGAAGGGAGTCCCCCTCCAATTCGGCCTCCCCTCCCCTCCCAAGTGGGAAAAGGGGGCGCCACCTCCACTTGGGCCCAAGTGGCCCAAGTAGCTCTCCACCACTTGGCCTTTAAGGCCCGCTGCTACTAAACTAAATATAAAAGCCTCCTAACTATTATTAGAGCATTTCATTATTAGTTTAACATCTCCAGAAACATTTTCCATCTATATATTATTTATCGGTAATACCCAGTATTGCCCGATAAACTCTAAAACCCTTCCGGTGACCCCGGAACGCTTCCGGTTCCTCTGGAAACTATTCCGAATATTAATGTAACAATTTCACAAATAAATTCTCGGTACTTTCGTCCTACTAACACTCATCAGATCGTGATTACCTTAAGCTTGTGACCCCGTAGGTTTGGTAAATCATAGACATGAACGAAACCCCTTCGTTCAATGACCGATAGCGGAACCGTGGACATCCATATTGATCCCTATGATTACACGAATGACATTCGAGTGAACCTTTGGTTATCATGCGATGTTCCCTTTGCTTCACGATACTTCACAAAACCCGAGGTGAGATATCGGTATCCTTAGGGATGGAATTTGAGCCGAGTCAAGCCAGCTCTGCTCGACTCGCTAAAGCTCGTTTTGTTAACGAGCTAGCTTGACTCGACTCGTTACTATAACGTGCTCAAATCCAAGATTGGCTCGACTAGTATAACTCGCGAGCTGGCTCGTTCAGCTTGTTAAGCTCGTTAAAGATATGAACATAAAACCTTACGAACATGATAAAAATGATTACTTGGGAATGTATAATGTACATATTAAACATGTACAATGTTCACAAAAAATTGTAGGCATGTACGAGAATCACTTAATTGTCAGTACCATCAACGGTGTAGGCGCAACACCGCCGCCGTGACGATTCATAGGAGAAAGATACAGGGAAGACAGGAGGGAAATCGACCGCCTATAACTTCGCTAGGAATAAAAATGGAATGGGAGAAATCGTCGTGTGCGACGTGTGAGTCTCCTGGGCGGTTGGGCCTTGTGTTGTGCGCCTGGGACACCGAGTGCTTGGCTGATCTTTTGTACCGAGCCTAACGAGTTACATGAGTACTCATGAGATCGGCTCGTTTAACTTGATCTATAAGCGATCTTAAACTAGAGCTCAGCTCGACTCATTATTCTTCGAGTTTGAGTCGATTCGACCCGAGTCACGGGCTACTCGTTTAGCTCGCGAGCTTCGAGCTTTTTTTCCAGCCCTAGGTATCCTCTTGAGTCATACACATGCTCATTATATTTGTCTCCTCGTTGCCGATTTTGTTCTTCTTTCTCGTTGACATGTTCTGGCATCCCCGGGACGTAGTCACCTGTGCCTGACCAGATAATGATGGATGCCATCACACCAAGAGGGCCCTAAGAATATCTCTCCATCATCGGAGGAGCGAATTCCACTCTCGAGCTATCGAGTCCCTTTTCAAACTTTTCGATGAACCTGTAAGTTGTCGTTATGATCACCAAGTTACAGATGACGTTTGAGCAACCCCAAAGTCCATCGTATGGTAAGAAGTGACTGCGATACTCCCGTGGTCTAAGAAACTAAATCACAAGTTAACACTCTGTGTTAAAACAATTGACTTTTGACGATTGCACCTGAAAGTATAACAAACAAATTTTGGGTCGATTCAATATGATCGTTCTTCCAACGTCATACTCTCAATGTTGTTTTAGGACTATCGTCACACTTAACGATATCCTAAGATCCAGAAAACGTGATCACAAACAACACTTGAGCTAGTCTTAGAGGCGAGACTAGGAATCATATTTTACCGTTTATCATTCTACACATGCATATGAGTTTTTCACTGAATCGTATATTCCAGGATCATAGCAGTTATAGCATGGAATATAAACTCTTAATTATAAACATAAAAATATAATAATACAATATTATTGGCTCTAGGGCATATTTCCAACAATGATCAACATCTGTAGAGATGACTTGAGTAGAAGTGTGTACCAAGAAAAATGCTCAGACAATCTATTATATTTGTTCCTGACTGACAGAAGTAGATCAGACGAAGTTGCACTGGAAGGCATACTCATATTAGAAAGCGAAGACATTTCGTCTAACCCAGAATCGATACCACAATCACCCAGTGCAGAATGCATAAGATTAGGAAAACTACTGTACACAATGACCTTAAGAATGAGTTAAGAACAAATGAAACTTAAATGCAACAAGTTTCAGATAACATAACTTGACGAAGAAAAAATAAACAATTAGTATGGAAGGAATAGATTTTCAAAGTCACCTAGTACGTTGATGGTTACTCCAAAGAAACTGACATATGCATGGTCGGTGAATCGAGAGAAGGAACATACTCAGAAATCCGAATCTGTGGATCTGTAGAATAACTTCATTGCGGAAGAAAACAATGTTCTGCAGTTGCTGACATGGAATCGTGTGATGAGTGAATGTCAGTAACATCCAAATCGTCCACACATCCGTGACATGGTAAACAAGACTTTGCAACAGATGATCTGAGATCCGTAAATCTGCATTGATAAAATGGTAGATAGAAAGATATGAGAAACCTAGGTGAGTAAGCAAGAAAAGTAGCAGACAGAAAGAGTAACCGAAGAAATTACCTGTCGAATTGCAACTTTAATCCATCAAACTCTGCTCGTAAAGATCCCATATTGGTAGTGCACAGAATATTCACAATAGGTGAAGCAGGGAAGGAAATGAATTATGAGAGTGCGAAGGGAACATAAGCATCGAATGAGAGAAGATCGAACAACAGAGGCGATGTACAGGAGGAAGAAGAGTTCGTCCAGATTAAGAATGCAGAGACATGAGGAAGGAGATGAACATGAAGCAAAGAAGTAAACATACAAGGTAAACCCGTGGTCAAAAACGAATAATACAATAGTACGTATGACATATCTGTACAAGACCGACATGTATACTTGAGTCTATTTCGATGTATTCATAGTGTAGAAGAATTACCAGTGGTTTTTAACAATTTTCCAGTGCACACAAATGCACAAATCACGATGCGAACGGACGCACCTGATCGCCCCCCGCACTCACGTGCCCTGCGCATTTTCGAAATACACTCGGGGTACAACTCGGCACTAGGCCAAATTGATTATTACGGTAGTGTTTGATACAAATCGGTTCTTAATGAGACGCCCACAAGAACTTATTCTATTGTACACTGGGTCGCAGTACAAAGCCTTGGATGCTTGGAGCTGGTTGCTCATCAAGTCAGAGGTGTGCTGTCTAGTTCCTGAAGAACGTGGAGCTTGTACAACTGGACAAAGCGAAGTCCAGCAGCATGCTGAACCCGAGCACCTGCTTCTCCCGGTCGAACACCAGCAGGTTGTTCTCCAGCTGCTTGGCGCCGATCACCACCGCCGGCTCGCCGTCCACCGGCATGCCGCCGGGCCCCATCGGCAGGATCCCCAGGCACAAAGCCCTGCCCACTTTCACTAGGTAGTTGTCGCCGTACAGCGTCCAGTTCTTCCACGTGGCGCCGGCGCCCAGCTCTAGCTGGATGCGAGGCACGTCGTAGGCCGACGGCCGCTTCAGCCTCATAAACCCGGCATTGTAGCAGATCTCGAACGGCTTCGGCGCCGGCACCCGCTCCACGGAGGTCGCCGGAACATTCCTCCCCCTGCACGCCATTTCCGGCAGCCATACGTCAGCAAGCTCAGTTCAGTAGGTACGTACAATGGTGATTTACCTTGCCATCGGGGGCGAATGCGTAGCGTATATACCTTGTGAAGGCGTCGTCGAAGGCCCTGGCGAACGGTTCGTACACGTCGGGGCGCATGATCATGTAGGGCGTGGCGGTGCTGAGCACGACGCCGCCGGTGCTGGCGCCGGGGTCGAGCTCGAGCGCGGCGCTGGGGAGGACCGCCTGGGCGTCGGCCTCGTGCCACGACACGGAGATGCTCTTGACGGGGATGTAGTATCCGGCGGCGTTCGCCGGGTTGGTGAGGAGCGGGGTGTATGGTATGATGGTCGTGTAGTCGACGTAGCCCGGCGCTTGCCACGGAGCCGACAGGTTGACAGGCGAGTCTCCGAAGATAGCGAACACGGGGAGGCACAGGGCGAACTTACCTCCGAAGCCGCGCTGGGACGCGAGCTGCGACGGCAGCGAGAGCGGGCGCCAGGAGAACCCCGCCACGCCGGTGACGCCCGCGGGGAGCGACCGCGGCAGGCTGCCCGGCGCGCACGCGCTGAGGACGGCGAACGACTCTTCCGGGGGCAGCTCCATCGCGCCGTCCGTGGCGTTGGCCGACATCGCGAAGGTCGTGAGGCCGGCGGTGGAGCACTGGCGGGTGACCGGGTTGCCGGCGCAGGCGCATCGCGACCCCGACTCTCCTATCTGGCCGCCGTCCACGTGCAGGCAGCGGCGTGGGCACTGCTGGCTGGCCGCGCTGCCGCACTTACCGGAACCACATGCCACAGCGCTGTGCGCCGACGACGGCGGGCAAGTTGACCAGACGAGCGAGCCGGCGAGGTCGAGGAGGAGCGGCGACTTGTCGGCCTTGATGGTGATTGTGTAGAGGGAGGTGTTGAGGTCCTTGGCGAGCCGGGAGATCAGTGGCTTGTACGGGGTTTGCTCACAGCTCGCCGCCGGGCATGACAGCAGCAAGACGAGCGATGAGACGATGATACGATGGAGCACATCGTTCTTGGGGGTACTGTGGAAGAGCTTGGCTTGGGCAGACATTTTCTGCATTCGATCCATAGTAGCTTGGGATCTGAGAGGAAGATGATTTCTCTGAATGGCTAGCTACACGATCTGAATGTATTTATACTGCTTACTCTCAGAATTTGTTAAATGTGAATTGATAGTACACGATCTTGATCGTCAATTCTGTAGGGCTTAGTTGTTCTTGTTTTGTGATACAGAGGAGTTGACAATACGTAATAAAGACGTAAAGTCAAGATGTCTCAAAACCTTGTGCTGATCTAGTCCAATTTTGTTTCATTACTAGTATGTTTTGCAAATAAAATTGCAACTGAATCTATCTAAATCTACATCTATACTGCTTACAAAAGCGTCAGTTGCAACTCTTCTAAAGCAATAATGCTAGACCTACAAAAATCTACAAATCATTTTACTTAACTTTCCAAACTATAATCCTCTCCCCCCTGAATTCAACTGGGGTGGCCCCCTTCATCCACCTATTACCAATCATAATTCTTCACATCAGCTTGTTTGTAAAAAAAAATAAGTAACCTTTTGTAGATGTAGCATTACCCTCTTCTAAAGCCATGAAATTTAGTATACATAGGATGAAAATAATAAAGAGTAAATTATAAGTGCATCCCAATGTTGAACTAAGATATATCTGCATATGAGTGATTTGAATTTGAGGATAATAGTTTGTGCCCAAGCTTACTATGATAGAAATATTCTCTTCCAAAATTATCATTCTTTTTTATTTTTATTTATTTTCACTTGTTTAGTGACTTCATTCTTCACCGGAAGCTTTTGAAGATCTCTATGAAAAGCAACATGATGTGATGCCGGCTCAGTATATTGGAGTTGCTTATAGGGGTAGGGTGTACTTGTGTGCGAGCATAGAGGTGGCTTGGTGTTTTGTGACTTGAAGCAGCAGCATGGTCCGTGGGGGCGATAGCACAGGAGAAGTTCAAATTCTTATCTTGCAAGGTGAAAATCTAAGGTCTGACCTTAATTGGTTGTGCCTAGCAATGGCCTTGTTGAAGGCATTGTTTTGTGAGTAAGGATTTTCTCTAGGGTGAAAATCTATGATCTATGATCGGGCGATGATGGTGCTTATGCACTGTTTCCTTCTTGGAGGCGTCGCTTTTGGAGAAGCTAGACTTCTGGTGCTGTTCTGGTGGTGTTAGGTTGCTGCTACAAGGAATAGATCACTTTAGCGGGACTTTTCTTTTTTGTAATTCGTCTTCTTTTTTTCTGGGATGTGTGCATCCGTGAGCCACTAGGGCTTTGCGTTGTTGCAGAGGCTAGGTGTAATTGGTATCTTCGGGATATTAATATATGCTCATTTTCAAAAAAATATGCATGTATGTTGACATTTGCATTGTATTGCGTTAAAAAAAGTCAAAAAAGAAAAGCAAGATGGGATTAATAACTATGTTTTTCGTGCATAGGATACTATATTAACGTGTTTGAGACATTAATGTGCGTTCTTTCTATGCTTGTTAATTCACATGTACTCCCTCCGGATCAAAATATAAGACGTTTTTTGATAGTGTCAAAAAATGTCTTATATTTTGATACATTAGTATGTTTCTAATATTAGTCGAGATGTGCATTGCACATGCACAATTACTAGTTAGCAAAAAAAGTTGTGTGAAAACATAGTAGTATTTGCCTAATTTTTTTCTCATAACACACTAAATTTAATTATAAAAAATATTTATTTTAAAATTGTAATTTATTTATTCATCATGTGCAATTTCCCTTTTTGTGTTCTAGTTTTACATTTTATGTAGTTCACTGTCTTCTAGGAAAATGCCAATGGTGCCCGTTTTAAAAGCACCATTTCTACAATGTGATTTTTTTTGTAAACATATATACTACGTGTGTGCAAAATTTCATAACATTCTACTTTCACACATGGTGTACAAAAAAAAGTAGTTTCAAATGGGGCGATTTTGTTGTTGTTGGGCCTGAATTTTGTTGTTTTTGCGCAGCTTACAAATTACAACTTTTTCAAACGAAATTTCATGGATCTGTAGTGAACACATAACAGTTTCTATGGAATTTTTTTTTTCATTTTTTTTGAAACTTTTAAATATGGTTTTTGATTTTTTGAAAATAGTGGCTTCCATGGTGCCCGAGCACCACAAGTCCGCACTCACTGTCTTCTCCACTTTACATTTCATATGCTATTTTTTTTAATAGTCTGAGTGGACATAGCAAGCGTACGTTGCCAAGTCAAAGCTGTGTTTAGTGACCATGTGGCTGTCTAGCACACTACTCTTTTAGGATCCAATGCTTGAAGCCAAGGCACATGTAGTAGCAGTAAGTCTACTGATGTGTAGAGTATTCCCTCCATTCCTAAATGATTTATATAGTCCATATTAGAATCTCTAAAAAGACTTATATTTAGGAACAGAGGAAGTTGTTCTTTAATTTTTGTGTGGGCTGCTTGTACTCCCTTAATAATGTATGATCTCGTTACCAGTGGGCTCTAAATCATCAAAAGAGTACTGCACAGCCATTCAGATCTCAGAAGTAGCCAAAATACATAACTAGCTTCAGCGCCTGCACGGAAGAAAACCAGAAGCTACGTTGCCAGAAATTGACAGTACACATATATCACTTGTTTTAATGGTGAGTGTGTTGATAGATATACGTCGTGTTAGTACCATTTTTTTTACGAACATGGCAGGTGATCTGCCTTTTGATTAAGAAGGTCACATTACAGTTACAAAAGAAGCAGGCAGGGATCGAGAGAAAGATCAAATCTGCCCAAGAGTAGTTCTTGATGGATGGCAATCTGCGTGGTGGCAGATGCTCTATAACATGATCTAGATAGTCTATATCAGACTATCCTGGGGGAGAGAAAGGCCACTATTATCCCAGAAAAAGGCCACTGACCTTAAATGGTTGACTTGTTTTGAAAATGCCTCTGCCGTGAAGATTATATGCCAAGAGTGAGGTTATTCCTTTAGGGCTGTCACAAGGATCTTTGATTGCTCTGAAGGTTCTTTCCCTAATAAATATCTGGGGGTCCCTCTCCAGTTTGATAAGATTAAAAGGGAAGATATCCAACCCTTAGTTGACAAAATTTTAAAAAGCATGGTAGGATGGAGAGGGAAACTATACTCTTCTACTCTGCCAGATTTACTTTAATCAAAGCATGTCTCACTAGATCCATGTTTATCTTCTCTCTTTCTTCAAATTCCCCAAGTTGGCCCTAGATCACAGTAATGCCCAGGTGGCACATTGCCCGTGGAGTGATTTTGAAGGAAATAGGAAATTACACTTAGCCAATTGGCACTTGGTCTGCTTGAAAAATAATTTAGTGGAGTAGGGATCCCCAGTCTTAGAGATATCAATCTTTGCCTATTGGTAACTGGGTGAAGAGATACATCAAAGATGAGGGTAAAATTTGGAGGACCATAGTAGACCAAAAGTACATTAGAAATGCTCCTAGCCACTTTGCATGTAAATCTCAGGATCCCTCCAATTACTTGAAAGTGGTGATGTGGGCAGCTAAACACCAGTACCGTAACGTGCTATACAAACGGTTTTTAGCCCTTTCCGCGACGGTATTTGGAACCGTCGCCAAGTGAGTGTGGGCGATAGGGGGGTCCTTCCCACATGACCCAGAAACCGTCGGGGATGGGCGAGCGGCTACTGACGATCGCCATAGAATAAACGTTTGAGAAACCGCCCCAGTCCCACACGTTACATCTCGACGTTACGTTTCTGATCAGAGAGACATCCCAAACGATTACGCCACTATAGTCGTGTGAAAAAGGTGGGCATCAACATTTAATCTACCGATATGTTTATGATATGTACGTTATCGCACACGGTTCAAGAATGTAAAATGTGTGTGGTGCCTCTACTAATGCCAACGTGTCCATTTTCATAACTGTGTGCGATTGGTATTCCTATCACACACGCACACTGGTTTGAAACATTTGCCGTATTACCATGAATCGCACATGCATATGAGACGAAACCGTGTGTGCGTCCGTCGGGCATCGCAAACGTTTCACGTCAAAGAACCGTCTATTCTCTTTTTTTCATCGCGCACGCTGTTTTCTTTCTAACCGTGTGCACATTATTTTATTCGCTCTTGTATATTTTTATTTTTCCCTGTAATTTATTATTCGAATTGGAAATTTTGAAATATGACATGCAATTCAAATTCTCAGCACAATGGTTCAACAACGAATCCATAAATAAAATTGTCAGTACAATATGTTCAGTAATTACAGGATTAGACATCAATTAACTATGATGAACCACAATATTTAGAGGCGGTAAAGGTGAAGAGACAAGTGTAAATCATTTTGACTGCCGATGGTGTTAAAGAAGCGGAATGCCCATAATGTGCTTTCCTGCATGCCATAGGCACGAACAACTTTTGTCCAACCCCATGTGACGATCGCCCGCCCATCCTTCACCGCCTTCAGGAAGACTTCTAGAGCATTATCATGGTAGCATGAATTATATACTTTAACCTTAGTTGCTTCCACTCCGGTCATGTAGTTTGCAAGGTAATCATCAGTAAATAGCTTCGTAAACCACTGAAAAGAGAAAAATATCAGATGCTGAGGTCTAATAGAGTAACTTGTTGTGGGCAGGGGGAAACACAACACATTACTTACCATCCTAAAGTTCACTGTTGTCTTGGACAAAGTATAAATAAAGAGCTTAATTCCCATTACCCGTTTCTTTCGCCTAACAATTTTTCTTAGTTTCCTCACTTGACGCTTGTTCATGAATATCTCATTGCCCCATACGCAAAAAGGATCGTAGCGTGGATCAGTACCACTCATATATGTACCTACAAGCAACCAGTAAATGTTAGAAGCTAAACTGAGATTGCACAAATAATGTAAAATACAACTACATACGTTCCTAAGTACAAGTATTTTTAGAGATTTCAATATGAACTACATACGGATGTATATAGAATTATAGATATAGTTTAGATTAGAATCTAGATTCACTCATTTTGCTCCTTATGTAGTCTATATTGGAATCTCTAAAAATACTTATATTTAGGAACAGATGGTGTATAAGACATGGGATGCAGCTAACCTCGACGGCAAACAACAGTATCGCCCATTGTAGCCCTATGTAAGTACATGGAAAGCCAATGTTAACTACAACAGGGTTAACATCCACAAAAAATAGCAAATGGTAATAAAACGGCAGCATCTGTAGTGATATCTTCATTGCGAAATAGTAGCACGGTAGCAAAGGGACGGATTAAAAAATGGATACAACTGTTAATTGCAACAGGCTTAACAGCATCATAAGTCATGTTTTGTAAGTTTGTAGCCATTGAAATACAACTGTTTAAAAATGGATACAGCTGTTAATTGCAACAGGCTTAATGGCCATTGAAACCGGTACTGATAAAAATGCAATTGGCAGAGTTAAACATCACAAGGCAAGTGATGCCAGAGCAGATAATGGCCCAGTTGTCTATAAAAAGGTAGGGAAAATAGCTAAAATGTGTTAGACATGTTTACCACAACATGCTTAATACATCGACCGTACAAAACATAGCCATTAATTGCAACTAGTATTAGTAAGATTGAACTGGTGAGTTCATACTTGGTAAGTCCTGAGAGGTAGTTGCTGGGGCACTTCATCTTGGCCAGAGCCCGCCCAAAGTCAGCGGTGGCGGAGGCGAGCTCTTCCTCCGGGTCGAAGCGTGGATCAGTGCCGCCGACATGTGTACCTACAAGAAGCAAGTAAATGTTAGAAGCCAAACTGCAATTGCACAAATGATCTAAACTACTGTAAGACATGGGATGCAGCTAACCTCGACGGCAAACAACAGCATCGCCCGTTATGGCCCTGCGTAAATACATGAAAAGGCATGTTAAGTACAACAGGGTTAGCATCCACCAAAAATAGCAAATGGGCAGCATCTCTAGTATATCTTCATTGCGGAGATTAGCATGGTAGCAAAGGGACAGATTAAAAAATGGATACAACTGTTAATTGCAACAGGCTTAACAGCATCCTAAATCATATTTTGTAAGTTTGTAGCCATTGAAATACAACTGTTTAAAAATGGATTCAACTGTTAATTGCAATAGGCTTAATAGCCATTGAAACCGGTATTGATAAAAATGCAATTGGCAGAGTTAAACATCACAAGGCAGGTGCTGCAAGAGCAGAGAATAGCCCAGTTGTCTATAAAAAGGTAGGGAAAGTAGCTAAAACGTGTTAGGCATGTTTACTACAACATGCTTAATACATCAACCGTACAAAACCTTGCCATTAATTGCAACTGGTATTGGTAAGATTGAACTGGTGAATACATACTTGGTAAGTCCTGAGAGGTAGTTGTTGCGGCACTTCATCTTGGCCAGAGCCCGCCCAAAGTCAGCGGCGGCGGGGGCGAGCTGTTCCTCCGGGTTGAAGCGTGGATCAGTGCCACTGACATGTGTACCTACAAGCAACCAGTAAATGGTAGAAGTTAAACTGCAATTGCACAAATGATGTGAAATACAGTAAGACATGGGATGCAGCTAACCTCGACGACAAACAGCAGCATCGACCATTATGACCCTGCGTAAGTACATGGGCATGCATGTTAAGTACAACAGGATTAGCATCCACCAAAAATAGCAAATGGGCAGCATCTCTAGTGATATCCTGAGTCATGTATTGTAAGTTTGTTGCTGGTATTGGTGAAATTGAGCTGGACAGTTAATACTTGAACATCACACAGTGTGTAGTACTAAAATAAACAAGGCACGAACATGCTCAATACATCAACCGTACAAAACATAGCCATTGCAAGTGGTATTGGTAAGATTTAGCTGGTCAGATCATACCTGTTAAGTCCTGGGGGGTAGTCGCTGGGGCGCTTCATCTGAGCCAGAGCCTGCACCATGTCGGTGACGGCGGAGGCGAGGTGTTCCTCCGGGTCAACACGCACAGTGGCCATCGCGCCATGGACCGCCATCAGCTCTTCGACCTCCACGTGATATGTGGTTGGGCTTGCGCGGCGATGCTCTGGAGGTAGGGGCGGTGGGGATTTAGAGGCATGAGGATGTTTCGCAGGCGCCATTTAAGCAATCAGGCCGGGGCCGTGATAGAGATCGGTGGGTTACCTGACTGGATCCGAGCAGAACGTAGATGTGGTTGCAGCGGCGGCGGTTTGAGCTGCCGGTAGGGGGAGGCGGGGGGGGGGGGGGGGGGGGGGAGATACTGAGGAAATTTGATGGGTGGGGATGTGGTTGGAGGAATAAATTCTGAAATCGCGCGCCTAATGAAAATTTCGCTGCAAAACTTGAAACTTGAGCGGGGGACACACACAACGCAGACGAAGCGCGTAAAATACTCGTGTGCGAGAAAAGAGAAAATTGGCAGATTCCGTCTCAAAAAAATGTACACGTGTAGTTGATTTTTTCGGTCAATGGTACGCCTGGTTTATTAGGAAACATCACACAGGTAACTGACTTATGGATCATTAACGCAAAAAAACACACACGGGTACGCCATAGAAACCGTGTGTTTTGTGATCTTCTAATGATTCTTATATCTATCAGCATCTCCAACAGCATCTAATTTCAAAAATCTCTTTCATTGTATCAGGATTATTCAATGTACATGAACGAGGCAAGGTGACACCCGATGAGCAATCATCGGTTTATGAAATGCAATCAAGTGTCAACCTGCCTCGCTCGCGTAGCCAGATTTGATCCTATGCAATAAGAGATAAGCTTGCTGCTATCCGCCGGCGCGGCAATTTAAGCCGGTGTGCGGTCAACTCGTGCGGCGAGGTGGGACTAAAAACCAGTTGCGGCCAGCTCTAGTCTCCTTCGGTGGCTGCGGGCGGACGTTTTGGTAGTATTTGGGGCCGGGGTGCGGCTACAAAACTTCAGTGAACACACGCTAATCAACACTCAAAGCCCTCAAAGGATGCTCTTACCGACATTGTACGTTAATACTACAAACTTAAAGTACTACTGGTAATTTGCTCTAAGACTACGGACGGCACATGCACTAACTACTTCTCACATGCTGCCATCGGGACATGCTGGCCAGACGCCGGCGTTCTTCTTTTTTGCGGCGGCGGGACTCTCTTTTCTTGACTGCTTTCTGCCTTTTCCGCTCCTTCTGTGCGGCTTTGGCCGCCTCTAGATCCACCGCCCATTCGGCCATGGCAGCCTCAAAGTCCGCCCACATAACTGTGTGGCCGCCGACGGCGATGAACTCGGCGCGGCGAGATGCCATCGCTTCCTTACCATGTGTGCGGTCGCGGGCGGCGAGGAACGCGGTGCGGCGGGATGCCATCGCTTCCTTACCAGTTACTGTGCGCCGCGGTGCCATGAACGACGCTTGGAGAGAGCTCTGGGACGGAGGGCCGGGCAGCCGTACAGTGCGGTGGTTTTTAAGAGCTCAACGACAAACGACAAAGGAAATTTGGCTTCCCTTACAATTTTGCTCGTTCATTATCGCACACGGTTCATCTCCTTCGCTTCCGAAAACAGTGTGCGCTGAGCCTATTGTGTGTTGCGTTATAATTGGCCGGAACCTCAGCCACGCGAATCGCGCGTGTGCACCGTAAGATGTGCTGCGATCGAACGGCAATCCACGTCCCTCACATCACACCCGTGCAGCTGTAGCTGGATTGGATTTATATGCGCTAAATGCCTAGAAAATGCACATAATCCCCTAAATATGGTAAATGAGCCCGGAAAAATGCCAAATTTGAACATGGTGATTTGCAGGGTGTATGTTCGTCGCAGAAAAAAACTCCAGGGCAAAGAACGAAGAAAATTTGGATTCCCATTCAATCTTGGTGATTTCCCTCTCGAAAGCATGGAACTTTCTCGGTGATGGTTCGATTTATGAAGGGCGTGCATGACGATAAAATCCAAACATTCTCAAATTTTTACCAGGGCATGGTGAGGCCATACCATGGCACCATCCCAGGTGTCATGTTTTTCAAGCATTTATTTCATTTTTTCTATAGTTGAAAACCCAATAAACAAACGTTTGTGGTTGACTATTGCCACACATTTCATCGAAATATCTGCCCATTCCTTGTAAAAGTCATGAGAATTTACTAAATGGCACGAGCATGGTTTTCCAGGCCGTTCTTGTGCACCCTTTCATGCACCGATTGTTTGAACTTGAATTATGTGCATTAATGCCTAGAAAATGCACATAATCCCCTAAATATGGTAAATGAACCCGGAAAAGTGCCAAATTTGAACACGGTGATTTGCAGGGTGTATGTTCATCGTAGAAAAAAAACTCATGGACAAAGGACAAAGGAAATTTGGATCCCCCTTCAATCTTGGTGATTTCCCCCTCGAAACCATGAAACTTCCTCAGTGATGGTTCTATTTATGAAAGGCGTGCATGTCGACATAAGGAAAAGATTCTCAAATTTTTACCAGGGCACAGTGAGTCCATACCATGGCACCACGCCAGGCGTCATGTTTTCCAAGCATGTATTTCATTTTTGTATAGTTGTTAACCCAGTAAACGACGCGTTTATGGTTGACTATTGCCACACATTTTCTTGAAATATCTGCCCATTCCTTGTAAAAGGCATTAGAATATACTAAATAGCACGAGCATGGTTTTCCAGACCGTTCTTGTGCACCTTTTCATGCACCGATTGTTCGAATTTGAATTATATGCATTAATACCTAGAAAATGCAAATAATCCCCTAAATATGGTAAATGAGCCCAAAAAATGTCAAATTTGAACACGTTGCATTTGAGGCGGTATGTTAATCGTTGGAAAAAAACTGAATGACAAACTAGGACGGAAATTTGGATTCCCCTTCAATCTTAGTGATTTCCATCTCGAAAGTATGGAACTTCCTCGGTGATGATTCGATTTATGAAGAGCGTGCATAACGACATAAATTAAACCTTCCCAGCTTTTAACCAGGGCACGGTGAGGCCATACCATGGCACCATGCCAGGCGTCATGTTTTTCAAGTACGTATTTCATTTTTTATAGTTGATAACTCAGTAAATGACGCGTTTGTGGTTGACTATTGCCATGTAGGGTAACGCAGCAGAAAACAAAAAATTTCTGTCCTACGCACCAGCCCAGGACCACAATGGAGACTGCATACAAGGTTTGATCATTTTCGTTACCGACTCGTAGCGCAGCGGAAGTAGAGTCGATGACGATCGGCGGTGCAGATCCCCGCAGCTAGGATTTACAACCTCCCAACCGCGAGGATGTATACCCTCATCCGCGCCCAGGACAGCCCTCCGGGAGGCGGTCGAACAGTCCCCCGGACGGTGTCGTGGACAGCCCTTCGGGAGGACCTTCGAAACTCAGACGGTCACTCGGACAGCCCTTCGGGAGGACTCACAGAATTCGGACCGTCACTTGGACAGCCCTTCGGGAGGCACTCTCGAACAGCCCCTCGGGCACTAAGATCGAAACTACGACCTCTCTACAGAGTTGCACACATACGGTGTCATCTATCCAGCAGGGCTTCGCCGTCCAGAACTAGTTCCCACCGGAACCCAGACAGCCTTTCGGCTCTACGAAACTATTTCGCGGGGAGGGAGAGAGAAGCCAGATCATTGCAATGGCACTTGTATGTGAGAAGGAGTGAGTCTTTAGGCAGCCCCCTCCACCCCTATTTATAGGCCAAGCCCAAGGGTGGCTTCTCCAAGAAGCCAAGGGGAAAAATACCAAAGGACCCTCAAGGTGGCTTCTCCAAGGTGCCACCCAAAAAGCACTTTCACTATTCACGATGACATTTTTCAGCGTCCGTTCGAACTGAAAATATTTATGTGGGCTTAGAACATTTCCAGTACCCACTAAAATAATTTTCAACGCGTTCTGGAACAATTCCAGATTAGTGATTTTCATCTGCGAAAAGCATCTGAAGTGGTTCCGACAGCTCCGGAACATTTCCGGTTTTTCTTCTAGAAAATTCCCAAAAGTTTCCAGAATGATTCTGGCACCCTCCAAGAATTATCGGGCATGTGCCGAAACCAATTTGACTTTATGGTATCCTCTGAAACAACTTTTCAGTTTCACCGGAACTCATCCGGTGACCTCTCTCTGCGGAACTTTTCCACTGTCCGAAAGTTTTTCGGTGTCCGAAACTTTTTCGGTGATTTTCTCTCAGACTCCCTGTCTAGTATTCAGCAGATAGATGACCCTTAAGCGTGTGACCCTATAGGTTCGGTGAAGTATAGACATGACACGGAACCCCTTCCGATCAATGATCAACATCGGAGCCGTGGACACCCATATTGACCCCTATACCCACACGAATGAATATTCGAGTGAACCTCCAGTTGCCGTGTGCTATTCCTGTTGCTTCGCGATATGTTACAAATACCCGAGGTGAGACATGTTGGCATTCCCGTGGATCAACAACTTGTCCACTAAGCCAGTTACCTCGTTACCGGTATTGTTCTCTTTTCTCGTTACGTGTTCCGGCATCCCCGTGATCAAATCACACAGTGTCTAGCCAGACGATGATGGACACCGTAACACCGAGAGGGCCCAGAGATATCTCTCCATCGTCGGAGGAGCAAATCCCAATCTCGAGCTATCTAGTTACTTGACATACTTTCCCATGAACACGTAAGCCGCCGTAATAGCCATCCATTTACGGATGACGTTTAACAAACCCCAAAGTTCATGAATCAAGCATGAAGAAACTCGATACTCTCATGGTCTAAGGAATCATGCAAACGTTAACCATCTCTGTGTTATTAACCATTAACTCATGACGAATGTATCTCATAGCATAACATTAATTCGGGTCGATTCAACACAAGTGTTCTCCTAACATTGTGCCCTCAAAAGTTGTTGGCATAGACATGCCCATGATCAGGAAAACAGAACCATCATGCAACACTTGAGCTAGTCTTAGAGGCCAGACTAGGAATACATTTTACCGTTTATTATTCCACACGTGCATATGAGTCTTCCTCCAAGCCTCGTTTTATTTGTAGACTCGAGAACCATAGCAGTTATAGCATAGAACGTAAACCTAATTATGAACAGGGAGATATATAATAGTATTTATTATTGCCTCTAGGGCATATCTCCTACATGCCATGCATTCCCTTGAAATCTCTGCCCATTCCTTGTAAAAGGCTTGAGAATTTAGAAAATACCACGAGTATGGTTTTTCCAGACCGTTCTTGTGCACCTTTTCATGCACCGATTGTTCGAATTTGAATTATGTGGATTAATGCCTAGAAAATGCACATAATCCCCTAATATGGTAAATGAGCCCGGAAAAATGCCAAATTTGAACATGTTGCATTCGAGGGGGTATGTTGATTGTAGAAAAAACTGAATGAGATGCTAGGAAGGAAATTTGGATTCCCGGCCCCTTCAATCTTGCTGATTTCCCCCTCGAAACCATGAAATTTCCTCGGTGATGGTTCAATTTACGAATGGCGTGCATGACGACATAAGACAAACATTCTCAAATTTTTACCAGGGCATGGTGAGGCCATACCATGGCACCACGCCAGGCGTCATGTTTTCCAAGCATGTACTTCATTTTTGTATAGTACCCAGTAAACACATTTCCTTGAAATATCTGCCCATTCCTTGTAAAAGGCATGAGAATTTACTAAATAGCACGATCATGGTTTTTCAGACCGTTCTCGTGCACCTTTTCATGCACCGATTGTTTGAATTTGAATTATGTGCATTAATGCCTAGAAAATACACATAATCCCCTAAATATTGTAAATGAACCCGGAAAAGTGCCAAATTTGAACACGGTGATTTGCAGGGTTTATGTTCATCGTAGAAAAAAACTCATGGACAAAGGACAAAGGAAATTTGGATTCCCATTCAATCTCGGTGATTTACTATCGCACACGATTCATCTCCGTCGTCTCTGCGAACCTTGTGTGTTCACCCACACATGCAAAAGGAAAAAGAAAACCCTCGCCCACTTCTCCCCACCCACTCGCAGTGGACTCCTCCGCAACTCTGCACCTCATCAACTTCTATCGCGGCGGCCACCCTAAGCTCGACGGCTGTTGTGGGCGGGCGGAGGTCGCGCTCCAAACGACACGGGATTTCGCCCGTACCGCTTTCCGCCGCCTATCTGCACCGACATTCTAGACTCTGGTCGATTGGGATTTTCTGCGGGATTGGGACGGGGATTTTTCTCATGGAGAAGGTAATCAACTTAGCGAAATATTCATTCATCTCTTATCGCAGTCCGTCCGTCGCTGTTAATCAACCGGCGGAAATCGCCGTGGATTCATTTTTGTTCTAGCTGATTCGTGGGTGTTCATTCATGTGTTCACAGTGTGAGCACAAATCGGGCAAGTGTGGTCGCCGCTAGTCGAAAACGAAGTTCTATCTCACCATTTCGGATGACTTCAGGGAGCGCTCGGTATGTTCAATCTCAACCTACCATGGTCGGCATGGCCTAAATTTGTGAACATATACCGTCTGTTGCTACATTTGGATAAAAGGTACGGTGCCACGTGCAGCCTAGATGTCGAAGTAGCCGACCCCCCCCCCCCCCCCCCCCTATATTAGGCAAATATATGATGTATTGTTCATTCAGTTACTCTCATATTTGCATCAAATCTTTGTTACATTATCTATTTTTAATTATCTATTTTTGTACTTTGCTTTCATCTATATATTGATCTGTTCTATCAGTTCCCATATTTGCATCTTGCTCTGTTATTTCAATATATCTAATTTACGATCTTAATTTTCATTTCAAGCAGTACATCCCTTGCTTTGCAAGAACAGGAGTAGAAGGAAATCTTGGACTTTACTTTATTGATGACTCCATGGATGTCATATTGACAACGCAGCATGGATTTACAATGACGGTTAGCGTAAAACTTGATAAAGATGGTCACTCCTATTTTGATGCGGATCTTTGGAGACAAATGTCTAAGTGTTATGAACTGAAAGCTGGCAATAAAATTCTAGTGCGTGCACCATAGCCTGGTCTAATTAACATGGATGTTTACTTCCCCAACGTCATCAGCCGATCAAAGTCTGATCGAGGTTAGTGTCCTTTCAACTTTCTCCATGCTGGCATATTATTTAGCAAAATCGGGGTATTTGTTCTGACTAATTGATCACTATTTAAGCAACCAATTGTGATTTCATTTTCTGACTCCGTTCCTAGGCAGTAACAAATCCTATTTACCAATTTATGCGCACTATGTATTCTTCTGCCATGTTCTGAATAAATAATAGCTTTCCACCTTTTAAGCAGGATATGTTGGATGCATAGTGAACGATCTGTATGTTACTAAGCGTACCAAATTTCACTGGAAGGACTTGAAGCATGTCATAAACTTTGTTGATAATCTGACAGAGATAGCACAGTGTATGAACGCTGGATTTTGGATGTGATTAATTATACCTATGGTGCACACATTGAACAAGACCAATTGTGTGCACAAAACGCTGGTAAAAAGTCTTATTTTAATGTTGATGCTCATAAACTATATATATCTTCAACGATATGTTACAATTGGTTTTTATTCTATATTTCAACAGAAATTGCCCGCTGTAGTAGTTCCTGGATCGATTTCCCGGCTTGGTCGAATTACACTTGTGCCTGCTAATAACGCCAAAGTGATTGCAAGGTACTGCATTTCCCGCAGAAATGGAACCATTCAAATTAACAAGTTCTCGCTTGTCGTGGCAATGCATCCATATTGGAAAATTGGAGACACTGTTCTACTCATGCTCTACCAAGGCACAAGAGGGCTCTTCCTTTTCATTGACGAGATGCCGAGTCACCGTGATCAAGCTGCTTCCAGCGGATAGTTGTGTTTGTTGGCCCTCAGCCTCTTGAAATGTGCTAACTGTTACTATGTTAAGTATGTAGATATGGACCATATGGTTGTTGGCCCTCAACCTCTTAAAATGTGATAGTTGTTACTATGTTAAGTATGTAGATATGGACCATATGGTTGTCAAAACCGTGTTACGAAGATCCTCCTTTTATCGAATAGTGTAACCACTATATATATGTTACTCAGATACTGCTAGCCAAGTTCTTAAATTTTCATGAAAAGTATTAGTATCGTACACAGTTCATTGAGTTTAAGCGTGTGCCCGATGTCCAGAAGGCATTTGCATATTAACTGTCCATATTGCAAGTTCACACACGTGTTAACATAAGGAAACGTATGTGTAACTTACTAATCATCGCACACGAGTACTCGCAGACGCATCGTGTGCGATACTCCTAGCCACCGCAAGCAACTAGTTTGCATTTTTCAAAGTTTTTTGTGTACACAGAATCGCACACGAACTAACTGTATTAACCGTCTGTGTTATAATTTCTCATCGCAAACAGTTCATCTGAGTCGGCTGTTTGCCGCGTATCACACACATCTTATTTACACGACTCATTTGTGTTCTTTTGGCTCATCGCAAACAGTTCATCCATGTGAACTGTATGCCGCATATCACACACATCTTGTTAAGTTGAACCGTTTCTGTTGTGTTCCCTAATCGAAAACAGTTCGTCTGAGTGAACCGTGTGCCGTATATCACACACACCTTAATCTGGCTAACCATTTCTGTTGCACTCCCTAATAGCAAACAGTTCATCGGAGCGAACTGTATGCCGTATATCGCACACACATTGATATGGCTGCCCGTTTCTGTTGTTCTGCCTCATCGCAAACAGTTCGAATGGATCAATCATGTGCCCTGTATCGCACACACAACTAAAATCGAAACCGTGTTTGATGGCTCCGCCATCGCAAACGTTTTGCATCTTTTTTGACGGTTTTTTTACATCACCGTTTGCGATTAATGCATCGCACATAGTTTCTTCAAAGGGTCTCTGATTGTAGTGTCGCGTTAGCAGCATCCTGCAGTAGTGAAAGCAATTAAGCTAGGATACAAATGGGTGGTGGGTAATGGCATGGAAATCAGGTTCTGAGAAGATACCCTTGTTTGGCAATTCCCCATTATCTGTACAATTTTGGCCCCTGTATTCCATTTGCCATCAACAATGCATTACACTTCCTGAGGTGTGTATGGGAATAATATTAAGCTTACTTTTATGAGAAAATTCAGTGAAAAATTGATGGAATCTTGGTACTACCTAGAGCAAATCCAAGGGGATGATGATGATGCTATCATTTGGCAGTATGAATCCAAGGGAGAATACACCACTATCTCTCTTTGTAATATTATAAATTTTAGAGAGGTTCAACCTGTATTTGGTCCTTTTGTTTGGTCCTCTATGGTACCACCAAGGATAAATGTGTTTTATGGTTGCTGGATAATAACAAGCTTATGATCAAGGACAACATAAAAAAAAGAGGGAATAAAAAAATTGAATCTCTAGTTTGTGTTGAACCCGCAAGTATCCATCAGTTATTCTTTGAGTGTGTGGTTGCTCAACAAACTTCGAAACATGTTGCCGATTTCTTTAAGCTTTCACTACGATCCAAATTTCTTTCTATTGCAAAATATTGGCCATCTAGCAATGATCATGTTCCACTTAACTCTATTTGCACTTGTACTATGTGGTGCTTATGGAAAACTAGAAATGCACATGTGTTCAATAATCTTGTTTGGTCTGATCTTACATAGATTTGGTGGATGTTTCTATTCACTATGATGGAATGGCAAATCTTGTTCAAAGCTCAAGCACTGAAAAAGTGGAAGCATTTGTTCAAATGCTCTCTGCTCTGATCTCCCATCATTCTTTGATGGTGGTGTAGCAGATTTGCGGTTTTGCACCGCAGATGCTCTGGATTAGGTTCTGCTTGCCAAGCTATCTTAGGTGCTTTATTGCAAAGGAATGCATTTAATCCTCCAGCCACGAGGTGTTGATCATTGTGCTCTTAAGATTTCCACTCTAAGTCTGGTCACTCCATTCACCCAATCAATCGCCGCTCAAGAAATCAAAGAATATCATCATGGCATCTCATTGCAAACTGCAGGTGGAGGCTCTTTGGTTAGGCGACGGAGGTTTTATAGCTTAGATCTTCTATTACCTCTAGTTATATTCTCGTTTCTGTAAGCACTTTTATAAAACAAACACTTCATTTTCGGCTTGTTTTTTCTGGACCTGTAGCTTTACTGGTTGAACCTTCTTACTCTAGTTTCATTTGATAATGGAACCGGGGAGGTCTTTGCCCTCCCTGATTATCTAAAATACCATCTTGGCCAAGGGGCAGTGTAGAGTGAGATGAGCTGTCATTTTTCCAAACATTGGTCATACATCTTGCATTTGTCATTGTGTGACCACCCTCTATTCTGAAGCCGACCGGTTGTCTAATTTCTGTTTTGAAGGAGCAGCCATGTGTAGAATTTGACCTTCGGTTCAGCTTGCCACACTTTTTCTAGTCTAGGTTTATTGATCCTAGCAGCAATCTTTTCTGATCTAGTTATATTATATTACCAGCAGAAATGAATTTTTTAAATTGAAGAATGTGCAAAGTTAGGGAGCACTCGAGTAACAAGGAAAAACAGAGATATATGAGTACTACATATCAAATTTGTGCTATAAAGAGGATGTAATTGCTTCAGGACATATTTACACTTCATTACTTGTAGCAACTAACATTAATAATATATCAAAGAGCTCCTCAAAGTATTGTTATTGATGTTTACCATCTTATAATGTTCACTAAAAGAGTAAATTACATAAAACCAACACATCTGGGGCTAGGGTAACAGATTGGTACCACTTATTGGCAACTAATGTCAATTAACATGATTGTTGTAAGCTACTATTTGAGCCCCTGAGATTGGAGGCACTGTATCAAATGAATGATATCAAACCCTAATTCTTACATGTAGGTTACCTAGTCATGTAGAAAAATCCCCATTCATAACATGTTCTCCAAATTTGTTGATTCCCTAGCGGGATCAGACAAACTGGTAATAGAGCACTCGGTTCTTGGTGGAGGCGAAACAGATCGAAGAAGTAAGTTGTCGGGAACACAAAGATCATGTAGAATCACAACGTCCTTTGCCTCAATATAGCCGGTGGTAGATAGAGTCTTGGGTGACATGGATCACTGGCGGAGAAGGGAGTCTAGTGTTGGTAAGGTTCGAAGGCTTGTCCTTTGGTAAAATTTCAGAGTCATACACTCCATCAGATGGTGAAGTTAAACAACGACAAGAAGGCTAGTGCAGCGAAGGTGGCTATTTTGTGCCTGGATATGCATGCGATGAATGACATGATGGGAGGAATTCAACTTCAGGTCACCTGAATCAATCGCAACTCTACCATTAAAAAGGGCAAAACTCTCTTCAGTTCAAAATAACATGCACACTGGACTGACACGGTAGACTAAAGTAGGGGCAACACGATGACAGAGATCATCTATGGTGGCTCACCCGACAGCGGCGATGCAAAGTTTGGCAGATTGCATAGATGTTGGCGTCACCCTCAACTTGTCGGTGAGCACCCCCAACTAGTGGGATCGACACCAGGTGGTAAGAGGACGGGAATGGACGGTGGCAGAGTGAATAGAGCGGGCACAACAACGCGGTTAAGGAAAGGATATGGTGGAAAACAGAGAAAAGGAATTATGTAACCCACTAACTACATGGCCATGACTTCATATGTCAGAGAAAATATAGAGAGCGCGTTTTTAGAGAGTATGACAAACCAATGTGCTTAAGAAGTACTCCCTCCATTAGAGAATGTAAGGTGTGTCCATTCTCGTGCAAGTCAAACTTGTGTATGTTTGACCACTATTATAGAATAAAATATCAACATTAAAACATGCATTTATGTGTCCTCGGCAAAAAAAAAATCATTTTAGCTCACCGCGACATATATATATATACTGAACTATTTGGTTTTTTTGTCCAGGACACATACAGTCATAAATTGTCAATCCCTCCGTTGGATCATGTTATATTATAGATATGTTGCTTCAGGATTTTTTTCAGGATATTTAGAAACATTTACACCGTCGAAAACCTTAACTAGTTCTATGGCAAGCTATTGTAGAAAATCCTACCTCTATATATATATATATATATATATATACACACACACATATAAGTACTTTTCGTGATGGATCTAAGAATACAAATTTGGTACTGTAGATATTTATATTTTTTTTGGATGTGTGCATCCTACCTTTGCAGAGGCTGGGTGTTACTCATTATGCTTTGTATCCGCTTGATGCTACATTTTGAGTTCATAAAAGCACCCTTTATCGAAAAAGATATTGATTTTTTTCTCAAAACTTGATCGAACATGCACATGTTTGAAAAAAATTAATACACCTTATATTTGGGAACGGAGGGAATACTACGTAGAATGGCTTAATAGTTTTGGAAGACCTTCTACGGTTTTGGATAACATGTTTTCAGGGAACTGGTTTTCCTTTGATCTTGTTAAGCAGCGCAGCAAACCATAACTTTGTTTGTTTGGTTTGTCCAACTAACTTAATGATATCTAAAATTGGTTCTAATAAAATTCAAAAACCAAGATTTTCTATGTGTTTATAATATCCTCAGCAGTCTTGATCGTACTTCTTAGGTCGATTGTATTTCTTCATCTGCCCACTTGCATCGAGAAAATGTCAAACACGGTTACCTACAAACCAGTGCAAGGCTTTTCTAATCGAAGCATGATTTTCAATAAGCATATTCCTAACAAAGTTATGAACTGACTTTTCAAAAATACTTGCTAAAACAAGTTTTGGTAGAACCGATTGCTAGCCCAACTAAAAACAAAAAACTGATTGCTATTACTAGTTGTGCAAATAATCACTAAACTATTATAGAGGCAACACAGAGTTCTTCAGAGTAGTGCCACGCCTATTCGGGCATCTTTCCCGACATTCCACGCTCGTGCCAACCAGGCTATCTCAGGCAGTGCCAGCCCTACACGTGCGAACTATGTCCTGCCCGTACCGATTCCTATTAGGAATCGCCTACCCGGGAGGGGGGCGACTCTTCGGCTGGCCCTACATTATAGTGAGCATGTTTTTTTCCTGTTGTCTTTTCACAGTTTTTCACTGTTTGGAGTATAATTTTCCTCGGGTTTTCTCTATTTTTGGAATTTTATTTTTCTTTATGTTACTTTCTTCAGTTTTTTTTTTATTTTCCATTTCCTTTTTTGTTTCTTTCTTCGGTTTTCATAGGGGGGGGTTTTCAACATGTCTACATTTTCCATAAGCTTTGTACATTTTCGCATATAGCAGGAATATTTTAGTTGTACTCATTTAACATTTATCTAATATATGATTAATACTTTTGTAAAAGATATGTCATCTCGTCTACTTTCTTTCATACAAATTGTACATTTTCCATATACATCCAAAAAAAAATAGATATCTTTAACATTTTGAAATACATGATTCACATTTTCCTGAAATACTTATTTTCAACATTTTTTCGAATACGTGTTAAACATTTTTTTTGAAATACAAGTTGAAACATTTTTTGTATGATACGGAACATCTTTTTGGAACTATGTGAACCTTTATTTACATTGAATACACATTTTTCAAAAGTGTCACCAACATTTTGTTTCAAACTTGCGAACATTATATTTTAAATTTAACATACAATTTTTTGAACGGTGCGAAAGAAAGTAGTTTGAATTAAATGAACATTTTTGTATTTATATCTTTTCTTAAAATGCCACGTACACATTTTTAAGCGCATGAATATTTTTGAAATGTTCATAATTTGTTTTTGATTGGTAAAAACATTTTCTAAAAGTTAGGCAAACATTTTTTCTTACACTACATTTACTAATTTTTTTCATAATATATGTATTTTCATCAAACACGCATGACGTCACCTAAGGATGGTAATTTTATCCATGGACATGGATACCCATGAATATCCGACCCGAATGGATAGGGTTTGGATATGCTTTTGTGCCCATGGGCAGCGCCTAAACCAAACCCGATTGCTCGTCGGTAGGGCATGGATCTAATCTTGTACCCATGGGTATACCCAAACCCGACCCGATAGTATGATTTAATGGGCCAAATTCTGCTATCCTTAACCCACAGTCACATGTCCCACAACAAGTTTTCACTTTGTTATCTAAAACATGCAAAAGAAATTGCATAATCCCTGCCGTAACTTCTGCTAATTGACATTCAATCCCCACCGCAACATACTCTAGCGCCCCTTACCTTATTTTTATCTTCTCATTAAATGACTCGTCATTCTCATCTTTTAGAAAAATACTAAATGATGTTAGGTTGTTAGTGGACGTTGATTTGCCATAAGTTGATGTTTACTATAAGTATAGCCTAGCCTGCCACGAGGTGAAGAATGGAAGAGCGTACGTTAACATTGTGTTATGTCTTATTTATATGTCTTGAGAGAACCCAGTGGATATCCAGTGGGTATGGATATCCATCGGGTTTGGACATGGACACAATTTTTCACCCGTGGCTTTTTTCATGGGCAGGCAAAGACTATCTTCATGGATATGGATATGGATTTGATATTGTTCAACCCAATCCAAACCCGACCCATTGCCATCCTTAACGTCACCCCGACAGGAATATCTAGTAACTGAGCCGGCCCACTGTCAGCTAGCTGCAGGCGACGCTAGAGTGCAGTTTGCTGCGGGCGGCACGGAAAACCCTATATGATGCTCTTTGCGACAAGTTGTAGCTCTTTCGTAGAAGCGAGCGAGCGACTAAAACTTAAATGGGCGGGCACATTAACTACAATACGGGGAAGAGAGATACCGATTTTAGGAACCATCCAGAAGGTTCTTGACCGGTTTTTGACTAGGTTTTGGGAACCTTCTGCAAGGTTCTGGTCTGTTTTTCTCTTCTCCTGTTAGTTGTTTCCGCCTTTTTCTGGTGTTTCTTTTGGTTTTTTATTTTCGTTGTTTCGTTTTTACTTTTCACTTTTTGTTACTTTTTCTATCTTCTTTTCTTTTGGTTTTTGTTTATTATTTTTTGTTTTACAAAAAATGTTCACGGATTATAAAATTTTGTATGGAATTTTTAAAAAAAGCCCGTGATTTCAATTTCAAATAATGCTCCTATTTTGAAAATATGTTCATAAAATTCAAAAAATGTTCACGCTCTGGAAAATATTCCTGAATTTTACACAACATCCCTATTTTTCAAATTTGTTCATATATTGAAAAAGTGCTTGCGTTTGTCAAATATGTTTGGAACTTTCCAAAAATGTTCTCATTTTTCAAAAAACAAAATTAGAATTTATAAAATTGCTCCTGATTTCGAAATTTTCCATAGGTTCAAAAAGTGTTCACTTTTTAAAAATGTTCGCATATTTCAAAAAATGGTCAGAATTTTAAAAATGTCTTCCCATTTTTTTCAAATTTGTTAATAATTTGAAATAATGTTTGCATTTTTGAAAAAAATCACGTTTTTTAAAATTGTTCAGAATTTTAAAAATTTCCTGTTTCAATTATTGCTAAAAATTCAAAATATGTTTGGACTTTTTGAAAATGTCCAAAATTTTCTTTGGAATGTTCGTATTTTCAATTATTTGCTTTTTTAAAAAATTGTTCAAATTTTTTGAAGAAATGTTCAAAAAAATTCAATAGTGTTCGGATCTGTCAAGGCATTTAGTTATTAGTATTTCGCATTGTCCGCCTGTTGTTGTCAGGATTTCGATTCCTTGTGGAGGCACCTTTTTTTTTGGATATTTACAACATGTAGTCTACATGTCGTGCTAGCCACAACGCTAGCCAACGGGCCGGCCCAATCGGGGGCTTTGTGTGTGCGCCGTCACCCTATTTATAGCAAAATGCGACATATTGGAGCTCCTGGGCAGCACATAGTTGTGTCCAGCCCTACACGTTTGCGATCTGGCCGAATTCGTGCTTGGGCCATGCTTTATGACGGAATAAAAAAGCACGACCCTAGTCTCAACATAAATTAATTGAAAAACTCTTTTGGTGGTGACTTGGACTAGTGAACTGATGAGTATCTAGTATGCCCGAGTTACAAAACTTAGTTACATGTTTTATACTTAAATAGTTTGGAACTTGGAATAATACTTGAACCGTTTTAACTCGTATCTTTCTTATATTATACTCTCTTTGTATCTGTTTATTTCGCATACTAGATGATACCCCGCGCGTTGCTGCGGAATCGGTTGCAATATATTTTAATGAGATTTGATTGCGTGAATATAAACAATTAGCCTTTCATGTTGCTACCTAAGATTAGGCTGAGAGGTTTCAATTTCGTATTTCATCTGTTTAGATATTCACATAAGTTGTTACAATCTAGACCACATTTATATACAACACATTTACATATTTTCTCCATTAAATAACAACAAAATGCGTATTTTACATCTGTCGATATTCTGTACATGCATATGTATAATTTGACATTCACTAAATGCTCTTTCTGAATTACAATAATAAAAGCACCAAAAATGAATAACAGGCATGTAACCTGAAGTTCTCAAATAACAAAAAAAACCTGGTGTACCATGAGTTTTTTCCCCTTCAATTCTTTTATTAAATCTGAATGTTGCCAAGATGGATGCCATATAAAACAAAACAAAATGCCATCAGTAACTATTTGGGAAAAGGGAATTTCACTTGAAAATATAACTTCCTTTTGACTACCTGTTTCTTCTTACTTCTGTTTATTGTTGCTCCTTATATCTGCTATAATATAACACTGCAACACCGGTGCTATTACTCGAGTTACTGTCAATAAAAAAGAGCCATCATTATCTGAAAATTTGCATAATCTAGTTGACGAACTAAGATAGGGGGAACTAACTTGGCCAATCATTGCAGAAATGTAATTGGATACAGTGAGTAAAGACAGTGACAACTAACTGAAATATTCTAACTACTACAAAAGAGAGAACATCTTTACCTTGTCTAGAATTCTAAATTTGTAGATGCAGACATTTTGCCACACATCATCCGTCAATAGCAAGCTTGAACCAACCGTTTCAAATAAGAATGTAGAGCATAAAGCCATAGGTTACTAAATTTATAAGAACATAAAATGGAAGTACATTCATGTCAGGCTGATGCCTCTGTCCAAACACACCTTTGTGTATCATGAGAAGGAACACAAATAAATTTTCAGATTAGAAACTCACTGGAGAAGAAAGACCAATTGTCGGATCAGGTAGGCATACCATCGATGCCATGCTTGAGGGAGAAAAGACAGCAGCCGCAAGTAAAATAAAGTATGTCGTGCAGCTTGTACATTGGAGAAAGATAAACTAAGAATGCTAGATAGTTCAGCAGGCGAATAACTACAGCAGTGATAAATCAAGATGAGAAATAAATTAGTGGTCAACTGGCCTGAGTAATCAGTGCACACATATGTCAGGAACACATAATTAGCTCTGAAATGAAACCTCAAACAGAGAGACATTAGGATTCTACTTTGATTCAATGTATGATCCAATCAGTCAACATGAGAACTACCAAACCTTGGTCCCTCAGCTCAAATGAGCTCCTCCTCCTTGTAGAGGTGCTCGACTGGTGTAGCAACCACCACGACATTGATGCGCCTATCCTGTAGCCTTTCATCAATGGAGAACTCAGGCATGATGAAAGAAATTATGTAAAGAAAAATTACTGAAAATTGATGGAAATGTGCAATCTAAAACCGCGCAAAAAAACAGACAACAACCATTATTGAGATGCAAACTAATGGGTAAATTTACGGCACCAAAGAAAAACTGGACAGAGGAAAAAAATTATATATGTGTCCAATGTAACTTTCGAGTTTCAATATGTGATGATTGGGATCTTCAACATGTAAAAGAGGATGAATAGTAAGTCAGCAACAGAAATACTAAATAATGAGCAAAAGAAGACGCCCACATATGAGATCGCAATTGCCATGGTGCTCGGCTCGACGACACACAGCTGAGGACACCGGCGTGCTAAGAGAATTCGTGCAGGTGCCAAATATGGGAGTAGATGGCCATATGCGTATCAAGGAGGATAATATAAAGTGCCTCACGAGTCATTGGAGAAGAAGGAAAGCCATGCCGTTTGGCCATAGAAAGTAGCCGGTCGGTGTCTGCCACCAGTCATACGTGGTTAGCGACATGTCGTTCTTCTGTGGTGCAGGTGGGCAGATCCGCAGGCACGGAGGCGGTGAGCCCGGTGAGGACGCGTGAGTAGTCCTGACTCATATGATGCTCCTCTGTTTGGCGGATCTGAGCCCCAGCCCGGCGTTGCACCAGCGAGGTGAAAAAGAAAGCCAGCTTGGGTCCAAACTCACCGGCGACCAATGTTTTAAATAGCGGGCTATGCAAAATAGCGGCGCGTCTCCAAATCAGCTATAGCGGGCTATAGCAGTCTATAACGGGCTATTTATGAAGGCGATCGTTTAGCGGCACCCTGTTGAAAAGGCTACAGCGGAGTAGCCGGCTATTTAAAACTATGTCGGCGACTGGGCTGATTTTGGTGGAATCGACCGGAACCATCGAGCCCCGCAGCAACGGAGATGCCTTGGCCAGAATAGAGACACAGACGGGAGGTGAGGACCAGGGCGCCGCGGCCTCCGTCTCGAAGATCCATGGCACCACACCAGCGAGGGGGACGTGCTAGAGAGAATCAGGAGAGCCGAGGAGGCAAGCCGGACCGGCGTCGTTTCGGAGGAGCACCGATCGTCTCCCAGCCGCCGCGATCCTGTGTAGCCAGAGGAGAAAATTGGTGTTCCTTTTTCTTGGGGAGAGAGGGGTGGAGCGATTTGTTTTATTTTCTAAAGCGAGAGGGGGTTCGTGGAAGCGGAGAGGCGGACGAAAGTGGAGAGACTGCTGGTTTACCATCGTTTCGATGCCTGGTAACGCACGCATATGCACGTTAGAGCTGCTGATGTGGCACAACGCTGATGTGGACGGGTTGCATGTTAAGAGAAATATGATAATGGGAATGAACTATTTAGGTATTATAAATTAGTTTATGTTATAAGTCAAACTTTCTAAAATTTGATCATATTTATAAAAATATATCAACATCATCCACTATGAAATTTTTTTGGACCTCACTATCTGAGGAACGTTAGGTTTATAGAGATAAATATGAACACTTCATCTCCTTCTTCCCACATGCACATGCAAGCATGCACTAGAGAACAAAAAGATGATGTCATCCTACATTCTCCTCATTTCTGAAGTTTAAAATATTTGTAGTTCAAACCGTTGGTCTGATTCAAACCTGTTTTCACCACTAAATTCGCTAGGAAGACACCTTCAAAACTAGTTCCCATGTTAGTATATTCTGATGAGTTTTTTGGGGTCAAAAGTTATCACAACTGGGTACATAATTGTTGGGGAACGTTGCATGGAAAACAAAAAAAATTCTACGCACACGCAAGATCTATCAAGGAGAAGCATAGCAACGAGAGGGGAGAGTGTGTCTACGTACCCTCGTAGACCGTAAGCGGAAGCGTTTCACAACGCGGTCGATGTAGTCGAACTTTCTTCGCGATCCAACCGATCGAGTACCGAACGTACGGCACCTCCGCGTTCAGCACACGTTCAACTCGGTGACGTCCGCGCCTTCTTGATCCAGCAAGACGGCGAGGTAGTAGATGAGTTCCGACAGCACGACGGCGTGATGACGGTGATGGTGAAGTGATCTCCGCAGGGCTTCGCCTAAGCACTACGAAAATATGACCGGGGATGTAAACGATGGAAGGGGGCGCCGCACACGGCTAGGCAATTATTTGGGGTGTGCTAGGCGCCCCTCTCCCACATATATATAGGTGGGAGGGAGTGAGAAGTAGCCAAAGGAGGCGCCCAAGTAGGAGGAATCCTACTTGGAGTCCCTCCCAAGCCACGCCCCACCTGCCTTATATAGGTGCGGGGGAAAGGCAGGGGAGGGTGGCGCCCCCCCTTTCCTTTCTCCCATGAGAGGGATAGGCAGGAGGGGCTAGCCCTCCCTCCTTTCCTTCCCTTAGGGCCTGCTGTCCAAAGAAGGGGCGCACCAGGGGCTGGTCTGTCCTCCCTTTGGCCCATTAGGCCCATACACTTACCGGGGGTGTCCGGAACCCCTTCCGGTGACCCGATGACTACCTGGTGCACTCCGAAACTCTTCCGGTGTCCGAATACCATCGTTTTATATAAGGATGGCAATGGGTAGGGTATGGGGCGGGTAGAGCAATACCATACCCATACCCGTGTAGTTAATGGGTACAAAATTATGCCCATACCCGTACCCATGGGTATGAAACTTTACCCGTACCCATACCCGATGGGTACCCATACCCATTGGGTACCCAACAGGTAGACCAAACGGTACATAAGTTATTCGCAATTTTACATTCATTTATAGATTTGAGAAAAAACCATTGATCACAACTCAAGAATAGATAGTTGAGTGCATGACAATTATGTCAATTCAAATTGACAATTGGTGATAACTTTAACATAGGTTCACAAGGTCACGACACAACTTTAACATAGTTACACATGTGAATCACGGGTAAGGTTCACATGTCAGTATAAACGGGTAGGGTATGGGTATATCCATGGGTAAAAGGTTATACCCGTGCCCTACCCATAACTTAACGGGTAGGGTATGGGTACTACCCGTGGGTATAAAATTGTGCCCATACCCTGCCCATGCGGGTATGGTATCCGCGTGTACCCGTACCTATGGGTAAAATTGCCATCCTTACTCCTATATATCAATCTTTACCTCTCGACCATTTCGAGACTCCTCGTCATGTCCGTGATCTCATCCGGGACTCCGAACAACATTCAGTCACCAAATCATATAACTCATATAACACTATATCGTCAACGAACGTTAAGCGTGCGGACCCTACGGGTTCGAGAACTATGTAGACATGACCGAGACACCTCTTCAGTCAATAACCAATAGCAGAACCTGGATGCCCATATTGGCTCCTACATATTCTACGAAGATCTTTATCGGTCGAACCGTTATGACAACATACGTAATTCCCTTTGTCCATCGGTATGTTACTTGCCCGAGATTCGATCGTCGGTATCTTCATACCTAGCTCAATCTCGTTACCGGCAAGTCTCTTTACTCATTCCGTAATACATCACCTCGTGACCAACTCCTTAGTCATTTGCTTGCAAGCTTATGATGTGTATTACCAAGAGGGCCCAGAGATACCTCTTCGATACTCGGAATGACAAATCATAATCTCGATCTATGCCAACTCAACAAACACATTCAGAGATACCTGTAGAGCATCTTTATGATCACCCAGTTACGTTGTGATGTTTGATAGCACACAAGGCATTCCTCCGGTATCCGGGAGTTGCATAGTCTCATAGTCGAAGGAATATGTATTTGACATGAAGAAAGCAATAGCAATAAACTGAACAATCAATATGCTAAGCTAACGGATGGGTCTTGTCCATCACATCATTCTCCTAATGATGTGATCCCGTTATCAAATGACAACACATGTCGATGGTTAGGAAACATTAACCATCTTTGATCAACGAGCTAGTTTAGTAGAGGCTTACTAGGGACACAGTATTTGTTTATGTATTCACACATGTATTTAAGTTTTCGATCAATACAATTCTAGCATGAATAATAAACCTTTATCATGAATAAGGAAATATAAAATAACAACTTTATTATTACCTCTAGGGCATATTTCCTTCAGTCTCCCACTTGCACTAGAGTCAATAATCTAGTTCACATCGCCATGTGATTAACACCCATAGTTCACATCGTCATGTGACCAATACCCAAAGAGTTTACTAGAGTCAATAATCTAGTTCACATGGCTATGTGATTAACACCCAAAGAGTATTAAGGTGTGATCATGTTTTGCTTGTGTGAGAAGTTTAGTCAACGGGTCTGCCACATTCAGATCCGTATGTATTTTGCAAATTTCTATGTCTACAATGCTCTGCATGGAGCTACTCTCTAGCTGATTGCTCCCACTTTCAATATGTATCCAGATTGAGACTCAGAGTCATCCGGATCGGTGTTAAAGCTTGCATCGACGTAACCCTTTACGACGAACTCTTTGTCACCTCCATAACCGAGAAACATTTCCTTAGTCCTCTTTAAGGCATCTAAGGATAATTTTGACCGCTGTCCAGTGATCTACTCCTGGATCACTATTGTACCCCCTTGCCAAACTCATGGCAAGGTACACAACAGGTATGGTATACAGCATGGCATACTTTATAGAACCTATGGTTGAGGCATAGGGAATGACTTTCATTCTCTCGCTATCTTCTGCCGTGGTCGGGTTTTGAGTCTTACTCAACTTCACACCTTGCAACACAGGCAAGAACCCTTTCTTTGACTGATCTATTTTGAACTTCTTCAAAACTTTGTCAAGGTATGTGCTTTGTGAAAGTCCTATTAAACGTCTCGATCTATCCCTATAGATCTTGATGCTCAATACGTAAGTAGCTTCACCAAGGTATTTCATTGAAAAAATCTTATTCAAGTATCCTTTTATGCTATCCAGAAATTCTATATCATTTCCAATCAATAATATGTCATCGACATATAATATCAGAAATGTTACAGAGCTCCCACTCACTTTATTGTAAATACAGGCTTCACCGTAAGTCTGTATAAAACCATATGCTTTGATCACCTTATCAAAGCGTATATTCCAACTCCGAGATACTTGCACCAGTCCATAGATGGATCACTGGAGCTTGCTCACTTTGTCAGCACCTTTAGAATCGACAAAACCTTCTGGTTGCATCATATACAACTCTTCTTTAAGATATCCATTAAGGAATGCAGTTTTTGACGTCTATTTGCCAGATTTCATAATCATAAAATGCGGCAATTGCTAAAATGATTCGGACAGACTTAAGCATCGCTACGGGTGAGAAAGTCTCATCGTAGTCAACCCCTCGAACTTGTCAAAAACCTTTTGCGACAAGTCGAGCTTTGTAGATAGTAACATTACCATCAGCGTCAGTCTTCTTCTTGAAGATCCATTTATTCTCTATGGCTTGCCGATCATCGGGCAAGTCCACCAAAGTCCACACTTTGTTCTCATACATGGATCCTATCTCAGATTTCATGGCCTCAAGCCATCTGTCAGAATCTGGGCTCATCATAGCTTCTTCATAGTTCGTAGGTTCGCCATGGTCTTATAACATGACTTCCAGGACAGGATTACCATACCACTCTGGTGCGGAACGTGTTCTGGTCGACCTACAAAGTTCTGTAGTAACTTGATCTGAAGTTTCATGATCATCATCATTAGCTTCCTCTCTAGTTGGTGTAGGCATCACGGGAACTATTTTCTGTGATGTGCTACTCTCCAATTCAAGAGAAAGTACAATTACCTCATCAAGTTCTACTTTACTCCCACTCACTTCTTTCGAGAGAAACTCCTTCTCTAGAAAGGATCCATTCTTAGCAACAAAGATCTAGCCTTCGGATATGTGGTAGAAGGTGTACCCAATTGTTTCCTTAGGGTATCCTATGAAGACGCACTTCTCTGACTTGGGTTCGAGCTTATCAGGCTGAAGCCTTTTGACATAAGTGTCGCAACCCCAAACTTTAAGAAATGATAGCTTAGGTTTCTTACCAAACCACAGTTCATACGGTGTCGTCTCAACGGATTTAGACGGTGCCCTATTTAACGTGAATGCGGCTGTCTCTAATGCATAACCCCAAAATGATAGTGGTAAATCGGTAAGAGACATCATAGATCGCACCATATCTAATAGAGTACGGTTACGACGTTCGGACACACCATTACGCTGTGGTGTTCCAGGTGGCGTGAGTTGTGAAACAATTCCACATTGTTTTAAATGAAGGCCAAACTCGTAACTCAAATATTCGCCTCCGCGATCAGATCGTAGAAACTTTATTTTCTTGTTACGATGATTCTCCACTTCACTCTGAAATTCTTTGAACTTTTCAAATGTTTCATACTTGTGTTTCATTAAGTAGATATACCCATACCTACTCAAATCATCAGTGAAGGTCAGAAAATAACGATACCCGCCGCGTGCTTCAACACTCATCAGACCGCATACATCGATATGTATTATATCCAGTAAGTCAACAGCTCGCTCCATTGTTCTGGAGAACGGAGTTTTAGTCATCTTGCCCATGAGGCATGATTCGCAAGTATCAAATGATTCATAATCAAGTGATTCCAAAAGCCCATCTGCATGGAGTTTCTTCATGCGCTTTACACCAATATGACCTAAACGGCAGTGCCACAAGTATGTTGCACTATCATTATCAACTTTGTATCTTTTGGCATCAATATTATGAATATGTGTATCATTACGATCAAGATTCAATAAACCATTTATATTGAGTGTATGACCATAGAAGGTTTTATTCATGTAAATAGAACAACAATTATTCTTTGACTTAAATGAATAACCGTATTGCAATAAACATGATCCAATCATATTCATGCTCAACGCAAACACCAAATAACGTTTATTTAGGTTCTACACTAATCCCGAAGGTAAAGGGAGTGTGCGATGGTGATCTTATCAACCTTGGAATCACTTCCAACACACATCGTCATCTCGCCCTTAACTAGTCTCTATTCATTTTGCAACTCCTGTTTCGAGTTACTAATCTTAGCAACTGAACTGGTATCAAATACCCAGGGGCTACTATGAACACTAGTAAAGTACACATCAATAACATGTATATCAAATATACCTTTGTTCACTTTGCCATCCTTCTTATCCGCCAAGTATTTGGGGCAGTTCCGCTTCCAGTGACCATTTCCTTTGCAGTAGAAGGACTCAGTTTCAGCCTTGGGTCTAGCTTTGGGTTTCTTCATGGGAGCGGCAACTTATTTGCCATTCTTTTTGAAGTTCCCTTTCTTTCCCTTGCCCTTTTTTCTTGAAACTACTGGTCTTATTAACCATCAATACTTGATGCTCTTTCTTGATTTCTACCATTGCCGATTTCAGCATCGCGAAGAGCTCGGGAATCATTTTTGTCATCCCTCGCATATTATAGTTCATCATGAAGTTCTAGTAGCTTCGTGATAGTGACTAGAGAACTTTGTCAATCACTATCTTATCTGGAAGATTAACTCCCACTTGATTCAAGCGATTGTAGCACCCAGACATTCGTAGCACATGCTAACTGGTTGAGTTATTGTCCTTCATCTTGTAGACAAAGTACTTGTCAGAGGTCTCATGTGACGCCCCCGGCTTAATCATGCACGCAAATGCACACGATCAAGCCTAAGGACTCACTTGAAGATATCACAACACAACTCTAAAACATAAATAAAGGCATACAAGCATTATATTACAAGCCAGGGCCTCGAGGGCTTGAATACATAAGCTTGATGCCGAACAAGCATCAGCGGAAGTGTTAGATATCTGAGTACAGACATAAGACAGAGAGATAAGCCCTTAACAAGGCGGGACAAAACAAAAGCTACGATCGAAAGGCGCAGGCCTCCTGCCTGGGACCCTCCGATCCTACTCCTGGTCGTCGGCCAGCTCGTAGAAGTAACCACTCCCGAGGTGGTAGTAGCGATCGTCGGCGGGGGAGCTGTCTCAGGGGCTCCGTCATCTGGTCACGACAAACTGATATGGGGAGAAAAAGAAACCAAAGCAACCGTGAGTACTCCGAAGTACTCAGCATGCAAGGATCTATACTACATATGCAACATTATCAAAGGAAGGCTGTATATGTGGACTGGGCTGCAGAAATGCCAGAATAGAGGGAAGGCCTAGTCCTATCGAAGACTAGCATCTTCAGCGGTCTTGCAGCATTAGAAGAGTGCAGAGTAGCATAATGTAAAGTAGTAGTAGTGTTGTCAACCTCACCCAGAGATCCTTCCTCGACGCCCAGCGAGAAAGCAATCCCAGAGCCATACAGTCATCAACCTCTGCCAGAGATCCTTTCTCGACTCCCTGCGAGAAAGCGATCCCAGAGCCACATATCCAGGTATCATCACAGGTATCCAGTTCTAGTTGTATCGATCGGGATACAACTCCGAGTGTCCGTTACCATAGGACAGGCTATCGATAGATGTTTTCTTCCCTGCAGGGGTGCACCAACTTACCCACCATGCTCGCTTAACTCCGACCGGACACACTTTCCTGGGTCATGCCCGGCCTCGGTCAAACGATACACCGCAACCCTACCTACAACTCAGCAGAGAGGTCCCTGTCGGTCTACATCCTAAGCGCAAGGGGGTCTTGGGCCATCGCCCCTCGCCCTCCGGGTCGTTGCTTGCAGGGCGAACCAGGCTCCACCACTACAAGATGGTGCCGGCCCAGCCCAGCTGCCAGGCTGAACTGGACGTCTGACAGAGCTTTCGGCTGATGCCACGATCCAGAGTGCCCATAACTTTTCCCCACGTGATGGTTAGTGCTATCAGTCCAGAGGCCTGCTCGGATCAAATATCCAAATCGTTAGTGGATTGGGGGCTTGCGGTAACGAGCAGAGACTCACGATCGATGTGACCCCGTTGCCCCATCTCAAGGACTTGCTGCAAGGGCTAAGAATACCCGGCCGCGCCTCATAAATATCTCACGGGTAACTTCCTGGTCAACCCGACATCCCATTATTCGCGGGTACCCCTCAGGGTCGACCCGCCTTTCCAAGTATCAGTTGTAAAGTCCAAGTATCCGTGTGTCCATAACATCTGAAGAATCCAAGGTATCACCCTCGTTGGATTCCTACTCGATGTAACTGTAAAGGTGAACTCGGAGGAATCACCCTCGATGAGTTCACACTTGAGGTGTTGCACGACAGCGTCGTTATCGGAAGTGGTGAAAGAGGAATCACCCTAAATGACCACAACCGATGAACTAACCTACAAGGTTAACATCAGAAGTGTTGATAAAGTATCACCCTCGGCACTCGATAGTAACCCAGTAGTGTCGTACAACTAAGGGGTGATGTGCGGTGCCGGGGCCTATCTTCGATCCCATTGATCGGGTCTTCTGTTAATCCAGTGGGGTAGTTGGGTCAAAGTGGGGTCTCTGATGGTTCACTAATCAGCCTATACTAAGCAGTTTGGATATCAGGCAGGTATCAATAGTAGTTACAAAAACAGGCTATGCAACAGAATAGGAGCAATCAATTACAGTAGCAAAATCTAATGCAAGCACGAGAAAATAGAATGGGCGATATCAGGATGATCAAAAGGGGGGGGGGGGCTTGCCTGGTTGCTCGGCGGCAAAGGCAGGGTCTTCAGGGGTCGTCGATCTCTGGAGCTGCGTCGGTACCGGGCTCTATCGAGAGAGAAGAGTGGGAGGAAACAGATAAATATACAGCAAACATAGGCAACATAGAGCATGCTATGCTAACGTGCAGTGTAGGGTTGCCTAAAGACATGTCTAAATTATATTAGTTATTTTAGGATTAAAGTTGGATTTATTAACTGGTTTGTATGCACTATTCATCTACCGGAAACATGCTAAAAGTTGCGGGTTCACCTCCGTAGAGGGTCCCGACACGGAAACAGATGGCACGGTTGGATTCATCTCGTCGTTCTGAGCAACTTTCATGTAGAAAACTTTTTCATCCGAGCTACGGTTTATTTTATATGATTTTTCAAAATTTTATTCAATATTCTGAAATTATTATTAATTCGAAATAAAAGATGAAATTGCTATGTGCACCCGGCAGAGTGTACACAGCAGGGCGACTAGAGGCTGACAGTGGGTCCAGGGGGTCCCAGTTGACCAGTCAATGTTTGACTAGTCAACAGGGGTGGGGCCCCCTGTCATTGACACACCTAATTAATTACTGATTTAACTAACTAATCTATTTCATTAGGTTAATTAAGATTAATTAATTAAGTTAATTAATCATTTACCTAATTAATTAATTATCTATTTTTATTAATATTATTTTTATTAAATCTCTTTTTTTATTTCTTAAAGGGGAGGGGCCCCAGCTGCCAGTGGCACAAAGGCCACTGGAGCGGGCGAAATGGGTGCGGGCTCCAGGCGGGGTGCACCCAGGCGTCCAGCACGCGCGGGGGGGGGGGGGAGGCAATGCCATGGCCATGGCGGGGCTCGCCGGCCGGCCGTTTTCGGCAATAGAAGCCGGCGCGGCGGGGCGCGTTGGGTAGCGGGCGGGGAGGCGGTCGTACGGCGAGCACCAGTGGCGGTCGCGGGCAGGCCCGCGCCGACAAGCTTGGGGGCGGCGAGCGGCTGGCGAGGCGAGCGGCGCCAGGGGAGGGGCGAGCACGCAGAGGAGCAGGGCGGAGCGGCTGCGGCGCAGGTGCGGTCGAGCGACGAGGCCAGCAACAGCAAAATGGCGTGGTGGGAGCGGACGGTGGTTGCGAGGCCGTGCGGCAGTCGGCAGCGGCCAATGGAGCGGCGAGGCGGGCGAGCGGGCGTGCGGGACGAGGCGGGGGTGGGGGCACCGACAAGCGGTAGCAGCGGCTCAGGCTAGCGCAACCAGGCCGCCGCTGGAAGTAGCAGAAGTGCGCGGCGCTGGCGCAGGCAGCTAAGAGCAACAGCAGCGGCGTGGGGCAAGCTTCAGGTGGCGGCGCGGGTGCGGGAAGGCGCTAGCCAGGGGAGGATGCGGGCGCGGGCCACGGCCTAGGCAGCGCACGACGAGGCGCGCGGGTGCCAGAGAGGGGGATGGACGCGGGGGCTTCACCTTCGCTGCAGGTGTACGGGGCGACGAGGTGCGATGACGAACGGCGTCAGGTCCGAGTTGAAGGCGAGGTCGATGGCGGAGCTCGGGGCCGGTCCAGCTTGATCCCGTGCACGAGGAGGAGGAAGCAGACGACGGCGGATCCGCGGGACCAGATGGGTGGGAACGGGGGCACCGGTCGCCGCGGTGGTGGGCGACGAACGGCGACGGAGGCGCTCGGGAGGAGGAGATCTGGATGAGGGGGAGAAGAGGTCCAGAGGGAGTGGGTGAGTGGAGTGACAAGGGGAGGAGCCCGAGGAGGCGCGAGTGGCGGCCTTATCCTCCCCGCGGCGACGCCGGCGAGGTGGTCCGACGGGGACTGCTCGGGCGCGCTCCTCGGTCATAGGAGTAGTAGAGGGAGACGACCGAAGGGGTGGGGTTGGGCTGGTTGGGCCGGCTGGGTGTGGGCCAAGGCCCAGGGCGGCCAGGGGGCTGTTTTCCTTTTATTTGTTTTGGTAATTTTTTTTACAGTTTTAGTTTTCTTTTATTTTTGAATAGCAATTAGCTTTATAAAATATAGGAATAGCAAATAAATTGGTTTTACTAATTATACCACTGCCACATGTAGTTTGAGGTTCAAAATAAAATAGTTTAGTATTTTTATAATTTAAAAAGAATTTAATAATTATTTTTAGCCACTGTTATATTCACTAAAGGGCATTAAAATACTTTACAAAAGTGTTGGGTCACCACCATAATTAATTATGGAATATTTGCCACACTTTGAATATTTTGTTCTGCATGTTTGAGAAATTTGAATTCTGGGCTTTAATTTGAATTTGAGCTTGAACTAAGATTAGGATCAAACGAGGATTAGCAACAGTAATGTGATGACCTGGCATCATTAGCAGAGGATTACTGTAGCTTAATTATCCGGGCATTACAAATCTCCTCCACTACAAGAAATCTTGTCCCGAGATTTAAGTGGGGAAATAAAGGGTAACTTTGGGAGAACTGATCCTTGTAGGATCGATATCTGGTGGACAATTCAGGGAATGCGGGAGAAGTATCTCTCGAGTTGAAACTTTGGAAAACATCGAGAGCAAAGTATGACTGTATGATAAGAAGTATCAAGCGAATGGACATTCGATCGATAGCTGAACGAAGTGTGAACAGGGGTTCAGGGTACCGGGAGTAGATCATCTCTCGAGGGGTGTCCCGATAACACACAAAACCAAGGGCATAGGATACTTCGGAATCAAGGTTGTACAGGAGAGTCAGGTTATGATCCTGTGGAACTGTGATGAGGGTCGATCGAGAGTAGGGAGAACGGTGACACCTTACCGGTCTCGACAACAAAGTATGTTAGAAGATAGTCTGTTAGTTATGTCGGTGACAACATCATTACCAAGGGCGAGGGACGAAGAGAACCATTTTCCTGCTCGTTAAACGAGGTGGACCAATAGGCAAAGTTCTCGTCCATCGGGGGTTACCGGAATGTCATCAACAATAGTAACAGGGTCTCACTGGCAGAGTTGTACACCGGGGTGTTACATAAGCAGGGAATTATTTATGCTTATATCATATAGATCATGAGAAGGTTAAACAAACCAATGGAAAGGAAAAATGTGTTTACACACCAAAATTGGGAGTACATACTTCCCAAGGAAAAAGCGGAGCATGGTATACATGGTAGGACAGCAAGTTCAAAAGCATTTAGATAAAGGGACGAGGGAGGAATCACGATATTACCCCTACAACGGTGTTTGGATAATAGATCAAGAAACATTTGGCAATGTGCTTCCAATGTTCTTGTGGATATTCGGAATACCACAGTCAGGCTTCGAGGTAGCAATTACATGGTGTTTCAAGACAAGATTTAAGTCTGAAGATCACAAGAGAGTCAAAGGAACTATTTCAAGGATATCAAGGAACGTAAAGTTTAACCAAAACACGACCAAGTCTGTGTTGGTAGGAAGTCAGGGATAGTATTTCTCACCGTGAATTCAGTGGACATCTCCAAGGAAACCAAAATATTGACGGTGATCATGACACATTTGTCGAGGGGTTTCAAAAGGATGCAAGCGATCAGCGACGGCATAAAGCAAAGGAACGGCGAAGTGTAAATTCATAGATCAACAGATAAGACGCAAGCTCGGAGCCGGAATTTCTTTTCAAGACAAACAGGATGTTGTAAATCGATGTAAGCTTAGCTCGTCGTCGAAAGTTGCTCCGGGAATAAGGACCTGGCAGCACAGTTAAAAGTTGGCACGATAAAGATATAGCCGATCAGGCTAGGAATGATGTGATGGAGTATCATCCCAATAAGATTTCACAAGAGGTAGTGCAATGACACTATATCCTCGAGATAACAGGGGCAATACTTGTAGGTAGATTAGAATAGAGTTTGGACAGGTGAGATCATCTGCAGAGGACAAGTATTTTAACTTGTCCGGGAAATGGAATCAAGAAGAAAATATGGTCGGAACCACGATTGCAAAGTATCAATTATCAGATACAAGATGAATTTGTACCAAGGAAATAATTATTTTTACGAGCAGCTTCCATGATAAGTTCTACATCGGGTCCATGGGCATGAACACAAAGGTTCAAGGTCGACTCCCACTTCTTCAATGCATAACCGTTCATTCACTCCTCGTTTTCAAAGAAATTTTAGTGCGGAAGATTTATCTGGCAAAGCACCAGAAGAGTATGACTCGCATAACTTTCGTGTTCACATGGATTAAGGAGAACATAGGTTCAACCCATCGGGACAACTTAGGAACCTATACCGCAGACTTCAGGAGTAAATAATACAAGCTCGAAAGCAGAGCAAGGTTGACAAAGCAGAGGATTCAATTTACCAAAGGCATTATGTATCCGAGGAAAGACACACAAGACTATTGAATTCGAAAGACTATGTCGGATAATAACCCAACAAAATATCAGATGGTCGGCAAAGGATCTGATGTGAGTATCGGTACTCAAACAGAGGAAGAAAGAATGCGAGGGCATCAGACTATAGGAACATATGAATAGTCTGACGCTTAAATTCAAAGGAATTATGATTTCCAAAATGAAGGATTAGAAGCAGATGCTTTGATCAAAAGATGAGTAAGCTGACTAGAACTAGATGGACAATCATTTGCAACTTGATTGGCCGAGATCCAACTCATGTTCATAATGACACCTGAGTCGGAAGGACGAATTCTAGGAATTAGCTGATGATAGGGAGCACTCACATACATAATGAATCAATAGGTTCAGAATGATAATGACAAAGGATGTCAACGAATATTGCCAGACATATGGAATTAACCATAATGCAAGCAGGTCAGAAGAATCTCAAAAGCAGTAGGCTGTAGGGGATTTTTGGGAGATCAGATAGCAATTCAATGTGTTCTGGGAAGCTCTTGTGTAACTGGGGATGAGGGTACAACGAAAAGGATGTTATCCACGGGGATTATCGGTGGTCAGGAATTGCAAAGATAGTGGGCACAAGGGACTCGAGAAATTGGAGGAGTGACTTCGGAGTCTTCTGATGAACGAAGCGATCATCTGGCATGAGGGGCTCTCCGGGGGGGGGGAGCGGTTATGAGAACCTATTGTTAGAGTCAGCAAAACTTTAACCCGAATAGAAGAGAGATCAGAGAACCAGAGTAAAGATGAGGAATAAAAGATCCTAATACCACCCAATGGCGACGTGGGCCCGTTAGCCACACAGCCATGTTAGTAAAACCATTTTGTAAATTCTAGACTCAACTTCGGCCAAGGAGTTGGAAAGAGGGATCCTACAGGCAGTCGGCTCTGATACCAACCTGTGACGCCCCCGGCTTAATCGTGCACTAATCATACACGCAAATGCACACGATCAAGCCTAAGAACTCACTTGAAGATATCACAACACAACTCTAAAACATAAATAAAGGCATACAAGCATTATATTACAAGCCAGGGCCTCGAGGGCTCGAATACATAAGCTTGATGCCGAACAAGCATCAGCGGAAGCGTTAGTTATCTGAGTACAGACATAAGACAGAGAGATAAGCCCTTAACAAGGCGGGACAAAACAAAAGCTATGATCGAAAGGCGCATGCCTCCTTCCTGGGACCCTCCGATCCTACTCCTGGGCGTCGGCCAGCTCGTAGAAGTAACCACTCTCGAGGTGGTAGTAGCGATCGTCGGCGGGGGCAGCTGTCTCAGAGGCTCCGTCATCTGGTCACAACAAACTGATATGGGGAGAAAAAGAAAGCAAAGGAACCGTGAGTACTCCGAAGTACTCAACAAGCAAGGATCTATACTACATATGCAACATTATCAAAGGAAGGCTATATATGTGGACTGGGCTGCAGAAATGCCAGAATGGAGGGAAGGCCTAGTCCTATCAAAGACTAGCATCTTCAGCGGTCTTGCAACATTAGAAGAGTACAGAGCAGCATAATGTAAAGTAGTAGTAGTGTTATCAACCTCACCCAGAGATCCTTCCTCGACGCCCAGCGAGAAAGCAATCCCAGAGCCATACAGTTATCAACCTCGCCCAGAGATCCTTTCTCGACTCCCTGGGAGAAAGCGATCCCAGAGCCACATATCCAGGTATCATCATAGGTATCCAGTTCTAGTTGTATCGATCGGGATACAACTCCGAGTGTCCGTTACCGTAGGACAGGCTATCGAGAGATGTTTTCTTCCCTGTAGGAGTGCACCAACTTACCCACCACGCTCGCTTAACTCCGACCGGACACACTTTCCAGGGTCATGCCCGGCCTCGGTCAAACGATACACCGCAACCCAACCTACAGCTCAGCAGAGAGGTCCCGTCGGTCTACATCCTAAGCGCAAGGGGGTCTTGGGCCATCGCCCCTCGCCCTCCGGGTCATTGCGTGCAGGGCGAACCAGGCTCCACCACTACAGGATGGTGCCGGCCCAGCCCGGCCGCCAGGCTGAACTGGACGTCTGACAGAGCTTTCGGCTGATGCCACGATGCAGAGTGCCCATAACTTTTCCCACGTGATGGTTAGTGCTATCAGGCCAGAGGCCTGCTCGGATCAAATATCCAAATCGTTAGTGGATTGGGGGCTTGCGGTAACGAGCAGAGACTCACGATCGATGTGACCCCGTCGTCCCGTCTCGAGGACTTGCTGCAAGGGCTAAGAATACCCGACCGCGCCTCGTAAATATGGCACGGGTAACTTCCTAGTCAACCCGACATCCCATCACTCGCGGGTACCCCTCAGGGTCGACCTGCCTTTCCAAGTATCAGTTGTAAATTCCAAGTATCCGTGTGTCCATAACATCTGAAGAATCCGAGGTATCACCCTCGTTGGATTCCTACTCGATGTAACTGCCAAGGTGAACTCGGAGGAATCACCCTCGATGGGTTCACACTTGAGGTGTTGCACGACAGCGTCGTTATCGGAAGTGGTGAAAGAGGAATCACCCTAGATGACCACAACCGATGAACTAACCTACAAGGTTAACATCAGAAGTGCTGATGAGGTATCACCCTCGGCACTCGATAGTAACCCAGTAGTGTCGTACAACTAAGGGGTGATGTGCGGTGCCGGGGCCTGTCTTTGATCCCGTTTATCGGGTCTTCTGTTAATCCAGCGGGGCAGTTGGGTCAAAGTGGGGTCTCTGATGGTTCACTAATCAGCCTATACTAAGCAGTTTGGATATCAGGCAGGTATCAACAATAGTTACAAAAACAGGCTATGCAACAGAATAGGAGCAATCAATTACAGTAGCAAAATCTAATGCAAGCACGAGAAAATAGAATGGGCGATATCGAGATGATCAAAAGGGGGGGGGGCTTGCCTGGTTGCTCGGCGGCAAAGGCAGGGTCTTCAGGGGTCGTCGATCTCCGGAGCTGCGTCGGTACCGGGCTCTATCGAGAGAGAAGAGGGGGAGGAAACAGATAAATATACAGCAAACATAGGCAACGCAGAGCATGCTATGCTAACGTGTAGTGCAGGGTTACTTAAAGACATGTCCAAATTATATTTGTTATTTTAGGATTAAAGTTGGATTTATTAACCGGTTTGTATGCACTATTCATCTACCGGAAACAGGCTAAAAGTTGCTGGTTCACCTTCGTAGAGGGTTCCGACACAGAAACAGATGGCACGGTTGGATTCGTCTCGTCGTTCTGAGCAACTTTCATGTAGAAAACTTTTTCATCCGAGCTACGGTTTATTTTATATGATTTTTAAAAGTTTTATTCAATATTCTGAAATTATTATTAATTCGAAATAAAAGGTGAAATTGCTATGTGCACCCGGCAGAGTGTACACAGCAGGGCGACCAAAGGCTGACAGTGGGTCCAGGGGGTCCCAGTTGACCAGTCAACATTTGACTGGTCAACAGGGGTGGGGCCCCCTGTCATTGACTCACCTACTTAATTACTGATTTAACTAACTAATCTGTTTCATTAGGTTAATTAAGATTAATTAATTAAGTCAATTAATCATTTACCTAATTAATTAATTATCTATTTTAATTAATATTATTTTTATTAAATCTCTTTTTTTATTTCTTAAAGGGGAGGGGCCCCAGCTGCCAGTGGCACAAAGGCCACTGGAGCGGGCGAAACGGGTGCAGGCTCCGGGCGGGGCGCACCCAGGCGCCCAGCACGCGGGGGTGGGGGGGCAAGGCCATGGCCATGGCGGGGCTCGCCGGCCGGCCGTTTCCGGCGACAGAAGCCGGCGCGGCGGGGCGCGTTGGGTAGCGGGCGGGGAGGCGGTCGTACGGCGAGCAGCAGCGGCGGCCGCGGGTAGGCCTGCGCGGGCAAGCGTGGGGCGGCGAGCGGCTGGCGAGGCGAGCGGTGAGGCGAGCGGCGCCAGGGGAGGGGCGAGCACGCAGGGGAGCAGGGCGGAGCGGCTGCGGCGCAGGTGGGTCGAGCGACGAGGCCAGCAGCAGCACAGCGGCGTGGCGGGAGCGGACGGTGGCTGCGAGGCCGTGCGGCAGTCGGCAGCGGCCAACGCAGCGGCGAGGCGGGCGAGCGGGCGTGCGGGAAGAGGCGGGGGTGGGGGCACCGACGAGCGGCAGCAGCGGCTCAGGCTAGCGCAACCAGGCCGCCGCGGGAAGTAGCAGAAGCGCGCGGCGCTGGCGCAGGCAGCTAAGAGCAACAGCAGCGGTGTGGGGCAAGCTTCAGGCGGCGGCGCGGGTGCGGGAAGGCGCTGGCCAGGGGGCGATGCGGGCGCGGGCCGCGGCCTAGGCAGGGCACGACGAGGCGTGCGGGTGCCAGAGAGGGGGATGGAAGTGGGGGCTTCACCTCCGCTGCAGGTGTACGGGGCGACGAGGCGCGATGGCGAACGGCGTCAGGACCGAGTTGAAGGCGAGGTCGATGGCGGAGCTCAGGGCCGGTCCAGCTTGATCCCGTGCACGCGGAGGATGAAGCAGACGACGGCGGATCCGCGGGACCAGATGGGTGGAACGGGGTCACCGGTCGCCGCGGTGGTGGGCGATGAACGGCGACGGAGGCGCTTGGGAGGAGGAGATCTGGACGAGGGGGAGAGGAGGTCCAGAGGGAGTGGGTGAGTGGAGTGGCAAGGGGAGGAGCCCGAGGAGGCGCGAGTGGCGGCCTTATCCTCCCCGCGGCGACGCCGGCGAGGTGGTCCGGCGGGGACTGCTTGGGCGCGCTCCTCGGTCGTAGGAGCAGTAGAGGGAGACGACCGAAGGGGTGGGGTTGGGCTGGTTGGGCCGGCTGGGTGTGGGCCAAGGCCCAGGGCTGCCAGGGGGGCTGTTTTTCTTTTATTTGTTTTGGTATTTTTTTTATAGTTTTAGTTTTCTGTTATTTTTGAATAGCAATTAGCTTTATAAAATATAGGAATAGCAAATAAATTGGTTTTACTAATTATACCACTGCCACATGTAGTTTGAGGTTCAAAATAAAATAGTTTAGTATTTTTATAATTTAAAAAGCATTTAATAATTATTTTTAGCCACTGTTATATTCCCTAAATGGCATTAAAATACTTTACAAAAGTGTTGGGTCACCACCATAATTAGTTATGGAATATTTGCCACAGTTTGAACATTTTGTTCTGCATGTTTGAGAAATTTGAATTCTGGGCTTTAATTTGAATTTGAGCTTGAACTAAGATTAGGATCAAACGAGGATTAGCAACAGTAATGTGATGACCTGGCATCATTAGCAAAGGATTACTGTAGCTTAATTATCCGGGCGTTATAAATCTCCTCCACTACAAGAAATCTCGTCCCGAGATTTAAGTGGGGAAGTAAAGGGTAACTTTGGGAGAACTGATCCTTGTAGGATCGATATCTGGTGGACAATTCAGGGAATGCGGGAGAAGTATCTCTCGAGTTGAAACTTAGGAAAACATCGAGAGCAAAGTATGACGGTATGATAAGAAATATCAAGCGAATGGACATTCGATCGATAGCTGAACGAAGTGTGAACAGGGGTTCAGGGTACCGGGAGTAGATCATCTCTCGAGGGGTGTCCCGATAACACACAAAACCAAGGGCATAGGATACTTCGGAATCAAGGTTGTACAGGAGAGTCAGGTTATGATCCTGTGGAACTGTGATGAGGGTCGATCGAGAGTAGGGAGAACGGTGACACCTTACCGGTCTCGACAACAAAGTATGTTAGAAGATAGTCTGTTAGTTATGTCAGTGACAACATCGTTACCAAGGGCGAGGGACTAAGAGAACCATTTTCCTACTCGTTAAACGAGGCAGACCAATAGGCAAAGTTCTCGTCCATCGGGGGTTACCGGAATGTCATCAACAATAGTAACAGGATCTCACTGGCAGAGTTGTACACCGGGGTGTTACATAAGCAGGGAATTATTTCTGCTTATATCATATAGATCATGAGAAGTTTAAACAAACCAATGGAAATGAAAAATGTGTTTACACACCAAAATTGGGAGTACATACTTTCCAAGGAAAAAGCGGAGCATGATATACATGGTAGGACAGCAAGTTCAAAAGCATTTAGATAAAGGGACGAGGGAGGAATCACGATATTACCCATACAACGGTGTTTGGATAATAGATCAAGAAACATTTGGCAATGTGCTTCCAATGTTCTTGTGGATATTCGGAATACCACAGTCAGGCTTCAAGGTAGCAATAACATGGTGTTTCAAGACAAAGAGTTAAGTCTGAAGATCACAAGAGAGTCAAAGGAACTATTTCAAGGATATCAAGGAACGTAAAGTTTAACCAAAACACGACCAAGTCTGTGTTGGTAGGAAGTCAGGGATGGTATTTCTCACTGTGAATTCAATGGACATCTCCGAGGAAACCAAAATATTGACGGTGATCACGACACATTTGTCGAGGGGTTTCAAAAGGATGCAAGCGATCAGCGACGGCATAAAGCAAAGGAACGGCGAAGTGTAAAGTCATAGATCAACAGATAAGACGCAAGCTCGGAGCCGGAATTTCTTTTCAAGACAAACAGGATGTTGTAAATCGACGTAAGCTTAGCTCGTCGTCGGAAGTTGCTCCGGGCATAAGGACCTGGCAGCACAGTTAAAAGTTGGCACGATAAAGATATAGCCGATCAGGCTAGGAATGATGTGATGGAGTATCATCCCAATAAGATTTCACAAGAGGTAGTGCAATGACACAATATCCTCGAGATAACAGGGGCAATACTTGTAGGTAGATCAGAATAGAGGTTGGACAGGTGATATCATCTGCAGAGGACAAGTATTTTAACTTGTCTGGGAAATGGAATCAAGAAGAAAATATGGTCGGAACCATGATTGCAAAGTATCAATTATCAGGGGGGCTGGGTGTGGGCCAAGGCCCAAGGCGGCCAGGGGGGCTGTTTTCGTTTTATTTGTTTTGGTATTTTTTACAGTTTTAGTTTTTTTTTTTTTTTTGAATAGCAATTAGCTTTATAAAATATAGGAACAGCACCTAAATTGGTTTTACTAATTATACCACTGCCACATCTAGTTTGAGGTTCAAAATAAAATAGTTTAGTATTTTTATAATTTAAAAAGCATTTAATATTTTTTTTAGCCACTGTTATATTCACAAAAGGGCATTAAAATACTTTACAAAAGTGTTGACTCACCACCATAATTAGTTATGGAATATTTGCCACACTTTGAACATTTTGTTCTGCATGTTTGGGAAATTTGAATTCTGGGCTTTAATTTGAATTTGAGCTTGAACTAAGATTAGGATCAAACGAGGATTAGCAACAGTAATGTGATGACCTGGCATCATTAGCAGAGGATTACTGTAGCTTAATTATCCGGGCGTTACATCTCATACCTCTCGACACGGGTATGAGTCTGAAATACCAATTTCAGCTCTTGGAACATCTCATATACTCCGTAGCATTCAAAATGTTTTTGAAGTCCCGGTTCTAAGCCGTAAAGCATGGCGCACTAAACTATTAAGTAGTCATCATATCGAGCTTGCCAAACATTCATAACGTCTGCATCTGCTCCTGCAATAGGTCTGTCACCTAGCGGTGCATCAAGGACATAATTCTTCTGTGCAGCAATGAGGATAATCCTCAAATCACGGACCCAGTCTGCATCATTGCTACCATCATCTTTCAACTTAGTTTTCTCTAGGAACATATCAAAATAAAGCAGGGGAGCTATACGCGAGCTATTAATCTACAACATAGATATGCAAAAACTATCAAGACTAAATTCATGATAAATTAAGTTTAATTAATCAAATTACTAATGAACTCCCACTTAAATCAACATCCCTCAAGTTATCTAAGTGATACATGATCCATATCAACTAAACCAAGTCCGATCATCACGTGAGATGAAGTAGTCTTCAATGGTGAACATCTTCATGTTGATCATATCTACTATATGACTCATGTTCGACCTTTCGGTCTTCAGTGTTCCGAGACCATGTCTGTACATGCTAGGCTCGTCAAGTTTAACTCAAATATTCTGCATGTGCAAAACTGTCTTACACCCGTTGTATGTGAACGTAGAGTCTATCACACCCGATCATCACGTGGTGTCTCGAAACGACGAACTGTAGCAATGGTGCATACTCGGGGAGAACACTTTTATCTTGAAATTTAGTGAAGGGATCATCTTATAATGCTACCGCCATTCTAAGCAAAATAAGATGCATAAAAGATAAACATCACATGCAATCAAAATATGTGACATGATATGGCCATCGTCATCTCATGCTTTTGATCTCCATCTCCAAAGCATCGTCATGATCTCCATCATCACTGGCTCGACACCTTGATCTCCATCGTTGCGTCGTGGTCGTCTCGCCAACTATTTCTTCTACAACTATTGTTAACGCATAGCGATAAAGTTAAGCAATTACATGGCGTTTGCATTTTATACAATAAAGAGACAACCATAAGGCTCCTGCCGGTTGCCTGATATCTTACAAAACATGATCATCTCATACAATAACGTATATCACATCATGTCTTCACCATATCACATCACCACATACCCTGCAAAAACAAGTTAGACGTCCTCTACTTTGTTGTTGCAAGTTTTACGTGGCTGCTACGGGTTTTTAGCAAGAACCGTTCTTACCTACGGCAAAAACCACAACGGTGAATTATCAAGTTTGCTATTTAAACTACTTCAAGGACCGGCCGTAGTCAAATTCGATTCAACTAAAGTAGGAGAAACAGACACCCGCCAGCCACCTTTATGCAAAACAAGTTGCATGTCAGTCGGTGGAACCGGTCTCATGTGCGTGAACATGTAAGGTTGGTCCGGGCCGCTTCATGCCACAATACCACCGAATCAAAATAAGATGTTGGTGGTAAGCAGTATGACTATCACCGCCCACAACTGTTTGTGTGCTACTCGTGTATATCATCTACGCATAGACCTGGCTCTGATACCACTGTTGGGAACGTTGCATGGAAAACAAAAAAAAAATCTATGCACACGCAAGATCTATCAAGGAGAAGCATAGCAACGAGAGGGGAGAGTGTGTCTACGTACCCTCGTAGACCGTAAGCAGAAGCGTTTCACAACGCTGTTGATGTAGTCGAACTTTCTTCGCGATCCAACCGATCGAGTACCGAACGTACGGCACCTCCGCGTTCAGCACATGTTCTGCTCGATGACGTCCGCGCCTTCTTGATTCAGCAAGACGGCGAGGTAGTGGATGAGTTCCGACAGCACGACGGCGTGATGACGGTTATGGTGAAGTGATCTCCACAGGGCTTCGCCTAAGCACTACGAAAATATGACCGGGGCTGTAAACGGTGGAAGGGGGCGCCGCACACGGCTAGACAATTGTCTGGGGTGTGCTAGACGCCCCCCTCCCACATATATATAGGTGGGAGGGAGGGAGGAGCAGCCAAAGGAGGCGCCCAAGTAGGAGGAATCCTACTTGGAGTCCCTCCCAAGCCGCGCCCCACCTGCCTTATATAGGTGCGGGGGAAAGGCATGGGAGGGTGGCGCCCCCCCTTTCCTTTCTCCCATGAGAGGGAAAGGCAGGAGCGGCTAGCCCTCCCTCCTTTCCTTCCCTTAGGGCCTGCTATCCAAAGAAGGGGCGCACCAGGGGCTGGTCTGTCCCCCCTTTGGCCCATTAGGCCCATACACTTACCGGGGGTGTCCGGAACCCCTTCCGGTGACCCGATGACTACCCGATGCACTCCGAAACTCTTTCGATGTCCGAATACCATCGTCCTATATATCAATCTTTACCTCTCGACCATTTCAAGACTCCTCGTCATGTCTGTGATCTCATCCGAGACTCCGAACAACAGTCGGTCACCAAATCATATAACTCATATAACACTATATCGTCAACGAACATTAAGCGTGCGGACCCTACGGGTTCAAGAACTATATAGACATGACCGAGACACCTCTCAGGTCAATAACCAATAGCGGAACCTGGATGCCCATATTGGCTCCTACATATTCTACGAAGATCTTTATCGGTCGAACCGTTATGACAACATACGTAATTCCCTTTGTCCATCGGTATGTTACTTGCCCGAGATTCAATCGTCGGTATCTTCATACCTAGTTCAATCTCGTTACCGGCAAGTCTCTTTACTCGTTCCATAATACATCACCTCGTGACCAACTCCTTAGTAATTTGCTTGCAAGCTTATGATGTGTATTACCGAGAGGACCCAGAGATACCTCTCCGATACTCGGAGTGACAAATCCTAATCTCGATCTATGCCAACTCAACAAACACCTTCGGAGATACCTGTAGAACATCTTTATGATCACCCAGTTACGTTGTGACGTTTGATAGCACACAAGGCATTCCTCCGGTATCCGGGAGTTACATAATCTCATAGTCGAAGGAATATGTATTTGACATGAAGAAAGCAATAGCAATAAACTGAACAATCAATATGATAAGCTAACGGATGGGTCTTGTCCATCACATCATTCTCCTAATGATATGATCCCGTTATCAAATGACAACACATGTCCATGGTTAGGAAACCTTAACCATCTTTGATCAACGAGCTAGTTTAGTAGAGGCTTACTAGGGACACAGTATTTGTTTATGTATTCACATATGTATTTAAGTTTTCGATCAATACAATTCTAACATAAATAATAAACCTTTATCATGAATAAGAAAATATAAAATAACAACTTTATTATTGCCTCTAGGGCATATTTCCTTCAATAACTGACCGCACATGTGATATGTAAGTTAACATGATGTTTATATAGAAGTTACAAGGCATTAAACTTGTCCCCCGCCCCCCTCAACATTCTCCCCACGTACACATGCATGCATGCATTACATGACAAAATGTGTTGTCATCCTAAATTCTCCCCTTTTGGAAGTTCAAATGTTTTGTAGCTCAATAAGTTGGTCCGATTCAAAATTTGTTTTGGCCATTAAATCTTCCGCGAGGAGACCTTCAAAAGTAAATCCCATGCTGGTATGTCCCACGACTTTTTTGGGGGTCAAAAGTTACCATGTTTTGTCTACGTAAATTACCACGCCTGTGGTATGCAAGTTATCATGTTTACACATAAATTATCAGGTATAAAAAATAGATACCAAACCTTCTCCCCACATTCTAGATTCGTCTCATTTCAAAAATTAAGAATGTTTTGTAGCTCAAACCCTTGTCTGATTCAAAATTTATTTTTATCACTAAATCCATTGTGATGAGACCTTCGAAACTAGATCTCATGTTGGTATGTTTTGACGACCTTTTTTAGTCAAAAGTATCAGGCTGCGGTACGTAAGTTATTAGACATGTGGTATGTAAGATATCATGATGTTTACACAGAAGTTACCGTACATGAAACGTAAACTTCTTTTGCGAAGTGTCAAAGTTTTTGTAGGTTGAAAGATTTCACTTGGTACTATAAGACTTACCCATAATGTTCCATGTGTTGTTATCGGTGAACAATATGATGGTTGTCGACTACTCGTGGATAGTTAGCGATCCGCAAACTAGATCTCCACCACAAACACTAATGTAACTACATGACTACTACAATGGTGAATGTGACCTAACACTTTGGACAAACTTTAGCACGGGCAAGTGGTAACTATATTTACCTCATATTGGTAACTATAGCATGTGCATCCTGATAACCACATAATCGTTGTGTTGATAAATGTAGCATGGGCGGCCTGGTAACTTTAGCATGAGCAGTCTGATGATTATGACATGATCAGCTTGGTAACTACAACCCGATCAACCTGATAACTTCAACATGGGCAGACTGGTAACTATAACATAAGAAATCTGGTAACTTAAGCACGAGTAGTCTAGTAACTTTAGCATGCATAGCCTATACATGTGTATTCCCCCCTCCCCGGCCCATCTCACACGGGAATACTACGAAAAAGTGGTTGGATTTTACCTTGAGATGACCCACCACCTCCCCTTTGTCGACCTGCCCTAACTCTCTGACTGCATCTCTTCTAGTGCCTCATGTATCCCATCACAAACGTCACCCTCATCGAGCGTTCGCGATACATGTGAATGAAACAAGAAATGATGCACTAGAGAACCCCCACTAAATAAATAGGAAAATATGTTTCTCTATACTAATACGATAGTAAGGCAGGGTCAAATAGGTTAGTTTTCAACTGTTAAATTAAATCTGGTTCAGTTGGTTATTGGGCAAGTGGCTTCTGCTATCTCGTGTGTGTTTTTCTAAAAAAAACTAGACACACACACACACACACACACAGAGAGAGAGAAGGAAATAACAGCGGCTGGGCCAAGAAAATGGGGAACAGGACAGAAAAATTGCCTGAGAAATCCCGCGGGGATCCAGATTAATTTTCTTGAATATTTTATTGTATTAATTTGTTATTGTGGATGTTGATACTTTTAAATATAAATTTCATCAAACTTTATAAAGTTGACTTAAGAAAAAAATATCATGTGATGTTTGACTTAAGAGAAAACTTTATAAAGTTTAGAAAGTTTGACTTAAGATAAAACTAATATCCGAATGGAAAAAAGACAGCGAAGGAAAGAGAGTAACAGTTTTTCTACTTGCCCAATTGTTTGAATATATCAACCACACAAACAAGTGCAATTTTGTAAAATGGGATGAATATCTATCTCTTAGCAAGGTGGAACCGCGTGACAAATGTCGCAGGCCTAACACCATGATCAAGATCAATAACACTGAGCATCCAGTAATGAACACTTCAGTAGAGATACAGATTTATTATCAACGACCATAAAATGTCTAGGCGCTGCGAGTAGTGAAGTTGAAGTGGCTGCACTGCGTGAGGGACGGCAGCCTGGCGAACCCGAGCCGCTTCTTCTTCATGTCGAACTCCAGCACGGTGTTCTCCATCTGGAACCCTCCGATGAGCACCGACGGCGCGCTGCCGTCCCCGCCCTTCACCCCCTCCATCTGCACGAACGCCAGGCACGCCGTGGCGGGCCCCATGTCCACCATCAAGCTCAACCCATCCATCGTCCACTTCTTCCCGCCGCACAGCGTCAGCGTCACGGCCGGCACCAGGTACCCGCTCCGCTTGTTGGCCAGCGTCCGCGTGTTGGCCAGCGTCCGCGTGTCGTAGCACAGCTGGAACGGGGCATAGGGCTTCACCGCTTTCGCCACGGGCCCCCCCTGCGCACCCTGCTTCGCCAGGGCCTTGGTGAACGCGTCCACCAACGGGAGGAACACGTCGGAGCGGAGCAGGGTGAATGGCGACCTCGTGCAGAGCACCGCACCGCCGGTGGCGAGCGCCTCCGCCGGGACGGGCACGCGGGCGCTCTCCACGGCGATGGACTTGATCGAGATGTAGTGCGCGGGGTTGCCCTTCTTGGCGACGAGCGGCGTGTAGGCCAGCTCCTTCGTGTAGTCCCTCTCCGGCTGCGCCATGAAATGGAGCGGGCCGCCGCCGAAGACGGCCACGCCGTGGTCGCCGGAGAGGCCGCGAGGGAGGCAGAGGAGGAACTTGTTGGGGACCTTCTGCTCGGACGCCACCTGCGCCGGCAGCGCCAGGTCGGAGCCCGCGAGCCCCGCCACGCCTGAGGCGCCCTGCGGCAGCGAGTCGAGGAGTTCGCTCGGCGCGCACGCCCCCACGGCCCGCACGTTCACCTGGCTCACCGGGTTTTTCCCGTCGGTGGTGTTGGCGACGAACCTGGTGTGGATCAGGTCCCCGGCCGCGCACGCGCCGGTGACTGGGTTGTACGGGAAGGCCCTGCATACCTTGTGACTCTCGTCGCAGAGCTTGTCAGCCGCGCTCTCGTGGCAGCTCGGGGCATGGTACTTGTTCGCGAGCCTGCAGATGGCGCTCTTGCACGGGAACGCCGCCGGCAGGTGGTCGGGCGCGCACGTGGACCAGACGAGCGGGCCGGCGGTGTCGACGACGATGTTGGCGCCGTAGTGGAATGGGATGGTGTAGAGGCGGGTGGCGGGGTCCTTGGTGACCGGAGCGAGCACCGACCGAACACGTTTGCACGACGCCGGCGACGCCAGCACGGCGAGCGAGACGGCCAGGACGAGGAGGGGGAGACGCGCCATCTTTCGTGGCCGGAGAAGTTCGGTGGTGGTGTTCACTTAACTTGCGAGTGTGGCATTCCGTCGGTGGGTGCGTCCTATTTATATACCGGAGGTGAGGCATCTGCGATCTCTCGAGTCTCGACTCCGGAATTAATGGCGATTTCCGGTTGACGATGAGGAGTGTACTGTAGGAGTACTTAAATTGTTTTCGACTGCCACGGTGTCGGATCTTGCATTGCTGCGGCGTGCACTGGAAGGTGTGCATGCATGGGCGTGATCCATGGAGCGTGAGACTGACTGACCGAGTGGAAACCCCATTTTCTATCTCTCTGTCCATTTTTCTGTGGGGAAGGTGCTTCCATGAGATGCATTGACCTTCTGACAGATCGCACCGACGAGGAGGATTCCGATGCACGCCATCAATCAAGCATCTGGAGAATCGAGACTAACAATGAGTAACCAGATTGATGGGTGGAAATGTTTCCATACTCTTCATTATCAAGTATCAACTATGAATAGGCAGTTTCATGCTAATTCATTGGATGTATATTTTTTGTTAGATTTTATGGGTCTCGGACCAAATCTAAAACTCTGAAATCTGAAAGTTTTGTTTGTCTTGCATGGTAAATGTGTTGTATTGCCCCTTGTAGCATAAGAAAAGAGAGCAACAATGCACACGCTCACTCACTTACTTCGATGCCACGACATGCGTGAATCGTATTCGAGTTCGGCCTAATGTTATGCATCTTGCTAGAAGAACTAATTTGTTGCATCGCAATGCAGTGCCTACCTTTGGATCTACGTGTTAATACTCGATCTCACTGTGGACACGTTTTTCACTTTTAGAGAGTTCTTCCACCACATGTTAGTTGCATATTTTTCACTCTTCTAGGTGTCCTCTTTCTGTTGAGGAGATGCGGAGGAGAGAGAGGCTACATGCAGAATAGACACAACAATAAACAGAATATACATGCCATGTCCGAGTTCCTAGTGTTGAGCTGCTTCTCCGGTGACCCCATCCTAGTGACTGCGTGCACAGCCATCCGATAGAGTAGCCCTCCAAAACCGCATCCCTTGAGAACCTGCACCGAGTGAGATCCACCCGTCTGCTTCGTCTACGACGTACGGCCACCTTGTCTTCACCACCGTGGCTGATGACGCTGTAGTACCAAAGTTTTCTGTGAACTCTCGCATGTTCTAAACCTCTGTCCGTTGCGCCTCGTCAGACGTCTTCCCTACCCTAGCCGCCGCCACGCCAAGCGACTAGGGAGGCAATTTTCTTCCTCCGATCTCAGCCGGTCAGGGCGTTGGCCCCCTCTCCCTCCGGCTGCTCCGGCGGCAGGAGGGAGGGGGGATCCCGTTCCTCCGATCTGTAGTTAGGTTTTGTATTTGTAGGTCGTGGTGCGCCGTTGGGGTGGTGGGAGCGATGCCCGGACGAATAAATCTGCCTCAGCTTCACTCCCACACCGGCAGTGCCCTTCATGGCGGCGTCTCGGAGTTGATGGCATCGTGTGTTTGCCGATCCTTCAGATCGGCTGTGTTAGGGTCCATGGATGGTGTCGGCGAGGCGGCGGCGGCGACTCCATCAGGTGTGTCTCTCCTTCTGCTCTGTCCCCGTTGCTGTGGCGTTGTCTCCGACGTCATGGTGGAGTAGGGAGATTTTATCGTCCAGGAGTACGCGCAAACGGTTGTCTGCGCAAGTGACAGCTGGAAGATGGTGCATCCCATGCTGGGTTTGTGGTTGGTGGCTGACAGTTCTGGTTTCCTCCTTCGACGTTGTTGTTGTGCGGGGGTGTCAGATCTAGAGTTCGATGGCGTGTCCGGGGACATGTTGCCCCGGTCTGATTCTTTCAACGGCAATGGTTTTGCTTCTGGCAAACTACTTTTGAGGTCCGTAAAGCTGTTGATCAGCGATGGAGCTGCGTCGAGCTCGGGTGAAGAGGTGATCTGTTTTCTTTTCCTTTGGTGGCCGCTTCGGTGGTGTCGGAGGAGAGGTACAGGCGCTGGTATTTTGCATAGGATTATCCTATCTTTTCAGTCTTGTAATGTCGGTGCTTACGTACCTTGTAACCGGATCTTTATTTTATAAATGAAACACGTATTACCATGCAAAAAAAAAACCTCTGTCCGTTGACATGTGTCTTTGGTCCATTTGCATATATGCTAGATGTTTCTAGTCTACTTTATATAATTTTCCAGGTCATTAATCTTGTGTTGATGCAAATCTGAATTAAAGGAAACTGAAAACTGCCTAACTTATCTAAATAAAACTTACATAAATAAACCATTCAAATCATTTGCACCTCTAGAAGCTAATGAGATGTAAAATTAACCGACTTAGCTGAGAGAAATTGTTTATGGTCGGTGCCACGGGATGTTACAAGAGATGCTAATGAAAATACTGGGGCCTGCTTGGTTAGTGACTAACTTTCTCACGGTTTGCCACACTTGTATTATTGTGGTGGATATAATCTTGATAATACCACGGGATTATAGAAGTAGGAGTGTTGTGTCTACCCAATATATAAATGGGAGTACGCACAAAGGATTATATATGTCCCTTGTCGGTGGAGGTAACACCCTACTCATGTGTGGTGTTCTTGCTCTTCGCGTATATTACTAAATGGGAGACTTCAACCTTCTGTCTTATGTCGTTCTCCCAGCTTATATGGAGTGAGCTAGGAGAGGTGTTACAACGAGCTGGTATTTAATGCTATTGATGGTTTTATCCACGACCAACTGTTTGTGGTCATTATTATCAATAACTGTCGTATTTAACTAGATATACCGTCGTTGGGTAACACTAGCATTCAATGTGTCATAGAGATCATGGGTGCCCCTTGGTTCATCTGACTGTCAGACGTCCGACTACTACCCGTCTAGGAATGACCGACTATCAGTACCTGTTCATCAGGGAGTGTAGAATCCGATTGTGGGCACTTAGCCCTTTGGTGTGGAACCTCATGGCTTGTGAACTTTTGGGTTGTAACTTTGATGGGCTCAGCGAGGAACCCCTTGTCCCACTATTCTTTTGGTCGTAACCTTGATGGGTCTGTTCACACGTATCCTTATGCCTACCTCGTGGGTATTCCCCCGTCAATTATCTTAGGTGGTCAAATACTTACCCACACTTTGGCTTGCCTAAGAAAATCTTGCCACACTTTTTGGGGTATGACTTGTGAGGCTTATTTCTTAGAAAAATAATCTTGCTTTAGTTTTGGCTAGAACCAAATACCCACATAACTTGGTCAAACCTGCCTAACTTAGAAATTGCGTCTAGACAATTGGGGTAAAGTAGATGTGTTTTCAAAAGATTATATTTTCCATCAAAATTCCCTTCGGTATAATATGTTCCTATTCGTTTTGTTGTTTGAATTCAAAAGATAATGATGTCGCCCTAAAAGATTAAAAATAGACAGCGTATTCCTATATGCTTCTTTGTGCTGGAAATAGGTCACCAAACATAGCATATACATTTTTATTACTAACTTAATGTTTACGACAGAAAAACGTATAGATTTTCTTATGATTATTTAATTTAGATTAACTAGAGTTGAAGGGGCATACAAATAACAGTTGTAGAGGAGACAAAACGATGTGTTCCTATCTGAGTTTTTCATTTCCAAAGGAAAGACATTATCATGATTAATTCCCAAAAAGTGAAATTCTGGTGGTAGGTACTGCCTAGATCGCCATAATTTTATGTGCACATTTTTGTTTTTTTGGATGTGCACATATTAGTTCTTAATCAAACTATGAACAAAGGATCCGAATATCTGGTGACTAGTCGCCTGGGAGCTGCTCCCATCGAACAATTCATTCGCTGGGGGAAGCAGTTCCGAGCAATCATTTCTGATCATTTGCTTGGGGGGGGGGGGGGGGGGGGGGGGGGCAGGTCAGGGCCACCCCGATTGACCCAAAAGGCCCAAAAGTATATTTTTCATCCCTCAATTCTTTCAAAAGTATAGAAATGGTTAGTCAACTGCAAAACCAAAAAAAGTTTAGTCTCTCATCTTCTCAAACTGGATAACTTTAGTATCTCATACCGATTCAGGTTATTTTTGTCTGCCTTGGGCGTGGTTCTGTGAAGAAGAAAAAAGATGAACAACGATTACTAGTGTGTGTTGTGCTTGGGACCCATTTATCAGTTTTGCGAAGAAGAAAAAAATAGATGACTATCAATCAGCGTTGAGCAAACAGATTGACACTATATTAGTACAACCATTTCTATACTTTCGGAAGAGTCGAGGGATGAAAAATATACTTTCCCTTTTGTATTTAAAAAATGTCATTAACAAAAAAAAATATTTTCTTATAAAAAAGAGAAAACCTAAACTTTGAAATACCAATGAATTATGAAAAAAATCATGCTACTTTATAAAACAGCCATTTATGTAATTTATAAATTTACAATGAGTATGATAAAAATAGGCCGTGTGATCTAAAAAACAAAATTGCCATGCTGAACTTTAAAACTGCCATCCTCTAGATGGAAAATGCCATGAAAAAGTACACATTATCTTATAGAAAGAAGAGAAACACATAAATTTATAAATCATGTGCTCTGAAAAAAATGAAAATTGCCAAGCTACTATATAAAACTATTGTTTCTCCAATTTCTAAATTCGATATGATAATAAAAAATGTCATGCCAATGAAAATGCAAAATTGCCATCCTCCTCACAAAAAAAATGTCATGCCAATAATCTCTACCTAATATTAAAGGGAGGAAGCTTTCATAGTTCTCCATACGTTTAATGTTCTCTATACGATTTTTGCTAATTTCCGTCCATCATGTCCTTATAATTTATTTTATATCCTTACTAGCAAAATCGTATATATGGGCCACGACTTCCGTATGTCGTCCACGAGAGCCAGGTAGATGGGCCTTACTAGCAAAATCTTGTTTATGGGCCGCGAAAATAATTTGTTGCCTTTATGGAGATTCGAACTCAGCACCTGTAGTAGACAAGTTCCAATGGTAAGCAGTCCTAACTGAAGAGATTAGAGAGGAATGAAGTGAATGAGTTGTTTTATTGATAGGGACTGTCGGCTATTTATACTAGCCGAACAGACATGAGTACAAGTCGGTTACAATGCTTGCGTCGATTCAGAACGGACGCGACGATGCTTCGCTATACACAGCGATTGGACAAACAGTGATTCTAACTGTTAGGCAGTTATGTAGCCTAAATACTAAGGGCTCTATTAGCCTAATAGTTATGCTATTTTTATTCCTAACACTCCCCCTTGGACAACGCTGTCTTTCTATACTTCATTGTCTTGAAAACTTCATATATCCTTGAGTGATGGAATCTTTGTATAATCTTGATAGTCCTCAATCTTGAATACTTGAGTATTTCTTGATCTTGTATTGTTGATATCCTCTAAATGTCATGTGAAAAAATATAAGGAGAAAAATATAGGAATTTGATATACCGTAGGTATATTTATTGTCTCAATAAAAACGATATGAGAAACGAATATAGGAAAACTCATAAGGAAAGAGTACAATATATTATTATCAGATGATAATTAATAAGTTCAGTTTTAGGGAATTTATCCCCCAGAACTTCGCAAATTCCTTAGTCATCTCATACCAATGCCATGAATGCATTTTGAAATGCAGTTATTGGTAAAGACTTAGTGAACAAATCTGCAAGATTGTCACATGATTTTGTTTGCAAAATATTAATTTCTCCATTTTTCTGTAATTCATGAGGGAAGAACAGTTTTGGAGCAATATGTTTTGTGATATTACTTTTACCATATCCCATATGCATTTGAGTAACACATGCAGCATTATCCTCATAGATAGTGGTTGGTGATTCTAATGAACCAACACCACATGAGGTTTGAATATGGTTGATTACTCTGGGAAGCCATACACATTCTCGTGAAGCTTCATATAATGCAGTTATTTCAGAGTGGTTAGTGGAAGTTGCTACTAAAGTCTGTTTGGTTGACTTCCATGAGATAGTTTTTCCATCATATAGGAACACAAACCCTGTTTGCGACCTGGCATTATGGGGATCAGAAAGATAGCCAGCGTCAGTGTAACAAATCAGGGCCATTTCTTGATTTTCCTATAGAATAAACCGAGATCTTTAGTACCATGTAAATATCTGAAGATATTCTTTACTCCTGCCCAATGGCGTTTTGTTAGAGTCGCACTATGTCTAGCCAGTAAGTTTACTGCAGAGGAAATGTCTGGTCTAGTACAATTTGCGAGGTACATTAGTGCTCCTATGGCACTAAGGTATGGGAACTCAGGTCCCAATACTTCTTCGTCATCATCCCTAGGTCTAAATGGATCCTTTTTCATATCAAGGGATCTAACAACCATTGGTGTCTTGTATGGATACGATTTATCCATATTGATTTTTTTCAAAACTTTCTGAATATAAGAGGGCTAATAGACGAGTATTCCTGAGGGAATAAGTTCAAGTTATGAACTTGAATAATATTTGGCTTCATCCAACTTTCCGTCTTGATATGATTGCGAGAACCTTTCATATCTTGTATATACTTTGAAGATGAAATCATCGGTATATATACATAGGTCATGTAGAATCCAGCGAGGGATTTTGTTAATAACTACATGTAATCAAGTAATCACTATGTGAGTAATCCTTTTGAAGAAGGAACTCTTGTAGTCGATTGTACCACACAATTTTTCAACTATTTTTATTCATGGAGTGACTTTTGATGTTTTTACAATATATGTTGCTATTTGTTCATATGTTCAGACTTTCAAGCCTTTAATTGACTTATATAGATGTCTGAATTGGGTGATCCATATGAGTATGTAATCACCGAGTCTATCAACTGCATGGATAGTTTATTTGTAACTGCCAATAATATTAATATCTAAACGTAATTCCACCTATACCAAGAGGGTACGTTACATTATAATTGATGTCGAGTCTCTGCATGAACCCTTATGCTACAAGCATCGCTTTTCACCACCTCATTGTTTTTGTTATGAAATGAAATTCATTTGTCTTCCAAAAGGGAAGATAATTATGAGGAGAATGTATTACAGTGGTAAATACCTCTCTTTTGCTAAGCGAGTGCTATTCTTATTTAATTGCTTCCTTCTAGTTGAATCAATATATGAATGCATAATATATGAATGCATTAGGCATTCTGCCATGGACTTTGGTTCAAGGCCCTAAAGGTTTTAGCAATTTAAGAACAAATATATGTCGACATATGTAGTCTTATGTTATATGATTCTGTTGAATCAATAGAATTTGTGGAAATAATATTTACATCTTTTAACTCCTCGTGATTTCCCATAAGAATGGAGTCAAGGTGTTTCGATGTCCCAACAATTCAAATTGTGTGCACATTTATGTTGGGTTTGGATGATGAGCATCCGTTATGTGTTATTCAACTTGAGGTTGAACTACATTTACTAATTGAGGATATAATTTCCTCTTTTTCCGCGGATGCATATGAGAAGTCATTTCTCATGTGACCATGTTTCTCCCCCTTTAGCTCTCATTTGGGGAGAATAGTGGTTGTATGAGGTACTTCCACTTTGTATGGCACATTGCTTGCATGCATAATGTGATTTCATGACGTCTTTGTCATAAGTAAATGTATTTGGCAGATTTGCAAAGTGTTGCAAATATATATGATTGAACTTTAGGTTCAGATTTTGAAGTACGTGAATATGAGGACTGAATGTCTATGACATTTCTAATTTCTCGGCATTATTTGTGGTACGAATCTCCCCCTAATGCCGAAAATGTCCTTATTTTAAATGTAATCAGCGTAAGGGCAATAACTAATTCTCCTGATGGGAGTTTAAAATATTTATGATTGATGGATAAATAAATAGTTATACCTCACATGGATCCCAAATTTATGTGAGGGCCCATGTACGATGGAGTGGTGATATTGGTATATAACCGAATTATTGCAGATGGGAAATACTTGTTTGATTTCCACGTACTTACTACAAGGGGAAGCAGTATGATATGCAGTTGCTATGATCTAGAATAGATCTGTGGCGTGTAAGACTGCATGTTTCCAACAAGATGTTGGCATATTCAAATTCTGTAGAAGTGGTCACATTATTAGTTTTATTCTTTTGATAAAGAATTTAGCTGCACCATTTTGGGTATGTACATGAGGTACTTAGTAAAAATCATACATGCTCATGAAAACGGCATTCAAATGGGTTTAATCCATATGCTAGGATATTTTGCTCTTAATTTGATAAATTGAGCAATTAATTTAGAAATTCATGGTTTTGTGGAGATTAGAGACTCGCATAAGATCATTTTTTAGATGTCTATTGATACCATGAATAAATGTCCCAGAAATGGTTGAGTAGTCCACATATATATTCTTGGATGTGTTCAAGAAATTTAAGTGGCTACTTTCTGAATTTTAAGATGAGAGTGTCCTAAAAATCAATTTTCTCATGGCACATGTGGTGCACATAAAATCTGATGACTTGAGAATTTTTTTGCAGCTTTTAATTGTGACCAACAAAATGTTCACTAATCTTTCGTATCATCCCAATTTTGGGGTGACCAAGGTGATCATGCCAAATCTTGAATTTATCAAGACTTTGAAAATTTATTTTATACGCAACATAAGGTACGGGTTTGATGTATGTAAAGTATAATCCGGATGAGAATGAAGGGGATTTTTCAAGAGTTTGTTACTCATATCCGTTGCTTTTTGTTAAAAGCAAAAATTCTGTCTTATCCACCTATAATGTTTTAGATGGAAATTGTTAGACCGGATATCTTTGAAACTTATAAGGGTACAAGTAGATTCAGGATACAAGAGTGCATTCTGAATTACGATAGTAGTACCCATAGGGAGTGTGAAAGTGGCTCTTTCTGAGCCAATAATTGCTTTGTTACTACCAGTAATGGTCATAACATCTTCCTTTCTCTTTGTAAGAGTTTGGAAGTTTTGTTTCCCTTAAAATTGTATTAGTTTCTTCCTCCATCGGATTGTTTCCCGTTTCTATGAATAGAAGTAGAATATTTAGAATAAATCTTATTTTATTCATATATTCATCAAATTACATACATGGTATTTATATTTACAAATGTTAAATATAAATACATTACAATATTATGTATGATTTACATAATACTTTATACATAGTCTGAAAGACTTTATTCTACTTATGTCATACAATATAACATTTCGTAGTATTTAAATAGCTAAATGACATCAACTGTTCATGGAGATTAATTGAGGTCTCCAAAAACATCTTGGGTGTAATCCACAAGCATGTTTTCATCGAGGATGACATCCTCCTTTGGCTCGAATACTTCAATAGCACTTTGAGAAGGCCCAACTTGAGAGTTGTCTTGTATGTCGATGAAGTGAGCTTCAGTTTTGTTTCCATGAACTTGTTTGCCTTTTCCTCCATACTTCATGTATAGATCCACGAGGTGGCTGGGAATACGGCATTTGCTAGCATGATGATTCGCACATCCACACCTTTGACAAGTTTCAGAACTGTCATTATGGTAATTTTTCTTGAAATGACCTTTCCCCTTAGATTGACCATTGGTCTTTTGACCATTGTTCCTTTTCCACTTTCCCTTGAATTTTCGGAAGTTCCTTTTACAGTTTCCAAATTTACTAGTAAAATGAGCATTAGCATGTGCTTCAGGGATTGACATGGCGCCCGTTGGGCGAGCATTGTGATTTTTCATGAGAAGTTCATCATGCTTCTCATCCTGAAGTAATGTGTATATAAGCTTAGAATAATTTGTGTATTTCTGTTGCCGATACTACTGTTGCAATATCCTCATTGAGGGGTGGAAAGTGCATAAGGTTTTCTCTATCAAGTCCTCATCTGAAACTTGATGGTTGCAAAATCTCAATTTGGAGTTAATCTTATGCACGGCAGAATTATATGCAGCCACAGACATAAAGTCCTGGAACCTTATGAGAGACCATTTTCTCTGGGCTTTCGGCAACATTACTGCTCTTTGTTGGTCATATCTCTCCTTAAGGGAGTTCCATAAGGCTAATGGGTCCTCCTCCATTAAATATTCAGTCTTTAAATCAGGATGGAGGTGGTGCCTTATGAAATGTAATGCCGCATACTTTACCACTTGTGGTATTTCTGGAGCATTTTCCGGGGGGGGGTGACGATGCAAGGGCCAAGGTTACGTCCAGTCAAATTTATCTTCATATCCATGGCCCATGATAAATAATTATCACCATCAACTTGTAGTTCTTGGAATTCTTTCTTATTGATGTCAGCCATTTTTCTTGCATGTTTGATCATGCATTTGATTAATTTTACAATAGTAAAATTTATTTTGGTAAACAACAATTTTGTTCTAGAGGAACAATTTAAAATTTTAAGCTGATGCTTTCCTATGTGTAGATCTTCGAATTTCAAGTTAACACATTGTAGATAATTTCCATTTTATGGAATACATCTCTCAGTAATAGGAACCATAATCTGACGTATGTCAGTAGATGCGTTATCCTAATACCCTGTGTTATACATTGACATCAATATATTTGGAAGAGCACTTTGGAGGTAATCATGACAAATAAATATACCTCACAGTAATGGATAATCTGTATTCATACAGTAGATGCCATCACCTTGTGATTCGCAAATATGATCCGAGATAGTCACTTTTTTTATCTCATATTTTATTAATGAGAAATTTTGCAAGAAATAAAATTTCAACTGCAAAAACGGCTGTACCAAATAACATGTCATAATATGCTAAAGGCAAATATATATCATGTCATATTTCAATTTTTAATAGACATAAGGTCTATAGAATATATATATGTACAATAGAATACATTGTCGAACTAAGCATAGTACGAACTGAAGGTGCTAGACATTAATTCTGCAGCTTCCCAGAAATATACGGACTACTGCTAAATCGCCTAATTAAATCAGCATGTTATTTATTTAACACTAGCATGGCACGTAAGGCCTTTTGGCCCACAAGCCTGTGTCGGCACCGCTTGGACCAGCAGGTCAAAAGGGGAACGAGGAGCAGTGGATAAGGTTCCGGCCCTTATTTTCCTATCGCCCCTGCGTGCTTCGTGCCGGCACCATGGCCACCAGCGACTTCAGCGCCGGCTCGTCCCCTCGGAAGGGTCGTCGGGGCGAAGTTCTCCCAGGCGGTTGGTGAGGCTGAGGAGCGCCGGGGATTGGGGGCACGGCTCGAAACCATGGCGCAGGCAGTAGTATACCGGCGGAAGGTGTGCCGCGACCGCGAGTTCCGCGCTGCCGGAGTCGTGCACGGGCTCGTCGTCGAACTCGCGCTCTGGGTCGTCGATGAGCCATCCGGCGCTGGGTCCGCCCAGCAGCCACTCCATGGGCCGAACGGCGAATTCAGGAGGCAGCGGCACCAGTTCGTCGGCGTCCGCGCTGAAGTTGGAGGCAGAGGCCTCATTCTTGTTCAGAGCGTCGACCATCTGATCGGCGACGGCGTTCGGCACTGCGGAAGTTTCCGGCGCGGCAGCGGCCTCCTGGGGCACAGCGGCCCTGGTACTTGGTCCAGGGGCTCCAGGGTAGTTGCGGCGCTGCACCCAGCGGTTGCCGCTGTGGTGGCGTCGGGGCGCCCAGCGGTTGCCGCGAAGGCGGCGGCGTCGGGGTAGCCAAAGGTTTCCGCAGTGGCGGAGGCGGCGGCGGAGGCCGTCGTTTCTGTCCGGACGACCGTGACGGCGAAGGCTTAATGCCCGGCAACCGTCGGAGTTCCATCGGCGAGCAGCAGCGAGAGCGAAATTCCGGCGAGGAAAACGAGAGTGCCGGTGCTCTCTGGCCACAAACCGAGCGAAGGAACAAGCAGCATCCGGCAAGAAAAGCATCATTTTCTCACCTTTCTTCTCCGTTCTCTCCTGTAGCCTATTTGCTCGAACAGTGCATGATAACGTGAAGAGAGTAGAGAGGAATGAAGTGAATGAGTTGTTTTATTGATAGGGACTGTCGGCTATTTATACTAGCCGAACAGACGTGAGTACAAGTCGGTTACAATGCTTGCGTCGATTCGGAACGGACGCGACGATATGCACAGCGATTGGACAAACAATGATTCTACTCCCTCCGTTCGGAAATACTTGTCATCAAAATGAATAAAAGGGGATGTATCTAAATATATTTTAGTTCTAGATACATCCTTTTTTGTCTATTTTGATGACAAGTATCAGTTATGTAGCCTAAATACTAAGGGCTCTATTAGCCTAATAGTTATGCTATTTTTATTCCTAACACTAACCAACTAAGCTAAGAACTGTTTGTGATTAATCCACCTCGAACCTTTATATTGAATCCAACCAGTTTATAAACGTTTGCAGCTTGCCTGAAACATCAACAAGATCCTCGGGAATCAAAGACCAGGAAGGAATTATGGTAAAAGGGGACGTTGCGCTCGCAAAAATAATGGCGCATTAAAGGAGGAATTGTGGGGCGATTGTGTGGCCTTCCTTATGGTGACGGAGGAGTTCCACCATTAATTTGGGGCATTAAAGGAGGGATTATGAGGCCATTGTGCGGCTGCCATTCATGGATTAGAGGAGGGATTGTGATTTGGGGTAAAATTTCCTAAAATAAAAATGAGGACGTGGCACCACCATGCATTGCAATTAAGAGTGTGCATAATTAAAAAGGAAGATGTTGCACGTTCATTTAACCGAGGATCTGGACGAACTGCAATTGTGACTGCGCGGCTGCGCGTCTCTTATCCAACAATCTCTCACCAGCACGCCCATATCTCCCCATCGCCCAGTATAGCATGCTGGATTGTTATGTAGAAATATATTTGATGAATTTCTTCGCAACTATGCGTGCAGATTTTTGCATATGTTTTCTCGTGGACGATGGTTTCTGATGCAATTTTTGTGAACCTAGGATGCAGATCCTCGGTAATCATGATTCTACTTTAGCTGATTAGTTAAAACTCTTCATGTGTTGCGAGTTTAGTCCATGCGGTTTTTCATTCCATCGTGAGTCAAAACGACGGAGTAATCGGGGAGCCGACAGCCGCCAACAAAGACTATGGTTAACCCTAAACTGCCGTCAACAAATACTATGGTTAACTGCGGCGTCAACCCGAGCAAAAAGGGCATGATGGATAACATGTACAACGTCCCTGAGGGGTTCAAATGATCGGCTGTGTTGAAGGAGGAGATGGGCACCAACGGCACAGACAACGAGTTCTGCAATACGCAGAAAAAGAAGATGAGCCGCGGCATGGTTTGGATGTCGTGTTAAAATAGAGGATTGAACGTTGGGAGGGAGGGATCATCAATGCTTATTGGTTAATGAGCTTTTGCATGCCTTTTTCTCCAAGTCCAACGCACGGGCCCTTTTGCTAGTAATAATAATGTCATGCTCTCAAACAATAAAACTATCATCTTGTTAACAATAAAACTACCATGCAAACAAAACAATAAAACTGCCGTCCTCCTAATAATAAAAATGCCATGCTATTAAAAGTGACATGTCCTTAATCATGAAATTACCATTGTCTTGACAATAAAAAGCCATGCTACTAATAATAAAAATGGCATGCTCTTATTAATAAAAATGTCATCGTCTTAATAATAAAAAATATCATGTTACTAACTATGAAAATGGCGTACTCTTAATGAATATAACTGCCATCCTCTTAATAATAAATTTACATGTTATTAATAATAAAAATGCCATGATTTGAATGATAAACAATGTAACTTTTAAAAACATGGCAAGTTTAGAAAAAAAATCACCTCTAAAAACATGGCCAGTTATAAAATGTGTTCACTACAAACATGGCAACTTTGGGATTTATAATGTTCATGGGAAAAATAGGGATTTTTGTTCTCTCAAAAAAAAGGGAAAATTTCTGGATTATCGAATTCTTTTAGCCAAATTTTCAAATGAAAAAACAAATTTAAAATGATTTTATTTCAAATACATAAAACTATTTAAGCACACGTGTTCACAAAACCCACTTTAGTCCAGGTGATAAACGGGGCGCCACTCATACAGGAGGTCGTGAGTTCGAGAAACCCCTCCCCCCTCCCCCCCGCGCGCCCGTCCAAGTCGCTAGTTTCTTTTAAGAGAAAGGGTGTTCGCCCCTGGCAGCAATTCGAGCAAACGATTCCAAAACACTGACCAAGAAATGTACCGCTTGATCCGACGGCAAACAGGGCATTCGCTGGGGTCTATCCCCCCGGTCGCTGGATAATATTTCCATAAACAAGTGTTATTAAATGGGATGGATAGATCCACGATTAGAACCATATAAGAAATTTAAAACCACTGGAGAATTTCTCTAACCACCATAGTTATGTGGATAGTTGATACTATCGACAACATACGAAATTCCTAAGGAGCGATCAACATGAGCATTGACGGTGTGCAGGCAAGAATCTCAGCACAAGCCTACTCTTTTTGCTATGACGACGAATACATAACCTGATTATTTTATCTAGTCATGCACGATATAACAGCCCACATAATTTCTTGAAAATTGATCTAGTGAGCATATATATGACAATTGATCAAGCAGGCATGTATACTGCATGTTTATTGGATTGGTGTCATCGCAGCTCTACTCCTAACTGTATACACAAATTATTTAGAGAAAAAATAAATGCGAATACTTAGCATGTTTGATACACTAAAGATGATGCCCTCGCATTTGTAAGGGCCACTTTGGTAGTTAGAGGAATAAAAATAAAATACTATGCAACATGTTCCATTTTATTGTATCGGTTTAGGGCCATGTTTGACGAAGCGTACAACTAGACGAAGGAAAATAAATTTTAGACGGTACAACATGGTTCCAACATTAACTTTGAGGAGTCCACGGTTGAAATCTATACTACCTACATACAATGGGATGGAACGTCATTTAGGACCATGTCTGACGACATTGCAAGTCTACTTTTTGCCCAGTGCAACACATACTATACGGAAGAGGATCTCACTCATTGACACAGGCTTCATCAGAGTCTGGACACAATGCAAGACTGCATATGGGTTGACAACTGCCTTCTCAAGATCTTTCTGGCCGGCGATCTCGGTATGGAGTCGACGAACAACACCTTGCGCACCTTCTTGTACGGCGCGACCTGCTTCGCTACATGCTCCATGACCTGTGCCTCAGTCACTTTGCTCCCGGGTTGCCTCACCACGAGCGCCATGGGTATCTCTCCTGCCTCTTCGTGAGGATATCTGCAAATTCACTGGAACTGTCAGTACTCCAGGAGCTATACATAGGCAGTTTGTTTGTTTTTCTTTTCAAGCGTAGTCCGTTTTGTAATCTGCCATGTTCCGTCGTGAAATTCAGAACACATGGGTTGTGGTAAACTGTCACAATCCATCCCGAAATTATTATTTCAGTGGACTTACGGCATAACTGCAGCATCGACAATCTCTGGCAACGATTGCAGGACCAGCTCCAGCTCTGCAGGTGCGACCTGCAGTATTCAGTTTAGGACCACGCATGCGAGCCAAATTATTGCTACATGACAATAACACGTTGTTCACGAGCCAAGAGCAGACCTGATAGGCCTTGTACTTGATGAGCTCCTTGAGCCTATCCACCACAAACAGAAACCCGTCCTGATCAATGTAGCAAAGGTCGCCGGTCTTCAGCCAGCCTTCCGAATCAAAAGTGGCCGCATTCGCCTCGTCGTCACCTACGTAGCCTGCACGGACACAGAACCGTAAGTGATCTCAGTGCAGCGTCACAAGAATATCATTGCACCGAGGGCGATGTGTGCTGTAGGAAGATGTTCATGGGGCAGGTAACCTGTCATGATGGAAGGACCTCTCACCCACAGCTCCCCTTTCTGCCCGACCGACAAGGGCTCTCCAGTGACAATGTCGACGATCTTCGCCACGACGTTGTGGGAGATGCGGCCGGAGGAGCCTACGCGGGAGCACTCATCCCGGTCGATCATCAAGGATATGCCCCCAGCCTCTGTTGAGCCATAACCCTGGACCAGATTCACCGGTATTTTTTTAATCACATATACAACAAACATTTGGTTCATCTAATGTATGGTCAAAGTTCAATTTTAAAGTGCGTGCAAGCCTTATTCATTGGAATTGAGGGAGTGCCTAGTTTAATGTCAAAAGTTGGCTTGCCGATATGTAATTATGTAGGCAAACAAACAAAAATAACTAAACTACCACTAGGTTGGAAGCCATCTTGCATTGCCAACCTCCCTATACTAGTCAATTTTTGGCAAGTTTTAGAGTTTCCGAATGATGGGAACTACTTCATCAACCACAACTAAAGAGACTCAACGCCAGCCCATGAGGCCCAACCAGGCTGCAAGCCCAACCCGAGGAGGCATGACCGGATATATAGCGGAGCACATCGCTTCAGGGAAAGGCATCGAAAAACTGAAGACTGAACCGGCCGCTGTTGGGCGTTTTCCCCTCTCCCACCCCCTGGCTCTCGATTCCCCGATCCCCTTCTTGCTGCTACTATCTATATCTTGTATCCCAGATTCATAGCGATTGAGTGAATAATATATCCTAGATCGAGGTTCGTATCACATTCTTGGTTGGTTTGATGTCAAAAGTTGACTTGCTGATATCTAGGCAAGCAAAAATAAATAAATAAATCAACTACCACTAGGTTGGAGCTCATCTTAATTTGACGACTTGCCTAAACCTGTCAATCTTTGGCATATTTTAGTTTCGGATTGTTGTTTAGCTAAATTTTGGCTACCAACCAAGCATGCTCATAGTTGTTGATTGGTTGTTCATTTACTCACCAAACCTTCACATGGAAGGGCCTTTGGGTAGTTACTTAAAACAAAATTATTGCCTCAAAAATAGTTTCACTACAACATGTAAAACTTAGTGATAGACATATCTCACCAGATATGTTTGATCAGCCTAACTTAGTTGGACGAGAAATTGAATGGTCAAGGTTAAGACACTTTTCTTTTTCTTTGAGGTGGGGTATTCTGGTGTTTCTTAATTGATACTACCACCTTTTCACATATCTCACCAGACATCTTAACTAGCCTAACTTAGTTGGGCAAGACATTGAATGTGTTGACGTATAAATGTATTGCCTAGTCTCTTCCATCAGATTGGTCTTTTGTTTGCATTGGCTAGAGCATGCACTTCTACATGGTATCAGAGCCAAGAGGTCTTGAGTTCACGACCCGGCTGGCACAATTAAATTACACCCCACTTTCGGTCCACGTTTAGGCTTGAGGGAGCCACACATGAGGGAGAGTGTTGACGTATAAATGTATTGCCTAGTCTCTTTCATCAGGTTGGTCTTTTGGTTGCATTGGCTAGAACATGCACTTCTACAGAATGCTCAATGTTTAGACACACTTTCATTTTCTCTTTGAGGTGGGGTAGGGCTATTTGGTCTTTCTTGATTGATTTATATTTATGCATTTATCAATAGACAATGCAATCTTTCTACTCCTATTTTCAGCATTTATCAATAGACAATGCAATCTTTCTACTCCTATTTTCAGCATCGTGCCATGGTCCGCCACCGGTCTTTACTCCGCCAGAGCCGGTGTTGGCCATGCTTGGACATTGTTAGACGCTTACACATGGCGACAAAAGTATAATGTGTGCCGCCGCGCGAATGTCATGCGGGCTTCCAAGATCTGAGATCCCAAAGACATCTCTGTGTACCACCGTCAGCGAGAGAGAAGAGGTAGGGCAAGCTTGGATCTAGGGTAATCCTTCTGCATGGGTTTCCTTCTGTTTATCAGCTTCTTTTGGTAGAAAGTTGAAAGTTGGTGCAGTTAAATTTTGACGTTGGTGTGTGTGTGTGAGTTACAAGCTCAAATCCGTGATGGTCTTTTTGATATTTGAATATTTGATTCAAATTATATATAGTTGAATTTCTACACACAAATACAGTAGCAGATACTTCATGATTTTGTAGTTGGTCGGAGGCTCGTGATTTTTCATAATAGGGAATCTTAAAAGGGAGAGTAGACATTCATGATTTGGTGAAGATTTCTCACTAGACTGCTTGGCACATCATTTCAATCCCCCCTTTGGACCTTTACATCATGTTCTGAATCCAATTCCCCCCATATTTAAACAGAGCATGCTACTCGTGCGACCATATTTTTTCATTTTTTGCTCTGGACCTTTACATCTGTCTATCTTCACGTGCATGTAGTAGTATACAGTACATATACCCACCACCGCTTGCAAATTTGTTCTTTATACGGTGCATGATACGTTTGTCGACCCTCACTTTTTTTTTTAGTTTTTGCTGTTGAGAAATAAAATCAAAAAGGACTACACATATCTACTGCTAAGTGATGAAGTGTAAAAAAGAATACAGTTTGTCTAATTCACATATAAATGTTTTTTAAGGATGTCATATCTAAGCTCCCATAAATAACACAGCAGTAAGAAACAAAAAAAAGCTCAGACAAAAAAAAATAGATCACAAACATAGTGAACATCAGGTTAGATGTGACATAACTAGATATGTCAGCTAAAAGAATAAAAGAGATGTGACGTTGAAAGACTAACCATGCACAGATCCACGTGGGGGAACCGCCGCGGGAACTGCTCCGCCACCGATCCGGGCAGAGGGGCGCCACCGCAGATCACCCGCGCCAGACTCGTGAGCCGGCACCCGTCCTTTGTCATCCCTTGAACCACGGGAGGCGCCGCCATGATCTCCGTCACCTCCCACCGCTGCGCTGCCTCCAGCATTCCCCTCAACCCCGCCCGCGCGGCCGCCTCCGTCATCACAACAGTGGTAGACCCCTGCGCCAGCCCGTTGAGCGTGAAGAAGAAACCCATGGTGTGGAACATGGGGGCGCCGATCAGAGTCCTCTCGTTGGCCTTCCTCGACTTCACGTGCAGCGCACGGAGCCCCGCCGCCCTCGCGATGAAGCTCCGGTGCGGCACCGCCGCCGCTTTCACCCGCCCCGTCGTGCCGGAGGAGTACTGGATCGACGCTGTCGCTGACTGGCACACTGCTCCGGCGTCCAGCGGCGCCGACTGGTACTCGCCATGGTCGCTGTGCAAGAGGGAGCGGAAGTGCGGGGAGTCGAGGAGGATGGTGGGGAGGCCGGCGGGGAGCTTGGCGGCGGTGGAGGAGACCGCGAAGGTGACGGACGCGCCGGACAGGGAGACGAGGCGGGACACCTCGCCGGCGGTGAGGGCCGGGTTAGCCGGGGACACGACCGCGCCGACGGCAAGGAGCGCGAAGTAGAGCACGGGCACGTCGAGCCGCGCAGGGACGAGGACGAAGGCCACGTCGCCGCGGCCGAGCGGTAGCACGCGCGACCGCAGCGCGCCCACGAGCGCGCGCACCTGGGACAAGAACGCCGGGTAGGAGACGGCCTCGCCGGTGGCGGCGTCGAGGAGCGCCGGGTGGGCGGGGAGAGGGGACGGCAGCAGCGACAGCGCGAAGGCCGGGAATGTGAGTGGGACGTCCGCTGGCGGCAGCGGCAGCGGCCCGCGGAGGCTGAGGAACGACTTGGTTGTTGCGCAGTAGCCGGTGCGGGCGTCGATGGCGCCGTGGGCGCTGGACGACATTCTCGACCGGGGAACTCGCTCGTCGGTCGAGAGTGGAGGCGAGGAGTTGGGAGGGACAAAGGTTAGTGGCGAGGCAGGCTGTCTCGATTGACAAAGGCTGGTCCTGTGTATTGCTGCAGGCAGCGGCAATCGACTAATAATTCATCGGCGGGCTAGTGGACAATTCACGCGCTAGTAGCACAGCAGCATATACTCCCTCCGTTTCTAAATATAAGTTTTTTTTAAGATTTTAATATAAACTACATACTAACGTATATAAACATATCTTAGAATGTAGATTCACTCATTTTGCTTTGTATGTATTCTATATTGAAATATCTAAAAAGACTTATATTTAGAAACGAAGAGAGTACATGTCTTCTAGCCCTTTTGATTCTTCGTTAAAGCATCTCCATAGGCAAAATACATCGTCACAAGGTAGTTTGAGTAAAAATGATCATGAAAGAAGATATTGATAAGAGCTCGTTGGCTAAAAAAGATGAGAAGAAGAGTGAAGAACAAAAGGAGAAGGAGTAGATTAGCTACTCGTGGCCACCTTCTGGTGAGAGCAATTATTTAACTCATACGTTGTTTGAATACCCTCCCCATGCTTACTGGAGGATGAAAATTATGATGCTGAAATTTATGATCATTTGAACTCATTAGATTACAAACCCCTTTTTGACGACTTTGATTCTTATGGCCAGGATGCCCCTATGAAATATACTTATGGAGGTGAAGTTGCTATTGTTCCTTATGATGAAAACATAATTTTTAATGTTGCACCCACACTTGATAGTTCTGTCAGCTAAAGCCTCGACCGTGAGCTAGGGGTGCATGGTGACCCTAGGGCCAGCCCCCACCGCCTCCTAGTGCCCCTGCCTTAATATTGGTCGGAACCCCGGAAAACAATTACCGAGTATTTTGTATGTTCCCGCCACCTCCTGTTATGTGATGATCCAATCTGGAGGCTTGTCGAAGCCTTCTTCATCGACATTGTTGTCACCATGACAATGTGTGAGTAGTCCTTGGACTATGGGAGAACATACAAAAAATTTAAAAGGAGCAGAAAGCCAAGAAAAAAGGAACAATATAGAAAAGGATAGAACAAGATAATATTTGAAAAAAATGATCAAAATTAATGAACTATAAAACTACGCAAATACTTATAAAACCGAACGAAACACACACACACACACACACACAAACCTGAAAACGAACCACCACATGGAAAATATTGAACTAAACAAAGGAACCGAACAAAAAAACAAAGAAAATGCTCGAGCCTGAGAAAGTGGGCTGGACTAAAGAAGGCAAGTGGGGCTACATGTTGTGTCACTATTTCATGGCCTACGCGTAGAATTGAGATCTCCATTACAGGAACGAGCCGCAAAACCTATATCTCGCTTACTGTGGGTGCTACTTCCGTCTCGCATGATGTTGTCCCCGCGCTATAGCTAATACGCCAAACCATTTCGTCTTTTTTTTTGTTCGTGGTTTTCTTTTTTTTTTTTTGTGTAAGGGTTTCTTCTTTGATTTCACTGTTGAGGTATGATTTTCTTTGTTTTTATGTTTTGCATTGTATTGTATTTGCTTTGTTTTTTTATTTCTTCACCTGTTTTCTTGTTTTTGTTCTCTTATTTTTATTTTCTTTTGTTTCTTCCTTAATTGTTCTGTTTTGCACTGTTTTTCTCTGGTTTTCTTGTTTCCTTTTTCTCTTTGTTTTTGTTTTCTTTCTTTCTTTGGTTTTAGCTTTCATTTTCTATATTTTACATTTCTTTTTATTTCTTATTTATTTTCTTCAGTTTTCTTCGTTTGTCTTCGGTTTTCTTTTATTTTTCTTTGTTCTCTGGCTATTCTTTGTTTACTCATGGGTTTTCCTGGTTTTCTTCGAGCTTTTTGGTTTTTTTTTTCATTTCTAAGGTGCTTCTTTTGTTTCTTCGGTTTTTACCACTTTTTATGTTTTTTTTCTTCAACACATGTCCATATTTTTCATACACATTTCTACATTTTACATATACATCAAGAACATTTTTTCATTCCATGTTTAACATTTTTCAAATACATGATTAACATTAAAAAATATATGTTTGATGACTACTTATTCCATACACATTATACATTTTATATATCAGAAATATTTTTAATACATGTTTTGCATTTTTTAAATATATGATTAACATTTTGTTTTATATGACCAACATTTTTAAGGTTTATGTTTTATGTTCAGTTTTTTTAATACACATTCTACATTGTTCTTATACATCAGGAACATTTTTTGTACACGTTTAACATTTTTGAAATAGATGTAACATTTCTTCAAATATTTGTGTTTGATGAGTACTTTTTACACACACACATTGTACATTTGCAGTATATATCAGGAACTTCCAACTCAAAAAAGTATATATCAGGGAGATTTTTTATACACGTTAAAAAATATATGATTAACATTATTTTGATACATGATTAACAATTTTTTGAAATTTATCTTTTTATGTTCAAACTTTATAATACACGTTCAATATCTTTTGTGTATATCAGAAACATTTTTAATACACGTTTAACATTTTTTAAATAGATGATTAATATTTTTTCTCAAATGTTTGATCAGAGCATCTACGACCACAACTTGCAAATTCCGGCCCCCAAAAGCCCACGGGCGAGCACAGGCGCGTCCGCGGACAGTTGCTGGATATCACACTAAAAATCATTTGCACAAACATATACCATAATTATGAATCCTCAAATCCATACAATTACATGCACGTGAAACCTAATCTAAAGTGGATCCCGTCCGGCTCCACTTTATCCATGTCCGACGGTTGGCTGCGCCCGCCCAAATGTTGGTTCGGTCGCCGGCAAAGTAGAATATGACATGGGACACACAACGGCTCATGGGACTCGAGGCGCTGCCGTCTCCCATGCCATACTCTTCCTCGTCAGAGCCCGTACCCTGCACATCGCCGGTGGATGTGAGGTCGCTGACGGACCCGTCGTAGTCGGAGCCGGACACATCCACCATGACGCGATTGTGGCGGCAGGGGTTGCTGGGCACCATACGCGACGCCGGAGAGTGCGACTCCCCCTCGGCGATGTCTGCCGCGGCCTCCCGTGCACGATGCCTTACACGGCCAACATGCTCCACAACATTTGTGTTTGATGCATAGTGACCCGATTCGGCGCGCCAACGGAGGGGCTACGGATCCACCACGGCGTTCGGGCGCTAGATGGACCACACAAGCTCCGCGCGAGGCAGCCAAACCTACCCTAGGGCCAGATCCATGCGCCACTTGGGTGGACGCAATGAATTCCAGTCGGATGGAGTCTGAGTGCTGCCGTCGGGCAGACTCCTTCGTGGGGCCACGTGGGACGAGCTTCGGGTCAACGGATCGGGAGGTGCAGGACTCGGATCCGCTTCCCGCCATGCCGGAGTAGGCGGGAGATGGCCGAACGGGAACTTGTGGGCGGAAGGGAGCGGATTGGAGTGGAGTGGAATGCGGCTAGGGTTTCGTTCGGAGTGCAGATAGGGTCCAATTTTTGTGGGCTCGGGTGGGCCAGAGTGGGTTGCATCCGACGTGGCGGGTATGCCCGGGCGTGTCTGGGCGTCCCTATATCCGCCACATATGGGCTGGATGGGAATGTCGTTCAGTCCAGGCGTTTGGGCTGGATATGCGTCGTCCGGTTGGGTGCCTTTTTTTGTCCGGATGCTGATCGGGTAGGCCATCCAGGCGTTTAAGGAGGGTATGAGGGGTCCGGTTGTAGATGTTCTTAACATTTGTTGTATACTTGATCGATTTTTTTCAATACGTATTCTATTTGTTTCAGAAATATTTTAATATACATGAGAAACATTTTGCTATACACATTTAATATTTTACAAATCCTACATTAACATTTTTGAAATGCTACATAAAACATTGTTTAGAAAAGTGTTTTTTATGTACATGAAAAAGGTACAATATGAATAAATCAAACTAGAAAAATGTTAATTATGTGTAAGAAAAAATGTTAATCATGTGTAAGAATTTTTTTTATACATTATGAAAATTAGTTTAATTCGGAAATTATTTATGTTAGTTTGCAAAAGTGTTCCCAAGTTTCAAAAAATTTGGTCTGAACATTTTCCAAAAATGTTTGTATAATGTAAAAAAATGTTTACTTAGTTAAATAAAGTTAATCGTATTTAGAAAATGTAACATATATTTGATAAGAAATCCATGCATGCTTTTAAAAAAATGTAATAATGTATTTGAAAATTGCGAAACATTCGTAAAAATATTTATTAGTATAATAAAAATACACAACATGTATGAGTAATAGTAGACATCAAAACATAAATTAATAAAATTTAATATTGTCACAAAAAAAGCTAACTTGTATAAAAAGGTTCTAAATTTATACAACAAAATTTACAATACATATGAAAAATGTAGACATGTCTTAGAAAAAATAAAACAAAACCCAACAAGAAAACAAACAAAAACCTACAAACAAACAAAAGAAATGCTAAAACCCGAAGAAGAAGAAATAAAATCAAGAACGAAAGAAAAGAGAAAAAAAGTATAACCAAGAAAGAAAGAAAAAAACAACCAATAAGAAAACAGAAAAAACAAAAGTAAAATGAATAAAAAGCAAAAAAGGGTGAATAAATAAATAAAATGTAATAAAAACGAAAAGAAAACCAAACTACGCTCGTAGAAATGGGCCAGCCTGCTATTGTCACCTGTAGCCGATTCTTATTCGGAAGCAGTTCAAGCGACGTATAACTGTGGCGGACATAGGCCTGCTCCGGAAGGACCCCGTTTGACACTTCGCACAAGAACGTGTGCTCAATTGGGCCACTTTATGTAACAACCCAGTGTAGTAATGAGCTAGCGCTAATTCTGATTTCTTATGCCTCAAAAAAAAAAAACTCTGATTTCTTCGTTTATTATTATTTGCCTCTGGTTTTTTGGTTTTTATATTATTGTTTTCCAAACAGTAAATTTAATTACTTTCAAAAAATTAACATTTAAACACCCGTATGTTACTTTTTAAGAAAACGAATTTTATTTTTTTGAACATTTCTTAAACATAGATATTGTTTTTCAAAAGTTCAGTAATATTTTGTAAAACCGTGAATACTTTTTGAAATTACGAATTTTTTTAAGCATGGAAACCTTATAAAATTCCCCACGATTTTCTTAATTTCTAAACATTTTTGACATTTAAAATTGAAAAGAAAAGGTAAAGACCTTCTAGAATGTTCCCAAAATGGGCTGGCCCAGTCATAGGTTCGGCCGGCTATGTGCAACACGTTGACAATTTACCGCAGCTAGCCACAAGTAGGGAACTGCCATTATGAGACGTTCTACTATTAATAAAGAGGCAAATCAACCAGGTGTAAAGGATGGATGGGTGTCGCCCTAAGATTTTGGCCTAATATATATACTTCAACAATAAAGTAAAACTTATATACATCGCAGGAACCTCAAAATTTATATCTCGTTTAGTGCAAGATAGAGCACCGCATCGCCTCAAGAGTTTGTGGCTACCACGTCCTACTCGACCAGCCAATAAAGTGTTTCCAGCGGTGCTCCAACTAGCGGTTTGTGAAACCTCCCATACTGTTTTAGGAAGGATACAGTCTGGTTTCCCCCCTTCTTTTAAGGGTTTTCTTCATGGATTTCTATTTTCTGTATTTTCCATATTCATTTTATTATTATTTTTTCCTCTCCTACTTTTCATTTTTTACTTTTATATTACACGTTGAACATTTTCCTATAAAGGTTCAACTTTTTTAGATAGACATTGAACATTTTTTTTAAAACATGTTAAACATCTATAGGAATACATGTTGAATATTAAACAAATGCATATTGAATCTTTTTAAAATATGCTGTGAACATCTTTGAAACACATGTTGAACATTTTTTGAAAATTTCATGATCATGTTTTAATATGGGCAAACATTTTTCAGCATTAAAAATATATTTTAAATGTCACCAACATATTTTTGAATGGTATGACACTTATTTTCCGAAATTACACAAATAAAATTTTACATTACATGAACATATCTTCATACATGTGAACAATTTTCTAAATGCGATGATTATTTTGCATTGTATGAACTTATTTGTATAAATTATGTGAACTAATTTTACATTTCATGAGCATTTATTTAAAACTTGTGTATTTTACACTAGGGAATAGAGAAAATGTAATGGAAAGAAGAAAGTAAAAAAGAGAGAAAATGAGTACTTGTTCGTGCACGTTGCTAGCGTTCTTTTTTTTTTCTTATCGAAGTTAGTCTCTATCTTTTTCTAAGCGAAGCATGTCACTACCTATTTTTTAGCATGTCGCTACCTTAGAGGGGAGATGCGTGGACTCAGGTCGTGTTGCTTGCCTGGCCCAGCACACTCGCGATGCAGGCGATGCGTTGTTAGAAATCCCTAGGAGCAACAATTAGACATTCCCAACATGAACTTGGTTTTCTTCAAATAACAATCAGGGAAAATAACCCCGGCTACAATCAAATAGTCTCTCCGTTTCTTTTTAGTCCACATATAAGTTTTGTCTAAATTCAAACGTAGTAAAGTTTGACCAAGATTATAGGAAAAATATCGACATTCACAATATAAATTTGATATCATTAAATGTATCGTTGAATTAACTTTCATATTGTATATCTCTAGTATTGTAGATTTTGATAGTTTTGTATGTAAATTTGGTACAAGTTTATGACGTTTGACTTAAGACAAATCTTATATGCGACGTAAAATGAAATGGAGGGAGTAGTTATGCTTGATTCCTAAGACCCTTATTGATCGCAGGACGGGGACGACTCCTCATTGGCGCGATGTGCATCGAAGCATGCACCTTCACCTGCCCCTTGATCAGATAATCCCTCCGTCCAGGTGCATAGGGCGTTTAAGGTGCTGCACCACGACCAAGACGCACTATGAAAGCCCAACGTTATGCTTGAGGTTGTGGAAACAAGCCTATCATGTGCTCTCAAAAAATACAATGAAAAAACCATTAAATTGTGCATGCATGGGAATGAGAGGATTGACATGTGAATGCAGGAAAAAGTCCAAAACAAACCTTGAACTTGAAGAAGAAAATTAAATTGAACCATGAACTTCCAATCCCTTAAATCAGCACACCAAACTCTTCTATACTGGTCTATTTTAAACCTTGAGAGCGTTCCCAAACAGGGATTGTCGACGTGGCTGGTTGAATCCCAGGATTGATGACCGAGGAAGCGAATTGGCCGGCCCAACACGCGCGAAGCGAGATTTTTTTTCTCTTCCGTTTTAGTCTATTTTTTCTTTTTCGTAATACGCGACGTAAATATACCAAAAAAACAGACAACCGTCAATTGCGGATGAGATTGGCCAGCCCACCACGTGCGAAACGAGTTTTTTTTTTCTTTTCCATAACGTGCAACGTAAAAATACATAGAAAATACACAATCCCGAGTAGTCAAACTTGCGACCTGCTGCTGCTGAACTCATTGCGCAAGCTGCTAGAACAATTTACTGATTTAATGAGAGGCCCAAAACATTTAAACACACACCACAAAATCAAGATTAGAAAAAAACATTTTCAAGGGCAAACAAAAATGAAAATTGTAAACATTTGCGAAATCCCTGAAAATTAAAGTGCCAATACTTTTTGAAAATCCGGAATACTTTTCAAAAAACGTGAAACTTTTTGAAAATAGAATCAACTTTGAAAAAGTGAACACATTTTTGAAGATAAACATTTTTTCAAAAATAATGGGAACAAATTTGGAAAGCAGAACAAAATTTCAAAGTGCAAACACTTTTAAAAAAATTAAAAAATGGGAGCAACTTTTGAAACCTGAACAAATGTGTGAGAAAAATGTTGAGTACTTTTTAAAAAACAAACAACTATTTGAAAAGGGAATCTATTTTGAAAAAGTGAATACTTTTTGAAACATAAATATTTTTTGAAAATATGGGAACAAATTTTAAAACTTGAACAAAATTTAAAGTTGGAACACTATCTGAATTATTTTTAAAATGGCAGCAACATATTAAACAATGTAAAATATGTTTGTATAGTTTTGTAAAAACATTATTGTCATGTTTGTAGCATCCATGTTTATTGTCATTTAGAAAATGTTAAACGTTTATTTGGCAAAACGTTACCGTGTATTAAAAAAGTTGAAAACATGTATTTTAAAAAAAGTACATAATGTGTTTGAAAAATTTTAAAAATGTATCAAAAAAATGTTTCATGTGTGTGAAATATACTTTGTGTACTGAGAAAAATTAGACATGTGTAAAAAAGAAAATCGGTTAAAACCGACAAAGAAACGAAAAGAAGAGAAAAAAAAAGATACGAAAAACTGAAGAAAGAAACAAAAGGAAACCAAAAGTTTAACGAAAAAAGAAAAACCAAAGAAAACTAGTGAGAAAATAAAATGTAACGAAGGAAAAAAAGAAAACCGAAGAAATGTAAAGAAAACCCAAAGGAAAAAAACCATAGCAGAGCGGGCGCGCGAGCGACTGCTCTAATGGGCCGAACCTGTTTTGACTTGCCACGTCAGGGAATACCAGCAAAACACTCCGAAGGTTCAAAATAGACCGGGATCGGAGAGTTTGATGTGCTGATTTAAGGGATTGGAAGTTCAGGGTTTGATTTAGCTTTCCTCTACGAGTTCAAGGTTTGTTTTGAACTTTTTCTGTGAATGCATGGAGAAGGGAGCACGAGGGATATTAGTTACAATTGTGACTTGGTCTTAAAACAGTTTTTGCAGGCACACTGTACATGACTCGCGCGCATGCATCTTGATCTTCCTGTGTACTACGCCACATAGGACAAGAATTTAACTATGAGCAGCACACCGGTGACCGTCGAGTCCACGGAGATCGCCATTAAATCCGGTGTGCAGAGATCGCACATACATGCTCCGGAACCCACTATATAAAGAGACACGTCGATCCAGAGTCCACATATGCAGTTCCACACTTAGAAACCAATCCACAGCCCCACCTGATCGACCGTTGGCGCAAGGAAGATGGCACTAGTAGCCCTCCTCGTCCTGGCAGCCTCGCTTGCCTGGCCGGCGTCGAGCCAGCGTCTGCCGGTGCTTGTTCCGGTGACCAAGGACCCCGCCACCTCCCTCTACACGCTCCCGTTCCACTACGGCGCCAACCTCGTCGTCGACATCGCCGGCCCGCTCGTCTGGTCCACGTGCCAGTCGGGCCACCTGCCGGCCAAGTTCCCGTGCACGTTCCCCACCTGCCGGCTCGCCAACGCCTACCCCGTCCCGGGCTGCCACGAGCCAGGCTGCGACCACGACAGGCGCAAGGACAGCACGTGCATGGCGTACCCTTACAACCCGGTCACCGGCGCGTGCGCCGCCGGGAGCCTCGTCCACACCAGGTTCGTGGCCAACACCACCGACGGGAGTAACCCGGTGAGCCAGGTGAACGTGAGGGCAGTGGCGGCGTGCGCGCCGGAGAGGCTGCTGGCGTCCCTGCCCCGTGGCTCCACGGGCATGGCCGGGCTCGCGGGCTCCGGCCTGGCGCTGCCGGCGCTCGTGGCGTCCGCGCAGAAGGTCGCCAATAAGTTCCTCCTCTGCCTCCCCGGCCTCGGCGAAGGTAACGGCGTGGCCATCTTCGGCGGCGGCCCGCTCCAGCTCACCGCGCAGCCGGGGGTAGACTACACGCAGGATCTTGTCTACACGCCGCTGGTCGTCAAGCAGGGCAACCCCGCGCACTACGTCTCGGTGGAGTCCATAGCCGTGGAGGGCGCCCGCGTGCCCGTCCCTGCGCGCGCGCTCGCCACCGGCGGCGTGGTGCTCAGCAGCACAAAGGCGCACTTCACCTTGCTCCGACGCGACGTGTACCGCCCGTTCGTGGATGCGTTCGCCAAGGCCCTGGTGCAGCAGGGTGCGCAGGGCGGCCCCGTGGCGCGCGCGGTGAAGCCCGTGGCGCCGTTCGAGCTGTGCTACGACACGCGATCGCTCGCCAACACGCGGACCGGGTATTGGGTGCCGCGCATCAGTCTGGCGCTCGATGGCGGGGTGAACTATTCGATGAACGGCTTGCTCTCGATGGTGAATGTGCCGGGGGGCGCGGCGTGCCTTGCGTTCGCGGAGATGAAGGGGGTGAAGTCCGGGGACGGCAGCGCGCCGGCGGTGATCATCGGAGGGTTCCAGATGGAGAACGTGGTGCTGGAGTTCGACATGGAGAAGAAGCGGCTCGGGTTCTTGAGGCTGCCCTTCTTCACGAGGTGTGGCCACTTCAACTTCACCCGGACCGGCTAGACGCCTAGACTTTCTCTTCTATGTGACTGATAAAATAAAACCTGTATCTCTAGCTAGTTCTCTAGTGCTGAACTAGTACTACGGGATATATGCTACATTTGTCATGCGGTTCTATCTTGTCAAGATCCCCTTTTTCGTGCAAGTCCATTTGTCACGGTTAATTTTGTCGAACTTGTTTGTGTGTTGTTGAGACAATTAACAGGTAGGAGAACCCTGCCGTGCCCTGTGTGCCATTGGGCACCTGACATGTGGGCCAGGTTCCCAACGGACCCACATGTCAGTGAAAGAACGGCAGGGTGCCGAACGTCAGAGGATCCTCCTCCACTGCACGGTGTGTTACTGCAGAGGGTTCACATGTTTCAGCTCTTGTTCCATCTTGTACTTGTACTCCCGAGTTGCAAAAATGAAGTCCACTTTGGTGACGTCTCTACGCGCTTACATGCGCTGCGAAGTCTGTAGGGCGCCAGCATGATCTTGCCGCGATGTTCACCTGACAGTCGTGAGCGCCTCTCAATTGCAAGGTGTTTTCATGGTTGGCGCTGAAGAATCGGTGATGGACCATCCGATCAATCGGCTCGTCGAGGACTCCCTCATCAGGTCACTTGTCCACTTTGCGATCAGGTTCAGGAAATGGTGGATCACCTAATGGTGGCATGCGCTTTCTATTTGGCACAAGGTGATGACGGTGTGGGGTAGTGGCATTCACCCTCCCAACCAGCGGATCAGCTACTGACATAGTGCACCACTTGCGAACCCGGGCTGCGTAAAAGAAAACATCTGCCGGCCATCATGTGCCTCACAATTTGGGAACCGTGGAAGCACCCAAACGCTATCATATTAAGTGTCAGTTGTGTCGCTGATATTATATTTTCATATTAAGTTTTGTACCAAATCAACGACAGTTAATATTGAACCAGGGAGTACAATACTTACTAAATACAATATGACATTATATTTCATGATGAATTTGATTATACTACTCATATTTAGAGCTACCTATATGTGCTTCCATGGTATATTACTGAAGACAGGAGATCCCTTTTCCATAGATTTAACCTTGTAAAAGCATTGACTGAACAATTATGTATGTTTAATTGCTGAAAGATCACACACAAATAAAAAGTAATCAAGTCTTCTATCATTACAGAAGAAGCAGACATTGCTATGAGAAACTTTAACCAATCGTTAGAAAAAATATGTAAAAACGAGTCAAAGATGGTGGAAAACTGCGAAATGTACGAGCAATGTCTTCAGTAGTACATTTTCCATTTCTTCTTTAGTATTTGGTTAGGTTTTTTTGGTGCGTGTAGACTTAGGCCATTATTTAAAAAAAATTGAAGTGCATAGCGATATGCTTATCTTATTCAACGATTCTAAGCATAAGGATAGCCCATGCTTAATCCAACACCATAATAAGAAAAAGTAGGATAAATATTAACTCAAGGAAATATCATATCTTTATTATACTTATCACTCAAAATTAAGTTACGTATAGGACATTGGGTTATATGTTGAGTGCCTACACATTTTTTTTATTTGTTGCAGAGGAAATATAAACATTTCCTGACAGTTATAAAACAAGCTAACGTGTGTTAAATAAATAAACTTCAAGATATTATTGATCTGTTTTCATATTGATCATCCATGCAATGTTCTGCACACAACAAGTGTATCTGCTGGCTGCAGACAACAAATGTTTACTAAAAGTTTTCAACTAATGTACCATTTGAAAAAGTAGCTCGTGCAGATGCATGGGTTGATGACTAGTTTATCAAACACAAATTGATCCTAATTCAAGTTTTTCTACTATGTATAATGCTAGCCCGTGCATTTGCACGGGTTGATGATCAGTACTCTCTCCGTTTCTAAATATAGGTCTTTCTAGAGATCCTAATATGAAATATATACGGAGCTAAATGAATGAATCTATACTCAAAACTATGTTTATATACATCAGTATGTAGTTCATATTAAAATATCTAGAAAAACTTATATTTAGGAATGGAGGGAGTATAATAGAATAGCAAATCAATTGATCCAAAGAAAAATCAATTGCTCGAGGAATGCCAAATACCCGTCTCGGTCTCAAAGCTCCGTAACGCATTGGCAAGAAATTGATTTATCTGAAGAATAATCAATGGAAAAGTGTTCTTTTAAACCGACTGATTTCTTCCGAAATCAACCGCGCCTTGGGCACGCCACGCGTCCCTGTGAGACCTCCCAACCGCCTGTCACATGCAAACTTATCTCTAAGCGGTCAGGGGAGAGCCACTCGTTTCTTTTCTTTTTCCGCTCCCCGTCTCCTACCTCTAGCACTCCTGTATGGCTGTATGACTCTCTCTCTCTCTCTCTCTCTCGGTGACCACCGGAGCTGCCACTCGCCGTGCGCTCCTGGCACAAGCTGCTGCAAGGACGCACCTTCACCAGCACTCTATTTGCGACGACCGCAACGCTGACTAGCATATCTCACCGACGGCAGTTGCTGCAACGCAGGTCGCTCCTGGCGCTGTAATCGACAGCCGGCGCTGCAACCCGCCACGCCGTCGCCGTTGGCGCCGCCTCAATGCAACGAGCACGATGCTGCAACCCGAAATCTCACCCGTGACAGACGCTTCGATGCAGCGGCTGCGACGATCTCGCCGGTGATAGACGCTTCGATGCAGCGGCGGCGGCGATCTCACCGGCGACAGACGCTTCAATGTAGTGGCGGCGCCGATCTCGCCGGCGACAGACACTTCAATGCAGCGGCGGCGACATTGTGATGATGCTCTGTTGGAGAGGCTGGGCATGCTGCAAAGGAGCACACGGATGCAGCGCGTAGCTGCAATGCAGCAAGCCAGCAACCATGGAGGCACCGATGACGGGGGTGGTAGCCGGCGCTGCCCTTTGTTTTATTTTTCAGCAATTAACGCTGCTGCGTAGCGAGGGATGCAATAGACAGTGGTCCGTGTCACACCTCACCGGCGCTGCGCTCGTCGGATTGCAGCATTGCCGCTGCGGCGTGGTCGTCGGCGTCGGTGCTGTGATGGGGGCTTGGGTTCGCCCGGTTCGCAAAATATTGTCGTTGCTGCAGATGGTTGTCCGGCCTTGCATCTGCTATGTGCGTCGCGACGAGTGGTGGATGCGAGACAGGGGAGGAAGACACGCTACATCGTTTTAAACCGTTTGTAACAGATGGCATGTACTTTTATTTTACTCGTACTAAACAAGATAGAACAGCTGACCAGTGTTTCAGGCTACTTGCATAATCTACAGCATATGTTGGGTACTCCTATGTAGCAGTCCAATAATACACTTGTAGATAAACAGATTTATTATTACACGCAGAGACAGCAAAGGTCTAGGCGCTTCGAGTGAAATTGAAGTGGCTGCACTGCATATAGTACGGCATCGTGCGCATCCCGAGCCTCTTCTTCTCCATATCGAACTCCAGCACGATGTTCTCCATCTGGAGCCCTCCCACGATCACCGCCGGCGCCCTGCCGTCCCCGGCCTTCACCCCCTTCATCTCCACGAACGCAAGGCACGCCGTCCCCGGCTCGACGTCCACCATCGAGTTCACCCCGGTCATCCTCCAGCCCCTCCCGCCGTCGAGCGCCAGCGTGACGCTCGGCACCCAGTACCCGAACCTCGTGTTGCCCAGCGTCTGCGCGTCGTAGCACAGCTCGAACGGCGCCACAGGCCTCACCGCGCGCGCGAAGGGCCCTCCCGGCGCAGCCTGCGCCGCCAGGGCCTTGACGAACGCGTCCACGAACGGGCGGTACACGTCGCGGCGGAGCAATGCGTAGGGCAGCCTCGTGCTGAGCATCACGCCGCCCGTGGCGAGCGCGCGCTCGGAGACGGGGACGCGGGTGTTGTCCATGCTGATGGACTTGACCGAGATGTAATGCGCCGGGCTGCCCTGCTTGGCGACGAGCGGGGTGTAGTCCATCGACTGCGTGTAGTCCGTCCAGGGGTCCACCCAGAAGTGAAGCGGGCCGCCGCCGAAGATGGCCACGCCGTCGCCGTTGGCGCCGCCTCGGGGGAGGCAGAGGAGGAACTTATTGGCGACCTTCTGCGTGGACGCCACCTGCGCCGGAAGCGCCAGGCCGGAGCCCGCCAGCCCGGCCACGCCCGTGGAGCCCCGGGGCAGCGATGCCAGGAGCTTCCTCGGCGCGCACGCCGCCACGGCCCTGACGTTCACCTGGCTCACTGGGCTCCTCCCGTCGGTGGTGTTGGCGACAAACCTGGTGTGGACGAGGCTCCCGGAGGCGCACGCGCCGGTGACCGGGTTGTACGGGTACACCGTGCACGTCTTGTCGCCGCGCCAATCGCGGCCGCAGCCGGGCGCGTGGCAGCCCGGGACGGGGTAGGCGTTGGCGACTCGGCAGGTCGGGCTCTTGCACGGAAGCTCCGCCGGCAGGTGGCCACGCTGGCACGTGGACCAGACGAGCGGGCCGGCGATGTCTACGACGAGATTGGCGCCGTCGTGGAAGGGTAGGGTGTAGAGGGAGGTGGCGAGATCCTTGGTGACCGGAGCGAGCACCGGAAGACGTTGGCACGACGCCGGCCACGCCAGTGCGACCAGCGAGGCGGCCAGGACGAGGAGGACTCGTGCCATCTTTCTTGCGGCAATGGCCAGTGAAGATCGATAGGGACTGCGGATTGATTGGTCAGTGTGGAATTCGACGCGTGTGTGCGTCTCTTTTATACGCACCGTGTGGGTTCTGGTCTTGAGCATCCGAGCATGTGCCATCTCTGCACACCGGATTAATTGGCGGCCACCGTCGACGGTGACCAGTGTGCTGCTCATAGTTAAATTGGTTTGGCGTGCGGCCGACGCACAGTGTCGGCTCCCGCCCAAATGTAGCGTGCGTACACAGGAAGATGCATGCAATGTGCGTACGCAGAGCCGTAGACAGACCATGCTCTTTGATATACATTCACCGAGGCTGTCCGGGACGGGAGTATCACTGCTAGTATCATGCATGCCAACCTGCAATTCTGAGATAAGAATGAAAGACTTGCATATCATATCATGATGCCGTATCATAGCAAATGCTATGCCATTATGTGTCATGCATGACAATATATAACGTTATCCAACAGGAAATTCAAATTTTGGCTCCTGGGAGCACGTGCTCTCTGGCCCAAAAATAATTTTTGAAATGTCAAAAAAATCAAGACAATTTTTTTATGTTTTTAGTCATATCCAAATGCTACCTGCAAATTTTGAGGCAAAAAGGTTAAGCATTTTGGCCTATGAAAAAAAAAATCAAACACCAAAGGTCACCCCAATTTTCTCTTTTTCACTGACTAAACACTGCTGCTTTGTTTCACATGAAATTTGTCAGGCATGCTTGCCACTAGTAAAAAAAGACCTTACGTTTGCATCATTAGTCCTGGTTTGATTACCATTAGTCCCGGTTCCAACGGCTAGGGCACGGGCATCATTAGTCCCGGTTCATTTTGTACCTCTAGTCCCGGTTTGTGATACAAACCGGGACTAAAGGGGTTGTGGCAGGCTAGCGTCAGGCTGGGGCCCCCACGAGCACCTTTAGTCCCGGTTTGTATCACAAACCGGGACTAAAGATGCCCCTATATAAACCCTCCGTCCAGCCCGAGCCCATTCTCTCTGTTTTCCCCTTTCCTCTCCTCTGTTCTTCCCCTTGCTCGAGCTCATCCTCAATTTTTGCCAAGATTTGTCAAGATTTGAAGGCACCCCATCCATCCAAGTGTTCACATAGGTTAGCAACTTTGTCCTTTCACCTCTCATTGCTAGATTAGCTCGTGCAATGCTCTATAAGTATAGTGATTTGTGGGTTTTAGTTTGGGAGTAATTATATGTGGGAGTTTATTTGATTTATATGCAATTTGAGCCCAAATTAACTTCTTATTTTGCATATGTAGATGTGGTTTACTTAGTGCCTTACCGTCCCCGTCCTAACCACCGTCGATCGCCCGCACCGTCCCGTCGCCGGCACCACCTTGGTGCGTCTCTTATTCTTATCCTTTTTATAAAAAAAAAAATCATGTTTGTATGATTTAGATAGTTACTTGTATAATTTTCTTACCTGTATGGTTGTTTGTTATACATAGTGGCATGATTTTCATATCCGTCCTCGTCGGCCCTCGTCCGGTTTATGATTCGGATGTGGTATACATATATATTCTCTTTTATAACTATTTGTTGCATTTCGTGTTTATGACAATTATGCCCATCAAGTTGACATAGATATTTTTATCTAGGAGGTATGTGAACCGGAAATTGCAACCGACCCTCTTGTCGAGAAGTTAAATTTAGTTGAAAAAGAAAACGAGTATTTGAAAGAAAAATTGAAAAGAATTGAAAAAGAGAAGATGAAACTGGAGTTGTATGTTGCCGATGTCGTCGATGATCACAAGATTAAGATGGATGCAATGTGCTTGAAGATTAGAAAGATTAGAAAATATGCCGTTAATAAAGAGTCTTGGTATCACTATGCTGTTGGATCAATTGTTACCTTAGTTGCGATCTTGATCGCATTTGTTGTTGTTTTATGAGAATAAGTGTGTATGAACTTTATGTATAAACTTGTATTAATTTGGTCTTTTCAGTGTTGTGTAATGAAGATGAGCCGGCAATGGATGTATGATGACCGACGCTCTCCCCAGTTTATTGATGGCGTGCATACTTTTTTGCTTGCGGCTGAGGCAAACAAGCGGCCGAATAGTTTTATGTGTTGTCCATGTTGTAGGAGATATGCCCTAGAGGCAATAATAAATGTTATTATTTATCTCCATGCTCATAATTAGGTTTATGTTCCATGCTATAACTGCTATGGTTCTCGAGTCTACAATAACCACGAGGCTCGGAGGAAGACTCATATGCACGTGTGGAATAATAAACGGTAAAATGTATTCCTAGTCTAGCCTCTAAGACTAGCTCAAGTGTTGCATGATGGTCCTGTTTTCCTGATCATGGGCATGTCTATGCCAGCAACTTTGAGGGCACAATGTTAGAAGAACATTTGTGTTGAATCGACCCGAATTGATGTTTTGCTATGAGATACATTCGTCACAAGTTAATGGTTAATAACACAGAGATGGTTAACGTTTGCATGATTCCTTAGACCATGAGAGTATCGGGTTTCTTCATGCTTGCTTCATGAACTTTGGGGTTTGTTAAACGTCATCCGTAAATGGGTGGCTATTACGGCGGCTTACGGGTTCATGGAAAAGTGTGTCAAGTAACTTGATAGCTCGAGATTGGGATTTGCTCCTCCGACGATGGAGAGATATCTCTGGGCCCTCTCGGTGTTATGGTATCCATCATCGTCTGGCCAGACACTTTGTGATTTGATCACGGGGATGCCGGAACACGGTAACGAGAAAAGAGAACAATACCGGTAACGAGGTAACTAGCATAGTGGACAATTTGTTGATCCACGGGAATGCCAACATGTCTCACCTCGGGTATTTGTAACATATCGCGAAGCAACAGGAATAGCACACGGCAACTGGAGGTTCACTCGAATATTTATTCGTGTGGGTATAGGGGTCAATATGGGTGTCCACAGCTCCGATGTTGATCATTGATCGGAAAGAGTTCCGGTCATGTCTATACTTCACCGAACCTATAGGGTCACACGCTTAAGGGTCATCTATCTGTTGAACGCTAGACAGGGAGTCTGAGAGAAAGTCACCGAAAATGTTTCGGAGACAACGGAAGAGTTCCGAGAGAGAGAACACCGAAAGAGTTTCGGTAAAACCGAAAAGTTGTTTCGGAATATATTATTTGGTGAAAAAGGGTTTTGGCACCGCCTGGAAATTTTCAGAGGATGCCAGAATTGGTCTGGGAACTTCTGGGAATTTTCAGAGAGAAAAACCGGAAATGTTCCGAAACTGCCGTAATCGCTGTTGATGCTTTCCGCTGATAAAAACCACCGCACCGAAAATGTTTCGGATCGTGCCCAGAATAATTTTAGAGGGTGCTAGAAATGTTCTGGGACCTTCTGGAATTTTTCAGAAAAAGTTTCGCGGAAAACATCTTGTCTCAGCGCGAGGGGACAAGATCCCACGAATCGGGGGTTGCATGTTTGGTGGCTTTTTGTCTAGGGAGCATGCATGTTTCATGGAGACATGTTGGTGGCTTGTTGGGGGGGCCCCCCATGGGGGGGGACAAGATGTGGGCCGGCCCAAGGGCTGCCATGGTGGTGTCCCCTTGGTGCCCCCCTTGTGTTACCATTATGCCCTTTCATGTGTGACATGAAGCTTGGGTATTTTGGTATTTCAACATCCCACCCCACCCCTTGCCTTGGCCTATAAAAGGAGGAGTTGGGGCTGCCATCTCCTTCATCCCCTTGCTCTCATACTCATGCCATGCAATTATCTGGCTTCTCTCTCCCTCCCACGAAAAGAGTTTCGTAGAGCCGAAAGGCTGTCTGGGTTCCGGTGGGAACTAGTTCTGGACGGCGAAGCCCTGCTGGATAGATGACACCGTATGTGTGCAACTCTGTAGAGAGGTCGTAGTTTCGTCCTTTTGCCCGAGGGGCTGTTCGAGTGTCCTCCCGAAGGGCTGTCTGAGTAACCGTCCGAGTTTCGAGGGTCCTCCCAAAGGGCTGTCCGTGACACCGTCCGAGGGACTATCCGACCGCCTCCCGGAGGGCTGTCCGAGGGGCAGATGAGGGAGTACATCCTCGCGGTTGGGAGGTTGTAAATCCTAGCTGCGGGGATCAGCACCGCCGATCGTCATCGACTCTACTTCCGCTGCGCTACGAGTCGGTAACGAATATGATCAAACCTTGTATGCAGTCTCCATAGTGGTCCTGGGCTGGTGCGTAGGTCAGAAAATTTTTATTTTCTGCTGCGTTACCCTACACATGTGGTGTCTGTAAGAATGATAACAATTACTCTAACTCAAGAACCATTCACGTCCACATGTTAACGTCCGGTTTCATGTCCGGCTATAACTGTTGGATCAAGCACGGAGAAAGAGGGGTTCTAATGGAAGAGAATGAAGAAGAAGAGGATGATGAAAACTATCCTGGCCATGGGTTCCCTGAATACGATGGTACTACAATGGGGGAAGAAGCTGAAGAAGAGGCATCAGATGAGCCCGCTGATGATCTTGGTCAGGCCATTGCTGATGCAAAGAGAAACTGCGAAGTGAAAAGGAGAAGTTGAAGTTGCAGCTCATGTTAGAGGATCACAAGAAATTGTTGTACCCAAATTGCGAAGATGACAAGAAAAAGCTGGGTACCACACTGGAATTGCTGCAATGGAAGGCAGAGAATGGTGTATCTGACAAGGGATTCGAAAAGTTGCCGATAATGTTAAAGAAGATGCTTCCAAAGGATAACGAATTGCCCGACAGTACGTACGAAGCAAAGAAGGTTGTCTGCCCTCTAGGATTAGAGGTGCAGAAGATTCATGCATGCCCTAATGACTGCATCCTCTACCGCATTGAGGAGTATGAGAATTTGAATGCATGCCCGTTATGCGGTGCATTGCGCTATAAGATCAGCCGCGATGACCCCGGTGATGTTGAGGGCGAGTGCCCTAGGAAGAGGATTCCTGCCAAGGTGATGTGGTATGCTCCTATAATACCACGGTTGAAACGTTTGTTCCAAAACAAAGAGCATGCCAAGTTAATGCGATGGCACAAACAAGACCGTAAGAAAGACGGGAAGTTGAGAGTACCCGCTGACGGGTCGCAGTGGAGAAAAATTAAGAGAAAGTGGCGGGACTTTCCAGATGACGCAAGGAACGTATGGTTTGGTTTAAGTGCAAATGGCATTAATCCTTTGATGGAAATATGCCCTAGAGGCAATAATAAAATGGTTATTATTATATTTCCTTAATCATGATAAAGGTTTATTATTCATGCTAGAATTGTATTGATCGGAAACTAAAATACATGTGTGAATACATAAACAAATACCGTGTCCCTAGTAAGCCTCTACTAGACTAGCTCGTTGATCAAAGATGGTTAAGGTTTCCTAACCATAGACATGTGTTGTCATTTGATAACGGGATCACATCATTAGAAGAATGATGTGATGGACAAGACCCATCCGTTAGCTTAGCATATGATCGTTCAATTTATTGCTACTGCTTTCTTGAAAGTCAAATGCATGTTCCTTCGACCATGAGATCATGCAACTCCCAGATACCGGAGGAATACCTTGTGTGCTATCAAACATCACAGCATAACTGGGTGATCATAAAGATGCTCTACAGGTATCTCCGAAGGTGTGTGTTGAGTTTGCATGGATCGAGATTGGAATTTGTCATTCCGAGAATCGGAGAGGTATCTCTGGGCCCTCTCGGTAATACACATCATAATAAGCTTGCAAGCAAAATGACTAAGGAGTTAGTTACAAGATGATGTATTACGGACCGAGTAAAGAGACTTGCCGGTAACGAGATTGAACTAGGTATGGAGATACCGACGATCGAATCTCGGGCAAGTAACATACCGACAGACAAAGGGAATTACGTATGTTGTCATTACGGTTCGACCGATAAAGATCTTCGTAGAATATGTAGGAACCAATATGGGCATCCACGTTCCGCTATTTGTTATTGACCGGAGAGGTGTCTCGGTCATGTCTACATAGTTCTCGAACCCGTAGGGTCAGCACGCTTAACGTTCGTTGACGATATAGTGTTATATGAGTTATGTGAGTTGGTGACCGAATGTTGTCCGGAGTCCTGAATGAGATCACGGGCATGACGAGGAGCTCTGGAATGGTCCGGAGGTAAATATTGATATATAGGACGATGTTATTTGGTCACCGGAAAGGTTTCGTGATGTACCAGGTATTCATCGAAGTGCCGGAAGGGGTTCTGGGAGACCACCGGTAAGTGGTGGGCCTTATGGGCCAAAAGGGGGGAGCACACCAGCCCACAAAGGGGCTGGTGCGCCCCTCCACCCTTGCCCATGCACTATAGAGAGAGGGAAAGGAAGGAGTAGGCGCCCTAATGCAGCCAGCCCCCTTTCCTCCCCCCCCATGTTCAAAATAAGGAAGGGGGGGGGGGGGAGGGGGGCGGCCAGGGCAGGCGCCCTAGGGCTGCGGCCGGCTACTTTGGGCGCCCTAGGGGCTGCCTCCTCTCCCCCTCCACCTATATATACGAGAGAGGGGGCGCCACACATAGGCGACGACAATCTCTTAGCCGTGTGCGGCGCCCCTCTCCACAGTTTCGTCCCTCGGTCATATTTTCATAGTGCTTAGGCGAAGCCCTGCGGAGATAGCAGCACCACCACCGTCACCACGCCGTCGTGCTACCGGAACTCAACCACTACTTCGCCATCTTGCTGGATCAAGAAGGCGAGGACGTCACTGTTGGGGGGATGACCCCCGGTAGGCCCAAGACAGCGAACGACGCTCCAAAAGCTTTGCCAGGGGAGTGCCCCCTGGCTGGAATCTGCCTGGCTGGAACCTGGCCGGGTTCAGTCTGTCTGGGTTCTCCCTATCCGGTTTCTCCCTGGCCGGGTTCAACCTGTCCGGGTTCAGCCAGTCCAAGTCAACTAAGACGTCCCGTTGGACCCACGCGGACAAGACGGCCATACCGCGACCACTATTGCTAATAAAGCATACACTGTTCACATGTCATAGCGACATCATGTACAATGCTACTTGTCCCTGGGCACTAGTGTATAAAGTGGCCCAGGGACACTGACTTGGAGAGGAAGGCATTCCCTTGGCCAAGAAGTCATAGACTTGGCCAAGGGGACAAGCCACACTACAAAGCTCACACCCATCCATCCACTCTGGGACGAGCACACACTCATACGGCCACCAGGCCAAGAGAACTCACGCTCACACTTCCTGGCTAGCATGCTCACACGCCACACTCACTCTCTCATTTCCTCACACATACAAGTACAAGTAGATGAGCACCTGGCTCTCTTCGACCCTATCTAATACAGCTCCAGGTGCAACTCTGTACTGCCAGATATACACCGCATATATATCATCAGACATGCAGGAGTAGGGGTTTTACCTCCACACGAGGGCCCCGAACCTGGGTAAACCACCGCGTGCTGCATACCCAATCCCGTCCCTTGATCTCCACTGTAGCCTTGCCCTCACCTCAAGCCACCCCGTGGCATCTGCCGTGACGCGAACCCACCCGCGAGATCACCACGACAGTCACCGAGCTGAACGTGTGCTGAACGCGGAGGTGCCGTACGTTCGGTACTTGATCGGTTGGATCGCGAAGAAGTTCGACTACATCAACCACGTTACTAAACGCTTCCGCTTATGGTCTACGAGGGTACATAGACACACTCTCCCCCTCGTTGCTATGCATCTCCATGGATAGATCTTGCGTGTGCGTAGAATTTTTTTTGTTTTACATGCAACGTTTTCCAACAGTGGCATCAGAGCCAGGTCTATGCGTACATGATATGCACGAGTAGAACACAAAGGAGTTGTGGGCGGTGATGGTCATACTGCTTACCACCAACGTCTTATTTTGATTCAGTAGTATTGTGGGATGAAGCGGCCTGGACCAACCTTACATGTCCACGCACATGAGACCGGTACCACCGACTGACATGCAACTTGTTTTGCATAAAGGTGGCTGGCGGGTGTCTGTTTCTCCTACTTTAGTTGAATCGAATTTGACTACGGTCGGTCCTTGAAGAAGGTTAAAACAGCAAACTTGATAATCACTGTTGTGGTTTTTGCGTAGTTAAGAACGGTTCTTGCTAGAAGCCCGTAGCAGCCATGTAAAACTTGCAACAACAAAGTAGAGGACGTCTAACTTGTTTTTGCAGGGCATGTTGTGATGTGATATGGTCAAGACGTGATGTGATATATGTTGTTGTATGAGATGATCATGTTTTGTAATATCGACAACCGACAGGAGCCTTAGGGTTGTCTCTTAATTATTGTATGAAATGCAAGGGCCATGTAATTGCTTTACTTTATCGCTATGCATTAACAATAGTTGTAGAAGCAATAGTTGGCGAGACGACCCCGACGCAACGATGGAGATCAAGGTGTCGAGCCGGTGACGATGGAGATCATGACGATGCTTTGGAGATGGAGATCAAAAGCACAAAAAGATGATGGCCATATCATGTCACATATTTTAATTGCATGTAATGTTTATCCTTTATACATCTTATTTTGCTTAGAATGACGGTAGCATTATAAGATGATCCCTTCACTAAATTTCAAGATAAAAGTGTTCTCCCCGAGTATGCACCATTGCCAAAGTTCGTCGTTTTGAAGCACCTCATGATGATCGGGTTTGATAGACTCTACGTTCACATACAACGGGTGTAAGCCAGATTTACACACGCATAATACTTGGGTTAAACTTGACGAGCCTAGCATGTACAGACATGGTCTCGGAACACTGGAGACCGAAAGGTCGAACATGAGTCATATAGTAGATATGATCAACATGAAATATGTTCACCATTGATGACTACCCCGTCTCACGTGATGATCGGACATGGGTTAGTTGATTTGGATCATGTATCACTTAGATAACTTGAGGGATGTTAATTTAAGTGGGAGTTCATTAGTAATTTGATTAATTGAACTTAATTTATCATAAACTTAGTCTTAATAGTTTTTTGCATATCTATGTTGTAGATCAATAGCTCGCGATATAGCTCCCCTATTTTTGATATGTTCCTAGAGAAAACTAAGTTGAAAGATGATGGTAGCAATAATGCGGACTGGGGCCGTGATATGAGGATTATCCTCATTGCTGCACAGAAAAATTATGTCCTTAATGCACCACTAAGTGACAAACCTGTTGCAGGAGCTGATGCAAACGTTATGAACGTTTGACAAGCTCGATATGATGACTACTTGATATTTTAGTGCGCCATGCTTTACGGCTTAGAATCGAGGATCCAAAGACGTTTTGAACGCCATGGAACATATGAGATGTTCCAAGAGCTGAAATTGGTATTTTAGGCTCATGCCCGTGTTGAGAGGTATGAGACCTCTGACAAGTACTTTGCCTACAAGATGGAGGAGAATAGCTCAGCTAGTGAGCATGTGCTTAGAATGTCTGGGTACTACAATCGCTTGAATCAAGTGGGTTAATCTTCCAGATAAGATAGTGATTGACAAAGTTCTCCAGTCACTATCACCAAGCTACTAGAGCTTCATGATGAACTATAATATGCAAGGGATGAAAAAAAAATGATTCCCGAGCTCTTCGCGATGCTGAAATCGGCGGAGGTAGAAATCAAGAAGGAGAATCAAGTGTTGATGGTTAACAAGACCTCTAGTTTCAAGAAAAAAGGCAAGGGAAAGGAAGGGAACTTCAAGAAGAATGGCAAGCATATTGCTACTCCCGTGAAGAAGCCCAAAGCTGGACCCAAGCCTGAAACTGAGTGCTTCTACTGCAAAGGAAATGGTTACTAGAAGTGGAATTGCCCCAAATACTTGGCGGATAAGAAGGATGGCAAATTGAACAAAGGTATATTTGATATACATGTTATTGATGTGTACCTTACTAGTGTTCATAGTAGCCCCTGGGTATTTGATACCGGTTCAGTTGCTAAGATTAGTAACTCGAAACAAGAGTTGCAGAATAAATAGATACTAGTTAAGCGCGAGGTTACGATGTGCGTTGGAAGTGATTCCAAGGTTGATACGATCACCATCGCACACTCCCCCTACCTTCGGGATTAGTGTTAAACCTAAATAAATGTTATTTGGTGTTTGCGTTGAGCATGAATATGATTAGAACATGTTTATTGCAATACGGTTATTCATTTAAGTCAGAGAATAATTGTTGTTCTGTTTACATGAATAAAACCTTCTATGGTTATACACCCAATGTGAATGGTTTATTGAATCTCGATCGTAGTGATACACATATTCATAATATTGATGCCAAAAGATACAAAGTTGATAATGATAGTACAACATACTTGTGGCACTGCCGTTTAGGTCATATTGGTGTAAAGCGTATGAGGAAACTCCATGCGGATGGACTTTTGGAATCACTTGATTATGAATCATTTGATACTTGCGAACCATGCCTCATGGGCAAGATGAACTAAACTCTGTTCTCCGAAACAATGGAGCGAGCTAATGACTCATCGGAAATAATACATACCGATGTATGCGGTCCGATGAGTGTTGAAGCACGCGACAGGAGTCGTTATTTTCTCACCTTCACAGATGATTTGAGTAGGTATGGGTATATCTACTTGATGAAACACAAGTCTGAAACATTTGAAAAGTTCAAAGAATTTCAGAGTGAAGTAGAGAATCATCGTAACAATAAAATAAAGTTTCTACGATCGGATAGCGGAGGTGAATATTTGAGTTACGAGTTTGGCCTTCATTTAAAACAATGTGGAATTGTTTCACAACTCATGCCACCTGGAACACCACAGCGTAATGGTGTGTCCGAACGTCGTAACCTTACTTTATTAGATATGGTGCATTCTATGATGTCTCTTACCGATTTACCACTATCGTTTTGGGGTTATGCATTAGAGACATCCGCATTCATGTTAAATAGGGCACCGTCTGAATCCGTTGAGACGACACCGTATGAAGTGTGGTTTGGCAAGAAACCTAAGCTGTCATTTCTTAAAGTTTGGGGATGCGACGCTTATGTCAAATGGCGTCAGCCTGATAAGCTTGAACCTAAATCGGAGAAGTGCATCTTCATAGGATACCCTAAAGAAACTATTAGGTACACCTTCTACCACAGATCCAAAGGCAAGATCTTTGTTGCTAAGAATGGAGCCTTTCTAGAGAAGGAGTTTCTCTTGAAAGAAGTGAGTAGGAGAAAAGTAGAACTTGATGAGGTAATCGTACCTTCTCTTGAATTGGAAAGTAGCACATTAGAGAAATCCGTTCCCGTGATGCCTACACCAACTAGAGAGGAAGCTAATGATGATGATCATGAAACTTCGGATCAAGTTACTACTGGACCTCATAGGTCGAACATAGCACGTTCCGCACCAGAGTGGTATGGTAATCCTGTCCTGGAAGTCATGTTATTAGACCAAGGCGAACCTACGAACTATGAAGAAGCTATGATGAGCCCAGATTCCGACAGATGGCTTGAGGCCATGAAATCTGAGATAGGATCCATGTATGAGAACAAAGTGTGGACTTTGGTGGACTTGCCCAATGATCGGCAAGCCATAGAGAATAAATGGATCTTCAAGAAGAAGACTGACGCTGATGGTAATGTTTCTGTCTGCAAGCTCGACTTGTCACAAAAGGTTTTCGATAAAGTTCAAGGGGTTGACTACGATGAGACTTTCTCACTCGTAGCGATGCTTAAGTCTGTCCGAATCATATTAGCAATTGCCGCATTTTATGATTATGAAATCTAGCAAATGGATGTCAAAACTGCATTCTTTAATGGATTTCTTAAAGAAGAGTTGTATATGATGCAACCAAAAGTTTTTGTCGATCCTAAAGGTGCTAACAAAGTGTGCAAGCTCTAGCGATCCATCTATGGACTGGTGCAAGCATCTCGGAGTTGGAATATACGCTTTGATGAGGTGATCAAAGCATATGGTTTTATACAGACTTACGGTGAAGCCTGTATTTACAAGAAAGTGAGTGGGAGCTCTGTAGCATTTCTGATATTATATGTGGATGACATATTGTTGATTGGAAATGATATAGAATTTCTGGATAGCATAAAAGGATATTTGAATAAGAATTTTTCAATGAAAGACATCGGTGAAGCTGCATATATATTGGGCATCAAGATCTATAGGGATAGATCGAGACGTTTAATAGGACTTTCACAAAGCACATACCTTGACAAAGTTTTGAAGAAATTCAAAATGGATCAGTCAAAGAAAGGGTTCTTGCCTGTGTTACAAGGTGTGAAATTGAGTAAAGACTCAAAGCCCGACCACGATAGAAGATAGAGAGAGAATGAAAGTCATTCCCTATGCCTCAGCAATAGGTTCTATAAAGTATGCCATGCTGTGTACCAGACCAGTTGTGTGCCTTGCCATGAGTTTGGCAAGGGGGTACAATAGTGATCCAGGAGTGGATCACTGCCCAGCAGTCAAAATTATCCTTAGGTACCTAAAGAGGACTAAGGAAATGTTTCTCGGTTATGGAGGTGATAAAGGGTTCGTCGTAAAGGGTTTTGTTGATGCAAGCTTTAACACTGATTTAGATGACTCTGAGTCTCAATCTGGATACGTATTGAAAGTGGGAGCAATTAGCTAGAGTAGTTCCGTGAAGAGCATTGTAGACATAGAAAATTGCAAAATACATACGGATCTGAATGTGGCAGACCCGTTGATTAAACCTCTCTCACAAGCAAAACATGATCACACCTTAGTACTCTTTGAGTGATAATCACATGGTGATGTGAACTAGATTATTGACTCTAGTAAACTCTTTGGGTGTTAGTCACATGGCGATGTGAACTATGGGTGTTAATCACATGACGATGTGAACTAGATTATTGACTCTAGTGCAAGTGGGAGACTGATGGAAATATGCCCTAGAGGCAATAATAAAACGGTTATTATTATATTTCCTTAATCATGATAAAGGTTTATTATTCATGCTAGAATTATATTGATCAGAAACTTAGATACATGCGTGAATACATAAACAAATAACGTGTCCCTAGTAAGCCTCTACTAGACTAGCTCGTTGATCAAAGATGGTTAAGGTTTCCTAACCATAGACATGTGTTGTCATTTGATAACGGGATCACATCATTAGGAGAATGATGTGATGGACAAGACCCATCCGTTAGCTTAGCATATGATCATTCAGTTTATTGCTACTGCTTTCTTGAATGTCAAATACATGTTCCTTCGACCATGAGATCATGCAACTCCCAGATACCGGAGGAATACCTTATGTGCTATCAAACGTCACAACATAACTGGGTGATCATAAAGATGCTCTACAGGTATCTCCGAAAGTTTGTGTTGAGTTGGCATGGATCAAGATTGGAATTTGTCGCTCCGAGTATCGGAGAGCTATCTCTGGGCCCTCTCGATAATACACATCATAATAAGCTTACAAGCAAAATGACTAAGGAGTTAGTTACGAGATGATGTATTAAGGACGAGTAAAGAGACTTGCCCGTAACGAGATTGAACTAGGTATGGAGATACTGACGATCGAATCTCGGGCAAGTAACATACCGACAGACAAAGGGAATTACGTATGTTGTCATTATGGTTCGACCGATAAAGATCTTCGTAGAATATGTAGGAACCAATATGGGCATCCAGGTTCCGCTATTGGTTATTGACTGGAGAGGTGTCTCAGTCATGTCTACATAGTTCTCGGACCCGTAGGGTCCGCACGCTTAACGTTCGTTGACGATATAGTGTTATTTGGGTTATGTGAGTTGGTGACCGAATGTCGTTCGGAGTCCCGGATCAGATCACAGACATGACGAGGAGCTTCAGAATGGTTCGTAGGTAAAGATTGATATATAGGATGATGCTATTTGGTCACTGGAAAGGTTTTGGGATGTACCTGGTATTCATCGAAGTGCCGAAAGGGGTTCCGGGAGGCCACCGGTAAGTAGTGAGCCTTATGGGCCAAAAGGGGGGAAGCACACCAGCCCACAAGGGGCTGTTACGCCCCTCCACCCTTGCTCATGCACCAAAGATAGAGGGAAAGGAAGGGGGAGGTGCCCTAAGGCAGCCAGTCCATCTTTCCTTTCCCCCCATGTTCAAAATAAGGAAGGGGGGCGCGGCCAGGGCAGGCTGCCGCCGGCTACTTGGGGCGCCCTAGGGGCTGCCTCCTCTCCCCCTCCACCTATATATATGAGGGAGGGGGCGCCACACATAGGCGATGACAATCTCTTAGCCGTGTGCGGCGCCCCTCTCCACAGTTTCGTCCCTCGGTCATATTTCGTAGTGCTTAGGCGAAGCCCTGCAGAGATAGCATCACCACCACCGTCACCATGCCGTCGTTCTGCAGAACTCATCCACTACTTCGCCGTCTTGCTGGATCAAGAAGGCGAGGATGTCACCGAGCTGAACGTGTGTTGAACGCGGAGGTGCCATACGTTCGGTGCTTGATCGGTTGGATCGCGAAGAAATTCGACTACATCAACCGCGTTACTAAACGCTTCCACTTACAGTCTATGAGGGTACGTAGACATAATCTCCCCCTCGTTGCTATGCATCTCCATGGATAGATCTTGCATGTGCTTAGAATTTTTTTTGTTTTCCACGCAACGTTTCCCAACATCCTTTTGGGGAGCAGAGTAGCAACCATAGCACCTGGCCTGTGACACTATGTATCTATAACCTTCCTCGTTGGTTGTGCATGAAGCGGAAGTTCATTATGATGCCAGTGCTTATCCAAGGCCCCAAGCAACCCAGCAACGACATTGATGTGTACCTAAGGACATTAGTTGAAAAACTTTTACAGCTGTGGGGCAAAAAAGGTGTACGTGTGTGGGATGAGCACAAACAGCAGGAATTTGACCTACGAGCGTTGCTGTTTGTAACCATCAATGATTGGCCTGCTCTTAGTAACCTTTCAGGACAGACAAACAAGGGATACCACACATGCACGCACTATTTAGATGATACCGAAAGTATATATTTGGATAAAGGTAACAAGAATGTATACCTGGGACATTATCGATTTCTTCTGATCAAGCATCTCTTAAGAAAGAAAGGCAAGCATTTCAAAGGTGAGGCAGATCACCGGAAGAAGCCTCACCACGTACTGGTGATGATATACTTGATATGGTCAAGGCTTTAAAAGTAATCTTTGGAAAGGGTCCAGGCGGACAATCTGTTCCGAATAACGATGACGGACACGCACCCATGTGGAAGAAGAAATCTATATTTTGGGACCTACCCTATGGAAAGACCTAGAGGTCCGCTATGTAATCGACGTGATGCACGTGATGAAGAATCTTTGCGTGAACCTGCTAGGCTTCTTGGGCGTGTATGGGAAGACAAAAGATACACCGGAGGCACGGGAGGACCAGCAACGTATGCATGAAAAAGACGACATGCATCCAAAGAAGTATCAAGGTCCTGCTAGCTACGCTCTTACCAAAGAAGAGAAGGAAATATTCTTTGAATGCCTGCTTAGTATGAAGGTCCAGTCTGGCTTCTCGTTGAATATAAAGGGAATAATAAATATGGTAGAGAAGAAGTTCAAGAACCTAAAGTCTCATGACTGCCACATGATTATGACGCAATTGCTTCCGGTTGCATTGAGGGGGCTTCTACCGGACAACGTTCGATTAGCCATTGTGAAGCTATGTGCATTCCTCAATGCAATCTCTCAGAAGGTAATCAATCCAGAAATCATACCAAGGTTAGAGAATGATTTGGTGCAATGTCTTGTCAGTTTCGAGTTGGTGTTCCCACCATCCTTCTTCAATATCATGACGCACGTCCTAGTTCACCTATGCGAAGAGATTGTCATTCTGGGTCTTGTATTTCTACACAATATGTTCCACTTTGAGAGGTTCATGGGAGTCTTAAAGAAATATGTTCATAACCGTGCTTGGCCAGAAGGAAGCATCTCCAAGGGCCATGAAACAGAGGAGCTCATTGAGTTTTGTGTTGACTTTATTCCTGACCTTAAGCCGATTGGTGTTCCCGAATCATGGCATGAGGGCGGACTGGGTGGAAAAGGCACACTAGGAAAGGACCAAGTAATATGTATGGACGGGCATTCTTGGGCGCAAGCACACTACACAGTTCTACAAAATTCCACCTTGGTGGCTCCGTATATCGAGGAACACAAGAATATTCTACGCTCCAAACACCTGGAGCAGTCTGACGACTGGATTACACGTGAACACACGGGGACTTTCGACGGTTGGTTGCAGACACGTCTCATGCATGAAGACACTGTTGCAGATGAGCTGTACTTGTTGGCCAAATTACCATCTTCGACTATATTGACTTTGAGTACGAGATAAATGGGAATACATTTTACACGATGGCCCAAGATAAAAAGAGCACCAACCAAAACAGTGGTGTCCGCTTTGATGCAACAAACACCAATAGGCCAAAGGACACATATTATGGTTACATAGAGGAGATATGGGAACTTGACTATGGACATGATTTGAAGGTTCCTTTGTTTAGGTGCAAATGGGTCAATCTGATAGGAGGCGGCGTAAAGTAAGACCTGCGGTACGGAATGACAACACTGGATCTCAACAATCTTGGGTATACAGACGAACCATTCGTCCTAGCCAATTATGTGGCGCAGGTTTTCTATGTGAAGGACATGTTTACCAAGCCGAGAAAAAGAAAAGATAAGGAAGCGAATACATCATACGATGAGCCAAAGTGCCACATAGTTCTTTCAGGGAAAAGAAACATCGTGGGAGTGGAGGACAAGATAGACATGTCAGAACATTATGAAAAGTTTCATGAAATTGCTCCCTTCATAGTGAAGATTGACCTAAGCATCCTGCTAAATGATGAAGATTGTCCATGGTTACGGCGCAAAGGGACACACTCAAAGAAAAAGTTTTATACCCCAAGATCCCACTCTGGGATGTGACCGGCTTCACCGTCATCACTTTCTTCTCTAGTGAGTTTTCGGACTTAGCTCGACAGTCCCATTTTAGACAAACCGGAGGGAATCTTTGTAACAGTTAGCGTATATATGTGTTTTGGCATTTAAAAGGCGAAGAAATATTATGTCCAAACAAAATATTTCATGCATTATGTAGGACTTCATTTGCTATTTTTTGAGCTAAATGGCCCTGAAATTGAAAAGCACTACAAATAAACTATCAAAAGGTTGAAAGTTGGCATGGTATCATCATTTCAACCACATAGCATGTGCAAAAAAGTTGAGAGGGTTACGGCAAAAACTGGATGCACTTCGTGTACAAAATGGACAATCTCTTTCGAAGTATCATGGTTTCGGACGAAAACTCATCTGTTACAACGGCATTTAATTTTTACACTTATTTTAACTCTAGACTTTCTGTGCGTTCAATATGCACCATTCAAAGCCACATCATCAGTTTTCCTTTTCTGACTTCATTTGCTATTTTTCATGCATTTAATCATTTATTTTGAGCTAAATGACCCTAAAATTGAAAAACACTACAAATGAACTCTGAAAAGGTTGAAACTTGGCATGGTATCATCATTTCACCCACATAGCATGTGCTAAAAAGTTGAGAGGGTTACGGCCAAAACTGGATGCACTTCATGTACAAAATGGACAATCTCTTTCGAAGTATCAGGGTTTCGGACGAAAACTCATCTGTTACAAATGCATTTCATTTTTTAAACTTATTTCAACTCCATACTTTTTGTGCATTCAACATGCACCATTCAAAGCCACATCATCAATTTTCAACCCTTTCTGACTTCATTCGCTATTTTTCATGCATTTAATAAATTTTTGAGCTATAAAACTAAAAGAGCTAAACATAATCTGTTTTTGATTAAAACACCCATTTAAAATAACCTAAAATTTACCAAATTGAATATAATGATAGAACACACTAATATTAAACAGCAAGAAAAAGAATCACTCAAAAATCTATTTTTAAAGTAAAGTTATTCACAAACTAGTGATCCACACAAATTTCAAAGAATTCAAAGTTAAACTATTCAAATTTGAAAACTACTGGCACTAACAGAAAGTTTATAATTTTTGTGACCTAAAGCAAAAAGATTCACTCAAAAACTCTAAATATTTGGCTGTAAGTAGAAACAAAAGAAAATAAATAAAGCAAAAAACAAAAAAAATGGAAAAGGTCCTTTAGTCCCGGTTGCCACCACAAACCGGGACTACAAATTAAAAAAATAACAAAAAATGCCCGCCTACTAGGCCACCACGGCCTGCATACGACTAGAAACCCAACTACTAGTTGGGTCAGGATGCAGGCCCGCAGGACAAGTAGGCCCCACAGGACAGTGACAAGTTCGTTAGGCCCATACAAGCCTGCTTTAGAGAGGAGCTCGAAAGGGAAGCCGCGGCGGGGCTTATAAACTGGAGCGAGCACCTCTTGCTTGGCGAGGTGGGACTAAACTTCCACCGCACCTCGCCGTGCCAGGACCAGACCTTTAGTCCCGGTTGGTGGCTCCAACCGGGATTAAAAGCCCCCCTTTAGTCCCGGTGCGAGCCACCAACTGAGACTAAAGGCCTGGGCTTCCCGCCGCTCGGCCTGGTGAAATTCACCTTTAGTCCCGGTTGGTGGCTCGCACCGGGACTAAATGGGGGCCTTTAGTCCTGGTTGGAGCCACCAACCGGGACTAAAGGGTTTTGTATATAAGCTGGCACTTTGGAATTTTCCCCCACTCTCTCCTTTCTCTCGACGACGAACCAGAGGACTCCGCCAGGCTGCTGCGCAGGAGATCGCCGTCGCCTCCCTCGACGCCGGAGATCGTCGCCGCCCCGACACCCTCGCCGCGCCCTGCCCCTCTGCCCCGACGTGCGCCCTGCCTCGACCTCGCCGTCATAGTCACCGTCGCCGTCGACTCGCCTCGCCTCGCCGTCGCCGTTGCCTCGCCGCGCCGTCTCCATCACGGCTCGACCTCGCCAGCGCAATCGCCGTCGCCGTCGACTCGCCTCGCCTCGCCGTCGCCGTGAGCCCCTCTCATCCCTCTCCACCCTCTCCTCTCCCTCGAATCAAAGCCTTGCCGCCATGGCCGCCCCTCCCCGATCGAGCCCATTGTCCCCTACCTAGCTAGCCATGAACACACACACATACACACACACACACACATTTACTGAATATATATAAGTTAGATGAATTTATATGTATTTTTGTGTAGATGAATGTTATGTTAGAATGATTATGGTTAAGTTAGATGGACAAAAGTAGATGGATGATGGATATATGTAGATGAATGGATATGTAGAATGATGTATGTTATATTGATGTATGTGCATGCAATTTTAATGTTGTATTTGCAAAATCAAGTGAACAAGAATTACAAAAATCATAATCAAGCATTTAAAAATGTTAAATTTGCATAGAAATTTTTTTGGCGTCGACGATGCCCAGCCCGCATCCTCGTCGTCGACTAGGTGGCAACAACCTGCTTGAGAGGCGCCATGTCCGCGACTGGGTTCCGCCGGGCTGGCACTGGGAGGTGCTACCTTCCGGGGCGCGCAGCTTGGTGAGGAACCGGGCTCCCGTCATCGACCCGGAGCTTCTTTGGTGGCGGTCGTGTGGGCCACTTTCGGTGCGGAGGCAGCCGACCCCCGAGGAGGTGGTACATCGTCGTGTCAGGGAGGAGGACGATCACGTCTGTCGCTGCATGGTTGCGTTGGACGTCAGGTTCTCCAATACCTGGCAGGTTCTTCAGGGATCTCACCCGAGCTATGATCCTGTGATGGTTCCTTCTCTTTGGGTGTCCACCGCCCGCGCCTCAGGAACCGCGAGTGAACTAGATTATTCGATAATATTTGATCTGTATTAGCTAGTGATGTTATATGATAATATTCGAGATGTATTAGTCATAATACTCGAGATGTATTCGAGATTATATTCGATAATATTCGATGATGCATTAACCGGATTATTCGAGATGTATTAGTGATAATATTCGAGATGTATTCGAGCTTATATTCGATAATATTCGATGATGCATGTATTAGTGATATATTCGAGATGCATTCTAATTTTAATATTAAATTATTTTATCTTTCTTCTAGATTAGTTAAGCTATGGACGCTAGCGGCAGAGACGACCATGATCAAGACGAGATCATGTTCGACATGATCCGAAACCCAGCTGAGGCTGAACCTGAATTCGAAGATGACAGCTCACAATATTTGAACAATTCCGGTGAGGGAATATTTTAGGAAGAACAAACAGACGAAGGCCACACAAACAATGATGGCAAAGGAAATGATCTTCAATTAACAAAGACCGGCGAGGTATATATATAAGGCCTCTGGTGATCATTACATGTATTAATTGATTTATATATATATATATATATATATATATATATATATATATATATATATATATATAACGAATCGATCTTTCTTATATATATATATATATATTAATGAATCGATATTTCTTCTTTTAGCCCTCCGGATCGAGCAAATCTTCTACAAGCAGGGCAGTACGAGGCCGGGACAAAAGGTTGCAGGCTGGCATAAAGTACAACATCGATGCGATCAAACCATATGGCGAACCACTTGCTCCTAAAAAGAATGCAGACAAATTTAAGCGTCGGTGCGGAGTTATTGTCAGGGACCAAATCCTGATCTCCGTTCAAGAATGGAATAAGCCAAAGGGAGATCGATGAGTTAGTTTTGTTTCTGAAAGAGCAAAAGATCTGCTTTGGGAATCGCTCATGTCACATTTCACCCTACCAGAGCATTTGATAGATGCAGAACGGGAGAAAGTCAAGAAGTGTGCTCTTAAGAAGATGGCCTCACAATTCTGCAACCACAAGAAAAGATTATGGAAAGGCTACGAAGCAGGAGGAAAGCAGACTCCAGAATTCACTAGAGCACTGGAGAAGTCAAAAGATCACTGGGACTCTTTTGTGAAGTTCAATGAATCGGAAGCAGCCAAGGAACGGTCGAGGAAAAACAAGATTAATGCTGCGAAAAAAAGTTTCACCATGTTCTGGGGCCTGGTGGCTACCATATCGGCCGGCCTAAGTGGGATGAATCTGAGGAACAGATGATTCCTGCAGGGGTCACTCCAAAAACATTGGGTTGGCCTGACAGGTGCAGGACTTGGTTTTATGCATATGGGGGAATGTTGGACCCAAAGACAGGGGAGATTATGGAGCGGGCAGTCTTAAAGAAGCCTCCGATGCTTTACTTGTTGCAATAGAAGAGGCTTGAACGGGGGCGTTCAAGCCCGAGAGAGAGAACGACGAGCTTACGCGTGCCGTGAAGATCCCTGAACACCAGGAACGAATATGAGGCAAAGGCGTTGTTTCGTGGGTTGAGGGGTTTGCGGAGTGGAACCCCACTTACAGAAGCCGTGCGAGAAAGAAGAAGCATGAGGAGGAGCAGAAGAAGAAGGAGGAGCAGAGGAAGCAGGAAGCAGACCGCCTTCAACAGGTAGAATCAAAGCACGCGGAGTTGGAACACGCTTTCATGCGGCAGCAGGAGCAGATCGATACACTTAGCCAGGAAAGGCAGCGGCAGCAGCAAGCAGATCTAGCATTGGATAGCATCGTCCCATCTAGGCCGAAAAGCAGCATGGGTTCCAAGGGGGTCCCGCTCGATGATGCACACCTGGCTAGATACCCCGTGGATGATATCAAAGATACGACACCTTGTGAGCTACACATGAAACTGAAGAACATATCCATGAAGGTGGCGATCGGCTATGCTTTACCAAATCCCCTTGAAGCAACCTTCCATGGCCATCCGATTCCAGCTGGCTATGCTCGTGTCGGGGTGGATGAAGTGATGTCAGGTATGACTCACTAGAGCTTGACATTCCTGGAGGTCAAGAGGAGCGCACACTGGGAGACGCCATACGTGCTATCATTCTATGGAGAAAGGATTGCATCATCTTTCCAAGGCCACCGACTCCTCCTCCAAGTCCGTCGCATCAGCCGACTCCATCCCACCCCAAGAAGGAGCGCGGCGCTAGTCCGCCACCGCGTCAGCCGAATCCATCACACCCCGAGACGGAGCCCATCAGTGTGAGTCCGCCATATCGATCTCGGGCGCGTCAGCCTTCTCCAAAACGGAAGAGAGCACCAAGCAAGAAAGCCTCTCCTCCTGCCAAAAAGAAGTTGGCTTACGACATGACCATCGAGGAAAACAATGCCCAAGTTGATGCCGAAGTGAAGGCCTTTTTTGCGAAGAAACCACCCCCGCCGCTAAAGGAGAAAATACCTGAGAATGTCATACAACACTTTGTGGATCTTGCTAAACCGACTGTGAAGAAAATCCAATCAGACTATGAACGCTCTATTAGTAAGTCATATCATTGACAAAAATATAAGGAGTCGAGCAGTACAACAGGTAGTAATAAATGCGGGAAAACTGTTCCCCAGCTGGGAGAATAGGCAGTGCAGTCAACCGCCCTCCTCCCTCCACGCTCATTGTGAGTACCGCCGATCAGCTGGTAATAACCGACGCTCATAGAGAGATGGCTAGAGAGGCTGGTGTCACTGTTGAACAACTCCTAGGCATCGAGGAACTCCCCAAGATTCAAGAGGAGGAAGTAGCATGGAAATATGTCCCCGGCCAACCTCTAGTCAGGCCTGAGGAGGTCCTGCTTCAATCAACTAAAATGCGCAGATTGCATGACTGGTACCTGAGAGAAATAAAGAACGGGTGAGAGAGCCTCATGCTGAAAGTCAAGGCAGAGCATTACTTCCATGAAAAATATTTGTGGGTTGAGTTTCAAGAAATGTGTCAGTTATTCAATCAAGACGCACTCGACAAATCTCTCATCAGTTGCTATTGTCTGTAAGTGATTTCGTTCTGTAATTTAAATCTCTAGCTGTGCTCGTTCATTACCTGTAATTATCCTCAATATATTATTTCCTGATATCAATTAATTAATAACTCATTTATTCATTTTCTTTGCCGGCCGCGGGCAGGGTTTGGCAAAAGTTCATCAAAGAGGTCCGCGGCCCATGGCAACAAGAGCTGAAATGGGTGCGACCCAAGGTAATTAAGTAGTACTAGCTACGTCCGCGCATCTCTTTAATTTTAGTTTCAATACAATTATCATGTTTGATTAATTATTATCTGATTGAGTTCTATTCTCGTAAAGTGCATGAGGCAGGCGTCGGGGAATAATTTATGTGCATACTACGTTTGCGAGAACATTCGCTTTATGACAGAAAGGAGCAAAAGTGGAAGAAATCTTTTTGTACCTAAACACAATTCATAATTCTTTTTATCATGATCTAATATATATACACACAACTAATATATTCATATTGATCTCCTTCTTTAAAGATGCAAGAGATGTGTGATAAGCTCCTACCAACGGACCGCATAAGAGCACTTCAAGAGGAAATGGCGGGATTTTTGCTTGACCAGGTCATAGATCCCGAAGGAAAATACCATTACACCTAATGCCTGCATGTAATGATCTGCAAATTATAGGAGAAATTGTATGTACCAAATTGTATATATATATATATATATATGTGTGTGTGTGTGTGTGTGTGTGTATGCATGGCCGTACGAGAAATTATATGATAAATAATTGGTTGTACGAGAAATTCTATTATATATGACGTGTACAGTATGTAGTAGCAGTGGCACTTGACGACTGCAGTAACGTAAAATATGTTTGAAATGAAAAAGAATTAAATGGAAAATACAAAACGAAAAGGAAAAATAAACCATAAATCATAAACCCTAAACCCCTAAACCTCTAGTCCCGGTTGGTGTCACCAACCGGCACTAAAGGTCCCCAGCCCCCGGCGCGCGCTGCCGGCCACGTGGCAGGGATTTAGTCCCGGTTCGTGGCCAAACCGGGACTAAAGGGTGGGGGCCTTTAGTCCCGACTTATTAGTCCCGGTTGGTGAACCGGGACTAATGGCCGATCCTCTACTAGTGTGCGACACTAACACGACTACCCACAAAAAATTTCAAAATTTTTGTGAAAACGTTTAATATATTATTTCGTGTTACTGTTCACCCGGGAGCTAAAACGCCCCTCCCGTTATCTAACATACTAATATATGATACTATGCATTACGAAGACAGTATCATACACTAGTATCGTATGCATGATAATTTATGATAGTATCCAGTACGGGCAGTTCAAGCCATCAATCAACCAGATCGAGACTCAAGACTCCAGACTCGGCTTGTTAATGCATAGTGAGCCGTATATAATAAAGAAAAATCGATTACATGGGTGATTGCACGTTACCCCATTTTAAAAACCTAATTGCACTTTCCCTGTACGAGCGAGAGAGTATCCTGTCGAAATCAATGCACAAATAAAACTCTGTGAATATTATGTTTGAAAGTGCAAAAAAGATCTAAAACCTAAAGTATGTTTCTTTTGCGAGGAAAAAAAAATAAAGTATGTTAATAGGGCATGCAAAATTCCGATTTCAGACACACAATAATTTGCGAGGCAAAATTTTCTTTTGAGCACTTACGTGTTTATCAAAAACCCACTCTTCAAGATATTTTTTTAAACTTTAAAAAATGTTTTCACGCGGATTCACTTTTTTCCACTGTAGTTTGGTTTCCGCGGGATATTCTATCTACACAGACATTACATGCACCCGCACACCGGTAATAGCAATACATTTGATAATCACTGGTAGATGAGAAACCAATGATAATTTTTTAATTATCTCACTAAAGATGATTTCTGAAAACCCATTCCAAAACTAATAAGGTCCTTAGTGCAAAGTTAAGGTACAACTAAAAAGGAACTCCTAAAATAAACCATTAGTATAATAATTAATTCGCACAACACTTTTGAAGAGTGCATACCATAGACCTATAGACTATATAAGACCATCACCAAACTTATATGAGTTTACTTTGGATATCGAAATAAACATCCTAAAATGTGAGTCTTGGAGTCGTGAAACTTGCTCTCCAAAAGTACAAAAGGGGGACACACAAGGCACGAGCAGAAAGGCTCAAGGGACATTACTTGGATATTTCTATGTTAGATCTCATTTGTAAATTTGCAATGTATGGTTTAAGAATATGTTTGAAGTACACCTTTGCGCAAATAGGTTCACATTTAACAATAAAAGATGGTGAAAAAGCCTACCTTGACCGATAAATATGATAGAAATAGGATTTAATAATTGAGATTTATCTGCAATTCCAGTGAAATGTTTGTGAAGTTCGTTGAAATATGACTTAAATAATTTATCTATTTATAAATTCATGTTTCTTATTCATTTCTTTTTCAAATTTTTCAATTTCACCACTTCAAAAATGATTCATTATATCAATTTCGAAAATATTTAACATATACTTTAATTATTGCACTCAATTTGGAAAATATATAGCAGATATTCTGGTTGCCTGAAATATAATTGAAACAATGAAGTTTGAATAGTCATATTTTTACTCAAAGTTTTCCATTTGTTCATTTTTTTTTCATTGCTCCAAAAACAGTTCGTAGCTAGAATTGTTAAAACATTTGCACATGTTTTACTATTTTCAGTAACAATTTTGATCAATTCCAGAAAAAAATTAACACACATGTTCATTACTTCTCTTAGTTACAAAAAATATTAAAACATATTCAAGTTCATTTCGGTTTTCGACCAGTTTTCCTTATAATTTGGTCAATTTTCTTCTTCTTAATGCAAAGGCAGAGCTCCTGTAGTTCCTCATATTCCAGTTCATTGAAATACGATTGTAACAATGAAATATAAACTATCATACATTTAATTTCTTCAAAATTTTCATTGCTTATTTTCCCAACATCTTTTGACCAATTTCACACCAAAAAACGTTTAACATACATTTTACCTTTTTCTCTCGATCAAAAAATATTTATTAAATGTTTCAATTGATAGAGATGTGGATAAAAGAATGAAATTTAAACTGGCCATACTGTTCATTTAAACTTTTTTGTTTATCATTGGGTTTTGATTGTTTCAAAACATTTCCCAACTATAGTTCATAAACATTAGTATGCCTTTCTTTCATTACAATTGATTTCAAGAAACATTTAACACATATTTATCTCAATTTTAGAAAATATTTGAAGCATATCCTAGTTGATTAAAATATAATTGAAAGGGTGAAACCAAAAGTAGTCATAATTTTATTGATTTTTATTCACTTTTCGTTGTTTCCAAAAAGTTTCCCAGTGTAGTTCATAAATATTTACATATCTTTCTATTGTTTCAGCTCCATTTCAATTAATTCTGGAAAACATTTAACACATATTTCAATTATTTCACTCAACTTCAGAAAATATTTCACACTTATTTCAGTTGATTGAAATATGATTTGAAAAACATAAAATTTAAACTAGTTTTAAATTCATACAAGATTATTCTAGTTCTTTTTTTAAGATATCAATCATCAAAATGAAATAAAATACATGTGTTTTGTTTGGGGGAAGGAGCCTGTATCCAAGAGTCATGCATGGAGTGCTTGAGTGGGACCTAAAATCAGAAAAGAGAAATGAATACATGCTGGAGTAATAGTGAGGCGTCGACACAAGTGAGTAGGAACCAATGCACTTGTCTCACCGGATTGTTTGGCATAGCTCCACCAGTAGGATTGCTTTTGCAATCTTATATTTACTAATTGGATGCACCATCCGAGCCTCCACGTTAATCCTTAGAATTAAGAGAAATTCTCCGTTGGATCTCCTTATTTGTTATCCATGACCGTCCGATGATTTCTCTCAAGAAGTCCTCACGTTTTATCCCACCTCCTACGCCAATACTTATCTATAGGTTGCAAAAGGAAAAAAACACGTGATCCCACACATCCCACGTTAAAACCTCTTCCCTAGCGATTTTATAGGCTGGAAAAAAAATAACATAATCCTATCACGATGCATGACTCTGCTAGGTCGAACGCGCCGGCGCAGATGATGGAGAGATTGTAGGTGCACCCATGGCCATCGAAGATGATGACTGCCGGCCAAGGGGAAGGAATAAGGCGACAAGAAAGAGCAGCGAGCAACACGCTGCTGCTGCCCCTGCCGCCGGTCATCATCTGCCACAGTGGTTCATCGATAGAATCCTAGGGCGACTCTCCCACATCTTCCTCCTTGCGAGATACAAAAGTAAGAACGTTTTGCCAGAAACAAGATTGTTTCCTGATTGTTAATCTATTCTGGTGCCTCACATAAGTATTTGTTCTCTTCAACCCTCCATCAGCTCTCCACTTCTCTCCCGGGATTTTGTTGATGAATCCCAAAGCTGCTTGGAAAATATTGCATCCGATCTGAAAAGAGCCATGATCCAGCTTCAGCCTCTTCCCAATCCCTTCTCCAACATACTAATCTTCACTGTTTTCAAGTTTGAACCACACAACAATAAGCATATATTTTGGGTTAATTAATGAATAATTCTCACAATGGTTGATGCAGCAGTTGGTCAGGTGTATTAGTGTCAAACTGGAGCGGATTAAGCATCCGACATCATCAGTAAAGCTGATCGTAGTCATATATACAACTCATCTTGATCGTAGCGATATAACAATCTCACCATTATGATCATAATAAGTTAACCACTACTAGGTAAGGTGCTAGTGATATAACAATCTCACCATTATGATCATCATAAGTTAACCAACTACACTAGGTAAGGTAGCAGGACCTACTACTATCTCTCGGGTAGCATAGCATAAAACAGAAAAACCCATCCTTCTCCGTTATGCAGCATAGAGATCCAACTGTCTCCATTTTGTGGCCTTCGCTCAGCCACTATTTTTCTCCAAGCCTTGATTTTGAGGCCTCCATCTGTTTTAGAGGTCGAGTATGCATATTTGAGACCCTCCGACCATGGTCGTACGCAAACAACTGTCATCTCACCTTCGACAAACATAAATGGAGGCACAACCACATTCGGGAGCTTCTGTTGAAGAGCATAATAGTAACATATATAGTTAGCAATGAAGTTTACTATAGAAGAATGTATGAAAAAGATGGACTAACTAGTGACACAATAGTAAAAATCTTACCATGATACTAGCACGAATGTTAGCATCGCACAACTCGTGGACTAGTGGCACGTATTTACCATAATTTTTCCCAACTCCATAGATGATCTTAAATTGCAGAACGTCTTTAACAAAGGAGATAAGATAATTCTTCTCCTCCCAAGTTAGCTCTGCGCCATGACTGTAGTAGGTGTCGTCTATTATCTTTTGTATTTCTTGGGAAGAGAGAAAATAAGATGTCAATTATAAAAAACAAGTTCAGCAGTATGAATAACAAGTATTTTTAGATAAGGAATATAGATCATTTAACAAATGTGTTTAACAAACTCACACGGAGGCAGAATCGGAATCATGTTAGGATCCAGCCAAATGTTTTCATCTTCCGGATTGCCAAGATCGAGTGTTATTTTCATATCCTCCTCGAATCCATAGGCCTTGCATAATCCTTCCCAATTTGAACATCCAAAATGAGTGTGACCTACTTAATTTATGATCTTAACCTCAAAATCGAAACCATGTTTCGTTTTAAGGTGAGCTATCTTCGTGTCCACCTTGGACATCTCTTCGAAAGATAGCTTCTCAAGGACATATGGTCTTGCATAGCAGGGTATGCACTAGTCAAATTATAAAAAATGGAAATTACACGTTAAAGCAAAAATCATAAGCCATGCTTAATTCAGAAGAAACACGTGCCACTGAAGTTACATACCGTAAAACCTTCGAAGCCCTCCTTAAGCATGAGGGAGAAGCATGTACCGTTATCTAGGTGCGGTTTGTCGCACATACCCTTGTCGTCGGTACAGTCATCGCACTCGGGGATCTTATCATCGTCAGATATTTCCTATATATGTTCATAATTCAAAGATTAAAAATTACGGCATGACCTTTGCTAAAATAGGACATATCGAGCGCCTAAAATTTGTCGGAATGGAAATGAATCAACAATCCTCCTAAAAGGTATAGCATTCTGTGATGACAAAGTGATAATGACATAAAAATTTATATTGTAAACCAATATTCAAAAAAACCTATCGATTACTAGTTTACTATTCTATTCAAAAGACCATTCTACCTATGACAAAAAAACCATATGCAAATTAATCCACACTTGAATTTTGTAATTCTTTTTCACTTGATTTTGCAAATACATAACTAAAGTATAAAAAAACTAAAAAACATTCATCTAACATTTATATATCTAGCATCTCTATATAACTAAAAGTATAAAAAACTAAAACATTCATCTAACATTTATATATCTAACATTTATATAAAAAAAGGATAAAAAACTAAAAAACATTCATCTAACATTTCTATATAACTAAAAGTATAAAAAACTAAAAAACATTCATATAACATTTCTATATAACTAAAAGTATAAAAAACTAAAAAACATTCATCTAACATTTCTATAACTAAAAGTATAAAAAACTAAAAAACAGAAAAAAAGAAATAAGAATATATGTGTGTGTGTGTGTGTGTGTGTGGCTCACAGCGGGGCGATAGCCGGCGAGGCGAGGCGAGTCATCGGCGACGGCGACTGCGACGGCGATGGCGACGGCGCACGAGATCGAGGAGAGGGGCGGCGATCTCCTCTGTGTAGTGGTCGAAGAAACAAAGAAAGCAGAGGGAAACTGAAAAAATTTCAAGTGCTCTATATATATGCGGGGACCTTTAGTCCGAGTTGGAGCCACCAACCGGGACTAAAGGTCACTTTGGCCAGCCGAAGCGGCGGGAAGTGCAGGCCTTTAGTCGCGGTTGGTAGCTCCAACCGCGACTAAAGACCCCCCCTTTAGTCGCGGTTGGAGCCACCAACTGCGACTAAAGGCCTGTGCTTCCCGTGTCCAATGTTTAGTCCCACCTCATTAGTTGAGAGGAACTCGCACCGGATTATAAGCCCCGCCGCGGCTACCGTGTCGAGCTCCTCTCTAAGCAGGCCTTTGTGGGCCTATTGAAACTGTGCTGCCCTGTGTGGCCTACTGGGCCATACGGGCCTGCATCCTGGCCCAACTAGAGGTTGGGTTTCTAGTCGTATGCAGGCCGTGGCGGCCCAGTAGGCGGGTTTTTTTATATTTTTTTTCTGTTTTTTTTGTTTTCTGCTTTATTTATTTTCTTTTGTTTCTGAGTTGTTTCTTGCTTTATTTAGAGTTTCTTTGTGAATGGTTTTGCTTTAGGTAAAAAAAATTATAAACTTTCTTATAGTACTTGTAGTTTTCAAATTTGGATAGTTTAAATTTGAATTATTTGAATTTTGTGTGAATCACTAGTTTGTGAATAACTTTACTTTAAAAATAGATTTTTCAGTGATTCTTTTTTCTGCTGTTTAATATTAGTGTGTTTTATCATTATATTCAATTTGGTAATTCTTAGGTTATTTAAAAAAAAGAAATACCTTTGTAACAGATGAGTTTTCTTCCGAAACCCTGATACATCGAAAGAGATTGTCCATTTTGTACACGAAGTGCATCCAGTTTCTGCCGTAACCCTCTCAACTTTTTAGCACATGCTATGTGGGTGAAATGATGATACCATGCCAACTTTCAACCTTTTTAGAGTCCATTTTGTAGTGCTTTTCAATTTCAGGGTCATTTAGCTAAAAAAATCAGTAAATGCATGAAAAATAGCAAATGAAATCAGAAAGGGTTGAAAATTGATGACGTGGCTTTGAATGGTGCATACTGAACGCACAAAAAGTCTGGAGTTGAAATAAGTTTTAAAAAATGAAATGCCTTTATAACAGATGAGTTTTCGTCCAAAACCGTGATACTTCGAAAGAGATTGTCCATTTTGTACACGAAGTGCATCCAGTTTCTGCCGTAACCCTCTCAACTTTTTAGCACATGCTATGTGGGTGAAATGATGATACCATGCCAACTTTCAACCTTTTCAGAGTTCATTTTGTAGTGCTTTTCAATTTCAGGGCCATTTAGCTAAAAAAATCAGTAAATGCATGAAAAATAGCAAATAAAGTCATAAAGGGTTGAAAATTGATGATGTGGCTTTGAATGGTGCATACTGAATGCACAAAAAGTCTGAAGTTGAAATAAGTTAAAAAAAATGAAATGCCTTTGTAACAGATGAGTTTTCGTCCGAAACCCAGATACATCGAAAGAGATTGTCCATTTTGTACACGAAGTGCATCTAGTTTTTGCCGTAACCCTCTCAACTTTTTAGCACATGCTATGTGGGTGAAATGATGATACCATGCCAACTTTCAACCTTTTCAGAGTTCATTTTGTAGTGCTTTTCAATTTCAGGGTCATTTAGCTAAAAAAATCAGTAAATGCATGAAAAATAGCAAATGAAGTCAGAAAGGGTTGAAAATTGATGACGTGGCTTTGAATGGTGCATAATGAATGCACAAAAAGTCTGGAGTTGAAATAAGTTTAAAAAAATGAAATGCCTTTGTAACAGATGAGTTTTCGTCTGAAACCCTGATACTTCGAAAGAGATTGTCCATTTTGTAAACGAAGTGCATCCAGTTTTTGCCGTAACCCTCTCAACTTTTTAGCACATGCTATGTGGGTGAAATGATGATACCATGCCAACTTTCAACGTTTTCAGAGTTCATTTGTAGTGCTTTTCAATTTCAGAGTCATTTAGTTCAAAAAAATCAGTAAATGCATGAAAAATAGCAAATGAAGTCAGAAAGGGTTGAAAATTGATGACGTTTGTCCGAAGCACATAAGTACACATTTCAAATGCCAAAACACATAAGCACCCTAACTATTACAAAGATTCCCTCCGGTTTGTCCAAAGTGGGACTTTCCAGATATATAAGTCCGGAAACTCACTAGAGAAGAAAGTGATGACAGTGAAGCCGGTCACATCCCAGAGTGGGATCTTTGGGTGTAAAACTTTTTCTTCGTCTGTGTCCCTTTGCGCCGTAACCATGGACAATCTTCATCATTTAACTGGATGCTCGGGTCAATATTCACTGTGAAGGGAGCAATTTCATGAAACTTTTCATAATCTTCTGACATGTCTGTCTTGTCATCCACTCCCACGATGTTTCTTTTCCCTGAAAGAACTATGTGGCGCTTTGGCTCATCGTATGATGTATTCACTTCCTTATCTTTTCTTTTTCTCGGCTTGGTAGACATGTCCTTCACATAGAAAACCTGCGCCACATCATTGGCTAGGACGAATGGTTCGTCTGCGTACGCAAGATTGTTGAGATCCACTGTTGTCATTCCGTACTGCGGGTCTTTCGTTACCCCGCCTCATGTCAAATTGACCCATTTGCACCGAAACAAAGGGACCTTAAAACCACGTCCATAGTCAAGTTCCCATATCTCCTCTATGTAACCATAATATGTGTCCTTTCCCCTCTTGGTTGCTGCATCAAAGCGGACACCACTGTTTTGGTTGGTGCTCTTTTTATCTTGGGTGATCATGTAAAATGTATTCCCATTTATCTCGTACCCTTTGAAAGTCATTATATTCGAAGATGGTAATTAGGACAGCAAGTACATGTCATCTTCAACAGCGTCGTCATGCATGGCACGTGTCTGCAACCAACCGGCGAAAGTCCCCGTTTGTTCACGTGTAATCCAGTCGTCAGACTGCTCCGGGTGTTTGGAGCGTAGAATATTCTTGTGTTCCTCGATATACGGAGCCACCAAGGCGGAATTTTGTAGAACTGTATAGTGTGCTTGAGTGAGAGAATGCTCGTCCATACATATTATTGCTTTCGGTCCTAGCGTGTCATTTCCACCCAGTCCGCCCTTATGCAGTGATTCAGGGACACCAATCGGCTTAAGCTCAGGAATAAAGTCAACACAAAACTCAATGACCTCCTCGTTTTCATGGCCCTTGGAGATGCTTCCTTCTGGCCAAGCACGGTTATGAACATATTTGTTTAAGACTCCCATGAACCTCTCAATGGGGAACATATTGTGTAAAAATACAGGACCCAGAACGGCAATCTCTTCGCATAGGTGAACTAGGACGTGCGTCATGATATTGAAGAAGGATGGTGGGAACACCAATTCGAAACTGACAAGACATTGCACCAAATCATTCTCTAACCTTGATATGATTTCTGGATCGATTACCTTCTGAGAGATTGCATTGAGGAATGCACATAGCTTCACAATGGCTAATCGAACGTTTTCCGGTAGAAGCCCCCTCAATGCAACCGGAAGCAGTTGCGTCATAATCACGTGGCAGTCATGAGACTTTAGGTTCTGGAACTTTTTCTCTGCCATATTTATTATTCCCTTTATATTCGACGAGAAGCCAGACGGGACCTTCATACTGAGTAGGCATTCAAAGAAGATTTCCTTCTCTTCTTTGGTAAGAGCATAGCTGGCATGACCCTGATGTATGCCGTCTTTTCCGTGCATACGTTGCTGGTCCTCCCGTGCCTCCGGTGTATCTTTTGTCTTCCCATACACGCTCAAGAAGCCAAGCAGGGTCACGCAAACATTCTTCGTCACGTGCATCATGTCGATTGCAGAGCGGACCTCTAGGTCTTTCCAATAGGGTAGGTCCCAAAATATAGATTTCTTCTTCCACATGGGTGCGTGTCCATCAGCGTCATTCGGAACAGATTGTCTGCCAGGACCCTTTCCAAAGATTACCTTTAAATCCATGACCATATCATGTACATCATCACCAGTATGGTGGTGAGGCTTCGTCCGGTGATCTGCCTCACCTTTGAAATGCTTGCCTTTCTTTCTTACGGGATGCCTGCTCAGAAGAAATCGACGATGTCCCAGGTACACATTCTTCTTACAATTATCCAAATATATACTGTCGGTATCATCCAAACAGTGCGTGCATGTGCGGTATCCCTTGTTTGTCTGTCCTGAAAGGTTACTGAGAGCAGGCCAATCATTGATGGTCACAAACAGCAACGCATGTAGGTCAAATTCTTCCTGATTGTCCTCATCCCATGCACGTACACCTTTTTCATTCCATAGCTGTAAGAGTTCTTCAACTAATGGCCTTAGGTACACATCAATGTTGTTGCCAGGTTGCTTAGGGCCTTGGATGAGCACTGGCATCATAATGTACTTCCGCTTCATGCACAACCAAGGAGGAAGGTTATACATACATAGAGTAACAGGCCAGGTGCTATGATTGCTGCTCTGCTCCCCAAAGGGATTAATGTCATCTGCGCTTAGACCAAACCATACGTTCCTTGTGTCATCTGCAAAGTCCCTCCACTTCCTCTCGACTTTTCTCCACTGCGACCCGTCAGCGGGTACTCTCAACTTCCCGTCTTTCTTACGGTCTTCTTTGTGCAATCGCATCAACTTGGCATGCTCTTTGTTTTGGAACAAACGTTTCAACCGTGGTATATAGGAGCATACCACATCACCTTGGCAGGAATCTTCTTCCTGGGGCACTCACCCTTGACATCACCAGGGTCATCGCGGCTAATCTTATAGCGCAATGTACCGCATACCGGGCATGCATTCAAATCCTCGTACTCACCGCGGTAGAGGATGCAGTCATTAGGGCATGCATGTATCTTCTGCACCTCTAATCCTAGAGGGCAGACAGCCTTCTTTGCTTCGTACGTACTGTCGGACAATTCGTTGTCCTTTGGAAGCATCTTCTTTAACATTATCAACAACTTTCCAAATCCCTTGTCAGATACACCATTCTCTGCCTTCCATTGTAGCAATTCCAGTGTTGTGCCCAGCTTTTTCTTGTCAGCTTCACAATTTGGGTACAACGATCTCTTGTGATCCTCTAACATGCGCTGCAACTTCATTCTCTCCTTTTCACTTGCGCAGTTTCTCTTTGCATCGGCAATGGCCCGACCAAGATCATCAGCGGGCTCATCTGATGCCTCTTCTTCAGCTTCTTCCCGCATTGCAGGCTCAGCTTCTTCCCCCATGGTTGTACCATCGTATTCAGGGAACCCATGGCCAGGATAGCTGTCGTCGTCCTCTTCTTCTTCATTGTCTTCCATCATAACCCCTCTTTCTCCGTGCTTGGTCCAAACATTATAGTGGGGCATGAAACCGGACTCAAACAGGTGGACGTGAATGGTTCTTGACTTAGAGTAATTCTGATCATTCTTACAGCCAGCACATGGACAACACATAAAACCATCCGCCCGCTTGTTTGCCTCAGCCGCAAGCAGAAAAGTACGCACGCCATTAACGAACTGGGGAGAGCATCGGTCATCGTACATCCATTGCCGGCTCATCTTCATTACACAGCACCGAAAAGACCAAATTAATACAAGTTCATACACACTTATTCTCATAAAACAACATACAAACTCTCTAGCTAAAGCATTTAAATGCAACAACAAATGCGATCAAGATCGCAACTAAGGTAACAATTGATCCAACAGCATAATGATACCAAGCCTCACTATCAATGACATATTTTCTAATCTTCAAGTGCATTTTCTCCATCTTGATCTTGTGATCATCGACGACATCTGCAACATACAACTCCAGTTTCATCTTCTCTTCTTCAATTCTTCTCAATTTTGCTTTCAAATACTCGTTTTCTCTTTCAACTAAATTTAACCTCTCGACAAGAGGGTCGGTTGGAATTTCCGGTTCACATACCTCCTAGATAAAAATATCTATGTCAACTTGATGGGCATAATTTGTCATAAACACGAAATGCAACAAATAGTTATAAAAGAGAATATACCACATCCGAATCATAAACCTGATGAGGGCCGACGGGGACAGATATCAAAACCATGCCACTATGTATAACAAACAACGTACGGGTAAGAAAATTATACAAGTAACTATATATCTAAATCACACAAACATGATTTTTTTTATATAAAAAACATAAGAACAAGAGGCTCACCAAGGTGGTGCGGGCGACGGGACGGTGCGGGCGATCGACGGTGGTTAGGACGGGGATGGGAAGGCACTAAGTAAACCACACATACATATGCAAACTAAGAGTTAATTTGAGCTCAAATTGCATATAAATCAAATAAACTACCACATATAATTACTCCCAAACTAAAACCCACAAATCACTATACTTATAGAGCATTGTAAGAGCTAATCTAGCAATGAGAGATGAAAGGACAAAGTTGCTAACCTTTGTGATCACTTGGATGGATGGGGGGCCTTCAAATCTTGACAATTTTTGGGCAAAATGAAGGATGAGCTCGAGCAAAGGGGAAGAACAGAGAGAAGAGGAAAGGGGAAGAACAGAGAGCTCGGGCTCGACGAAGGTTTATATAGGATGATCTATAGTCCCGGTTGGTGATACAAACCGGGACTAAATGTTAGCCTCTAGTCCCGGTTCGTGCCACGAACCGGGACTAAAGGTGTTGGTGGGGCCCCAGCCTGCCACCACTTCTTTAGTCTCGGTTCGTGTCACGAACCGGTACTAGAGGTTCAACACGAACCGGGACTAATGAGTGCCGCCTCCCTAGCCGTTGGAACCGGCACTAATGGTCACATTAGTGCCGGTCCGTAATTGAACCGGGACTAATGAGGTGAACATAAGATCGTTTTTCTACTAGTGGCTGTTCGCCCATTGGCAGGTGATCGACCGATCGAGCTCTAAAGATGTTCTTCCTACTCTGTCTCTCCATGTTGTGTTTTACGCCATCCCAGACTTCAAGGTTCCATCCGTACTGGAATCCATCTAGGAGAACGTGATTCAATCCATCTATGCCTTCCCCTTCTCATATTTAAAAGGTTTTGCAATACAGGATGATTGATGCATCAGATGAGGATCCACAATAATATGAAGTAAGGAGGCAACATCGGTAGTTGAGGCTGTCAAGTGGAGGAATATATTGGATTGGTGGTGGCACGCAAATCACACTCTAAATCCAATTGGACTTCATCTATTCTATCATCGCCCCACGCCATCGGTAAATAATCCCCCATCCTAAATTCCTCGGTTATCAGGTAATTGGATTTATATCAGAATCCTCAATAAACAGGCTTGATCCATAATATCTTATCAAGAAAAATTGGCCTTTTTCTGCCGTATCTTGCATCACTTCTCCTTACCAGATTAAATGTCGGAGGGAGGGGAGAAGAACCAGCTGGGTCGGTCTGCAATCTGCAACGTCTAAAGTGGAATCCTGCAGGGACATCTCCCAATGACGATAATATTTGGTTTGGTTTCAGTGAGCACGTGCTTGAACGCCTCAAATTTCTTGATATATCCCTACTGTTAAGGCTACCTCCTGCAGGTCTGGCCTGGCTACCAGATACAAATACTGTCCAGAAGGAAGGCCCTGTTGAACTGTGTTGGTTGTTGTGTTCGTTCTAATTGGATACAAGTCACATGGCGTGATGGAAATCAGGTAGGCAGCACTTTGATAGTCTCCTTATATGGCGCACGTGTGTTTTTAATAGTTCCCCTAGGAGTATATGTTTGCTGTCAATAAAATATAAGACCTATGAATTAATTTGTTTAGAAGTTCAATGGTCGATCTCATCTTATTAGTAACTGGGTTTAGCGACAGGCATATGTGCTTCTATGTTCAGGCGACGATGTGGCGCTGTAAATAACTCATCATAGTAATTAGCTAATTGTATATTCTCAGTTATACTTCTCTTCATATATACTACGAGATGACGTTTCTCTCTCTATCTGCTAACATGAATGCCCAGTTTTAATAGATGTCCTCAAGATTATGGTGAGATTCTCTTCAGCAAAAGAGATTTGTATTGGTGGTGGATCGATGACAACAGAAGAGGACTGCCTCAAGGAGATCTACTCTTGGCCTTGGGAGCCAGAGCCATGCGTGCAATAAGACAATGACAATGGCATCATGTAGTCTAGCATATAGTGTCTATTTATATTTGACTGAATTTCTGCAGGCAGCAGAGGTAATAACAATGGCATCATGCTGTCTCGGCTAATGCTTCTATTAAATTAGCCTTTTTAGCATAATGGCTCATACATATGTGTACGTACATGCATGTAACAATGGATTGGTCAGAATTGGCAACATTATTAAATCTTGAAGTTCATATACAGATAGAGAAGAAAAACAGAGCTATCACTATGGATGACGCATAACAGAGTTCTCATATTTACATGGCTGAGTATATATGTATGTCCCAGTATTTTTATAGTTCAATGTTATGTTAGTAAATATACATCTTACACCAAAATATTTAGAAATCCCCGGTTCAATATATTATTTTTATAAATAAATAGAAGATTAACTCGAGGCATGAATAATAAATTCAAGGTATTCCCCCGCAAAAAAAATTAAATTCAAGGTATGTATCCAAAGTTTTTGTAAGTAAAAGGCAGTATAACCAAGAGTAGAATCTAACACTTATTTTGGTGTCATTTTGGCTTAAGTATTGACATTGAGAGAAATAAAGTCAGGGTAACCATTCATTCACTCTTAATGGAACAAAGATAATGCAAGCAAATGTCTTTCCTAAGGTTAGGGAAATGCATCTATTACCCATAGGACATGTGCGTGCATTCATTCTTGGGGTAAAAAACATGAAAGGAGATGATTGCCTCCTTGCCCTCGCATCTTGATATGATAGTACACCATTGCATGAAATCTAGATAAAACATATCCAACAAGTTGTGGCCAATAAAATGTTATTTCATGAGGACGCTAAAACATGTGAGATGCCGGGAGGATTGCTTACTATCTTTGCAAACACTAGAGCCAAATAAAGTGTTTACTTTCATCACACCTCACAATCTGGTACAACTAAAAATAAATTCCTTTATATTTTATATTTGGACTTCTTTTACATACATAGGTTCAAAGAAAATAGCACATAAAATGAACTTCACAATTGCAACTACGTTCTTCATCAATACCGGCTCCATAATCATGTCAGCAACACATCATATTTGACAATTATGAGAGATTGGACACCAAAAAGTAAAATTCATGCAAACTATCTAATAGCAAGTTGAAAAGAAATATAGCCCCTCTTTCTCCAGTATCATTGAATAAAAAAATACATGTTATACATATTATTATAATTAATAGTGCTGAAATTCTAATTCGCTAGCCCGTGTGGATGCACGGGTTGATGACTAGTGGTTGATAATGTGTATTGCCGTCCCGGTCGATAGATTGGTCAGAGAGAGCCCGGGAGTCCCAAAGGTGATCTAACATGACATGGAAATTGTTGAGTCATGAATATAGAATACTCTTATGCAATTTCAGTTTCCTCATCAGTTTGTGTGTAATATAAGCTGATATTTAAGTACACTCTTGTTGCAAAATACTGCATATTTTGTTTATCCAACAAGTATCAACTTTGACTATAAACTTTTGTATAATTTTTTATATAAAGATACGATGAAGTTTTTGTTGGAAAGTTTTATGGGATATGGATTTTGAATAACATAACACATATGTCTCTGAATTAGTTATTAATTAGATGTAGAACTTGCATATGTAGTCATACCAGGTGTCGCGACGAAGAAAGTAGTGGAAGATTGCGGCTATGGTGGCACAAGTGATGGCACGTGGTGTATCTTCTTAGGGTCGGGGGCCATGCAAAAGTTGACCAACGATACATCAGCGATGAAGGTGTGGGGCTGTCGGAGCGTCCCGATGTGAGATTTTTGCCGTACGCGTGAACTCTCTCCCTCTCTCTCTCTCTCTCTCTCGTACAATCTATGTCATGTGTGTGTTAACAGGTGTCCATGACTCCGCGGTGACTCATGGTGGTTGGTTGTCTGCTTTCTGTGGGTACAATTATTTGTCGCGTGTCTTTGTCCACATCAAGATCATCCACATCCATATTGTCTTCGTTGCGCCAGCAACTGGTGGAGGCAACGCACATGGACTTTGTTTAGGGATGCTTGCTCGAGTATCCAGCCTCAAGCTCTACGTGAAAAACCCAAGGTATGACCTTGATTGGTTCTAGTTGGCAATGATGGTTTTTTCTTAATGTTACCTTGTTGATGGCGTTGCATCAAGGTTGTTCGGACTTGATCCTCGGGTGAAAACTCATGGTCCGGCCTTTACTAGTTGGATTTGTCAAAGGTGGCTCAGGCGCGTGGGCGTTGCTTTTGCTGAATCATTCTCATAGTCTTGATTATTTTTTTCAGGGATGGTGTGATTGCTTGGCATGGATCTTAGTTGTTTTTTCTTCTTCTTCTTTTGATAATTTAGTTGCGTGTGTCCTCAGTGTCTTCACTAGCTATTGATTTGCAGGAGCCATTTGTAATCAGTATCTTCTTGATATTTATTTATATTCTTCGTTGAGAAAATATGATTTGTACTGGATACTAGCTTCCCATTGTTCTTCCATCTAGGCTGCGGCCAGTTTTATTTGACTGTTCTGAATTCTGGATGGCTGTGGAAGCACGTGACTTGCTTTGATTGTTGACTTTTGAGTTTTGACTTTGAGCAGTGCCTGTCTGTATTTAGCCCACAGGCTGAACTCATGCATGCATGGATAAGGACGTGCCTGAACTCACTGTTCACACATCAAAGAAGTTGACTGCTACGCGCCTAACTTAAAAGATTAATTGATGTCGGAGCAGTGGTACGGTCACGGAACACAGCTTCGACTATACAACGTATGTACATGTGCTGGCCTGCTGTAGAGTTGACTACATTTTTAGAGCACAATCAACCAACTTGGAATAGCTTTCTCTTGCAATAGAAAAATGAGCATTGACCATGCAGATTGTCTTCTCACATAAAATAAAAACGTCAAAAATACTTGAGATGCAAATATACATTTTTTTTTTGGGATGAACAAATATACATATTATGAAGATAGTGATATGCGTAGGAAATTCCATTGAAAAAGATATTTTGCAGTTGGTTACATAATCTGCAATTAGAAAACTACAACCAGAGGCTTAATTTTTCATCCCATGATAGTCAACTTTATCGAACCAGCTTTTTCATTAGTTTTATTTTGGAAACAAATATATTTTAAACAAACTTTAAATAAGTCGAGAACAACATAACTCAGCAATCACAGACTTGCCTAACTGCATCTACCACCGCGAATGGTGATTGTACTGTTCTGGGACCCTTGATATCTATGAATGTCTTACTGCATTTGTCTGTTCCACGCTTTGCAATTATTACTACCATGTAGTATTGTTTCAGTTCAGCTGTCAACCGTTTTGGATACATGCTTCGTGCGAGTGTTTGTAGCACAGTCGTTGTTAATAACTTGGGCTGTGCTTTGCAGTGCATATCAAAATTCCGGACACAATTTACTTTTTGCTGTTTGCGGACGTGTATGGTAGATTCAGATGTTTTTTGACCGTATTATATTAATCATTAAAACATAGTACAACTGCACACATGCATGCAGAAACTATCAGAAAGACCGGGACATGATAGATGTCCAGGAAACTTTGCAGAAAGGACACCATATAAAAGAATATTACAAATAAGTCTATTGAAGTCCATGCAAACAACCACTGAAATTCCGTCCACTGTCAGCGTCGTTGAGACGCACACTAAGGAAAGAGGCGGAGCACCAACAAACCAAAATCCAGGCCAGCGCCATAGCCTTATAGGCATTGTGAGCCGAAGACCAGACCTGCGAACAGGCGCTTGACGATGTGGCGTGTCGGCCGAGGATGTTCCCCGCGCCGACCTGAATCCAGATGTGACGCAATCCACCGATGTTGTCCATATCTGCCACTAATGGGGCACCAACCTTGTACTAGCATAAATTTGTCCAACTGTCATGAGAGACGACAACCGCCAGACATAGAAAACATAACGCTTACCGATCAGAACGAATAGCAGGCAGACGAGACCATCGGTTCAACGACGCCGCTGAAAAGAACGCCTATAACACCCCATGTAATCAACCACAGTGATCACCCTTAGTTAATGCCATGTCAGCAAGTTTAACAGTGCCTAGTCATCATTTGCATCATATTGCATTTCAAACTCCTAATTCAAACTTCAAATTAATTTACAGTGAAAATAAAAGTTGTTCCAAATTAGAAACTAAAATGTTCATTAAATAGCAAATAATTCAGAGGCAATTATAAAATTATAACCAACATCAATGGGATTGGTTAAGTGACCCTAACAACCTCAAACAGTAGCCAACAACAGTATTTAATAACCTTTTATTTAATCTAAATTAATTATAAAATTATATTTTACCCAAACTAGTTTTTGGAGATAGAGTAAAATGCACTGCTAATTATGAGCTAGGTCACTTATTTTGTAAAAGTCATTTAGTGACCTAACCATTTGCAAAACAGAATAGAAAATGGAAAATAGAAAAAGAGAAAAGGGCAAAGGCCTACTGTGCACTTTAGGCCTGCCTGCTACAGCTACGGCCCAGCCCACACCGCACCTCCTCCCACCTCCCGCACTGCTCACCGCGGCCGCTGTCGAACACACAGCACGCGCACGCGCCCGGCCTCCCTGCTCGCCGCTCGACAGCGCGTCGCCACGCGCGGGGAGGATAAGAGCATCTCCCGCAACCCCCTGGCGCCTCTCTCGCCCCACTTCCCCCTCCTTCGCTCGCTCTCCGCCATGGCCGACGCGGCCTTCGCCGTTGCTCCGTCGCCCACGTAGCCACCGCCTCCATCTCGCCGCTCCGCCAAGTCCAGCGTCACCGCCGAGCTCCGCTACGTCGCCTTCGGCAACGAGTCGAAGCCGAGGACCCCTCCATCGCCAGGAACGCCGCCGTCTTCCTCCTCTGCTCTGACTAGCTTCGCCGCCGAATCCGCCGCACCGAGCCCTCCCCGAGCCCACTTGAGCGCACCTGCAGGAGCACCGTGAGCATACGCTTTTTCCCCTCTCTTTCCCGAGCATTTCCGCCGCCGTAGCTCCTCCTCCACGTCCTGCCCGAGCTCGCCAATGCGTAGCTCGTCGCCGGCGTTATTCCGGCGACCAAATGGCTTCGCAACCGAGTCCGTTGAGCTCGCCGCGTCGCGTAGACCTCGCCTAGCTCCTCGCATCACTCGCTAGCGCGTTGCCTCGCCGATCCCAAAATCCACCCGAACACCATCGCCGTCGACGAGGTCGTGCCGCTCGTTTCCGGCTACCCCAGCTCCGGCAACCACCACAGATCGACGCGGCTCGGTCTCAGCTTTCGAACGCAAGAAGAATCACGCGAATTGATGCACCGTAGACGAATCCCGAGCTCGCCGGAGTTCGACGCCGCGCTCGGGCTCGCCGACGGACTCTGGTGGCCGGTGCCGACGTGGCTGCCACCTGGCACCGCGGGCCCCTCCTCTTTGCCGCTGACAAAGGGACCCACTGGGCCCCGTTGACCTCGATCAGCGCTGACTGGGCGGCCCTGTGTCTATGACATGTGGGTCCCGCCTGTTAAACGATTTTAAATAAATAGACAATATGTTAATTAGTTAATTAATTAGTTTAAATACTAATCACTCACTGACCAGTAGGCCCCACCCACTAATTAACCTAATTAATTTAATCTAACTCTGTTTAATTAGCTGAGTCACTGACATGTGGGTCCCACTAGACCCACAGGTCAGGTTTGACTCTGGTCAGCTGGGTTTGACCTGCTGATGTCATGGTGATGTCATGATGATGTCATCATTCACTATTCTGGATAATTTGAATTTAAATAAATAATTAAATTCAGAAAATGTTTAAATCTTTAGAAAATCATATAAAATAAACCGTAGCTCCGATCGAAAAACTTTATACATGAAAGTTGCTCAAAACGGCGAGACGAATCCGAATACGTGGTCCGTTCAGCTGTCAGATGCCACTAACTATCTAAACATGGAACTTTTAGACTGATTTCGATAAATAAATAGTGCACAACTTTAATTAAATAAATCCAAACAAATTCCTAAATTAACTAAATCATTTAGTTAAGCAGTAGAACACCTCCGCATATCATTTAGGCATGTCATGCATATTGTTTGCATTTTTGCCATGAATTTATTGTTTCCTTCCCCCTCCTTCTCTCTCGATAGACGCCGAGACCGACGCCGCCGCAGCAGAGTACGACTACGCTCCGGACGAGCAGCCTTCTGACGACCAGCCCCTCTCAGCAGAGCTTCCAGGCAAGGCCCCCCCCCCACTTGATCACTCCGATATCGCACATTCCATTCTCTCCTGCTTGCATTAGATTTTGCTACTGTAAATGATTGCTTCTATTCTGATGCATAGTCTGCTTTTTGTAACCTGCTTATTGCTACCTTACCTGCCTATTTCAAACTGCTTAGTATAGGTTGGTTAGTGATTCGTCAGTGACCCCCACCTTGTCCTCGTTGCCTCTACTTCATCATCGACGACTCGATCAACGTGATTGACGACCAGAGACCGACACCTCACTTCACCCCCCTTTGTTGTACAACTCTGCATAGTTACTATCGAGTGCCGAGGGTGATACCTCGTAACGCACTCCTGATGATAACTCTGTAGTATAGCTGTTAGGTCGTGGTCATCGAGGGTGATTCCTCCTTAAGCACTCCCGATACGACTCTGTCATGCAACCCCTCAAGTGTGAACCTCGAGGCTGATTCCTCCTACGTTCACCTTGATGATTTCATCGAGTGGAATCCACCGAGGGAGATTCCTCGGTGTTTCCCCCTTGGTGTTATGACCACAGTTACTTTGATCTTGTCACAGGCGGGTCGACCCTGATGGGTACCCGCGGGGGAAATTCTGCAGTCGGGTTTGCCAGGATGGCACCCGAGATAGATATTGTGGCGGAGCATCAGAAACTCTGATCGTCTCCGCGAGTTATTAAATACGCCAAACGGATTTGGGTAATTGATCTGAGTTGGCCAATGGCCTATACGCACTACCACCACGCGAGATAATGGTTTATGGGGCCCTCTACGTCGTATGTTTCTCCTGAAAGCTCATTAGACGTCACAGTTCACCGTGCGGGCTGATTGTTGGGGTTGGGCTGGATACTTCACTGACGAGTTCAGTGTCGCGCCTGCTCCCCGGCCAGTCTCGCAACGCGCAGGAGCGCCCGGGCGATGGCCCAAGACCCCTGGATGCATAGGTTAGTATGGCGTGTTGACCTCTCTGCTGAGACTAGGTAGGGCGCTGCTTCGTGTCGATCTCCTGAGGCCGGGCATTACCCAGCAAGTGTGTACGGCCAGAGGTGATCGAGCGTGTTGGGTAACAGTAGTGCACCCCTGCAGGGAAGTGATCTATTCGAATAGTCGTGTCCATGGTAACAGGACGCTCAGTTTGGTATCCCGATCTATTACTTGAACTGGATACTTGTTTAACTAATTGAAGCTTCGGGATCGCTTCCTCGCAGGGAGTTGAGGAAGGATCTCTGGGCTTTGCCTCAACATGCTTGCTTAATAAAATGCTTTCTGTACTCTTCTAATTGCTGCAAGATGGTGGCTTCATGAAGATGCTAGTCTTCGATAGGACTAGGTCTTCTCTCTATTCTGGCATTTCTGCAGCCCAGTCCACATATACGACCTTTCTTTGATAATGTTGCATATGTAGTGTAGATCCTTGCTTGCTGAGTACTTCGGATGAGTACTCACGGTTGCTTTGCTACTTCTTTTCCCCCATACCCTTTTTGATGATACCTCAGACGATGGAGCTCCGAAGCCAGATGTCCCCGCAGGAGCTTACTACCAGGAGGGTCCAGACGGCACGTACCACTGGATTGAGCCAGCCGACCAGGAGTAGGATCGGAGGCCCCAGGCAGGAGGCCGTCGCCTTTCGATCTAGAGTCGTTGTTTGTGCTAGCCTTCTTAAGGCAAACCTTGACTAACTATGTCTGTACCCAGATATTATTTGTATGACTGACTTATGTATTCGGATCCTCGTGATCCCTAGTCTGTAATATTCATGGATCTCCGCTTATTTGTGTTAGAGTTGTGTTGTGATATCTTCCCGTGAGTCCCTATGCTTGATCGTGCATGTTTGCGTGTATGATTAGTGCATGATTGAGTCGGGGGCGTCATAAGTTGGTATCTGAGCCGACTGCCTGTAGGAACCCCCCTTCCAATTCCTTGGCCGAAGTTGAGTCTAGACATCGAAAAACTAATTTATTAACTTGGTTGTGTGGCTTACGGGCCCACGTCGCCAACTGGGTGGTATTAGTATCTTTTATTTCTCTTCTATACTCTGAGACTCTGATCTCTCTTCTATTCGGGTTAAATGAATTTACTAACGCCGACACTTAGGATCTCGTAAATCTCGTCTACCCGGAGAGTTGGATATCTATTCCTAATTCCTTACCATTGATCTGATTAGTCTGATGATCATTTTCCTTTCCATTGTTTTGTTTAGCCTTTCTCTCCGAGTTGTATTATAGTTCTCATTGTCATGCTGACGGGATGGCACCTAACGTTATCGTCAAAATTAAAGGATTGGAATTCCTTGCCTCACCGATCGTCTTGAAATCTTCCACCATAGACCTCATCCTCGGAATGGATTGGTTGAAAGCACACATTGCTTCGATCAATTGTGCCACAAAAGTTGTACAACTTCTTCACCCCTCCGATGAGATAGTGAACTACACCGCCCGAATTACTCGGAATGCTGAAGCTCAGATATATGCTTTGAATGCTTTGAACGCCTCACCTCTGGAGGGAATAGAGAACGTTCCTGTCGTTCGAGATTTTCCGGACGTTTTCCCAGAAGAACTTTCAGGAATACCCCCGGTTAGAGCTATCGAGTTTGTCATTGACTTGAAGCCTGGCACTACCCCTATTGCGAAGCGTCCTTATAAGATGCCGCCGCATGAACTCCTTGAACTTAAGGAAGAAATCGACAAGTCACTTAAGAAAGGTTTCATCCGCCTCAGTTCCTCTGCTTGGGGAGCACCTTCACTCTTTGTTAAGAAGAAGGATGGAACTAACCGATTGGTTCAGGATTACCGGCCCATTAACCAAGCCACAATCCAGAATAAATACCCACTGCCCCGGATCAATGATCTTTATGATCAGCTTGCTAGATCCTCTATGTTCTCAAAACTCGACTTGAGGTTGGGTTATCATCAGATCCGAGTTCGTAAGGAGGATATTCCGAAGACCGCTTTCATGACTCGCTATGGCTCATACGAGTACACCGTTATGTCTTTCGGATTAACCAATGCTCCAGCAACCTTCTCCCGGTTGATGAACTATATCTTCATGGATTACCTCGACAAATTCGTCGTGGTTTATTTGGATGATATCCTTATATATTCCAAGAATGAAGAAGAACACGCTGAACATCTTCGGCTTGTATTGGAGAAGCTTCGAGAACACCAGCTTTACGCCAAGTACTCTAAGTGTGAATTCTGGTTATCTGAAGTGACCTATCTTGGTCATGTGATTTCCAAAGATGGCATTGCTGTTAACCCAGAACGAGTTCAAGCCATTCTTGACTGGACTCCCCCTAAGAATGTTAAGCAAGTCAGGAGTTTTCTCGGACTCGCTAGTTATTGCCGTCGGTTCGTTGAGAACTTTTCCAAGATTGCAAAGCCACTGACTGACCTGCTCCACAAACGTCTTAAATTTGAGTGGACAGAAAAATGTCAAGAAAGCTTTCAGACACTTAAAGATAAGTTGACATCTGCCCCAGTGCTAGCACCCCCGGATACTCGCACGGATTTCATGATATACTGTGATGCATCTCGTCAAGGATTAGGCTGTGTCCTAATGCAAGAGCGCAAAGTGATTGCTTATGGCTCTCAAAAATTGCGTCCTCACGAAGAAAATTATCCAGTGCATGATCTCGAACTTTCTGCGGTTATTTATGCCTTGAAGCTATGGCGACATTACCTTCTCGGTAACCGTTGCGAGATATACACGGAGCATCAGAGTTTGAAGTATCTATATACTCAACCCGATCTGAACCTTCGCCAACAAAGATGGCTCGAGACAATTGCCGATTATGATATGAATATCTCATACACCCCTGGCAAGGCTCACATAATGGCCGATGCTTTGAGTCGCAAGGCCTATTGCAACAATCTTATGGTTCAGGAAGCACAACCTGTTCTTTATGAAGAGCTTCGCAAATTGAACCTCCATATTGTTCCACAGGGTTATCTCAATACCCTGATTTTTGAACCGGATCTTGAGCACAGCATTAAGATTGTGCAAAGGTATGACTCTGAAGTAGAAAGGATTAAGAGATACCTCGAAAGAGGAAAGCCGTCGGAATTTCATCTTGATTATGATGGGATCCTATTCTTCCAACGCTGTCTCTTCGTACCCAAATTCAAGGATGAGAGAGAACACGTTACGAAAGAAGCTCATGACACTCCTCTGTCAATTCATCCTGATAGCACAAAGATGTACCGTGACATTTGTCAGAGATACTGGTGGCCTAATATGAAGCGAGACATTGCTCGTTATGTTTCTGAGTGTGACGTTTGCCACCGCATTAAAGCAGAACATCAAAGGCCTGCTGGAACTCTGCAACCCCTTGATATTCCTAAATGGAAATGGGACAAGGTCCAAATGGATTTCATTACTGGTTTTCCTAGATCTCAGAAGGGTCATGATGCTATTTTTGTCGTCATTGACCGATTCTCAAAGGTTGCTCACTTTCTGCCAGTCAAGGAGACAATCACTGCTAGTCAGTTAGCAGACTTGTATGTTTCCCGAATTCTGTCACTCCACGGTGTTCCGTTGGAGATCAGTTCGGATCGTGGCAGCCTCTTTACCTCCAAATTCTGGGAAAGTTTCCAAGAAGCTATGGGAACTCATCTGTCCTTCAGCACCGCTTTCCACCCTCAGTCTCAGAGTCAAGTCGAACGAGTTAATCAAGTGCTCGAAGATATGCTTCGGGCTTGCGTCATCTCCTTCGGTAAGAAATGGGAGGAATCTGTCCCGTATGCCGAATTCTCTTACAACAATAGCTACAAAGCTAGTTTGAAGATGGCACCATTTGAAGTTCTATACGGACGTAAGTGTCGAACCCCTCTGAATTGGTCGAAAACTGGGGAACGCTCACTCGTCGGACCGGACATTATCCAACAAGCTGAAGAAAAAGTCCGCATTGTCCGGGAACATCTAAAAACTGCTCAGTCTCGTCAGAAGAGCAACTATGACCGAAAGCATCAGGTAATGGTCTATCAGCCTGGCAAGCAAGCTTACCTTCGCATCACTCCATTGAAAGGCACTCATCGGTTCGGAATCAAGGGCAAGTTAGCTCCTCGCTACATTGGCACGTTCCGTATTCTTGCCCGACGAGGAGAAGTGGCATATCAGTTGCAATTGGCCCCAAATCTTTCTCAAGTGCATGATGTCTTTCACGTATCCCAACTTCGTCGCTGCTTCAAGGATCCTATTCGAGCTGTGGATCATGAAATGCTTGAATTGCGGGAAGATCTGTCTTATCCAGAATATCCCATCCGTATTCTTGATCAAGCTGAACGTCGAACTCGTCAGAAGGTAATTAAATTCCTTAAAGTTCAGTGGTCGAATCATTCTGAAGAAGAAGCCACTTGGGAACGCGAGGATCGTCTTCGCGAAGAATACCCCGCTTTCTTTCAGTCTTCCTCTTAATTCTCGGGATAAGAATTCTTGTTAGATGAGGAGAATTGTAACACCTCATGTAATCAACCACAGTGATCACCCTTAGTTAATGCCATGTCAGTAAGTTTAACAGTGCCTGGTTATCATTTGCATCATATTGCATTTCAAACTCCTAATTCAAACTTCAAATTAATTTACAGTGAAAATAACAGTTGTTCCAAATTGGAAACTAAAATGTTCATTAAATGGCAAATAATTCAGAGGAAATTATAAAATTGTAACTAACATCAATGGCTTGGTTAAGTGACCCTAACAACCTCAAACAGTAGCAAATAACATCATTTAATAACCTTTTATTTAATCTAAATTAATTATGAAATTATATTTTGCCCAAACTAGTTTTTGGAGATAGAGTAAAATGCACTGTTAATTGTGAGTTAGGTCACTTATTTTGTAAAAGTCATTTAGTGGCCAAACCATTTGCAAAACAGAATAGAAAACAGAAAACGAAAACAGAAAATAGAAAAAGAGAAAAGGGCAAAGGACTACTGTGCACTTTAGGCCTGCTTGCTACAGCTACGGCCCAGCCCATCCCGCACCTCCTTCCACCTCCCGCACTGCTCACCGCGGCAGCTGTCGAACACACAGCACACGCACGTGCGCACGCGCCCGCCCCCCTGCTCGCCGCTCGACCACCCGTCGCCGCGCGCGGGGAGGATAAGAGCATCTCCCGCGACCCCCTGGCGCCTCCCTCGCCCCACTTCCCCCCTCCCTCGCTCGCTCTCCGCCATAGCCGACGCGGCCTTCGCCGTTGCTTCGTCGCCCGCGTAGCCACCGCCTCCACCTCACCGCTCCGCCAAGTCCAGCCTCACCGCCGAGCTCCGCTACGTCGCTTGCGTCAACGAGCCGAAACCGAGGACCCCTCCATCGCAAGGAACGCCGCCGTCTTCCTCCTCTGCTCTGACGAGCTTCGCCGCCGAATCCGCCGCACCGAGCCCTCCCTGAGCCCACTTGAGCACACCTGTAGGAGCATCGTGAGCATACGCTTTTTTCTCCTCTCTTTCCCGAGCACTTCCGCCGCCGTAGCTCCTCTTCCATGTCCTACCCGAGCTCACCGCCGCGTAGCTCGTCGCCAGCGTTATTCCGGTGACCAAATGGCCTCGCAATAGACCTCGCCTAGCTCCTCGCATTGCTCGCTAGCGCGTTGCCTCGCCGATCCCGAAATCCACCCGAACACCGTCGCCGCCGATGAGGTCGTGCCGCTCGTTTTCGGCTACCCCAGCTCCGGCAACCACCACAGATCGACGCGGCTCGGTCTCAGCTTTCGAACGCAAGATGAATCACGCGAATTGATGCACCGTAGACGAATCCGTAGCTCGCCGGAGTTCGACGCCGCACTCGGGCTCGCCGGCGCACTCCGGTGGCCGGTGCAGACATGGCTGCCACCTCGCACCGCGGGCCTCGCCTCTCTGCCGCTGACAAAGGGACCCACTGGGCCCCGTTGACCTCGGTCAGCGCTGACTGGGCGGCCCTGTGTCTATGACATGTGGGTCCCGCCTGTTAAACGATTTTAAATAAATAGATAATCTGTTAATTAGTTAATTAATTAGTTTAAATACTAATCACTCACTGACCAGTAGGCCCCACCCACTAATTAACCTAATTAATTTAATCTAACTCTGTTTAATTAGCTGAGTCACTGACATGTGGGTCCCACTGGACCCACAGGTCAGGTTTGACTTTGGTCAGCTGGGTTTGACCTCCTGACGTCATGGTGATGTCATCATTCACTATTTTGGATAATTCGAATTTAAATAAATAATTAAATTCAGAAAATGTTTAAATCTTTAGAAAATCATATAAAATAAACCGTAGCTCCGATCGAAAAACTTTATACATGAAAGTTGCTCAGAACGGCGAGACGAATCCGAATACGTGGTCCGTTCATCTGTCAGATGCCACTAACTATCTGAACATGGAACTTTTAGACTGATTTCGATAAATAAATAGTGCACAACTTTAATTAAATAAATCCAAACAAATTCCTAAATTAACTAAATCATTTAGTTAAGCAGTAGAACACCTCCGCATATCATTTAGGCATGTCATGCATATTGTTTGCATTTTTGCCGTGAATTTATTGTTTCCTTCCCCCTCCTTCTCTCTCGATAGACGCCGAGACCGACGCCGCCGCAGCAGAGTACGACTACGCTCCGGACGAGCAGCCTTCTGACGACCAGCCCCTCTCAGCAGAGCTTCCAGGCAAGGCCCCCCCCCACTTGATCACTCCGATATCGCCCATTCCATTCTCTCCTGCTTGCATTAGATTTTGCTACTGTAAATGATTGCTTCTATTCTGATGCATAGTCTGCTTTTTGTAACCTGCTTATTGCTACCTTACCTGCCTATTTCAAACTGCTTAGTATAGGTTGGTTAGTGATTCGTCAGTGACCCCCACCTTGTCCTCGTTGCCTCTACTTCATCATCGACGACTCGATCAACGTGATTGACGACCAGAGACCGACACCTCACTTCACCCCCCTTTGTTGTACAACTCTGCATAGTTACTATCGAGTGCCGAGGGTGATACCTCGTAACGCACTCCTGATGATAACTCTGTAGTATAGCTGTTAGGTCGTGGTCATCGAGGGTGATTCCTCCTTAAGCACTCCCGATACGACTCTGTCATGCAACCCCTCAAGTGTGAACCTCAAGGGTGATTCCTCCTATGTTCACCTTGATGATTTCATCGAGTGGAATCCACCGAGGGAGATTCCTCGGGGTTTCCCTCTTGGTGTTATGACCACAGTTACTTTGATCTTGTCACAGGCGGGTCGACCCTGATGGGTACCCGCGGGGGAAATTCTGCAGTCGGGTTTGCCAGGATGGCACCCGAGAGAGATATTGTGGCGGAGCATCAGAAACTCTGATCGTCTCCGCGAGTTATTAAATACGCCGAACGGATTTGGGTAATTGATCTGAGTTGGCCAATGGCCTATACGCACTACCACCACGCGGGATAATGGTTTATGGGGCCCTCTACGTCGTATGTTTCTCCCGAAAGCTCATCAGACGTCACAGTTCACCGTGCGGGCTGATTGTTGGGGTTGGGCTGGATACTTCACTGACGAGTTCAGTGTCGGGCCTGCTCCCCGGCCAGTCTCGCAACGCGTAGGAGCGCCCGGGGCGATGGCCCAAGACCCCTGGATGCATAGGTTAGTCTGGCGTGTTGACCTCTCTGCTGAGACTAGGTAGGGCGCTGCTTCGTGTCGATCTCCTGAGGCCGGGCACTACCCAGCAAGTGTGTACGGCCAGAGGTGATCGAGCGTGTTGGGTAACAGTAGTGCACCCCTGCAGGGAAGTGATCTATTCGAATAGTCGTGTCCATGGTAACAGGACGCTCAGTTTGGTATCCCGATCTATTACTTGAACTGGATACTTGTTTAACTAATTGAAGCTTCGGGATCGCTTCCTCGCAGGGAGTTGAGGAAGGATCTCTGGGCTTTGCCTCAACATGCTTGCTTAATAAAATGCTTTTCTGTACTCTTCTAATTGCTGCAAGATGGTGACTTCGTGAAGGTGCTAGTCTTCGATAGGATTATATCTTCTCTCTATTCTGGCATTTCTGCAGCCCAGTCCACATATTCAGATTTTCTTTGATAATGTTGCATATGTAGTGTAGATCCTTGCTTGCTGAGTACTTCGGATGAGTACTCACGGTTGCTTTGCTACTTCTTTTCCCCCATACCCTTTTTGATGATATCTCAGACGATGGAGCTCCGGAGCCAGATGTCCCCGCAAGAGCTTACTACCAGGAGGGTCCAGACGGCACGTACCACTGGATTGAGCCAGCCGACCAAGAGTAGGATCGGAGGCCCCTGGTAGGAGGCCTTCGCCTTTCGATCTAGAGTCGCTGTTTGTGCTAGTCTTCTTAAGGCAAATCTTGACTAATTATGTCTGTATCCAGATATTATTTGTATGACTGACTTATGTATTCGGATCCTCGTGATCCCTGATCTGTAATATTTGTGGTTCTCCATTTATTTGTGTTAGAGTTGTGTTGTGATATCTTCCCGTGAGTCCCTGTGCTTGATCGTGCATGTTTGCGTGTATAATCAGTGCGCGATTGAGTCGGGGGCGTCACAACGCCGCCATGGTGAGAAAGGGTCCGAGGCCACCTTATTCGACGCAGCACCAATCTCATTAAACTGGTACTACTAGAGCTAGACCAATACGAAGCCCTGAATCGGTGAAACAGCCTGAAGAGAAATGTGAGTCCACCCCTTTCCTCCAGCCGCCGGAGCAGCGGACCGAGAGGGGTGGAGATCTACGCCTCACCAGCATTCAAAGAAAGGGCAGGAACTGTTGCCTCTGTCGTCTCGAACAGAGTGAAGCGGTTCGCTTGGAGTCCCTCTGGCGTGTGGATTGGTAGATTCAGATGTTACCATATTTCTTCCGGGCAGGTGGTGTACTTCACAGTCACTATATCCTGTTAAGAGCATGCATACATCGTTGACAGACACTAGTGAAAACACTGGTCGTATTATCTCTTGGAGATCATTGGTTCCAGCCTTGCGCAGTGGGTCACCTGTTTTCGACCATCTTTGTGGTGGACCGGTGGTAATGGGTGGTTGGAGCAGTTTGGGTGAGCCCTGTACTTCCCTTACTGTGAACTTGATAAACCAGCGATTTGGCACTTGCTGCTTGTTGGTTCTGTGTGTGTATTATTTTTTGCGATTTTGCCTGTGTTGCGTCAGTCAAACTGTTGAAAAAAACGGTGCAAACCGTGGTCTAATAAGAGTTGTCTTTCCGTACTGAGGAGAAGTTTGACAGGAGAAAGAGGAAAAAAAAACAACGACCACAGTGGGAGTCGAACCCACGACCTTCTGATCCGAAGTCAGACGCGCTAATCCACTGCGCTATGCGGTCACTATGCTGATAAAAGTACATTTCGGATTAGTAACCCATCAAATTCATGTTAGGAAATTAGGCATGTTTCCTTTAATCTCTAGTCAGATTTGCATCATTGTAAGATTACTAAGATGACAAATCACACACAACTGACTACAAACATCAAGCATATACACATATGAACCAATGACACATGTCAAGAGAAAGGAGGCCAGACCATACGAGGGCGCCAAAAACTCCGGTCCAGCAGCGTCTCCGGCCATGGTGGTCAAGGCAAAGTGGCCATCCGCCACAGAGGAAGTAGTTGAAGCAGGCAGATAGGTGTTGAACTTGAGCGAGCAGTCGCGCAGGGACACTCCTCAAAGACCTTATCATCCTCACCTAGTGCAGGTTCTCAAGGAACACGGTTTTCTGAGACACGCTCTCTCGGACGGTTTTGCGCGGAGTCATTGAGATGGGGTCGCCAGAGAAACAGCTCAGCACAAATGAACTTGGCATGTGTGTGTATTCGTCTCTCGTCTATATTTCCTCTCTATATAGAGGGAACACGTCCGAGAGTGAAGCGATGCAACTGGCACGTGGAGGTACAAAACATGTCAACAACGAACTCAAGAATTGAAACACATACAACCATAGCTAGGTCCTGCACTGCCATGCAAAACATTCAAGGCCAACCGATAAAGTAGCAGTTGCTTTCCCTTCAAAGATGACATGTTCCCTCTTAAAACCATGATCTTATCACGAAGATTGTAGGCTTTCAAAGTAATGTACACCACAACTTTTATGAAATCTTCTCAAACTTTTACAATAGCCTAGGTGTCATATGTGGGCATCATGCCAAATTTTTATTCTTTTCGGACTTTGTTTGCATTTTTCACAACTTAAAAAAAAACTTAATGTTCGGGGTCGTCTCCTGACACCCTCATGTTTGAAATTTGTTTTCATTTCTTTGATAAGGACTAAACATGGATTTCAGAAAACGAATATGATTTTTTACTCAATTTTTCTATTTTTTCATGCATTTACAATCTAAAATGTTATTATAATAACTAAATGCGTAGAAATCTATTTAATGATTAAAAATGTAGCGAACAGGTCTAAAGATGCCAAATGTTGACGTGGGCCATTTAACGGTTAATTTTAAGTGAACAAAAAAAACATTAAGGGTCAACAGATGAAGCAATTTGGTCTTGAATGTCCAAATGAATTTTGCATTTTATTGAATGTCCAAAAGAACTTATTTATTACACGCAGTAGTCGACGAATACACTGTAGATAAACAGACTTATTATTACAGGCAATGAAAGCTCTAAGCGCGTCGAGTGAAATTGAAGCTACTGCAATCCGTAAAGTGCGGCAGCCTGAGAAACCCGAGCCGCTTCTTCTCCATGTCGATGTCGAGCACGACGTCCTCCATTTGGGCCCCTCCGAGGATCACCGCCGGCGCACTGCCATCGCCGGCATCCACCCCCTTCATCTCCACGAACGCAACGCACGCCGTCCCCGGCTTGACGTCCACCATCGAGTTCTTCCCGGTCATCGCCCAGTCACTCCCGCCGTCGAGCGCCAGCAGGACGTTCGGCACCCAGTACCCGCCGGGGTTATTGCCCAGCGTCTTCGTGTCGTAGCACAGCTCGAACGGCGCCACAGGCTTCACTGCGCGCGCCACCGGCGCTCCGTTGGCAGGCTGCGCCGCCAGAGCCTTGGTGAACGCGTCCACCAACGGGCGGTACACGTCGCGGCGGAGCAAGGCGTAGGGCAGCCTCGTGCTGAGCATCACGCCGCCGGTGGCGAGCGCGCGCTCCGAGATGGGGACGCGGGTGTTCTCCACTTTGATTGACCTGGCCGTGATGTAGTGCGCGGGGCTGCCCCCCTTGGCGACGAGCGGGGTGTAGTCCATGGACTGCGTGAATTGCGGCCACGGGAGCGGGCCGCCGCCGAAGATGGCCACGCCAGGGCCGCCGGTGGGGAGGCAGAGGAGGAACTTGTTGGCGACCTTCTGCGCGGACGCCACCTGCGCCGGCAGCGCCAGGCCGGAGCCCGCGAGCCCGGCCACGCCCGTGGAGCCCCGGGGCAGCGACGCCAAGAGCTTCCTCGGCGCGCACGCCGCCAGGATCCCGACGTTCACCTCGATCACCGGGTTATTCCCGTCGGTGGTGTTGGCTGCGAGCCTCGTACGGGCGAGGCTCCCGGCGGCGCACGCGCCGGTGACCGGGTTGGATGGGTACGGCGTGCACGGCTTGCCGTGCCTGTCGCTGCCGCAGCTGGGCGCGGGGCAGCCCGGGGCGGGGTAGGCGTTGGCGAGGAGGCACGTGGGGCTACTGCACGGGATATCTGTCGGCAGATCGCCGCGCTGGCACGTGGACCAGACGAGCGGGCCGGCGATGTCAAGGACGAGGCTGGCGCCCTGGTGGAAGGGGATTGTGTAGAGGGAGGTGGCGGGGTCCTTGGTGACCGGAGCGAGCACCGGAAGACCTTTGGACGACGCCAGCGCAGCGAGCGAGGCGGCCAGGACGAGGAGGAGGACTCGTGCCATCTTCGCTTGCACCAATGGACAGAGATGGTCAGGACCGTGGAATTATTTGCCAGTGTGGAACTGGATGTCTGGGTTGAAGCGCGTGCGTCTCTTCATATAATGGAGCATGTGCGAGTGCGGCCTCGGCACACCGGATTCAGTGGCGACCATTATGCATGCGTACACGGGATGATGGCGGGAAGATATGCATGCAATGTTCCTTGACAAACCATGCCGATCCTACGCGTCAACCTGATCCCACGACTTGCGCTCAAAAAGGACTCCCGTGATTCCCATCCAGTCCACGCATGTGGGGCCCACTACCCCACCACATTGTTCTTTCTCTCGTGTAGGCGCCGAACTATCGCTCTCAAGTCGCTTCCTATGTGCGGCGGCCGAGCAAAAGCAGGGCCAGTAGAAATTGACTGGCACTTCTCTCCTGCTGCGAGTAAAATTCGATGGGCCACCGACTAGGGAAAATTTACAACACTTGGTGTCTAAGACCATCTACAGCTGGACGCCTCCAATCCTTCCCAAACGCCTGGGGCGGGCCGCCTGGTCATTGACCGGTCATGAATTTTTGATTCAGACGGACGCTTCAAATGGGCCTAAAACACTCGGGCTGACCGGCACCCCTTATATCTAGCCCAAATATGAAACGGATATGGGGGCGACCGGGCGCGTCCGGGCACGCCCGCCACGTCGGACTCGGCCCATGCTGGCCCACCCGACCCCACGTATATCCGTCCCTATTCGCTCGCCGGAGCAAACCCTAGCCACTTCACTCCACTCCCCTCCGCCACCCAAACTCGTCTTCGGCGGTTTCTGGCCTTCTTCGGCATGGCTGGCAGCAGATAAGACTCCGATCACTCCGGATCCGTCGACTGAGGTGTCATCCCGTGTGGGATAGAGGAGGCAATGGCAGTCTGCCTTGCACTCTGCCGCTCCCGGGAGGACAGCGCCGGGCCGACGGACGGATCCGTTCGCCGCGACGCCATAGCATCGGCTCACCGGGCGCTCGGGTGCTGGATCCTCGCGGTCCCGGCTGCCGGAACACCTCTCCTTCACCATCACCGGTCGGGCAGACTATGAGTCCCACAGGGAACGGACGGCCCGCCGTGGGAAGGAGAGGATAAGGGCCGCCAAGGCCCGTATCACGGCAGAAATGGCGGCGGCGGATGCGGCGGTGCGGGCGGCCGCAGATGAGGAAGCCATCCGCGCCCGCATTATGAAGAAACGCCAGCGGAGGAACATGCGCTCCCTCGCTCGAGAGCATAATCGGGTGGTCCGTGACATGGCCGGACTGCTACCGAAGGAGGAGAAGGCGGACAATGACGGCGAGGATAGCTCTGGCGACGAGCAGATCCGGCTCGATCCTTACTACATATTCGACCGGTACTTCCGCAAGAAGGATGGCAAGGGCGCCGGGAAGGGCAAGGCAGCCGTGTATGAACTCCAGCATAGCCAAACATGCCAAATTTTGGTAGCCCGATGGCATGTTTAGTTAGTAGTAATGGAGTAGCATGAGTTTGTATGGATTTGACATATGATAATTGAGGTGTCCGGATGTGGATTACATTATTTGAGGGGTATCCGGTCAGCGCGTCCACGGGCGTTTGAGGGGCCGAATTTGCCAAGTCCGGTTGTATATGCTATAACGATTCAGCGGATGGCTCCCCCTCCCAACCTAGCCCTGCCCTTGCCCAGCCCTCCCCTCGCACCCGCCGGTGAGGGAGTCCTGGATTAGGGGGTCCTCGGGTGTCCGGTCTATTCGATATGGGCTGGACTGATGGGCCGTGAAGATAAAGCAGAAGACTATCCTCCGTGTCCGGGTGGGACTCCTGTATGCGTGGATGGCAAGTTTGGTGTCCGGATGTACTCTTTCCTTCCTCTGTAAACCGACTTTGTACGACCCTGGGCCCCTCCGGTGTGTATATAAACCGGAGGGTTTAGTCCGTAGAGGTCATCAGAATAATCACAGGCTAGACAGCTAGGGTGTAGCCATTACGATCTCGAGGTAGATCAACTCTTGTAACCCCTATACTCATCGAATACAATCAAGCAGGACATAGGGTTTTACCTCCATTAAGAGGGCCCGAACCTGGGTAAACATCGTGTCCCCATTGTCCATTGTTACCATCGATCCTTAGACACACAGCTTGGACCCCCCTACCCGAGATCTGCCGGTTTTCACACCGACAACTGGCGCACCACCAACCTTGCCCAGTGTATCACCCCCAGTGGTTAGTTATAGTAATCCCCCTTTTGATAATGCCATGTCATCATGATCAACAGTGCTTAAGCATCATTTGGATCATATCTCTTTTCAATTCAGATTCAAATGGAAATTCAAACTAAAAGTGAAAATAAAAGTTGTTCAAATCCAGGAACTAAAATGTTCATCATGTTGCAAATATTCCCAAAACAATTATAAAAATAACAGCAATATTAATTAAAATATTTAAATGACTCTATCAACGAAAAATAGTACCCAACAACATCATTTAATCCATTTAACATATTATAAAATCTATATGAAGTCCAATCGCCTCCAAACCATTTTCTGGCAGTGCTAAATATTGCACTATATTTATTTGACAAAGTTACTTATTTTACAAAACTCAATTTGGGGCTAATCTATTTGAAAAACAGAAACTATATAAAAAGAAAACAGGAAAGGTAAAAGAAGAAAAGGAAAAAAGGGCCCGCGCTACTGGGCCTGGGTCACCCGCGCGGCCCAGCCCAATCCCCTCGCTCGTCCCCTACCTCCTCTGTTCACCGCGCGTGATCAGTCCGAGCACCCGCCGCTTTAGTCCTAAACCCAATTGTGGACGGCTTTCGACTTACCAAAGTGCTCATGGACGGCGGCAGCGGGCTTAACCTCATCTACGAGGACACGCTCAACAAAATGCAGATCGATGGAACACACATCGAGCAAAGCAGTACCACCTTTCGAGGTATCATCCCCAGTCGAGGAGCACGATGCTCGGGGAGAATTAAACTTGACGTAGTATTCGGCACGCCTGAAAATTACAGGTCGGAGGAGCTGCTCTTTCACATCGCTCCCTTCAATAGCGGCTACCACGCCCTTCTAGGGCGGGGCGCATTTTTACGCTTCCAAGCCGTACCCCATTATGGGTACATGAAACTTAAAATGTCGGGGCCCAATGGAATAATCACAGTTACAAGTGATCCGGATACAGCACTCCGCGCCGAAAACAAAATCGCATTCTTGGCCCTTGAGGTACTCTCCGAAGCCCTTGCGGCCGAAGAATTAACCAACCTACGATCCACGGTGGACAGGGATGATGTGATTCTCGATAAGAGACCTAAATCCACCTCTTTCAAGCCAGCAGATGAAATAGTTAAATTTCAAGTGCACCCGACGAATCCTAACAAAACAGCGTCCATCGGAGCACAGCTGGATTCGACGGTAGATGCCGCCTTACGCGCGTTCCTACGTGAAAATTGGGATATCTTCGCCTGGTACCCTTCGGACATGCCCGGTATCCCACGTAGACGGGCCGAACACAGCCTCAACATAATTAAGGGGTTCAAACCAGTCAAGCAAACGCTACGGCGATTTTCTGAACCCAAACGACAAGCTATGGGGGAGGAGCTAGCCAAACTACTCGAGGCCGGGTTCATCAGAGAAATCAAACACCTGGATTGGCTAGCCAACTTGGTCATGGTGCCGAAGAAGGACAAATCTTGGCGCCTTTGTGTCGATTTCAAAGACCTCAATAAGGCTTGCCCTAAAGACCCTTTCCCATTGCCCCGCATTGACCAGATTATTGATGCGACCGCGGGAGATGACTCATTGTGTTTCCTCGACGCTTACTCTAGATACCATCAAATTAAAATGAAGGAGTCCGACCAGACCGCAACGGCATTCATCACCCCGTATGGGCCTTTCTATTTCAACACTATGCCTTTTGGGCTCAAAAACGCTGGTGCCACTTACCAACGCATGATTCAAACATGCTTGGAAAAACAAATCGGCAAGACAGTAGAAGCATATGTGGACGACGTGGTCATCAAGACCAAGCACGTCGAATCATTGGTGGACGATCTCCGCCTCACATTTGACAACCTCCGAACATACGACATACGGCTCAATCCGAACAAATGCATCTTCGGCGTTCCAGCCGGAAAGCTATTAGGTTTCATTGTCTCCCATAGAAGAATTGAAGCAAAACCAGCTAAAATCTGAGCCTTGTCGCAATTGGCTACGCCAACAGACCTAAAACAGGTCCAAAAGCTAGCAGGATGCGTAGCGGCCTTGAGCTGCTTTATCTCCAGATTAGGAGAAAAAGCATTTTTACTTTATAGACTGCTCAGACACACCGACAACTTTGAATGGACGGAAGCGGCCACAGCCGGATTGGAAGAAATAAAAATCATATTAGCAGGCAATCCAATCCTAGCCGCCCCAAGTGTTGGCGAGCCTATGCTGCTTTATATCTCCGCAACTCACCAGGTAGTGAGCGCCGTACTCGTCGTCGAGCGACGGGAAGAGGGACATAAATTCCCTATCCAAAAGCCAATGTATTACGTATCGGAGGTCCTTACACCCTGCAAATCCCGATACCCTCACTACCAAAAGATAGCTTACGCGGTCTTTATGGCATCCCGAAAACTCCGACACTATTTTCAAGAGTGTTCGATCACGGTGGCATCCGAAGTACCACTTAACGACATTATAAATAACAGGAACACCACTAGCCGCATAGCTAAATGGGCCATTGAGCTCTTACCATTTGAAATAACATACAAGCCACGCCGAGCTATTAAATCTCAGGTGCTGGCCGACTTCATCGCAGAGTGGACGGAAGCCGAGCTCCCCAAAGAGTACAGTTCCTACTCCAACTGGATCATGTACTTCGACGGCTCCAAAATGCTAGCCGGACTGGGGGCTGGCGTCATCTTGACATCCCCTACGGGGGACACAGTCCGCTACGTGTTGCAAATCACGTATACGGACTCCAATAACGCAGCCGAATACGAGGCAGTTCTATATGGTCTCCGCATGGCTGTCTCCATGGGCATACAACGCCTAGAGGCGTGCGGTGATTCGAACCTCGCAATATCTCAGGTAAATGGAGAGTTCGATGCAAAAGATCAAAAAATGGCGGCATATCGAAACGCCGTATTAAAAATATCAGCTCGGTTCGAGGGGCTCGAATTTTATCATGTCGCTAGAGACAGTAACAAGGCAGCGGATATACTCGCTCGCATGGGCGCCAAGCGCGACGCCATCCCGCCTAATACCTTCGTGGAAAGGCTCTTCAAGCCATCCGTGGTATGGCAGGACGAGAGCGGCGACGCAAGTACGGACCTGATCACACCCCCATCAGCCGAACATGATACAGGTATCATCGAGGGTTCGGATATCGAAATAACACCCTCTGCTCATGAGATCATGGCCGTTATTGCTCCATGGACTGAACCCTTCCTAGCCTATCTTAATAGGCAGGAGCTTCCTGATGATCAAAATGAGGCCCGTCGCATAGTTCGGCGTTCTAAAGCCTACAAAGTTCACGAAGGTGAACTGTACAAGAAAAGCACTACCGGAGTTCTCCAAAGGTGTATCTCCGAAGAGGAGGGACAGAAACTCTTGGCTGAAATACATGCTGGTCTGGGCGGCCATCATGCCGCAGCTCGGTCCCTCATAAGCAAAGCTTTCCGGACAGGTTTTTTCTGGCCAACGGCCCGGGCAGACGCACAATCCCTTGTCCAGCGTTGTGTGGGATGTCAGCTTTTCGCCAATCAAAGTCATATGCCTCCCACCGCCTTAAGAACAATCCCCATTACTTGGCCGTTCATGGTCTGGGGGCTCGATATGGTCGGACCCCTTAAAGGGGGAAGCCATAAAAAGAAATATTTACTGGTTATGGCGGATAAATTCACTAAGTGGATAGAGGCCAAACCAGTAAAAATGGCTGAAGCAGGACCAGTGATTGACTTTATATCCGGCGTGGTACACCGCTATGGTGTCCCGTACAGTATCATCACTGACAATGGCTCCAATTTCACAGCTGATGAGGTGAAAAACTGGTGTGCTAAATTTGGCATTAAACTCGACTATGCATCCGTCTACCACCCTCAAACAAATGGTCAGGTTGAACGGGCCAATGGCCTGATAATGAGCGGCATCAAACCCCGACTGGTGCGCTCCCTATGGGAGTCAGATAAACACTGGGTTGAGGAACTCGATTCCGTGCTCTGGGGGCTGCGGACTACACCTAACCGGACAACCGGATATACACCTTTCTTCATGGTGTACGGCGCGGAAGCTGTCCTGCCCTGCGACATTATTCATGACTCACCTCGAGTGCGCATGTACGAAGAGCGAGAAGTCGAGCTCGATCGGCAGGACGACCTAGACGGTCTCGAAGAGGAGCATGATATTGCACAAGCCAGTTCCGCACTTTATCAACAACAGGCCAGGCGATACCAAAGCAGAGAAGTGCGGGCCCAGACTTATAACGTTGGCGAACTCGTCTTGCGTCACTCGGGGAAAAAGAAGGATAAGCTCAAACCGAGATGGGAGGGCCCCTTCATCATAGATGAAGTTTTCACAGGAGGAGCCTATCGCCTTCATAACGCATCGGATAATCGCCTTGAGCCAAATCCATGGAACGCTGCTCGGCTCCGACGATTCTACGGATAGTTCGGTCACATTCTTTTTTCTTTTTTGATTAGGTTCCTTTTTTCTCCTCTTCTTTTTTATTTTTTCCTTCTTTTCTCCCAGGGTATGTTCGGATCTACCAAACTATTAGGGGTACACATCTTTAAATGTATACACCCCACTATAACTGGGGTCTTCTTTGACGAAGCTTATTACTGAAAGCTTGTTGCTTACATTGTTTACGTCATTTGTTCTATACATCTTTTGCCATTATATGCACCACTATGACATAAGTTTTTGCCAAGCCGGGTTGCCTTGCTCCTGTGTTTATACCCTACATTCCCGATTGTTCGGCTAGCTTGTAAAGGGAGCACCTTTACGATTGTTACAACCGGGTACTCCGGATATGTACCTCAGATGGGTGAAGCCGAAAGCAAGCGTTCTTAAGGGAATAATTGGTCGGCAAGCAACGACAGATCATTTACATTTGTGTATTTCTTCTAACAAATACGGGATAGGCTGCCCGTAACTCGGATCAAAGCCTAGGCATGCACACTTAAGCGTGCCAACCCAAGGAAAGGAACCCTTAACGGAACTATTTTCCCTGGAAGATGTTTCTTATGTTAAAAAGTAATATAACATAACTCCCCGAACAAATTTTGTCTGTTCGAGCAACATGACCGGATTGCCTGGTTTCCGGACATAATGAATGTTTATTACATTCTAACATGGTATCCGGAAACACTCCAACTTCTTGGTTTGGAGGTTGAAGCCGAAGGACTGCGATGACAAATTTTGACAAGTTCGGTTGGAGATAAGTTCGATGATAAAGTACATTGATACATTGAATCGAACGCCTACTCTTTATCTATGTCATCTATAAGACTGCTTAAGCTACAGTCTCCTTGCGAATATTTCGCAGCTATCATCACTTGGTCATATACCAAGTTCACGGGAATCTCTTTTCCATCCAGTCCCTGTGGTCCAACTCGGGCCATACGATTCGGATCAAGCCTGGTGTAGCGTGTCTTCACCATTGCCCATGCCTCTCATGCACCTTCCCGGCATGCTGACGTCTTCCATAGCTCAAAATGGCGTCGGGCACCTTTGAACAGGTTTGCCAACCCCTCCATACTTTCTGGAGGGGCAACGGATGGCCATAAGGCCTTGGCCATACTTCTCATGGCTTTCCGGGCCCGCTCATGCACTACGGACAGCTCTTTTAAAACGTCGCCTCGGAATCCGGATACTTCTTCTTCATGACGCCCGGTTAACAGACCTGCAAGAGCAGCATTATAACACTCCAAATTACGGGATAATATGAATAACTTGGATGGTTCAAAGGTCATACTGAATATGCTGTCTTTTAACTTTTTATTATCTTTTTGAGCGTCCGATAATTGAGCCTTTAAGCTCTTTATCTCTTTGGCTTGCTTATCATTTTCCTCCTCCAGTTTGTTCTTTTGATCAACGATCATCGTGACCTTCTTCAGTTCTTTTAGCTCTATGTTGGCGGCGTTTAGCTTTGTCCGGCTCGTTTCAAGCTCCTGGGACAGTGCGTTTTTCTTCTCTTTGAGGACCTGCAGTCATAACGATCCTTAAATCGGTTGGCCTAAACCGCTTCAAGTCTCGGGGGCTACTGGCATATATCTATTAAATTACCTGCATATCCTTTGAAAACAGGTGGGCAACTCCAGCAAGTCCGTCCTGGGCGGCTCGGATATATGCATCCACGGTGCTGAGGGCATTAAATTCTTGCTCCGTAAAAACTGGAGTGTGCATGATCTCTTTCAGTCGTCGATGATTCATCATGCTCTCTACTTCGGAATTTGTGATGGATACGTCATCCGAATCTTCATGAGGCGGATGAGTTGGCACTGCATCCGTATTGGCTCTTGTCCTGGTTGATGAGCCCAGCGCCGGATTAGCTGATGATCTGCTAACAGGGATTTTGGACACAGTTCGCCGTGTGCTCCTCCTGGAATAAGATGGGAGGAGAAATATGACAATCTGGTTTTATGCCTAGGCATATATTAAAGGTTATACCTCTTTGATGAAGGAGGGGGTTCGACGACGCTCCCGGTTTCCTTTCGTTTTGAAGGCTCACCCTGCACGGATGCTACCTTCCTAGGGGCCGCCCTCGATAGATTACGGCTCGCCGAGGGCCGATCCTATAAAGCACGATTCAGTGTGATGGGTGAGGTGCAAGCGGGGACTCCTTTTTCTGAGGATGATTTCCGAATACTTAGCCTAGAGAAAGGGAGAAGGCCGGGGTAGTCGGCTATAATGGCCACTTCCGAACCGTCAAGGCATGCTTGATAAAAGACTCCATCATCAAAATCTATAAATATATCCGGATCCTCGCAGAGGCCGGGATCTTCGTGGCGATCATAGTCCTCTGGTTGTGGGGAGGGGCAGTGCACATTTTCGACGACCTTCCTCCATGTCTGTTTTAAAGACGACCAGAACAATTCGATTAGTATGCCTCAATAATGAGGTAGGACAATGCTGATAATAAAAAAACTCACCCATTCAATGGGGTTATACATGCAGAAACCTTCCCGACAATTTAAACGGAGGAATTCTTCTTTGTTTCCCTTATAAAGATCTGCCAGAATGGCGGCCAGAGCGGCGGGGGTATCCGGGCCCTCGCGCCTATAGCGCGATGCATCGTCCTCTCCGTTGTAACACCATAAAGGGGTCACTCTGGACTGAAGGGGCTGGATGCATCGCTTTATCGCGATAGCCATGACTTCGATTATCGAGAGTCCGGAATGGGCAAGTAACCTGACCTTGCTGACCAACCTCTTTACTTCCGCACTGTCTTCTTCTTTGGGGCTCTGGGGGCGCCACTTGAAGTGTTTCTTTAAAGGAGCACTAGAGAATTCGGGAAGTCCATGTCGAACTGGGTCCGGAAGGGGAACATCCTCGATATAAAACCATTCCGAAGCCCATTCTTCGGATGCCTTCTTGGGAGTTTTGACGAGGTAACCTGATCCGGCTATGCGCCATACTTCGGCGCCGCCCACTTTAAATATAGAACCCCCTTGATGACAAGGGATGAGGCAAAAGAACTTTCTCCATAGTTCGAAATGAGCCTCGCAGCCTAAGAATAGTTCACAGAGAGTGACAAAACCAGAAATGTGCAGAATAGAACCTGGTGTGAGGTTGTGCAGCTGGATCCCATAGAATTCCAATAGACCTCTGAGGAAGGGGTGGATCGGGAATTCTAAGCCCCTCAGAAGAAACGCGACGAAGCACACCCTCTCCTCCTTGTTGGGATTGGGGAAGTTCTCTGCTAGCACATCATTGCCAATCGAGGCCAATCCCGCCCGCACGGAGACTAGATCTGCGGGAGGGAGATATCCCTGCGTCTGAAGTCAATTCAGCTGAAGGTGAGACACTGAGCAGCTTCGCCAATCACCCGTTTGAGGGCCATGAGGGCGCGAGGAAGAGCCAGGAGCGCTCGCCATGTTTTAATTTTTTGTGGTTTGCTTTGATGGTCTTTGCGCGATATGGGATGGCATTAGGAGATCTAACCTCCTTATATAGATACCGCCCTTGCATGATAAGGGGCTTATTTGTAAAAAATTATGGACTATTCACATTCGCCCGACGCATGGAAATCGAGGCGACGACAGGGAGGAATCATAAAGGCAGAACATGGAGGTCAAAACCGGACTGTCGTCAATCCGGAGTATGATGAAGAACCCGCCTTGCAAAGTCGAAGACATAAACCGGATACTGTATCGTCATTGAAGGCAAGTTCGGGGGCAACTCAGGGAGTCCTGGATTAGGGGGTCCTCGGGTGTCCGGTCTATTCGATATGGGCCGGACTGATGGGCCGTGAAGATAAAAGAGAAGACTATCCCCCGTGTCCGGGTGGGACTCCTGTATGCGTGGATGGCAAGTTTGGTGTCCGGATGTACTCTTTCCTTCCTTTGTAAACCGACTTTGTACGACCCTGGGCCTCTCCGGTGTGTATATAAACCGGAGGGTTTAGTCCGTAGAGGTCATCAGAATAATCATAGGCTAGACAGCTAGGGTTTAGCCATTACGATCTCGAGGTAGATCAACTCTTGTAACCCCTATACTCATCGAATACAATCAAGCAGGACGTAGGGTTTTACCTCCATTAAGAGGGCCCGAACCTGGGTAAACATCGTGTCCCCATTGTCCATTGTTACCATCGATCCTTAGACACACAGCTTGGACCCCCTACCCGAGATCTGCCGGTTTTCACACCGACAGCCGGCGGAACACCAACCTTGCCCAGTGTAACACCCCCAGTGGTTAGCTACAATAATCCCCCTTTTGATAATGCCATGTCATCATGATCAACAGTGCTTAAGCATCATTTGGATCATATCTCTTTTCAATTCAGATTCAAATGGAAATTCAAACTAAAAGTGAAAATAAAAGTTGTTCAAATCCAGGAACTAAAATGTTCATGATGTTGCAAATATTCCCGAAACAACTATAAAAATAACAGCAACATTAATTAAAATATTTAAATGACTCTATCAACCGAAAACAGTACCCAACAACATCATTTAATCCATTTAACATATTATAAAATCTATATGAAGTCCAATTGCCTCCAAACCATTTTCTGGCAGTGCTAAATATTGCACTATATTTATTTGACAAAGTTACTTATTTTACAAAACTCAATTTGGGGCTAATCTATTTGCAAAACAGAAACTATATAAAAAGAAAACAGGAAAGGTAAAAGAAGAAAAGGAAAAAAAGGCCCGCACTACTGGGCCTGAGTCACCCGCGCGGCCCAGCCCACTCCCCTCGCTCGTCCCCTACCTCCTCTGTTCACCGCGCGCGCGCTGTCGCCGCGCCCCGCCCCCCTTCTCCTCGCTCGACAGCTCGCGCCCGCGCCCGCTCGTGGAGGATAAGGGGCAGCACCCACCCCGCAAACCCTAGGGCCCCTCCACTTTCCCCTCGCTCACCTCTCCCTCTCTGTTCGCTCGACCGAGCGAGCTCATTGCCGCACCACCGTCGCCGGCGTGTCCACCAGCCTCCCCGCGTTGCCTAGCCGTCTTCAGGAGGACCGCGGCGCTCGTCCACGTCGACCAAGACCACCGGACCAAGCCGGGAAGTCGCCACGCCTCGCCATCGGCCGGCTTCATCAACCGCGGCCGTCGCCGCCATTGGAGCCGATCCGCTCAGCTCCGGCACCTTCCGGCCTCCCCGAGCCCCTCCTCAACCTCCCTGTGAGCTGCTCCACCTTTCCCTCTCTTCCGCATTCGATCCCGCGCCCCTAGCCGCTGTGCCACCATCGTGCCTGACGCTTGCCACCGCCTTTTTGTATCGCCACCGCGGCCACCAGACGCGTAGCTCGCGTCCGACCACGTCGTCGTGTTCCTCGGCTCCCCAGGAGCCCAACGCGCGCGTGCTCGCTTGGCCCCGTGCCCCCTAACCCCGGATCCGAGCCCGCGAGCTTACGGTCGCCGCCTGCCGTCGTTGTGGCGGTCGACTCCGGCCGCCCCCGCGCCATCCACGACCACCATCGGACGCGGCGCTCGACGCCCGTTCGAACGCGACCAAAATCGCGGCAAACGGAGCATCACAGCGGGATTCCGGCGAACTCCGGCAAGGTTCAGGCCGTCCCCGCCGCGTCTCGCCTCACCGGCGGCTAGCGCTGACCGGGCGCCCACGTGGCACCATGAGGGGCCGCCCCTGTGCCGCTGACGCTGGGTCCCGCGGGCCCAGTTGACCAGTTAACCCCGCTGACTGGGCTGACTGGGCCACTGACACGCGGGCCCCGCCGTTTAAAACATTTTAAAAATAAATAAAAATGTTAATAAAAATGTTAATTAATCTGTTAGTTAATTAGTTAACTAAAGCTAACACTGATAGTGGGTCCCACAAGCTAATTAGGTTAATTAGTTAAATTTAATCCTCTGTTAATTAGTAATGTGAATGACATGTGGGCCCCACCTGTCAGAGTTGACTCTGGTCAGCTGGGTTTGACCCGCTGATGTCATGCTGACGTCATGCTGATGTCAACTGCTACTATTCTGGATAATTCGTACTTAATAATTAAATTAATTCCAGAAATGTTTAAGACTTTGAAAAATCATAGAAAATAAACCGTAGCTCAGATCGAAAAACTTTATACATGAAAGTTGCTCAGAACGATGAGACAAATCCAACCGTGCCAACTGTTTTCATGTCGGGACCCTCTACGGAGGTGAACCCGCAACCTTTAGCCTGATTTTGGTAAATGAATAGTGCATACCTACCGGTTAATAATTCCAACTTAAATCCTAAAATAACTAATATGATTTAGACATGTCTTTAGGCAACCCTGCACTGCACGTTAGTATAGCCTGCTCTGTGTTGCATATATTTGCCGTGTATTTATTTGTTTCCTCCCCCTCTTCTCTCTAGGTAGACCCCGACACCGACGTCGTCCCCGAGACCGACGCACCTCAGGAGCCCGATGACACCGTTGACGACCTTGCCTTGGCCGCCGAGCAACCATGCAAGCACGCCCCCTTTGAGCATGCCTATATCGCGTATTCTCTTCTCTCTTGTGCTTGCATTAGAATTGCTGCTGCTACTGCTTTACCTATTCTGATGCATAGCCTGTTTATTTTAACCTGCTATTGAAACCTTACCGGCTTATCCTAAACTGCTTAGTATAGGCTGGGTAGAGACCTACCAGAGACCCCACTTTGTCCCCAGTTGCCCCGCTGGATTATCAGATGACTCGATCAACGGGATCGACAGCCAGACCCCGGCACTGCACAACACCCCCTTAGTTGTACGACACTGCAGCGTCACCATCGAGTGCCGAGGGTGATACCTCGTATAGCACTTCTGATATTAGCTCTGTAGAGTAGCTATTTGGTTGTGGTCATCGAGGGTGATTCCTCCTTCTCCACTTCTGATATGACCCTGTCGCGCAACACTTCAAGTGTGAACCTCGAGGGTGGTTCCTCCTAAGTTCACCTTGACGGTTACATCGAGTGGGCATCCGTCGAGGGTGATACCTCGGATTCCCCTGATGTTATGGACACACGATTACTGTGACTTTACTCCTGAACCTTGTTAGAAACGGGTCGGCCCCGAGGGGGACCCGAGGGAGTTACTTTTACTGCAGGACTGGAGGGATAGGCGGTACCGCCCAGTAGAGGTGGATCTGAGTTCCCGACAGTCTTTTGCGAGACGGGTTGACCTGGACATTGCCCGAGTGATGAATACGAGGCGTGGCTGGGCATTCTTGGCCCTTGCCGCATGTCCTCGAGACGGGGCGATGGGGTCAGATCGATCGTGTGTCTCAGCTCGTTACCGCACTACCAACACACTATTATTTGGATATTTGATCTGAGTGGGCCTCTTGCCCGATAGCACTAACCATCACGCGGGAAAAGTTATGGGCACTCTGCATCGTGGCATAAGCCGAAAGCTCTGTCAGACGTCCAGTTCAGCATTGCCGCCGGGACGGACCGGCGCCCCACTGGCGCCTAGCTTCCCCCTGCACGCAACGATTCGGAGTGCACAGGGCGATGGCCCAAGACCCCTGAGCGCTTAGGATGTAGACCGACTAGGACCTCTCTGCTGAGCTCTAGGTAGGGTTGCGGTGTGTCATTTGGCCGAGGCCGGGCATGACCCAGAAAGTGTGTCTGGCCGGAGTTAAGCGAGCATGGTGGGTAAGTTGGTGCACCCCTGCAGGGAAGAACTAATCTATGCATAGCCGGATCCTCGGTAACGGACGCTCGGAGTTGTATCTCGATCGATACAACTAGAACTGGATACTTGTGATGAGAAATGGATATTATGGCTCTGGGAATTCTTTCTCGCAGGGAGTCGAGAAAGGATATCTGGCCGAGGTTGACACTGATTACTACTACTACTTTAAGCTGTACTAATCTTCACTCTTCTAATGCTGCAAGACCGCTGAAGATGCTAGTCTTTGATAGGACTAGGCTTTCTTTCTATTCTGGCATTTCTGCAGCCCAGTCCACATATACAACCTTTCTTTGATAATGTTGCATATGTAGGGTAGATCCTTGCTTGCTGAGTACTTCAGATGAGTACTCACGGTTGCTTTGCTTTCTCTTTTGCCCCATATCCGTTTGGTGCAACTAGATGACGGAGCCCAGGAGCCAGCTGCCCCGTCGACGATTGCTACTACTACCCCGAGGGTGGTTACTACTACAAGCTTGCCGACGACCAGGAGTAGGATCGGAGGGTCCTAGGTAGGAGGCCTGCGCCTTTCGATCGTAGCTTTTGTTTTACCCTTGCCTTTCTAGAGACTTATCTGTTTCTGTTTCATATCTGTACTCAGATATCTGATGCATTCGCTGACGCTTGTATGCGAGCTTATGTATTCGAGCCCTCGAGGCCCCTGGCTTGTAATATAATGCTTGTATGCCTTTATTTATGTTTTAGAGTTGTGTTGTGATATCTTCAAGTGAGTCCTTAGGCTTGATCGTGTGCATTTGCGTGTATGATTAGTGCATGATTAAGCCGGGGCGTCATAGGTTGGTATCAGAGCCGACTGCCTGTAGGAAGCCCCCTTCCAATTCCTTGGCCGAAGTTGATTCTAGACATTGAAAAACTAATTTACTAACTTGGCAGTGTGGCTTACGGGCCCACGTCGCCAATTGGGTGGTATTAGGATCTTTTATTCCTCGTCTATACTCTGGGATCTGATCCCTCTTCCTTTCGGGTTAAAATTTTACTAACTCCAACTTTAGGTTCTCGTGATCACATCCACCCGGTGTTCTGAAATTTCCCCCCTTTCTTGAAGATTGTGGGCCAGGTTCTGCTTGCAGGATCCTTTTATCGAGGGCACCCTGTGTTGTCACTTGCAGATTCCTCGCTCCAACAGTTTTCTCCGACGTTGATGTAGCTTTTGCTATGTCTCGTTGTGTAGTTCCTTACCGCGTGCTTGCGCGCCGCCTAGCTTGTCTAGCTGCATGCGTTTCTGAACTCCTACCGCTGTTTGTGTCCAACTTCGTGCATCGTTCTGTATGTCTTTAATGACTACTAATATGCACCTGATGCCCTTCTTGTTCATTACTCATGATACATCCTGAATGACCTCTTACACATGCAGTTTTTCTTGCTAAACGGCCCCTGTTGATTTGGCAGGATGGTTGACGATCCTCCACCTCCACCTTATATTGCCGCAATGATGCAGCTGTTTGAACTGAACCATCAGGTTATGACTGGGATAATGGCTCAGTTCCCAACTCAGAATGCTCAGCAACAGTCTGCTCCAATAACTCTGCCAGAATTCGTGCGCCTCAATCCGTCCACTTTTCGCAGCTCGACTGATCCAATGGATGCTGATGATTGGCTCCGTGACATTGCCTTCCAGATGAAGTCGGCCAATGTTATCCCTGACAGTTACGTCACCTATGCGACGTATCACCTGAGGGGACCAACTGCTCAATGGTGGGAAAGCCACAAGGGTATGTTGCCTGCTGAAAGAGTAACCACTTGGCAGGAATTTCAGTCAGCTTTTCGTGCACGGTACATTCCTCAAGGTCTGAAGGACCAGAAGAAGCAGCAATTCCGCAAACTCACCCAGGGAATAATGACTGTGGATGAATACCAGAGGAAATTCCTTGAATTATCCCGCTATGCAGAAGATGATGTCTGCACTGACGCACGCAAGCAAGAGAAATTCCGTGAAGGACTGCGTACTGATATAAACCTCGCACTTGCAATCCATGGTTGCATAGACTTCGCAACGCTTGTCAGCCAATCTTTCCAAGTTGAAACTGCTCTAACTAAATGCCAGGAGTCGCTCAAGCGTACTCGTGATGTTAGTTAGTCTTCGGGTCGACCTGCTCAGAAATGTCGAGTCTGGATCCCACATAATGTTCATCATCGACCTGCTCCAACACCCAGGCCGTCTTATGTTGCTCCTCGTTTACCTCCACTGCTGAGATAGCTAACGAGTCAGGGTGGACCGTCCAATGTTGTGGCTCCATCCCATAATGATCAGAATGTATCGCGGCCTCCTGATGGTCGTACGAAGGGCCATCGAACCCATCGTTGCAGAAATCGTAAGGCCAGGATGTCTGCTATGGACCGAGGACAGATCACTCACGTCAAAATGGGAGAAGCTCGTGAGTCCCCTAAAATCGTGATGGGAACTCTGCCAGTTAATTCAGTTGCAGCTTCTGTTCTTTTTGATTCCGGGGCATCACATTCCTTTATGTCTCAACAATTTGCTCAGCGGCATGAGCTACCTCTAGAGTTATTGCCACACCATTAGAGATTATCACTCCCCGTTCTAGGTGGCAAACCAAGATGGTAAGTCACAACAATCAAATCAGAATTGAAGGGTTGATGTTCTCTGCTTCCCTTATTGCTATTGGACCTTCCAACATAGACATCATTCTCGGTATGGACTGGTTGATCGCCCACAATGCTTTGATTGACTGTGCCACTAAGAAAGTCCAACTTACCCATCCTTCTGGCCAGACAGTCAAATACTCAGCTCGAACAGTTCAGAATGCCGAGAATCAGATATATGTTCTGAATGCATTGAATGCTTCACCTCTTGAAGGCATCGAGAACGTTCCAGTTGTTCATGATTTTCAAGATGTCTTTCTAGAAGAACTTCCTGGAATACCCCCTGTTAGAGCTGTCGAGTTTGTCATCAACTTAAAACCAGGCACAACTCCTATTGCGAAGCGTCCTTATAAGATACCTCCGCACCACCTTCTCGAGCTTAAGGAAGAAATCGACAAGTCACTAAAGAAGGGTTTCATCCGCCCCAGTTCCTCTGCATGGGGAGCACCTTCACTCTTAGTTAAGAAGAAGGCTGGAACTAACCGATTGGTTCAGGATTATCGGCCCATTAACCAAGCCACAATCCAGAACAAATATCCGCTTCCTCGGATCAATGATTTGTATGATCAACTTGCTGGGTCATCGGTGTTTTCGAAACTCGACTTGAGGTTGGGTTATCATCAGATCCGTGTTCGTGAAGAGGATATTCCCAAGACTGCATTTGTTACTCGATATGGCTCTTATGAGTACACCGTCATGTCATTTGGCTTAACAAATGTGAAAGTGCGTTATATCAACTAGAGGTCGGGGGGGGGGGGGGGGTGAGTAGGCGATTTTTATGAATCCGTCGCTGAGGAAATACTACTTGAGGAATTTCCTAAGCAACGAACAACAAGCAGCGGAATAAGTACTTAGGTACATGGATAACAAAGCAGTAGCATAGTCATCATGATGAAATGAAATAAAACAGAGCACATGTAGCGTGTAAACAGGATAAGCAGGCTGAAGACAAAGTGACTGAAGAAATAGGAATGAGGAAATTGAGAAAGTCTTCAGTCAAAGTCTTCAAACAGTAACGATCAAGTACACAGCAAGTATGCAAGGAAATGAAAGGGTTGAGGAAATAGAACCAGTAGGTTGGTGAAGACAGTGATTTGGTAGACCAGTTCCAACTGCTATGACAGTTGTACGTCTAGTTGGAGCCGCTAGGTATTTAAACCCAAGGACACACAGTCCCGGACACATAGTCCTCACCGTATTCTCCTTGAGCTAAGGTCACACAGACCTCACCCAATCACTCGTGGTAAGTCTTCACAGGTGACTTCCAAACCTTCACAGACTTGGTCACTCGGCAATCCACAATTCCTCTTGGATGCTCTAGACCATGACACCTAACCGTCTGGAGGATGCACAGTCCTCAAAGGTAACAAGCGTTGGTTCTACACAGGAACAATTTCTTCAGTGATGCTCAATCACATTGGGTTTTAGGTGTTGGGTTTGGGTTTTTCCTCACTTGATGATTTTCGCTCAAAGTCCTCGGAGGATGGGATGCTCTAAATGACAAGTGTCAGTTTCTCTCGGAGCAGCCAACCAGCTAGTGGTTGAAGGGGGAGGCTATTTATAGCCGGGGAGCAGCCCGACATGATAAGACATAAATGCCCTTCAATGATATGATCATTAGGTGGGTAGGATATTTTGGACAGCTGGCGCATAGCATAGCAACGGTCGGAAATTTGAGCTCTCAAATTCCTCAGGGCTATCATGTTCCTCACTTGTAGGCAATCCGCACTAGCGAATTCCTAACTCCTCAGTCAGAACAAATTCCTTAGAGAACAGAAGAACTTTGTCTCTGTCATTGAAGAACTTGACTGAACTGTATGAGATTTCCAATGGCTTCACTCGAAAGGATTGGTAGGTGTAGGATTTGAGTTGAGCATCACTTGGAAACTTTTCCTTAGTTTTACCTCGACCCCCTTTAACAGTACGGTGTTTCCTATGACTCAAGAAAGGGAAAACAAAACTATGAAAACAAAAGTCTTCATGCTTCATAATCCTCGCATCAATATCAAGTCTTCAAGGTCACACCAATTTCCTCATTTTCAAAGTCTTCAAGAAAACCAAAGTCTTCAACTGAAGACATTCATTTTTAGGGGTCGACTTTCTTCATAAATATCAAACTCCTCATAGACTTATAGAACCTGTGTACACTCACAAACACATTAGTCCCTTAACCTATAAGTCTTCAATACACCAAAATCACTAAGGGGCACTAGATGCACTTACAATCTCCCCCTTTTTGGTGATTGATGACAAATAGGTTAAGTTTTCAACGGGGATAAAACATATGAAGTGTAAATACTGATATTGAGGAATTTGATTGCAAGATATAGAGGAACTCCCCCTGAAGATGTGCATATTGAGGATTTTGCTTTGGATTGCAAATGCACATTGTAGAGTAATATCATGGAGATCTCCCCCTATATCTTGTAATTCATACATGCATTTAACATATGATATGAAGAATTTGAAATGCATGATGAAATATGGTGTCTGACGAAATTCAGCATGCGTGCATTAAGGTACTTGAGGAAATAAGCATGCAGAAAGTAGTTCAAAAGTATCAGACCACCATAGGACTTAAGTTTACAACTCATCAGATCAAACACCTTAGAAGAGCAAGAGTTGTAACTTAACAGAAAAAATAGCCCATATATAAGACCCTCTTGAAGACAAACTCAAATTTCTCCCCCTTTGTCATCGAATGACCAAAAGGGACGAAAAATGAGGACTAACGCCCCTGAAGATTATCATCATGATGTCGATGGAGGAGCACCAGCGTTGTTGGGGTCGTCCGTTGAGGTAGGGCCTGCCGCAGTGTCGTTCAAATCTTCAGCTTCATCCGTCTCGCACGATGAAGAATATGAACTGGCAAAAAGCTGAGGAACTTTGACCTTCTTGAATTTCTTCGAAGGTGGCTGACACCAGTCAAAGTCCTGTTGGAAGCCCATCTCCTTGAGATCTTCAGCACTATAAAGATTCAACAGAATAGCCCAAGTGCAGTCAAAGACTTCATGCAAGTAGTAGTGATTCTTCTTCACAGTGTTTTGGGTGACTGTCATGTTCTGAAGAATTGCACCAAACTGACGCTTGACCCACTTGTGATTTCGATCAACTTTCTGATGAAGACTGAGGAGAAGTTCATGATCTGTCATCACACGCGGAGCTGTTGCTTGAGGATTTTGCTTTGAAGCTTTGGCGGCAGAATCTTGTGTTGCAGAGTCATCATTGGTGGAATAGGATGCAACTTTGCGAAACTGTCCATCCAATGGACGAGTGCCTTCATCTATAATAGCAGCCTTGCCCTTCTCATTAGCTGAGGAAATAGTCCGCTTGAGGACTTCAATAGGTGGCAAATAGCTGAGATGATTCTGAAAGTCAGCCTGATAATGAATTGAAGACCTTGATCTGATGAATTTCATGATCCAGGGAGCATAAGGCTTCAACTCAAAAGGTGACAGAGGAGCATTGGCCAAAGTCCTCATGAAGAAATCATGGTAGTTAATGGGAATGCCATGTATCATGTTGAACAGCAGATTCTTCATGATGCCAACAACCTCTTCTTCATCAGAGTTGTGGCCCTTGATTGGACTGAGGGTTTTGGTCAATATGCGATATATCATCCTTGGCACATAGAGCAATTCCTTCATAAAGAAGGTGGTCCTTGGAGCTTGGTCAGCCTTCAAAGGCTTCATCAGCACTTGCATTAGATGATTTGAGAGTTCAGGTTCCTCATAGATGAGCCTAGCACCTTCCGTGGGAGGACTGACTGGAACGGCGTGAAGCAATTCAGAGGCCAGAGCTTTGTAATGTGTATTTTCAGTCATCCAGTCTAGCACCCATGAATTCACATCTTCAACATTTCCAGTGATATGCAGTGTGGCGTAGAATTGAAGAATGAGTTCTTCATTCCAGTCGCAGATGTCAGTGCAAAAGTTAAGTAGCCCAGCATCATGAAGAACACTGAGGACTGGATGGAAGCAAGGAAGCGACTCCATATCCACATGAGGAATTTGCTCGTGGTCAAATACCTTGTTCTTACCAAACAGGAGGGAAGAGTAATAGTTCATTTGACTTGCTGTCCAGAAGTGCTTGCGTCACAGTCTTGCAGAGTCATAGGGATTGTAATCTGTGAAGAAATGATGCTCAACAAAGAAATCATCAGCGTTGAATTTCTGCTTCTTGGTATGAGGATTTTGTGGCTTGGGCTGAAGATTAACAGTTGAAGTCTTCACAGCCGCTTGGCGCACAACCTCTGGAGCCACAGACTGAGGAATTTCCATAGCAATTTCATCAGCAGCAGTCTTGGACTCCATTTCTTCAGCATTGGTAGCTTGAACTTCTTCTGGAATAGAATGAAGTGAAGATTGATGTCCTTCAAAGCCCGTATAAATTTCTTCAGTCTGCACAGGGGACTGAGGAATTTGTTGCAGAGGAGTGGTCAATGGAGAATTTGGATGATGTCTTTCCCAATAATCATCATTGAGAACTGGTGTAGTAGACCCAATGTCCACATCCTCATCTTTTTCATCAATTTCTTCAACGCCTGCCCCTTCAGCTGTGAACTAAGGCACAGGCAATGATACCAGTGGGGTTGAAGGGATATCATTCACTTCAATTTCTTCATCCAACTGCTCTGAAGTAGCAGCAGAAGGATTCGCTTCATCACTGTCATCTAGAATGACATATTCCTCACCAAAGGGAACAATTTCCTTTGATGGCATGCTTGAGATAGGAACAACATCAATGGGGTTGGTGTACGAGCTTTGCAAAGTCTTCACTTTCTTGGGAGCTGAAGAATCTGCAGTTTCTGATGCTTTCCTTTTCTTCACAGCTGCCTTTTCTGCAGCTTTGGTCTTCTTTGCTTCTGATGCAGAAGGAAGGTGGATATCTTTCATCTGTGATGACTTTGCAGGAGGAGCAGATGAAAGTGGTGTAGTTTCTTCAGGCACAACTGATGCAGTTGCCCAGGCTTGATCAGATTCTGCAGGCGCAACATTGGTGGTTGCCTTGGTATTTTCTTCAGGAACTGGAATTTGTTGTTGCGATGGAGCTGCAACATTCGGGTTGAACCCCTTGGCCATTCTGACAAATCTGACTTTGGCACCTAGCCAATCTGCACGATATGCATCAAATTCATCACTGAGAGCTTTGATCTCCTTTTGCAGATTCACAAGTTTGTCAGGAGTCATTTTCACAGCATTCTTCTTCAGAAAGCGCCCCTTCTTGTATTGAGCTTTCTTGACTTGCCTGGCCTTCTCAAATTTCCATTTTTCTTCGGCTATGAAGGCCGTCAACATGTGGCTTTGGCCAGGAGTGAGGTTCAATTCAGGCAAAGGAGTATTTGGATCCTTGTGCCATAGATCGATGAAATCAAGGATCCTTTTAGGATCCAGCATGAGTGGCACATCACTGCCTTTGGCTCTAGCGGCCTTTTCTTGCCTGTCTTTGATGATCTCGGCAAGTTCTTCATCATCAGCTTCATTGTCATCAGATGGAACTTGGAAGGCAACTTGTTTCTTGTGAGGACTTGGCCTTGGGCCTCGTCCAGTAGTGGCCTTTTTCTTCAGCAAGATTGGACCAGTTGAAGACTGTGGCGGAGCTGAGGAACTTGCAGATGCTCCTGAGGCAATAGAGATTCCTGTAGTCCTTTGGCACGTGGCAAGAAGCACAGGTGCTGAGGACTTTGCAGCTGAAGTTGAAGACTTTGTGACAGCTAAGGGAATTGGAGCTGCCCTTGATGTGGTTGCCTGAGGAATTGGCAGTGAGGGCTTTGCAATTGGCCGTGAGGGCATAGCAGTTGAGGAACTCGACTTCACAGCAGATTTCTTCGGCAAGGCCTTCTTGGGCTTGCTAGCAGAGGCCTCAGCAGCAGCAGCAGCAGCAGAGTTTTCATTGAATTTCTTCACTGCTTCCTTTGCTACTTTAGCCAATTTGGCTTGGCGCTTAGCCCATTCCTTGGGAAATTCCTCACCGCGCCTGATACTTGAGGGATCAGCTTCTTGGCCTGGTGCCAATGGAGGTCTTGGACATGGAGGGTTAACGGTGAATTTCTTCATGTACTTGGGAGTAACATAACGATATTCCCTCCATTCCTTAGCCCATCTTCTCTCAATTCTCTGTATGCGCACTTTGCGCTGAGTCTTGGTCTCTTTGCCATGAGTTGCTTCATCACGAGTGCAATATTCATCATATATGTCTTCAGGGATCTCAAAAGCAGTGTTTGTTTCAGGCCTCTTTCCTCCCTTCTGAGGTCTTTTACCATCAGCAATTTTCTTCACTTGAGGATTTTGAACAATTGATGTTTCTAAGGAAGTGTGCAACTTATCTTCGAGGAATGCTGCAAATGAGTTAAGTTGATGAGAACCTAGTGATTCAGCGGCAGACATTTTGTACCTGTGAACAGAGTATAGGTGCAAAGAATTTGGAGAGGTCATATGCGTTCTCAGAATTTTTTCAAAAGAAATCAAGTTTGAGGAATTTGACCAGGGGAGTCTTGAGGAATTTCACTAAGCGTTCTTGACTTAGGTTCCAGAGTTGTATAGATTAGAAAATCCACACAATTGAGGAATCTTGAAGAAAAACATAGCTTAGAGAAACAAATCAAGATACAGAAGCATTCGGGAGTTTATGGAATGGGAAGTTGAAGAATAAACACCTTTTGAAGATTTTGTGAAATCATTAGAATCAAAGTAGGGTAGTAAAATCAGATTTTATTTACCCTGGATGAAGAACACGATGAACTGGAAGTGGAAGTGGAGAAGTTCGTCCGTTCAGATCTCCCACGCCCTAACTTGGCGGTAAGAGACAGCTACGGCGGCGGTGGAGTGAAGATTTCCGCGGCCGGCGCGAGTACGACGACGACGAGGTCAAGGCAGTGAAGCTCTTCCTCACCGGCGATGATGGAGAGTAGCGGCGGCGCTAGGTCAGAGAGCTCGAGTGAGTTGGTGGTCGAGCGGAGTAAATGAGGACAGAGGAAGGGAGGGGGTATTTATAGCCACGGTGAAAAACTGCCCGTCCAAAATTTTTGGACGAACGTGCCCCTGACCCTTGCTCTTCTAATGACATGTGTCACCCACGTACAGAGAGATAGAGACCGTGGTAGATCGTGGGTGAGTAGTTTAATCCTATCGCGGGATGCGGAACGGTTTGAGCGGCTAAAGCCGAAAATTCAGGTATGAAAATTTTAACGTTTCGTTCCCAAATTCTTCAGCTGTCAAGGACACAGTGAAGACTTTGAACGGGTTTCAAATAGAACGCACATGAAGAATTTGTGAACAGACTGGGTTGAGTTTAGCATAGAGGGGGAACGGGTCTGATCACATTCACTTAGAAGAAAATCAACTTGAAGAATTAGCAATAAGTGAATGCTGTTGAGGACATGAAAAACTCAATTATATATATATAGACAATGAAGAACATCAGTCGAATTTTTTTGAAGACTTTGCAAGTTTAAGAATTTGAAAGTTGAAGAATTTGAACATTGAAGAATTTGCAAAATGAAGAAAAACTCAATTTTGAAGATTTTCAACTTTTGTGGTGGCGTGTCCCACCGTATAAGAATGATGATTTCAGACGCCGCGTACAATTGTTGTAGGGCTCTGAGAATCAAATTCTTTGTTAATTTCTTCACACTTAGAGGGTATTCTTCATTGATTGAAGAAAAACGTTCTTCGTGTGTTGCACATCTAAGTCATCAATTTTGCATAAGTGTTAGGATGTGTGTCCTTTTCAAGGAACATTCGAAGATTCTAAGATATTTAGCTCACACCGCAACTTGCTAAATCTCTTCTCATCCAAGGGCTTGGTGAAGATATCCGCTAGCTGTTCTTCAGTCTTCACGTGATCAATAGAGATGTCGCCCTTCAACACATGATCTCGAAGAAAATGATGATGAATCTGGATGTGCTTTGTCTTTGAGTGCTGAACTGGGTTATGAGCAATCTTGATGGCACTCTCATTGTCATAGTAGAGTGGCACATTCTTCACATTGATGCCATAGTCCTTGAGGGTTTGCTTCATCCACAGCAATTGAGCACAGAAAGAACCAGCAGCAATGTACTCAGCTTCAGAAGTAGAGAGAGATACACAGTTCTGCTTCTTCGAGGACCAACATACTAAAGATCGTCCGAGGAAATGGCATGTGCCTGATGTTGACTTGCGATCCACATGATCACCAGCATAGTCAGAGTCAGAATATCCAATGAGATCAAAAGCCGAGCCCTTGGGATACCATAATCCAAGTGTTGGAGTGTGAGCTAGATATCGAAGAATATGTTTCATAGCCTTATGGTGTGATTCCTTCGGTGTAGCTTGAAAACGGGAACACATGCAAACACTAAGCATAATATCTGGCCTAGATGCACATAGATACAGTAAAGAGCCAATCATGGAGTGGTATACCTTTTGATCGAAGTCTATACCATTTTCATCGGTGCATAGATGGCCATTTGTTGTCATAGGGATTTTGACGCCTTTGCAATCTTGCATACCGAATTTCCTCAGAACGTCCTTGAGGTATTTCTCTTGAGAAATGAAGATGCCATTGCGTTGTTGACGAATTTGAAGGCCTAAGAAGAATTACAATTCTCCCATCATGGACATTTGATATTCCTCACTCATCATATAAGCAAATTCGTCACTATAACGTTGGTTAGTACAGCCAAAAATAATATCATCAACGTATATTTGGCACACAAATAATTCATCATCATATGTTTTGGTGAAAAGAGTTGGGTCGAGTGAACCAGGTTTGAAGCCTTTCTTCATGAGGAATTCCTTCAGAGTATCATTCCACGCCCGAGGGGCCTGCTTGAGGCCATAGAGGGCCTTATTGAGTCTGAAGACTTGACCAGGATGCTTAGGATCTTCAAAACCTGGGGGTTGAGCAACATATACTTCTTCCTCAAGCTTACCATTGAGGAATGCACTTTTCACATCCATTTGATACAAGATGATATTATGATGGTTAGCATAGGCAAGCAATATGGGAATAGCCTCAAGTCTAGCAACAGGTGCAAAAGTTTCATCGAAATCAATTCCTTCAACCAGTGTGTAGCCTTGAGCTACAAGACGAGCCTTGTTCCTCACCACTAGGCCATTTTCATCTTGTTTGTTGCGGTAGATCCATTTGGTACTAATGATATTGTGCTTGCGTGGGTCTGGTCGCTTGACAAGCTCCCACACCTTGTTCAGCTCGAATTGGTGTAATTCCTCTTTCATCGCTTGAATCCATTCAGGCTCCAGAAATGCCTCATCTACTTTGGTGGGCTCTGTGATAGAGACGAAAGCAAAATGCCCACAAAAGTTAGACAAATGTGAAGCTTTTGAGCGAGTGAGAGGACCTGGTGCGTTGATGTCGTTGATGATTCTCTCAATCTGCACTTCATTTGCAATTCAAGGATGAGCAGGTTGATGACTTTGACTTGGCTCAGCATTTTCTTCAGAGCCATTTTCTTCAGATGCACCAGCATGATTTTCTTCACGATCTGGAATGACTTCTTCAGCAGATTCTTCAGTAGGTATGACATCCTCAGTAGCCTTTAGCTTGATGGATTCCTCGGGAAACATTTCATCTAGCACAGGAGGTAGGTGCTCTCTTTGCGAGCCATTAGTTTCATCGAACCGCACATCTACAGTTTCAACAACATTGTGGTGATAGGTGTTGAAGACTCTGTAGGTGTGCGAGTCCTTTCCGTCACCAAGCATAAAACCTTCATGTGCTTTCGGTGCAAATTTGGAATTGTGATGAGGATCTCTAATCCAGCATTTTGCACCGAAGACTTTGAAATAACTCACATTGGGTTTCTTGTCAGTGAGGAGTTCATATGAGGTCTTCTTGAAGAATTTGTGAAGATATACCCTCACTACAAGAAATATGTCAACTTGTGACCTTCTCTCAGTGACCCCAGCTGAATTGGTCGTAAATCCACGGCCATTTCGCTTGGAAGGGCTCAAACCCTGAAATTGCCTTACACCAAATGGTCATAAAGCAGACAAGAGTGGTCGACAACCTTATTTCTACCTGATTACGACCAATATAAATGGTCATGAGGTTGTGAACGTGGATGCATTGGTACTTAAGGTGTCGCTCAAGGTGGGCTTGGGCCTCGGTGGAACAAGGCCACCTCCTTTTTTGAAAAAAAAAAACCCGTGTGCCATGTAGGCCTCGGCCCATCCAGGAAGAAATGTGGGATGCTCTCATATTACTCAAAAAAAAAACATATATTCGGCCCAACGAAAATGGGAAAATAACAAGTTTTCATTATTACCATTTGGTAAGGATGGTCAGTTATCTGGAAAATAAAAGTTTTCATTATTGTCTAAAAAACAGGTTTTTCATTGTATAACTCTAAAAAGGTTTTTCCTTATAGAAAAATCTCGAAATCAATTAAACAATATAAAATTATAAGAATAGGAAAATAATGAACTCCTTCGTGAATCTTGCTATATGGTTTAGCAATTAGAAAACTAAACGTGAATTCAAAAAAATGTTAATGTTAATATGTATTTCAAAAAATGTAATCATGTGTTTAAAAACTAAATGTGTATTTGAAAAGTTTCATGCATATAAAAAATGATGATCATAAATAATATTGGATTGTATAAAAAAAGTTAGTGTGATGTAAAAATAGTCATCGGTACGATATATGAAAAATTTACATATTATATATATATATGGAAAAGTAGATAACAAAACAAGATTTCCTAAAAATGTTAATCATGTATTTAAATTTTTCTAACCAATATCAACAATGTTTTATATGTATACAAAAAAGTAAAATGTGTAAAAACAAATATAGACATCTAAACGTATGTATGAAAAGATGTTTTTTTGTTGGGAATATATGAAAATATGTTAATCATGTATTTGAAAAAAGTTAATCATATAAAAAACATTGTACAATGTGTCTTAAAAATGTAGACATGTGTTCAAAATATTAGACATAAAATATTATTAAAAATGTTAATGATGTAACTAAAAACCGTTCAATATCTATAAAAATGTTTCTAGTGTACACAAATTTGTTCATAAAATGTGGTCTAATATTCTTGAAAAATGGAGAAGTTTTTTTACAACAAATATTTGTTAGGTTCTTCACAAAAAAACTCAATTTGGGAACTCGAAAAATGGAAAATGAATATGCGGAAATTTGTCTTTTTTACGAGAGATGGATCAAAAACTTTTTACACCCAACTATTTGGTCAATTGTACATTAAATATGGCCTAGTATTTTAGAAATTTGATTTGGTCCAATTTTGCAACAAATATATGGTAGGTTCTTCACAAAAAAACCTCATTTTGGGCACTAAAAAAATGGAAAATTGATTGCCGTATTACAAGTTTATTATTTTTCCTGGTAACTTGGCCACATATAATGACACAATGTGAAGGTTTTCCAATTTTTTGATTTTTTTTGAAATTTTCATGCCCGTTTCAAAATGCGGTCAAAATGGCGGGCATGACCGTTCCTAGCTAGTGGTTGAATCTTGGAAAATTTTTGGTGTTTCTCTGATTAAATAGATACTTTTGTACCTAAAAATGATTTTTGGGAAAAATAAATAGCAAACTATGTGGCAGCTGCAGTTCAAATTTGACCCGCTTCCAACTGAATCGACAGAAATTTGTCTTTTTCACGAGAGGTGGATAAAAGCTTTTGACACCCAACCATTTGGTCAATTGTGCATTAAATATGGCCTAGTATTTTAGAAAATTGATTTGGTCCAATTTTGCAACAATTATTTGGTAGGTTCTTAACAAAAAAAACCTCATTTTGGGCGCTCGAAAAATGAAAAATTGATTTTTCGTCCAAAGAAAATGAAAGCTCCGTTAGGCAACATTGTTTATCATTTCAAGATACACCCTTTTGCACTATATGAGATTATTTGAACAAACTATGCCATGAATGTGGCCATAAAACTGATCATTTGACTTGAAAGCCATAAATCTTCGCACATGATAGCTCATTTCTAAGAACACTTTTTAAACTAATTGCCGTATTACAAGTTTATTATTTTTACAGGTAACTTGGCCACATATAATGACACAGTGCGAAGGTTTTCCAATTTTTTTTGAATTTTTCATGCCTGTTTCAAAATGCGGTCAAAACGGCGGGTATGACCGTTCCTAGCTAGTGGTTGAATCTTGAAAAACTTTTGGTATTTCTCTAATTAAATAGATATTTATGTACCTAGAAATGATTTTTGTAAAAAATAAAGAGCAAACTATAAGGCAGCTGCAGTTCAAATTTGACCCGCTTCCTACTGAATCGGCGGAAATTTGTCTTTTTCACTAGAGGTGGATCAAAACTTTTAACACCCAACCATTTGGTCAATTGTGTATTAAATATGGCCTAATATTTTAGAAAATTTATTTGGTACAATTTTGCATCAAATATATGGTAGGACATTCATAAAAAAACTCATTTTGGGCACTCGAAAAATGAAAAATTGATTTTTCGCCCAAAGAAAATGAAAACTCCCTTAGGGAACATTGTTTGCCATTCCAATATGCACCCTTGTGCATAATATGAGATCATTTGAACAAACTATGTCATGAATGTGGCCATAAGATTGATCATTTGGCTTGAAAGCCATGAATCTTCACACATGATAGCTCATTTCCGAGAACAGTTTTTTAAAATAATAGCCGTATTACAAGTTTATTATTTTTCCTGGTAACTTGGTCACATATAATGACACAATGCAAATGTTTTCCAATTTTCTGATTTTTTTGAATTTTTTATGCCCGTTTCAAAATGCGGTCAAAACGGCGGGAATGACCGTTCCTAGCTAGTGGTTGAATCATGAAATTTTATTGGTGTTTCTATGATTAAATAGATACTTAATTACCTAGAAATGATTTTTGGAAAAAATAAAAAGCAAACTATGAGGCAGCTGCAGTTCAAATTTGACCCGCTTCCTGCAGAATCGGCAGAAATTTGCCTTTTTCATGAGAGGTGTATAAAAACTTTTGACACCCAACCATTTGGTCAATTGTGCATTAAATATGTCCTAGTATTTTAGAAAATTGATTTGGTACAATTTTGCAACAAATATATGGTAGGTGCTTCACAAAAAAACTCATTTTGGGCACTCGAAAAATGGAAAATGATATTTCCATCCAAAGAAAATGAAAACTTCCTTAGGCAACATTGTTTGTCATTCCAATATGCACCCTTGTGCACAATATTAGATCATTTGAACAAACTATGCCATGAATGTGGCCATAAGATTGAGCATTTGAGTTGAAAGCCATGAATCTTCACACATGATAGCTCATTTTTTAGAACACTTTTTAAAATAATTGCCAAATTACAAGTTTATAATTTTTCCTGGTAACTTGGTCACATATAATGACACAATGCGAAGGTTTTCTAATTTTTTGATTTTTTCTGAATTTTTTATGCCCGTTTCAAAACGCGATGAAAATGGCGGGAATGACCGTTCCTAGCTAGTTGTTGAACTTGGAAAACTTTTGGAGTTTCTCTGAAGAAATAGATACTTATGTCCCTGGAAATTATTTTTGGAGAAAATAAAGAGTAAACTATGAGGCAGCTGTAGTTCAAATTTGACCCGGTTCCAACTGAATCGGCAGAAATTTGTCTTTTTCACGAGAGGTGGATCAAAAATATTTTACCCCCAACCATTTGGTCAATTGTACATTAAATATGGCCTAATATTTTCTAAAAATGATGTGCTACAATTTTGCAACAAATATATGGTAGGTCCTTCACAAAAAAAACCCATTTTGGGCACTTGAAAAATGGAAAATGATCTTTGTGTGCAATGCAAATAAAGACCACAAAATCATCATTGCTTGAAATCCTAAGATACACATATGTGCACAAAATTGGGTCATTTAAACATAAAACATGAGGCTCATACGTTGAGTGTTTACCCGAAATAAGAGGGTAAAAAATATAAAAGAAACAAAAAAAACACAATTACATAAGCTGGATTCTGATTGGTGGAACCGTTTGTGACACGGATCGATGACATGGCAAATATCCTACCATCCATTGCTAGCAATCCCACATCCATCCATCCATCCATCCATCCATCCATGTGAAGAAAAGGAGAAAAAAAACACCGCACCAAACCCTACCTGTCTCTCTCACCTCTCCTCCCTTCCTTCCTTCTGCCCGCCGCCTCCCTCTCTCTGTCCCCGGTCCAGATCGACGCCGCCACCCCTCGTCCCGGCCTCTCCCTCACCCCTCTCTTCCCGTCGCCGGCGGCGGCGCCCAAACCTCGCACTGCACCCGAACCTCGCTCCCGCTCCCAGCTCTTCTTCCTCCTCCGCCGCAGCTAGGGTTTCGTCTCCCTGATCCCCAATCCCCGAAGCTCGGATCCAGCAGCAGCAGTAGCGATGGCGGCCGCGGGAGATCCTTTCCAAGGTTAAGCACGTCCAGGCCAAGCCTGCTGGCCGCCCTCGTGGGTGGCTGGCTCCGTGGCGACGACGGCGGCCTCGTCGTCCCCGGAGGCCGCGGCGCCCCTCAAGGCCAACCTGGCGCCCTTGGCACCCGCGCCGCTCGTGTGGGACAAGGTGGTGCATGATGACCAGGGGCCCCTCGCCGCCGCCGCAGCATTCCGACCGGATCGGACCAGGGTCCCTCCCCCTCCGCCCACGACGCGTCGTCGGAGATGGCATCCCCGAAGCGGCTCCCTTACTCCTCCGCGGGCGGCGGCAGAGCGAGGCGTGGCTCCGGCGCGCTGCCGCCGGTGGTGGTCCTCGTCTTCCTCTTCGTCGTCGCGCCGTCGATCTTCTTCGTCATGCGCAGCGGCAGCAACGTCCACGTCGTGTCCGGTTCGACCCGCCTCACTCCCTAGACCACTTTTGTTAGAGGAACCACTTCAGCCATGGATTTCATACGAGGCGCCACCGATTCTTAATTTGGGGTCCCATTGCGTCTAGGTTGGTCCATCCGCGTCGGTGAGGGCGTACGGCGGCGCCGGCCAGAGCAAGGTGTCCAACAAATGGCCCAGCCCCTACGTGCTCATCTGCGGGGTGCTTCTGGTGGTCTCGCTCTTCGAGCACTTCTAGAGGCCGCTCAAGTGGTTCGCCGTGGCGGGGGCGTCCGCTGGCCTGCCGCCGATCGTGCTCAGGAGCGTCGCCGCGCTCCGGCGGTGCACCATGGACGTCAACATACTCATGCTCATCGCAGGTACGGCCAACAGTTGCCACCTTCTGAACTATTCTGATGTTGATGTTCATTGTGGCCTGTACTGAAGTTTCCACATGCACGCACGCACGCAGCATGTGTTTCATGTGACTTAGGCTTTGCCTTTTTTCTGACTAGATTCATAGTGTGTGATCAATATATCAACATTATGCAGCCATGGTGTATATCCTTAAATCCATGAATCTTTTGGGTCACCCCACTAGCCTGGCTACTTGCAGGGGAAGCCAAGAATAATAAATCTCATCCATTTTCTAAAAATAAATAAACAAAAAATGTCGTGCTAGGTGCAGAGCATAAGGTGCCCTGCTTGGCTCGTGCCGAATCTAGTTAGGCAGAGGAATCCTTGCTAATTCTGGCAAGTTTTTTGCTTTTACATCTGAGTTAAAGAAAACTGGAATTGATCTTACAAGTGGCTCAAAACATGGGACTGCCTGATTCCATTTTAAGGTTGTCACTAACCTAGTAGTTTTATTTGGTGATGCAGTTTGTAAGTTAAAATGATGCCCAGGGTTCAGGCCATGTGTGATTTCTCTTGACATAGGTGCTCCTCCCATGCTATGTCTCTCTGTTGAATAGATAGGTTCAGTTTTCTTTTGTTCTATTTCTAGTTTAAGCATAAGCAGGTTCTAGTAAGTGTCTATGCATGTGGCTCATGAGTCGGAATATCTAATCTAATTAGGGACTGCAGACCTGCTGTGTCATGTGCAAACTTGCTTGCATTCAGTTCAGAAATTTCTGAATTCTTTGATGTTTGCTTTCACTCAATGATTGTGGTAGTCAAATTAGATGCCTCCTCTGCTGCAATTCACTCGTCTCCCTGTCATGGTTTGTCTTGAATTTTGGTAGTGTGACAAACACATTAGTAAATTCTAGTTTTTGGGTGCTAATTCTAGTTACTTTATATGAAGCAAAAGTTATCTTGCAGCCATCTAATGTGTAATTCTAATAATATTTCATATCCTGTTTTTTTAGTTGTATATGTCATTCGTGCATTAATTCCTTTTCTTATGTACCAGCTCCCTAATCATGTTTTTTTGGGTTGCTATCTTAGGAGAGAACCTAGTGTCCTATATGGGGAAGAAAAGCAGCAGCTCACAACTCGGACCTGCAACTCCTGATGAAGGCACAACGACGCACCATGCTGCTCCTTTGGAAGGTCGGCTCCTGGACTGTAAATTTCTCTCAATTTGTGCTCTGCTTGATACCAGCTCTTTGTATTGTTGCTGCATTGATGCTGGACAATATGCTCTTAATCTATTGTATATTCTCACCAAATGCATGGGTTGGTGCTTATCATTTGCCCTTTTACAAATATATCTCAGTTTTGCTGTTATGCGAATGTTATATGCATGGTTTCTTATTAGATCTCAACTTCAGCAGCTATTTTTCATTGTTAGGAGAATGTTATATGCACAGCTTCACTTGATTTCCTAAATTTTTTGATTTATAACCTACAGATGCTGGCCTTCATTCGTCAAAAGTTGGTGTACAAGAGCTTCAGGAGAAGAATCCCGAAGAAAACCAGCATCCAACTATGTGTTTTAGCTCCCTGGAGCTGGCCATGTTAATATTAGGTGTATTTTATAGTTGAATACCTGATTTGTACTGCATGACTGTAAAGTACTTTGTTTGGCTGTCGTTTGAAATTGTATGTGTTATTCGCTCTGTTTGAATCAAGTTATTGGTTATTGCGCAAATAGTGAACTGACGTGCGGCACCTAAACAACACCCTTGGGTCCCATTTCACTAGTGAGTCCTTTAAAATGGGAAACAAACAAAAGAAAAACCAACAAGTGGGACCTAATTGGATGATCTGACTAGTGGGACCTGGTCTAAAATGGAATGTAAAAAGGCCAAGGCCCAAACAAGAAATGGAAGCGAAAAGGCCAAAGGCCTAGAAAATAAAAGGCCAAATTGTTGGGCTAGGCCCATGTAGCTAGCAAAAATTAACAGGAAAAATAAATATTAAAAAGGCTGAATTAATGGGCTCGGCCCATGTAAAACACCGAATTGGACCAGGCTGATTCTTATCCACGTCAGCTTGCCACGCTGGATCCTACGTGGCCTGGGGAGGCTGCCAGTGACCAAAAATTTGGTCGTAGAACCAACGACCTTTTACATATCACAAAGAAGGTCGTTAATTTCAGTTTACGACGGCTAGCTTTTGACCATCTGTTTTTGGTCACAAAAATGTCGCAAATGAAAAACAATGACCATTCAGCGACCAATAGTGATGGTCGCAAGTTGACATATTTCTTGTAGTGCCTGTTGATAATTTGGCATGCAGTATCAATTGCCTCAGGCCAGAAGCGACGAGGTGTCTTGTATTCATCAAGCATGGTGCGAGCCATCTCAACAAGAGTCCTGTTCTTGCGCTCCACAACGCCATTCTGCTGAGGAGTGTATGGGGCAGATAACTCATGAGTAATACCAAGTTCATCCAGATAGTCATCAAGACCAGTATTCTTGTACTCGATCCCATTGTCACTCCGAATATGCTTGATCTTCACACCAAAATTTGTCGAAGCCCTTGAGGAAAATCGTCTGAAGACTTACTGCACTTCAGTTTTGTAAGTAATGACATGCACCCATGTGTAACAAGAATAATCATCAACAATAACAAAGCCATATAGAGATGCTGCATTTGTTAGTGCGGCATAATGAGTAGGGCCAAAGAGATCCATATGAAGCAATTCAAAAGGAAGAGAGGTAGTCATGATAGTCTTCGAGGGGCGCTTGGCTCTGGTCATCTTTCCAGCCTCACAAGCCCCACAAAGATGATCTTTGAGGAATTTGACACCCTCAATGCCAATGACGTGCATTTTCTTCACGAGCGTGTGTAAGTTCCTCATGCCAGCATGACCCAGTCGCCGATGCCATAGCCAGCCTTCTGAAGCATTTGCAAGTAGACAAGTGGCAGGCTGTGGTCTGTGACGACCCCGGCTTAATCGTGCACTAACCATACAGGCAAATGCACACGATCAAGCCTATGGACTCACTTGAAGATATCACAACACAACTCTAAAACATAAATAAAGTCATACAAGCTTAATATTACAAGCCAGGGTCTTGAGGGCTCGAATACATAGCTCGATGGCATACAAGTGTCAGCGGAAGCGTCAGATATCTGGGTACAGATATATTACAGAACATAGAGATAAGCCTTCACAGAGGTGGGGCAAAATAAAAACTACGATCGAAAAGGCGTGGGCCTCCTGCCCTGGACCCTCCGATCCTACTCCTGGTCGTCAAACGGCTCCTCGTAGTAGTAGTACTCTCTGGGTTGGTAGTAGTAGTAGTCGTCGACGGGGACATCTGGCTCCGGGGCTCCGTCGTCTGGATGCGACAAAGGGATAAAGGGGAAAAAAGGAAAATAAAGCAAACGTGAGTACTCATCCGAAGTACTCAGCAAAGCAAGGATCTACACTACATATGCAACATTTTCAAAGGGGGCTGTATATGTGGACTGGGCTGCAGAAATGCCAGAATAGAGGGGAAAGCCTAGTCCTATCGAAGACTAGCATCTTCATCATCTTTATCAGTCTTGCAGCATTAGGAGAGTGCAGAATAACATAATGTAAAGTGGTAGTAATATCATCAACCTCGGCCGGGGATTCTTCCTCGACTCCCTGCGAGAAAGCAATCCCAGAGCCGTACTATCCAGTTCTCATCTCATGCCATGTTCTAGTTGTACCGATCGGGATACAACTCCGAGTGTCCGTTACCGTAGGACAGGCTATAGATAGAAGTTTCTTCCCTGCAGGGGTGCACCAACTTACCCACCACGCTCGCTTAACTCCGGCCGGACACACTTTTCTGGGTCATGCCCGGCCTCGGCTAAGCAACACGCCGCAACCCGACCAAATACTTAACAGAGAGGTCAGCACGCCGGACTAACCTATGCCCCCAGGGGTCTTGGGCCATCGCCCCGAACGCTCCTGCACATTACGTACACCGCCGGTGAGCAGACCTAGCAACCCCTTAATACAAGCGCGGTTGCGTTCCCAGTCCAACCCAGCGTGTGCCGCTCAGTTGCTGACGTTTATTAAGCTTCGGCTGAAGTATACGACGCAGAATGCACATACTATGCCCACGTGATGGTTAGTGCTATCGGGCCAGAGGCCCCTCGGATCAAATATCCAAACCGTAGTGGATTAGGAGCGCGCGGTAACGAGCAGAGACTCACGATCGATGTGACCCCGTCGCCCCGTCTCGAGGACTTGCGGCAAGGGCTAAGAATGCCCGGCCACGCCTCGTAGATATCTCGCGGGCACCTCTCAGGTCAACCCGACTCCACATCACTTCGCATTCATGCTCGCGCGGGTACCCCTTAGGGCCGACCCGTCTTTAGTATCATGGTTCATAGTCAAGTCATAATATCCAAGGAACTGTGTGTCTGACACCGAAGGGAACCCTGAGGAATTACCCTCGATGGAATTCCCGCTCGATGTTATCATCAAGGTGAACGAAGGAGGAATCACCCTCGAGGTCCACACTTGAGAGGTTGCACGACGGTGTCGGTATTGGGGGTGGTGTAGGAGGAATCAGCCTCGCTTACCACGAACGATTAACTAACCTACAAGGTTATCATTAGAAGTGCTGACGAGGTATCACCCTCGGCACTCGATAGTAACCCAGTAGTGTCGAGCATCTTAGGGGAAGTGACGTGCGGTGCCAGGTTCTAATCTTTAGTCCCGTTGCTCGGGTCTTCTGAGAGTCCAGCGGGGCAATCGGGACAAGTAGGTCGCTGATCAGGCTCTACCCAGCCTATCTAAACAGTTTAGGATAACAGGCAGGTATCAACAGTAGGCTACAATTAAACAGGCTATGCAACAGATATAGGACGGTAACAGCAGCAGTAACACCTAATGCAAGCATAAGAGGGAAGAGAATAGGTGATATAGGAATGCTCAAAATCGGGGTGCTTGCCTGTCTGCTCGACGGCAAGGGCAGGGTCGTCGGGGACGTAGTCGTACTCCAGAGCGGCATCTGCCTCAGGAGCTACGGCAACGTCGGGGTCTACCGAAAGAGAAGAGGGGGAGGAAACAGGTAAATATAATGCAAAGAGATGCAACACAGTGCGTGCGATGCTATGATGCAGTGCAGGGTTGCCTAAATATGCCTCTAAGTCATTTTAGTTATTTTTAGATTTAATCTGGGATTTATTAACCCGTGTGCATGCACTATTCATCTGCCGGATTCGGGCCCGGAGTTACAAGTTCTTCTACATAGGGGGTTCCGACAAGGAAACAGACGACACGATCAGACTCGTCTCGTCGTTCTGAGCAACTTTCATGTTTTAACTTTTTTGATCTGAGCTACGGTTTAAAAGTTATCAATTTTCAAAGTTTATTGGATTTTCTGGAATTTATTTAATTTAACAGAAAAAAGAATTATGACGTCAGCATGACGTCACTATGACGTCAGCGGTCAACAGGCACTGACCAGAGTCCATCCTGACGTGTGGGGTCCAGTGGGACCCACATGTCAGTCTCTTTTTAAGCTAACAGTGAATTAATTTAATTATCTGGGTTAATTAGGGGTGGACCCCACATGTCAGTGGGTCATTAGTCTAATTAATTGATTTTCATTTATTTAAAATGTTATTAGGTTAATTATCCGCGGGGGCCCACACGTCAGCGACGGGGTTGCCCAGTGAGCACGTTGACTGGGTCAACCCAGTCAACGGGGCACCCGGGGCCCACTGGCAGTGAGCCAGGGGTGGGGCCCGCTCATCCACGTTGGCTGCCGGCGCCGAAGTTGCGCCGGCGACCAATTGCGCGGCGGCCGGAAATGCGCTACGGGGCACCGTTCGACCCGTGGTTTGTTGCGTTCGAGCGCTAGTGAACTCGCGCGTCGAGTGGTGGTGGTGGCACGGCCGGAAACGACCGGAGACGGCCACGGCGAGCGGTGGAGGCGGCGCCGGAGTTCGAGACCAACGGAAGTGGCACAATGGTGCACGGCAAAGCGAGCTAGAGGGTTCGTCGGGCTCCTGCTAGAGTGCTGAGCACGAGGCCGTGCTCGGCTGAGCCCGGCGGCGCGTGTGGCTACGGTGGCGAGCTCGCCGACGGCACCCGGTTCGGGCACTACTGGAACGGCGGCTACGAGCGCTAAATCCAGCAGGGCAGAGAGGGGTTCCGAGCGGGAAGCTCACCTACCGGCGCACGAAAGGCCGTTGGGGGGATTAGTAGCTGCAGCGCTCGCCGGAGATGGAGGAAGTCGACGGTGTCCCGAGGAAGAAGTCGACGTGATCGGCCGTTGCTGTGCTCCTCAGCTCCGTCCAGTTGCTCCAGGGGACGCGGTCGACCACGGCGCTCCTTCCAGGCACTCGCAAGCGTCGCGGGGAGGCCGATGGACACGGCGGTGAGGCAGCGCGGCGACGGTGGCGCTCTGAAATGGATCTGGGAAGGAAAGGGAGGGGCGGAGCGAGAGATGGGAGAGGGGAGGAGTGACGGGGAGGACTAGGGGGAAGGAACGAGCCTGCCCTTATCCTTTCAGCCTCCCTGTTTCGTCGGTAGACGCCGGTGTGTCGCCGCGTGAGCGGCTCGCGCGCGCGCGGCCATGGCGCAGCCGACACGGGGAGGAAGGAGAAGGTAATGGGCCAGTTGGGCCACGGTCGGGGCACTGTGCACTTAGGCCCAGTGCACAGTGCCTCGTTTTTATTTTTCTGTTTCTATTTCTCTTTTTCTTTTATTCTTTTCTGTTTTGATTTAGTTAGGGCACTTTTGCATTTTTGCAAAGTATGAGAGTTGACCCAAATATTGCAATGCAATATTTCCTTTCACCAAAAATTAGTTTGGGCAAAGTTGGAATTCTTTTGGATTTGATATGATTTTAAATGGATTTAATATTGTTGTTTTGGTGCTGTTTCATATTATTTGAATCATTTAATTAGTCCAAGTGCTACTGGTGTTATTTTTATGTGTTTTCTTGGAGTATTTGCTAATTAGTGGACATTTTTCCAAAGGTGCTTGAGCAAACTTATTTTGCACTTTTGAATTTGAGTTGATTTCCATAATTGAGTTTGAATTGGATACTTAACCCATGTGACTTGGCACTGCAAATGGTATGACTTGGCAATATTAGCAGTTGATCACAGTGGTAGGTACACAGGGGTGTTACAAGTTCTCCTCCTCTAAAAGAAATTCTCGTCCCGAGAATTTAGGAGGTAGAAGGAAAAAGGTTGGGATATTCTTCTAGAAGATGATCCTCGCGTTCCCAAGTGGCTTCATCTTCAGTGTGATTCGACCACTGCACTTTCAGGAACTTGGTCATCTTCTAACGAGTTCGACGTTCAGCTTCATCAAGGATGCGGATCGGATGCTCCTTATAAGATAAGTCATCTTGCAGCTGAAGCATCTCATGATCCACTGCGTGGTGCGGAGGTTCCTTGAAGCATTTTCGAAGTTGCGACACGTGGAAGACGTCGTGGATATGAGAGAATTGCGGCGGCAACTCCAATTTATAAGCCACCTGTCCACGTCTGGCAACAATGCGGAAGGGACCAATATAGCGAGGCGCTAGCTTGCCCTTGATTCCGAAACGACGGGTGCCTTTCATAGGAGTGACACGAAGATAAGCATGATTACCTGGTTGATAAGTCAGACCCCATCGTTTGCGATCATAATTGATCTTCTGGCGGTCTTGAGCTGCTTTGATATTCTCTCGGACAATTCTGACTTGTTCTTCGGCATGCTGAATAATGTCCGGCCAACAAGTGGTCGTTCCCCAGTTTCTGACCAATTCAGAGGGGTTCGACACTTACGTCCATAAAGCACTTCGAAGGGGGCCATTTTCGAGCTGGCTTGATAGCTGTTGTTATAAGAGAACTCGGCATACGGGAGAGATTCCTCCCATTTCTTTCCGAAGGATATAACACACGCTCGAAGCATGTCTTCAAGCACTGGATTAACGCACTCAACTTGGCCTTGGGATTGGGGATGATAAGCTGAACTCCATGTAATGTGAGTTCCCATAGCTTCTTGGAAACTTTCCCAGAACTTGGACGTGAAAAGACCACCACGGTCCGAACTGATCTCCTTCGGAATACCGTGGAGTGAAACGATTCTGGAGATATACAGCTCTGCTAGCTGGCTCGCAGTGATAGTCTCCTTGACAGGTAGGAAATGAGCAACCTTGGAAAGTTGATCGACGACGACAAGAATAGCGTCATGACCTTTCTGAGACTTGGGAAGACCAGTAATGAAATCCATCTGCAGTTTATCCCACTTCCATAGAGGAATAGGGAGTGGTTGAAGAATTCCAGCAGGTTTCTGATGTTCTGCTTTCACACGACGGCATACATCACATTCAGCAACGTATCGAGCAATGTCCTGCTTCATTCTGGACCACGAGTACCTCTGTCGGAGATCATGATACATCTTGGTGCTACCCAGATGGATAGACAGTGGTGTATCATGAGCCTCCTTCATGACTTTGTCAGTCATAAGCTCGAAACGAGGTACTACGATGCGGTCTCAAAAATATAATGTTCCATCTTCAGCAACTGAGAAATCCCGGTACTTATCAAGGTGAAGCTCTTTCTTCATCAAGTCAATCTCAGCATATTTGGCTTGCGCTTCCTTAACAGCCTTTTGAAGGTCTGGCTGTACCACAAGGTTTTTAAGAGAACCTTGGCGAACAATTCGCAGATTCAGCTGATTCAATTCTGCATAGAGACAAGGTTGAGCTCGCCTAACCATGAGGTTGTTGCAATATGACTTGCGGCACAGGGCATCGGCCATCACGTTAGCCTTGCCCGGGGTATATGAAATACCGCAGTCATAGTCCGTAATAGTTTCTAACCATCGTTGCTGACGGAGATTAAGATCCGGTTGAGCAAACAAGTATTTCAGACTCTGGTGATCGGTATAAATCTCACACCGGTTACCCAGAAGGTAATGTCGCCATAACTTCAATGCATATATCACTGCAGCAAGTTCCAGATCATGCACCGGATAATTTTCTTCATGTGGACGCAATTGACGTGAAGCATACACAATCACTCTTCGTTCTTGCATTAGGACACAGCCTAATCCCTGACGAGAGGCATCACAGTATATGACAAAGTCCTTGCGGGAATCAGGAGGAGCAAGCACTGGAGCAGAGGTAAGCTTGTCCTTGAGGGTCTGGAAACTTTCCTGACATTTGTCTGTCCACTCAAACTTAACGCCTTTGTGGAGCAAATTAGTCAAGGGCTTGGTGATCTTGGAGAAGTTCTCGACGAATCGACGGCAATAACTGGCTAGACCGAGGAAGCTTCGGACTTGCTTGGCATTCTTCGGAGGGGTCCTGTCATGGATAGCCTGAACACGCTCCGGGTTAATGGCAATACCGTCCTTGGAAATCACATGTCCAAGGTAGGTCACTTCGGAAAGCCAGAATTCACATTTGGAGTACTTGGCATATAACTTTTGCTCTCGAAGCCTCTCCAGAACAAGGCGAAGATGTTCGGCATGTTCTTCCTTATTCTTCGAATATACTACGATATCGTCCAGATATACCACGATGAACTTGTCGAGGTAGTCCATGAATATATAATTCATTAAGCGGGAGAACGTAGCCGGAGCATTCGTTAGGCCAAATGACATGACGGTGTACTCATAGGAGCCATATCGAGTAACGAATGCGGTCTTTGGAATATCTTCTTCTCGGACACGGATCTGGTGATAACCCAACCTCAAGTCGAGTTTAGAGAATACCGAAGATCCAGCAAGTTGATCATATAAGTCATTGATCCGGGGAAGCGGATATTTATTCTGAATGGTTGCCTGGTTGATAGGACGGTAATCTTGACCAACCTATTCGTACCATCTTTCTTCTTGACAAAGAGAGACGGTGCTCCCCAGGCAGAGGAACTAGGGCGAATGAAACCCTTCTTTAAGGATTTATCGATTTCTTCCTTGAGCTCGATAAGATGGTGCGGAGGCATCTTGTAGGGGCGCTTCGCAATGGGAGTGGTGCCAGGCTTCAAGTCGGTGACGAACTCGACAGCTCTAGCAGGGGGTATTCCTGGAAGTTCTTCTGGAAAAACATCCGGGAAGTCACAGACAACAGGGTTGTTCTCGATCCCCTCAAGTGGAGAAGCATTAAACGCGTTCAAGGCATAAATCTGAGCCTCGTCGTTCTGATTGATATGAGCTTAATAATTCACTAACTCATCTGATGGATGAAGGAGGTGTACAACCTTAGTGGCGCAATTGATTGAGGCATAATGAGCCTTCAACCAATCCATTCCCAGAATAAGGTCAATGTTGGAATTATTCAGAATTATGGGGAAGGCCTTAAACTTTCTCTCTTCAATCACAATAGTGACGTCGGGGCTGAATATGGTGGCTTGGCACCGACCCGCGGGAGTGTTTACAACTAACGGATGGTGTAGTGTTTCGCACTTAACGTCATGCAGGAGTGCAAAATGTTCTGACATGAATGAATGCGATGCTCCTGAATCAAATAAAATAGATGCAGGAACTGAATTAACAAGAAGTGTACCCATCATGGTTGCTGGTTGTTCGGGGTCTTCATTCATGTTGACATGGAAGGCTTGCCCACGACCATAAGAAGGTCTGGCATTATAGTTGCGCTGCTAAGGAATACCACGGCCAATTCCACGGCCAGCAGAGGGAAGGGCCAACTAATTCTGACTCTGAGAGCAATCTCTGGCGCGGTGACATGGCTGGCCACACTTGAAGCAGAGTCCATTGTCAGGACATGGTGCAGGAGCTCGAGGCGCTGGAGCTTGCAGAGGCTGCCTCGGCGGTGGAGGAGGCAGATGTGGTGCAGCATAGGAAGGCCTGTGCACTGGTGCTGCTGGACGATACATACTCTGAGGGATCCAGATACGGCGCTTCTTGGAAGATGAGCCCGTCTCCTGAGTGCGTCTGGTAGCTTCCTTGTGCTCCTTCAATCCAGTCTCGACCATAATAGCCTTATTCACCAAGGTGGCAAAATCAGGGTAATCTTGAACAAGCAGGGCTAACTAAATGTCATGGTGTAGCCCTTCGCGGAATTTCTCCTACCTTCGTTCATCAGTGGGAACGTCCTCTTCAGCGTAGCGAGACAAGTCCAGAAACTCGCGCTGATATACTTCCACAGACTTGTTGCCCTGAACGAGACTGCGGAACTCGGCCTTCTTCCGAGCTATGACACCTTGAGGAATATAGCGGGCGCGGAAAGCAATCTTGAATTCAGCCCAGGTGACGACGGTACCAGGTGGTAAGGTCTGACAGTGAGAAGCCCACCATTGTGATGCGGGACCCTTCAGAAGGTATGTCGCAAAGGTGACATAGCTGACCTGGGCGACACCAGCAGACTCCATCTCATGGGAGATGTCACGCAGCCAGTCATCTGCATCCAATGGGTTGATGGTGTTGCGGAAGAACGACGGGTTGAGCCGCATGAACTCTGGCAAGGTGATGGAAGGTAGCGGCTGGTCGGCATTGGGACGGGGGAATTGCTGCATAATCCCCGTCATGAATTGGTGGTTGAATTCGAACTGTTGCATCATCGCAGCCATATAGTCAGGTGGCGGCGGTGGTGGTGGATTGTTGTCAGCCATCCTGCTAAATCGACAGGGGTAGTTTAGCAGAAGCCAATGCGAGTGTAAAGCGTCATGCTGGATGTAACGTGACGGAATTTAACTAGTACAGCAGATGCTTAATAGTAGTCATTAAGTCATGCAGAACCATACAGCGTCGGTTACATTCGGGCAGCATAACGGTTCAAATTCAAAAGCTAGACATGCTAGGCGGCGCGCAGGCACGCGGTAAGGAAGTACACAACGAGACATAGCAAAGGCTACATCAACGTCGGAGAAAACCACTGAAACGGGGTAGCTGCAAGTGCGGACGACGGACGTTCATCGCAGAAGGATCCTGCGCTCCATGTGCACTCTCATGCAGAACCCGGTCTCGAACTGTAAGAAGAGGTCCACGTGCAGGCGTGTGACCTCCAACAGCAGGCCAATCGATCCCCGATGGCATCTCGGTCCTACTCGGGTAAAGAATGTGCTCCGGGTGTATCCCTGCATGAACAGCTGGTAACAACTGCGTCATAGCCTCGTAGAGTCGTGCTCGAGTGGCGAACAACTCGACAGCAAGAGCGCGAACCGTGCGATCCAGAGCCTGAGTACAGTGAATCAGAACTCGCTGATCGTAGCGACGAGGCTCGTAAGGGGCACAGACAGCTGTGTAGAATCCAAAAGCATCGCCAGCAGGGGCATACAGAATATAACGATACTCTGAGGCATCCAAGTCAGCACTGAACTGTCCTCGAAGACGTGCGACAGCAGAGTAGGCGGCATCATGGACTGCAATCTCAATCGTCACGCCGATTCCGTGAAAACGGTGTAGCTCAGTGTCTGAGTCATCCTGCTGATCGTAGATGTGAACATCAGCATAGTACTGCTCCTGGTTGAACTCACGATAAACCTCGTAGACCATGTACTCGGGGCACCAGCGGTATCCCAGCCTGATCAAGAGGGCGATCAGAACAGCTGGAGACCCAGGGACGTCTCGAGCACAGGTGCGAAGCACAAGCTGTGTCGCAGGGCGAGGTGGAAACAGACGGTCCATCTGAAACAAGAAGATTCAGGATTGTCATTCGATGACGAGAAACATAACAGATCTCGAATGGAAAGTTTAAACAAAACAATGGAAAGGAAATTATTATCAGACTAATCAGATCAAAGACAGGGAAATGGCACTGAATCCAGCTCTCCGGGTGGATAGAATTATCGGGATCCTAAGTGTCGGTGTTAGTAAATTTTATTAAACCCGAATAGAAGAGAGATCAGAGTCCCAGAGTAAAGACGAGAAATAAAAGATCCTAATACTACCCAGTTGGCGACGTGGGCCCGTAAGCCACACAGCCAAGTTAGTAAAATAGTTTTCGACCACTAGACTCAACTTCAGCCAAAGAGTTGGATAGGGGGATTCCTAGAGGCAGTCGGCTCTGATACCAACCTGTGACAACCCCGGCTTAATCATGCACTAACCATACACGCAAATTCACACGATCAAGCCTAAGGACTCACTTGAAGATATCACAACACAACTCTAAAACATAAATAAAGTCATACAAGCTTAATATTACAAGCCAGGGCCTCGAGGGCACGAATACATAGCTCGATGGCATACAAGTGTCAGCTGAAGTGTCAGATATCTGGGTACAGATATATTACAGAACATAGAGATAAGCCTTCACAGAGGCAGGGCAAAATAAAAACTACGATCGAAAAGGCGTGGGCCTCCTGCCCTGGACCCTCCGATCCTACTCCTGGTCGTCAGACGGCTCCTCGTAGTAGTAGTACTCTCCGGGATGGTAGTAGTAGTAGTCGTCGACGGGGACATCTGGCTCCGGGGCTCCGTCGTCTAGATGCGACAAAGGGATAAAGGGGAAAAAAAGGAAAATAAAGCAAACGTGACTACTCATCCGAAGTACTCAGCAAGCAAGGATCTACACTACATATGCAACATTTTCAAAGGGGGCTGTATATGTGGACTGGGCTGCAGAAATGCCAGTATAGAGGGGAAAGCCTAGTCCTATCGAAGACTAGCATCTTCATCATCTTTATCAGTCTTGCAGCATTAGGAGAGTGCAGAATAACATAATGTAAAGTGGTAGTAGTATCATCAACCTCGGCCGGGGATTCTTCCTCGACTCCCTACGAGAAAGCAATCCCAGAGCCGTACTATCCAGTTCTCATCTCATGCCATGTTCTTGTTGTACCGATCGGGATACAACTCCGAGTGTCCGTTACCGTAGGACAGGCTATCGATAGAAGTTTCTTCCCTGCAGGGGTGCACCAACTTACCCACCACGCTCGCTTAACTCCGGCCGGACACACTTTTCTGGGTCATGCCCGGCCTCGGCTAAGCAACACGCCGCAACCCGACCAAATACTTAACAGAGAGGTCAGCACGCCGGACTAACCTATGCCCCCAGAGGTCTTGGGCCATCGCCCCGGACACTCCTGCACGTTGCGTACACCGCCGGTGAGCAGACCTAACAACCCCTTTGTGGCGCCCCCGGCTCAATCGTACACTAATCATACACGCAAACGTGTGCGATCAAGCACAGGGACTCACGGGAAGATATCACAACACAACTCTAACACAATTTAAACGGAGGTCCACAATATTACAGACCAGGGATCCTAAGATCCGAATACATAAGTCAGTCATACAAATATTATCTGAGTACAGACATAGTTAGACAAGTTTTGCCTTAAGAAGGCTAGCACAAACAGCGACACTAGATCGAAAGGCGTTGGCCTCCTGCCTGGGAGCCTCCGATCCTACTCCTGGTCATCTGGCTTGATCCAGTAGTAAGTACCCTCTGGACCCTCCTGGTAGTAAGCTCCGGTGGGGGCATCTGGCTCCCGGACTCCATCGTCTGATGTATCATCAATGTGGGGTATATGGGGAAAAGAGAAAGTAAAGCAACCGTGAGTACTCATCCAAAGTACTCAGCAAGCAAGGATCTATACTACATATGCAACATTATCAATGGAGAAAGGCTGTATATGTGGACTGGGCTGCAGAAATGCCAGAATAGAGAGAAGGCCTAGTCCTATCGAAGACTAGCATCTTCAAACATCTTCACAAGGCCATCATCTTGCAGCAGTAGAAGAGAGTAGAATAGCATTTTATTTAGCAAACATGTTGAAGTACAGCTTAAAGATCCTTCCTCGACTCCCAAGCGAGAAAGCGATCCCGAAGCTTCAATTAAGTAACAAGTATCCAGTTTAAGTAGTAGATCGGGATACACAAACTGAGCGTCCTTTACCGTGGGACCGGCTATCGATAGAAGATTCATCCCTGCAGGGGTGCACTACTGTTACCCAACACGCTCGATCAACTCTGGCCGGACACACTTGCTGGGTAATGCCCGTCCTCAGAAGATCAACACAAAGCAGCGCTCTACCTAGGCTCGGCAGAGAGGTCAGCACGCCGGACTAACCTATGCACCCAGAGGTCTCGGGCCATCGCCCTGGGCACCCTGCGCGTTGCGAGACTGGCCGAGGTGCAGGCGCGACACTGAACTCGTCAGTGAAGTATCCAGCCCAATCCCGACAATCAGCCCGCACGGTGAATCATGACGTCAGACGAGCTTTTGGAGAAACGTACTTCGCAGAGGGTCCCATAACCATTATCCCGCGTGGTGGTAGTGCGTATAGGGCACGTCGACCCACTCAGATCACACACCCAAATCCAATAGGCTCAATTAGTATCAAGCGGAGACAATCAGAGTCTCTGATGCTCCGCCACAATGTCACACTCGAGTGCCCTTCCGGCACACCCAAAATCATAGATCCCCAGCGGGTACCCACCAGGGTGGACCCTCCTGTAACAGAGGTCAAGTAATCGTGTGGTCATAACATCAAGGGGGAAACCCGAGGAATCACCCTCGGCGGATTCCACTCGATGAAACAGTCAGGGTGAACGTATGAGGTATCACCCTCGAGGTTCACACTAGGGGTTGCACGACAGAGACGTATCAGAAGTGGAGAAGGTGGAATCACCCTCGATGACCACGACCGAACAGCTACACTACAGAGTATTCATCGGGAGTGCGTTACGAGGTATCACCCTCGGCACTCGATAGTTACTACGCAGAGTCATACAACTAAGGGGGTGTGAAGTGAGGTGTCGGTCTCTGGTCGATGATCACGTTGATCGGGTCGTCGATGATCAAGCAGGGGCAACAAAGGTAAGGTGGTGGGGTCACTGATGGTTCATTCCAACCTAAACTAAATAGTTTATCATAGGCAGGTAAGGTAGCAATGAACAGGTTACAATAGCAAGCTCTGTATCAGAATAGGAGCATAAATTAATAGTAGCAAAATCTAATGCAAGCAGGAGAATAGAATGGGCGATATCTGGAATGCTCAAGGGGGGGGGGGGGGCTTGCCTGGTTGCTCTGGCAAGAGAGAGGGTTCGTCAACGGGCTGCTCGTCGGTAGTGTAGTCGTACCCGGGTGCAGCGTCGTCGGTCTCGGCGTCTATCGAGAGAGAGAAGGAGGGGGAGAGAAACAATAAATTCACGGCAATAATGCAAACAATATGTATGACATGCCTAAATGATATGCCGGGGTGTTCTACTGCCTAACTAAATGATTTAGTTAATTTAGGAATTCATTTGGATTTATTTAATTAAATTTGGACGCTATTCATTTACTGAAAACGGTCTAAAAGTTCCATGTTCTTATAGCTGCGGGCGTCTGACGGGAATACGGAGGACGTATTCGGGTTCGTATCGGAATTCTGAGCAAGTTTCATGTACAAAGTATTTTCATCGGAGTTACGGATTATTTAATATGATTTTCTAAAGTTTTTATTAATTTCTAGAATTTAATTAATTATTTAAATCAACATTATCCGAAACAGTGTTGCGATGACATCAGCATGACATCATGCTGATGTCAGCAGGCGTCCTGACAGGGTGGGTCCCACCTGTCATAGACTGATTTAGTTAATTATGGTTAACTAATTAATTAACTATTAATTAAACTAATTAATTAAATTAGATTAGTCTAAACAGAGTTAATTAACCTAATTAATTAATTAATTAATTAATTAATTTTAATTATTTTTATTTTATTTTTTTAAATGTTTTTGTGGGCGGGGCCCATTTGTCAGCGGGCCAGGGGGGTTTGTGCCCGGCGGCCAGGGGCACAGGGGCGCGGGGCCCATCGGGCAGTGGCCCAAGGCCACGGGAGCGCGACGGGCGCGCGGCGACGCGGGCGCGTGCGCGCGGCGACGAGCAGCAGCGCGGCATCACCGTGCGTGGGCGTGTGCGTGCGTGCGTGCGGCGGCGGCGTGGCGAGGCGCGCGAGCGGGCGGTGCGGGGCGCGAGCGGAGCGCGGGGTAGCGGCAGCAGCGGCAGGCGCGGTGGCGAGCGAGGCGAGAGAGGGGAGAGGCCGGGGCCGGGCCTCACCGAGCGGTGTAGGGCTCGGGCAGTGGGTGCGGGGAGGCGAACGGCGACGGTGGTCGGCGACGGCGGGGCAGCGCAGTCCGGCGAGCGAAGACGAGGAGGCGACGGCGCTCCGTCGTGGCGACGCGGGATCTGCGCGGTCAGGGCAGCGCGCCGCAGGCGCGGGGCACGGTGAGCTCGTGCTCGCGAGCGCGGGGCGCGGGCCCGATCCGGTTCTGGATCGGGGGGGGGGATTGAGCGAGGGGGAGGGGGTGTCGGTGGGTGGGGATTAGGGTTTGGGGCTCCAGGGGGAGGCCAAATAGGGGAGGGGTGGTTGTCGGCCAGCTGGCCCGGGGGGGGGGGAGGGGGGGTTTCTCTTTTCTTCTTTTTCTTTTCTTTTCTGTTTCGTTTTTCTTTTACTTTTGATCTTTTTCTTTTATTTATTTTCTTTTCTCAGTTTAGCAAATTGTTAGGCCACATATTGAATTTTGTAAAACATAGGAACTGCTCCAACAAATACTAGGCATTACCTAACACTACCAAAAATTAGTTTGGAATCAATAGGAGCTCCCACCAATTTTACAATAATTAATATGCATTAATCCTCACTGTTTTAATTATGTTTGTGCCACCTAATTATTTTATTATTTGTTGGTTTCAATTTTAGACTAGCCTCTGCAATATTTGTTATTTATCAAACATTTTAGTTTTTATGTTGGACAACTTTTATATTTCACTCTCATTTAAATTTGAATCTGAGTTAGGAGTTGAAATGCAATATGATGCTAATGATGATTATGCACTGTTAATCATGCTGACATGTCATTATCAAAAGTGATTACTATTGCTAATCACCGGGGGTGTTACAATTCTCCTCATCTATCAAGAATTCTCGTCCCGAGAATTAAGAGGAAGACTGAAAGAAAGTGGGGTATTCTTTGCGAAGACGATCCTCGCGTTCCCAATTGGCCTCATCTTCAGAATGATTTGACCACTGAACCTTGAGGAATTTGATTGACTTTTGACGAGTCCGACGTTCAGCTTCATCAAGAATACGGATGGGATATTCTGGATAAGACAGATCTTCCCGTAATTCAAGCACTTCGTGATCCACAGCTCGAATAGGATCCTTGAAGCAGCGACGGAGTTGGGATACATGAAAGACGTCATCTACTTGAGAAAGATTTGGCGGCAACTGCAACTGATATGCCACTTCTCCTCGACGGGCAAGAATACGGAACGGGCTAATGTAGCGAGGAGCTAACTTGCCTTTGATTCCGAACCTATGAGTGCCTTTCAATGGAGTGACGCGGAGGTAAGCTTGCTCGCCAGGTTGATAGACTATTTCCTGGTGCTTTCGGTCATAGTTGCTTTTCTGACGAGACTGAGCAGTTTTCAAATGTTCACGGACAATGCGGACTTGGTCTACTGCTTGCTGAATAATGTCCGGACCGACGAGTGAGCGTTCCCCAGTTTCTGACCAATTCAGAGGGGTTCGACACTTACGACCGTATAGAACTTCAAACGGTGCCATCTTCAGACGAGCCTGATAGCTATTGTTGTCAGAGAATTCGGCATACGGGAGAGATTCCTCCCACTTCTTACCGAAGGAGATGACACAAGCTCGAAGCATATCTTCGAGCACTTGATTAACTCGTTCAACTTGACCCTGTGACTGAGGGTGAAAAGCGGTACTGAAAGACAGATGAGTTCCCATAGCTTCTTGGAAACTATTCCAGAATCTGGAGGTGAAGAGGCTGCCACGATCAGAACTGATCTCCAACGGAACACCGTGGAGTGACACAATTCGGGAAACATACAAGTCTGCTAACTGGCTAGCAGTGACTGTCTCTTTAACTGGCAGAAAGTGAGCAACCTTGGAGAATCAGTCGATGACGACAAAAATAGCATCATGACCCTTCTGAGATCTGGGAAAACCAGTAATGAAATCCATTTGGACCTTGTCCCATTTCCATTCAAGAATTGCAAGGGGTTGCAGAGTTCCTGCGGGCCTTTGATGTTGAGCTTTAACGCGGCGGCAAACGTCACACTCAGAAACATAACGAGCAATATCTCGCTTCATATTAGGCCACCAGTATCTCTGACAAATGTCACGGTACATCTTTGTGCTACCAGGATGAATTGACAGAGGAGTGTCATGAGCTTCCATCATAATGTGTTCCCTCTCATCTTTGAACTTAGGTACGAAGATACGGTGTTGGAAAAATAGGATCCCATCATTATCAAGATCGAACTCCGACGGTTTTCCTTTTTCAAGGTACCGCTTGATCCTTTCAACTTCAGAGTCATACCGTTGCATAGTTTTGATGCTGTGTTCTAAATCTGGTTCGACAACGAGGGTATTGAGATAACCCTGTGGAACAATATGGAGGTTCAATTTATGAAACTCTTGATAAAGAAGAGGTTGTGATTCCTGAACCACATGGTTGCTGCAATAAGCCTGACGGCTCAAAGCATCGGCCATTACATTTGCCTTGCCAGGGGTGTATGAGATATTCATGTCATAATCGGCAATTGTTTCGAGCCATCTTTGTTGACGAAGGTCCAGATCCGGTTGAGTATACAAATACTTCAAACTTTGATGATCCGTATATATCTCGCAACGGTTACAGAGAAGGTAATGTCGCCATAGCTTCAGGGCATAAATAACCGCAGAAAGTTCGAGATCGTGCACTGGGTAATTTTCTTCGTGAGGACGCAATTGTCGGGAGGCATAAGCAATCACCTTGCGTTCTTGCAGTAGGACACAGCCTAATCCTTGACAGGAGGCATCACAGTATATCACGAAATCCTTTTGGGAATCCGGGGGTGCTAATACTGGGGCAGATGTCAATATATCTTTTAGTGTCTGAAAGCTTTCTTGACATTTTTCTGTCCACTCAAATTTAACACCTTTGTGAAGCAGATTTGTCAATGGTTTTGCAATCTTGGAAAAGTTCTCAATGAATCGACGGCAATAACTAGCAAGTCCGAGAAAACTTCTGACTTGCTTGACATTCTTCGGCGGAGTCCAGTCAAGAATAGCCTGAACTCGTTCGGGGTTAACAGCAATGTCATCCTTGGAAATCACATGTCCAAGGTAAGTTACTTTAGAAAGCCAAAATTCACATTTGGAATACTTGGCATACAACCGGTGTTCTCGAAGCCTTTCTAGTACCAAACGGAGGTGTTCAGCATGTTCTTCTTTATTCTTAGAGTCTATCAGGATATCATCCAAATAAACCATGATGAATTTGTCGAGGTAATCCATGAATATATAATTCATCAGACGGGAGAAAGTTGCTGGAGCATTCGTTAGGCCGAATGACATGACGGTGTATTCATAGGAGCCATAACGAGTGACGAATGCAGTCTTGGGAATATCCTCTTCACGGACACGGATCTGGTGATAACCCAACCTCAGGTCGAGTTTAGAGAACACCGATGATCCAGCGAGTTGATGATAAAGATCATTGATCCGGGGCAGTGGGTATTTATTCTGGATTGTGGCTTGGTTAACGGGCCGATAATCCTGAACCAAACGGTTAGTTCCATCCTTCTTCTTAACGAAGAGTGAAGGTGCTCCCCAAGCAGAGGAACTGGGGCAGATGAAACCACTCTTAAGCGACTTGTCAATTTCTTCCTTAAGCTCGAGTAGGTGATGCGGAGGCATCTTATAAGGTCACTTGGCAATAGGGATAGTGCCAGGCTTCAACTCGATGACAAACTCGACAGCCCTAGCCAGGGGTATTCCTGGAAGTTCTTCTGGAAAGATGTCTGGAAAATCTCGAACGACAGGAACGTTCTCGATCCCTTCCAGAGGTGAGGCGTTCAAAGCATTCAGAACATATATCTGAGCTTTAGCGTCCCGTGTAATGCGGGCGGTATAGTTCACTATCTCATCGGAGGGGTGAAGAATTTGGACGACTTTAGTGGCACAATTGATCAAAGCAATGTGAGCTCTCAACCAATCCATTCCAAGTATGAGGTCTATGGTGGAAGATTTCAAGATGATGGGCGAGGCAAGGAATTCCAATCCTTTAATTTCGACGGTAACGTCAGGTGCTATTACGTCAGCATGATAGTGACCTCCGGGAGTTTTAATGACTAACGGAGTATGCATTTTCTCATATCGAATGCCATGCATAAATGCAAATTTTCCAGAGATGAATGAATGTGATGCTCCTGAATCAAATAAAACAGAAGCAGGTACTAAGTTAACGAGAAGGGTACCCATCACAGTAGCAGGTTGATCCTGGATTTCTTCAATGTCAATGTTGTAGGCGTGTCCACGACCATGTGCAGCAGACCCGGTATTATAGTTGCGGGTCTGGTTGTTGCCACGACCATTGCCACGGCCAGCACGAGGAAAGGCTAACTGATTCTGATTCATGAGGTAGTCTTTAGCCTGGTGACCCGGTTTGCGGCACTTGAAGCACAGACCATCTTTAGGACGAAGAGGAGCATTGTTTTGAATAGCTTGAGCTTTTGGCTGCCTCGGTGGTGGAGGAGGCAGACGTGGTGAAGCATAGTTGTTCTTTGGCGCAGAGGTATTGGAACGGAACGCATTGTTGGGAATCCAAACTGGACGCTTCGATGCTGAGCCCGAAGATGAGCCAGCATCACGATAGCGCTTCTGCGAGTCCTTGTATTCCATCTGAGCGGTCTCAACAAGAATAGCCTTGTTCGTCAGAGTTGAAAAGTCATTGAAGTCTTGAGCAGCTAGTGCAAGCTTGAGGTCGGGGTGTAGTCTATTACGGAACTTCTCTTATCTGCGTGCATCTGTAGCGATGTCTTCTTCAGCATAGCGGGAGAGGTCTAGAAATTCCCGCTGATAAGTTTCGACGGTCTTGTTGCCCTGAGTGAGGTTACGGAACTGGGTCTTCATGCGTTCCATAATTGCCTGAGGGATGTAACGTGTACGGAAAGTAGCCTGGAACTCATACTAGGTGATGACTGTTCCAACAGGCATAGTACGCTTGTGTGTGTCCCACCATTGAGCTGCGGGGCCCTTTAAGAAAAAGGCCGCGAAGTTGACGAAGTTGGCAGGGGCGACATTAGCTGACTCCATCTCGTGAGTGATGTCGCGTAGCCAGTCATCTGCATCCAGTGGCTTGTTAGAGTTGCGGAACTGAGTTGGGTTGAGTCGCATAAACTCTGTCAAAGTTATTGAAGCTGGGTTCTGGTTCTGGTTGTTCTGATGCGGAAACTGAGCCATGATTCCAACCATGAACTGGCGGTTGAGCTCAAACTGTTGCATCATAGCCGCCATATAGTCTGGCGGTGGTGGGCGTTCAGGGGCACGACCACAACCACGACCACCTGGTCTAACCATCCTGCTAAGTATCAACAGGGGGTAGTTTAGTAAAAGCAATTGCGAGCGTTTAGTGACAAACATGATGTAACTCGACAACAATTTCAAGTAGTGTAACAGATACATAACAGTAGTCGATTAAGACATACAGATCCATACACAGAGTCGGGTACATGCGGACAGCATAACGGCGCAATTTCAAAAGCTAGACATACTAGGCGGCGCGCAGGCACGCGGTAAGGAAGTACACAACGAGACATAGCAAAGGCTACATCAACGTCGGAGAAAACCACCGAAACGGGGTAACTGCAAGTGCGGACGACGAATGTTCGTCGCAGATGGATCCTGCGCTCCATGTGCACTCTGATGCAGAATCCGGTCTCGAGCTGTAAGAAGAGGTCCACGTGCAGGTGTATGACCTCCAACAGCAGGCCAATCAATACCAGCATACATCTGAGTCCTGCGCGGGTAAAGGGTGTGCTCCGGATGTATCCCTGCGCGAACAGCGGGTAGCAACTGCGTCATAGCATCGTAGAGACGTGCTCGAGTGGCAACCAACTCGACGGCAAGAGCCCGAACAGTGCGATCCAGAGCCTGAGTGCACTGAATTAGAACGCGCGGGTCATAGCGACGAGGCTCGAACGGGGCACAGATAGCTGTGTAATACCCAGTAGCATCTCCAGCAGGGGCATACGGAATGTATCGGAACTCAGAGTCATCCAAGATATCGCTGAACTGTCCTCGGAGACGTGCGACGGCAGAGTAGGCGGCATCATGGACTGCCATCTCAATCGTCATGCTGATACCGTGGAAAAGGTGTAGCTCGGTGTCTGAGTCATTCTGCTGATCATAGATACGAACATCAGCATGGTACTGCTCCTGATTGAACTCGCGGTAATCCTCGTAAACCAAGTACTCAGGATACCAACGGTAGCCAAGTCTAGTCATGAGAGCGATCAGGACAGCTGGAAACCCAGGGGTATTACGAGCCCAAGTGCGAAGCACAAGCTGTGTCGTAGGACGTGGTGGAAACAAACGGTCCATCTGAAATAGAGGAAATTCAGATTTGTCAAATGACAATAAGAAGTTTAACACAACTCGGAGAGAAAGGTTAAACAAAACAATGGAAAGAAAAATGATTATTAGACCAATCAGATCAATGAGAGGGAAATCGCACAGATATCCAGCTCTCCGGGTAGACGGGATTTAAGAGATCCTAAGTGTCGGCGTTAGTAAAATTTATTTAACCCGAGTAGAAGAGAGATCAGAGTCCCAGAGTATAGACGAGGAATAAAAGATCCTAATACCACCCAGTTGGCGACGTGGGCCCGTAAGCCACACAGCCAAGTTAGTAAATTAGTTTTTCGGTTTCTAGACTCAACTTCGGCCAAGGAATTTGGAGGGGGCTTCCTACAGGTAGTCGGCTCTGATACCAACTTGTGGCGCCCCCGGCTCAATCGTACACTAATCATACACGCAAACGTGTACGATCAAGCACAAGGACTCACGGGAAGATATCACAACACAACTCTAACACAATTTAAATGAAGGTCCACAATATTACAGACCAGGGATCCAAAGATCCGAATACATAAGTCAGTCATACAAATATTATCTGAGTACAGACATAGTTAGACAAGTTTTTCCTTAAGAAGGCTAGCACAAACAGCGACACTAGATCGAAAGGCGTTGGCCTCCTGCCTGGGAGCCTCCGATCCTACTCCTGGTCATCTGGCTCGATCCAGTAGTAAGTACCCTCTGGACCCTCTTGGTAGTAAGCTCCGGTGGGGGCTTCTGGCTCCCGGACTCCATCGTCTGATGTATAATCAATGAGGGGTATATGGGGAAAAGAGAAAGTAGAGCAACCATGAGTACTCATCCGAAGTACTCAGCAAGCAAGGATCTATACTACATATGCAACATTATCAATGGAGAAAGGCTGTATATGTGGACTGGGCTGCAGAAATGCCAGAATAGAGAGAAGGCCTAGTCCTATCGAAGACTAGCATCTTCAAACATCTTCACAAGGCCATCATCTTGCAGCAGTAGAAGAGAGTAGAATAGCATTTTATTTAGCAAACATGTTGAAGTACAGCTTAAAGATCCTTCCTCGACTCCCAAGCGAGAAAGCGATCCCGAAGCTTCAATTAAGTAACAAGTATCCAGTTTAAGTAGTAGATCGGGATACACAAACTGAGCGTCCTTTACCGTAGGACCGGCTATCGATAGAAGATTCATCCCTGCAGGGGTGCACTACTGTTACCCAACACGCTCAATCAACTCTGGCCGGACACACTTGCTGGGTAATGCCCGTCCTCGGAAGATCAACACAAAGCAGCGCTCTACCTAGGCTCGGCAGAGAGGTCAGCACGCCGGACTAACCTATGCACCCAGAGGTCTCGGGCCATCGCCCTGGGCACCCTGCGCGTTGCGAGACTGGCCGGGGTGCAAGCGCGACACTGAACTCGTCAGTGAAGTATCCAGCCCAATCCCGACAATCAGCCCGCACGGTGAATCGTGACGTCAGACGAGCTTTCGGAGAAACGTACTTCGCAGAGGGTCCCATAACCATTATCCCGCGTGGTGGTAGTGCGTATAGGGCACGTCGACCCACTCAGATCACACACCCAAATCCAATAGGCTCAATTAGTATCAAGCGGAGACAATCAGAGTCTCTGATGCTCCGCCACAATGTCACACTCGAGTGCCCTTCCGGCACACCCGAAATCATAGATCCCCAGCGGGTACCCACCAGGGTGGACCCGCCTGTAACAGAGGTCAAGTAATCGTGTGGTCATAACATCAAGGGGGAAACCCGAGGAATCACCCTCGGCGGATTCCACTCGACGAAACAGTCAGGGTGAACATATGAGGTATCACCCTCGAGGTTCACACTGGGGGTTGCACGACAGAGACGTATCGGAAGTGGAGAAGGAGGAATCACCCTCGATGACCACGACCGAACAGCTACACTGCAGAGTATTCATCGGGAGTGCGTTACGAGGTATCATCCTCGGCACTCGATAGTTACTACGCAGAGTCGTACAACTAAGGGGGTGTGAAGTGAGGTGTCGGCTTCTGGTCGACGATCACGTTGATCGGGTCGTCGATGATCAAGCAGGGGCAACAAAGGTAAGGTGGTGGGGTCAGTGATGGTTCATTCCAACCTAAACTAAACAGTTTATCATAGGCAGGTAAGGTAGCAATGAACAGGTTACAATAGCAAGCTCTGTATCAGAATAGGAGCATAAATTAATAGTAGCAAAATCTAATGCAAGCAGGAGAATAGAATGGGCGATATCTGGAATGCTCAAGGGGGGGCTTGCCTGGTTGCTCTGGCAAGAGAGAGGGGTCGTCAACGGGCTGCTTGTCGGTAGTGTAGTCGTACCCGTGTGCAGCGTCGTCGGTCTCGGCGTCTATCGAGAGAGAGAAGGAGGGGGAGAGAAACAATAAATTCACGGCAATAATGCAAACAATATGTATGACATGCCTAAATGATATGCCGGGGTGTTCTACTGCCTAACTAAATGATTTAGTTAATTTAGGAATTCATTTGGATTTATTTAATTAAAGTTGGACACTATTCATTTACTGAAAACGGTCTAAAAGTTCCATGTTCTTATAGCTGCGGGCGTCTGACGGGAATACGGAGGACGTATTCGGGTTCGTATCAGAATTCTGAGCAAGTTTCATGTACAAACTATTTTCATCGGAGTTACGGATTATTTAATATGATTTTCTAAAGTTTTTATTAATTTCTGGAATTTAATTAATTATTTAAATCAACATTATCCGAAACAGTGTTGCGATGACATCAGCATGACATCATGCTGATGTCAGCAGGTGTTCTGACAGGGTGGGTCCCACCTGACATAGACTGATTTAGTTAATTAGGGTTAACTAATTAATTAACTATTAATTAAATTAATTAATTAAATTAGATTAGTCTAAACAGAGTTAATTAACCTAATTAATTAACTAATTAATTTTAATTATTTTTATTTTTATTTTATTTTTTTATACGTTTTTGTGGGCGGGGCCCATTTGTCAGTGGGCCAGGGGGGTTTGGGCCCGACGGCCAGGGGCACAGGGGCGCGGGGCCCATCGGGCAGTGGCCCAAGGCTACGGGCGCGCGGCGACGAGCAGCAGCGCGGCAGCGCAGTGCGTGGGCGCGTGTGTGCGTGCGTGCGGCGGCGGCGTGGCGAGGCGCGCGAGCGGGCGGTGCGGGGCGCGAGCGGAGCGCGGGCGAGCGGCAGCAGCGGCAGGCGCGGCGGCGAGCGAGGCGAGAGAGGGGAGAGGCCGGGGCCGGGCCTCACCGAGCGGTGTAGGGCTCGGGCAGTGGGCGCGGGGAGGCGAACGACGACGGTGGTCGGCCACAGCGGGGCAGCGCAGTCCGGCGAGGGAAGATGAGGCGGCGACCGGCGCGGCGTCGAGGGCGAGCGCGCGCAGGCACGGGGCGCGGTGAGCGCGGGGCTCGGCGAGCGCGGGCGCGGGCCCGATCCGGTTCTGGATCGGGGGGGAGTGAGCGAGGGGAGAGGGGTGTGTCGGTGGGGTGGGGATTAGGGTTTGGGGCTCCAGGGGGTGGCCAAATAGGGAAGGGGTGGGCCGGTCGGGCCAGCTGGGCCGGGGGGGGGGGGGGGGGGGGGGGAGGGGGGGTTTCTCTTTTCTTCTTTTTTCTTTCTTTTTCTGTTTCGTTGTTCTTTTATCTTTTCTTTTATTTATTTTCTTTTCTCAGTTTAGCAAATTGTTAGGCCACATATTGAATTTTGTAAAACATAGGAACTGCTCCAACAAATACTAGGCATTACCTAACACTACCAAAAATTAGTTTGGAGTCAATAGGAGCTCCCACCAATTTTACAATAATTAATATGCATTAATCCTCACTGTTTTAATTATGTTTGTGCCACCTAATTATTTTATTATTTGTTGGTTTCAATTTTAGACTAGCCTCTACAATATTTGTTATTTATCGAACATTTTAGTTTTTATGTTGGACAACTTTTATATTTCACTCTCATTTAAATTTGAATCTGAGTTAGGAGTTGAAATGCAATACGATGCTAATGATGATTATGCACTGTTAATCATGCTGATATGTCATTATCAAAAGTGATTATTGTTGCTAATCACCGGGGGTGTTACACCCTTAATACAAGCGCGGTTGCGTTCCCAGTCCAACCCAGCGTGTGCCGCTCAGTTGCTGACGTCTATTAAGCTTCGGCTGAAGTATACGACACAGAATGCACATACTATGCCCACGTGATGGTTAGTGCTATCGGGCCAGAGGCACCTCGGATCAAATATCCAAACCGTAGTGGATTAGGAGCGCGCGGTAACGAGCAGAGACTCACGATCGATGTGACCCCGTCGCCCCGTCTCGAGGACTTGCGGCAAGGGCTAAGAATGCCCGGCCACGCCTCGTAGATATCTCGCGGGCACCTCTCAGGTCAACCCGACTCCACATCACTTCGCATTCATGCTCGCGCGGGTACCCCTCAGGGCCGACCCGTCTTTAGTATCATGGTTCATAGTCAAGTCATAATATCCAAGGTAACTGTGTGTCTGACACCGAAGGGAACCCTGAGGAATCACCCTCGATGGAATTCCCGCTCGATGTTATCATCAAGGTGAACGAAGGAGGAATCACCCTCGAGGTCCACACTTGAGAGGTTGCGCGACGGTGTCGGTATCGGGGGTGGTGTAGGAGGAATCACCCTCGCTTACCACGACCTATTAACTAACCTACAAGGTTATCATTAGAAGTGCTGACGAGGTATCACCCTCGGCACTCGATAGTAACCCAGTAGTGTCGAGCATCTTAGGGGAAGTGACATGCGGTGCCAGGTTCTAATCTTCAGTCCCGTTGCTCGGGTCTTCTGAGATTCCAGCGGGGCAGTCGGGACAAGTGGGTCGCTGATCAGGCTCTACCCATCCTATCTAAACAGTTTTGGACAATAGGCAGGTATCAACAGTAGGCTACAATTAAACAGGCTATGCAACAGATATAGGATGGTAACAGCAGCAGTAACACCTAATGCAAGCATAAGAGGGAAGAGAATAGGTGATATAGGAATGCTCAAAATGGGGGTGCTTGCCTGTCTGCTCGACGGCAAGGGCAGGGTCATCGGGGACGTAGTCGTACTCCGGAGCGGCATCTGCCTCAGGAGCTACGGCAATGTCGGGGTCTACCGAAAGAGAAGAGGGGGAGGAAACAAGTAAATATAATGCAAACAGATGCAACATAGTGCGTGCGATGCTATGATGTAATGCAGGGTTGCCTAAATATGCCTCTAAGTCATTTTAGTTATTTTTAGATTTAATCTGGGATTTATTAACCCGTGTGCATGCACTATTCATCTACCGGATTCGGGCCCGGAGTTACGAGTTCTTCTACATAGGGGGGTTCCGACAAGGAAACAGACGGGACGATTAGACTCGTCCCGTCGTTTTGAGCAACTTTCATGTTTTAACTTTTTCGATCTGAGCTACGGTTTAAAAGTTATCAATTTTCAAAGTTTATTTGATTTTCTGGAATTTATTTAATTTAACAGAAAATAGAATTATGATGTCAGCATGACATCGCTGTGATGTCAGCGGTCAACAGGCGCTGACCAGAGTCCATCCTGACATGTGGGGTCCAGTGGGACCCACATGTCAGTCTCTGTTTAAGCTAACAGTGAATTAATTTAATTATCTGGGTTAAATAGGGGTGGACCCCACATGTCAGTGGGTCATTAGTCTAATTAATTGATTTTCATTTATTTAAAATGTTATTAGGTTAATTATCCGCGGGGGCCCACACGTCAGCGACTGGGGTTGCCCAGTCAGCACATTGACTCGGTCAACCTAGTCAACGGTGCCCCCGGGGCCCACTGGCAGTGAGCCAGGGGTGGGGCCCGCTCATCCACATAGGCTGCCGGCGCCGGAGTTGCGCCGGCAACCAATTGCGCGGCGGCCGATCGCCGGAGGCGGCCGGAAATGTGCTACGGGGCACCGTTCGACCCGTGGTTTGTTGCGTTCGAGCGCTAGTGAACTCGCGCGTCGAGTGGTGGTGGTGGCACGGCCGGAAACGACCGGAGACGGCGACGGCGAGCGGTGGAGGCGGCGCAGGAGTTTGGGACCAACGGAAGTGGCACAACAGTGCACGGCAAAGCGAGCTAGAGGGTTCGTCGGGCTCCTGCTAGCGTGCTGAGCACGAGGCCGTGCTCGGCTGAGCCCGGCGGCGCGTGTGGCTACAGTGGCGAGCTCGCCGACGGCACCCTGTTCGGGCACTACGGGAACGGCGGCTACAAGCGCTAAATCCAGCGGGGCAGAGAGGGGTTCTGAGCGGGAAGCTCACCTAGCGGCGCACGAAAGGCCGTTGGGGGGATTAGTAGCTGCAGCGCTCGCCGGAGATGGAGGAAGTCGACGGTGTCCCGAGGAAGAAGTTGACGTGATCGGCCGTTGCTGTGCTCCTCATCTCCATCCAGTTGCTCCAGGGGACGCGGTCGACCACGGCGCTCCTTCTAGGCACTCGCAAGCGTCGCGGGGAGGCCGGTGGGCACGACGGTGAGGCAGCGCGGCGACGGTGGCGCTCTGAAATGGATCTGGGAAGGAAAGGGAGGGGCGGAGCGAGTGATGGGAGAGGGGAGTAGTGACGGGGAGGACCAGGGGGAAGGAACGAGCCTGCCCTTATCCTCTCGGCCTCCCTGTTTCATCGGTAGACGCCGGCGTGTCGCCGCACGAGCGGCGCGCGCGCGCGGCCATGGCGCAGCCGACACGGGGAGGAGGGAGAAGGTAATGGGCCAGTTGGGCCGCGGTCGGGGCACTGTGCACTTAGGCCCAGTGCACAGTGCCTCGTTTTTATTTTTCTGTTTCTGTTTCTCTTTTTCTTTTATTCTTTTCTGTTTTGATTTAGTTAGGGCACTTTTGCATTTTTGCAAAGTATGAGAGTTGACCCAAATATTGCAATGCAATATTTCCTTTCACCAAAAATTAGTTTGGGCAAAGTTGGAATTCTTTTGGATTTGATATGATTTTAAATGGATTTAATATTGTTGTTTTGGTGCTGTTTCATATTATTTGAATTATTTAATTAGTCCAAGTGCTACTGGTGTTATTTTTATGTGTTTTCTTGGAGTATTTGCTAATTAGTGGACATTTTTCCAGAGGTGCTTGAGCAAACTTATTTTGCACTTTTGAATTTGAGTTGATTTTCATAATTGAGTTTGAATTGGATACTTAACCCATGTGACTTGGCACTGCAAATGGTATGACTTGGCAATATTAGCAGTTGATCACTCACAGTGGTAGTTACACAGGGGTGTTACAAGGTCCTGCAGAGAAATCAACAATATACAAGTCTCCTCTCCTAAAGCCTTCGAAGACTTTGGAATTGTCAGATTCCATGAGCACTAAGCAACGATATTTGCCAAAGACAACAACCATATCAAGATCACAAAGCATTGAGAAAGACATGAGGTTGAATCCGAGGGACTCGACAAGCATGACTTTGTCCATGTGTCGATCCTTTGAGATTGCAACCCTACCTAGACCCAATACCTTGCTTTTGCCTTTGTCTGCGTAGGTGATATGCTTCAAATGTGATGGAGATAAAGGAGTGTTCATCAGTAAGCTCTTGTCAGCGGTCATGTGATTAGTACATCCACTGTCGAGGACCCACTCAGTAGCTTTGGGTAAATCATCCTGCAGATGAATTAGTGCATCTTACGAACACATATCTTCAGAGTGAAGAATATGACATCAATTTCATTAGACAGAAATTCATCAATTAATGCAACATATGTATATATAGCAGTATGAGGACGTGAGAAATGAATGAATCATTTCTTCATGATTAGCTTGCATCCTTTCAAGCATTTCAGGTCTCCAGAAAATTCTTTAGACGATTTAGTTCATCTGGAGACCTGACCCTGCATAAGAGGTTAGTTCTTTTTCTTCACCACCCACATCTAGAGGGGTGGCAAAGAGTTCATCATTCTGCGAGCTCCATAAGGGAAAGGTGGCATTGAAGCCAAAGCACTTCGTTTCACAGAAGAGGGATTAGTATAGGCATATGAGTAAGCAGAGAAATTCTTCGAGGACTTATGAACATAATGATTTGAAGAATAATGCACATAATCAGAACTCTTAGATTTTCCCTGCGAAACAGAAGCGTTAGCATGATGATGATCATATGAGGACTTAGATCCACGTGAAGAATTTGATCCATAAGAGGACTTGGATCCATATGAAGACTTCGGTCCATATGAAGAATTTGATCTGGGGTTCCTATTCTTCACAGGTGGTGTCATGAGGACATTCACCTAAAGACTTTCAAGGCACCTTTTGGGAACCCATATTTTCTTCATAGGGGGACCATTCCTGCAGTTAGTTCCAACATATCAAGCAAATACTTCACCATTCTGATTTTTGAACAGTTTATAGTTGGAGTCAAATGACTCATCAGATGAATATGAGGATTCACAAGTAAAGCCAGATAAAGTGGATGGATCTATGGGAGGTCCCTTCGCAGCAACCCATGAGGTTTTGGTATACTGCTCAGGTTTCCAGTAGGTTCCATCAGCATTGAGTTTCCTCTCAAAGGCAATACCCTCTTTCCTAGGGTTCCTATCCAAGATCTGCTTTTTAAGCACATCACAAAGAGTCTGATGCCCTTTGAGGCTTTTGTACATGCCTGTCACATACAATTCCTTCAACCCTGCATTTTTGTCAGTGATACTAGTGGTATCCTCAGATGAGGAATTTGTGACCACAGAGATAGTTGAAGAATTTGCAGCAATAGAAGCATTTGAACTTTCAGGTGAAGAATTAGCAGTTTCACGTTCAATGCATTTCAAGCATGGTGGAATAAATTTTTCCTGAGCAGAACTGATCTGTTGGGCAAGTAATGAATCATTTTCCTTCTGAAGATCTTCATGACTCACCCTTAGCTTCTCAAGATCTTGCTTTCTTTGAAGAAATTCATAAGAAAGCTTCTCATGATTGGCTAAGAGAGTTTGATGACGACTTTGAAGGTTGTCAAACTTAGACTGTAGTTGATGAAGATTATCAGTCAATGTTTGAGTTCGATCCATTTCCTCACCTAACAGGTCATCGCTTTTATCTAGCATATTTTGAACCCTTTCCAAAGCCTTTTGTTGTTTAACAGCAATATTAGCAAGTTTGGAATAGCTAGGTTTGAGGTTATCATCAGATTCATCCTCACTTGATTCAGAGTTGGGATATTTGAATACCTTGGCACCTTTTGCCATGAAGCAATAGGTGGGAGCATAGTCATCATTGCCGTCATCCGCAGTGTTGTGGAAGCCATTTTCCTCAGTGTAGAAGATGGACTTGCTGACGTAAGCAGTTTCGAGGGCTAGGCTCGCCACACCAGAGTCTGACTCCTCAGATGCCTCCTCTTCCTAATGTTCCTCAGATTCAGCTTTAGAGTCCATTTCCTTGCCAATGAATGCCCGAGCCTTCTTGGACCTGCTCTTCTTGTGAGATGAAGACTTTGAAGATTTTGATGATGTGGACTTTGAAGATTTCTTCTTCTTCTTTGAGTCATCTGAACTATCATCCTTGTATTTCTTCTTCTTTGATTCCTTTGCCCACTGAGGACAATCAGTTATGTAGTGACCAGGTTTCTTGCATTTGTGGTAAGTCCCCTTCTTGTAATCACGGGATGAGGAATATGATCTTGTGTCATCACCTTTTGAAGATTTTACAAAGCGACCATGCCTTGAGAACTTCTAGAATTTCTTCACGAGCATTGCTAGCTCCTGGCTTAGTTCTTCAGGGTCGCCAAGGCTGCTATCAGAATCTTCTCCTTCAGATGAGGAAACTGCCTTGGCCTTTAGTGTGCGTGATCTTCCATAGCTTGGCCCATAGAGATCTCTCTTTTCAGCTTGTTGGAATTCATGAGTGTTCAGCCACTCAAGAATATCAGCAGGATCTAGTGACTTGTAGTCACCACGTTCTTGAATCATCAGTGCCATTGTATCGAATGAAGAATCGAGTGACCTCAGCAATTTCTTCACCACCTCATGGTCGGTGATGTCAGTGGCACCTAGTGCTTGAAGCTCGTTTGAAATGTCAGTGAGGCGATCAAAGGTTTGCTGGACATTCTCATTGTCGAGTCTTTTGAAGCCGTTGAAGAGATTGCGAAGAACGTCAACTCGAGAATCACGTTGAGTTGAGATTCCTTCGTTGACCTTGGACAGCCTGTCCCAGATAAGCTTTGCAGACTCCAAAGCACTCACTCTGCCGTACTGTCCTTTGGTCAGATGGCCACATATGATATTCTTCGCTTGAGAGTCAAGTTGCTTAAATCTCTTCACATCAGCAGCGTTCACGGAAGGAGTGACAGAGGGAACACCATTTTCCACAACGTACCAGAGATCATTGTCAATTGCCTCAAGATGCATGCGCATCTTATTCTTCCAGTAGGGGTAGTCCATCCCATCAAAGGTAGGACACCCAGCCGAGACCTTGATCATGCCTGCAGTCGACATAACTAAAACTCCAGGTGGTTAAACCAAAATCACACAGAACAAGGGAGTACCACGCTCTGATACCAATTGAAAGTGCGTTATATCGACTAGAGGGGGGGTGAATAGGCGATTTTTATGAATTCGTCGCTGAGGAAATACTACTTGAGGAATTTCCTAAGCAACAAACTACAAGAAGCGGAATAAGTACTCAGGTACATGGATAACAAAGCAGTAGCATAGTCGTCATGATGAAATGAAACAAAACAGAGCACAGGTAGCATGTAAACAGGATAAGCAGGCTGAAGACAAAGTGACTGAAGAAATAGGAATGTGGAAATTGGGAAAGTCTTCAGTTAAAGTCTTCAAACAGTAACGATCAAGTACACAGCAAGTATGCGAGGAAATGAAAGGGTTGAGGAAATAGAACCAGTAGCTTGGTGAAGACAGTGATTTGGTAGACCAGTTCCAACTGCTGTGACAGTTGTATGTCTGGTTGGAGCGGCTAGGTATTTAAACCTGAGGACACACAGTCCCGGACACATAGTCCTCACCGTATTCTCCTTGAGCTAAGGTCACACAGACCTCGCCCAATCACTCGTGGTAAGTCTTCACAGGTGACTTCCAAACCTTCACAGACTTGGTCACTTGGCAATCCACAATTCCTCTTGGATGCTCTAGACCATGACGCCTAACTGTCTGGAGGATGCACAGTCCTCAAAGGTAACAAGCGTCGGTTCCAAACAGGAACAATTTCTTTAGTGATGCTCAATCACTTTGGGTTTTAGGTGTTGGGTTTGGGTTTTTCCTCACTTGATGATTTTCGCTCAAACGTCCTCGGAGGATGGGACGCTCTAAATGACAAGTGTCAGTTTCTCTCGGAGCAGCCAGCGAGCTAGTGGTTGAAGGGGGCGGCTATTTATAGCCGGGGAGCAGCCCGACATGATAAGACATAAATGCCCTTCAATGATATGACAGTTAGGTGGGTAGGATATTTTGGACAGCTAGCGCATAACACAGCAACGGTCGGAAATTTGAGCTCTCAAATTCCTCAGGGCTATCATGTTCCTCACTTGTAGGCAATCCGTACTGGCGAATTCCTAAGTCCTCAGTCAGAACAAATTCCTCAGAGAACAGAAGAACTTCGTCTCTGTCACTGAAGAACTTGATTGAACTGTATGAGATTTCCAATGGCTTCACTCGAAAGGATTGGTAGGTGTAGGATTTGAGTTGAGCATCACTTGGAAACTTTTCCTTAGTTTTACCTCGACCCCCTTTAACAGTACGGTGTTTCCTATGACTCAAGAAAGGGAAAACAAAACTATGAAAACAAAAGTCTTCACACTTCATAATCCTCGCATCAATATCAAGTCTTCAAGGTCACACCAATTTCCTCATTTTCAAAGTCTTCAAGAAAACCAAAGTCTTCAACTGAAGACAATCATTTTTAGGGGTCGAATTTCTTCGTAAATATCAAACTCTTCATAGACTTATAGAACCTGTGTACACTCACAAACACATTAGTCCCTTAACCTACAAGTCTTCAATACACCAACATCACTAAGGGGCACTAGATGCACTTACAAAATGCTCCAGCTATCTTCTCCCGGTTAATGAACTACATCTTCATGGATTACCTCGACAAGTTCGTCGTGGTCTATCTAGATGATATTCTGGTCTATTCAAATAATAAATAAGAACATGCTGAACACCTCCGTCTTGTTCTGGAAAGACTCTGAGAACACCAGCTGTATGCCAAATACTCCAAATGTGAATTTTGGCTTTCTGAAGTAACCTACCTTGGTCATGTGATTTCCGAGGATGGAATTGCTGTTAACCGGAGCGGGTTCAGGCTATTCTTGACTGGACTCCTCCGAAGAACGTCAAGCAAGTGAGAAGTTTCCTTGGCCTTGCATGCTATTGCCGTCGATTTGTTGAGAATTTCTCAAAGATTGCTAAGCCTTTGACTGATCTGCTTCACAAAGGCGTTAAAATTGAATGGACAGAAAAATGTCAGGAAAGTTTTCAAACACTTAAAGCCAGGCTAACATCTGCCCCAGTACTTGCTCCTCCAGATTCTCGCAAAGACTTTGTGATTTATTATGACGCATCCCATGAAGGATTGGGCTGTGTCCTAATGCAAGAGCGTAAAGTGATTGCTAATGGCTCTCGACAGTTGCGCCAGCATGAAGAGAACTATCCAGTACATGATCTAGAATTAGCTGCTGTGATCTATGCATTGAAGTTGTGGTGACATTACCTCCTCGGTAATTGTTGTGAGATCTACACGGATCATAAAAGTCTGAAGTACTTGTTCACTCAGCCATCTCTGAACCTCCGTCAGCAAAGATGGATGGAGGCCATTACGGACTATGAATTGGGTATTTCTTATACCCCTGGCAAGGCTAACATGATGGCTGATGCCTTAAGCCGCAAGTCATATTGCGACAACCTCATGGTTAGGCGAGATCAACCTCGTCTTTTTGAAGAACTGCGCAAGCTGAATCTGCGTATTGTTCCACAGGGTTCTCTTAATAACCTTGTGATACAACCAGATCTTGAGAAAGCTGTTAAGATTGCGCAAGCTAAAGATGCTGAAGTTGATCTGATGAAGAAAGATCTTCACCTTGAAAAGTACAGGGATTTCTTGCTGTCTGAAGATGGAACCTTGTATTTCAGAGACCGCATTGTCGTACCTCGCTTCGAGCTTATGACTGACAAGGTCATGAAGGAGGCACATGATACACCGCTGTCTATTCATCCGGGTAGCACCAAGATGTATCATGATCTCCGTCAAAGGTACTGGTGGTCTAGAATGAAGCAGGACATTGCTCGATATGTTGCTGAATGTGATATTTGCCATCGCGTTAAAGCAGAACATCAGAAGCCTGCTAGAATTCTGCAACCCCTTCCTATTCCTCTATGGAAATGGGATAAGGTTTAGATGGATTTCATTACTGGCCTTCCCAAGTCACAGAAGGGTCATGATGTTATTCTTGTCGTCGTCGACCAACTCTCTAAAGTTGCACTCTTTCTGCCTGTCAAAGAGACGATCACTGCTAGTCAGTTAGCAGAGTTGTATATCTCCAGAATTGTGTCACTACACAGTATTCCGAAGGAGATCAGTTTGGACCGTGGCGGTCTTTTCACCTCCAAGTTCTGGCAAAGTTTTCAAGAAGCTATGGGAACTCATATTGCCTAGAGTTCAGCTTATCACCCCCAGTCCCAAGGCCAAGTCGAGCGAGTAAATCAAGTACTTGAAGACATGCTACGGGCTTGTGTTATTTCCTTCGGCAAGAAGTGGGAAGAATCTCTCCCGTATGCTGAGTTCTCTTATAACAACAGCTATCAAGCCAGCTCAAAAATGGCCCCCTTCGAAGTACTCTCTGGACGTAAGTGTCGAACCCCTCTGAATTGGTCAGAAACTGGGGAACGACCACTTGTGGGTCCAGACATTATCCAACACGCCGAAGAACAAGTCCGTATCATTCGAGAAAATCTAAAGGTAGCTCCGGACCATCATAAGAGCAATTATGATTGCAAGCGATGGGGTTTGACTTATCAACCTGGTGATCAAGCTTATCTTCGTGTCACCCCTATGAAGGGTACTCACCGTTTCAGAATCAAGGGAAAGTTAGCTCCGCGCTACATTGGTCCTTTCAGTATTGTTGCAAGACATGGTCAGGTGGCGTACAAATTGGAGTTGCCACCGCATTTCTCTCATATCCACGACGTCTTCCATGTGTCGCAACTTCGTCGTAACTTCAAGGAGTCTCCGCACCGAGCAGTGGATCATGAGATGCTCGAATTGCAAGATGATCTTTCTTATAAGGAGCATCCGATCCGCATTCTCGATGAAGCTGAACGTCGGACTCGTCAGAAGACGACCAAGTTCCTGAAAGTGCAGTGGTCAAATCATACTGAAGATGAAGCCACTTCGGAACGCGAGGATAACCTCCGTGCTGAATACCCCGATCTTTTCCCTTCTACCTCTTAATTCTCGGGACGAGAATTCTTGTTAGAGGAGGAGACTTGTAACACTCGCAGTGGTTAGCTACAGTAATCCCCCTTTTGATAATACCATGTCATCATGATCAATAGTGCTTAAGCATCATTTGGATCATATCTCTTTTCAATTCAGATTCAAATGGAAATTCAAACTAAAAGTGAAAATAAAAGTTGTTCAAATCCAGGAACTAAAATGTTCATCATGTTGCAAATATTCCCAAAACAAATATAAAAATAACAGCAACATTAATTAAAATAATTAACTGACTCTATCAACCAAAAACAGTACCCAACAACATCATTTAATCCATTTAACATATTATAAAATCTATATGAAGTCCAATTGCCTCCAAACCATTTTCTGGCAGTGCTAAATATTGCACTATATTTATTTGGCAAAGTTACTTATTTTACAAAACTCAATTTGGGGCTAATATATTTGCAAAACAGAAACTATATAAAAAGAAAACTGAAAAGGTAAAAGAAGAAAAGGAAAAAAAGGCCCGCGCTACTGGGCCTGAGCACCCGCGCGGCCCAGCCCACTCCCCTCGCTTGTCCCCTACATCCTTTGTTCACTGCGCGCGCTATCGCCGCGACCGCACGCCACGCCCCGGCCCCCCCTTCTCCTCGCTCGACAGCTCGCGCCCGCGCCCGCTCGCGGTGGATAAGGGGCAGCACCCCCCCCGCAAACCCTAGGCCCCCTCCACTTTCCCCTCGCTCGCCTCTCCCTCTCTGTTCGCTTGACCGAGCGAGCTCGTCGCCGCACCACCATCGCTGGGGTGTCCACCAGCCTCCCCGCGTTGCCTAGCCGTGTTCAGGAGGACCGCGGCGCTCGTCCACGTCGACCACGACCACCGGACCAAGCCGGGAAGTCGCCACGCCTCGCCATCGGCCGGCTTCATCAACCACGGCCATCACCACCATTGGAGCCGATCCGCTCAGCTCCGGCACCTTCCGGCCTCCCCGAGCCCCTCCTCAACCTCTCTGTGAGCTGCTCCACCTTTCCCCATCTTCCGCATTCGATACCGCACCCCTAGCCGCCGTGCCACCATCGCGCCTTTTTGTATCGCCACCGCGGCCACCGGACACGTAGCTTGCGTCCGAGCACGTCGTCGTGTTCCTGGGCTCCCTAGGAGCCCACCGTGGGCGTCCTCGCTTGCCCCCGTGCCCCCTAGCCCTGATCCGAGTCCGCGAGCTTACGGTCACCGCCTGCCGTCGTTGTGGCGGTCGACTCCGGCCGCCCCCGCGCCATCCGCGACCACCATCGGACGTGGCGCTCGACACCCGTTCGAACGCGACCACAATCGCGCCAAACGGAGCATCACAGCGGGATTCCGGCGAACTCCGGCGAGGTTCCAGCCGTCCCCGCCGTGTCTCGCCTCACTGGCGGCCGGCGCTGACTGGGGGCCCATGTGGCACCGCGTGGGGCCGCCCCTGTGCCGCTGACGCTGGGTCCCCCTGGCCCAGTTGACCAGTCAACCCCGCTGACTAGGCTGACTGGGCCACTGACATGTGGGCCCCGCCGTTTAAAACATTTTAAAAATAAATAAAAATGTTAATAAAAATGTTAATTAATCTGTTAGTTAATTAGTTAACTAAATCTGACACTGATAGTGGGTCCCACAAGCTAATTAGGTTAATTAGTTCAATTTAATCCTCTGTTAATTAGTACTGTGAATGACATGTGGGCTCCACCTGTTAGAGTTGACTCTGGTCAGCTGGGTTTGACCTGCTGATGTCATGTTGATGTCAGCTGCTACTATTTTGGATAATTCGTATTTAATAATTAAATTAATTCCAGAAATGTTTTAAGAGTTTGAAAATCATAGAAAATAAACCGTAGCTCAGATCGAAAAACTTTATACATGAAAGTTGCTCAGAACGACGAGACGAATCCAACCGTGCCATCTGTTTTTGTGTCGGGACCCTCTACGGAGGTGAACCCGCAAACTGTAGCCTGATTTTGGTAAATGAGTAGTGCATACACTAGTAGAAAAAGGCCTATTAGTCCCGGTTCATAAGGCCCATTAGTCCCGGTTCCCAAACCGGGACTAAAGGGTCGGGACTAAAGGCCCCCCCATTTAGTCCCGGTTGTGTTACGAACCGGGACTAAAGGCCCTCCACGTGGCCGCTCTCTGGAGCTCCACCTTTAGTCCCGGTTGGTAACATCAACCGGGACTAAAGGAATTTTTTTTGAAATTTTGTTTTTCTGAATTTTTTTGAAAAATAAAATTTTGATTTTTTGTGAATATTTTCTTATTTTCAAATTTCTGAATTATTTGACAATTCAATCTCTAATCACCCATTCTAATCACCCCTCATCACTGCACAAATATGAACCCACTCATTCCAAATCGTCTAACTTTCCGGCCGGTCACCCATCCTCTCACTACTCCAGCCTGAGCACGCTTAACTTTCGAGTTCTATTCCCCCTAGTTTCCAAGTCTGCACTTGTTGTTTTCCTGACAATACTAAGTTGTCAATCCTATTAACCCTTAGGAGTTGAACTTGAGCATTAAGCACCGTTTGAGTTTGAAATTATTATTCTAAAAAACAATAATTATTTATTAACACTAATATTTCTTGAATAAGTAGTTTGACCATAGTTTGACCACAATTTGACCATAGTTTGACCACAGTTTGACCAGATTTGACCATAGTTTGACCACAGTTTAACCAAAAGTCAAAAAACTAAAAATAATTATTTATTAACACTAATATTTCTTGAATAAGTAGTTTGACCATAGTTTGACCAGATTTAACAAAAAATCAAAAAAACTAAAATTTGAGCATATCTTTTTTTTCTTTCAGAATTTGAGGATTCTAAAAATTTGCAAACAGGCCCACGGATATATTATGCGGATTTTTGTGTGGATTTTCGTGCTGATTTTTTTGACATCGGATGCGGATTTTCGTGCTGATTTTTTTAATATATTATGCGTTTTTTTCGACATCGTATGCAAAAGATATGGCCGTTTTACTTTTTCATAACACTTTTTTGCAAAACATGTCCAAATTTAAGTTTTTTAATTTTCCTAACTAGTAGATGTAGTAACATAACTACATCTCGAAGGATTTTAATTTTTTAAGTTTTTATCATTTTCTTTTGTTTTTTACAAAACTGAAAAGGCGATACACAGGGGGGGGGGGTGGTGGTGGCAGAATTTGAACCTTTAGTCCCGGTTTGAGACACGAACCGGGACTAAAGGGCATCGCACCCTTTAGTCCCGGTTCATGTCTCAAACCGGGACTAAAGGTCCCATTTGTACCGGGACTAATGCCTTCCCGACGCCTTAGCCGCTCGAACCGGGACTAATGCTCACATTAGTCCTGGTTCGTGATGCAACCGGGACTAATGTGTACATTGAGCTGTGACCAAAGCCCTGTTTTCTACTAGTGATACCTACCGGTTAATAATTCCAACTTAAATCCTAAAATAACTAATATGATTTAGACATGTCTTTAGGCAACCCTGCACTGCACGTTAGTATAGCCTGCTCTGTGTTGCATATATTTGCCGTGTATTTATTTGTTTCCTCCCCCTCTTCTCTCTCGGTAGACCCTGACACCGACGTTGTCCCGGAGACCGACGCAGCTCAAGAGCCTGACGACACCATTGACGACCTTGCCTTGGCCGCCGAGCAACCAGGCAAGCACCCCCCTTTGAGCATGCCTATATCGCCTATTCTCTTCTCTCTTGTGCTTGCATTAGAAATGCTGCTACTACTGCTTTACCTATTCTGATGCATAGCCGGTTTATTTTAACCTACTATTGAAACCTTACCGGCTTATCCTAAACTGCTTAGTATAGGTTGGGTAGAGACCTACCAGAGACCCCACTTTGTCCCCAGTTGCCCCGCTGGATTATCAGATGACTCGATCAACGGGATCGACAGCCAGACCCCGGCATTGCACAACACCCCCCTTAGTTGTACGACACTGCAGCGTCACCATCGAGTGCCGAGGGTGATACCTCGTATAGCACTTCTGATCTTAGCTCTATAGAGTAGCTATTTGGTCATGGTCATCGAGGGTGATTCCTCCTTCTCCACTTCCGATACGACCCTGTCGCGCAACACTTCAAGTGTGAACCTCGAGGGTGGTTCCTCCTAAGTTCACCTTGACGGTTACATCGAGTGGGCATCCATCGAGGGTGATACCTTGGATTCCCCTGATGTTATGGACACACGGTTACTTTGACTTTACCCCTGAACATTGTTAGAAACGGGTCAGCCCCGAGGGGGACCCGAGGGAGTTACTTTTACTGCAGGATTAGAGGGACAGGCGGTACCGCCTAGTAGAGGTGGACCTAAGTTCCCGATAGTCTTTTGCGAGACGGGTGGACCTGGACAGTGCCCGAGTGATGAATACGAGGTGTGGCCGGGCATTCTTGGCCCTTGCCGCAAGTCCTCGAGATGGGGCGACGGGGTCACATCGATCGTGAGTCTCTGCTCGTTACCGCACTACCAACACACTACGATTTGGATATTTGATCTGAGTGGGCCTCTGGACCGATAGCACTAACCATCACACGGGAAAAGTTATGGGCACTCTGCATCGTGGCATCAGCCGAAAGCTCTGTCAGACGTCCAGTTCAGCATTGCGGCCGGGACGGATCGGTGCCCCCTGGCGCCTGGCTTCCCCCTGCACGCAACGACTCGGAGTGCACAGGGCGATGGCCCAAGACCCCTGAGCGCTTAGGATGTAGACCGACAGGGACCTCTTTGCTGAGCTCTAGGTAGGGTTGCAGTGTGTCGTTTGGCCGAGGCCGGGCATGACCCAGAAAGTTTGTTCGGCCGGAGTTAAGCGAGCGTGGTGGGTAAGTTGGTGCACCCCTACAGGGAAGAACTAATCTATGCATAGCCCGATCCTCGAGAGCGGACTCTTGGAGTTGTATCCCGATCGATACCACTAGAACTGGATACTTGTGAGGAGAAATGGATATTATGGCTCTGGGAATTCTTTCTCGCAGGGAGTTGAGAAAGGATCTCTGGCCGAGGTTGACACTGATTACTACTACTACTTTAAGCTGTACTAATCTACACTCTTCTAATGCTGCAAGACCACTGAAGATGCTAGTCTTCGGTAGGACTAGGCTTTCTCTCAATTCTGGCATTTCTGCAGCCCAGTCCACATATACAGCTTTTCTTTGATAATGTTGCATATGTAGGGTAGATCCTTGCTTGCTGAGTACTTCAGATGAGTGCTCATGGTTGCTTTGCTTTCTCTTTTCCTCCATATCTGTTTGGTGCAACTAGATGTCGGAGCCCAGGAGCCAGCTGCCCCGTTGACGACTGCTACTACTACCCCGAGGGTGGTTACTACTACAAGCTTGCCGACGACCAGGAGTAGGAACGGAGGGTCCCAGGCAAGAGGCCTGCGCCTTTTGATCGTAGCTTTTGTTTTACCCCCGCCTTTGTAGAGACTTATCTATTTCTGTTTCATATCTGTACTCAGATATTTGATGCTTCCGCTGACGCTTGTATGCGAGCTTATGTATTCGAGCCCTCGAGGCCCCTGGCTTGTAATATAATGCTTGTATGCCTTTCTTTATGTTTTAGAGTTGTGTTGTGATATCTTCAAGTAAGTCCTTAGGCTTGATCGTGTGCATTTGCGTGTATGATTAGTGCACGATTAAGCCAGGCGTCACACCCAGCCCTGCCGCTGCCGGCGCCCCCTGCCGCCTCCACTCGACCCCCTTCTATGAGGGCGTTCAACTTGACCCACTGCTTTACCCTCCCCATCGATTCATCAATGCTTCGGGCATTGCGTTCCGCTCAGTCCTCCATGTCAGAGATGCCATGGGTCTGGACCAGTTGCGCCGATGCCTTGCCACTCTATCCGCTTATGTGCCCACAGACGCCCCCGCCTTTTCGCAGGTCCACATCAACTCCTAAAGCATCCTCTTTGACGAGACCCTCGCCTCAGCTCTCTTCCATGCTTGCATAGGTGACCTGGTGATACGTCTTCAATATATCTACAATTTTTTTATTGTTTTATGCTAGTATATTATCAATGTTGTATGCTTTATATGTATTTTTATGTTATTTTTTAGGATTAACCTATTAACTTAGTTGTTGGGAAACATAGTAGAAAACAAAAACATTCGCACCAATGATCACCAAGATCAATATGAAGATACATAACGGGTTGGGATCAACGATCGTCACCAACTCTGGAGTGCAGCAAAAGAAGAAGAGTTGGTGTAGATCGTGCTCGAAGTCCCTCGAACGTTGATGACGATCCCGCGAACCGTCCTCGAATGATCCCTCGAACCGAAGACCGAATGCACGGCCTCTCTACTTGGTTGCAAGCGTACGGTCTTCACAATCCGGCAGCGCTTCACCGTCCAGAGCTAATCGTCGCCGGAGAATTAGAGGGAGGAGAATAGAACCACACTGGGTTCTAATTATGAGGATTAGAGGTGGTTAGGGCTAGCTCTAATTAGTCAAGGACCAACTAGAACTAGAACTAGATCAACTAGAAGAGGCACCCAAAACCTGTAGTTCAAAAGGGTGCAAAACATCTAGTGTATATAGGTTTATGGGGGAGGAGAGGGCAGCCACCAAGGGGAAAGTTTCCTCTTGGTGCGCTGGCCTAGGGAGGGGGAGTTGGACTCCCCCTCCTAGTTGGATTCGGCCCCCCACTAGGAGGGGGGGGGGGGGCGCCTCCTCACTTGGGCCTTTATGGCCCAAGTCCTCCTTCTCCATTTGGCCTATTAAGGCCCGTTGATATTTATTTAATATATAAAATACTTTAAACATTTTTAGAGTATTATATATATATATATAATTTAACATCTTTGGAAACATTTTCCACACACACACACACACACACACACATATATATATATATATATATAATCGGTATTACCTGATATTCACCGAAACCCTTCCGGTGACCCAGAAACGCTTCTGGAACCTCTTGAAACTATTTCGAATATTAATGAAACTATTTCATGAATATATTCTCATCACTGCCATTCCACTAACGCTTAGCAGATCGTGATTACTTAAGATTGTGACCCCGTAGGTTCGGTAAAGCATAGACATGAACGAAACTCCTTCGTTCAATGATCGATAGCGGAACCGTGGACATCCATATCGGTCCCTATGATTACACGAATGATATTTGAGCAAACCTTTGCTTATCATGTGATGTTCCCTTTGCTTCCCGATAGTTTACAAAACCCAGTGTGCATAGGTATCCTCTTGGGTCATCACCATGCCCACTATACCGTTGCTCCCATTATCGGTTTTGTTCTTCTTTCTCGTTGACGTGTTTCGGCATCCCCATGATGTAGTCACATGTGTCTGGCCAGACGATGATGGATGCCATCACACCGAGAGGGCCCTAAGAATATCTCTCATCGTCGGAGGAGCAAATCCCACTCTCGAGCTGTTCGTTCACTTGTCAAACTTTCCGCTGAACCTGAAAGTTGTCGTTATGATCACCTTGTTACAGATGACGTTTGAGCAACCCCAAAGTCCACCGTCTGGTAGGAAGTAACCGAGACACTCTCATGGTCTGAGGAACTAAATTACACATGCTAACACTCCGTGTTATAACAAATGATTTCAGACGATATGATCACAAAGTATAACATACAAGATTGGGTCGATTCAATATGATCGTTCTTCTAACGTCATACCCTCAATGTTGTTTTAGGACAATCGTTACACCTAACGATATCCTAAGATCCGGAAAATGTGATCACCAACTACACTTGAGCCAGTCCTAGAGGCTGGACCGGGAACCTATTGTTTGACAGTTTATCATTCCACACGTGCATATGAGTTTTCCACTGAGTCACATATTCCAGGATCATAGCAGTTATAGCATGAAATATAAACTCTTAATTATGAATAATGGAAATATAATAATACAATATTATTGCCTCTAGGGCATATTTCCAATAGTCTCCCACTTGCACTAGAGTCAATAATCTAGTTTACATAGTCTCTTTAACACCTATGGCTATCCGGTGTTGCTCATGTTTTGCTCGTGGTAAAGCCTTTGTCATCAGATCAGACACATTCAAATCCGTGTGAACCTTAAGCACCTTTGCAAAACCCTTATCGTCATGTTGTCAAATAATGTGATACTTGCGCTCGATGTGCCTGGTAGTCATGTGGGATCTTGGTTCCTTTGCTTGAGCAACGGCGCCACTATTGTCACAATAGAGTGCCATTGGGTTCATTGCACTGGGGACCACACCAACTTCTTCAAGAAACTTCTTGATCCAGACTGCCTCCTTAGAAGCTTCTGAAGCCGCAATGTATTCTGCTTCTATCGTATAATCTGCAATAGTTTTTTGTTTGAACCTTTTCCAAACTACCGCACCACCATTAAGGGTGAAAACATAACCCGATTGAGATTTATAGTCATCTATATCAGTCATGAAGCTTCCATCAGTATAACCATTTATAACGAGTTCGTCATCTCCTCCATAGACTAGGAGCATGTCCTTTATCCTCTTGAGGTACTTAAGAATATTTTTAACCGCTGCCCAGTGAGTTAATCCCGGATCACTTTGATATCTGCTACATGTCATAGCATACATGATGGATCCAATTGCCGAAGCATATGGAACTCCACTCATCTGCACTCGTTCATCAACTATCTTCGGACATTGATTTTTGCTAAGTGTCATGCCATGTGACATTGGGTGAAAACCTTTCTTTGCATTCTCCATTTTAAACCACTTTAAAATCTTGTCAATGTATGTGCTTTGGCTTAGTGCAATTAGACGTCTTGATCTATCTCTATAGATCTTTATGCCTAGTATATATGCAACTTTGCCTAAATCCTTTATTGAAAACACACTTTTCAAATAGTCTTTTATTGTGCTAAGATACTTTGTATCATTTTCAATCAATAATATGTCATCCACATATAAGATCAAGAATGCTACAGGGCTCCCACTAAACTTCTTGTATACACAAGCTTCTTCATCATTTTTAATGAAGCCAAACTCTTTTAGTACTTCATCAAAACGCTGATTCCACCTCCTTGATGCTTGATTCAAACCATAAATAGATTTTTGAAGCTTGCATACATTTTTGGCATCCTTTGGATTGACAAAACCTTCTAGTTGTAACATGTATACATCCTCTTTCAAAAACCCATTTAGGAAAGCAGATTTGACATCCATTTGCCATATCTCATAATCGAAATATGAAGCTATTGCCATCATAATCCGCACAGACTTTAGCATTGCTACTGGAGAGAAAGTTTCGTCATAATCAAATCCTTCAATTTTCAAAAACCCTTTTGCTACTAGCCTTGCTTTATAGATAGTAGGATTACCATCAACATCTGTTTTTCTTTTGAAGATCCATTACTGTATGGGTTTCACACCCTCTAGAGGATCAACCAAGTTCCAAACTTGATTTTCGTACATGGACTCCATTTCGGATTGCATGGCTTTATGCCATTCTTTTGAGCTGGGCGCCGCCATCGCTTCTTTGTAGTGCACAGGTTCATCTTCTTCTAAGATGAATATTTCATTGTGAAACCATTCAAGAGGTTCGACAACTCTTCCTGACCTGTGCAGTTCAGTTACAGTTTTAACCGGTGTTGCTACATTGGGTGTAGTAACTTCTGGTTCAGATGTGTGAATAATTTCTGGAATAGTTTCCATTTTGTTATTCCTTTCAACTTCTGAAGATTCAGTAATCTCATCAAGTTGTACTGTCCTCCTACTTACTTCTTTGTTGAGAAACTTTTCCTCAAGAAAGTGTGCATTCCTAGCAACAAACACTTTGTCTTCGGATTTCAAATAGAAGGAATACCCAATTGTTTCTTTGGGATAACCTACAAAGTAACATTTATCTACTTTGGGATCGAGCTTATTTGGTTGTAAATGTTTTACATAAGTCTCACAACCCCAAATTTTGAGATGTGACAAGTTGGGTTTCTTCCCATTCCATATCTCATATGGTGTCGTCTCAACAGATTTAGACGGTGCTCTATTTAGTGCATGTGCTGCTGTTTCAAGTGCATATCCCCAGAATGATAAAGGCAGATCAGTAAGAGACATCATTGACCTTACCATGTCTAACAAAGTTTGGTTACGTCTTTCCGATACTCCATTCCTTTGTGGAGTTCCAGGAGGAGTAAGTTGTGAAACTATTCCACAATCACTTAGATGTTTGCTAAACTCATGACTTAGTTATTCTCCTCCATGATCTGATCATAGAAATTTTATCTTTTTGCCATGATGATTCTCAACTTCGTTATGAAATTCTTTGAACTTTTCAAATGTTTCAGACTTGTGTTTCATTAAGTAAATATAACCATATCTACTTAAATCATCAGTAAAAGTTACGAAGTATAAGTATCCACCACGCGCCGGAATACCCATTGGACCACATACATCACTATGTATTACATCCCATTATTCTTGCGCCTGTTCAGGATGACCTGTGAACGGCGTTTTGGTCATTTTACCCATCAGACAAGCTTCACATGTTTCAAATGATTCAAAATCAAAAGATGTTAATACTCCATCTTTATGAAGTTTTTGCTTGCGTTTCTTTCCAATATGAGCAAGACGGCAGTGCCACATATAAGTGGAATGATCAGTCTTCTTAAGACATTTAGACGTTCAAGATCCATTATGAATAAACCACCTACAATAGGTGCAAATCCATAAAAAATATCCTTATAATATATCGAACAACCATTGTTTTGTGATTTATAAGAATATCCGTCACTTATCAAACATGATCCGGAGATAATGTTCTTACACAACATTGGAACAAAATAACAATTATTTAGTTCTAAAATAAATCCTGAAGGTAAACTTAACGACATGACACCGATGGCTTGAGCGGCAATCCCGTTACCATTCCCGACCCGCATCACGACTTCATTTATGTTCTGCTTGCGAATCTTCCGTAGTCCCTGCATCGTGTTGCAAATATGAGCAACAGATCCGGTATCAAATACCCATGACTTAGAATTTTTAGCATGTAGAATGTCAATAACATTAACTTGTATAAATTTTATACCTTTACTAGAAGAGGAGTTCTTCTTATCTGCAATATACTTCAAGCAACTTCTCTTCCAGTGTCCTTTTTCTTTGCAGTAGAAACGTATAGTCTCACAGGATGCTCCAACCTTGTTCCTTTTGGTGTTGCATTTCCTTTTGAAACTGTTTGTTTTGTTTATCAACAACTTTTGTTGATTCTTCATTCCAGCCTCATGATTTTTGAGGATAGCTTCATAAAGCAATGAGAACAATAGATCATTCTCAGGTGTTTTAGGTATTACAACCCCCATTGCAGATATACTATCATAATAGTCTACAAATCTGTCACCTTGCTCTTTATCTATCTTGCACTCATCCATTGCTTCAGTCGTCTCATGAACTTCAGCTCATTCTTTGTGAAACAGAACTTCCAGTGCCTCGACAATCTCGATGGGACTGAGCTTTTGATAGTGCTTCTGTAACATTTCAACCATACAAGATAGCATGATGCTTTTGACAACACTGAAATCATTCTTGCGAGATAAGTATACATTGATGATGTCCTGATTTGCTCCAAGCGTCGGGACTTCACCAAGTACTTGATCCAACACATATTCTTTATTAGAACTTTTAAGAACTTTTCTCAAAGTGTGGATCCAATCCTCATAGTTCTCACCAGTTGCAATTAATTTTTCTTTCTCAAACAGGGGTGCCAAATTCAAACTATTGCAAGCCATAGATCTACAACAAAAAACACAAGACTCATTTAGACATAATTCATAATTAATGGCACTAGTTTTAAATATATATGTAGTGCACTCCCACTCAAATTAATATCTCTCATAATTAATAGTGAGAGATTCAAGACCCTAGTCTAGTTCTTAGTCATTGATGTGTGCATCATGATGATGAGAATTTTGACTGGTGGGCAATATTTTGCCGATCATATCTCCATATGACCCTTGTTCATCTTTCGATGCTTTGTGCTCTGAGGTCAGAACTATTCTGCCAGAACTTCAAGACGACCGAGTGTTATCTGCATGCAAGGTCTGACCATCCCTGCCTTACACCTCACGATCCGTTTGTGCTCATGTGTACATGTCGCACTCTGGAACGCTACGTGTTATAGATGGTTGCAACACTGGGAAGAGCACCTTTTGACTTGATATTTACTGTGAGAGATCACCCTAATAATTGACTACTGTGAAATCAAAGGGTGCAAATAACAAAGGGGTAAACATCTCAGGCAATTCCTAATAGCATGATATGGTATAGCCCTGGGCGCCGGAAGTCCTCCATGATCGTCTTCAATCTCCAGTTGAAGTGACGTGATGGCTAATATTTCGTTACCGAGGCAACTGTTTCAAAAACATTGTTGTTGGGGATATAGCCCCGAGGTGTGACCCACCCAGGAGGGGCCGGGTTACACGGTTGGTGGTTTTATATGAAGAAGGTCCAAGGAGGCCCAAGGTGTGAAGACTGCGGCTGATAGGGGCAGGCTTGGAGAAAGCCCATGACCCGGGCCTATGAACCGCCATATGATGACTTGCCCAGTAAGACATGACTAGTTAGAAACCGAGCCGGCCACGTTGTGTGAGCCGACTAGGACTCTGTAAGCCTCTGGGCCTCGACCTGTGTATATAAAGGTGAGACCCGGCGGCGGGTTAACTCAAGAAACAACCAATAGAGAACTAGGTTAAGCGTTTTCGCTCCCTTGTAATCGAAACTCAAGTAATACAACTAGAAGCAAGACGTAGGCTTTTACCTCGTTGAGAGGGGCCGAACCTGGGTAAGCTCCTTGTGTCCTTTGTCCCGTTCAACCCCTTTAAGCTAGCCTACGTGCGATGGCTCCACACCTAAGTCCTTTCACAAGGGCATCTGCCGTGTTAAATCCACGACAGTTGGCACCCACCGTGGGGCTGAGCACGGTGGTTTTGAGTTCTTGAAGGGCAGCTTCCCAGGGATCAAGGGATATGCCCTGGGCCGGATGACCAAGAGCTGCCGCGGCAAGATCTACATCGACAATGCTGGCTGGAGTCCCGAGGCCGAGTCAATCGAGAACGGGTACTGGGTCCCCTTCGCCGGAATTCACGTCTTCATTGGCGAGTCGGGGCCCGAGCCGGACACCTACGCCAACACCATTGAGACAGCTCGGCGTGTACGACCCGCCAAGGTTCAACTCGCCCGGAAGTGTGCTTTCGTTGGTTTTGTTCATGGGGCGGATCTGGGGGAAGGTTCTGTGTCTGGTGGTGAGACAGCCATCCATTCAGGTGATGAGTCTTCAACCGGCAAAACCGAGTCTATCTATCAACTACAAGACGGCGGGCTTGGGGGCTACTCCGATGGTGATAGTATTCCGAACCCCTATGAGCCGCCGAGCAGGGCTACTATCTTCATGGCCGGTACGCAGCAGATGGTGAATTCATCAACCGCCGCAGCTATGACCTCCGGTTCAACGGCCGCTGCAACGGCTGGGGCGAGCGGCTCGGCGCGCCCGCCGGCTCAAGTTTTATCCGATCTTCTGGATGCTTTGGCGACTCTGTTGGCCGTAGAGGTGACCCCGGCGAGTCAAGTGCAGCATAAGGCAGAGGTCGCAAAATTGCGAGATGAGGTGGCCAAAGCTCGAGAGGATCTTGAGGCAGAGAATGTCAGGATGGCTGCAGAACAGACCGCCCTAGAAGCTGAGATGCAGCGGGTAAGGGCCGAGGCCTTTCATTTAAGTCTGGACCAGAATGCGTGAAATGCTGTCATGCAAAGGAGGCACCAGAGCCGTTTGCCACCGTAGTTTGAGGGGAGGAATCTTTTTACCTTACCCGGAGCAGGGCCGAGTAACTCGCCCGGTGAGACCCGGGCTGCTGAGGAGCCTGCGACCGGGACAGCGGCTCAGCCTCGTATAGCGGACCCGCCTCGTATGAACTTGACCCCGCCTCAGCAAGTGCCAACACCTCCGGGTCATTACTCCAATCTGCTGGATAATATGATTGCTGCAGCCTCACGGCTGGCGGCTCTTCCAATTGAAGGTGAGTCGCCAGCTACGATAGAGGCCCGGAACACCGTGGAACTCCTTAAGACGGATGTGACCCAGCAAGCGGCTTACTCATACAGCCGTGAGTGAATTCATTCAATTCTGCGCCACAGTCAAAGCTACAGCCGGCGCGTTGAGTCACCGGCGGTTTCCAGGAGTGAGCGGCGTCGTAACCCGCCCTATGGGCATGACCCGCCCCGCGATGATAACATTGTTCAAGCCATCAGGGATCAGGTGAGAGCACGCCAAGAGTCGGAACTGGCGGCTCAGTTAGCGGCTCATCAGCAACTTCAACGAAACACTTCAACGTCTGTGGAGGCCGGGATGACTTCCAGGACGGTAGGTGTGCCATGTCTCGTGCCGGCTCTGCGTAATGAGCGTCTGCCCAAGGATTTTAAAGGTCCTTGCAAGGTACCTAATTACACAGCTGATCTTCCGCCTGAGGCTTGGATTGAGAGCTAGGAGCTGGCCATGGAGATGCTGGATGTTAATGATGTTGTATGTGCCAAATACTTCACAATGATGCTGGATGGGCCGGCTCGAACTTGGCTGAAAGGGTTGCCTGCCAACTCCATCAACTCGTGGGCTGAGTTGAAGGCGCGTTTTATTCAGAATTTCAAAGACACGTGTACGCAGCCTCTGTCTATCATCGATTTAGATGCTTGTGTCCAGCGCGAGGATGAGTCAGCCCACCACTGGGTGCGCCGGGTCTCAGCCGTTATCCACTCATCGGACAACATCACACCCGGTTGTGCTGTTCTGATCTTAGAGAAGAATTGCCACTTCGCACCCCTCAAACAGAAGCTGGGGCGGCTTAAACGTCACTGCAATGACATGGGAGAGCTCATGGCTCCTCTCATCAAATATGCTGACTCAGACAATACTAAAGACCCTGGGTTTGATGAAGAAAAGTCCAGCAAAGGGAAGAAGAATGGCAATGGGAAAGGTCAGCAGCAAAATATGACAGGGCATAACCAGGGCAACAACGGTAAGCACAAGCAAGCCGACGGCAGGTCAGACTTTGTGGCCAATGCCAATACACTACCTAATAATCAGCGTCCTAAGACTATGCCAAAATTTGGTGGACCAAAATTCAACCTGGAGGCGATGTTGAATGAACCTTGCCCAAAACATAGTCTCCCGAATAAACCATCAACTCATTTGTGGAAAGATTGTTTTATCATGAAGGAATATAAGAGTTCCGGCTCTCATCAGGACCACAATAACAATAATGGCCCGCACGGCGGGTCAGGATCCAGTTCACACGGGCCTGGCTTTGGGGGTGGCGGCTCAAGTTCTGGATATCAAGGACAAGGCAACCACGGCCGCTATAATCAGCAGCCCAATCAGGGTAACTAGCAACAGCAGTCAGGATATCAGAGTAATCCAAAGAAGCTTAACAATGGCCAGTATCATGTCTTCACCACAAGCCTTTACAAGCGAGATCAGAAGATTCATAAGCGTGTGGTTAATACAGTTGAGCCGGTGGTACCTCGATACTTACAGTGGTCAGAACAGCCAATTGTATGGAGCCGTGAGGATCACCCACCCCGGGTTAACAATCCGGGTCAACTGGCATTGGTGGTAGCCCCTCAAGTTGGGAGTTATAAATTTAATAAGGTGCTCATGGATGGAGGCAGCAGCATCAATATCCTTTATTATGATACTTTCCATCGTATGAATTTGACTGACAAAAACCTTAAGCCATCTTCTACACTCTTTCACAGCGTGGTACCTGGTAAGTCGGCATACCCAGTTGGTAAGATTTTCTTGGAGGTGGCTTTTGGTGATGCCATGATTACAGGGCAGAGACGTTGTGGTTTGAGGTGGTTAAGATCAAAAGCCCCTACCACGCTCTGTTTGGACGGCCGGCTTATGCAAAGTTTATGGCACGACCCTGTTATGTGTATCTACAGCTCAAGATGCCAGGACATAAGGGTACCATTACGGTCCATGCTAATAGAAAGATTGCTTTGGAATGCGAGGAAGGTGATGCTGCTTACGCTGAGTCTGCCTGTGCTACAGAGGAACTTAAGTTTTATAAGGATAATGTTGACCCGGCTGACATGACTCCGTTAAAGAAGCCAACCACAGAGCAAGACCCTTTATTGAAGTTTAAATCGGCGGATGATACCAAACATGTCGACTTTGTTCCTGGCGACTCGTCTCAACAGTTCACTATCAGTGCCAATATGGATCCGAAATAGGAAAGCACGCTCATCAAGTTCATCCGTGAGAACTCGGACATCTTTGCATGGAAACCTTCAGACATGCCAGGTGTACCGAGAGAACTCGCTGAGCACACTCTCAATATTGATCCTAAATTTAAGCCGGTCAAGCAATTCCTTTGTCGTTTTAATGAAGAGAGACGTAAGGCCATTGGTGAAGAGGTGGCCCGGCTCTTAGCGGCCGGGTTCGTCGTTGAAGTTTTTCACCCTGAGTGGTTGGCTAACCCGGTGCTGGTACTTAAGAAGAATGGCACTTGCCGTATGTGTGTGGATTATACAGAACCCAATAAAGCTTGCCCAGCTGATCCTTTTGCTCTTCCCCGTATCGATCAGATTATAGATGCTATGGCGGGTTGTGAGCGTTTGTGTTTCTTGGATGCTTATTCTGGTTACCATCAGATCAAGATGGCTGTCAAAGACCAAGAGAAGACGGCTTTTATCACACCTTTTGGAGCTTTCTGCTATGTGTCTATGCCTTTTGGGCTCAAGAGTGCCCAGGCAACTTATCAGCGTTGTGTCCAGAACTGTTTTCATAGTCAGATTGGACGTAATGTTCATGCTTATGTGGATGATATTGTTGTGAAGTCTAGAAAGAAGGAGACTCTATTGGATGACCTGAAATAGACCTTTGATAATCTCCGGGTCTACGAAATTATGCTTAACCCGGCCAAATGCATTTTTGGTGTGCCTGCAGGCAAGCTTTTGGGTTTTTTGGTCTCTGAGAGAGGTATTGAAGCTAACCCGGAGAAAATCAAAGCTATCACTTCGTTGGCTAAGCTGGCGTGCGTCAATGATGTCCAGTGTTTGGCGGGTCGTATTGCAGCTTTAAGCCGGTTTATAAGCCGCCTGGGAGAGAAGGCTATTCCTCTGTACCAGATGATGAAGAAAACAGACCGCTTTGTTCGGAGTGATGCGGCTAATAAGGCGTTTGAGGCGCTTAAAAAGCAGTTGGCTGAGCCGCCGGTTCTTGCAGCTCCTATTGAGAATGAGCCTTTGCTCTTATATGTGGCTGCTAATAGTAAGGCTGTCAGTGTGGCGATTGTTGTGGAGCACAAAGAGGCGGGTAAGGAATACCAATTCCAGCGGCCGACATATTATGTCAATGAGGTGTTAATTGAGTCTACGCAGCGATACCCACATTGGCAGATGCTAGTGTATGGGGTGTTCATGGCCAGTCGTAAGCTGAAGCATTATTTCTTTAGCCATCCCATTACTGTGGTCAGCTCTGCTCCATTAGGGGATATTATTCAGAACAGAGAGGCAACGGGCCGAGTGGCCAAGTGGGCCATTGAGCTCGGGCCCCATGGTTTGAAATATATGCCAAGGAAAGCTATCAAGTCTCAAGCTCTTGTGGATTTCATCAAAGACTGGACAGAGTTGCAGACGCCTGAGGAGAAGCCGGATAACACTTACTGGACAATTCACTTTGACGGGTCTAGGCAGCTGGAGGGCTGGAGTTATTTTGACTTCCCCACGAGGTGAAAAATTTTGCTATGTTTTAAGGCTAAAGTTTCCTTGTACTAATAATGCAGCTGAGTATGAGGCTCTGCTCCATGGCCTTCGGGTAGCCAAAGAGATGAATTTAAGCCGGGTTAGGTGCTTTGGCGACTCAGATTTGGTGGCTCAGCAAGTTTCAGGCACTTGGGATTCTAAAGACCCGCTCATGGCAGCTTATCGCCGGGCGGTTGATAATATTGCTGGTCACTTCAAAGGTTATCAGGTGGGACATGTTGATCGCAGAAAGAATGAGGCGGCTGATGCTTTAAGCCGGCTGGGGTCTTAGTGTAAGCCGGCGCCCCCTAATTTTTTTCTTGATGTATTGAATAGTCCTTCAGTTAAGTTGCCGACAGAGGAGGATCTTGCTATTCCTGACCCAGAGGCGTAGTTGGTGGCGGCTCTCCATGCTATTCCTGATTGGACAGTTCCGTATTTAGCTTATATGACCTGGGGCAAGTTGCCTGAGGACGAAACTTTGGCCAGGCAGATAACCCGGCGGTCTAAATCTATGACCATTGTCAATGGCGAGTTACACCGATGCAGTGTCACAGGTGTGTTCCAGCATTGTGTTTCTCCGGAGGAGGGCCGTGAGATTCTAAGGGAAATCCAGGAAGGTGATTGTGGTCATCACGCCGGCTCTAAATCTCTGGTGGCTAAAGCTTTGCGTCATGGATTTTATTGGTTGACGGCTCATGCTGATGCAGAGGACCTTGTTAGCAAGTGTGATGGCTGTCAGAAATTTTCTCGACGGGCTCATGTACCGGCTCAAGAATTAAGGATGATTCCAATCACTTGGCCGTTTGCAGTCTGGGGGCTTGATATGGTTGGACCTTTCAAGATATCTAAGGATAAGAAGACCCACCTTTTGGTGGCGGTTGACAAATTTACCAAGTGGGTTGAGGCAGAGCCGGTCAGCAAGTCTGATGCGGGAACGGCGGTTCAATTCATGAAGAAAATCATCTTCCGTTTTGGATACCCTCACAGTATCATAACTGATAATGGCACTAATCTGTCTAAGGGTGCTATGAGAGAGTTCTGTCAACGGGAGCATATTCGTCTTGACGTTTCATCAGTGGCCCACCCACAGTCTAACGGTCAGGCTGAGAGGGCCAATCAGGAAATCTTGAAAGGCATAAAGCCCCGGCTTATGGTTCCTTTACAGCGAACGTCGGGTTGTTGGGTTGAGGAGTTACCCTCTGTAATTTGGAGCATCAATACTACTCCCAATAGGTCAACAGGTTATACGCCTTTCTTCATGGTTTACGGGGCAGAGGCGGTTCTTCCAAGTGATATCCGTCATGACTCGCCCCGTGTGGCTGCTTATGTTGAAGCTATCAATGAAAAAGCATGTTGGGATGCACTTGATGTGTTGGATGAGGAGCGTGACCTTGCGGCGGCTCGTTCGGCGATATACCAGCAAGATCTGCGTCGCTATCATAGCCGCCGGGTTATAACCCGGACCTTTCAAGAAGGCGATTTGGTGCTCCGGTTAATCCAAGATCAAACAGATATGCATAAGTTATCCCCACCTTGGGAAGGACCTTTTGTGGTCAGCAAGAACCTAAACAATGGGTCATACCACCTCATTGATATTCGAGAACACAAGGATTCGCGCACATCAGAGGAGGAGACCCGCCGGCCTTGGAACATCGCTCATCTTCGGCCTTATTACACTTGAGCCGCCGGCTCTTGTGATGTACATACTTTCATCAGTGTATATATTATGATCAATATAGTAAAGCCGGCATCCCTGATAATTTGGGGCCACTGTCATTTCATTTCTAAGTATCTGAGTCTTTATTGTTTGTTCATAAGGTCACTTGGGGGCTTCCTGCTCAATGAGCATAGCTATGCTTACCCTCTTGATTGGCTTACATGCCATATTATATGTCACTTGGGGGCTTCCTGCTCAATGAGCATAGCTATGCTTACCCTCTTGACTGGCTTCCATGCCGAATTCCGGGTTATCCTGCCTGTATGTCGATGCTGCTCCGCCAGGTAATCCTGAATGACCCGCTGTACTCTTAACAGTCAATCTTTTAAATAAGACCCTAAACTCGTTAAGTTTAAAATGGCAGTGTGCCATGTGAGGGCCGGCTTACAGTGTGCAAGGATTAACTCTGTGGCTGTGCGGCCCATGAAAGCACTTGGGTTTTAGGCTTGGCGGCTTATGAAAGCCTCGAATTTTTCTGGATTTCTGTTTTTCTGAGCATTTTGGATTTATATCCCTTTTTTCTGTTAGCGTACGGTTTTCATAATTCGGGCCATGCAGCCCTGAACATATGACTCATATTTGAGCCTTTTTTGGGTTTGGTAACCCGCCCTGATAGCGACTATAAGTCGCCAAGATATTTGCCTTGAGCAAATTCACATCATGATATTTCATACCTACGGGTCAAATACCCGCTCTGGTTTCTCATTATCAAAGTATCATCATGATATCAATCTGCAGGTATGTCCTTTAATAATTATAGGAATATTCGGGATTTGGTAACCCGCCCTGGTTTTCGACTTTAAGTCGCCAGTATATTTCCAGCTTAGATGGCCTTTCTTCTAGTCTTTCATTGCAATATTTCAAAGACTATTATGTCAGGATTTGTTACCCGCCTTGGCTTAAACCGCCAGGGTACATACTGTTTACCTTGTGTGCAAAAACTATGAAAACATCGATCTGCCCCACATGGACGGTGATACTATGAAAAGGAACAGCGGCGGATCACAAAACGATTCTACTGGCGGTTTAACAGTTAAACGGCTAGATATGCGCGATGGCATAACAGATCATTGTTTGCAAACCTAGGCTATTACAAGGCCACAGGGGACCTGCCAAATAGAAAGTGTTTTTTAGCACATTGTGCTTATGTCCTGGTTTAAGAGCCGCCTGGACTCAATTGCCTTCGTAGCGGCGGGTTGATGACTCCGGGTCATCCTGCTCTGGCTCTTCCTCTTCGCCCATCTGGAGGTCAGGTGACTTCCGGTCGATGCCGGTTAAGGCTTCGAATATAGCTTCATCATTCATAATGGGGGACGGATCAACATCAGGAGCAAAAGTATGCTTATGCATTGGAGGGGTGAGATCCACGACATCATAAGCCTGCGCTTTTACTTTGGTATTCTCCATGGTGTAAGCCGCCTGATATTTGGATAAATCAGCTTCCTCAGCCAGCTTGCATGCCAGGGGATGCATGTCCTTTACGCACTTTGCAAAGTATGTCTGATCAAAAGGAGACCCATCTTCTTTAAGGCTTGGACAACCGGTGGCCATCTCCTCTGGGTCAAGTTCTGCTTGCCATGCTTTCGCTCGGGTAAGAGCTGTAATGGCGCGAGCACGGGCGGCTGAGCGTTTGATCTCTTCGAGTTTTTGGGGCATGACAAACAGCTTATCTTGCACTTCCCTGAGAAGGGTTGGCGGCTTTTTACCATTGGAGATAGCTACAAGAGTCTGTTGTGGGCATGTGTATAATTGTTCCACCAGAGCGTACACGGCTTTGAGCTTCTGCAGCATGTCTTGGCCAAGATTGGTGCTCCTGGGGCCTATTGAATAAACATGCCAATGAGTCGCCAGGCGGGTTAAAAATTGAAGAAAATTTTGGAAAGGTTGAAACAATCCGAATTGCTTACCAAAGATAGCAGATTTCATCTGTGAGATATGGCGTTTTAAGCCGGTCAGCTCCGCCGTGGTCTCCTTCAAGCATGATTCAGCAGCTTCTGCCCTTTGCAATAAGGTGACCTTCTCTTTCTCCCAGCCGGCTCTCTCTGTGGTAAATCCGGCTTTGAGCTTCTCATTTTCATCCAGGATAAACTTAAACTTGGAGTCAGATTTGCGTGTTTCAGCTTCTTGGTATTCAAGTCTGTTCTTCAATTCTACCAATTGAGACACATTCAGGCTTAAGACATCCTGCAAATAAGAGTCAAAGGATATAAGTATGTTAGTCAGGGCATGGTTTTCATACAAGTCCCAAGTACATTGCAAGAAATACACTTGGCACTTGGGGGCTAATGTACGAGGAAATTCTTTTCAAGTTATATTGCTGAAGAACCGGCTCATCTTTCTCAGATAAGCCGACCCTTGAGGGCTAGGAATTGAAGCTATTCTTTTCACTAAAACAAAAATGACCCAGTTCATCTTTCTCAAGATAAGCCGGCCCATGAGGGCTATGACTTGGAATTTGCAGTAGATAAGTCTTACACCATACTCAACATATTCTTTCCTATGGATAAGACTTGGGGGCTGGATGACTATATATACAGGGAAGCAGAGGTTCATACCTCGTATTTCTGTCGCATTCTCTTAACTAAATTATCTTCCAAGTCACGACTGGTATGCAGGCGACTCAGATAGCCGGAATATAATTCATTGACGTCCAAGTTTGCATAGCTCACAATGTCAGACTTGGCTTTGCTCTTCTCAGAAACAAGAAGTTCATCCCTGGCAGAATGCTTAGCCAAGACCGTGGGGTTTCCCGATTCTGTATAACCAGTGCCAGTAACCACCACATCCTCAGTATCTTCTTCGACAGGCTTGATAGGGCTTGGCAGCTTAGCACTGGATGGGTCAACACCCATTGGATCCACTGGAGTGTCATGAGTTTCTGGTGGCGGGTCATTGGCAGTGACTTCGGGATTCTGATGTGAAACTTCTGAGGTTGGCGTCTCTTTCTCCGGTTCATTGACCTTAGGATCTTCAGCCGGTTTACCAATCTTCAACTTCTTGCTTGGTTTGGCTATACCACTGAAAATGAGACATATGAGGATGTGAGTATATCAGTTTAATAAAAGTATTAAAACAAAGAGGTCAAATGTTCTTACCCAGGGGCATTCTTGAAGGGGGGCATCTGAGTCCCGGTAGAGTCGCGAGAGGATGAGTGAGAAGTTCCATGATAATTTGAGTCGTAAGGGTTAAGTGGCTGACGGATAAGACCCGCCTTTGGAAAGGATAGGATTGAGCTCTGAGGCATCTCTTTTCGGCGTTTACGAGGCGCCGGCGTGTTGGGTAAGCCGGTAGCAAGATCTCCACCTTCGCTGTTCCGGGTTCTGCGCCGGGCTTCATGCTGTTGTTTCTTCCAAATAAAGTTTGGATCCAAGTAAGCTAAAGGGTGAGAAAACCTTACTTTTCGGGTCACCTGCCAAACTTTCTGTCTTGGTAAAGGCTCTGAGTCGGAGGAAATAATAGTTACCTCTTCAACATCTACCTGGCTGGTCTCCGCGTCATCCTGAGAGTAGTCAGCGTCACTCAGATGTACAAAAAAGGAGCCAAGAGAATCAAGTTCTACCTCCGACTCATCATCCAGTGCAAATAGGTCTGTGGTATCCATTTTCTTCTTGGTTTTCTTTGGAGCTTTAGACTTTGCCCTGGCCTTTTTGGCCGGATTGTCTTGCAGTTTCTTGCTCCAGAAAGAAGAGTCAGCCTGAAGAACACAAAAGATGATAAGGAGTGGGCAGGTTATGTGAGTAAAGTAAATTGGCTTGAAACACTAACATCTGGAGCCGGGTTAAGAGCGCAGAAGGGATTCAACCAGGTCTTGCTATAGCTTTCTAAGCTTTCCCCGAGCAGTGTCTTAGTCATCTCATTGATCTCTTTATCTTTCAGGCGTACGTGACAGTGACGTTGTGGATCTTTGACATCGCAAGTGTATTGACACATTAAACCGGGCCGGCGGCTCAGAGGTATGATCCTCCAAGCGACCCAGCATCTGACCAAATCAACTCCGGTTAATCCATTAGCCAGGAAGGCTCTTACCTTCGAAAAGGCAGGCATATACTTAGCTCATTCAGCGGTGCTGATCCGGTCTGGAAGTGGGTGTTTTGGGCTAAGCCGGCAGTCGTGAGAACCCGGCAGAGGATTTTCACCAGGTGGAGATGTATCTTGGCAATAAAACCATGTTTGGTTCTAGTCCTTAGGATGACTGGGAAGTGCGGCTGTAGGGAAGATAGCATCTCTTCGTCTTTGAATTGAAATTCCACCAAGTTCTAGGCTGGGCTCGTCTGTAAACTCGGTCTGGCGGTTCAAATAAAAGTACTCTCTGAAAAGATCAACGCTGGGCTCTTCTTGAAGGTATACTTCGCAAAAGACTTGGAAATTGCAGATGTTGGAAATGGAATTGGGTCCAATATCTTGGGGATGAAGTTGAAAGAAGTGCAGTACATCGTGAAAGAATTTTGAGTCGGGCGGTGAGAAGCCACGGATCATATGGTCAGAAAAAATTATGACTTCACCCTCCCTTGGCTGAGGTCTCACTTCTGTCCCTGGAACTCGCCAGTGGATAATATCTTTGGCTGCTAGAATGCCCACTTGAACATATTCATTAAGGGTTTGCTCCGTAACAGTGGAAGCAACCCAGTCGCATGAGGTGACTGTCTTAGTGATTTTTTTTGTCGTGAAAAGCCTAGAGAGGAAGTATTGGTGGGTCAAATTCATGATGGTAAGCCGCCCAATGGTTAGAGAAAGCAAGTTTATTATGTAGAATTGGTTATGTGTAGAGATTGATTGCTATTAAAGAAGAAAATGAATGGCATGGCTAATCGGCAGAGCACAGACGGATAATATTAACATTGGATAAATACTGGCGGTTTAAAAATTCATAAGTAAGCCGGTTGGTGTTTGGCGGGTTACAAAGTATCATTTGAGCCACCCATACAGCAATGGTCAAGCAGGCATTTACAGATCTGGACTTGAGTGAAATTTCACCAAGTGCTAAACAAACAAGTTTCACAGGTTCTGCTTATAATTTTGGATCTATGGTAGTTCGAAAACAGGCGGAAATTGTTAAACCTAAAAAATGGAGGACGAGCTACTGCATTGCGGAATGAATTTCAACAGAGGGGAATAGATCTGTGGTTAATGGCGGATACTAAAATAACAAAAGTATAACTTCGGCATCGCGTCCGGGCTCGATTAAGCAACATGGCAGATGAACTAGGTGCACGCGTGATGAACCTCGATGAACACTGAAGAACTGGGTGTAGGAGATATGCCCTAGAGGCAATAATAAATGTTATTATTTATCTCCTTGCTCATAATTATGTTTATGTTCCATGCTATAACTGCTGTGGTTCCCGAGCCCGTATATCCATAAAGGCTCTGGGGAAAACCCATGTGCACGTGTGGAATAATAAACGGTAAAAAGTATTCCTAGTCATGCCTCTAAGACTAGCTCAAGTGTTGCATGATGATTATGTTTTCCCAATCATGGGCATGTCTATGCCAGCAGCTTTGAGGGCACAATGTTAGAAGAACATTTGTGTTGCATCGACCCGATTGATGTTATGCTATGAGATTCATTCGTCACAAGTTAATGGTTGATAACACAGAGATGGTTAACGTTTGCATGATTCCTCAGACCATGAGAGTATCGAGTTTCTTCATGCTTGATTCATGAACTTTGGGGTTTGTTAAACGTCATCCGTAACTGGATGGCTATTACGGCGGCTTACGGGTTCATGGGAAAGTATGTTAAGTAACTTGATAGCTCAAGATTGGGATTTGCTCCTCCGACGATGGAGAGATATCTCTGGGCCCTCTCGGTGTTAAGGTATCCATCATCGTCTGGCCAGACACTTTGTGATTTGATCACGGGGATGCCGGAACACGGTAACGAGAAAAGAGAACAATACCGGTAACGAGGTAACTAGCATAGTGGACAAGTTGTTGATCCACGGGAATGCCAACATGTCTCGCCTCGGGTATTTGTAACATATCGCGAAGCAACAGGAATAGCACACGGCAACTGGAGGTTCACTTGAATATTCATTCGTGTGGGTATAGGGGTCAATATGGGTGTCCACGGCTCCGATGTTGATCATTGATCGGAAGGGGTTCCGTGTCATGTCAATACATCACCGAACCTATAGGGTCACACGCTTAAGGGTCATCTATCTGCTGAATACTAGACAGGGAGTCTGAGAGAAAATCACCGAAAAAGTTTCGGACACCGGAAAGTTTCGGACAGCGGAAAAGTTCCGCAGAGAGAGGTCACCGGATGAGTTCCGGTGAAACTGAAAAGTTGTTTCAGGGGATACCATTAAGTCAAAATGGTTTCGGCACATGCCTGATAATTCTTGGAGGATACCAGAATCATTCTGGAAACTTCTGGGAATTTTCTGGAAGAAAAACCGGAAATGTTCCGGGGCTGCCGGAACCGCTTCAGATGCTTTTCGCGGATGAAATCACTAAACTGGAATTGTTCCAGAACGCATTGAAAATTATTTTAGTGGGTACTGGAAATGTTCTAAGCCCACATAAATATTTTCAGTTCGAACGGACGCTGAAAAATGTCGTCGTGAATAGTGAAAGTGCTTTTTGGGAATTTTATGGAAAGCACCTTTTGGGAATTTCCCAAAAGGCTTCTAGAATGCCTTAGGCACTAAGGAAGCCCCCTTGGGGGGTCCCCCAAGGGTGTGGCCGGCCAAGCATGGTGGAGCTCCTTGGAGCTCCACATTGCACCCCTTTTCTCTTTATTCTTTTGTGGAAAGGCATAAAGTGGGGGTACTTTGGGGTTTTTTTTGTATGACATCTTTACCCCTTGGCTATCCTATAAATAGAGGTGGAGGGGCAGCCCTCCACACTCATCCCTTCTCACATACATGCCATTGCAATGATCTGGCTTCTCTCTCCCTCCCACGAAAAGAGTTTCGTAGAGCCGAAAGGCTGTCTGGGTTCCGGTGGGAACTAGTTCTGGACGGCGAAGCCCTGCCGGATAGATGACACCGTATGTGTGCAACTCTGTAGAGAGGTCGTAGTTTTGATCTTAGTGCCCGAGGGGCTGTTCAAGAGTGCCTCCCGAAGGGCTGTCCAAGTGACGGTCCGAGTTCTGGGAGTCCTCCCGAAGGGCTGTCCGAGTGACCGTTCGAGTTTCGAAGGTCCTCCCGAAGGGCTGTCCGCGACATCGCCTGGGGGACTATTCGACAGCCTCCCGGAGGGCTGTCCGAAGGGAAGACGAGGGTATACATCCTCGCGGTTGGGAGGTTGTAAATCCTAGCTGCGGGGATCTGCACCGCCGATCGTCATCGACTCTACTTCCGCTGCGCTTCGAGTCGGTAACGAAAATGATCAAACCTTGTATGCAGTCTCCATAGTGGTCCTGGGCTGGTGCGTAGGTCAGAAATTTTTTGTTTTCTGCTGCGTTACCCATCACTGGGGAACCCTATTGCAGATTGGAAGTGAAAGGGGATAGGTACCTGGAGATGCTGATGGACAGCGGAGGGGCGCCGCAGTTTTCTGGTCGAAATCAGGTCAATGCAGCGGCCAAGACGAAGCTGTTGACTGGGGCGGCGATGCTCCGGTGGCGTCGGTCGTCGCGAGGTGGAAGAAGAAGAGGAAGAGGTAGGGGTAAAAGTGAAAAGGAGGCCCCCCTGTCCCTATTTATAAGGAGGTGATAAGATGGCATGCGCGGAAATCGAGGAGGTAAAATGATTATGTTAACGCTGCGGGCGCCTCGATTTTCAGGAAGCCCATTGAAGATAAAGATCCGTTGAGATATTCTGGGTCCTGTGCGACATTAATGCACATGAGATCATGGCGGGTTACAATGATTCTATGTATATGACGTCATGGCGGCTTACAGAGGACTGCGTAAAAAATTGACATTGATGCACAGTCTGGTTAAGTTAAACATTGAAGATTGACACGAACAGGTTCAAATCAATCTGGGGCCTAATGTTGGGGATATATTTCCGAGGTGTGACCCGCCCAGGAGGGGCCAGGTTACACCGTTGGCGGTTTTATATGAAAAAGGTCCAAGGAGGCCCAAGGTGTGAAGACGGCGGCTGATAGGGGCAGGCCTGGAGAAAGCCCAAGACCCGGGCCTATGAACCGCCGTATGATGACTTGCCCTGTAAGACATGACTTGTTAGAAACCGAGCCGGCCACATTGTGTGAGCTGGCCGGGACTCTGTAAGCCTCCGGGTCTCGACCTGTGTATATAAAGGTGAGACCCGGCGGCGGGTTAACTCAAGAAACAACCAATAGAGAACTAGGTTAAGCGTTTTCGCTCCCTTGTAATCGAAACTCAAGTAATACAACTAGAAGCAGGACGTAGGCTTTTACCTCGTTGAGAGGGGCCGAACCTGGGTAAGCTCCTTGTGTCCTTTGTCCCATTCAACCCCTTTAAGCTAGCCTACGTGTGATGGCTCCACACCTAAGTCCTTTCACGAGGGTATCTGCCGTGTTAAAATCCACGCCAATTGTCGTGGCGACCGTTTAAGAAAACGTTGCTGTGACACCAAAATCTGAAATTCTGTCGTGGCACGAAATTATAGCTCCTCGCCCCGCGCCTGGTACACCTTCTCCTCGTCGGTGTCCTCCGTGTACGTTTTGCCACCATCACCTGTAACTTATATCTATGATATTTACATTAAGGTGGCAAACCCGGGGCTCCAGCAATCATGCTGTGACGCACAGGCCACTTAACATTACAACATATAACCATCGCATACATAAACTCATTACCATGATGAAGGCTATACCACATCATATGCAAACCCTGCAAAACCAAGTTAGGCGTCCTCTAATCGGTTTTAGCAAACAAATTTGTTACGCAGTTAACCAGTTTTAATAATTAAGACTAGCTACCTATGCAAGCACAACAAGGCGATGTTCTTGATGCTAGATTAAGTTTCGGGGTGTGCGAAAGAGAGACTTAATTAAAAGTCTCGTCCCCCACACTAAACTTCGTCAATACGCATGACCCCCTAGAAGATCATCCATCTCCGGCACCCTCTTGTGTACATGACAGTTCACTATTCTCGACTATGATGTAGCCCAAGGAACTGTTAGCAGATCGTCGACAACCAGAGTCGAATGATTGTCAGAACGTTGTAGCAAAAGTACATCATTCTGCCGATGAACTGAACCGAAGCAACACTCATGGGAAGCATAGCAAGAACATCAACCCTCACATATTAGATGTGATCTAGATCGCAACCTGCATCTACTCATAAACCATCTCATGATGCCACTATTGGGAAACATAGTAGAAAACAAAAAATTTCGCACCTACGATCACCAAGATCAATATGAAGATGCATAACGGGTTGGGATGAATGATCGTTACCAACTCTGGAGTGCAGCGGAAGAAGAAGAGTCGGTGTAGATCATGCTCAAAGTCCCTCGAACGTTGATGACGATCCCACGAACCGCCCTCGAACGATCCCTCGAACCGAAGACCGAAAGCACGGCCTCTCTACTTGGTTGCAAGCGTATGGTCTTCACGATCCGGCAGCGCTTTGCCGTCCAGAGGTAATCGTCGCCGGAGAATTAGAGGGAGGAGATTAAAACCACACTGGGCTTCTAATTATGAGGATTAGAGGTGGCTAGGGCTAGCTCTAATTAGTCAAGGACAAACTAGAACTAGATCAACTAGAAGAGGCACCCAAAACTTGTAGTTGAAAAGGGTGCAAAACATCTAGTATATATAGGTTTAGGGGGGAGGAGAGGGCAACCACCAAGGGGAAAGTTTCCCCTTGCTGCGCCGGCCTAGGGAGGGGGAGTTGGACTCCCCCGCCTAGTTGGAATCGCCCCCCCCCCCCAATAGGAAAGGGGGGGGCGCCTCCTCACTTGGTCCTTTATGGCCCAAGCCTTCCTTCTCCTCTTGGCCTATTAAGGCCCGTTGATATTTATTTAATATATAAAATACTTTTAAAAATTCAGTGTATTATATATATATATAATTTAACATCTCCAGAAACATTTTCCACATATATATATATATTTAATTGGCAATACCCGGTATTACCTCATATTCACTGAAACCCTTCTGGTGACCCCGAAACGCTTCCGGAACCTCTCGAAACTATTTCAAATATTAATCAAGCTATTTCATGAATATATTCTCATCACTCCCGTTCCACTAACACTCTTCAGATCATGATTACCTTAAGCTTGTGACCCCGTAGGTTTGGTATAGTATAGACATGAACGAAACTCCTTCGTTCAATGACCGATAGCGGAATCGTGGACATCCATATCGGTCCCTATGATTATATGAATGATATTCGAGTGAACCTTTGGTTATCATGTGACATTCCCTTTGCTTTGCGATACTTTACAAAACCCAGTGTGCATCGGTATCCTCCTGGGTCATCACCATGCCCACTATACCGTTGCTCCCTTTACCGGTTTTGTTCTTCTTTCTCGTTGACGTGTTTCGGCATCCCCGTGACGTAGTCACATGTGTCTGGCCAGATGATGATGGATGCTGTCACACCGAGAGGGCCCTAAGAATATCTCTCCATCATCGGAGGAGCAAATCCCACTCTCGAGCTGTTCGTTCACTTGTCAAAAATTTTGGTGAACCTGAAAGTTATCGTTATGATCACCTTGTTACAGATGACATTTCAGCAACCCCAGAATCCACCATCTGGTAGGAAGTAACGGAGACACTCTCATGGTCTGAGGAACTAAACTACACTTGCTAACACTCCATGTTATAACAAATGATTTTAGATGATATGATCACAAAGTATAACATACAAGATTGGGTCGATTCAATATGATCGCTCTTCTAATGTCATACCCTCAATGTTGTTTTAGGACTATCGTTACACCTAACGATGTCCTAAGATCCGGAAAACGTGATCACCAACAACACTTGAGCCAGTCCTAGAGGCTGGACCGGGAACCTATTGTTTGACCATTTATCATTCCACACGTGCATATGAGTTTTCCACTGAATCACATATTCCAATATCATAGCACTTATAGCATGAAATATAAACTCTTAATTATGAATAACGAAAATATAATAATACAATATTATTGCGTCTAGGGCGTATTTCCAACATTAGTGCCCAATGTAAATTTCTGTTTTTTGCCTACTTTTTTTCACAGAAAAACCATACGAAACTAAGTCCAAACAGGATAAAACTTTACGGTGTTTTTTTTCTAGACTACGAGAGACCATAGAGTTTCAGGGAGGCACCAGAGTACTCTTGAGGGGGCCACAAGCTCAGGTGGCGCAGCCGAGGGGGAGGGGAGACATGTGGGCTTGTGGGGCCCCTGTTGCTTTGGCTGACCTAATTCTAATGCTATATGTGCACAAATATTCGGAAACCCGCAGAGTGAGACCCGAAACAATTTTACCGCCACCGCAAGCCCCTATTCTTTCATGGTCCCATCTGAGACCTTTTTCGGTGCCCTGCCGGGGGGGGGGGGAATTCATGACGGAGGCCATCCTCATCAATCTTGATGCCTCCATGATGATGTCTAAGTAGTTTCCTTCAAGACCTACAGGTCCATAGCAGTAGCGATCTCTCTCTATCTCTCTCTCTCTCTCTCTCTCTCTCTCTCTTTATGATCGTCAATACGATGATCTCTTCGGAGACCTATTCGATGTAATTCTCGTGGTGCATTTGTTGGGATCCGATGAATAGTGGGTTTATGATCAGATTATTCATCAAAATTAATTGAGTCTTTTCAGATCTCTTATGTGTGATTTTATAGCTATGTATGATGCCCGATCTATGAGTTTTCTTTGGCCAAGTTAATGAGTAGATCATCAGAGGGAGTGGTGCATAGTAGTGGGTTCAATCTTGCTGTGTCCTTACTCTATTACAGGAGGGGTTGCAAGGCAAGTATTGTAGTGTTGCTACTAAGAATAAAACAATGGGGTTTGAACATATTGTTTGATCTTACCTTGTCTACATTATGTCATCTTGCTTAAAGCATTACTCTGTTTGTTATGAACATAATACTTTGAGATGCATACTGGATAGCGGTCTTGGGGTGGAGTAATAGTAGTGGGCGTCAATAAGTTTAACGGTCTACTTATCATAGAGGTATTTTCTAGTAGTGATGGGACCAAGTAGAAGCAGACACATGTGAGCACATGGATATAAAGAGCTAGCCAGTTGTAGGTATCCCATGCTACAATCTACCAATGGTTGCACCCATAAGCCATATGCTCCCTTACTTCGGCATGGCTCAGTAACGACCACTTACGGATCTAGCCAGTTGCTCGAAAGATGGCCTGCGAAAAATTGGTGATGTTTTGTCTGTTAAAAATAACGTCAGTTCAACAATTCCAAAATGCCCAAAGTAATGCATACACACTCTGACTCGAATATGCCCTGTTGTCTTAGGCTCTACCCCGTTTAATCATGCCCCAAAAAAATTGGAAATGCTATTAGGCGGACCGGTATTAAAGGACACATGTATTGTACACCACAATGACTTGGCTAGTGGATATTTGAGGAAAAGATGTTGGATTGGCTAGTGTCAAACAAAGTGTAGCTGTTCAAATTAATGGATGCTCTACCCTTATTGATTTAGTAATTGTGGAAAACATGAAGATCCAATAGATACAATTATTTTGGGTGGACCCTTTTTACGCACTATAAAATCTATAATCAATATTACAAGGGACATATAAGATTTGATCTTCCCCCATAAGACCCTTTTGTAAAGCATTTTCCGAGGAAGAAGAAATCAAATGTCTACACCAACAAAGGAATTTTCCTAAATGCCAGGAGCTACAATATGGGTGTACTCTGACCGAAACAGAAGTGACTCTTATCTCGGTCGAGTTAAATGACTATAACAAAAAATGGTTCATGGGACGCAATAATGCGAATGAAGTCTTGTTCTTTTAAGTAAATATCCACTAAGCTCCATGTTGATGGTCGCACCTCACCCCTAGTGCTTGGCCCTCCTTTTCTTTCATTACATAAGTCCTAAACATAGACTAAGTACCAAAGATAAGAAAGTGCCAGCCATTTTTGGCAATTATTTCATGTACCTGCAGTTCAAATTTAAATTATGTATGTTAAATCCCTCGAAATGCACTTAATAACTTAAATATAGCAAACAAACCGAAAACAATACCAAAATTTTACATGTTAAATGTATTGGTGTGTTGAGCGTTGAAAGAGTTTGAAGTTCAATGGATGAAGCAACGTTTCTGCTCGCAGATGGTCTGGTCTGTAAGTAGTCTATATAGGAAATTATTTGAAACATTCTCAAGTTTTTACTAGAACTTTCAGGGCCATATCATGACAACATCCCAACTTTCATGATTTTTGGGTTTTGTTTGATTTTTTTAGAATAAAATAACCACTAAGTTCCATGTTAGTGGTTGAGTCTCGCCCCCCTAAAGTTTGGAACTCCTATTATTTCGTTACATTAGGCCTAAACATAGATAACTACCACCAATAAGAATTATCAAGCCATTTTTGAAAATTATTTCATGTACCTGTAGTTCAAAATGAATTATTTCCGTTAAATATCTAGCAATACACTTAATGAACAGAAATGAGCTAATGGATCCGAAAAATACTAAATTTTGACATATCATAGGTAATGATGTATCTAGAGTGTAGAAAAAGTTTCAAGACTAATTGATGAAGTAGCGGTCATTTCGCCTCGAAACCTAACACAAGAAGAAAGAAAGAAAAAATAGAAGCCAAGAAACAAAGAAATAACTAAAAGATAAGACAAGAAATCAACAAAAAACTAAGAGAAAAAAGAAGAAAGTAAAGCAGAGAGGGAGAGACACTAAACAATGATGATCGCGTGACCCTGCCATCAACCGTGATTGCAACATACACATGTAATCTTGTTGACTTTAGCTATATATGTCAGTCAGCTGAATATTCTTTTTTGGTCAGTCAATTTTGCGGCCGTCCGATTCTGCTTTGACATGTGTGTTGTTTTGTTTTTTTCTGTGTCATTTTGGTGGTGAGTTGGGCTGTGTGGAATCCCTATTTTGGGTCAGTCAAATTGCTTCTTGTGGTCATTTTGGATCTTTTGGGTTGCATTTTCCATTATTCTTTCCTTTATTGGTTATTTTTTGTTTTTGTGGGTTTTTGGCTGAGTGTTATTATATACAATGAAAATACTCTGTAATATGTGCCAAAATTTAATGATTATATGATTCTTTTTGCATATTATGATAAAGTGCAATTTTGGTGCAAAGTTCTGTGCAAGTTGTTTTTAATTTTGTTTCTTCTTATGGGAAATACATTATTTCAGTTACACTATGTTTAAATTATAGTAGAATGCGAAAAATGCACTATTATATGCTTATTCTTTTCATATTTCAAAAGTGTAATTTCAGTGCAAATTGGGTGCAAGTTTTAGATGTTTTTCCTTTTAATTTTGTTTCTTCTTAAAGGGTTTCATTCTTTAATAGAAAACTTCACTATTTTTGATTTTTTTAATATTCTTTCATCTGAAAGGGTAACACCAATGCCACGAATTCATTCTTCCATAGAAAACTTCATTTTTTTAGTTTTTTTATTTTGTTTTAGTTTTCATTTTCTTTTCTTTTGTAAGGATAACACCGATGTCACTAATCCTTTACTTTTTAGAAAAAAAACTTTTGTTTGTAAATTTCAATATTATATGCTCATTTTTGCATAGTAATAGTACATATTATATATATGTGTGTGTGTGTGTGGTGTGTGTGGTGTGTGTGTGTGTGTTTATATATGTGTTGTATGCATGTATAAAAATAAATATACATATGCGTATAGTCACTAACCATTGCATGCCAATATGTGTGAGATTTTATTTTTGAGCAAAGCCAATATGTGTGAGAGTGCTATTCATCGGTCATCTACAAAGGCTCGGCCAACAATCACTAGTGGAGAAACGGGCTTTAGTCCGGGTTGGCAAGATCCTTTAGTCCTGGGTCACCAACCGGGGTAACGAAACTGGGACTAAAGGCCCCCACCCTTTAGTCCTGGTTGGCCACGACCCGGGATTAAAGTCCCTCCACGTGGCCGCGGGCTGGAGGACCTTTAGTCTCGGTTGGTATTTCCCCTCCATGTGTTAGCGAGCTAGCGCCGGGGGCTGGAGGATGATGGCTCGTGTCCGCGTCAGTATTTCCCCGAAGAGGAAGGGATGATGCAGCACAGCTACGGTAGGTATTTCCCTCAGTTCCGAAACCAAGGTTATCGAACCAGTAGGAGAACCAAGCAACACTATGTAAATGGTACCTGCACACAAAGAACAAGTACTTGCAACCCGACACGTAAGAGGGGTTGTCAATCCCTCTTGGGTAAAGGATTGGTAAAGAGATAGATTGGTAGATGCAAATAAAATAACGGCAAATAAAATTCAGCGAGGTATTTTTGGTTTTTTTGTAATATAGATCTGAAAATAAAATATGCAAATAAATAAAAAGGCAACTAGCAATATAGATCTGAAAATATATGATTAGAAAATAGACCCGGGGGCCGTAGATTTCACTAGCGGCTTCTCTCGAGAAAATAGCATACGGTGGGTAAACAAATTACTGTTGGGCAATTGATAGAATATCGAATAATTATGACGATATCTGATCACTCATAAGTATAGGGGATCAATCGTAGTCCTTTCGATAAGTAAGAGTGTCGAACCCAACGAGGAGCAGAAGGAAATGACAAGTGGTTTTCAGCAAGGTAATGTCTGCAAGCACTGAAATTGTCGGGAACAAGTTGTTTGATAGCAAGATAATTTGTAACAAGCAAGTAACGGTAATGGTAAATAAAGTGCAGCAAGGTATCCCAATCCTTTTGAGGCAAAGGACATGCCAAAATGGTCTATTATAATAAGCAACGCGTTCTTGAGGGTACACGGGAATTTCATCATATCACTTTCATCATGTTGGCTTAATTCATGTTCGCTCCTTTGATAATTTGATATGTGGGTGGATCGGTGCTTAGGTGCTGTTCTTACATGAACAAACCTCCTCCTTATGATTAACCCCCTCGCAAGCATCCGCAACTACGAGAAAAGTATTAAGATAAAATCTAAACATAGCCTTAAACTTTTGGATCCAAATCAGTCCCTTATGAAGGAGCGCATAAACTAGGGTTTAAGCTTCTGTCACTCTAGCAACCCATCATCTAATAATTACTCCACAATGCATTCCCTTAGGCCCTAGTAAGGTGAAGTGTCATGTAGTCGACGTTCACATGACACCACAAAGGGAATCACAACATACATATCATTAAAATATCGAACACATATCATGTTCACATGATTACTTACAACATAACTTCTCCCATGACCTCAAGAACAAAAGTAACTACTCACAAATGATAATCATGCTCAAGATCAGAGGGGTATTAAATAGCATAATGATAATCAACTACAAGATGTAATCATCACTACTAGTCACCCACAAGCACCAATCTAAGGTTCCGGTACAAAGATTGAACACAAGAGATGAACTAGGGTTTGAGAGGAGATGGTCTTGTTGAAGATGTTGATGGAGATAGCCCTCCCAAAGATGGGAGAGTTGTTGGTGATGACGATGACGATGATTTCCCCCCTCCAGGAGGGAAGTTCCCCTGACGGAATCGCTCCACCGGAGGGCAAAAGTGCTCCTACCCAAGTTCCACCACGAGATGGCGGCACTTCATCCTGAAAGTCCTCTCCTGATTTTTTCTATGTCAAAATGACTTATATACCATAAGATGGGCACCGGAGGTGGGCCGAGGAGGGCACAACCCACCAGGGCGCGCCTAAGAGCCCTGTCTGGTGGTTAGTTGCTCCAATAATTCTTAAAGATTCCATAAAAATTCTCTGTGAAGTTTCAACTCATTTGGAGATGTGCAAAATAGGTAACTCTGACGTAGCTTTTTTAGGTCGAGAATTCCAGCTGCTGGTATTCGCCCTCTTTGTGTAAACCTTGCATATTATGAGAGAAAATGCATTAGAAATATTCCAAAAAGCATTATTATGCATAAAAACATTATAAATACAGTAGGAAAACATGATGCAAAATGGACGTATCAACTCCCCCAAGCTTAGACCTCGCTTGTTCTCAAGCGAAAACCGAAATCGAAAAACATGTCCACATGCTTAGAGACAGAGGAGTCGATAAAAACAATATACGGACATAGAAGCATCATGCAAATTATTATAACAGCAAGGAACTTTAACATAAAACTTTATCATATAACTTCTCATGAACAAGTAACAATTCATCACAACATTGAAGTATAGAGCATAAACCTTCTTGAAAACCAACAAACTATGTTCTCAGTCAACTGTGCAACTACAATTCATCATATTTTCAAGAAGAGTCACATATCAGTGCCTTTAGGAAAGTCCACATACTCAACCATCATTTAATCTTCTATGATTGCTAACACCCACAGCATACCCATGAACAAAAAGTTTCAACCAGACACATAGAAAGATAGGGGCTTATAGTTCCGCCTCCCAACGTATCCACCTCAAGGGTGATGTCAACAATAATAACTCATGCCCACTCATATCCAACTGGATATATGTGCCTAGATCTTTCCTCAAGACATGATGCTTGCCAAAAGAGAAAATAAAAAAAGAATAGGGAAGAAACTTTTGACTCTTACATAAAAGTAAAAGATAGGCCCTTTGCAGAGGGAAGCAGAGGTTGTCATGCGCTTATTTTTTTGTATGCCAAATCCCTTAAGGCAAAAGAACGTCACATTATATTGCCCCTTATGATAGCAACCTTTATTATGCAGTCTGTCGCTTTTATTCTTTGCCATCACAAGTTCGTACAACGCTCAATTTTCTCTTGCACTAAATGATCCAACACTTTTACAAGCAATTTTTATTGCCTTATTACACCGATGACAACTTACTTGAAGGATCTTACTCAATCCATAGGTACGTATGGTGGACTCTCAAGGTATGAATTTGGGTTTAAGGTTTTGGATGCACAAGTAGTATCTCTACTTAGTGCGGAATTTTTGGCTAGCAAAGATATTAGGCAAGCACCACATGTTAAAGGATCTATGACAATATAACTTCTATGTGAATATGATTAAACATAAATCATTATGTTGTCTTCCTTGTCCAACGTTAACTATTTTGACACAAAATATTTAATGGGGGCTCACAATCATATATGATGTCCAAGATAGTGTATTTGCATGTGAATCTTCTCTTCCCTTATTAACTCTTTCATGAATTGCATCATTGACCAATGCTATGTTTGTCAACCTCCAACAAATTTTACCACTTATACTTTTCCTTATGTGATGTCATTACTTACCATAAGATTAGCATATGATCTTTTTGATTTACTTATTCCTTTTATTTGATTTGCAACATAAGAGTAAAGAAGCAAAGACTCACACCAAAACTTTATTATATAACTTGCACACGATTACATAGATAGGTAGATCACTAAGCAAGCACTCGAAAAGAAAGGATCGAACTAAACTTTTATTCAACTAAATCATAGGAAAACTAAAGATTAAACTAAAATAGATAAAAGCAAAGATAGTGGTGGTGATACAATATCGGCACACCTCCCCCAAGCTTGGCACAAGCCAAGGGGAGTGTCCATACCATGAACTCAAGTCTCCTTGGGTGATGAAGAAGGACGTGGTGGTGATGAGGTAGTAGCAAGCTTCAACAGGTTCTCCAATCTACGGATGATGCTCCGGAGGGCGATGATGTGCTCTTGTAACAAAATATTTTCGCGAGTGAGATATTTATTTTGAACACAAACCGTCTCAATGGCCTTAAAGGCTTCAATTTCAGTAGGGGTAAGATGAGCGTAGTGAGGTTGAAGGATATCTTCTTCCTCTTCGGTGAACCATATATAGGGATAGGTGTCCTTGAAGATATTTTTATCCAAAGCCTGATAAGAAACTGGGCAATCCTCTTCCGAATCTTGAGATGACATATTTCAGATCTGCCAGAAAACAACAAGAAATAAGAACAGAAGATTTCTCCGTGATACGGTGGTCCTAACGTTCAGGGGGTATATAAAGATTTTTTTATCTTGGGAAACAAGCAAACGGGAGAAAAACGGAGTCGGAAAGGTTCCCGAGGTGGGCACAACCCAACTGGGCGCGCTAGGGGGCCCTGGCGCGCCCTGGTGTCTTGTGCCCCCCTCGGGTGCCTTCCTGGTTGTTTCTTATTTTCCTAATTTTTGTAATATTCCAAAACTGACAGAAAATATTTTTGCGGATTTTCGGAGTCCGTTTACTTACCGTATCACGTACCTCCTCTTTTTCAGTTATTCTGGAGTGTTCCAGAAGGTTTCTTTTATGTGTTCCTCCGGTGTCATGGTTTGGATAATATTGCTTTCAACATTAATAGGCATACCTGAGATATAGTGTTTAATTCTTTGATCATTGACCACCTTCGGGTTTGTACCTTCGGCATTATTGATCTTCATAGCTCCAGAGCGATAAACCTCTTCAATAACATACAGTCCTTCCCATTTGGAGAGAAGTTTTCCTGCAAAGAATCTGAAACGAGAGTTGTACAAAAGAACATATTCTCCAACTTTGAATTCCCGCTTTTGGATTCTTTTATCATGCCATCTTTTAACTTTTTCTTTAAATAATTTGCCATTTTCATAAGCTTGGGTTCTCCATTCATCTAGTGAGCTAATATCAAATAACCTCCTTTCTCCATCATGTTTGAAGTCATAGTTGAGTTCTTTTATTGCCCAATATGCTTTATGTTCTAACTCAAGAGGTAAATGACAAGATTTTCCATAAACCATATTATAAGGAGACATACCCATAGGATTTTTATAAGCTGTTCTATAGGCCCAAAGTGCACCATCCAATTTCTTAGACCAATTCTTTCAGGACCTATTAACAGTTTTTTGTAGTATTAGTTTTATTTCTCTATTGCTAAGTTCAACTTGACCACTAGATTGAGGATGATAGGGTGATGCAATTCTATGGTTAACATCATATTTAGCAAGCATTTTATGGAAAGCACCATGAATAAAGTGTGAACCACCATCAGTCATTAAATATCTAGGGACTCCAAACCTCGGGAAAATAACTTCTTTAAGCATTTTAATGGAAGTGTTATGATCAACACTACTAGTTGGAATAGCTTCTACCAACTTAGTAACATAATCAATAGCAACCAAAATATGAGTATACCCATTAGAGGAAGGAAAAGGTCCCATATAATCAAAACCCCAAACATCAACTGGTTCAACAGCAAGTGAATAATTCATAGACATTTCTAAACGCTTACCAATATTACCAATTCTTTGACATTCATCACAAGATAAAACAAACTTATGGGCATCCTTGAAGAGAGTAGGCCAATAAAAACCAGATTGCAGTACCTTATGAGCAGTTCTATCTCCCGCATGATGCCCTCCATAAGCTTCGGAGTAAAATTTCCATAGGATTTGTTCCTGTTCATGCTCCGGTACACATCGTCTAATAATACCATCTACTCCTTCTTTATAAAGATGTGGGTCATCCAAAAAGTAATGTCTTAAATCATAGAAGAATTTTTTCTTTTGTTGGTATGTGAAACTAGGTAGTATATATTTAGCAACAATGTAATTAGCATAGTCAGCATACCAAGGAGTATTATGAGAAACATTTATTGCAGCTAGTTGTTCATCAGGAAAGCTATCATCAATAGGTAGTTGGTCATCAAGGATATTCTCTAACCTAGACAAGTTATCAGCTACTGGGTTCTCAGCTCCTTTCCTATCAGTGATTGATAAATCAAAATCTTGCAACAAGAGAACCCACCTAATGAGTCTAGGTTTAGCATCTTTCATTTCCATCAGATATTTTATAGCAGCATGGTCAGTGTGAACAATTACTTTGGAATCAACAATGTAAGACTTGAATTTATCACAAGCAAACACAACTGCTAAAAATTCTTTTTCAGTAGTAGCATAATTTCTTTGGGCACTGTCTAGAGTTTTGCTAGCATAATGAATAACATTTAATTTCTTATCAACTCTCTGTCCTAGAACAACACCCATTGCATAATCACTAGCATCACACATAATTTCAAAAGGCAAGTTCCAATCAGGTGGTTAAACAATAGATGCAGACGTTAAGACTTTCTTAAGTGTTTCAAAGGCTTCTACACAATCATCATAAAAAACAAATGGAACATCCTTTTGTAAAAGATTTGTAAGAGGCCTAGAAATTTTAGAGAAGTCTTTAATAAACCTCCTATACAAACCAGCATGACCAAGGAAACTATGAATACCTTTGATATCTCGGGGACATGGCATTTTCTCAATTGCATCAACCTTAGCTTTATCCACCTCAATACCTTGTTCAGAAATTTTATGACCCAAGACAATACCTTCATTAACCATAAAGTTGCACTTCTCCCAATTCAAGACAAGATTAGTCTGCTCACATACCTGCAAAACTCGATCAAGGTTGCTTAAGCAATCATCAAAAGAAGTTCCATAAACAGAAAAATCTTCCATGAAAACCTCAACAATCTTTTCACAAAAATTAGAGAATATAGCGGTCATACATCTTTGAAAAGTAGTAGGTGCATTGCATAATCCAAAAGGCATATGTTTATAAGCATAAGTTCCAAAAGGGCAAGTAAAACTGGTTTTCTCTTGAACAGTTTGTGAAACAGGTATTTGAGAAAAACCAGAATATCCATCAAGGAAGCAAAAGTGTGTGTGCTTAGACAATCTTTCCAACATTTGATCAATAAAAGGCAAAGGGTAATTATCTTTTCTAGTGGCTTTATTTAATTTTCTAAAATCAATTACCATTCTATATCCAGTAACAATTCTTTGTGGGATAAGTTCATTTTTATCATTGGGAACAACAGTAATGCATCCTTTCTTAGGGACACAATGAATGGTACTTACCCATCTACTATCAGCTATGGGATAGATTATACCTGCTTCCAGAAGCTTTAGTATTTCAGTTCTTACCACTTCTTTCATTTTGGGATTCAATCGTCGTTGATTATCAACAACGGGTTTAGCATCAGGTTCCATATTAATCTTGTGCTGACAGAGAGTGGGACTAACGCCCTTAAGATCATCAAGAGTATATCCAATAGCAGCACGGTGCTTCTTCAGAATTTTCAATAATCTTTCTTCTTCATGTTCTGAAAGGTTAGCACTAATAATAATAGGATATATCTTTTTCTCATCAAGATAGGCATATTTCAAAGTGTCTGGCAATTGTTTCAATTCAAACACAGGATCACCTTTAGGTGGAGGAGGGCCTCCAAGAGTTTCAATAGGCAAATTGTGCTTGAGCAGAGGTCGTTGTTTGAAGAAATTTTTATCTATTTCATTTCTTTCATGCATATGCATATCATTTTCATGGCCTAGCAAATATTGTTCTAGTGGATCAGTATTAGGCACGGCAATAGAAGCAAGACCAATTATTTCATCCTTGCTAGGTAATTCTTTCTTATGATGAGGTTGTCTATTAAACTTGGAGAAATTGAATTCATGAGACTCATCACCAAAGCGAACACTCACAGATTGTTTATGGCAATCTATAGTAGCATTGACATTGTTCAAGAAAGGTCTGCCAAAAATAATGGGACAAAAGTCATCTTGTGGGGAACAAAGAACAAGAAAATCAGTAGGGTATTTTATTTTCCCACACAAGACATCAATATCTCTAACAATCCCAAGTGGTGTGATGGTGTCTCTGTTATCAAGTTTAATAGTAACATCTATGTCTTCTATTTCAGCGGGTGCTATGTCATTCATAATTTCTTGGTATAAGGTAAAAGGAATAGCACTCACGCTAGCACCTAAATCACATAAACCATGATAACAATGATCTCCTATTTTAACTGAGACAACAGGCATGCCAACTACAGGTCTATGTTTATCTTTTTCATCAGGCTTGGCAATTGTAGCAGCTTCATCACAGAAGTAAATAACATGCCCATCAATATTTTCTACCAGGAGATCTTTAACCATAGCAACACTAGGTTCCACCTTAATTTGCTCAGGAGGTTTAGGTGCTTTAATATGACTTTTACTAACCACATTTGAAACCTTAGCATGCTCTTTTATCTTGACCGGGAAAGGTGGCTTCTCAATGTAAGCGGTAGGCACAACTCGGTCAACATTATAGATAATAGTTTCATCTTTAGCTATGACTGGTTCTTTAATTTCCTCTTTAATAGGTGGGTGATATTTAAACCACTTCTCCTTAGGGAGATCAACATGAGTAGCAAATGATTCACAGAAAGAGGCTACTATCTCAGAGTCAAGTCCATATTTAGTGCTAAACCTCTGAAAAGCTTCGGTATTCATAAAAGATTTAACACAATCAATCTTAAGCTTAATACCTGACTCTTTACCTTCTTCGAGTTCCCAATCCTCAGAGTTGCATTTAATTCTTTCTAAGAGGTCCCACCTGAATTCAATAGTCTTCTTCCTAAAAGAACCAGTACAAGAAGTATCGAGCATGGATTGATCATGACGAGTGTCGGTGTCAAAACCGGCAGATCTCAGGTAGGGGTCCCAAGCTGTGTGTCTAAGGATCGATGGTAACAATGGACAATGGGGACACGATGTTTACCCTGGTTCGGGCCCTCTTAATGGAGATAAAACCCTACGTCATGCTTGATTGTATTCGATGAGTATAGGGGCTACAAGAGTTGATCAACATCGAGATCGTAATGGCTAAACCCTAGCTGTCTAGCCTATGAATAATCTGATTGCCTCTACGGACTAAACCCTTTGGTTTATATACACACCGGTGGGGCCTAGGGTTGTACAGAGTCGGTTTACAGAAGAAGGAAATAGTACATCCGGACACCAAACTTGCCGTCCACGCATATAGGAGTCCTACCCGGACACGGGGGATGGTCTTCTACTTTATCTTCACGGCCCATCAGTCCGGCCCATATCGAATAGACCGGACACCCAAGGACCGTCTAATCAAGGACTCCCTCAGTAGCCCACGAACCAGTCTTCGATGATGATGAGTTCAGCACATGGATTATCTTCGGCATTGCAAGGAGGGTTCCTTCCCCTGAAAATTTTAAGTTAACTCCATGCATAAAGAAACTGTATTCGGCTCTGCATAATCAATACAACCCTTAGCCACGAAGGCAAGATGTCAAAATAGGAACAGTGTCTTTTACTGACAACTTTTTTGGCGAAGCGTCACACTTGACTCTTTAACATTTCGAACCGTTTTCACGCCTCCCGTTTCGCGTTTCGAGGTCTAGCCTTCATTGGCACGTCTCGTCAAAACAGAGATCATGCCCGCCCATTACGGGAATCTCATCAATATGGTTTGGGTAATCCAACCGCACCTTATGCACAATTTCATTGGGAGCAGGCAAGGTTTATGGCTTAGGATGGGGGACGTTTGGTATTTTCACCATCTATAAAAGGGTAAAAACCTCTCCTTTTTCTTTACGCCTTCCTCTAGCTTCTGTCTCCCAATCTCCAAGCTCCAGCGCCCATAACTCCAATCTCCTCCACCGCTGCCACCCAACCCAGCAATGGCCGGGTCCGGCTCCAAGGGCAAGTGGGAGGCCTCCACCGTCACTGAAAAGGATGTCAAGGATCTCCGGAGCGTGGGCTATTTGTCTGCGGATATCACGCATAGGATCCCTGACAAAGATCAGGTTATTCCTACTCCGGAGCCCGGCGGGGCCTAGGGTTTCCCCTCCACCACTTCGTCAAGGGTCTTATGTTCTACTATGGGCTAGATTTCCATGATCTAGCCCCAAATTCCTTCCTTCACATATCGGCGTTTATCGTCGTGTGTGAGGCTCTTCTCCGCATCCCCCCACACTTCGGCCTGTGACTCAAGGTCTTCAATCTGAAGCCGAAGGTGGTCGATGGACACCATGCGGACTGCGGCGGGGTTATGGTGAGCAAGCTCCCCAACGCCGTCTGGCCCAAAGGGGCATTCGTAGAGATGGTCAAGGTGTGGCAGCAGGAGTGGTTCTACATCACCGAACCCCGCGAAGCCAACTGGGTGGCCACGCCTGACTTCAAATCCGGACCCCCCACAAGTCTCACCTCATGGACCGCCAAGGGTCTTGATTGGGGGTCCAAACCGGAGGTGAAGGTGCTCCAAAAACGCGTCTCTGACATGTTGGGTGAGAACACTGGTCTCACAAACGTGATTGAAGTGATTCTTTTCCCCCGCATCCTTCCTTGCCAGCTCCGGGCCTCCCCCACGTGGGAGTTCGATCCGGAGAAACCACGGACCCTGAAGTGCTTCTTCGGCACCACCCACGAAGATATATGGAAGCAGCTCTTCAAGGCTCAGAAAAAGAGGCCGAAGAAGAATGAAGACATCGGGCTCGACATCGAGAACCCAGCCACGGCGGTAAGCATAGTCTTTCCGAAGACCTATCCGATCAATATTTCAGATATGATAGAAATTATATTGCCTGCTTTCTTTACAGGCCTGGACGGCAAAGGCGGAGCGGATCAACTGTCCGGCACCGCTGCCTGAGGATCCGGCCATACCCCAGCTAATGGAGATGCTGGTCCCGGCGCGCTATCAGGCGCCGGAGAAGAAAACCTAGAAGAAAGGCAAGGAGGGCAAGGGCAGCCCCCGCCATAAAGGTCCTTCGGAAATAGTGTCCAGAGAGACCGAAGCCCTCTCTTCCCATGCCGGAGATGAGGAAGAAGAGGAGGAGGAGGTGGAGAGCGACTCCCCCCATAAGGGGAGGAAGAAGAAGAGGGCGGCCTCCAAAGACCCAGAGGGGGTGGCGCCCAAGAGAGGGAAGCTGGCCTTTCCGGACAGTTCGGACTCAGAGACCGAACTAGTCCCCAAGAAACCACCCAGGGTGAAGTCCCTGGCCGAATTGTAAGTATTCGGAAACTTATTGTTTATCTTCGGTCTACCTGCTTCAATTATATAAGGTATTTTGTTATTTGCCTTTCAGCCCTCCCCGTGAGCTTCTGCAAACCCCATTATCGGAGGGGAACTCTCTGCCACCTGAAATGGCAGAGAGCGACACGCTGCCACGAGCCCCCTCGCCTATCATCACGGAGTACACCGAGGTGTCGTCCCAAAGGACCTCTCTTGGCAGAGGGAGGGCAAACGAGGCCGTCGAGAAAGCGCCCGAGGTTAATACCTCGGTCGCCGAAGACCTAGGGGAGGCGACCCCTATGACAACTGACGGTGCGGACCCCCAACAATCCGGGCCACAGCCGGATACCATTCCGGAGACCAACATGGCTCCGGGATTGGATAAGCAGCCTCCTTTGAAAGAGGGGGGAAGGAGCATCAGCTCCATCGGCGACCTCCACTAATCCGGAGGCGCCCAACGCTCTGGAGGAAGCACTGCAGGGTGCTTCCATCATGGCGGAGCACTGCACCCTGATGGGTGCTGTGGTGGGGAAGGTTCAGTTTGCTAAGAGCGGGCTGAACGAAGCCTTCACCAGCCTACTGACAGGCTTTGAGGTATGCGACGTAATGTTCTAAAAACTTTTCATATAGAGGAATATACCTATGTACAAACAATAGCCCCTGAGGCTCTGTTCGGTTAAAAGAAACCAGACAGAGGGTCCATATAGTATTCGGGAGAGTTAACCTGTTGTGCTGTTATTGTAACAGGATTCCCTGTTGGCGGCAACCGCCCAGGCCGCAGAAGTTTCTGAACTCAAGCCGAAGCTTCAGGTGGCCGATGAGGCAATCGACCGCATTAATAAGCGGTTCGATGAGACGCAAGGTATGCGTATAATGTTAAAAGTTTATTTTGATATCAGAAGTGATATGTATATTTAGAGATTAACTCATGGAATGCCTTGATTATAATCACAGCTGGCGCAGCTGAGGCCGAGACCCTCAAACGCGCCCTTGCCCAGGCCAAAAAAGAGGTGAAGGCGAATAAGGCAGCCGCTGACAAGGCAGCTACCGAACTGAAGACCAGGCAAGATGCCCGCCGCCAACATGAAGCTCGGGTGGCCAAAGTAGAGCAGGAGCTGAAGGATGCCATCAACAAATGCGTAACTTTGGAGCAGAAGACTTCGGACCAGTTGACCAAGCTCGCCAAGGCTCTCCATGATGCCAAAGAGGCGTGGATCGAGTCCCGGAGTGCTTGTGAAGAGATCCATCAGGCGAGGCAGATAGCGGCTGGTAAGGCCTTTCTTTTGCAGAGTATCTTTGGAGGTCAGAGGTTTGCTTTGCTCACCCGAGTATGGAGTTCTCCAGGCGCGTTTGCGGATCTTTCGAGGAGTGCCGCTGATGCCGCACAGTTCTTCCGAGCCCAGAAGGGGAACTCAACCGAGAACCTGTTCTGGTCGCAATTTCTCGTGCCGGAACACTCGACGCCTCTGAACGACCAGCTGAAGCAGCTAACGGAGCAGCATAGGGTGGCAGGTTTGGCCATGAAGGACATGATAGTCCCGCTCTGGCCGGCCGAGCCAATCCCTAGTAGCTACTTCAGTTTGGTGAAGCGGCTTGTCGACGCGCGGCCTCGGATTGATGCATTGAAGCGCTCGGCTTGCATAGAGGGTACCCGGTTGGCCTTCGCCCGTGTCAAGATGCAATGGGCAAAGATGAAGGCCACCGAAGTGGCAACCGCAGGCCCGCCCGAAGGCAAAGATCACCGGAAGATGGAGAGGTACTTTGATGACGTCCTAGAAGGAGCCCGAGTGATCGAGGGTCAATGCTCGAAGGACATAATATTTGATTGACTGTGTTCGGGTTGTACAAACAATGTGATGAACCCATGCTGTTTATATATTTATGTTTGCGCCTTTTGTTTCAAGCGATTTTTCCTCCTGTGCGGCCGTTTATTGTTTTAGAGAAAAGTATGTTTTTGGTCCCTCAAGTTCCCAAAAAGTATAGACTTGGTCTCTCAAGAGTTTTTGGTATACATTTGGTCCCTTAAGTCTCAAAACCGGACAAGTTTGGTCCTAAACCAGATTTTGAGCCCGTTGACCGGGTTTGACCGCCCCAAAACCGCACCGATGAACAGTAATTTCTGGAAAAAAACTTCAAAAAAATCTGAATTTTTTTGTGGTCCAGTATGCTTACATGCGCAAGGTGCGACCGAAGTTTCATGGTCTTTCGACACTCGAGGAGCTCGTGGCAAAAAAAAATTCTTCGTCCGATGAACAATAAAGTCAAAAAAAATTCAAAAAAGTTCAAAAAAATCTGAAATTTTTTGAGGTCTAATATGCTTACATGCTCAAGGTGTTACCAAAATTTGGTGGCCTTTCGACACTCGAGGAGCTCGTGGCAAAAAAAAAAAATTTTTGCTCACAAAAAAATAGCCAAAAATTGTTTTTTTTTGCTAGAGCCCGTCTGATGTCATTTCATGACAAAATTTTGGTCGCACCTTCCACATGTAAGCATATTGGACCCCAAAAATTTCATAATTTTTTGATTTTTTTTAATTTTTTTTGAATTTACTATTCATTGTACATGTATTTTTGTTTTTTTTGCCACGAGCTCCTCGAGTGTCGAAAGACCACGAAAATTTGGTCGCACCTTGCGCATATAAGCATATTGGACCACAAAAAAGTTCATATTTTTTTTAAGTTCTTTTGATTTTTTTCGAAATTACTGTTCATCGGGCGGTTTTGTGGCGGTCAAAACTGGTCAACGGGCTCAAAATCTGGTTTAGGACCAAACTTATCCGGTTTTGAGACTTGAGGGACCAAATGTATACCAAAAAAACTTGAGGGACCAAGTCTATACTTTTTGGGAACTTGAGGGACCAAAAACATACTTTTCTCATTGTTTTATTTCTGAAAGTTGCCAGTCGTCGGCTTCAGCCCCCATGTAGATGCTTCAGGGGTGTTCGGCGTAACGCGTGACCACACTTTATCCAACGTCTTGGTCTGTAAAGGAGGTGTCAGCGTGGTGAACTAGGCAATCAGACTATGCGGCTTATTACTTTCACTTAGCCATAGGAGTTTGACTGTGGAGCTAAGTACTAGCCCCTGGTGCGTGTGCGGCTATCTGGACTACGTTGCCTTTTCCACGCGGATGGACGAAGACTAGCCCCTCGTATAACACGGAGTAAATCGCTAACGATTTGTAGTATAATACTAAGTCGCCGAATCGCCGACCAGCTCGCGCTTATCATGACAGTCAGTTTTCGGCATTCTCTACTGAGGTACTTGACCGGACGAACCAGAAATACAATCACAGTAGTTCTCCCTTTACTACCTTAGCCGAACGAGCGGAATGTAAGGTGGTAAGCATAGGAGCCGGGCAACCCAACCATAGACCAAAGACATGATTCGGAGCCGATGCATATAATGCAATATCCGGGACGCCGAAGAGTACCCTATAGGTGTTCGGACATTGAAATGTGCAGGACCGAATACAGCCCCCAGTGTTAAGGCCGGACTAAAGCACGTGTGGCAGTCTGAAGTAGGGAGGGCATACAGATGACACAAATAAATGAGTGCCAAACAAAAGTGGTGTTCAACTGCTTCCTTTATACCCTGATGAGTACGTCGAGCCGTGTTATTACAGATAATGCCATAAATATCGAGGCTATTTTACATGCCAAAAGTTTACGCAAGGAAAAGGTTTAAACAGGGCCTAAAAGTAATGGTTTGAAGATCCCAATGGTGCCCTGTCGCACGTCTACGCCATTTCTCCTTTGTGGGAAATCCTTTAAGAAGAGGAGGTGATGGTCGTCTGTAAGAAAGAGGGACCTGGAAAAGAGCCTCCGTAGATCAGGTAGGTTTTTTAACAAACCTATAGTGGAAAAAAAAGTTGAGGTCCGAATAGGGTCAAACCATACTATGGACCTTTTCAGCAGTATGCCTCCGGCGCTGCCCAAGGTATTTTAAGTGCGTAGTTATGTACGCGCGGTACGTATGCCGCAACCTTATGGGTCGATCGGCGGAGGCTAAACTGCTATTTAAGCTCCGGCTCCACCAGGCTACCGCATTGTAGTGCGGATCGGACTCGCTTAGACGAATCGTGGGTCTTGACGACCGATGGGTTGTCCGGCTTGATGAGGCCGCCCTGTACTTTGGCTGCTAGGGCCGCAGTACGGAGGGAGCGCTCCATATTCCCATTTACTGTGATGACGCCACGAGGTCCAGGCATTTTGAGCTTCAGATAAGCATAGTGCGGGACCGCATTAAAGCACGTGAAGGCCGTTCGTCCGAGCAGTGCATGATAACCACTGCGAAAAGGGACGATGTCGAAGATCAAGTCTTCGCTTCGGAAGTTATCTGGAGAGCCGAATACGACTTCCAGTGTTAAGGAGCCCGTGCAACGGGCCTCCACGCCAGGTATCACTCCTTTAAAGGTAGTATTGCTAGGTTTGATTCTTGACGTGTTGATACCCATCTTTCGGACAGTATCCTGGTAGAGCAAATTGAGGCTGCTGTCGCCGTCCATAAGGACTCTAGTGAGATGGTATGCGTCAATGATAGGATCGAGTACCAGGGCCGCCGAACCTCCATGATGGATACTGGTTGGGTGGTCCCTGCGATCAAAGGTGATCGGACAAGCCGACCATGGGTTGAATTTTGGGGCGACAGGCTCTACGGCGTAGACGTCCCTTAATGCGCGTTTGCGCTCCCTCTTGGGGATGTGGGTGACGTATATCATGTTCACCATTTTTACCACGAGGGGAAATTGTTTCTGTCCCCCGGTGCGCGGTGGGCGAGGCTCACCATCGTCCTCACTTGGAGGTCCTTTCCCCTTATGTTCTGTGTTAAATTTACCGGCCTGTTTGAAAACCCAGCAGTTTCTGTTGGTGTGGTTGGCAGTCTTGTCAGGGGTGCCATGAATCTGGCAGGGTTGATCCAGTATCTTGTCCAAATTGGATGGACCGTCCCTAGTACCTTTGAATGGCTTCTTCTGCTGAAAGGGTTTAGAGCCACTGAATCCGGCGTTTACCGCCGTATCCTCTGTTTCTTAGTTGTTGTTTCGGTGCTTGTTTTTGCTGCGTCGTGGCCTTCCATTGCCGTCCCGGGCCTCAGAAGTGCCGGGGTCGCTGGTACTGTTGCTTCTACGAGCCAACCAGCTATCTTCGCCTGCACAGAAGCGGGTCATGAGTGCAGTAAGAGCTGCCATGGTCTTCGGCTTTTCCTGACCGAGGTGTCGGGCGAGCCATTCGTCACGGACGCTGTGCTTAAATGCCGCTAAGGCCTCAGCGTCCAGACAGTCCACGATTTGGTTCTTTTTAATTAAGAACCGAATCCAAAGTTTGCGAGCGGACTCTCCAAGTTGCTGAATTATGTGACTCAGGTCATCAGCATCCGATGGCCGGACATAAGTGCCCTGAAAGTTGTCCCGAAAAGCATCCTCTAAGTCTTCCCAGCTTCCAATGGAGTTCTCTGGGAGGCTGTTCAACCAGTGCCGTGCTGGTCCTTTCAGCTTTAGAGGGAGGTATTTAATGGCGTGGAGATCGTCTCTGTGAGCCATGTGAATGTGGAGAAGAAAATCTTCAATCCATACAGCGGGATCTGTCATTCCATCGTATGGCTCGATGTTTACGGGTTTAAACCCTTCCGGAAACTGGTGCTGCATTACCTCATCGGTAAAGCACATGGGGTGCGCGGCACCTCTATACCAGGCGACATCGCGACGGAGTTCGGATGACATCTGTATTCGGGGCTGACCCCGAATTTGGTTATGTTTGTCGTTCCAGGCCTGGTGGCCGTTATCTCGTGCTGGAGCACGTCCTCTTGATCCATAGATTGATCTTGTCTGGTCGGCTCTATTGGTGAGGTCCTGACGTAGGTCGTACGTGTAGCCTTGAGCCGCTGTCTCCTTGCCTCTACGGCGAGGGGGCGCGAGCTGATGTTCGGCATAATTGGCCGTTTTGTCCCGTCCATGTGGTGGTCGGTCCGATTGATCGACATGATTGTATTTTGACGGTATTGGCTCAAAGGCCTCCTCGTCAAATTGTGGCAGTAGCCTGCGCTTAAGATAGCTCTTTGTTTGGCGCTCAAAGCCGTATCCCTCTTCGGCGGCCAGGACTTTAGTACATCTGTTGTTGAGCGTATCCTATTCGGCTTGAATCTGCTGTTGTTTCCTTTTCGGGCTCCGTGCCATGGTGATCAGCCATCGCTTGAAGCGTTCTTGTTCGAGGGTTCCTCTGGGACGATGAAATCTTCGTCACCGAGGCTAATATCCTCTTCGGAGACAGGTAAGTAGTTACTATCTTCCGAATCCCCGTGATCGGCAAGTTTGTCGGGGTTGACTTGATCCTCTTCCCTCTCATCCTGCTCGAACGCAGGCTCAACGGGGTGGTCGGAGTCTTCGGTGTTGTCCGAAGTGTCATTATCTTTGGTGCCGGTATTGCTTTCCCTTTCCCGACGCGACCGTGGGCGGCGCAGCTGAAGCCGGCGTTTTGGTGGTTCATCAACGGGCTCCTTCTCATCTGGATCTTGAGTGCCATCGTTGTTCTTCTTTTCAGGCATGTCCACCATGTATACATCATAAGTAGAAGTGGCCGTCCAACGCCCAGTGATGGGCGGGTTTTGGCCTGGTTCAACTACGACATCGTCGTCCATGCCGTCGATGTCTTCAGAGGCGTAATCTAGCATGTCGGTTAAATCCTCAACAGTGGCTATTAAGTGGGTGGTGGGTGGGATGCAAAATTCCCTACTCTCAGCCCATAGTTCAAGCTGGGCGTAGTTCGGAGGTGATACTTCCGTGATGGCGAGAGATTGCATTAGGTCCAGTGTTTCGTTTAAGAGTGAAAGCTGGACAGGCGTCTGAGGATCTGCGGAGCTAGGTTCAGTAATAACCACTTGACCGAGCCCGATAGACGCAGACCTCGAGAGTTTGGAGTTGACGTCCAGAGGCGAATCCGGCTTCCCGATGACAGGGAGAGTCCCGTTTGACTTCGGGTCCGCCGACGGCATGGTTGCATCTGGGTCTCCGGCTAGAAGCTCCGTAATGGGAGAGAGTCCGATGGGGTTCACCCCCCCCTCCCGTCTTCGGACGAAGTGTTCCGCTCCGGATCTAAGGCCAGGGCGGGCATGATAGTCGATCCCTGGACGGGATCTGATAGCGGATCCGAAGGGCCTTCTCTATATGGGTGGGGAGCGGTGGCCGAGGCCATGAACCCCTTGAAGATTAGATCTCCTCGGATATCGGCGATGTAGTTCAAACTTCCAAACCTGATCTGGTGACAAGGGGCATAGCTGTCGACCTGCTCAAGGTGACCAGTCGAGTTGGCATGTAGCGTGAAGTCGCCAAACACAAAGAGTTGACCAGGGCGAAAAGTCTCCCCGGAAACAGCATTATTATCGACAACGAGGCGAGCCATCGATTGTTCTGTCAACAACACAACGGAACTCTCAATGAAAGCACCAATGTCGGTGTCAAAACCGGCAGATCTCGGGTAGGGGGTCCCAAGCTGTGTGTCTAAGGATCGATGGTAACAATGGACAATGGGGACACGATGTTTACCTAGGTTTGGGCCCTCTTAATGGAGGTAAAACCCTACGTCCTGCTTGATTGTATTCGATGAGTATAGGGGTTACAAGAGTTGATCTACCTCGAGATCGTAATGGCTAAACCATAGCTGTCTAGCCTATGAATATTCTGATTGCTCTACGGACTAAAGCCTCCGGTTTATATACACACCGGAGGGGCCTAGGGTTGTACAGAGTCGGTTTACAGAAGAAGGAAATAGTACATCCGATCACCAAACTTGCCGTCCACGCATATAGGAGTCCTACCCAGACACGGGGGATGGTCTTCTGCTTTATCTTCACGGCCCATCAGTCCGGCCCATATCGAATAGATCGGACACCCAAGGACCCCCTAATCCAGGACTCCCGCAACGAGAAAGCCGAGCATAAAAGTTTTGAATAATATTTTTTCTTGAAAGCTCATGATTGGGGCATGAATATAACATTGACTTAAGCCTCCCCCAATCTAGAGCAATACTTTCTCCTTCACGAAGCCAAAAATTATATATATAATTCCGATCACGATGAACTAGATGCATAGGATAATTTTTTTGGTGAAACTCCAATTTCAATCGATTCCAGTTCTAAGATCCAATATCATCGCATAGCCTATACCATGTCAATGCTTTTCCCTTCAAAGATAAAGGGAAAACCTTCTTCTTAGCTTCATCTCCGGATAAACCTGCAAGCTTAAATAATCCACAAATTTCATCCACATATATCAAGTGCATATCAGGATGTTCAGTTCCATCTCCTGCATAAGGATTAGCTAGCAGTTGTTCTATCATACCCAAAGGAATTTCATAACCAATATTTTCAGTAGATGCAGTAGGTTGAGGGGCAAATAATTGTGATTCCGGTCGAGGTGAAGATACCCCGAACAAACACCTCAAAGCATGATTCTCCATAGTAACAAGTAACAATAAATTTCAGCACGTAGTAATAGTTTTTCCTTACCAATTTGCACTTACCAAGAGCGCTTCACTCCTCGGCAACGATGCCAGAAAAGGGCCTTGATGACCCATAGGTATAGGGTACCAATCGTAGTCCTTTCAATAAGTAAGAGTGTCGAACCCAATGAGGAGCAGAAGGAAATGACAAGTGATTTTCAGCAAGGTAATGTCTGCAAGCACTGAAATTGTCGGTAACAAGTTGTTTGATAGCAAGATAATTTGTAACAAGCAAGTAACGGCAACGGTAAATAAAGTTCAGCAAGGTAGCCCAATCCTTTTGAGGCAAAGGATTGGCCAAAATGGCCTATTATAATAAGCAAAGCGTTCTTGAGGGTACACCGGAATTTCATCATATCACTTTCATCATGGTGGCTTAATCCGTGTTCGCTACTTTGATAATTTGATATGTGGGTGGATCAGTGCTTAGGTGCTGTTCTTACTTGAACAAACCTCCTACTTATGATTAACCCCCTCACAAGCATCTGCAACTACAAGAAAAGTATTAAGATAAAATCTAACCATAGCATTAAACTTTTGGATCCAAATCGGTCCCTTATGAAGAAGCGCATAAACTAGGGTTTAAGCTTCTGTCACTCTAGCAACCCATCATCTAATAAATACTTCATAGTGCATTTCCTTAGGTCCTAATAAGGTGAATTATTATGTAGTCGACGTTCACATGACACCACTAAGGGAATCACAACATACATATCATCAAACTATCGAACACATATCAAGTTCACATGATTACTTGCAACATGACTTCTCCTGTGACCTCAAGAACAAAATTTACTACTCACAAATGATAATCATGCTCAAGATCAAAGGGGTATTAAATAGCATAATGGATCTGAACATATAATCTTCCACCAAATAAACCATATAGTAATCAACTACAAGATGTAATCAACACTACTAGTCATCCACAAGCACCAATCTAAGGTTCCGGTACAAAGATTGAACACAAGAGATGAACTAGGGTTTGAGAGGAGATGGTGCTATTGAAGATGTTGATGGAGATAGCCCTCCCAAAGATGGGAGAGTTGTTGGTGATGACGATGACGATGATTTCCCCCCTCCGGGTGGGAAGTTCCCCCGGCGGAATCGCTCCACCGGAGGGCAAAAGTGCTCCTGCCCAAGTTCCGCCTCGAGACGGTGGCGCTTCATCCCGAAAGTCCTCTCGTGATTTTTTCTAGGTCAAAATGACTTATATACCAGAAGAAGGGCACCAGAGGTGGGCCGAGGAGGGCACAACCCACCAGGGCGCGCCTGGGGGACCTGGCGCGCCCAGGTGGGTTGTGCCCACTTGGTGGGCCCCCTCTAGTGGTTATTTGCTCCAATAATTCTTAGATATTCCATAAAAATTCTCCGTGAAGTTCCAACTCATTTGGAGATGTGCAGAATAGGTAACTCTGAGATAGCTTTTTCAGGTCCAGAATTCCAGCTGTCGGTATTCTCCCTCTTTGTGTAAACCTTGCATATTATGAGAGAAAAAGAATTAGAAATATTCCAAAAAGCATTATTATGCATAAAAACATTATAAATAATAGTAGGAAAACATGGTGCAAAATGGACATATCAATATCCAGGCAATGATCATTATATAGGCATCACGTCCAAGATTAGTAGACCGACTCCTGCCCGCATCTACTACTATTACTCCACACATCGACCGCTATCCAGCATGCATCTAGTGTATTAAGTTCATGGAGAAACGAAGTAATGTGATAACCCACAAGTATAGGGGATCGCAACAGTTTTCGAGGGTAGAGTATTCAACCCAAATTTATTGATTCAACACAAGGGGAGCCAAAGAATATTTGCAAGTATTAGCAGCTGAGTTGTCAATTCAACCACACCTGGAGATTAATTATCTGCAGCAAAGTGATCAGTAGCAAAGTAGTATGATAGTTTTGATAGTAGTAGCACCAACAATGGTAACGGTAACAGTGATAGCAATGATTTTGTAGCAAGTGCAATAGTAACAGCAGCAGTAGTAACTTAGCAAGAACAATATGAGAGAAATTTGTAGGCATTCGATCAGTGAATTCGTTGGATGATATTCATCATATAACAGCCATAACCTAGGGCGATACAGCACTAGCTCCAGTTCATAAATATAATGCAGGCATGTATTCTGTAAATAGTCATACTTGCTTATGGAAAGAACTTGCATGACATCTTTTGTCCTACCCTCCCGTGGCAGCGGGATCCTATTGGAAACTAAGGGATATTAAGGCCTCCTTTTAATAGAGAACTGGAACAAAGCATTAACACATAGTGATCACATGAACTCCTCAAACTACGGTCATCACCGGGAAGTGTCCCGACTATTGTCACTCCGGGGTTGCCGGATCATAACACGTAGTAGGTGACTATAAATTGGAAGATCGGATCTAGAACATAGATATAAATGTGATAACATAAATGATTCAGATCTGAAATCATGGCACCCGGGCCCAAAGTGACAAGCATTAAGCATGGCAAAGTCATAGCAAAATCAATCTCACAACATAATGGATACTAGGGATCAAGCCCTAACAAAACTAACTCGATTACATGATGAATCTCATCCAACTCCTCACCGACCATTGAGCCTACGAAGGAATTACTCACTCCCGGTGGGGAGCATCATGGAATTGGAGATGGAGAAGGGTTGGTGATGATGAAGATTGAAGATCCCCCTCTCCGGAGCCACAAACGGACTCCAGATCTGGCCTCCCGATGAAGAAGATGAGGTGGCGGCGGCTACGTCTCGCGAAACGCGATAATTCTTTCTCCCTAATTTTTTTTTCTCCAAATATGTAATTTTACAGTATCAGGGTTGAAGTCTGCGGGGCCACCAGGTGGGGACAACCCACCTGGGCGCGCCTGGAGGGGGGGCGCCCTGGTGGGTTGTGCCCACCTAGGTGCCCCCCCTCCGGCGGTTCTTGGCTCCAGAAATTCTTATTTATTGAATAAAAAATCCTCGCAAAGTTTTGTTCCAATCCGAGAACTTTTATTTCTGCACAAAAACAACACCATGGTAGTTCTGCTAAAAACAGCGTCAGTCCGGGTTAGTTTCATTCAAATCGTGCAAATTAGAGTCCAAAACAAGAGGAAAAGCGTTAGGAAAAGTAGATACGATGGAGATGTATCAACTCCCCCAAGCTCAAACCTTTGCTTGTCCTCAAGCAATTCAGTGATAAACTGAAAGTGATAAAGAAAAAGTTTTACGAACTCTTTTTCTCTTGTTTACATAAATAAGCTTAAGTAGCACCCAGGTTTTCAGCAAAGATTATAACTAACCATGTCGACAATAACTCTTAAAAATTATATTAACTCATAACAATGGCATAATCAACTAGCGATCAATAATAAGATATCTCAAACAATCAACACTTTGTCAAAGCAACCATGATATAATATGACAATAGTGGTACATCGCTAGCCCTTTCTGATACCGCAAAACATAAATGCAGAGCACCTCCAAAGTTCAAGCAGTGACTAAACATTTTAATTCATGGTAGAAAAGATCCAGTCATGATGCACCCAACATTTGCTATACACAATGCATGAGGATGACAATAGTGCTCTCAGGTTCTGGCGCTTATTTGAGAAGGTGATGACACAACATAAAAGTAAATAGATAGTCCCTTCGCAGAGGGAAGCAGTTATTTGCAGAGGTGCCAGAGCTCAAGTTTTAAAATAGTGGTAAATGAAATTTTGAGAAATGCACCCTTCTTATTTACTTCGCGACCATTAGTTATCGGTATCTTCCATGCTAAACACATTAGTGGCGGTTCCCAAGCGATAAAAGTAAAGCTTTACTCCCCCTCCACCAACAATCACACTCCACGGCTTGTCCGAAACAATGGGTGCCGTCCATACCAACAACATTCCTGGGGGTGTTTTGTTTACTTATTTGCAATTTGAATTCGGGACTGGGAATCCCTATTACCGCCCCTCTCGTGCAAGGACGAGTGAATAAACACTCATCATGAGAATAACCCTCTTAACATGGAAGATACTGACTACCTTCTGTCGCTCTATGAACAATCCAGGCACACAAAAAAGGATATTTATTTGAAGTTTTTCAGAGGTGGCACATGCAAATTTACTTAGGACGGCAGGGTAATACCGCATATAGGTAGGTATGGTGGACTCATCTGGAATAACATGGGTTTCAGGGTTTTGATGCACAAGTAGAATTCCCACTTAGTACAGGCGAAGGCTAGCAATTAGGTTGAGAAGCGGCCAGCTAGAGAGCGAAAACGGTCATGAACATGCATTATGCATAAGTAACATTGGATACTAGCATGAGTAGGATATGAACACCATGAACATAAATATCATAGAGGCTACGTTGGTTTTGATTCAACTACATGCATGAACATGTGCCAGGTCAAGCCACCCGAACATTCAAAGGAGGATACCATATCATCATACTACATCACCATTATTTTAACGCAATGTTGACATCCAAGATAAATCATTATCCACTCCTAGCTACTTAAGAATGTTTGATCATTGCAAACATGTTTGATCATAATGAGCTGAATCATGGATACTAGGTTAAACATATTTACAAAAACAGAACTAGTTGAGTTTATACCCGTTTCTCTCTGCCACAACCAGTTCATCAAATATCGTCATCATTGCCTTTCACTTGCACGACCGTACGATATGAAAATAATAATAGTGCAAGAGTGCCGTGGACTAAGCTGGAATCTGCAAACATTTTATTCAAAAAGAAGAAAACAAGGTAATACGGGCTCTCTGTTAGATCAACAACAATGCATATGAGAGCCACTCAACATTTTCATCGTGGTCTTCTCCTCGGTATGACTCAATAAAAAGAAATTTAGAGAAACACACTGAAATATTTTTGGAGTTTTTTGGTTTTCTAAAAGAAAGGAAATTTAAGAAAGGAAAAACAAAAATAAGAAAAACTATTTACACGGGAGAGCTCCCAACAAGCAAAAGAAGAACAAGGAAATCTTTTTGGGTTTTTTTTAAAATACTACGGCTAGTTATACTAGAAAGAAGCAAGAAATATTTTTGTATTTTCTCAAAGTTTTTTAAACACATAAGAAGAAGGCGAGAAAATAAATCTAGCATGGATAATACAATGAAAAAGTGTGGACACCGACAACTGGAATGAAATGTGTGAACATGAATGTAATGTCGGTGGAAATACATACTCCCCCAAGCTTAAGCTTTTGGCCTAACTTGGTAATCACCAATCGAAGACGCCATGGGGTCCTATGTTGAAGTGTTGGGGAGCGGGCACCTGAGGGTCCCATTCTTGGGGCTCCGCCTGTGCGACAGCAAGGTTATTCTGGTAGGCGACAATGTCCTCAGGCATAATCCTGTATCCGCCCCTGGCAATAGGATCAAACAAAGCAGGTGCAGGCAACGAAATAATATCACGAGTATCCTCATTGAAAACAAGGTTGTAAGGAAAATCACTAGTAGTGTTCTTGCCATCAATAAATTGGTGGTGTGCCATAGCCGAGCGATCTAAATAAACCTTGGCTAAAGGATAATCATGCTGGTGTATCTGAATGTTAAAGTGACTCGCCATGCGAGTAGCATAAATGCCACCATGTATTTTACCCTTGGATCTGTTAATGTGGAAGCGACGTGCCACAATAGCTCCCAAGCTATAAGTGTTGTCACCGTAAAGTGCATGACGTAAAACAGCAAAGTCAGGCGCAATGAGTGCACCTACCTTCTCTCTAGCAAGCAAACACTTCGCAATGAATAGAGCAAAATAATGTACAGCTGGAAAATGTAAACTAGTGGCAGTGACAGCCGATACCCCTGTCTCATCCCCCACAGTCAGAGTGCGGTAAAAACCATCAAACTCGGCGGGCCTAGGCTCTACTAAATCCCTGTCAGAAGGGATCATGCATATGTCACAAAACTCAGAAAGTGGTATCTGATGGGGTTCAGCGTATAAGTCAAACTGCACCTCAGGAGGATTATTCCTACTCAAGAAATGAAAACTTTGCACAAAAGAATTTGTGAGGAGATGATATTGTTCACATTCAGCTGCGATGAAGTCGGTGAGGCCGGCATTAGCAGCATACTATGCAAACTCTTGACGGATTCCGGCTCCTTCCATGAATGGGTTATGCGGCCATTCGCACGGTCGTACCTCCGCCATTCTCCGGGTGCGGAGATCACTGTCAGACGACTGCCCAATAACACCCTTGGAGTTCTTCTTGGAAGCAAATGTCCTAAAGATACTCATCTTTTTCCAAGCAACAATCCCCCAAAACAGTTTCGAAAATGGAGCTTCGAGCAAAGAGATCAAAATCCGTGGGTTTGAGAGCAAGAACACGAGAGAGAGAGCAATGGTAATTTTTTTCTGGAGGTAGGTGATGATATGGAGTGAAGTGATAAGTGAGGGGGCCCACGTGGGGACCACAACCCACGAGGGCGCGCCTGGGGGTGCTGGCGCACCCAGGTGGGTTGTGCCCACCTAGAGCACCTCCCTCTGATGTTATTTGCACCAAAAATTCTTAAATATTCAGAAAAAAAATCATATTAAATTTTCAGAGCATTCTGAGAACTTTATTTTTGGGTCATTTTTTATTGCACGGAAAACTCAGGAAACAGTCAAGGTGTGGCATTTTATTTTATTTAACTAATAAAAACAGAAAACAAAAGGTGGGGACAGAAAGTAGTGCTCACTAAATTCATCAACTTCATACCTCTCAAAAATGAGTCATTAATAAGGTTGATCAAGTCTTATTAACAACCACTTCCGATTAGCATGAAACCGAAGAACTTTTGTAAAACACTAAGTTACCTCAATGGGGATGTGAATGTCCCCAACAATAAGCATTTCATATTTCTTTTTAACAGTAGGTAGGGGTAATTAAAAACTTCCAATAGTGATTGTCGGAGATTTTTTAATAACATTAATACCATTCACTTGGAATTGTTTCTTCGGAAAGTGCACCGTATGCTCATTACCATTGATATGAAAAGTGACCTTGCTTTTATTGCAATCAATAATAGCCCCTGCAGTATTCAAGAAGGGTCTATCGAGGATAATCGACATGGTGTCATCCTCGGGCATCTCAAGTATAACAAAGTTAGTCAAGATAGTAACATTAGCAACAACAACGGGCACATCCTCACAAATACCGATAGGTATGGCAGTTGATTTATCAGCCATTTGCAACGATATTTCAGTAGGTGTGAGTTTATTCAAATCAAGTCTTTTATATAAAGAGAAAGGCATAACACTAACACCAGCTCCTAAATCACATAAAGCAGTTTTCACATAATTTCTTTTGATGGAGCAAGGTATAGTTGGTATTCCCGGATCTCCATGTTTTTTAGGTACTCCATCCTTAAAAGTATAATTAGCAAGCATGCTAGAAATTTCAGCTTCTGATATTTTTCTCTTATTGGTGATGAAGTTTTTCATGTACTTTGCATAAGGAGGCATTTTTAAGATATCAGTCAAGCGAGTACGCAAAAAGACTGGCCTTAGCATTTCAGCAAAGCGTTCAAATTCTTCATCATCTTTCTTTTTTGTTGACTTAGGTGGAAAGGGCATAGGTTTTTGAACACACGGTTCTCTTTCCTTACCGTGTTTTCTAGCAACAAAGTCTCTTTTGTCATATCTTTTATTATTGGTTTGTGGGTTATCAATATCAGCTGCTGGTTCTATCTCAACATCATTATCTAGTTCTTTATTATTTGTTTGAGTATCTTCATGAACCTCGTCATTGTCTTTTTCATTTTCAGAAGGTGGGTGTTCGCTACCAGATTGAGTTTCAGCATCAGAGATAGAGACTTCATTATCATTATCAGGAGGTCTTTCAACTTCAGGTCCACTTGAGGATGCAAAGTCCTATCATTTTTCTTCTTCTTTTTCTTTTTAGAAGGACTAGGTACATCAGTTTCAACTCTTTGAGAGTTTTTTTCAATTGTTTTTAGGTGTCCCTCAGGATAAAGTGGTTCCTGAGTCATTCTACCTCCTCTAGTCATTACTCTAACAGCATGACCATTGATATTATTATTCATTTCATCAAGCAACTCCCTTTGAGATTTAGCAACTTGTTCTAATTGAGTTTGAACCATAGAAACATGTTTTCCCACACCTCTCACATCATTTGAGATTCTAAATAATAAGTCACTCAAGCGAGCAATCATATCAGAATTGTATTTCAATTGTTTCATAACATTTGCATTGAAGTGATCTTGTTTTCTAATGTAATTATCAAACTCATAAAGGCATTGACTAGGATGTTTATTATAAGGAATATCACCTTCATCGAACTTTAGTAAAGAATATACCTCTACCACCTTAGGTGGTGGTGGTGGTGTTTCAAGCCCATGTATTTCTTCGATAGGTGGTAAATTTTTAACATCCTCTGCTTTAATACCTTTTTCCTTCATGGATTTATTTGCCTCTTGCATATCTTCAGGACTGAGATATAAGATACCCCTCTTCTTCGGAGTAGGTTTGAGTGGTGGTTCGGGAAGAGTCCAATCATCATAATTTTTCAATATGTTATTCAATAATTCTTCAGCTTGTTCAACAGTTCGCTCCCTGAAAACACAACCAGCACAACTATCTAGGAAATCCCTAGAAGCATCGGTTAGTCCATTATAGAAGATATCAAGTATTTCATTTTTCTTAAGGGGATGATCAGGCAAAGCATTAAGCAATTGGAGAAGCCTCCCCCAAGCTTGTGGGAGACTCTCTTCTTCAATTTGAGCAAAGTTAAATATTTCCTGTAAAGCAGCTTGTTTCTTATGAGCAGGAAAATATTTTTCAGAGAAGTAATAAATCATATCCTGGGGACTACGCACACAACCAGGAGCAAGAGTATTGTATCAAGCCTTAGCATCACCCTTTAATGAGAATGGAAATAATTTGAGAATATAATAGTAGCGAATTTTCTCATCATGAGCAAATAGGGTGGCTATGTCATTCAACTTAGTAAGATGTGCCACAACAGTTTCAGTTTCATAACCATGGAAAGGATCAGATTAAAACAAAGTAATTAACTCTGGGTCGACAGAGAATTCATAATCCTTATCATCAACAAAGATAGGTGAAGTAGCAAACTTAGGATCACATTTCATTCTAGCATTCAAAGTCTTTTCTTTATACTTGCATAATAATTTTTCCAGATCATCTCTATCATTACAAGCAAGAATGTCTCTAGTTGTCTCCTCATCCATAACATAACCTTCCAGTACTTTTGGCAATTCATATCTAGGAGAACTAGGTCTAATAGGTGTTTCAAGATTTTCAGTTTCAAGCTTTTCATCAGTTTCAACAATTTCATCAGTTTCAGCATTCTCAAAAGCCTTAGTTCTAGCAAGTTGTTCATCAAGAAATTCACCTAGTGGCACATTATCATCAAGCAGGGTACTAGCATCATCATGAGTAGCATTCATAGTAGAAGTAGCATCATCAATAACTTGCGACATATCAGAATTGATAGCATGTGATGGTGTTGCAAGTCTAATTATAACAGAAGGTGAATCTAAAGCAGAGCTGGATGGCAGTTCCTTACCTCCCCTCGTCTTATAGGGAAAAATCTTAGTCTTAGCATCCTTCAGATTCTTCATAGTGATAATTTGATAATAATCCCAAGTGACTCAACAAATATAGCTATGCTCCCCGGCAACGGTGCCAGAAAAAGCTCTTGATAACCCACAAGTATAGGGGATCGCAACAGTTTTCGAGGGTAGAGTATTCAACCCAAATTTATTGATTCGACACAAGGGGAGCCAAAGAATATTTGCAATTATTAGCAGTTGAGTTGTCAATTCAACCACACCTAGAGATTAATTATCTGCAGCAAAGTGATCAGTAGCAAAGTAGTATGATAGTTTTGATAGTAGTAGCAACAGCAATAGTAACAGTAACAGTGATAGCAATGATTTTGTAGCAAGTGCAATAGTAATAGCAGAAGTAGTAACTTAGCAAGAACAATATGAGAGAAATTCATAGGCATTGGATCGGTGAACTCGTTGGATGATATTCATCATATAAAAGTCATAACCTAGGGCGATACGACACTAGCTCCAGTTCATAAATATAATGTAGGCATGTATTCCGTAAATAGTCATATGTGCTTATGGAAACAACTTGCATGACATATTTTGTCCTACCCACCCGTGGCAGCGGGGTCCTATTGGAAACTAAGGGATATTAAGGCCTCCTTTTAATAGAGAACCGGAACAAAGCATTAACACATAGTGAATACATGAACTCCTCAAACTACGGTCATCACCGGGAAGTGTCCCGACTATTGTCACTCCGGGGGTGCCGGATCATAACACGTAGTAGGTGACTATAACTTGCAAGATCGGATCTAGAACATAGATATAAAGGTGATAACATAAACGGTTCAGATTTGAAATCATGGCACCCGGGCCCAAAGTGACAAGCATTAGGCATGGCAAAGTCATAGCAAAATCAATCTCAGAACATAATGGATACTAGGGATCAAGCCCTAACAAAACTAACTCGATTACATGATGAAACTCATCCAACTCCTCACCAACCAGCGAGCCTACGAAGGAATTACTCACTCCCAGTGGGGAGCATCATGGAATTGGCGATGGAGAAGGGTTGGTGATGACGAAGATCGAAGATCCCCCTCTCCGGAGCTCCAAACGGACTCCAGATCTGGCCTCCCGGTGAAGAACAGGAGGTGGCGGCGGCTCTGTCTCGCGAAACGCGATAATTCTTTCTCCCTGATTTTTTTCTCCAAATATGTGATTTTATAGTATCAGGGTTGAAGTCTGCGGGGCCACCAGGTGGGGACAACCCACCTGGGCGCGCCTGGAAGGGGGGGTGCGCCCTGGTGGGTTGTGCCCACCCAGGTGCCCCCCTCCGGTGGTTCATGGCTCCAGAAATTCTTATTTATTGAATAAAAAATCCTCGCAAAGTTTCGTTCCAATCTGAGAACTTTTATTTGTACACAACAACAACACCATGGTAGTTCTGCTGAAAACAACGTCAGTCCGGGTTAGTTTCATTCAAATCATGCAAATTATAGTCCAAAACAAGAGGAAAAGCGTTAGGAAAAGTAGATACGACGGAGACATATCATAATGCAATAAGAACGATGGCATGATGTAGACGAGATCTATTCATGTAGGATTAGCCCCCATCTTGTTATCCTTAATAGCAATGATACATACGTGTCTTGCTGCCCCTTCTGTCACTGGGAAAGAACACTGTACGATCGAACCCATCACAAAGCAGCTCTTCCCATGGCAAGAAAAATCGATCTAGTCGGCCTAACTAAACCAAAGATTCGAAGATGAAATACGAGGCTATAAGTAATCATGCATATAAGAGATCAAAGAAACTCAAATAACTTTCATGGATATATAGATTTGATCATAAACTCAAAGTTCATCGGATCCCAACAAACACACCGCAAAAAAGAGTTACATCAAATATATCTCAAAGAGACCATTGTATTGAGAATCAAAAAGAGAGAAGAAGCCATCTAGCTACTGCCTACGGACCCGTAGGTCTACAATGAACTACTCACACATCATCGGAGAGGCACCACTGAGGATGATGAACCCCTCCGTGATGGTGTCTAGATTGGATCTCGTGGTTCTGGAACTTGCGGCGGCTGGAATACTGTTTCGTCGATTCCCCTAGGGTTTTTTGATTTTTTTTGGGGTATTTATAGAGCAAAGAGGCGGTGCGGGAGGCCACCGAGGTGGGCACAACCCACCAGGGCGCGCCTGGGCCCCCAGGTGGGTTGTGCCCCAGTCGGGGCACCCCTCTGGTACTTCTTTGTCCCAAGTTGTTCCTTCTGGTCCATAAAAATTCTCCAAAAAGTTTCGCTGCAACTGGCACTGAGCACTATGTCAATAGGTTAGTCCCAAAAAATGATATAAAGTTGCTATAAAATGATTGTAAAACATCCAAGAATGATAATATAACAGCATGGAACAATCAAAATTATAGATACATTGGAGACGTATCAGCATCCCCAAGCTTAATTCCTGCTCGTCCTCGAGTAGGTAAATGATAAAAACAGAATTTTTGATGTGGAATGCTGCCTAACATGTTCATCGCATATTCTTTTCTTTTGTAGCATGGACAAATGGACTTTTATATGATTCAAAGCAATAGTCTAGTTTTGACATGAAGATTTCAATACTCAAGCATATCAACAAGCAACCATGTCTTTCAAAATATCAACACTAAAGCAAGTTATCCCTAGCCCATCATGCTCAATCATTGATCCATTCATGAAACACACTCGCATATTAGCTACATCTAATGCTCAAGTACGATCATAGTGCCCCTTAGTTGGTGCTTTATAAGAGAAGATGGAGACTCAAATAAAAATAAAAATTGCATAAAGTAAATAGAAAGGCCCTTCGCAGAGGGAAGTAGGGATTTGTAGAGGTGCCAGAGCTCAAAGCTGAAATTGAGAGATAAATTTTTTGAGAGGTATACGTTTCCCGTCAACGAAAACGATCATGTAATTCCCAACACTTTCCATGCTAGATATATCATACGCGGTTCCCAAACAAAAAATAAAGTTTATTCCTTTTTCCACCATTCTTTCACAATCCATGGCTAGCCGTATCCACGGGTGCCTTCCATACCAACACTTTCCAAGGAATTTATTATTTGACAACATAAAGTAAATTTATTTTTCATTTCGGTACTGGGCATCCCTATTACCGCCGTACTCTCGTGCAATGACAAGTGAATAAACATTCATCTTGAGAATAACACATCTAGCATGGAAAATATTGGCCACCCCCTGCCGCTTCATGAGCTTTACGGGCACACAAAAAGGAATTTATTTTGAAAATTAGAGATGGCACATACAAATTTGCTTAGAACGGCATGGAAATACCGCATATAGGTAGGTATGGTGGACTAGTATGGCAAAACTGGGTTTAAGGATTTTGGATGCACAAGTAGTATTTCTACTTAGTACAAATGGAGGCTAGCAAAAAGATTGAGAAGCAACCAACCAAGAAACGAAAAATCAAGTAAGCGAGCATTAAGCATAAGTAACACTGAATAATGCACCACAAGTAGGATGTAATTTCATTGCATAACTATTGACTTTTCGTGCTTGCATAGGGAATCACAAACCGTAACATCAATATTCTTACTAAAGCATAATTACTCACCAACATGACTCACATATCACTATCATCATATCTCAAAACTATTACAAAGAATCAAGTTTATTTTGTCCAATTGTCTTCATGAAAGTTTTTATTATTTCCCTCTTTAATATCTATCACTTTGGGACTAGTTTCATATGTTGCTTTTGATAAGCTCAAACAAATTTATGTGAAGAACATGAGCATAAATTTTTTTGTCTCTCAAAAGAATATAAGAGAAGCATGAGAGGATTTCTTCAAAATTACTAACTCTCAAATAAATCTAAGTGAAGAATGAGAGCATTTATTCAAAAATATTAAAGCACATCGTGCTCAAAAAGATATAAGTGAAGCACTAGAGCAATTCCATAGCTAAAAAAAATTAAGTGAAGCATAGAGAGCAATTCTAACAAATCATAGAATAATTTTGGCTCTCTCAAATAGGTGTGTCCAGCAAGGATACTTGTGACAAACTAAAAAGCAAAACAAGCAAAGACTCATATAATACAAGATGCTCCAAGCAAAACTCATAATATGTGACGAATAAAAATATAGCTCCAAGTAAAATACCGATGGTCGTTAGAAGAAAGAGGGGATGCCTTCTGGGGCATCCCCAAGCTTAGTTGCTTGTTTCTCTTTGGATAATAACTTGGGGTGCCATGGGGCATCCCCAAGCTTAGGATCTTCTTACTCCTTATTCCTTCATCCATCGTGATCTCACCCAAAACATGAAAACTTCAATCACCCAAAACTTAACAAAACCTTCGTGAGATCCGTTAGTATAAGAAAACCAATCTTCACTTTTAGTTCTGTTGCAAACCCATTCATATTTTATTTTTGCATTATATATACTGTATTTTAACTTTACCATGGCCTATACCCCCCCGATACAATCCATAGATTCATTAACATAAGCACACAATGCAAAGAAAATAGAATCTGTTAAAACAGAACAGTCTGTAAAGACGCGAATTTTTATCATACTTCTGTAACTCCAACAATTATGAAACATTAAGACAGCGTAGGAAATTTGTATATAAATCTTGTGAAAAAAATTCAGAAGTTGTCGTCGCTTCTGTGAATTTAAACAATTCTGTTACTGGACACTAAAGTTTCTTTTTTCGAACAAGATCAAGTCAACTATCACCCAACATGATCCCAAAGGCTTAGCTTGGCACAAAAACTAATTAAAACATAAAAACACAATCATAACAGTAGCATAATTGTGCAAACACTCAAGAATAGAAAGAAAAAGACAAAAATAAATTGTATTCATTGGGTTGCCTCCCAACAAGCGCTATCGTTTTATGCCCCTAGCTAGGCATAATGCATAGATTTAAGTGTTGTCATCTTTAGTTTCCAATTTCTCAATCACACAACCAATATTCTTCGAAGATTTAGCATAAAGATTTTCAATAGCAATACTCCTAGGAATAAGATTGAAGAATTCATTCTTGCAGGTAGGGTTTCTCACAACTTCAACAAAGTCGGGGTGAATACTAATCATCTTAAGATCTTCTTTGTTATTATTAGTAGTTGCACCCTTGTTCTTAGTGACTTGAGCAATTTTTCTAATTTTTACGAGAGTTTTTTCAATAGTTTTAACAGAAGCAAAAGCTGAGCTCAAATTACTAAAAATTTCTTCCAACTTATCAATCCGAGAAGGACTTTCTTCAATTCTTTTGTGCATTACGGTTCCTTTTTCCTTTAGCAACATAAAAAACTCTCCCACTTTTGACCCAAATTCATTAGCAAGGTTCTGCATCTTTGTGTCCAAATTTTCAATTTGCTCTAGGTGACCATCTTCTTTTCAATAACATCTAATCTTTGCATGACATGCTCAAGAGTTAAAACCGTTTCATTGATGGTGATAGGTGGTGATCCCACTAAATTTCTCATAGCATTAAAAGCATCTAAAGGTGGCACATCAGGAAATTCCCACCGGTAATCGTATCAAGTATGAATCTATACCAAGTGATAATGCAGACATAAAAACTACGAAGAAGAACAATGGTAGATTGCTTATTAATAGATCTATTATGCGCATTGCAAATCCTATACCAAGCATCTTTTAAATTCTCTCCTCCCCTTTGTTTGAAATTAAGAACCTCGTTCTCGGGGGTACACGCGATAGAGGAAGAACTAGCCATGGCAACAAGATAGGTAAACAAGATTGCACACAAAAACAGATCTGACGAGAAAATGGCGAACGAAAAAAAAGGCGAATAAAACAGCAATTTTTTGTGAAGTGGGGGAGATGAAAATGCGAGGCAAAAGGCAAATAATGCAAATTGCAAGGAGATGAGATTTGTGATTAGGAACCTGATAGATGTTGATGATGTCTCCCCAGCAACGGCACCAGAAATCCTTTCTTGATGGCTCATGTCTGTGTCAGTATTTTCCCGAAGAGGAAGGGATGATGCAGCACAGCTATGGTAGGTATTTCCCTCAGTTATGAAACCAAGGTTATCAAACCAGTAGGAGAACCAAGCAACACTATGTAAATGGTACCTGCACACAAAGAACAAATACTTGCAACCCGACGCTTAAGAGGGGTTGTCAATCCCTCTCGGGTAAAAGATTGGTAAAGAGATAGATTGGTAGATGCAAATAAAATAACGACAAATAAAATTCAGCAAGGTATTATTGGGTTTTTTGTAATATAGATCTGAAAATAAAATATGCAAATAAAGAAAAAGGCAAATATCAATATAGATCTGAAAATACATGATGAGAAAATAGACCATGGGGCCGTAGATTTCACTAGTGGCTTCTCTTGAGAAAATGGCATACGGTGGGTAAACAAATTACTGTTGGGCAATTGATAGAACATCGAATAATTATGACGATATCCAGGCAATGATCATTCTATAGGCATCACGTCCAAGATTAGTAGACCAACTCCTGCCTGCATCTACTACTATTACTCCACACATCGACCGCTATCCAAGCATGCATCTAGTGTATTAAGTTCATGGAGAAACGGAGTAATGCAATAAGAATGATGACATGATGTAGAAGAGATCTATTCATGTAGGAATATCCCCCATCTTGTTATCCTTAATAGCAACGATACATACGTGTCTTGCTGCCCCTTCTGTCACTGGGAAAGAACATCGTATGATCGAACCCATCACAAAACACCTCTTCCCATGGCAAGAAAATTGATCTAGTCGGCCTAACAAAACCAAAGATTCGATGAAGAAATAAGAGGCTATAAGTAATCATGCATATAAGAGATCAAAGAAACTCAAATAACTTTCATGGATATATAGATCTGATCATAAAATCAAAGTTCATTGGATCCCAACAAACACACCGCAAAAAAGAGTTACATCAAATAGATATCCAAGAGACCATTGTATTGAGAATCAAAAAGAGAGAAGAAGCCATCTAGCTACTGCCTACGAACCCGTAGGTCTACAATGAACTACTCACGCATCATCGGAGAGGCACCAATGAGGATGTCGTTGATAACGGGATCACATCATTAGGAGAATGACGTGATGGACAAGACCCAATCCTAAGCATAGCACAAGATTGTGTAGTTCGTCTGCTAAAGCTTTTCTAATGTCAAGTATCATTTCCTTAGACCATGAGATTGTGCAACTCCCGGATACCGTAGGAATGCTTTGGGTGTGCCAAACGTCACAACGTCACTGGGTGGCTATAAAGGCACACTACGGGTATCTCCTAAAGTGTCTGTTGGGTTGGCACGAATCGAGACTGGGATTTGTCACTCCGTGTGACGCAGAGGTATCTCTGGGCCCACTCGGTAGGACATCATCATAATGAGCTCAATGTGACCAAGGAGTTGATCACGGGATGATGTGTTACGAACGAGTAAAGAGACTTGCCGGTAACGAGATTGAACAAGGTATAGGGATACCGATGATCGAATCTCGGGCAAGTATCATACCGGTAGACAAAGGGAATTGTGTACGGGATTGATTGAATCCCCGACATCGTGGTTCATTCGATGAGATCATCGTGGAACATGTGGGACCCAACATGGGTATCCAGATCCCGCTGTTGGTTATTGACCGGAGAGATGTCTCGGTCATGTCTACATGCCTCCCGAACCCGTAGGGTCTACACACTTAAGGTTCGATGACGCTGGGGTTATAGGGAAAGTTTGTACGTGGTTACTGAATGTTGTTCGGAGTCCCGGATGAGATCCCGAACATCATGAGGAGTTCCAAAATGGTCTGGAGGTAAAGAATAATATATAGGAAGTGAGGTTTTGGTCACCGGAAGTGTTTCGGGCGTCACCGGTAATGTACCGGGACCACCGGAAGGGTTTCGGGGGTCCACCAGGTGGGGCCACCAGCCCCCGGAGGCTTGCATGGGCCAAGAGTGGGAAGGGACCAGCCCCTGAGTGGGCTGGTGCGCCTCCCACCAAGGCCCAAGGCGCAGCAAAGAGGAGAAGGGGGAAACCCTAGGCGCAGATGGGCCTAAGGCCCACCCTAGGGCGCGCCCCCCCTCTCTCCCCCTCTTGGCCGCCCCCCTCCATCCCATCTAGGGTTGCCGCCCCCCCTAGGGTGGGAACCCTAGAGGGGGCGCACCCCCTCCCCTCCTCCTATATATAGTGGGGGTTTTGGGGCTGCCAGGAACACGAATCTCTCTCCCTCTTGGCGCAGCCTTACCTCTCCACCTCCTCGTCTTTCGTAGTGCTTGGCGAAGCCCTGCTGGAGAACCACGCTGCTCCAACACCACCACACCAACCTCTCCCTCCTCCTTGCTGGATCAAGGCGCGGGAGACGTCACTGGGCTGCACGTGTGTTGAACGCGGAGGCGCCGTTGTTCGGCGCTTAGATCGGAATCGACCGCGATCTGAATCGCTGCGTGTACGACTCCACCAACCGCGTTCTTATAACGCTTCCGCATCGCGATCTTCAAGGGTATGAAGATGCACTCCCCTCTCTCTCGTTGCTAGTCTCTCCGTAGATTGATCTTGGTGATGCATAGAAAATTTTGATTTACTACTACGTTCCCCAACAGTGGCATCATGAGCTAGGTCTATGCATAGTTTCTATGCACGAGTAGAACACAAGTTGTTGTGGGCGTCGATTTTGTCAATTTACTTGCCGTTACTAGTCTTATCTTGATTCGGTGGCATCATGGGATGAAGCGGCCCGGACCGACCTTACACGTATGCTTACGTGAGACAGGTTCCACCGACTGACATGCACTAGTTGCATAAGGTGGCTAGCGGGTGTCTGTCTCTCCCACTTTAGTCGGATCGGATTCGATGAAAAGGGTCCTTATAAAGGGTAAATAGAATTTGGCATATCACGTTGTGGTTTTGGCGTAGGTAAGAAACGTTCTTGCTAGAAACCTATAGCAGCCACATAAAAAATTTGCAACAACAATTAGAGGACGTCTAACATGTTCTTGCAGCATATGCCGTGTGATGTGATATGGCCAAAAGGATGTGATGAATGATATATGTGATGTATGAGATTGATCATGTTCTTGTAATAGGAATCATGACTTGCATGTCGATGAGTATGACAACCGGCAGGAGCCATAGGAGTTGTCTTATTTTATTGTATGACATGCGTGTCAATGAAAACGCCATGTAATTACATTACTTTATTGCTAACCTTTAGCCATAGTAGTAGAAGTAATATTTGGCGAGACAACTTCATGAAGACACAATGATGGAGATCATGGTGTCATGCCGGTGACGATGATGATCATGGTGCCCCAAAGATGGAGATCAAAAGGAGCAAAATGATATTGGCCATATCATGTCACTTTATGATTTGCATGTGATGTTTATCATGTTTACATCTTATTTGCTTAGAACGACGGTAGCATAAATAAGATGATCCCTCGCTAAAATTTCAAGAACGTGTTTCCCCTAACTGTGCACCGTTGCGAAGGTTCGTTGTTTCGAAGCACCACGTGATGATCGGGTGTGATAGATTCTAACGTTCGAATACAACGGGTGTAAGCCAGATTTACACATGCAAAACACTTAGGTTGACTTGACGAGCCTAGCATGTATAGACATGGCCTTGGAACACGAAAGACCGAAAGGTCGAACATGAGTCGTATAGAAGATACGATCAACATAGAGATGTTCACCGTTGATGACTAGTCCGTCTCACGTGATGATCGGACACAGCCTAGTCGATTCGGATCATGTATCACTTAGATGACTAGAGGGATGTCTATCTGAGTGGGAGTTCATTGAAGAATTTGATTAGATGAACTTAATTTTCATGAACTTAGTCTAAAATCTTTGCAACATGTCTTGTAGATCAAATGGCCCACGCTAATGTTGCCCTCAACTTCAACGCGTTCCTAGAGAAAACCAAACTGAAAGACGATGGTAGCAACTACACGGACTGGGTCCGTAACTTGAGGATCATCCTCATAGCTGCCACGAAAGCATATGTCCTTGAAGCACCGCTAGGTGACGCACCTCTTTTCCCAGCAACTCAAGACGTTATGAATGCCTGGCAATCGCGTAGTGATGATTACTCCCTGGTTCAGTGCGGCATGCTTTACAGCTTAGAACCGGGGCTCCAAAAGCGTTTTGAGCAACACGGAGCATATGAGATGTTCCAAGAGCTGAAAATGGTTTTCCAAGCTCATGCCCGAGTCGAGAGATATGAAGTCTCCGACAAGTTCTACAGTTGTAAGATGGAGGAGAATAGTTCTGTCAGTGAGCATATACTCAAAATGTCTGGGTTGCACAACCGCTTGTCTCAGCTGGGAGTTAATCTCCCGGATGACGCGGTCGTTGACAGAATCCTTCAGTCGCTTCCACCTAGCTACAAGAGCTTTGTGATGAACTTCAATATGCAGGGGATGGAAAAAACCATTCCTGAGGTATATTCAATGCTGAAATCAGCGGAGGTGGAGATCAAAAAGGAACATCAAGTGTTGATGGTGAATAAAACCACTAAGTTCAAGAAAGGCAAGGGTAAAAAGAACTTCAAGAAGGACGGCAAGGGAGTTGCCGCGCCCGGTAAGCAAGCTGCCGGGAAGAAGCCAAAGAATGGACCCAAGCCTGAGACTGAATGCTTTTATTGCAAGGGAAACGGTCACTGGAAGCCGAACTGCCCCAAGTACTTAGGGGATAAGAAGGCCGGAAATACCAAAGGTATATATGATATACATGTTATTGATGTGTACCTTACCAGCGCTCGTAGTAGCTCCTGGGTATTTGATATCGGTGCGGTTGCTCACATTTGTAACTCGAAACAGGAGCTGAGGAATAAGCGGAGACTGGCGAAGGACGAGGTGACGATGCGCGTCGGGAATGGTTCCAAGGTCGATGTGATCGCCGTCAGCACGCTACGTCTACATCTACCATCGGGATTAGTTTTAAACCTCAATAATTGTTATTTAGTACCAGCTTTAAGCTTGAAAATTGTATCAGGATCTCGTTTGATGCGAGATGGCTACTCATTTAAATCCGAGAATAATGGTTGTTCTATTTATATGAGAGATATGTTTTATGGTCATGCCCCGCTGGTCAATGGTTTATTCTTATTGAATCTCGAATGTGATGTTACACATATTCATCGTGTGAATGCCAAAAGATGTAAGGTTGATAATGATAGTCCCACATACTTGTGGCACTGCCGCCTTGGTCACATTGGTGTCAAACGCATGAAGAAACTCCATGCAGATGGACTTTTGGAGTCTCTTGATTATGAATCATTTGACACGTGCGAACCATGCCTCATGGGCAAAATGACCAAGACTCCGTTCTCCGGAACAATGGAGCGAGCAACCAACTTATTGGAAATCATACATACTGATGTGTGCGGTCCAAAGAGCGTTGAGGCTCGCGGTGGTTATCGTTATGTTCTCACCCTCACTGATGACTTAAGTAGATATGGGTATGTCTACTTAATGAAACACAAGTCTGAGACCTTCGAAAAGTTCAAGGAATTTCAGAGTGAGGTTGAGAATCAACGTGACAGGAAAATAAAGTTCTTACGATCAGATCGTGGAGGGGAATATTTGAGTCACGAATTTGGCACGCACTTAAGGAAATGTGGAATTGTTTCACAACTCACGCCGCCTGGAACACCTCAGCATAATGGTGTGTCCGAATGTTGTAATCGCACTCTATTAGATATGGTGCGATCTATGATGTCTCTTACCGATCTACCGCTATCATTTTGGGGTTATGCTTTAGAGACTGCCGCATTCACTTTAAATAGGGCTCCGTCAAAATCCGTTGAGACGACACCGTATGAATTATGGTTTGGGAAGAAACCTAAGCTGTCGTTTCTGAAAGTTTGGGGATGCGATGCTTATGTCAAGAAACTTCAACCTGAAAAGCTCGAACTCAAATCGGAAAAATGCGTCTTCATAGGATACCCTAAGGAAACTATTGGGTATACCTTCTACCTTAAATCCGAAGGCAAGATCTTTGTTGCCAAGAATGGATCCTTTCTGGAGAAAGAGTTTCTCTCAAAAGAAGTAAGTGGGAGGAAAGTAGAACTTGATGAGGTACCCCCTCTTGAACCGGAGAGTAGCGCAGCTCAGGAAGATGTTTCTGTGGTGCCTGCACCGACTAGAGAGAAAGTTAATGATGATGATCATGAAACTTCGGATCAAGTTGCTACTGAACTTCGTAGGTCCACGAGGACACGTTCCGCACCAGAGTGGTACGGCAACCCTGTCCTGGAAGTCATGTCATTAGACAACGGTGAACCTTCGGACTATGAAGAAGCGATGGCGGGCCCGAATTCCAACAAATGGCTTGAAGCCATGAAATCCGAGATAGGATCCATGTATCAAAACGAAGTATGGACTTTGACAGACTTGCCCGATGATCGGCAAGCCATAGAGAACAAATGGATCTTTAAGAAGAAGACAGACGCGGATGGTAATGTGACCATCTATAAGGCTCGACTTGTCGCTATGGGTTATCAACAAGTTCAAGGGGTTGACTACGATGAGACCTTCTCACCCGTAGCGAAGCTGAAGTCCGTCCGAATCATGTTAGCAATTGCCGCATTCTATGATTATGAGATATGGCAAATGGACGTCAAAACGGCATTCCTTAATGGTTTCCTTAAGGAAGAATTGTATATGATGCAGCCGGAAGGTTTTGTCGATCCTAATAATGCTGACAAGGTATGCAAGCTCCAGCGCTCAATCTATGGGCTGGTGCAAGCATCTCGGAGTTGGAACATTCGCTTTGATGAGATGATCAAAGCGTTTGGATTTACACAGACTTATGGAGAAGCCTGTGTTTACAAGAAAGTGAGTGGGAGCTCTGTAGCATTTCTCATATTGTATGTGGATGACATACTATTAATGGGAAATGATATAGAATTCTTGGAAAGCATAAAGGCCTACTAGAATAAGTGTTTTTCAATGAAGGACCTTGGAGAAGCTGCTTACATATTAGGCATCAAGATCTATAGAGATAGATCGAGACGCCTCATTGGTCTTTCGCAAAGCACATACCTTGACAAGATATTGAAGAAGTTCAATATGGATCAGTCCAAGAAGGGGTTCTTGCCTGTATTGCAAGGTGTGAGATTGAGCACGGCTCAATGCCCGACCTCGGCAGAAGATAGAGAAAAGATGAGTGTCATCCCCTATGCCTCAGCCATAGGGTCTATTATGTATGCCATCCTGTGTACCAGACCTGATCTGAACCTCGCCGTAAGTTTGGTAGGGAGGTACCAAAGTAATCCCGGAATGGAACACTGGACAGCGGTCAAGAACATCCTGAAGTACATGAAAAGGACTAAGGATATGTTCTCGTTTATGGAGGTGCCGAAGAGCTCGTCGTAAAGGGTTACGTCGACGCCAGCTTCGACACAGATCTAGACGACTCCAAGTCACAAACCGGATACATGTATATTTTGAATGGTGGGGCAGTCAGCTGGTGCAGTTGCAAGCAAAGCGTCATGGCGGGATCTACATGTGAAGCGGAGTACATAGCAGCCTCGAAGGCAGCACAGGAAGCAGTCTGGATGAAGGAGTTCATCACCAACCTAGGAGTTATTCCCAATGCGTCGGGCCCAATGACTCTTCTGTGACAACACTGGAGCTATTGCCCTTGCCAAGGAGCCCAGATTCACAAGAAGACCAGGCATATCAAGCGTCGCTTCAACTCCATTCGTGAACATGTTCAAGATGGAGACATAGATATTTGTAAAGTGCATACGGATCTGAATGTCGCAGATCCGTTAACTAAACCTCTTCCACGAGCAAAACATGATCAACACCAGAACTCTATGGGTGTTCGATTCATCATGATGTAACTAGATTATTGACTCTAGTGCAAGTGGGAGACTGTTGGAAATATGCCCTAGAGGCAATAATAAAGTGGTTATTGTTATATTTCCTTGTTCATGATAATTGTCTATTGTTCATGCTATAATTGTGTTATCCGGAAATCGTAATACATGTGTGAATACATAGACCACAACATGTCCCTAGTAAGCCTCTAGTTGACTAGCTCGTTGATGAATAGATGGTTATGGTTTCTTGACCATGGACATTGGATGTCGTTGATAATGGGATCACATCATTAGGAGAATGATGTGATGGACAAGACCCAATCCTAAGCATAGCACAAGATCGTGTAGTTCGTCTGCTAAAGCTTTTCTAATGTCAAGTATCATTTCCTTAGACCATGAGATTTTGCAACTCCCGGATACCATAGGAATGCTTTGGGTGTGCCAAACGTCACAACGTAACTGGGTGGCTATAAAGGCACACTACGGGTATCTCCGAAAGTGTCTGTTGGGTTGGCATGAATCGAGACTGGGATTTGTCACTCCGTGTGACGCAGAGGTATCTCTGGGCCCACTCGGTAGGACATCATCATAATGAGCTCAATGTGACCAATGAGTTGATCACGGGATGATGTGTTACGAACGAGTAAAGAGACTTGCCGGTAACGAGATTGAACAAGGTATAGGGATACCGACGATCGAATCTCGGGCAAGTATCATACCGGTACACAAAGGGAATTGTGTACGGGATTGATTGAATCCCCTACATCGTGGTTCATTCGATGAGATCATCGTGGAACATGTGGGAGCCAACATTGGTATCCAGATCCCGCTGTTGGTTATTGACCGGAGAGATGTCTCGGTCATGCCTACATGCCTCCCGAACCCGTAGGGTCTACACACTTAAGGTTCGATGACGCTGGGGTTATAGGGAAAGTTTGTACGTGGTTACCGAATGTTGTTCGGAGTCCGGATGAGATCCTGGACGTCACGAGGAGTTCTGGAATGGTCCGGAGGTAAAGAATAATATATAGGAAGTGAGGTTTTGGTCACCGGAAGTGTTTCGGGCGTCACCGATAATGTACCGGGACCACCGGAAGGGTTCCGGGAGTCCACCGGGTGGGGCCACCAGCCCCGGAGGCTTGCATGGGCCAAGAGTGGGAAGGGACCAGCCCCTGAGTGGGCTGGTGTGCCTCCTACCAAGGCCCAAGGCGCAGCAAAGAGGAGAAGGGGGAAACCCTAGGCGCAGATGGGCCTAAGGCCCACCCTAGGGCGCGCCCCCCCTCTCTCCCCCTCTTGGCCGCCCCCTCCATCCCATCTAGGGCTGCCACCCCCCCTAGGGTGGGAACCCTAGAGGGGGCGCACCCCCCTCCCATCCTCCTATATATAGTGGGGGTTTTGGGGCTGCCAGGAACACGAATCTCTCTCCCTCTTGGCGCAGCCCTACCTCTCCACCTCCTCGTCTTTCGTAATGCTTGGCGAAGCCCTGCTGGAGAACCACGCTGCTCCAACACCACCAAGCCATCGTGCTGCTGCTGGAGTTGTCTTCCCCAATCTCTCCCTCCTCCTTGCTAGATCAAGGCGCGGGAGACGTCACCGGGCTGCACGTGTGTTGAACGCGGAGGCGCCGTTGTTCGGCGCTTAGATCGGAATCGACCGCGATCTGAATCGCTGCGTGTACGACTCCACCAACCGCGTTCTTATAACGCTTCCGCATCGCGATCTTCAAGGGTATGAAGATGCACTCCCCTCTCTCTCGTTGCTAGTCTCTCCATAGATTGATCTTGGTGATGCATAGAAAATTTTGATTTACTACTACGTTCACCAACACTTGCGGCGGCTGGAATAGTGTTTCATCGAATCCCCTAGTGTTTTTAGATTTTTGGGGTATTTATAGAGCAAAGAGGCGGTGCGGGAGGCCACCAAGGTGGGCACAACCCACTAGGGCGCGTCTGGGCCCCCAGGCACCCCCAGGTGGGTTGTGCCCCCCTTGGGGCACCCCTCTGGTACTTCTTTGGCCCAAGTTGTTCCTTCTGGTCTATAAAAATTCTCCAAAAAGTTTCGCTTCGTTTGGACTCCGTTTGGTACTGATATTCTGCGAAGTAAAAAACAAGCAAAAAATAGCAACTGGCACCAGGCACTATGTCAATAGGTTAGTCCCAAAAATGATATAAAGTTGCTATAAAATGATTGTAAAACATCCAAGAATGATAATATAATTGCATGGAACAATAAAAAATTATAGATACGTTGGAGACGTATCAGAGGACCTTTCGTCCCGGTTGGTGACACCAGCCGAGACTAATGATTTTGTGCTGGGGTTTATAGTTTATTTTTCCTTTTTATTTTGTGTTTTCCATTAAATTCTTTTTCATTTCAAACATATTTAACGCTAGTACATACTGTACACGTTATGTATATATAATATAATTTCTCGTACGACCATACATATATCATATAATTTCTCGTACGACCATACATATATATATATATATACAACTTGGTATATACAATTTATCCTAAAATTTGCAGATCATTACATGCAAGCATTAGGTGCAATGGTATTCTCCGCTTTCAGATATGACCTCCATAAGCAAAAATCCCGCAATTTCCTCTTGAATTGCTCGTATGCGGTTCTCTGCTAGGAGCCTATCCCACATCTCTTGTATCTTTAAAGAAGGAGATCAATATGAATATATTAGTTATGTGTATATATATTTGATCATCATAAAAAAATAGTGAATAGTGTTTACGTACCCGAAGTTGTCTTACATCTCTGCGCCATTCGGTCGTAATGTGAATGTTCTCGGAAATGTAGTATGCACATAAATTAGTCACCTGTTTCCGCCTCATGCACTTTGCGAGAATAGAATTCAATTAGATAATAATCAAGCATGATAATGATATTGATACTAGAATTAAAGAGGTGCGCAAACCTAGCTAGTACTACTTAATTACCTTGGTCCGTCGCCATATCAGCTCTGGTTTCCATTCACCGACAATATCTTTGATGAACCATTTCCAAACCCTGCGCGGCAAAGAAAATGAATAAAGGAGTTATTAATTACTTGATATCAGGAAATGAACGAAAGAGGCCGATATAGTGCGATAATGATTGAAATTACCTATCGAGCATCAAAACCAAGCTGGTGTATTCTCGAGGGTCTCTACCTAGTGAGTCCAGGGTTTCAACAGTTCCAGTGTCAACTTTAATGTTTAGCAGGATCCAATGGAACCTGCGCCCATGTTTATATATATAAGCATGCTTGCATAACTTATGAACTACACTTAACATCGACTAAGCAAAATATAATTTGTAGTACAAGACAGTAACACTCACTTGAAGTTGTAAGGAAATAATATTTCTATTTTTGTATTTTGTGCCTTCAAAAACCTTAGCAAGTTAGCCTCTGTGTCTTTGGGGTAGTCTTGTATCATAATTTCATGAATGATATACGGGTCAACGAACCCAATGTCAAATATTCCCTCTCTTTTGCATTCGAGAATCTTCATTCTGCATAATAGCGTACAAAACAATATAGTGAGGGTAATTACAGGCAATGAACGAGCTGGGCTAGAGACTTAAATTACAGAAAGAAGTCACTTACAGACAATAGCATCTGAAGATAGATTTGTTGAGTGCGTCTTGATTGTATAACTGAAAAATTTATGGAAACTCAATCATTATCTCTGTTTCATAGAACTAATGCTCTTCCTTGACTTTTACTTTCACTATCTCTCGCCCGTTCTTTACTTCTTTCATGTACCACTCATGCAATCTTCGCATTTGTGTTGATAGATGCGGGACCTGCTCAGGTTTGACTAGAGGGTTCCCGGGGACATATTTCCATGCTAATTTAGCCATGGGGACTTCCTCAGTGCCTAGGAGTTGATCAACACTGATACCAAAGTCTTTAGCAACGTCGGTTACCTTATCGGTAATCACCTTGAATAGGGGGATCGATTGCATTGCCTGTTCTCCGAGCTGGGGAACTGTTTTCCCGCTTTTATTACTACTTGTACGTCTCGGCTGCTACATTTTTCATGATATGACTTCCTAATAGAGCACTCATAGTCTGATGCCCTATTCTCCACATGTGCCGGGGCTCGCTCTAGAAGTTCCACAAAGTGATCTACGGTTCTCGCATGTATTATCTCCTTTGGCGGCGGGGGCGGTTTTGGTGCAAAATGGGACTTCACTTCGGATGCCACGACCGCTCTCTTTTCCTCATCAGTCATCCCGTAAGCTAACTTGTTTTTGGCAGGAGGCTCGTCGTTGGGCTTATTCTTTGGTGATCTCTTCCGCTTTTGGCCCTGCTGCTAGGACATAGGGGGTGGAGTCGGCTGACGTGGCGGAGATCGAAATGGCGGACTCGCACTGGGATCCCTCTCGAGGTGGGGTGGAGTCGGCTGACGCGGCAGACTTAGAGGTGTATTGCTACTCGGAGGAGTCGGTGGCCTTGGCGCCGAGTTTGGAAACACGATGCATTTCTTTCTCCATACAATGCCACCACGTATGACTTCTCCTAGTGTCTGCTCCCCTTCACCTCCAGGAATGTCAAGCTCTAGTGAGTCATATCCAGACAGAACTTTATCCACCCCGACACAAGCATAGCCAGCTAGAATCGGATTGCCATGGATGGTTGCTTCAGGTGCATTCGGTAAAGCAAAGCCGACCGCCACCTTCATGGATATGTTCTTCATTTTCATGTGTAACTCACAACTTGCCCTCTCTTTGATATCATCCACGGGGTAGCGAGCCAGTAGTGCATCATCGACCCGGACACCCGTGGAACCCATGCAACTTTTTCGCAAAGATGGGACGGTACTATCCAATGCTGGATCTGCTTGCTCCTGCCGAGGAGACGCCCTTTGCTGGCTAATTGTTTCAATCTGCTCCTGTTGCCACATTAAGATGCGTTCCAACTCCGCATTCTTTGTTTCTACCTTCTGAAGCCGGTCTGCATCCAGCTTCTTTTTTCTCTGGCGGCTTCTGTAAGTGTCATTCCACTCCGAAAATCCCTGAACCCACGGAACAACGCCTTTGCCTCGTGTTCATCCTTGATACATCTCCAACGTATCTATAATTTTTTTATTGTTCCATGTTGTAATATTATCATTCTTGGATGTTTTACAATCATTTTATAGCAACTTTATATCATTTTTTGGGACTAACCTATTGACATAGTGCCCAGTGCCAGTTGCTGTTTTTTGCTTTTTTTTACTTCACAGAATATCCATATCAAACGGAGTCCAAACGCAGCGAAACTTTTTGGACCAGAAGACACAAGATGGGCCAAGGAAGTACAGGAGAGGGGGCCCGAGGTGAGCTCAAGACACCTGGGCGCCCCCAGGTGGGTTATGCCCACCTCGGTGACCTCCCGCACCGCCTCTTCGCCCTAAAATACCGCAATATTCCAGAAACCCTAGGGGAGTCGACGAAAAATAATTCCAGCTGCAGCAAGTGCCAGAACCACGAGATCCAATCTAGACACCATCACGGAGGGGTTCATCATCCTCATTGGTGCCTCTCCGATGATGCGTGACTAGTTCATCATGGACCTACGGGTCCGTAGGCAGTAGCTAGATGGCTTCCTCTTTCTCTTTTGATTCTTAATACAATGGTCTCTTGGAGATCTAGTTGATGTAACTCTTTTTTGCGGTGTGTTTGTTGGGATCCGATGAACTTTGAGTTTATGATCAGATCTATATCCATGAAAGTTATTTGAGTTTTCTTTGATCTCTTATATGCATGATTACTTATAGCCTCGTATTTCTTCTTCGAATCTTTGGTTTAGTTAGGTCAACTAGATCGATTTTTCTTGCCATGGGAAGAGGTGCTTTGTGATGGGTTCGATCGTGCGGTGTTCTTTCCCAGTCATAGAAGGGGCAGCAAGACACGCATGTATCATTGCTATTAAGGATAACAAGCTGGGGGCTATTCCTACATGAATAGATCTCGTCTACATCATGTCATTGTTCCTATTGCATTACTCCGTTTCTCCATGAACTTAATACACTGGATGCATGCTGGATAGCGGTCGATGTGTGGAGTAATAGTAGTAGAAGCAGGCAGGTGTCAGTCTACTAATCTTGGACGTGATGCCTATATAATGATCATTGCCTGGATATCGTCATAATTATTCGATCTTCTATCAATTGCCCAACAGTAATTTGTTTACCCACCGTGTGCTATTTTCTCGAGAGAAGGCACTAGTGAAATCTACGACCCCCGGGTTTATTCTTTGTCATATTTGCTTTGAGATCTATTTTTATTTGCTTTTGTTTCCTTTTGCTGCACTTTTTTTACTTATTTTATTTCGCATTTTATCGAGATCTATTTATCCAATCTATCACAATTTTTATCCCGTCAACTTCACAATGTCTGGCGCCGTTACCCATAGAGGGATTGACAACCCCTCATAAGCGTCGGGTTGCAAGTATTTGTTCTTTGTGTGCAGGTACCTTTTACATAGTGTTGCTTGGTTCTCCTGCTAGATTGATACCTTGGTTTCTTAACTATGGGAAATACCTACCGTAGTTGTGCTGCATCATCCCTTCCTCTTTGGGGAAATACCGACGTAGTTCAAGCGACATCAAAAGGAATTTCTGGCGCCGTTGCCGGGGAGACATCATCAACACCTCTCAGGTTCCTAATCACAAATCTCATCTCCTTGCAATTTAAATTATTTTCCATTTGCCTCTCATTTTCATCTCCCCCACTTCACAAAAATTTTCTGTTTTATTCGCCCTCTTTTTCATTCGCCTTTTTCTTGTCAGATATGTTTGTAATCTGGTTTGCATAGTCACGATGACTCAAGAAAACACCAAGTTGTGTGACTTTTCCAATACCAATAACAATGATTTTATTAGTACTCCGATTGCTCCTCCTGCCACTAGTGCAGAATCTTGTGATATTAATGCTGCTTTGTTGAATCTTGTTATGACAGATTAATTTTCTGGTACTCCTAATGAGGATGCCGCGTCCCATCTAAACACATTCGTAGAATTGTGTGATATGCAAAAGGAAAAAGATGTGGACAATGATATTGTGAAGTTGAAATTATTTCCTTTCTCTTTGAGGGATCATGCAAAAATTTGATTTTCTTCTTTGCCTCGCAATAGTATCAATTCTTGGGATAAGTGCAAAGATGCTTTTATTACTAAGTATTTTCCACCCGTGAAAATTATTTCCCTTAGAACTCAAATCATGAATTTTAAGCAACTTGAGCATGAACATGTTGCACAATCTTGGGAAAGAATGAAATTGATGCTAAGAAATTGTCGTACTCATGGCTTAAATCTTTGGATGATCATACAAATTTTTTACGCGGGATTGAACTTTGTTTCTAGAAATCTTTTAGATTCCACCGAGGGTGCTACTTTAATGAAGATTACTTTGGGTGAAGCTACTAAATTTCTAGATAATATCATGGCAAATTATTCCCAATGGCATACTGAAAGAGCACCTACTAGTAAAAAGGCTAATTCGGTTGAAGAAATTAGCACGTTGAGTGAAAAAGTTGATTCTCTCAGGAAATTGGTTGCTAATAAAAGTGCTCCTATTGATCTTAATGATGTGCCTATGTCTACTTTGATTGAGCAAAATAGTGATCCCGTAGATGTGAATTTTATCTCGCGAAATAATTTCAATAACAATGCTAATAGAGGTAATTTTAATCCTAGGCCATTTCCTAGAAATTCCTCTAATAATTATGGTAATTCCTATGGTAATTCCTATGGTAATTCTGCTGACAATAATAATAGAAACCCCTCTGATCTTGATAATAATATTATAGAATTTATCAATGCTCAAAAAGTTTTCAATACTACGATTGAAGAAAAGTTGAATAAGATTGATGATATGTCTAGAAGCATTGATAGAATTTCTCACGATGTAGAAAATCTCAAGTTGAAAATTTTTGTACCCAAGGTTGATGAATCAATTAAAGCTTTATATGTTTCTATGGATGAAAGTAAGAAAAGAACCGCTATGCTTAGAGCTAAAAGAGAATTTTCGGAAAGAGCATTTTCTAGTGATTGCTTTCATAAAAATGATGAAGATCTTAAAGTAATTGGTGTTTCTCCTATTGATTCCTTGTTTCGTAAAATTAAAATTGAAGATAAAGGGACTGGACAAGAGTCAACTTTAGCTAGAAGGCGTCATTATGATTCGTAGGGTGAAAATCTTGACGAAAAATTGATAAAAGTGGGTTTGGAGAGGTCAAAACTTTAACTAGTGATGTGCCCACACTTTTGGATTACAAAGACTTTAATTATGATAGTTGCTCTTTGATTGAATGTATTTCTTTGTTGTAATCCATGATAAATTCACCTCATGCCTATGAACAAAATAAATCTTTTACTAAACATATTGTTGATGCCATGATGAAAGCTTTTGAAGAAAAGTTGGAATTAGAAGTTTCAATTCCTAGGAAATTACATGATGAATGGGAACCTACCATTAAAGTCAAGATTAAAAATTAGGAGTGTTTTTCTTTATGTGATTTGGGTGCTAGTGTTTCCACAATTCCGAAATCTTTATGTGATGTGCTTGGTCTTACCGATATTGAAGAATGTTCCCTTAATTCGCACTTGGTGGATTCTACTATTAAAAAGCCTTTGGGAAGAATTAATGATGTTCTTATTCTTGCAAATAGGAACTATATGCCCATAGATTTTATTGTTCTTGATATTTATTGCAATCCATCTTGGTAGACCGTTTTTACGCACTATAGGTGCCATGATTGATATGAAAGAAGGCAATATTAAATTTCAATTTCCACTAAGAAAGGGTATGGAACACTTCCCTAGAACAAGAATTAAGCCACCATATGAATAAATCATGAAGGAATCCTATGGATCAAAAACTAAAGATGATAATACTTGAACCTATGCATTATGCCTAGCTAGGGCCATAAAACAATAGCGCTTGTTGGGAGGCAACCCAATGAATAAAATTTATTTTTGCCTTTTTCTTTCTGTTTTTTAGTGTTTGCACTATTATGCAACTGTTATGATTGTGTTTTTATGTTTTAATAAGTTTTTGTGCCAAGCTAAGCCTTTGGGATCATGTTTGGTGAGAGTTGACTTGATCTTGTAAGAAAACAGAAACTTTTGCGTCCAGTAACAGAATTGTTTAAATTCACAGAAGCGACGAAAACTTCTGAAAAAATTTCACAAGATTGATACACAAATTTCTTACTTTGTCCTAATTTTTCAGAATTTTTGGAGTTACAGAAGTATGACCAAACCTCGCGTCTTTATAGACTGTTCTGTTTTTGACAGATTCTGTTTTCTTTGCATTGTGTGCTTATTTTGATGAAACTATGGATTGTATCGGGGCGTATAAGCCGTGGTAAAGTTATAATACAGTAGATATAATGTAATAATAAAATATGGATGGGTTTGTAACAGTACTTAAATTGAAGATTGGTTTTCTTATACTAACGGATCTCATGAAGGCTTTGTTAAGTTTTGCGTGATTGAAGTTTTCAAGTTTTGGGTGAGATCACGATTGATGAAGGAATAAGGAGTAAGAAGAGACTAAGCTTGGGGATGCCCCATGGAACCCCAAGATAATATTCAAGGAGAAACAAGCAACTAAGCTTGGGGATGCCCCGAGTGGCATCCCATCTTTCTTCTAACGACCATCGGTATTTTACTTGGAGCTATATTTTTATTCGTCACATATCGTGAGTTTTGCTTGGAGCGTCTTGTATTATATGAGTATTTGCTTGTTTTGCTTTTTAGTTTATCACAAGTATCCTTGCTGGACACACCTATTTGAGAGAGCCAAAATTATGCTCTGATTTGTTAGAATTGCTCTTCATGCTTCACTTAATTTTTTTTTAGCTATGGAATTGCTCTAGTGCTTCACTTATATCTTTTTGAGCACGGTATGCTTTAATATGTTTTGAAGAAATGCTCTAATGCTTAACTTAGATTTATTTGAGAGTTAGTAATTTTGAAGAAATTCTCTCATGCTTCACTTATATTATTTTGAGAGATGAAAATCTTTATGCTCATGTTCTTCACTTAAATTTGTTTGAGCTTATCAAAAGCAACATATGAAACTTGTCCCAAAGTGATAGATATTCAAGAGGGATATAATAAAAACTTTCATGAAGATCATTGGACAAAATAAACTTGATTCTTTGTAATAGTTTTGAGATATGATGATAGTGATATGTGAGTCATGTTGGTGAGTAATTATGCTTTAGTAAGAATATTGGTGTTAAGGTTTGTGATTCCCTATGCAAGCACGAAAGTCAACAGTTATGCAATGAAATTACATCCTACTTGTGGTGCATTATTCGGTGTTAGTTATGCTTAATGCTCGCTTATGTGATTTTTCATTTCTTGGTTGGTTGCTTCAAAATCTTTTGCTAGCCTCCACTTGTACTAAGTAGAAATACTACTTGTGCATCCAAAATCCTTAAACCCAGTTTTGTCATTTGAGTCCACCGTACCTACCTATATGGGTATTTCCATGCCGTTCTAAGCAAATTTGTATGTGCCATCTCTAATTTTCAAAATGAATTTCCTTTTTGTGTGCCCGTACCGCTCATGAAGCGGCAGGGAGTGGCCAATATTTTCCATGCTAGATGTGTTATTCTCAAGATGAGTGTTTATTCACTTGTCATTGCATGAGAGTACGGCGGTAATAGGGATGCCCAGTCCCGAAATGAACAAGAAATTAACTTTATGTTGTCAAATAATAAATTCCTTGGAAAGTGTTGGTATGTACAGTACCCGTGGATACGGCTAGCCGTGGAGTGTGAAAGTATGGTGGAAAAAGGAATAAACTTTATTTTCTGTTTGGGAACCGCCTATGATATATCTAGCATCGAAAGTGTTGGGAATTACTCGGTCATTTTCGTTGGCGGTAAAAGTATGCCTCTCAAAAAAAATTATCTCTCAATTTAAGCTTTGAGCTCTAGCACCTCTACAAATCCCTACCTCCCTCTGTGAAGGGCCTATCTATTTACTTTATGCAATTTTTATTTTTATTTGAGTCTCCATCTGCTCTTACAAAGCACCAACTAAGGGGCAATATGATCGTACTTGAGCAATGGATCTAGCTAATATGCGAGTGTGTTTCATGAATGGATCAATGAATGAGCATGATGGGCTAGGGATAACTTTCTGTAGTGTTGATATTTTGAAAGACATGGTTGCTTGTTAATATGCTTGAGTATTGAAATCTTCATGTCAAAACTAGCCTATTGATTTGAACCATATAAAAGTCCAAATGTCCATGCTAAAAAAGAAAAAGAATATGTGATGAACATGTTAGGCAGCATTCCACATCAAAAATTTTGTTTTGATCATTTACCTACTCGAGGACGAGCAGGAATTAAGCTTGGGGATGCTGATACGTCTCCAACGTATCTATAATTTTTTATTGTTCCATGCTGTTATATTATTATTTCTGGATGTTTTACAATCATTTTATAGCAACTTTATATCATTTTTGGGACTAACCGATTGACATAGTGCCTAGTGCCAGTTGTTGTTTTTTGCTTGTTTTTCTACTTCGCAGAATATCCATATCAAACGGAGTCCAAATGCAGCGAAACTTTTTGGAGATTTTATTTGGTCCAGAAGACACAAGATGGGCCAAGGAAGTACACGAGAGGGGGCCCGAGGTGAGCACAAGACAACTAGGCGCGCCCAGGAGCCCAGGCACGCCCAGGTGGGTTGTGCCCACCTCGGTGACCTCCCACACCGCCTCTTCGCCCTATAAACACCCCAATATTCCAGAAACCCTAGGGGAGTCGATGAAAAATAATTCCAGCCACCGCAAGTTCCAGAACCACGAGATCCAATCTAGATACCATCACGGAGGGGTTCATCATCCTCACTGGTGCCTCTCCGATGATGCCTGAGTAGTTCATCATAGACCTACGGGTCCGTAGGTAGTAGCCAGATGTCTTCCTCTCTCTCTTTTGATTCTCAGTACAATGGTCTCTTGGAGATCTATTTGATGTAACTCTTTTTTGCAGTGTGTTTGTTTGGATCCGATGAACTTTGAGTTTATGATCAGATCTATATCCATGAAAGTTACTTGAGTTTTCTTTGATCTCTTATATGCATGATTACTTTTAGCCTCGTATTTCTTCTTTGAATCTTTGGTTTAGTTAGGCCAACTAGATCTTTTTTTCTTGCCATGGGAAGAGGTGCTTTGTGATGGGTTTGATCGTGCGGTGTTCTTTCCCAGTGACAGAAGGGGCAGCAAGACACGCATGTATCATTGCTATTAAGGATAACAAGATGGGGGCTATTCCTACATGAATAGATCTCATCTACATCATGTCATCATTCTTATTGCATTACTCTATTTCTCCATGAACTTAATACACTAGATGCATGCTGGGTAGCGGTCGATGTGTGGAGTAATAGTAGTAGATGCAGGCAGGAGTTGGTCTACTAATCTTCGACGTGATTCCTATATAATGATCATTGCCTGGATATCGTCATAATTATTCGATCTTGTATCAATTGCCCAACAATAATTTGTTTACCAACCGCGTGCTATTTTCTCGAGAGAAGCCACTAGTGAAATCTACGGCCCCCGGGTCTATTCTTTATCATATTTGCTTTGAGATATATTTTTTATTTGCTTTTGTTTTAAGCTATTATTCCAAAAAACCCAGAAATACCTTGCTGCACTTTTTTTACTTATTTTATTTCGCGTTTTATCAAGATCTATTTATCCAATCTATCATAATTTTTATCCCGTCAACTTGACAATATCTGGCGCCGTTACCCGTAGAGGGATTGGCAACCCCTAATAAGCGTCGGGTTGCAAGTATTTGTTCTTTGTGTGCAGGTACCATTTACATAGTGTTGCTTGGTTCTCCTGCTAGATTGATACCTTGGTTTCTTAACAGAGAGAAATACCTACCGTAGCTGTGATTCATCATCCCTTCCTCTTTCGGGAAATACCGACGTAGTTCAAGCGACATCAGTCCTCCGTCGTCAGGATTCCCGAGGGCGCGTGTAAGCTCGTCGTTCTCTCTCTCGGGCTAGAACAACCCCTTTCGTGCATCTTATATTGCTTGAAGTAAAGCGTCTGAGGCTGTTTTAAGATCTGCATTTTCAATAATGTCCCTTGTCGCTGGGTCCAACTTTCCCCCATGCGCATAAAACCAATTCCTAGACCTCTACTTGGGCCAATCCGCTGTTTTTGGAATGACCCCTTCATCAAGCATCTTGGCCTCAGCTGCTTCCCACTTAGGCAGGCCTCTCTTGTAGCCACTTATTCCCTGAACATGGTGATACTCTTTTTTTGCAGCATTTATCTTATTTTTTCTCGACCTTTCCTTAGTTTCATCTGATTCCTTGTACTTACAAATACGTCCGAGTGATCTTTTACCTACTCTAGTGCTCCAGTGAATTCTGGAGTCTTCCTTTCTGCCTTGAGGTAGTCGCTGTATAATCTTTTCTTCCAGGTTTGGAATTGTGTGGCCATCTTCTTAAGAGCAAACCGCTTGACTTTCAACCGTTGGCCATCTGTGAAACCCTCGGGTAGTTTGAAATGTGACATATGCGTATCCCAAAGAAATTTTTTAAATCTTTCGTCGACATAACTAACTTCTCGATCTCCCTTTGGCTTATTCCATTCTCGAATGGTGATCGGGATGTTGTCCCTAACAATAACTCCGCATTGATTTATAATTTTATGGGCATTCTGTACAGGAGCAATTGGTTTGCCATCTTCTGCGACTTCATCAATGTTGTACTTTATGCCATCGGCCAACTTTTTGGCCCGGCCTCGTACCCTTGTAGAAGATTTGCTCGATCCGGAGGGCTAAAAGAAGAAAGATTCGTTAATATATATATACAAATCAATTAATACATATAATGATCACCAGAGTCCTAATATATATATATATATATATATATATACCTCGCTGGACTTTGTTAATTGTCTAAGATTTTCTTTGCCATCATTGTTTGTTTGCCCTTCGTCTCTTGGTTCTTCCTCAAGTCCATCACCGGAGTCGTTCAGAAATTATGAGCCGTCATCTGGTTTCTTCTCTTGGTTCTGGGAGGAGCATATCATGTCAAAGATGAGATCCTCTTCATGGTATCTGCCACTATTGTCCATAGCTTAACTAATCCAGAAGAAAGATAAAACAATTAGAATGCATTCAATAAGCAAAAACTGAATCATAGTATCGAGAAGAACAATACCGGAGATGCAATCAATACACAGCAATGTAAAAATATGATGCATGATCATGACATGGAGATATGATGTGGTTTGAGCTTATGCAACTAACAATAAATACAAAGCAAGCAAGTGCAATACTATGCATGACATGACAAATATGCATTGCTAGGGGTGTTCTAACGCAGTACTACACGTAGCAGACGGAGAGGGAAAACATCCGAAGGGGGTTTCCCGGTGTTTGGCATTTTCAAACTCCATATAATATGATGTTGTGGATTGTGCTAATACAACTAGCAACAAGTGCAATGAAGTCCATTTGAACCAAGGGTTCAAATGCCAACTCCAATTTAAGCATTTTAAATGCCATTTAGAAGTTTTCACTTATACAGCAAGTATAAGTTGGTTTTTCATGCATGAAAATTTTACAGATGGATTCCTTGAATTCTTCTGATAAATTTTCATATATAAATTATTTCATTCTGAGCTACAGTTAATTTTCTATGAATTTTTGAAGTTGAAACCTAACATGTGAATTTTCAAAGTGCATTTAGTTGTTTTGAGCTAAATAACAAGGTTAAGTTACTTTGTCATGCATGAAACCAGCACCAATGGATAGATTGGATTTCTCTAATCATTTTTCATATATAAATCCTTTCCATCTGAGCTATGGTTGAATTACTATGAATTATTGAAGTTTAAACCATTTTCTGGATTTTTCTGGGTATTTAGAAATAAACAAAATCCAGTAATTGATTTACTAGGTCAGCATGACATCATGCTGATGTCAGCAGGTCAACGGAGCGGCCCAGGTCAAACTGACCAGTGAGACCCGCGTGTCAGTCTCATAGTGACAAAACCAATTTAATTAAACCTAAACTAAATAATTAACAAGAGGGCTGGCCCACATGTCATTGACTCGGGGAGGTCAAACCCCCGGTCAAATGGGGTCAAACCCATCGGAGTTAAGCCACTAGCGGGGGCAGATGCGGTGATGAGCTGCGGGTTTGGCCTACGGGTCATCATTCGAGGCGCGACTGGGCTCGTTGGAGAGCTCTCGCCGGCGAGCATCGGATGGAGGTGGTGGCCGGGCCAGTGGTGGCCGGAGACGACGGCCACGAGCTCGGCAGCGACGGGCGGCGTTCGTGCATGCGCCGGAATGCAGCTGAGATGGCCTAGGCGATGCGGGGCTGGCACCTACGGCGTCTACGCGGCGCGGTGAACACGGTGGACGCACGCCCGGGACCAAATGGTCACCAGAGCGTCATCGGAAGCGAGCGCAGGCGGCGGAAGGTTCAGGCACAAGTGGTGTGACGGCTACGGCGTGCGACAGAGGAAACAGAGAGGGGGGTTCGAGGGAGAGGCTCATGGCGATTCCAATGGTGCGGACGGCAAGCTCGGAGGAGGACCGGAGCGAACGGGGTGGCGGATGGCGATCTCGGCGGTCGGAGGTTGAAGACGAGTAGCCTGGCGGCGGTTCTTCGATCTGCTCTCCCGGGTGGTGGCTTGCCCCGGGACAACACTTATATACATGGGACCTTTAGTCCCAGCTCCAGCCATGAACCGGGACTAAAGGTCCTTTAGTCCTGCCTCCAGCCACGAACTGGGACTAAATGCAAACCTTTAGTCCCGGCTCCAGCCACAGCCCGAGACTAAAGGTCGTTTTGGGCGGCCCAAATTCAGTGCGGATTGTGGTTGCAACCGGGACTAAAGGTCCTTTTTAAAGTGATTATTTTTGTGTATAAAACTTTAGGTAAAACTCTTAGAATATTTAGTGTTTTTGAGTGACTCCTTTTGCTTTAGGTCACAAACAGATTCTGTTGAGCTCTTTTAGTTTTTGAGTGAATCTTTTTGCTGTTTAATATTAGTGTGTTTTATCAGTATGTTCAATTTGGGAATTTTTAGGATATTTTAAATAGGTGTTTTAATCAAAAACAGATTATGTTTAGCACTTTTAGTTTTATACCTTTTTCCTTTATTTTAATTCTTTTAGGTTATGTTTTCTTGTTATTCTTTGCCAAATTATATTATGTTTCTGTTAGTCAACATGAGGAGTTTTAATTTTCATTTTGAAGAAATTATTTGACAGATTCAATTTTACAGATTGAAATTAATTCTTGTAAAATGCATAACAATTTAAAAAGTAAACCAAATGAGTTTATGAAATTTAGGGAAGCTCATTGGACATATATTGTCCATATATAAGAGTTTCAACACATGGTCATGTTCAAAATATTGGTCAAAACCCTCAATTACCCTTTCTGGATAATTCAAGCTTTTGAAATATTTACAAAGGAAATATTCACCATAATATCCAAGAAAATTCTAGCATGTCACAAATGCCATATTTGATGATCTTGCCAAGTCTCATGTCTTGGAGAGCAAAATAACATCATCCAATTCCCTCAAAACCATCTCTGTCCATTTTCTAGTTTCAGCAACTTTACATTGCTAAACATGTCCAAATGAGCTCAAACTTGGTACACCTGCTAAAATGTTCTAAATATTCATCTAGGCCAAGTGGTGCATCAAGGAGAACAAATTAGCTTGGTCAAAGTAGGCCAAAACCAATTCTGCCCATTTCTAGGGTTTGACAAAGTTACATTGGCAACTTTCTCCCATTAATCTCAAATTTTTACAACATTGCCAGATGGTAAAGAGCATCACCCCCATCAAGTGGCACAAGTTGGAGAACAAGTTAACTTGATCAAAGCTTGTCAAAACCATTTCTGCCCATTTCTAGGGTTTGAAATATTTACATTGCCAAGTTTCTTCAAATGAGCTACAAATTTGCACCCTAGCTCAAATTGATACCAAGCTCATTCCTGTTAAATCCCAAAGCCATTGGATTCCTCTAAGTACCTCTATTCATCATCAAACACCTTCTGCCAAAATCTTGTGGTCAATGATTGGGGTACCAAATGGATTCTCCTTTAGCTCAAACTTTTACCAGAGCTCACCCTAGTCATATTCTACCTCCATTAACTCTCTCTCTCTCTCTCTCTTACATAGCTCAATAATTGCATTGATTAACTCCTCTGTATAGTTAAAATACTAAAAGGATGGGAATAATTGAAAATTCATAACTTAATAAATAATTATTCAAAAATCATGATTCAAATATTTTAGAAAATTTAAGAAAGCTCATTGGACATATATTGTCCATATATAAGAGTTTCAACACATGGTCCTGTTCAAAATATTGGTCAAAACCATCAATTACCCTTTCTGGATATTTCTAGCTTTTCAAATACTTACAAAGGAAATATTCACCATAAATTCCAAGAAAATTCTAGCATGTCACAAATGTCATATTTGATGATCTTGCCAAGTCTCATGTCTTGGACAACAAGATAACATCATGAAATTTTCTCAAAACCATCTCTGTCCATTTTCTAGTTTGAGCAACTTTACATTGCTAAACATGTCCAAATGAGCTCAAACTTGTTACACCTGCTAAAATGGTCAAAATGTCCATCTAGGCCAAGTGGTGCATCAAGGAGAACAAATTAGCTTGGTCCAAGTATGCCAAAACCAATTGTGCCCATTTCTAGGGTTTGACAAATTTACATTGGCAACTTTCTCCCATTAATCTCAAATTTTTACCACATTGCCAGATGGTCAAGAGCATCACCCCCATCAAGTGGCACAAGTTGGAGAACAAGTTAACTTGATCAAAGCTTGTCAAAACCATATCTGCCCATTTCTAGGGTTTGAAATATTTACATTGCCAAGTTTCTTCAAATGAGCTACAAATTTGCACCCTAGCTCAAATTGATACCAAGCTCATTCCTGTTAAATCCCAAAGCCATTGGATTCCTCTAAGTACCTCTATTCATCATCAAACACCTTCTGCCAAAATCTTGTGGTCAATGATTGGGGTACCAAATGGATTCTGCTTTAGCTCAAATTTTTACTAGAGCTCACCCTTGTCATATTCTACCTCCAGTAACTCTCTCTCTCTTACATAGCTCAATAATTGCATTGATTAACTCCTGTGTATAGTTAAAAATACTAAAAGAATGGGAATAATTGAAAATTCATAACTTAATAAATAATTATTCAAAAATCATGATTCAAATATTTTAGAAAATTTAAGGAAGCTCATTGGACATATATTGTCCATATATAAGAGTTTCAACACATGGTCCTGTTCAAAATATTGGTCAAAACCCTCAATTACCTTTCTGGATATTTCAAGCTTTTCAAATATTTACAAAGGAAATATTCACCATAAATTCCAAGAAAATTCTAGCATGTCACAAATGCCATATTTGATGATCTTGCCAAGTCTCATGTCTTGGACAACAAGATAACATCATGAAATTCTCTCAAAACCATCTCTGTCCATTTTCTAGTTTGAGAAACTTTACATTGCTAAACATGTCCAAATGAGCTCAAACTTGGTACACCTGCTAAAATGGTCTGAATGTTCATCTAGGCCAAGTGGTGCATCAAGGAGAACAAATTAGCTTGGTCCAAGTATGCCAGAACCAATTCTACCCATTTCTAGGGTTTGACAAATTTACATTGCCAACTTTCTCCCATTAATCTCAAATTTTTACCACATTGCCAGATGGTCAAGAGCATCACCCCCATCAAGTGGCACAAGTTGGAGAACAAGTTAACTTGATCAAAGCTTGTCAAAACCATTTCTGCCCATTTCTAGGGTTTGAAATATTTACATTGCCAAGTTTCTTCAAAAGAGCTACAAATTTGCACCCTAGCTCAAATTGATACCAAGCTCATTCCTGTTAAATCCCAAAGCCATTGCATTCCTCTAAGTACCTCTATTCATCATCAAACACCTTCTGCCAAAATCTTGTGGTCAATGATTGGGGTACCAAATGGATTCTCCTTTAGCTCAAATTTTTACTAGAGCTCACCCTTGTCATATTCTACCTCCAGTAACTCTCTCTCTCTTACATAGCTCAATAATTGCATTGATTAACTCTTGTGTATAGTTAAAAATACTAAAAGAATGGGAATAATTGAAAATTCATAACTTAATAAATAATTATTCAAAAATCATGATTCAAATATTTTAGAAAATTTAAGGAAGCTCATTGGACATATATTGTCCATATATAAGAGTTTCAACACATGGTCCTGTTCAAAATATTGGTCAAAACCCTCAATTACCTTTCTGGATATTTCAAGCTTTTCAAATATTTACAAAGGAAATATTCACCATAAATTCCAAGAAAATTCTAGCATGTCACAAATGCCATATTTGATGATCTTGCCAAGTCTCATGTCTTGGACAACAAGATAACATCATGAAATTCTCTCAAAACCATCTCTGTCCATTTTCTAGTTTGAGAAACTTTACATTGCTAAACATGTCCAAATGAGCTCAAACTTGGTACACCTGCTAAAATGGTCTAAATGTTCATCTAGGCCAAGTGGTGCATCAAGGAGAACAAATTAGCTTGGTCCAAGTATGCTAGAACCAATTCTACCCATTTCTAGGGTTTGACAAATTTACATTGCCAACTTTCTCCCATTAATCTCAAATTTTAACCACATTGCCAGATGGTCAAGAGCATCACCCCCATCAAGTGGCACAAGTTGGAGAACAAGTTAACTTGATCAAAGCTTGTCAAAACCATTTCTGCCCATTTCTAGGGTTTGAAATATTTACATTGCCAAGTTTCTTCAAAAGAGCTACAAATTTGCACCCTAGCTCAAATTGATACCAAGCTCATTCCTGTTAAATCCCAAAGCCATTGCATTCCTCTAAGTACCTCTATTCATCATCAAACACCTTCTGCCAAAATCTTGTGGTCAATGATTGGGGTACCAAATGGATTCTCCTTTAGCTCAAATTTTTACTAGAGCTCACCCTAGTCATATTCTACCTCCAGTAACTCTCTCTCTCTCTCTTACATAGCTCAATAATTGCATTGATTAACTCCTGTGTATAGTTAAAATACTAAAAGAATGGGAATAATTGAAAATTCATAACTTAATAAATAATTATTCAAAAATCATGATTCAAATATTTTAGAAAATTTAAGGAAGCTCATTGGACATATATTGTCCATATATAAGAGTTTCAACACATGGTCCTGTTCAAAATATTGGTCAAAACCCTCAATTACCCTTTCTGGATATTTCAAGATTTTCAAATATTTACAAAGGAAATATTCACCATAAATTCCAAGAAAATTCTAGCATGTCACAAATGCCATATTTGATGATCTTGGCAAGTCTCATGTCTTGGACAACAAGATAACTTCATGAAATTCTCTCAAAACCATCTCTGTCCATTTTCTAGTTTGAGCAACTTTACATTGCTAAACATTTCCAAATGAGCTCAAACTTGGTACACCTGGTAAAATGGTCTAAATGTTCATCTAGGCCAAGTGGTGCATCAAGGAGAACAAAATAGCTTGGTCCAAGTATGCCAAAACCAATTCTGCCCATTTCTAGGGTTTGACAAATTTACATTGGCAACTTTCTCCCATTAATCTCTAATTTTTACCACATTGCCAGATGGTCAAGAGCATCACCCCCATCAAGTGGCACAAGCTGGAGAACAAGTTAACTTGATCAAAGCTTGTCAAAACCATTTCTGCCCATTTCTAGGGTTTGAAATATTTACATTGCCAAGTTTCTTCAAATGAGCTACAAATTTGCACCCTAGCTCAAATTGATACCAAGCTCATTCCTGTTAAATTCCAAAGACATTGGATTCCTCTAAGTACCTCTATTCATCATCAAACACCTTCTGCCAAAATCTTGTGGTCAATGATTGGGGTACCAAATGGATTCTCCTTTAGCTCAAATTTTACCAAAGCTCACCCTAGTCATATTCTACCTCTAGTAACTCTCTATCTTCCATATATAGCTCAATAATTGAGGGGTGAAAACCCTCACTTTACCTCTCTGGACAACCACTATAATTAAAATACTAAAAGGACAGGAATAATTGAAAATTCATAACTTAATAAATAATTATTCAAAAATCATGTTTCAAATGACAAAATGCCCTAGCTTTTTGGTTGGATTCCGACGCTCCGGGGTCCACCAAGGAAAACCCAAAACACATATATACCCTAACTCTTACGAAGATTCCCTCCGGTTTGTCCGAAGTGGGACTTTCTAGCTATATGTCCGGAAACTCACTAGAGAGAAAGTGATGACGGTGGAGCCGGTCACATCCCAGAGTGGGATCTTGGGGTATGAAACTTTTTCTTAGCGTGTGTCCCTTGCTTATGATTGCGCTGTAACCATGGAGAATCTTCATCATTTAACAGGATGCTTGGGTCAGTCTTCACTGTGAAGGGAGGAATTTCATCAAACTTCTCATAATCTTCTGACATGTCTGTCTTGTCCTCCACTCCCACGATGTTTCTTTTCCCTGAAAGAACTATGTGGCGCTTTGGCTTATCGTATGATGCATTCGCTTCCTTATCTTCTCTTTTTCTCAGTTTGGTAGGCATGTCCTTCACATAGAAAACCTACGCCACATCATTGGCTAGGACGAATGGTTCCTCTGTGTACCCAAGATTGTTGAGATCCACTGTTGTCATTCCGTACTGCGGTCTACCTTTACCCCGCCTCCTGTCAGATTGACCCATTTGCACCGAAACAAAGGGACCATAAAAGAAGGTCCATAGTCAAGTTCCCATATCTCCTCTATGTAACCATAATATGTGTCCTTTTTCCTATTGTTGTTTGTTGCATCAAAGCGGAGACCACTATTTTGGTTGGTGCTCTTTTTATCTTGGACGATCGTGTAAAATGTATTCCCATTTATCTCGTACCATTTGAAAGTCAATATAGTAGAAGATGGTGACTTGGCCAACAAGTATAGCTCATCTCCAACAGTGGTGTTATTCATGAGATGTGTTTGCACCCAACCGCCAAAAGTCGCCGTGTGTGTACGTTTAATCCAGGGGTCAGACTGCTCTGGGTTCTTGGAGCGTACAATATCCATGTGTTCCTCGATATACGGAGCCACCAAGGTGGAATTTTGTAGAACTGTGTAGTGTACTTGAGTGAAAGAATGACCGTCCATGCTTATTACTGAATTCTTTCCTAGCGTGCCTTTTCCACTAAGTCTTCCCTCATGCTGCGATTGAGGAACACCAATTGGCTTAAGGTCACGAATAAAGTTAACACAAAACTCAATAACCTCCTCTGTTTCATGGCCCTTGGAGATGCTACCTTCTGGCCTAGCATAGTTATGAACATAATTCTTTAAGACTCCCATGAACATCTCAAAGGGGAACATATTGTGTAAAAATACATGACCCAGAATGGTAATCTCTTCGATAGGTGAACTAGGACGTGCGTCATAATATTGAAGAAGGATGGCGGGACACCAACTCGAAACTGACAAGACATTGGAACAAATCATTCTGTAACCTTGGTAGGATTTCTGGATTGATTACCTTCTGAGAAATTGCATTGAGGAATGCACGTAGCTTCACAATGCCTAATCGAAAAATTTCCGATAGAAGCCCCCTCAATGCAACCAGAAGTAATTGCGTCATAATCACGTGGCAGTCATGAGAATTTAGGTTTTGGAATTTTTTCTCTGCCATATTTATTATTCCCTTTATATTCGACGAGAAGCCAGACGGGACCTTCATACTGCTCAAGCATTCAAAAAAGATTTTCTTCTCTTCTTTGTTAAGAGCGTAGCTGGCAGGACCTTGATACTGCTTTGGATGCATGTTGTCTTTTTCGTTCATACGTAGCTGGTCCTCCCGTGCCTCCGGTGTATCTTTTCTCTTCCCATGCACGCCCAAGAAGCCTAGCAGGTTCACGCAAAGATTCTTCGGCACGTGCATCACGTCGATTGCAGAGTGGACCTCTAGGACTTTCCAATAGGGTAGCTCCCAAAATATAGATTTCTTCTTCCACATGGGTGTGTGTCCGTTAGCATCATTTGGAACAGATTGTTCGCCATGACCCTTTCCAAATATTACTTATAAATCCTTGACCATATCGAATATATCATCACCACTACGGTGGTCAGGCTTCTTCCGGTGATCTACCTCACCTTTGAAATGCTTGCCTTTCTTTCTTAAGAAATGCCTGATCGGAAGAAATCGACGATGTCCAAGGTACACATTCTTCTTACATTTATCCAAATATATACTTTTAGTCTCATCTAAACAGTGTGTGCATGCATTGTATCCCTTGTTTGTCTATACTTAAATGTTACTAACAGCAGGCCAATCATTGATGGTTACAAACAGCAACGCTCGTAGGTCAAATTCCTCCTGTTTGTGCTCATCCCACACACGTACACCTTTTATATCCCACAACTGTAAAAGTTCTTCAACTAATGGCCTTAAGTACACATCAGTTTCGTTGCCTGGTTGCTTAGGGCCTTGGATGAGCACTGGCATCATAATGAACTTTCGTTTCATGCACAACCAAGGAGGAAGGTTATAGATACATAGAGTCACATGCCAGGTGCTATGACTACTGCTCTGCTCCCCAAAAGGATTAATGCCATCTGTACTTATACCAAACCATAGGTTTCTTGCGTCATCTGCAAACTCTGGCCACTTTCTCTCGATTTTTTCCACTGCGACCCATCAGCGGGTACTCTCAACATCCCGTCTTTCTTATGGTCTTCTTTGTGCCATCGCAATAACTTGGCATGCTCTTTGTTTTTGAACAAACGTTTCAACCGTGGTATTATAGGAGCATACCCCATCACCTTGGCAGGAACCCTCATCCTGGGGCGCTCGCCCTCAACATCACCAGGGTCATCGCGGCCGATCTTATAGCGCAATGCGCCGCATACCGGGCATGCATTCAAATTCTCGTACTCCTCACCGTGGAAGAGGATGCAGTCATTAGGGCATGCATGTATCTTCTGCACCTATAATCCTAGAGGACAGACAACCTTCTTTGCTTCGTACGTATTGTCGGGCAATTCATTATCCTTTTGAAGAATCTTCTTTAACATTTTCAGCAACTTTTTAAATCCCTTGTCAGATACACCATTCTCTGCCTTCCATTGCAGCAATTCCAGTGTGGTACCCAACTTTTTCTTGTCATCTTCGCAATTTGGGTACAACATTTTTTTGTCATCCTCTAACATGCGCTCCACCTTCAACCTCTCCTTTTCACTTTCGCAGTTTCTCTTTGCATCAGCAATGGCCCGACCAAGATCATCAGCGGGCTCATCTGATGCCTCTTCTTCAGCTTCCCCCATTGTAGTGCCATCGTATTTAGGGAACCTAGGATAGTTGTCATCATCCTCTTCTTCTTCATTATCTTCCATTATAACCCCTCTTTCTCCGTGCTTGGTGCAACAGTTATAGCCGGACATGAAACCGGACTGAAGCAGGTGGCTGTGAAGGATTTTTAAGGTAGAGTAATCCTTATCATTCTTACAAACACCACATGGACAACACATAAAACCATTCTGTTTGTTTGCCTCAGCCACACGCAGAAAACTATGCATGCCATTAATGAACTGGGGAGAGCGTCGGTCATCGTACATCCATTGCCGGCTCATCTTCATTACACAACATCGAACTGACCGAATTAATATAAGTTCAGACATAAAGTTCATACATACTTCTCATAAAACAACATACAACTATCTCGCTAAAGCATTTAAATGCAACAACAAATGCGATCAAAATCGCAACTAAGGTAATAATTGATCCAACAGCATACTGATACCAAGCCTCTTTATTAACGGCATATTTTCTAATCTTTCTAATCTTCAAGCGCATTGCATCCATCTTGATCTTGTGATCATCGACGACATCGGCAACATACAACTCCAAATACATCTTCTCTTCTTCAATTCTTTTCAATTTTTCTTTCAAATAATTGTTTTCTTTTTCAACTATATTTAACTTCTCGACAAGAGGGCCGGTTTCAATTTCCGGTTCACATACCTCCTAGATAAAAATATCTATGTCAACTTGATGGGCATAATTGTCATAAACACGAAATGAAACAAATAGTTATAAAAGATATACCACATCCGAATCATAAACCGGACGAGGGCCGACGGGGATGGATATCAAAACCATGGCACTATATATAACAAACAATCATACAATTAAGAAAATTATACAAGTAACTATCTAAATGACCAAATCATACAAATAAGATTTTTTTTTACAAAAAGGATAAGAACAAGAGGCTCACCAAGGTGGTGCCGGCGACGGGACGGCGCGGGTGATCGACGGCGGTGAGGACAGGAACGGGAAAGCACTAAGTAAACCACACCGACACATATGCAAACTAAGAAATTAATTTGAGGTCAAATTGCATATAAATCAAATAAACTCCCACATAATTACTCCCAAACTAAAACCCACAAATCACTATACTTATAGAGCATGAAACAAGCTAAACTAGCAATGAGAGATGAAAGGATGAAGTTGCTAACCTTTTACAACCCTTGGATAGATGGGGTGCCTCAAATCTTGATAAATCTTGGCAAAAATGAAGGATGGACTCGAGCTAGGGGAAGGAAACAGACATGAGAGAAAGGAGAAAGCTTGGACGTTCTCGGGCTGTTTATATAGGGATATATTTAGTCCCTGTTGGTGATACCAACCGGGACTAAACGTCTATCTCTAGTTCCAGTTGGTGATATCAACCGGGACTAAAGGGGCTCGCAGAGGCCCCAGCCTGCCACAGAGCCCCAGCCTGCCGCAACCCCTTTAGTCCTGATTGGTATCACCAACCGGGACTAGAAGTCCCATTTGAACCGGGACTAGAGGTGGTTGTGCCCCCATCCGCTCATAGCCGTTGGAACTGAGACTAATGCTTCCATTAGTTCCGGGTCCAAACCTGGCCGGGACTAATGCTCCGAATCAAAGGTAGACTTTCTACTAGTGAATATACTAGAGCAGCCCGTAACTGGCTCGGCAGTATTGGACTGCAGCTTGCAGCTGCGTGTGACGCTGCGTTGGGCTTCCGCTGCTTCAGCTACCTATTAACCAGAACCACAAGCTTCGCGAGTTCATTGAGCACCCGTAGCTGGGCTGCCTAATTAGGCTCAACTGAGACAGAGTTTGGGGTCAATCGACTGAACCAAAATTCTTTTCCAGTCGATTGACCAGTAGCCAGTCTCAACCTTGTTTACCAAGCGGCTATCAGAAGACCTTTGATATAGGTAGTCTTTGCCGCGTATCTCGAGTGTAGAAAATGTTTTAAGACTAATTGATGAAGCAGCAGTCATTTCGCCTCGAAACCCAACACAAGAAGAAAGAAAAAAAAAGCCAAGAAACAAAGAAATAAATAAAAGATAAAATATGAAGTCAACAAAAAACTAAGAAAAGAGAAGAAAGTAACGCCAAGATGGAGAGACAAAAAAAAGAGAAACACTTTGCCCAGTGCTATTTGTCGGGCACTCGATAATGATGATCGCTGGGCATAAAGCTATTTTCTCGTAGTGATTGGACCAAATAGAAACCGAAACATGTCAGCTCATTGATACGAAGAGCATCCAAGGTTTAGATGTTTTGACTTTGTACACTTACATATATTGTCAAGTCCTCGGTATCTGAAAACAACTGGAAAGATCGATGATGAAACCACTGCTAATTCACGTTCCATGATTCATTAAGTAGATATACCCATATCTACTCAAATCATCTGTGAAGGTCAGAAAATAACGATACCCGCCGCGTGCTTCAACACTCATTGGGCCGCATACATTGGTATGTATTATTTCCAATAAGTCAGTGGCTCGCTCCATTGTTCTGGAGAACGGAGTTTTAGTCATCTTGCCCATGAGGCATGGTTCGCAAGCATCAAATGATTCATAATCAAGTGATTCCAAAAGCCCATCTGCATGGAGTTTCTTCATGCGCTTTACACCAATATGACCTAAACGGCAGTGCCACAAATATGTTGCACTATCATTATCAACTTTGCATCTTTTGGCATCAATATTATGAATATGTGTACTACAATCGATATTCAACAAGAATAGACCACTCTTCAAGGGTGCATGACCATAAAAGATATTATTCATATAAATAGAACAACCATTATACTCTAACTTAAATGAATAACCGTCTCGCAATAAACAAGATCCAGATATAATGTTCATGCTCAACGCGGGCACCAAATAACAATTATTGAGGTCTAAAACTAATCCCGAAGGTAGATGTTGAAGTACTGCTAACGAGGTGTTGCGTGGTTCTCCTACCGGATTGATAATCTTGGTTCTTAACTGAGGAAAATACTTATCTCTACTGTACTGCATCATCCTCTCCTCTTCAAGGAAATCTCAACGTAGCTCACAGGTAGCCAAAAACCATGCCAAACAAAGTCCAAATAGAATGAAACTTTACGGTGATTTTTTTTCTAGACTACGAGAGACCCTAGAGCTTTAGGGAGGCACCCGAGGACGCTTGAGGGCACCACAAGCTCAGGTGGCGCACCAGAGGGGGGGTGCCATGTGGGCTTATGGGTCCTTGGTTGCTCCGGCTGACCTAATTCCAACGCTATATGTGCATAAATATTCAGAAATCCGCAGAGCGAAACCCGAAACAATTTTATCGCCGCCGAAAGCCTTTGTTTTTCCATGGTCCCATCTGGAGACCTTTTTCGGTACCCTATCGGAGGGGGAATTCATCACGGATACATCCATGATGATGTCTGAGTAGTTCCTTCCGGACCTACGGGTCCATAGCAGTAGCTAGATGGCTCTATCTCTCTCTCTTTATGATCTTCAATAAAATGATCTCTTCAGAGAACTATTCGATGTAATCCTCGCAGTGCGTTTGTTGGGATCAGGTGAATTTTGGGTTTATGATCAGATTATTCATTGAAATTAATTGAGTCTTTTCAGATCTATTATTTGTGATTTTATAGCTATGTATGCTTTCTGATCTATGAGTTTTCTTTAGCCAAGTTAATGTGTAGATCATAAGAGGGAGTGGTGTGCATAGTAGTGGGTTCAATCTTGCGGTGTCCTTACTCTATGATAGGAAGGGTTGCAAGACACATATTTTATTGTTGCTACTAAGAATAAAACGACGGGGTTTGAAAATATTGTTTGATCTCACCTTGTCTACATTATGTCGTCTTGCTTAAAGCATTATTCTGTTTGTCATGAACTTAATACTTTGAGATGAATGCTGGATAGCGGTCTTGGGGTCGAGTAATAGTAGTGGGCATCAGTAAGTTTAACGGTTTACTTATGATAAAGCTATTTTCTCGTAGTGATTGGACCAAATAGAAGCCGAAAAACCACATGTGAGCACATGGATATAAAGAGCTAACCAGTTATAGGTATCCCGTGTCGTGGTTCTAAGTCTGAGAGTAGAATAGGTGGTAGGTATGACGAGGCAAGATCCTAGCTATGATGAGGTTGTGCACGCAAGATTTACGAGTTCAGGCCCTTCTCGGAGGAAGTAACAGCCCTACGTCTCGGTGCCCGGAGGCTCGGTCGATTGAATTAGGCGTGAAGTTACAGGGTGTGCGAACCCTTGTGCCAGTGGAGGGGGTGGCTTATATAGCGTGCGCCAGGACCCCAGCCGTCCCACGTTACAAGGGGTTCAATGTCCATAAAGATAGGACGTTACTGATAATGCCAGCAATAAAGGCAAATGAATGATCATTAAGACTACGGAGTGAACGCCTGACCCTTGCCATCCTGAGTGACCTTAGATCTTCTGTCTTCCGAGTGGTTTCTGGTGCGGTCGAGTGGGTACACCCTGGTCGAATGGAATTGGGTTGTCCGAGTGAACTGTTGGTCGAGTGGGTTGCACCCTTTGGTGATTTCAGTCGGTAGATGGTGCTATCCTTTGAATGTCCTTGGCCTTAGGGCAGTGTCCTCGGGTAAGGGTGTCTAGGTCAGGCCTATTACCCTACCCTAGGTACATATCTTCGTCATTAGTCCCCGAATGGATCTGGGTCCGAGGGGAGAAGGGGTTGAAGATGGTTCCGACCCGATTTATATGCTTCAGAGGCATCCTAACCGGGCCGGTGATCTTTGTAAAAACTTCAACTTCATTTTCAGTCGCCTGGGTCCATTCAGAGGTCGTCGAGTGATTTTTGCTGGTAAGCTCTGAGTGTTGGTATGGTATAAAATCCTCGGCGCGATTGGTCACGCTGCCGCTTCCGGATCTCACGGGATTCAAAATTTGGAGAAGCGCACGGGACAGAGAGTACCGCAGTAAACGGAGCGGGTTAGGCAGGAACGCCTCGATTCTCACGCCACCTTTTTTGCCATGTATCCAGCGCGCGACTGTTGCGGGATTTGACTGGATTGCCTGGGCCCACAAGTCAGCCACTCGGGAGCAGGCCCATATAAGGCGTCGGGGCCGATGAGCCTGGCACTGTGCTCCCCATCCCCTTCCTCTTTTCCTGTTTCACCACGACATTCGCCGCCACCTTCGACGCCGCCGCCCCGCCCGAGCGCAGCCTGCCGTGATGGGGAAGGAGAAGACGGCGGCCCTGGAGCGTGCGAAGAAAGCGACGGCGGCAGCGAAGGGCAAGAAGACGAGTCGGGGTGGCTGATCGTCGAGATCCGGCCTGCCGCCCGGCTGGATCCAGGGCCATTGGATTCGCTCCACGATTCAGCAAAAGGATATGGAGGATCTGGTCGAGGGGGGCTTGATCGCCCATGGATCCTGGAGGCTGCCAGGTGATGAGACCGAGCCGCAGCCGTAGGAGGGTGAGTGCGTCCTCCTCGCGACCCCCGTCGACCGTGGTTTTTCTCTGCCCCCTCATCCTTTTTTCCGAGGTTTTCTGAACTTTTTCGGGGCCCAACTTCATCACTTTTTTCCGAACACCATCACATACCTTGCTGTGTTTGTCTCCATGTGTGTGAATTTCCTGGGTTGTCGACCGCATTGGGGTCTCTTCAAACACATATTTACTTGCCGCTCACAGTCTGTGAAAAAGGCCAATCCAAGTTACGAGAGGACGCATGTGATCCAGATGTGCGGAGGTCTAGGGATCCAGATGAGAGGAAAAAGCACTTTTCCACCTATGACTCTTCCCGATTCGGTCAGAGGGTGGCAGTCGACCTGGTTTTATTGTAAGGACAAACCAACTCCTGGTCAGTCGACTGGCCTTCCCCCCTTCACCATGGGGCGAATTGAGAAGCCCTCTCCCTTGAAAGTGACTCCAGTAGAAAAGGCGGAGGTGACTATGTTGGTTGACCGAGTGATTCAACTTGTCCGCGATTGTGTGACCGGCATGGATTTGCTAGAGGTGTTTCTCACTCGCCGCATCCAGCCGCTCCAGGCCCGCGATCATCCTATGTGGATGTACTTGGGCGCCGATGATTCTGCTCGGATCAACCCGGAGGAAGTTGCCGAGGAGACGGTGGCGCAGTGGCTCCAGGGCATTACCGGAAACAAAGACAACCCCAGGGGGTCCAGGAGAATTCCGCCACTCGGCGCTGATAATGAACCAGACAAGGTCAGACCTTCGATGTCGAGCGACTTTTACTCTAATTTGTAAACTGTCTTTGGAACCGACTGATGCTTGTTCGGTTCTTTGCTTCGCAGATATATACTGAGATGTACTCGATGCCCAACGGGGAGCAGATCCAGGAAGGAGAAGAGAGCGGAGGCGACAGCGGCGACTGGAACTCCGATGGGGAGAGTGATGAAGAGCACGAAAACTCGAGCAGTGATGAGGAGGTCGATTCTCCACCTCGCGCGGAAAAGCGTTCCAAGCACAAGCACGACCCAGCAAGTATCCGGGGCAAGGTGGCAGCACCGACTGGACAGACTTCGAAGCGCACTCGGACATCCTCTCCGGTGCCGACTGAGAAGGCTCCGAAGCAGCTCAAGACCATGTCGTCAAAGCCACGGAAGGCTTTGCCCAAGATAAAGGTTGACGTTCCCGTCGCCTCTGCGTAAGCGTTTCGTTTTCACCCTTTGTTCGAAGAATCTTATTCAGTTGTCGACCCATTCACTTGCTTGACCGAGTGAACCTTGAGATTTGCAGCGCTGCTACCTCCGGGACTTCTGCTTACCAAGATGATGGTGACGAGGAGTTGGAGGACGCGGTCACCTCCAAAGCGGGTATGACCCCTGCTATCTCGTCTTTTCTTTGCTAGCCGATTCTACAGTCGACTGAACTCTTGTGGTCGATTCTTTTGCAGCTCCGCAAAATGTTATTGAACTTCAAGACGATGATGAAGATGAGCCACTGAAAATCGTGGGTAGGACGAGTAGGACCTCAGTCAAGAAGGTACCAGCTAGCAAGGCGCCCTAGTCGACGCCGGAGACGGAACCAGCTATCCAGCAATCCGGGGACTTCAACCGTGCCTCCGTTACTTTTGCGAATCCCTTGTTGAGTGTTCGCCCTTCGTCGTCGACTGTGCCGGCCCTTGCTTCATCTGTCCAACTTCATGCCTCAAGCTCTCAAGCTACTGCAACTAATACACCGACTGCACCTCCCACCGCCCATCACGTCCCAGAAGACCAAGTGAGTGCTACCAAGGAGGCTATACGCCAGGCTAGCGTTATGATAGAGCAGATGAAGGTGGTGCGCGAGGCCAGTCAAGCTGCCTATGATGCCAGCTCAGCACTTCAGGCCAATGTCCAGGTTAGCTTACTTCCGACTGAACTCCATATTGACGCTTGTTCTGTTAGGATATGATATTTAGAAACTGCCGCCTTATCCGCAAGACGTCCGTGGATGAGCGTTTTGGAACCTTAATTGCACACCCATTGTCAGTCTGCACACCCAGTGGGTGTTTTAATTTCTGTTGAGTAGTTTTTCCACTTGAGTCGACTAGGTTGTGCTGATTGAATCTCTGAACCAGTGGGGGCACGCTGAGTGCACCCATTGGGTGTAGTCCCCGAGACCGCCGTCGAATGTTTGATTCGGCAGGGGTCTTTTAACAGATCTTTTCCACTCGGTCTGGGCAGATCATGCCGAGTGGAACCTTTACCAGTGGGGGCACGCTGTGTGCACCCACTGGGTGTAGTCCCCGAGACCGTAGTCAACTGCGGGCAGTCGGCTATGGTCTGAGTTATTTTTTTGACTGGACGGAAGTCGATTGAAAAAGTCGGACCAGTGGGGGCACGCTGAGTGCACCCACTGGGTGTAGTCCTCGAGACTATTGGCGAATGTTTGATTTGGCAGTAGTCTTAGAACTATTTGAACTTGCTACTTTATTGCTCGGAAGCAACCAATCTTTGTGTCTGCCGACTGACTATCTTCTGAACACAGAAATCTTGTGATCTTGGAGCCCGGTTTGCCTACTTGGAGAAGAAGCAAATCCAGCTCAATATTGACCTGGAGTTGGCTCAAAACAACTTGCAGAAGGCTAAGGATGACGCTGCTGGTAAGGAAAGCTTGTCGACTGGTTCTCTTGCCATCTTTTCTCCTCCTTTTTCTGATTCGAATGTTATTCTTTCTAGAAACAATGAGACAGGCTTTGGAGAAGAAGGACCTTGACCTTGCAGTTGCGAAGAAAACCACCGAAGACAAAACGGCGCTTGCCGACCAAAAGATGGCCTCAGTCGGACAGCTAGAGGGAGAGAATGCCAAGCTGAAGGCCACTCTTGACGAAGCCAACAAAGAACTGACTCGTCTGAAGAAGGACAAGCGGACCCTGACCGACAAAGTAGAAGACATCACCCGCAGGAGGGATGAGCTGGAGAACTACCTGGGAGGACTCGCCAAAAAATTATTCCTCATGCTTGAAGGTACTTTTCTCTGCGCGATTGGTTTGCTTTCGTCGACTCATCATACTGCTGTCGACTCATTATTTCTCAGCGAGTGCAGAATTCTGTCAAGACTTCGAGGAAGAGACTGGGCGAGTCGAGACGAACTTGGACCCCATCAACTCCCCTATCAAAGATGAAGCAGCCATGAATGTGCTCCGACTGGAGTCTCGCCTTGCCAGTGCCTTGGAATATCTTGCTCGACTGAACGTTGCAGTTTCGCGGATCGACACAGCGCTCTGGCCAGGGGACACGCTCCGAAATGATCTCGAGTCTCTGATGGCTCGACTTAACGAGATTCCTGGTCGAGTGCAAGAGTGGAAGAAGTCCGCTGCTCGATGCGGTGCTGACGTAGCTTTGTCCCTGGTTCGCATCCACTGCAAGGAAGCCAGAGAAGAGAAACTAGCGGCAATCAAGGTCGCCAACACCAAGAAACTTGACTTCCAGTCTTTCATGGAGACCTTCATTGCTGCTACCACTCGAATCGCAGATGGAGTCGACCTGGACGAGTTTCTCGAACCTGCCAGCCCCTCTGCGGAATGAATGAAACTTTTATGATCTGATTCCATTTGCCTCAGTATGCCGAGTGATCTTGTAACCGTAAAACTCCTTCGGGCCTGATGCCCGAATACTTTAAGCTCCTTCGTCCGAACTTACTTTGCCCTTAAATATGCTTGTTTTTATTTCCGAGTGGAACTTGTATCTTCACTCGAAACAGATGCAGTTCTGAGGAGAGGATCACGGACGACCTGCAGCTCGTCGTCCTTGCAGATCAGAATGGAGCGTGTTTTACACTTAGGCGAGTACAGGACTGTAGCTAAGCCCCCGAGTGAGAGGGTTGCTCACCACTTGGTAGGATTTTACAAACTTAGGCGAGTAGAGGACTGCAGCTAAGCCCCCGAGTGAGAGGGTTGCTCACCACTCGGTCAAATTTTACGAACTTAGGCGAGTACAGGACTGCAGCTAAGCCCCCGAGTGAGAGGGTGGCTCACCACTCGGTAGGATTTCTTGAACTTAGGCGAGTACAGGACTACAGCTAAGCCCCCGAGTGAGAGGATTGCTCACCACTCGGAAGGATTTTACAAACATAGGCGAAGTACAGGACTACAGTACAGGACTGCAGCTAAGCCCCCGAGTGAGAGGGTTGCTCACCACTCGGAGGATTTTACAAACTTAGGCGAGTACAGGACTGCAGCTAAGCCCGAGTGTGAGGGTTGCTCATCACTCGGTAGGATTTTACAAACTTAGGCGAGTACAGGACTGCAGCTAAGCCACCGAGTGAGAGGGTTTTCTCATCACCGATAGGATTTTTGAACTTAGGCGAGTACAGGACTGCAGCTAAGCCCCCGAGTGAGAGGGTTGCTCACCACTCGGTAGGATTTTTGAACTTAGGCGAGTACAGGAGGAGCTAAGCCCCCGAGTGAGAGGGTTGCTCACCACTCGGTAGGATTTTTGAACTTAGGCGAGTACAGGACTGCAGCTAAGCCCGAGTGAGAGGGTTGCTCATCACTCGTAGGATTTTACAAACTTAGGCGAGTACAGGACTGCAGCAAAGCCCCCGAGTGAGAGGGTTGCTCAGCACTCGGAAGGATTTTACAAACTTAGGCGAGTACAGGACTGCAGCTAAGCCCCCGAGTGGAGGGTTGCTCACCACTCGAAGGATTTTAAACTTAGGCGAGTACAGGACTGCAGCTAAGCCCCGATGTGAGGGTTGCTCATCACTCGGTAGGATTTACAAACTTAGGCGAGTATAGGACTGCAGCTAAGCCCCCGAGTGTGAGGGTTGCTCATCACTCGGTAGGATTTTACAACTTGAGAGTACAGGACTGCAGCTAAGCCCCCGAGTGAGAGGGTTGCTCACCACTCGGTAGGATTTTTGAACTTGGGCGAGTGAAGGACTGCAGCTAAGCCCCGAGTGAGAGGGTTGCTCATCACTCGGTAGGATTTTACAAACTTAGGCGAGTACAGGACTGCAGCTAAGCCCCCGAGTGAGAGGTTGCTCATCACTCGATAGGATTTTTTGAACTTAGGCGAGTACAGGACTGCAGCTAAGCCCCCGAGTGAGAGGGTTGCTCACCACTCGGTAGGATTTTTTGAACTTAGGCGAGTACAGGACTGCAGCTAAGCCCCCGAGTGAGAGGGTTGCATCACATCGTAGGATTTACAAACTAGGCGAGTACAGGACTGCAGCTAAGCCCCCGAGTGAGAGGGTTGCTCACCACTCGGAAGGATTTTACAAACTTAGGCGAGTACAGGACTGCAGCTAAGCTAACCCCAGTGAGAGGGTTGCTCACCACTCGGAAGGTTTACAAACTTAGGCGAGTACAGGACTGCAGCTTCAAGCCCCCGAGTGAGAGGGTTGCTCATCACTTGGTAGGATTTTTTAAACTTAGGCGGGTACAGGACCGCAGCTAAGCCCCCGAGTGAGAGGGTTGCTCATCACTCGGTAGGATTTTACAAACTTAGGCGAGTACAGGACTGCAGCTAAGCCCCCGAGTGAGAGGGTTGCTCATCACTCGATAGGATTTTTTGAACTTAGGCGAATCAGATTCGCGGCTGAGCCCCCGAGTGAGAGGATTGCTCCAACGGTAGGATTTTTTGAACGGTTAGCGAGTACAGGACTGCAGCTAAGCCCCCGAGTGAGAGGGTTGCTCATCACTCGGTAGGATTTTACGAACTTAGGCAAGTACAGGACTGCAGCTAAGCCCCCGAGTGAGAGGGTTGCTCACCACTCGCTAGGATTTTTTGAACTTAGGCGAGTACAGGACTGCAGCTAAGCCACCCACTGGGGGATTTTAGACACATGTATTAGTAACAACAATCATTTAGGAGACTGTAAAACCATGTCTTTGATAAACGAACTGAAAGGTACTCTTTATTACATCTCATCAGTCTGAACACTTAAGTATAAAAACCGCGGAGTAGCTCCGCATTCCAAGCGCGTGGCTCGTCTTTATTATGCTCCACATTGTAGAGGTGATATGCTCCGTTGTGGAGCACCTTGGTGACGATGAAGGGACCCTCCCAGGTGGGGGCAAGTTTGTGAGGCCATTGCTGGTCCACTTGGAGCGCAAGGTCCCCTTCCTGAAATGCTCGACCCTTCACATTTCTGGCATATAATCGGCGAAGGTCTTGCTGATAAATGGTCGATCGGATCAAGGCCATCTCTCTTTCTTCTTCCAGAAGATCAACAGCATCTTCTCGAGCTCGTTCTGCTTCGGCTTCTGGAAAAAGTTCTACTCGGGGCGCATTGTGAAGCAAGTCACTCGGCAGCATAGCCTCAGCCCCATAGACCATGAAGAAGGGGGTTCGACCAGTCGACCGATTTGGTGTTGTTCTTAATCCCCAAAGGACTGACGGTAGCTCATCTACCCAAGCGCCGGCCGCATGCTTGAGGTCGGGCATCAATCGAAGTTTTAGCCCTTTGAGAATCAAACCGTTCGCTCTTTCCGCTTGTCCATTCGACTGAGGGTGGGCGACTGAAGCATAGTCGACCCGAGTACCTTGGGACGCACAGAAAGCTTGGAACTCATCAGAATCAAAGTTCGACCCATTATCCGTGATGATGCTGTGTGGGACTCCGTATCTAAATGTTAACCCTCTAATGAAGCTGACTGCAGTACTTGCATCCAGGATTTTGACAGGTTTAGCTTCGATCCATTTGGTGAACTTGTCGACTGCTACAAGCACATGGGTGAAACCACTCCTGCCAGTCTTCAGAGGTCCCACCATATCTAAACCCCAAACAGCGAATGGCCAGACGAGTGGAATGGTCTTCAGGGCTGAAGCGGGTTTGTGGGACATGTTGGAGTAGAACTGGCAGCCCTCACATTTGTCAATTATTTCCTTTGCCATCTCATTTGCCCGCGGCCAATAAAACTCAGCTCGATACGCTTTGGCCACGATGGCCCGAGAAGACGCATGGTGACCACAGGTTCCCGAGTGAATATCATCGAGGATCATTCGGCCTTCTTCCGGAGTGATGCATTTCTGAATGACCCCAGTGACACTTTCTCTATAGAGTTGCCCCCCCCATTACTGTGAAGGCTTTGGATCGACGGACAATCTGGCGAGCCTCTTCTTCATCCTCTGGAAGCTCTTTCCTGAGAATATATGCGATATACGGCACTGTCCAATCAGGAATAATGATCAAAACTTCCATAATCAAGTCGACCACAGCTGGGATTTCAACTTCAGTCGGATCAGTGGAACTTTTAGGCTGTGGGGGCTCTTCAGTGAAGGGATCTTCTTGAACTGATGGTGCATGAATATTCTCCAAAAACACATTGCTGGGAATAGGCTCCCGCTTGGAACCTGTTTTCACCAAGTCATCAGCTGCTTGATTCTTCAGTCGGGGTATATGGTGGAGCTCTAGCCCTTCAAACTTCTTTTCTAACTTTCTCACCGCATTGCAATAACCAGTCATAGCTTGGCTCCTGACGTCCCACTCCTTCGTCACTTGATTAACCACTAAATCTGAGTCACCGTAAACCATTAGGCGGCGGACGCCGAGTGAAATGGCCATACGCAACCCATACAAGAGTGCCTCATATTCACCTTCATTGTTGGAGGAATCAAAGTGAATCTGAAGAACATATCTGAGGTTGTCGCCTCATGGAGATACCAGGACTACTCCGGCGCCTGAACCATTCAACATCTTGGACCCGTCGAAGAACATAGTCCAATGTTCCGACTGTATCTGGGTCGGTAGCTGTTGTTCAATCCACTCGACGAGGAAATCTGCTATCGCTTGAGACTTGATCGCTTTCTTTGCCTCGAACTTGATATCCAGCGGAAGGAGTTCAATCGCCCACTTTGCCACTCGGGCAGTTGCATCTCTGTTGTTCAGAATTTCTGACAACGGAACGTCGCTGACGACTGTAATTGAATGATCTGAGAAGTAATGTGCAACCTTCTTTGTGGTCAAGTAAATTCCATAGACAAGCTTCTGATAATGTGGATATCTCTGCTTGGATGGAGTTAAGACTTCAGTAATATAGTACACTGGGCGTTGAACCTTGTAGGTTTTACCTTCTTCTTCCCGCTCGACCGTGAGTGCTGTACTGACAACCTGTCCAGTGGCTGCTATATAAACCAGTAAAGGCTCTTTGCTGATTGGAGCAGCAAGCACCGGCTGGGTGGAAAGCAGGGCTTTAAGCTCTGCAAACGCTGCGTCAGCTTCAGGAGTCCACTCGAACTTATCAGATTTCTTCATCAGTCGGTAAAGAGGCAATGCCTTTTCACCGAGACAAGAGATGAATCGACTCAAAGCGGCAAAACAACCAGTAAGCTTCTGAACATCGTGTACACGCACAGGGCGTTTCATTCAGAGGATTGCACCAACTTTCACTGGGTTCGCATCGATCCCACGTTCGGAAACGAGGAAACCGAGTAACTTTCCACCCGGAACTCCAAATGTACACTTCGACGGATTAAGCTTGATATCATATCTTCTCAAATTGGCAAAGGTTTCGGCAAGGTCAGTCAGCAGGTCGGAACCTTTGTGCGACTTAACCACGATGTCATCCATGTATGCTTCCACATTCCGACTGATTTGAGCTAGCAGACACTTCTGTATCATGCGCATGAATGTGGCACCAGCATTTTTGAGACCAAAGGGCATGGTGATGTAGCAAAAGCATCCGAATGGGGTGATAAAAGCTGTTTTTATTTCATCAGGTCCATACAGGCGGATCTGATGGTACCCGGAATATGCATCCAGGAAGGACAATCGCTCACATCCTGCAGTTGAGTCGACTATCTGATCGATGCGGGGGAGAGGAAAATGATCTTTCGGGCAAGCCCGATTAATATGCTTGAAATCAATGCACATACGGAGTGAATCGTCCTTCTTGGGAACCATGACAACATTGGCGAGCCACTCGGAGTGGTAAATTTCGCGGATGAACTCAGCTGCCAAAAGCCGAGCCACCTCTTCGTCGATTGCCTTTCTCTTCTCCGCAGCGGACCGACGGAGGTGCTCTTTCACGGGTTTTGCCTTTGGATCGACTCGCAGATGGTGCTCAGCCAGCCCCCTGGGTACACCCGGCATGTCAGACGGCTTCCATGCGAAGATGTCCCAGTTCTCATGAAGGAACTGGATGAGCGCTTCTTCCTATTTGCTGTCGAGTGTTGTTGAGATATGAGTCAGAGCAGCACTGGGATCGGTCGGGTGAATGTGAACAGGCTTTGTTTCACCGGACGACTGAAATGCAGACTCAGAAGCAGGCTTCTTAGCGCGCAACAAATCACTCGGATCTGCAGTCTTCTTATATTCTTCCATTTCTATCGCTGCCATCTGTTCATCGGCTATCTTAGTGCCCTTCTGGAGGCACTCTTCTGCTTGTTGCCGATTACCAGTGACCGTGATCACGCCCCTGGGGCCAGGCATCTTTAGCTTGAGGTACACGTAACACGGTCGAGCCATGAAACGGGCATATGCAGTTCTGCCCAGAATAGCATGATAGGCACTGTGAAAATCTACAACTTCAAATGTCAACTTCTCCTTGCGATAATTCTTTGAGTCACCGAAAACCACGTCAAGAGTGATCTGTCCGAGTGAATCAGCTTTCCTCCCTGGAATGACAACGTGGAACCGCATGTTGCTCTCACTGAGCATGGACATTGGAATGCCCATCCCACGAAGAGTCTCAGCATACAAAATGTTCAAGCCGCTGCCACCATCCATCAAGACTTTGGTCAGTCGGGTGCCCCCAACGACCGGGTCGACCACCAACGCTTGCCTCCCGGGGGTAGCGACGTGCGGTGGGTGGTCAGATTGGTCGAATGTGATGGGAGTCTTTGACCATTTCAAATATGTCGTCGTTGCCGGAGCAACCATGTTTACCTCTATGTTGATGACTTTCAGTCGACTTTTACTCTCAATGTCAGCAAAAATCATCAAAGTGGAATTGACGTTAGGGAAACCGTCATCATCTTCTTCCTGGTCACCATCCTTGTCAGACTCTTTTTCCTTTTCATTGGGCTGTTTCTCTCGGAACTGTTGGATCAGGAGCCGACATTGTCGAGTGGTATGTTTGGGATAAATCAGATTTCCCTCTTCATCCTTCTTGGTGTGAATGTGACATGGCAAGTCCAACACATCGTTCCCAGCCTGATCTTTCACATTCTTGGCGACCCAGGGTCCCTTGGGCTTGCCCTTGAATTTTCCTTGAGTTACAACTGCAGCTTCACCTGGACCTGCTGGCTCGGCTTTGCGTTTCTGCTTCCGACCCAATCCGGTGTCTTGGACGACTGGTTTGCCCTTTCCACTGCGGAGTCGGTCCTCTTCTTCACCATTAGCGTACCGGGTGGCTATTTCCATCATTCGGGTCGGAGACATATCTCCTGTCCGACCGAATTTCAAGTTAAGCTCTCGATACCGAACGCCTTCCTTGAAGGCACAAACTGCTTGGTGTTGGGATACATTTTCTACTGTGTGGTGTAAAGTGGTCCATCTTTGGATGTAATCCCTCAGAGTTTCATTCGGCTTCTGTACAAAATGTTGCAATTCTGTCAACCCCGCAGGTCGTTTGCATGTGCCCTCGAATGTCCTGAAAAACACTCGGGCTAACTCCTCCCAGCTGAATATACTGCCTGGAGCCAACTGATTCAGCGATGCTCTGGCTGACCCTTCCAGCATGAGAGGAAGATATTTCATAGCTACGTCATCATTTCCACCGCCGATCTGAACAGCCACTCGGTAATCTTCCAGCCAAGTGTCAGGCTTCGACTCACCGGTGAACTTACTAACCCCAGTCGCCAACCTGAAGTTGGGGGGATCTCAGCGGCTCTTATAGCTCTACTAAAACACTCGGGACCCGAAACATGAATTCTGCTTCCACTCGGGCGATCCCTACCTTGCCCCTCTCTGTGTGCTCGGTTCCTGTCGACCAAACCTTGCACTAAAATTGACCTCGCATCAAACCCTGGCTCTCTTGGGTCGACCGGCGTCCTCCGCCCTCCGCTGTGAGGGCGCCTGTCATCATAGTGCCGGGGCACATATGATCCGCTTCTCGGAGGGGGTGTAGGCGCCCGACGGTGGTCATCATGGCCGAGTCGATGATCGTACTGCTCGTGGATCTGACCCAAGTGCTGATCCTGGCGATGCACCCGCCCCTCACGCCGCGGAGGCGATCTTGGGCTGTGAGCCGACTGAACTGTGTCAGCCACCATAGATCTGATATGGATTCTGTTACGCGACTGTGATACTGCAGTGTTTTGGTCTCCTGCCGCCCGGAGCAGAGCCCGGATCTGCATCAAACCTCGTCCAGCTTCTGACTGGGATGGCTGGATGGATTCTGCTATACGAGCTGCGGCTGCAAGATTCTGAATCGGAGTGCGGTATACCTGAGGTTCAGGAGGGAACAATTGCCGCCGTCAACTGGACTCAGGAATCCGCTGCCGAGCACGTTCGTCGAGTGCATGCTGAAGATTTTCCAGTCGAGTGCGTTCAGTCAAAGTGGCCAAGCGCGCTGCCTCCAAGGCCCGAGCCTCAGAGGTCTCTCCGACGATGGGCGTGTGGAGTGCTTCCTTGTTACGGCGGTGAAGTTCCTCCCTCCGCTGTGAAGAGAGGGTTTCGGGGTGGTATTCCTCGTGAACACGCGATGGATCGCCACCGCCGTCGCCGCCTCCTTTGCGACGCATGCCAGGTGGGCTACGCGGCGTGTCGACCATCAGGACCTCCGCCGCAGGATCGCTGCTATCACACTCGGACAGAGTCTCGACGGTGCCAGTCGACAGATCGAACAGGCCGTAGAGAGATTCATCGGGCTCGATTGCCGCGACTTGAGGGGTGGCCGATTGACGTGCCACTGCATGCTTCACCCACCGCTTAAGCCGCGATCGACCGGATCGCTTGCGATGGCGAACAGCGGGGAACGAAGATGCCGTAGGAAACGACCGATATTGGGTCGACGGCTGCCGCAGAAGGACGCCGCGGACACATGCGCGAAAGTGCGTCGCCCCGCTGACGGGGAACGTCTCGACGTCGAGGGGGGCCTCCTGGAGCCAGGCGGAGTCGTCGGCGATGAAGACGAGCGCGCCGAGACGGATCTCGTGGCCCTCAGCCAAACCTCCACCCGAAACCATGATGATGGGAATCGGAAAAAACCGCAACCTCACCGGAAAGTCGCTAAGACACCAGCCCCACGGTGGGCGCCAACTATCGTGGTTCTAAGTCTGACAGTAGAATAGGGGGTAGGTATGAGTAGGCAAGATCCTAGCTACGATGAGGTTGTGCACGCAAGATTTACGAGTTCGGGCCCTTCTCGGAGGAAGTAACAGCCCTACGTCTCGGTGCCCGGAGGCTCGGTCGATTGAATTAGGTGTGAAGTTATAGGGGGTGCGAACCCTTGTGCCAGTGGAGGGGGGTGGCTTATATAGAGTGCGCCAGGACCCCAGCCGTCCCACGTTACAAGGGGTTCAATGTCCATAAAGACAGGACCTTACTGATAACGCCAGCAATAAAGGCAAATGAATGATCATTAAGACTACAGAGTGAACGCCTGACCCTTGCCATCCTGAGTGACCTTAGATCTTCTGTCTTCCGAGTGGTTTCTGGTGCGGTCGAGTGGGTACACCCCGGTCGAATGGAATTGGGTTGTCCGAGTGAACTGTTGGTCGAGTGGGTTGCACCCTGCGGTGATTTCAGTCGGTAGATGGTGCTATCCTTTGAATGTCCTTGGCCTTAGGGCAGTGTCCTCGGGTAAGGGTGTGTAGGTCAGGCCTATTACCCTACCCTAGGTACATGTCTTCGTCATCCCGTGCTACCATCTCCCAACGGTTGCACCCATAAGTCATATGCTCCCTGACTTCAACAGAGCTGAGTAATGACCACATACGGATCCAACCAGTCGCTCGGAGGATGACCTAAAAAAATTGGTGATGTTTTGTCTGTTAAAAAAACATCATTTCGACAATTCCAAAATGCCCAAAGTAATGCACACATTCCGGCTCGAATATGCCCTGTTGTCTTAAGCTCTACCCCATTTAACCAAGTCGCAAATAAATTGACAATGCTATTAGGCGGTCCAATATTAAAGGATGCATGTATTGTACACCACATTGACTTGGGTAGTGAACATTTGAGGAGAAGATGTTGGATTGGCTAGTGTCAAACAAACTGTAGCTTTTCAAATTAATGGATGCTCTGCTCTTATTGATTTAGTAATCGTGGAAATGCATGAAGATCCAATAGCTACAATTATATTGGGTGGACCCTTTTTACACACGACAAAATCAATAATCAATATTTACGAGGGACATATAAGATTTGTTCTTCCCTCGAAGACCCTAATGTAAAGCATTTTCCTAGGAAGAAGGAATCAAAGGTCTACACCAACAAAGGAATTGTCCTAAATGCTTGGCGCTCCTTCTCTTTCATTACATAAGGCCTAAACATAGACTAAGTACCACATATAAGAAAGTGCAAACCATTTCTGGAAATCATTTCATGTACCTGTAGTTCAAATTTGAATTATGTACATTAAATCCCTAGAAATGCACTTAATAACTTAAATATAGCAAACAAACCCGAAACAAATACCAAAATTTTACATGTTAAATGCATTGGTGTGTTGAGCGTTGAAAGAGCTTCATGTTCAACGGATGAAGCAACGTCGCTTCGGATACAAACTTGACATGTTCCCTCTCGAAACCTTGTTTTTCCTCGCAGATGGTCCGGTTTGTAAGCAGTCTATATAGAAAATTATTTGGAACATTCTCAAGTTTTTACCAAAACTTTCAGCGCCATATCATGATCCCATGCCAATTTTCATGGTTTTTGGGTTTGTTTGAATTTTTGAGAATAAAATAACCACTAAGTTCCATGTTGGTGGTTGAGTTTCGCCCCCCCCCCCCCCCCCCCCCCGCCCCTAATGTTTGGAACTCCTTTTATTTCGTTACATTAGGCCTAAACATAGATAACTACCACCAATAAGAATTATCAACCCATTTCTGACAATTATTTCATGTACCTGTAGGACAAATATAAATTATTTCCATTAAATATCTAGAAATACACTTATATAGCTAATGGATCCTAAGAATACTAAATGTTGACTTGTCGCAGCGAGTGTAGAAAAAGTTTCAAGACTAATTGATGAAGTAGCGTCATTTCGCCTCGAAACCTAACACAAGAAGAAAAAAAAGAATCCAAGAAACAAAGAAATAACTAAAAGATAAGATAAGAAATAAAAAAACTAAGAGAAAAGAGAAGAAAGTAAAGCAGAGAGGGAGAGAAAAAAAGAGAAACGCTTTGCCGAGTGCTATTTGTCGGACACTCAGCAATGACGATCGCGTGACACTGCCATCAACCGCGATTGCAAACACATGTAACCTTGTTCACTTTAGCTATATATCTGTCAGCTGAAAATTCTTTTTGGGTCAGTCGATTTTGTGGTCGTCCGATTCCGCTTTGAGATGTGTGTTGTTTACTTTTTTTTTCTGTGTCATTGTCATGGTGAGTTGGGCTATGTGGAATCGATTGACCCCTATTTTGGGTCAGTCGAATAGCTTCTTGGGCTTGTTTTTGCTCTTCTGGGTTGCGTCTTTCTTTTTTCCTTTTTTCATTCCTTAATTGGTTATTTTTTAGTTTTTTGGCTGAGTGTAATTATATACATACAAATACTATGTAATATGTTCCAAAATTTCATGATTATATGATTATTTTAGCATATTACGATAAAGTGCAATTTCGGTGCCAAGTTGTGCGCAAGTTTTTTATTATTTATTTTCTCTTTTCTTAAAGGAAATACCAATGCCACTAATTCATTCATTTTAGGAAAAATCATTATTTTGATAATATTTTAGTCTTTAATTCATTTTCATTCTACTTTAAGGTTAATACCAATTCCACTATTCATTTGTTCTTAGATTTTTTTTTGCAAAATTTCCACTTTTATATGTTTATTCTTGCATATTTTTAAAATGCGCAATTTTTATGTATATTTCATGCAAATTTTGTCATTGTTTATTTTAGATTATTTTCCCATTTTACTTGTTCTTAAATGGTAATATCAATGCCACTAATTCATTCTTCCGTACGAAATTTAATTCTTTCTTTTGTGGGTACTTTTTTTTATTTCTCTTTTCTGTTTCTATGCATTTTTATTTTTCCTTTTCGCTTTCCTTTATTTATTATTTATTTGTGGGTTTTTGACTGGGGTAATTATATACAAATAATACTATATAATATGTGCCAAAATTTCAGATTATATGAGTATTTTTGCATATTACGATAAAGTGCAGTTTCGGTGCAAAGTTGTGCGCAAGTTTTTTTTTTAGTTTTCTTCTTCTTTAAAGGAAAATACATTATTTGGGTTACAGTATTTGTAAATTATAGTAAAATGCAAAAAAGCACTATTATGTGCTTATTCTTTACATATTTCAAAAATTGCAATTTTATTGCAAATAGTGTGCAAGTGTTGAAAGTTTTTCCTTTTTCATTTTTCTTCTTAAAGGGTTTCTTCTTTTTTAGAAAACCTCATTATTTTCATTTTGTTTTACTTTCTTTTTCTGAAAGGGTAATACCAATGACACAAATTTATTCTTCCACAACAAACATCATTTTTTAAAAAAATTTGTTTTAGTTTTCATTTCTTTTCTTTTGTAACTGTAATACTGATGTCTAACCCATTACTTTTTAGAAAACGCTTTTTTTCAGAAATCTCACTATAATATGCTCAGTTTAGCTTTTATTTTTTTCCTGTTTTTTGTTTCCATGCATTTTTCTTTTTCCTTTTTTCTTTCCTTTATTGGTTATTTTTTGTTTTTTGGATTTTGGCTGAGTGTAATTATATACAAACAAATACTGTATAATATGTGCCAAAATTTCATGATTATATAATTGTTTTATGTATTAGGATAAAGTGCAATATCGGTGCAAAGTTGTGCGCAAGTTGTTTTTCCATATTTGAAAAGTGCAAGTTTTGGAAGTTTTCTTTTTCATTTTGTTTCTTCTTAAAGGGTTTCATTGTTTCTTAGAAAACCTCATTATTTTTATTTTTTTTACTTTCTTTTTCTGAAAGGGTAATACCGATGCCACAAATTTATTCTTCCACAACAAACATCATTTTTTTTTATTTGTTTAGTTTTCATTTCTTTTCTTTTGTAAGGGTAATACTTATGTCACTCACCCATTACTTTTTAGGAAACACTTTTTTCAGAAATCTCACTATAATATGCTTAGTTTTGCTTTATTTTTTTCCTTTTTTCTGTTTCTATGCATTTTTTCTTTTTTCTTTCCTTTATTGGTTTTTTTTTGGATTTTGGCTGAGTGTAATTATATACAAACAAATACTATATAATATGTGCCAAAATTTCATGATTATATAATTATTTTGCGTATTATGATAAAGTGCAATTTCGGTGCAAAGTTGTGCGCAAGTTGTTTTTAATTTTCTTTCTTCTCAAGGGAAATACATTATTTCAGTAACACTATGTGTAATTATAGTAGAATGCGAAAATGCATTATTATATGCTTATTCTTTCCAGATGTCAAAAGTGCAATTTCAGTGCAAATTGTGTGCAAGTTTTGGAAGTTTTTCTTTTTCATTTTCTTTCTTCTTAAAGGGTTTCATTTTTTCTTAGAAAACTTCATTATTTTGATTAATTTTAGTTTTTTTCTAACAGTGTTTCATTTCTCATTAGAAAACTTCATTGCTTTGATTTTGTTTTATTTTCTTGCATCTGAAAGGGTAATACCAATGCCACGAATTCACTCTTCCATAGAAAACTTCATTTTTTTAGTTTTTATTCATTTTTCGATTTTTTTTAATTTTTAATTTTCTTTTCTTTTGTAAGGATAACACTGATGTTACTAATCCATTACTTTTTAGAAAACTCTTTTTTTTTGCAAATCTTACTATTATATGCTCATTTTTGCATAGTAATAATACAAATTTTATATATATATATATATATATATATTATATACGTATGTATATGTTTATATATGTATTGTATGCATGTATATAATTTTTTTACATATGTGTATAGTCACTAACCGCTGCATATGCCAATATGTGTAAGAGTGCTATTCATCGCTCTTCTACAAAGGCTTGGCCAACAATATACTAGAGCAGCCCGTGATAAATCTAAAAATAATAATAGACTGGCTTGTCAGTACTGGACTGCAGCTTGCACCTGTGCGCGACGCTGCGTTGGGCTTCTGCTGCTGCTGCTGCTGCTACCGATCAGAACCACAAGCTTCACGACGTGTTCATTGAGCTGCCGTAACTGGGCTGCCTAATTAGGCTCGACTGAAACAGAGTTTGGGGTCAATCGACTGACCCAAAATTCATTTTCAGTCGATTGACCAGTAGCCAGTCTCAAACCTTATTTGCTGAGTGGCCATCAGAAGACGCTCGGCATAGGTAGTCTTTGCCGAATGTTTTTTTTTTCACATCCAGTTTAGGTCGGCTTTGCCAAGTGTTTTTCGTTGACACTCGGTTTAGGTGGCTGTTTCGGCAAACAGCCGAGCACTCGTCAACTCCTCGGTTTAGGTGGCTATTTTCTCGTAGTGATTGGACCAAATAGAAGCCAAAACATGTGAGCACATGGATACGAAGAGCATCCAAGGTTTAGATGTTTTGACTTTATACACTTACGTATATTGTCAACTCCTCGGTATCTGAAAACAACTGGAAAGATCGATGATGAAACCACTGCTAATTCACGATCCATGATTCCAAAACTAGTATAAATACAGTCGCCAACTCATTTCTTTCGGCATCAATCCAAACCATCTTCCCTACCTAGCAATTAGAAATGGCTGACCAAGCCAAGCTTTCCCGCCACAACGCCTATACGAACCATGTGTTCCATCGTGTCATCATCTCGGCACTCGTCCTGCTGCTGTCATGCACGGCGGCGACCAGTGACCGGCAGCCACCACTGATCTCCCAGCTCGCCAAGGACCCCGATACCTCCCTCTATACCATCTCCGTCAAGGCCGACAAGTCGCCGCTCCTCCTCGACCTCGCCGGCTCACTCGTCTGGTCGACGTGCCCGCCCTCGTCGGCGCACAGCACGGTGCCGTGCGAATCCGACACCTGCGCCGTGGCCAAACAGGAGTCCTCGCGTCGCTGCCGGTACGTGGACGGCGGCCGGTTCTGGGAGAACCGCGAGCCGGGGCGGTCGTGGTGCGCCTGTGCCGCCCGCCCGCTCAACCCAGTCACCGGCGAGTGCTCCACCGGCGACCTCACGAGCCTCGCCATGTCGGCCAACACCACCAACGGCACCATGGAGCTGCGCCCAGAGGAGTCGTTCGCCGTGATCGGCGCGTGCGCGCCGGGCCGCCTACTGAGTTCGCTCCCCACAGGCGCCGCCGGTGTCGCGGGGCTCTCCCGGCGCTCGCTTTCGCTGTCGTCCCAGCTCGCGGCTCAGCGTGGCTTCGGACGCAAGTTCTCCCTGTGCCTCCCCGCCTTCGCGACCTTCGGCGACACGCCGGTGTACCTGTCCGCGCCGGAGCGAGGCTTCATCGACTACACGACCTCCATCCCGTACACCCCGCTCCTAACCAACCCGGCGATCGCCGGCGGATACTACATCCCCGTCAAGGGCATCTCCGCGTCGTGGCACGGGGCGGACGCGGCGGCGGCCCTGCCCCGCGGCGCGCTCGACATTGACGTCCGCACGGGCCGCGGCGGCGTCGTGCTGAGCACGGCCACGCCGTACACGATCATGCGGCCCGATGTGTTCCACGCTTTCGCCAAGGCCTTCGACCACGCCATAATAAGGTGCAGTACATATTAAATGCTTTCAACGCAAACCACCGCACCATTGCAGAGTTCCTGCTAAACTAAGCTCCATGATGGGTGTCTGAAATGGCGTGCAGAGGGAAGGTGAGCTTCATGGAAAGGGTGCCGGCGACGAAGCCGTTCGAGCTGTGCTACAACGGCGCGTTCCCGATGCTGAAGCGAGCTGGCCTCGACATGCCTTATATTAAGCTTGAGCTGGGCGACGGCGCCACGCGCAACTGGACACTGTACAACGATAACTACATGGTGCCTGTGGACGGGGCGATGTGCGTGGGGATCCTGCCGATGGGGCCTAGCGGCATGCCGGTGGACGGCGAGCCGGCGGTGGTGATCGGCGGGAAACAGCTGGAGAACAACCTGCTGGTGTTCGATCTGGAGAAACAGGTGCTCGGGTTCAGCATGCTTCTGAGAGTCCAATTGTCCGGCTGTCGAGGCTCCTATTTCTTCAGAAACTAAACACTAGTGGGTTTTGCCAGCCGGCTCGTTGTCCACCTTTTCAGCCGTTGTAAAAGTATGTGGGTTTGTCAGGCTGACATTCTACACACACTGTAGTCACTTCAATTTCACTTGGACCGGTTAGAACTTTCACTGTACCTGTGCTATGTACTTGCAATAAACACGTACTGTATCATTTTTACTTTCGACCTAAATGGACCCTTTAGCTTTACACAATAGCTGTATGTAAGTCGCCCGAATTTGCTATTTGGGCCAGTCGATCTTTCGAAGAAGAAGCAAGGTGGCCGGAGGCAAAGTAAAGAAGGAAGGCGCAGCCGCCGGAGATCTATCTTAGGGTGGCAGGCTTGCCAACAATCTATCTTAGGGTGGCCGGCTCGCCAACGATCTATCTTACGGGTGTGGGGAGAGTGCAGGCTCGACGGAAAATTCTGTTCCTCGCCAGGGTTAGAGGGATGGCCGTGGGCGGGCAAGCACGGGACTGGTGGTGGTCCGGGGGAGGGTGGGGCCGCGAGGCAGGCACTAGAGCACCTCCGGCCGCTGGCGGCAACGGCCGGCGGTTTGGGGAAGAAGATGCACAGGAGATCTTGGCCGGAGGTTAAAGAAAGAGATCTGACCGTTCATTTTTCATCCAACGGCTTAAACCAAATCGACTGACCCTAATATTTTTTTCAGGGGACTGTGATATAGTCACTCTCTTATCTTTGTACTCGTCATTTTCTTTCAAACATGCAGGAGAGCTGCATACCATTAATTAAGAAGAAAGAGAGTACAACGTCAAAGACTGTATGATCCATTTATCGACCAAGATGCTTTGACCCAAACACCACGACCAATACATCACCCAAGATGGCCGACCCAAACACCACAACCATTATATTTCCAATGATGGTGGGAGCCAAACACTATGACCAATACATCACCGAAGATGGCCGACCCAAACACCAAAACCATTACATTTCCAACGATAGTGGGAGCCAAACAACACGATCATCACATCTTCACACAAACTGAACAACCTACGAAGAAACTCTAGCCCCACAACCTACAAAGAAACTCTAGCAACCCAAGACCGAAACACGCAAAGGTAACACCATCGGCGTGGAGGTTCGACTGTCGAACTTTGACATATGTAAGTCGGACAGGCAACACCAAGTAGAACACGACCAACCATAACAAGACCATGAGAACCAAAAGGACACCATCATCAACCACCCACATAGTGTGACCCAAGACGTTTACTGAGTGAAGCACCGAAACTAGGAGAACATTACCGCAAAAGCACAACACAACAAGCAAGCCCACACAGCCGATCCATCCACCACCTAGCCTTCCAGAGAAGGGAAGATACAAGGGGATGGTATCAGCCCTCATGACATGAAGGATGACTTCCGAGGACGGAACGAGCACCGTGCGTCGTCCAGGACGACCCAAGAGACCATCTTCCATCGCCTTAAGGAAGATATGAAAACAACAGAGAGCAAGCACCTGATCCGATGGAAAACTGCTCGATCTAGTCGAGGAATAATCGGGAAGAGCGGCTGGTGACCGGCCAACGAACAAAACAATGGATTCAAGAGACACGGGATCATACCACCCAATGGCTGGAAACAAGCTGTCAAGATGCTCCTGTGTCTTGAACCCGTCAAGCCACCACAAGATATGGCTGAGAACGACCAAGGTGAACAAAGGGAAATGAAAAAGATGATGGAGGGCAGAGGCGCATCAAAAAAGACCTAAATAAATAGTCGTCGCACTGGATTTGGTCGTGGTTGACGACAAGGAGGCGAGGTGAGGGAGAAGTGGTGCACCACGATCACCTAGAGCAAAGGCTCTAGCCGAGATGGCATGCTGCAGCCACCCAATCCACCACTACAAGGTATTGATGAGACAACATGCAACCGCGCCAACACACCTTCAAAGTAGGGACCAATGAGGGCATGTTCGGTTGACAGGGAAAATGGAGGGGTTTGGCAGGGATTGGCAGGGATTACACCCTCTACAAGTCAAAACCTCCTCCAATCCACCCCAATCCCCCTGTGAGGAGGTGTAACCGAACAAAGCCTGACGAGGAATTTCCCCACTGACGTCATCTGCCATGCTTCTTTGCCCAGTTGCAAGGGAGTGAGGCCGCGCTGGCTTTCTGTTTTGGGAGGACCATGGTGGAAGTGGAACCATTCAGGGGGATTTGTTTCTCCCTCTATACTCTCTCTTAGCCATGCTTAGGGCATCTCCAACATTATCTCCTAAAACAGACACACTATCCATCCACAGACCACTTTGTGGCACGATAGAGAAGCTGGCCATCGAACAGTATCACTTGAATAAGCATAAAATCCAAATAGCAAAGGTGGGCCAGGCAGACCTAGAGAAACAAACACATGGGTTGTGAGGACATGTGATCCAACTGACATTGGGCCAAGCGGACTCCCACATGGTGTCCGAACTCCCACAAAGCTATCTCTGATTTGCTACCGGTTTGCATGAAAATGGAGATGCCGATTGGTCCGCAGATGTTTAGGGGACCGTGTTGGATGCAAAAAGTGTTCGGACCACGGCTTTCCAAGAGTTTTGAGGCTCCGTGTGGAGATGCCCTTACTATCCTATGATATTGTAAAGGTCCTACAATTGGATTCCAATGTATTTAGTATTTTCCAAATTAGTTAGAATGAAACAATAGGACAAATTAATCAAATGCTTTGTAATGTTCATACTTGAAATGACCTGACTCTATTGATAAACCAAACATCGAACATTAGATCGAAAAATTTGAAGCATGTATGACATGAAAGATCTGTGGTAAAATCAAATATTACATCAAGGTTCTTCGAATTCACCGTCTGTAGTTCCATCTTTTGCATCTTTGCTTTCCTCCATTATTGAGGTGAAAATAGAAAATTGAAGCTGCACAAGCTGGTCTATCCTGAAAGGATTTGGAAAAAGCAACTTGATATGTTGACCCCAGCTGTTGAGAAACTAATATAATCAAGCAATGTGGTTTGGGATATACCCCTTGCGTGACAAGTTCTCGGATCGCTGATTTGTTGCCCTATTTGTCTATGAACAAGACTGAGATCACAAAATATTAAAAAGGGAGAATCCCTAATGAAAACTCACTTAACACTATCATCTCCAACACCATCGCTAAGAAGTGCCAGCGTGTTGGGAGTGGAACACACAACCTCTGCTCTTGTCAGCCACACTAGGACGAGCCAGAGCCATGAGGCTTTTGTTGTGTGCATCACCATGATACGTCCATTTTGCATCATGATTTCATACTGTTATTTATAATGTTTTTATGTATAATAATACTTTTTGGAGTAATTCTCATGCCTTTTCTCTCATAATATGCAAGGTCTACACAAAGAGGGAGAATGCCGGCAGCTGGAATTCTAGACCTGAAAAAGCTACGTCAGAGTTACCTATTATGCACATCTTCAAATGAGCTGAAAATTTACGAAGAATTATTTTGGAATATATAAAAAATACTAGAGGAAATAACTACCGGAGGGGGGCCACCTGGTGAGCACAAGACACCAGGGCGCGCCAGGCCCCCCAGGCGCACCCTGGTGGGTTGTGCTCAGCCCAGCCCACCTCCGGTGCCCATCATCTGGTATATAGGTCATTTTGACCTAGAAAAAATAAGGAGAGGACTTTCGGGACGAATCGCCGCCGTATCGAGCCAGAACTTGGGCAGGAGCACTTTTGCCCTCCGGCGAAGCGATTCCGCCGGGGGAACTTCCCTCCCGGAGGGGGAAATCGAAGCCATCGTCATCACCAACAACACTCTCATCTTTGGGAGGGCCATCTCCATCAACATCTTCAATAGCACCATACTCTCTCAAACCATAGTTCATCTCTTGTGTTCAATCTTTGTACCGGAACCTCAGATTGGTACCTGTGGGTGACTAGTATAGTGTTGATTACATCTTGTAGTTGATTACTATATGGTTTATTTGGTGGAAGATTATATGTTCAGATCCATTATGCTATTTAATACCCTTCTGATCTTGAGCATGATTATCATTTATGAGTAGTTACTTTTGTTCTTGAGGTCACGAGAGAAGTCATGTTGCAAGTAATCATGTGAACTTGATATGTGTTCGATATTTTGATAATATGTATGTTGTGATTCCCTTAGTGGTGTCATGTGAACGTCGACTACGTGACACTTCACCATATTTGGGCCTAAGGGAATGCATTGTGGAGTAGTTATTAGATGATGGGTTGCTAGAGTGACAGAAGCTTAAACCCTAGTTTATGCGCTACTTCGTAAGGGCCGATGTGGATCCAAAAGTTTAATGCTATGGTTAGATTTTATCTTAATACTTTTCTCGTAATTGCGGATGCTTGTGAGGGGGTTAATCATAAGTAGGAGGTTTGTTCAAGTAAGAACATCACCTAAGCACCGATCCACCCACATATCAAATTATCAAAGTAGCGAACACGAATCAAACCAACATGATGAAAGTGACGTGGTGAAATTCCCGTGTACCCTCAAGAACGCTTTGCTTATCATAAGAGACCGTTTTGGCCTGTCCTTTGCTACAAAAGGATTGAACTACCTTGCTGCACTTTATTTATCGTTACCGTTACTTGTCCGTTACAAATTATCTTGCTATCAAACTACCTGTTACCGACTATTTCAGTGCTTGCAGAAAATACCTTGCTGAAAACCACTTGTCATTTCCTTCTGCTTCTCGTTGGGTTTGACACTCTTACTTATCGAAAGGACTACGATTGATCCCCTATACTAGTGGGTCATCAAGTCTCTTTTCTGGCGCCGTTGCCGGGGGGTGAAGCGCTCTTGGTAAGTGGAAATTGGTAAGGAAAAATTATTACTACGTGCTGAAATTTATTGTCACTTGTTACTATGGAGAATCATCCTTTGAGGGGTTAGTTCGGGTTATCTTCACCTCGACCGGAATCACAATTAGTTGCCCCTCAACCTACTGCACCTACTGAAAATATTGGTTATGAAATTCCTTCGGGTATGATAGAACAACTGCTAGCTAACCCTTATGTAGGAGATGGAACCGAACATCCTGCTTTGCACTTGATCTATGCGGATGGAATTTGTGGATTATTTAAGCTTGCAGGTTTGCCCGGAGATGAAGCTAAGAACAAGGTTTTCCCTTTATCTTTGAAGAGAAAAGCATTGACATGGTATAGGCTATGCGATGATATTGGATCTTGGAACTGGAATCGATTGAAATTGGAATTTTACCAAAAAATTTATCCTATGCATCTAGTTCATCGTGATCAGAATTATATATATAACTTTTGGCCTCGTGAAGGAGAAAGTATCGCTCTAGCTTGGCGGAGGCTTAAGTCAATGTTATATTCGTGCCCCAACCATGAGCTCTCAAGAGAAATTACCATTCAGAATTTTTATGCTCGGCTTTATCGTGATGATCAATCCATGCTCGATACTTCTTGTACTTGTTCTTTTATGAAGAAGACTACTGAATTCAGGTGGGATCTTTTAGAAAGAATTAAACGCAAGTCTGAAGATTGGGAACTCGACGAAGGTAAAGAGTCAGGTATTAAGCTTAAGTTTGATTGTGTTAAATCTTTTATGAATACCGATGCTTTTCAGAAGTTTAGCACTAAATATGGACTTGACTCTGAGATAGTAGCCTCTTTCTGTGAATCATTTTCTACTCATGTTGATCTCCCTAAGGAGAAGTGGTTTAAATACCACCCACCTATTAAAGAAGAAATTAAAGAACCGATTATAGTTAAAGATGAAACCATTATTTACAATGTTGATCCAGTTGTGCCTACTGCTTATATTGAAAAGCCACCTTTCCCTGTTAGGATAAATGAACATGCTAAGGTTTCAACTGTGGTTCGCAAAAGTAATATTAAAGCACCTAAACCTGCTGAACAAATTAAAGTAGAACCTAGTGTTGCTATGGTTAAAGATCTCCTCGTAGAAAATATTGATGGGCATGTTATTTACTTCTGTGATGAAGCTGCTAGAATTGCCAAACCTGATGATAAAGATAAACATAGACCCGTAGTTGGCATGCCTGTTGTCTCAGTTAAAATTGGAGATCATTGCTATCATGGTTTATGTGACTTGGGTGCTAGTGTGAGTGATATTCCTTTTACTCTTTACCAAGAAATTATGAATGACATAGCACCCGCTGAAATAGAAGACATAGATGTTACTATTAAACTTGCTAATCGAGACACCATCACACCACTTGGGATTGTTAGAGAAGTTCAAGTCTTGTGTGGGAAAATAAAATATCCTACTGATTTTCTAGTTCTTGGTTCCCCACAAGATGACTTTTGCCCCATTATCTTTGGTAGACCTTTCTTGAACACCGTCAATGCTAAAATAGACTGTGAGAAACAAACTGTCGGTGTTAGTTTTGGTGATGAGTCTCATGAGTTTAATTTCTCCAAATTTAATAGACAACCCCATAAGAGAGAATTACCTAGTAAGGATGAAACAATTGGTCTTGCTTCTATTGCCGTGCCTCCTACTGATCCACTATAACAATATTTACTAGACCATGAAAATGATATGCATATGCATGAAAGAAATGAAATAGATAAAAATTTCTTTGAACAACGACCTCTGCTCAAACACAATTTGCCTATTGAAACTCTAGGAGGTCCTCCTCCACCTAAAGGTGATCCTGTGTTTGAATTAAAACAATTGCCTGACACTTTGAAATATGCTTATCTTGATGAGAAAAAGATATATCATGTTATTATTAGTGCTAACCTTTCAGAACATGAAGAAGAAAGATTATTAAAAACTCTGAGGAAGTATCATCCTGCTATTGGATATACTCTTGACGATCTTAAGGGCATTAGTCCCACTCTCTGTCAGCACAAGATCAATATGGAACCTGATGCTAAACCCGTTGTTGATCACCAACGACGTTTGAATCCTAAAATGAAAGAAGTGGTAAGAACTGAAATACTAAAGCTTCTGGAAGCAGGTATAATCTATCCCATAGCTGATAGTAGATGGGTAAGTCCAATTCATTGTGTCCCTAAGAAGGGAGGTATTACTGTTGTTCCTAATGATAAAAATGAACTTATTCCATAAAGAATTGTTACTGGCTATAGAATGGTAATTGATTTTAGAAAACTAAATAAAGCAACTAGAAAAGATCATTACCCTCTGCCTTTTATTGATCAAATGTTGGAAAGATTATCTAAGCACAAACACTTTTGCTTCCTTCATGGATATTCTGGTTTTTCTCAAATACCTGTTTCACAACCAGATCAAGAGAAAACTACCTTTACTTGCCCTTTTGGAACTTATGCTTATAGATGTATGCCTTTTGGTTTATGCAACGCACCTGCTACCTTTCAAAGATGTATGACTGCTATATTCTCTGATTTTTGTGAAAAGATTGTTGACGTTTTCATGGATGATTTTTCCGTTTACGGATCTTCTTTTGATGATTGCTTAAGCAACCTTGATCGAGTTTTGCAGAGATGTGAGCAAACTAATCTTGTCTTGAATTAGGAGAAGTGCCACTTTATGGTTAATGAAGGTATTGTCTTGGGGCATAAAATTTCTGAGCGAGGTATTGAGGTGGATAAAGCGAAAGTTGATGCAATTGAGAAAATGCCATGTCATAAAGATATTAAAGGTATTTGTAGTTTCCTTGGTCATGCTGGTTTCTATAGGAGGTTTATTAAAGACTTTGCTAAAAAATTTAGGCCTCTTACTAATCTTTTACAAAAGTATGCCCCATTTGTTTTTGATGATTATTGTGTAGAAGCCTTTGAAACACATAAGAAAGCCTTAACGTCTGCACCTGTTGTTCAACCACCTGATTGGAACTTGCCTTTTGAAATTATGTGTGACGTTAGTGATTATGTTGTTGGTGCTGTTCTAGGACAAAGAGTTGATAAGAAATTAAATGTTATTCATTATGCTAGCAAAACTCTAGACAGTGCCCAAAGAAATTATGCTACTACCGAAAAAGAATTTTTAGCAGTTATGTTTGCTTGTGACAAGTTCAGATCTTATATTTTTGATTCCAAAGTAATTGTTCACACTGATCTTGCTGCTATTAAATATCTTATGAAAAAGAAAGATGCCAAACCTAGACTCATTAGGTGGATTCTTTTGCTACAAGAATTTGATTTACATATTACTGATAGAAAAGGAGCTGAGAACCCCGTAGCTGATAACTTGTCTAGGTTAGAGAACATTCTTGATGACCCACTACCTATTGATGATAGCTTTCCCGATGAACAACTAGCTACAATAAATGTTTCTCATAATACTCTTTGGTATGCTGACTATGTTAATTATATTGTTGCTAAATATATACCACCTAGTTTTACATACCAACAAAAGAAAAAATTCTTCTATGATTTAAGACATCACTTTTGGGATGACCCACATCTTTATAAACAAGGAGTAGATGGTATTATTAGACGTTGTGTACCTGAGCATGAACAGGAACAAATCCTACGAAAATGTCACTCCGAAGCTTATGGAGGGCATCATGCGGGAGATAGAACTGCTCACAAGGTATTGCAATCTGGTTTTTATTGGCCTACTCTCTTCAAGGATGCCCGTAAGTTTGTTTTATCTTGTGATGAATGTCAAAGAATTGGTAGTATCGGTAAGCGTCAGGAAATGCCTATGAATTATTCACTTGCTGTTGAACCATTTGATGTTTGGGGTTTTGATTATGTGGGACATTTTCCTTCCTCTAATGGGTATACAGATATTTTGGTTGCTGTTGATTATGTTACTAAGTGGGTAGAAGCTATTCCAACTAGTAGTGATGATCATAACACTTCCATTAAAATGCTTAAACAAGTTATTTTCCCAAGGTTTGGAGTTCCTAGATATTTAATGACTGATGGTGGTTCACACTTTATTCATGGTGCTTTCCGTAAAATGTTTGCTAAATATGATGTTAACCGTAGAATTGCTTCACCCTATCACCCTCAATCTAGTGGTCAAGTTGAACTTAGCAATAGAGAAATAAAACTGATATTACAAAAAACTGTTAATAGGTCACGAAAGAATTTGTCTAAGAAATTGGATGATGCACTTTGGGCCTACAGAATATCATATAAAAATCCTATGGGTATGTCTCCGTATAAAATGGCTTATGGAAAAGCTTGTCATTTGTCTCTTAAGTTAGAACATAAAGCATATTGGGCAATTAAAGAACTCAACTATGATTTCAAACTTGACGGTGAAAAGAGGTTATTTTATATTAGCTCATTAGATGAATGGAGAACCCAAGCTTATGAAAATGCAAAATTATTTAAAGAAAAAGTTAAAAGATGGCATGAGCAAAGAATCCAAAAGCGGGAATTCAAAGTGGGAGAATATGTTCTCTTGTACAACTCTCGTTTCAGATTCTTTGCAGGAAAACTTCTCTCTAAATGGGAAGGACCATATATCATTGAGGAGATTTATCATTCTGGAGCTATCAAGATCAATAATGCCGAAGGTACTAATTCGAAGGTAGTAAATGGGCAAAGAATTAAGCATTATATCTCAGGTACGCCTATTAATGTTGAAAGCAATATTATCCAAACCATGACACCTGAGGAACACATAAAAGAAACCTTCCGGAATACTCCAGAATACTAAAAAAAGAGGAGGTATGTGATATGGTAAGTAAACGGACTCCGAAAAATCCGCAAAAATATTTTTTGTCAGTTTTGGTATATTAAAAAAATTAGGGAAATAAGAAACAATCAGGAAGGCAACCGAGGTGGGCACAAGACACCTGGGCGTGCCTGCCTTGCCTGGCGCCCCCAGGTGGGTAGTGCCCACCTCGGGAACCTTCCCGACTCCGTTTTCCTCACGTTTGCTTGTTTCCCAAGATAAAAAATCTTTATATACCTCCCTGAACGTATTGACCACCGTATCGCGGAGAAATCTTCTGTTCTTCTTTCTTGCTGTTTTCTGACAGACCTAGATCGCCATGGCCGCTCCGAGCTCCTCCAAGGACAAGTTCTTCGAGAAGGTCATCAACCCGTATTTGCGGGACGTGATGCAGCACCCTCAAGCCATTGAGATGTGTGAGGGTGTGCTTCACATCCGGGATGTCTAGGGGCCCAAGAGGACGGGAACCGTGGAGGCCAGGCTCGAAGCCATGGAGTAGGAGGTCTTCAAGTGCAAGGGGATGGTGGAACGTGGGCTCAGTGCCAATCACCTTATGATTATGGAGTTCACCCGTGATCACAAGGTGGGTGGTCGGCCCATGAAGGACATCGTCTTCACCTTCAACGAGAAAATCAATTTTCTGCAAAGCCAAATCTATGATCTCCAAAATCAAGTCTTTGAATATGAGGCGAGTTTTAAAGGTATGAGTCTAGCTGCCAGTTGCATGATACGTCTCCAACGTATCTATAATTTTTGATTGTTTCATGCTATTATATTATCATTCTTGCATGTTTTACAATCATTTTATAGCAACTTTATATCATTTTTTGGGACTAACCTATTGACATAGTGCCCAGTGCTAGTTGCTGTTTTTTTGGCTTGTTTTTTACTTCGCAGGAAATCAATACCAAACGGAGTCCAAACGCAGCGAAACTTTTTGGTGATTTTTCCTGGAACAGAAGTCACAAGTTGGGCCAAGAAAGTACTCGAGGGGGGCTCCGAGGGGAGCACAACCCACCAGGGCACGCTTGGGGGCCCAGGCGCGCCCAGGTGGGTTGTGCCCACCTCGGCCGTCTCCCGCACAGCCTCTTTGCTCTATAAATACCCCAATATTCCAGAAACCCTAGGGGAGTCGACGAAAATCAATTCCAGCCGCCGCAAGTTCCAGAAACCACAGATCCAATCTAGACACCATCACGGAGGGGTTCATCATCCTCATTGGTGCCTCTCCGATGATGCGCGAGTAGTTCATTGTAGACCTACGGGTCCGTAGGCAGTAGCTAGATGGCTTCCTCTCTCTCTTTTGATCCTCAATACAATGGTCTCTTGGAGATCTATTTGATGTAACTCTTTTTTGCGGTGTATTTGTTGGGATCCGATGAATTGTGAGTTTATGATCAGATCTATGTTTTTATCCATGAAAATTATTTGAGTCTTTTGATCTCTTATATGCATGATTGCTTATAGCCTCGTATTTCTTCTTCGAATCTTTGGTTTAGTTAGGCCAACTAGATCGATTTTTCTTGGCATGGGAAGAGGTGCTTTGTGATGGGTTCGATCTTACGGTGCTTGATCCCAGTGACAGAAGGGGAACCGACACGTATGTATCGTTGCTATTAAGGATAACAAGATGGGGTCTATTTCTACATAAATAGATCTTGTCTACATCATGTCATCGTTCTTATTGCATTACTCCGTTTCTCCATGAACTTAATACACTAGATGCATGCTGGATAGCGGTCGATGTGTGGAGTAATAGTAGTAGATGCAGGCAGGAGTCGGTCTACTAATCTTGGACATGATGCCTATATAATGATCATTGCCTGGACATGGTCATAATTATTTGAAGTTCTATCAATTGTCCAACAGTAATTTGTTTACCCACCGTATGCTATTTTTCTCGAGAGAAGCCACTAGTGAAATCTACGGCCCCCGGGTCTATTTTCTCATCATATATTTTCAGATCTATTTTGCTATTTGCCTTTTTATTTATTTGCCACTTTTATTTTCAGATCTATATTATCAAAAACCCAAAAATAGCTCGTTGAATTTTATTTGCTTTTATTTGCATCTATCAATCTATTACTACTTTCTCACGTCCGTTTGCCAATTTCTGGCGCCGTTACCCGAAAGGGATTGACAACCCCTTTAACACGTCGGGTTGCAAGTATTTGTTCTTTGTGTGCAGGTGCTGTTTACGTAGTGTTGCTTGGTTCTCCTACTGGTTCGATAACCTTGGTCTCATCACTGAGGGAAATACCTACCATTGCTGTGCTGCATCATCCCTTCCTCTTTGGGGAAATACCGACGTAGTTCAAGCCAACATCATTGCAGGACTCGTGAGACTCGCGCTTCCTTTTATGATGGTGAACCGTTTCCATGGAAGCCGGAGGATAAGCTCGCTACTACCTCATCACCACCACCATGATCATCTTCCCCAACAAAGGAGACTTGATTTCATGGTATGGGCACTCCTCTTGGCTAGTGCCAAGCTTGGGGAAGGTGCCCCGGTATCGTGTCACCACCACTATCTTTGCCTTTATCTATTTTAGTTCGATCGTTGGTTATCCTATGATTTAGTTGACTAAAATTTTAGTTCGATCTATTTTCGAGTGCTTGCTTAGTGATCTATCTATCTATGTAATCGTGTGTGAGATATATAATAAAGAGTAGTTTGAATTTTGTTTCTTTACTCTTATGTTTCAATAAAAAGAAAGGAAAATAAATGAAAAAGATCATATGCTAATCTTATGGTAAGTAATGACATCACATAAGGAAAAGTATAAGTGGTAAAATTTATTGGCGATTGACAAACATAGCATTGGTCAATGATGCAACTCATGAAAGAATTAATAAGGGAAGAGAAGATTCACATGCAATTACACTATCTTGGACATCTTTTATGATTGTGAGCCCCCATTAAATATTATATGTCAAAATTGTTGACGTTGGACAAGGAAGACAACGTAATGATTTATGTTTGTTCATATTCACATAGAAGTTGTATTGTTATAGATCCTTCAACATGTGGTGCTTCCTCAATATCTTTGCTAGCCAAAAATTCCGCTCTAAGTAGAGATACTACTTGTGCATCCGAAAACCCTTAAACCCAAAATCTTATTTGAGAGTCCACCATACCTACCAATGGATTGAGTAAGATCATTCAAGTAAGTTGTCATCAGTGCAATAAGGCAATAAAAATTGCTATTAAATGTGTTGGATCATTTAGTGTAAGAGAAAATTGAGCATTGTACGAACTTGTGATGGCAAAGTAATAAAAGCGATGGACTGCATAATAAAGTTTGCTATCATAAGGGGCAATATAACGTGACGTTCTTTTGCATTAAGGGATTTGGCATACAAACAAAAAGCGCATGGCAACCTTTGCTTCCCTCTGCGAAGGGCCTATCTTTAACTTTTATGTATTTACTTTTATGCAAGAGTCAAAGTATTCTTCCGTATTCCTTTTATTTTTCTCTTTTTGCAAGGATCATGTGGTGAGTAAAGATCTAAGCACATATATCCAGTTGGATATGAGTGAGCATGAGTTATTATTGTTGACATCACCCTTGAGGTTAATACGTTGGGAGGCGAAACCATAAGCCCCTATCTTTCTATGTGTCCGGTTGAAACTTTTTGATCATGGGTATGTTGTGAGTGTTAGCAATCATAGAAGATTAAATGATGGTTGAGTATGTGGACTTGCCAAAAGGCTCCGATACGTGACCCTTCCTGAAAATATGTTGAATTGTAGTTGCAAAGTTGACTGAGAACATAGTTTGTTGGTCTTCAATAGAGTTTATGCTTTATACTTCAATGTTGTGATGAATTGTTACTTGTTCATGAGAAGTTATATGATAAAAGTTGTGCGATAAAGTTTTATGTTAAAGTTCTTTGCTGTTATAATAATAAGCATGATGCTTCTATGTCCGTATTTTGTTTTTATCGACACCTCTCTCTCTAAGCATGTGGACTTGTTTTTCGATATCAGTTTTTCGCTTGAGGACAAGCGAGGTCTAAGCTTGGGGGAGTTGATACGTCCATTTTGCATCATGATTTCATACTGTTATTATAATGTTTTTATGTATAATAATGCTTTTTGGAGAAATTCTAATGCATTTTTCTCTCATAATATGCAAGGTCTACAAAAAGAGGCAGAATGCCGGCAGCTGAAATTCTGGACCTGGAAAAGCTACGTCAGAGTTACCTATTCTGCACATCTCCAAATTAGCTGAAAATTTACGGAGAATTATTATGGAATATATAAAAAATACTGGAGCAAATAACTATCGGAGGGGGGCCACCTGGTGAGCACACGACACCAGGGCGCACCAGGCCCCCTAGGCACGCCCTGGTGGGTTGTGCTCAGCCTAGCCAACCTCCGGTGCCCATCTTCTGGTATATAGATCATTTTGACCTAGAAAAAAAATAAGGAGAGGTCTTTGGGGATGAAGCGCCGCCGTCTCGAGGCGGAACTTGGGCAGGAGCACTTTTGCCCTACGGCGGAGCGATTCCGGCGGGGGAACTTCCCTCCCGGAGGGGGAAATCGAAGCCATCATCATCACCAGCAACCCTCTCATCTTTGGGAGGGCCATCTCCATCAACATCTACAACAGCACCATCCTGTCTCAAACCCTAGTTCATCTCTTGTGTTCAATCTTTGTACCGGAACCTCAGATTGGTACCTGTGGGTGACTAGTAGTGTTGATTACATCTTGTAGTTGACTATTATATGGTTTAATTGGTGGAAGATTATATGTTCAGATCCATTATGCTATTTAATACCCCTCTGATCTTGAGCATGATTATCATTTGTGAGTAGTTACTTTTGTTCTTGAGGTCACGGGAGAAGTCATGTTGCAAGTAATCATGTGAACTTGATATGTGTTCGATATTTTGATGATATGTATGTTGTGATTCCCTTAGTAGTGTCATGTGAACGTCGACTACATGTCACTTCACCATATTTGGGCCTAAGGGAATGCATTGTAGAGTAGTTATTAGATGATGGGTTGCTAGAGTGACAGAATCTTAAATCCTAGTTTATGCGCTACTTTGTAAGGGATCAATTTGGATCCAAAAGTTTAATACTATGGTTAGATTTTATCTTAATACTTTTCTCGTAGTTGCAGATGCTTGCGAGGGGGTTAATCATAAGTAGGAGGTTTGTTCAAGTAAGAACAACACCTAAGCACCGATCCACCCACATATCAAATTATCAAAGTATTGAACACGAATCAAACCAACATGACGAAAGTGCGTGGTGAAATTCCCGTGTACCCTCAAGAACGCTTTGCCTATCATAAGAGACCGTTTTGGCCTGTCCTTTGCCACAAAAGGATTGGTCTACCTTGCCGCACTTTATTTATCGTTACCGTTACTTGTCCGTTACAAATTATCTTGCTATCAAACTACCTGTTACCGACTATTTCAGTGCTTGCAGAAAATACCTTGTTGAAAACCACTTGTCATTTCCTTCTACTCCTCGTTGGGTTCGACACTCTTACTTCGAAAGGACTACGATTGATCCCCTATACTTGTGGGTCATCACGCCACACCCTCACCGTACGATACACACATACATAACCTATATATATAGAACAACTTGAATTTCACTATTGATCTCTTGGTTTCCCCTACCTCTTGATGCTCGATAGACCGCCAGAAGCAAGGATAACCAAGCAGGAACTAAGCCTACCTCCTCGGCTGACTACCCTAGGACTCTTATATTTCTCTTTTCAAAGGATTTTGAAACTAGGTTGGACCTCCCCAAAACAGAAAGAGGGTTTGGATAGAATAGTCTGATCCTAGTTGAAGCCCGCAGACATCAACTAGGGGAGCCTAAGCCTGCAGCGTGACGCCCTTGGCCGGCCCAGCATGAGGCTTTCGCGCACACGCCCGTGTCTATTCAGTTGGCGATTCCTAAATTATGTGCGTCCCAGTTGGAAGCTCGGCCTTCGAATTTGATATCAAGACTCTTTTCCTTTGTTTTTGTTTTTTCTATAGGTGTTTTGGAGCGACCATGGAACAAGCACTATAAAAAGGTCAAGGTTGGATCAATACAGAGAACTGCCAGGCACCAACCTTAGTCATTTTGAAGTGTCAAATATGACATCCTCAGAGTTCTCAAAATAAATCTCCAACACCACAAGTGCATTGGCGTCGTCATACGAATCCAACGTGTCTAGGAACATCAAAATTGGAGTTCGTATAAAGAAATAACGGCCAAAATACTAAACTGCTCCTGAAAAGGTCCTGAGTTACAAGATGGTGTCTCGTACGACCACGTTCGGACGTACCGGCGGTCGTACCACGCGATTCTATTTGGTCTTCATTTGTTCCCACGACATTTCCTTGGCCACCAAGGGAGGTACTGGGATTGGATTTGGCTCATCTAGACTCAAAAAGGCCTCCTATATATACACCTCCAACCCTAGTCGCCGACTATCATCGTCTTACGAACGTTCGTATCACCATCTCTATCTTCCGAGTTGCTCCAAGACCACCACCATAGAAGAAGGACCAAGATCAAGGAGAAGGAAGAGGAGGCTTCGCCACCGTGCCGCACCGCCGTTCGGTGCAGTACCATCTACACCGCCGCCACTGCATCGGTGCCATCTCCATCAACACCGCTATATCCTTCTCCTTCCCCATCTCCATCAGCACCACTATGTCCTTCTCCTTCCCCAGACTCGATCGGCTTGAACCCTGACTCTTTCTTTTATGTTTATCATCTAAATATCCAAATGAACTATGCATTTTATTGTTTTTTAATTGTTTGCCGGGTGTCTTATAGGAAACACTCGACAGAGAGCTGTTTGTCGAGTGCCTATAAACGAGACTCGGCAAAGATCCTTCTTTTGTCTAGTGTTTTCTGTTTGACGACTTTATCACTCGACAAAGTTTCTATTAGCCGAGTACAATTTTTGCTCGGTGGTTTGTGTGAGAACTCGGCAAAGGTCCTGTTTGTCGAGTGCCTCGTAAAACAACAGTCCGCAAACAGCTCAACAACATGTGATTTTTAGAAGAACAGGCTAATTATTACATGCAGTAGTCGAATAATACACCGCCGATAAATAGGCTTATTATTACCGGTTTTGCTAGAACTCATCTCTAACTGAGTTCTAGTTATGTCTCGTTCATCTTTATAGCCATTGGATGTGATGCTATACACTTGTAGAAAACAGGATTTTAGTTGAAGCCTGGGTAAAGGCATTAATCCCGGTTCACTTACGAACCGAGACCAAAGGGTTGGTACTTCTCTGTATCTGTTTTTGTTTTTCAGGTGAATAAGACCAAATTATATCTCATCTAAATGAGTTCTAGGCACATTACAGGGAGTGGTCGAATAATAGACCGTAGATAAACAAGCTTATTATTACAGGCAGTGACAGTTCTAAGCACGAGTGAAATTGAATCTGCTGCAATCCATATAGTGTGGCAGCCTGAGAAACCCGAGCCGCTTCTTCTCCATGTCGAAGTCGAGCACGAGCTCCTCCAACTGGGCTCCTCCCAGGATCACCGCCGGCGCCCTGCTGTCGCCGGCCTCCACCCCCTTCATCTCCACGAACCCAACGCACGCCGTCCCCGGCTTGACGTCCACCATGAAGTTCTTCCCAGTCATCCCCCAGTCACTCCCGCCGTCGAGCGCCAGCCCGACGTTCGGCACCCAGTACCCGCCGGGGTTGTTGCCCAGCGACTTCGTGTCGTAGCACAGCTCGAACGGCGCCACAGGCTTCACGGCGCGCGCCACGGGCGCTCCGTGGGCAGGCTGCGCCGCCAGGGCCTTGGTGAACGCGTCCACCAATGGGCGGTACACGTCCCGGCGGAGCAAGGCGTAGGGCAGCCTCGTGCTGAGCATCACACCGCCGGTGGCGAGCGCGCGCTCTGAGACGGAGACGCGGGTGTCCTCCACTTGGATGGCCTTGACGGAGATGTAGTGCGCGGGGCTGCCGCCCTTGGTGACGAGCGGGGTGTAGTCCATGGACTGCGTGAATTGCGGCCACGGGAGCGGGCCGCCGCCGAAGATGGCCACGCCAGAGCCGCCGCTGGGGAGGCAGAGGAGGAACCTGTTGGCGACCTTCTGCGCGGACGCCACCTGCGCCGGCAGCGCCAGGCCGGAGTCCGCGAGCCCGGCCACGCCCGTGGAGCCCCGGGGCAGCGACGCCAAGAGCTTCCTCGGCGCGCACGCCGCCAGGATCCGGACGTTCACCTCGCTCACCGGGTGATTCCCGTCGGTGGTGCTGGCTACGAGCATCGTGCGGGCGAGGCTCCCGGCGGCGCACGCGCCGGTGACCGGGTTGGATGGGTACGGCGTGCACGGCTTGCCGTGCCTGTCGCTGCCGCAGCTGGGCGCGGGGCAGCCCGGGGCGGGGTAGGCGTTGGCGAGGAGGCAGGTAGGGCTACTGCACGGGATATCTGCCGGCAGATCGCCGCGCTGGCACGTGGACCAGACAAGCGGGCCGGCGATGTCAAGGACGAGGCTGGCGCCCAGGTAGAAGGGGATTGTGTAGAGGGAGGTGGCGGGGTCCTTGGTGACCGGGGCGAGCACCGGAAGACGTTGGCACGACGCCAGCGCAACGAGCGAGGCCGCCAGGACGAGGAGGAGCACACGTGCCATCTTTGCTTGCACCAGTGGACGGAGATGGTCAGGAACGTGGAATTATTTGCCAATGTGGAACTGGATGTCTGGGTCGACGCGTGTGCGTCTTTTTATATAGTGGGTTCGGAGCGTGTGAGCGCGAGTGCGAGCTCGGCACACCGGATTCGCTGACGGCTGGAAGATATGCATGCAATGTGTAGACAAACCTGTTGTAGTATCAAAGTAAAGCAGACAAAGAAGAGACACAAATGATTCTCTTAGATTTATTGTGATGTGAGAGACCCATTTATATACATGCTGAAGGGGTGTGTTGGGGAGACATCTCTTCCCCAACAGACACCTCTTGGGAGGCATCCCTCCCATACAATTGATCACATGTTTTTATTTCTCAACACTCCCCCTTAATTAATTCGTCATATGTATATTGCAAACTGAAAAATCCTCCAAAAACCCAGTAGAAAAAAATTGAGGAGAAACCTTATAATAATATGCCATCGAAAACTCCTTTAAAACCCAGGGGGAAAAATATAAGGAGAAACCAATATGGCATATATCCGCACTTGTATTTATATTGTCTCGTTAAAAACCTTATATGAGAAACCATCATGGAAAACTCATAAAGGGAAAAAGAGTACAATATGAGTGATTTGAGGATCATCAACGGGTTATAACTTGGGATTTTACTCCCCCTGAACTTTGCAAACCTCAAGAAAATCTCATACCAATTCCACAAACCTAGTTCTGGAATATAAACATTGATAGAGATATTGTGAATATCACAATAATCTGTTTGCATATTATCCTCTTACATTTCTGTAATTCACAAGGATAAATATAACCCATAAGCAATACAAGTGACATTATCTTGGTAGATAATGATAATCTCCACATGATTTCACATGTGGCCAATCATTCTATGAAGTCATCCACATTTTCTGATGCTTCAAATAGAATGATCACTGGAAGAACTCGTTTAGAGTTTATTCTGAATACTTCTTTCAAAATACTCTTCCAGCAAACCCAGTCTTTGATATGGCATTGTGGGATCAGATAATTAGCCACTATCAATATATCAAACCATGGTCCCATCTTGATTTTCCGGATGAAATTGATCAAGACCCTTTGTGCCCTGGATATATCCGAGGATATTCCTTACACAAACCTTATACTTTTCGGGGAATTGCACTCTCAATAAATTGCCAAAAACTATAGTGTCAGGCCTGACATATTTTGCAAGATATATGAGTGCTTCGATGGTATTTAGATATGGCAATTCATGCCCCACTATCACTTCACCATCTCCCCTATGTCTCAAGGATTTTGTATCCCATATTAGGTATAATATGACCATATGTGTCTTTGATATAATATATCCATATTGAACTTCTCTAATTGTTTCAGATATATGAAGACTGATATCTTAGGGGGATATGCTCAAGTCATCAACTTAGCCTAATTTGGTTTAACCCAAATATCCGTCTTAACATGATTGTGTGTATTTTATGTCTTATATAGACTTTGATGATAAGATCATCGACACCAGAAATTAAGGTGATGTAAAATCCAATCCAGGATTTCTTCATGAATACACGTCAACAATCATTAGTATGAGAGTAATCCTTGTCAAGGAATAACTCACTTAGTCGGTTGCACCACACAATTATCCGACTACTTCAAGTCATAGAATGACTTCAGAAGTTCCACACATGCATGTTGCGATTTACGTTTGGATTCAGAATATTAAGTCATTCAATGACTTCAATATATACATCCAAACTAATTGACCCATGGGAGTATGTAGACATTACATACATCAACCGTATGGATCTGTACTGCCATTAACATTCAATATCGAAACATAATTCCACTCATACTAAGAAGGTATGCTACATCGTAACCGATGTCGGGTCTCTGCGAAGAACCCTTGTGCTACAAGCCTCGTTTTCGCACCACCTCATTTATTTTTGTTTCCAAACAAAAATTCACTTCTCTTCCCTCTGAAAGATACTTATGAGGAGCAGGTTTTACAATGGTAAATACCTCTCTTTGATGAGCGAGTGCCATTCTTCCTTAATTGCTTCCTTTCATTTTCATTTGAACCAATATAAGTGTAACAACACTCTCCATGGATTTGGTTCAGGGCCCAAAAGGATTCTAGCAATTCTCGAGAAGAATTTTATGTCGACATATGTAGACTTTCTCATATACGATTCTCATGAATCAATATCATTGTGGAATTCTTATTAAGCCTCTTAACTCCTTGTGATTTCCCACAACAACGGAGTCAAGGTGTTTCGATGTCCCAACACCTTAAAAATGTGTGCACATATATGTTGGACTTTGGATGCCGTGCATCCCTCAGGTGTCATTCAACTCGAGGTTGAATCATATTTACTGATCGAGGGGTCAATCTTCTCTGTTTTCACTGAATCATTTGAGAACTTAATCTCATGCGACCAGAATTCTCCCCCTCTTGCTCTCAACTAGGGAGACGAGTGGTTTATTAGGTACCTCCACTCGGTACTTGACCAAAGTGACACCTTTGTCATCAGTAAATATACTTGGCAGATTATTTGGCATATGCTGCAAATTTCTCATAACCTGAACCTGGATTTCAGATTCTTAAGTACGTGGACAAAATGTCTACGACATTTCTTATCCATTTCCTGGCATTCTCTGTGGTACTCATCTCCCCCTGATGCCAGAAAATGTTCTTATTGCAAAAGCAATCAGCGTATGGGCTGCAAATAACTCCCTTGCTAGGGTTAAGGTATTCGGCGGATTAACGAACATACCACAGTTATTCCTCACATAGATCCCAACCATATGTGAAGGCCCATGATGTACGCTGGGGTGGTGATATCGGTATGCAACCGAATTACCGCAGATGGGAAATACTTCACTTATTTCCACGTACAAACTGCAAGGGGGTGCAGTATCATTTGATCTTATTTAGACCAAATATGCGGAGTGTGAAACCGCATGTTACCATCAACAAAATGTTGGTAAATCACAATTCTGCAACATTGGCCAAGCAATATTGAATCTCTTTCATAAGAGATCAAGCCAAACAATTCTGGTTATGTACTATATACTGAATAAACCATTGAATGCTCGTGAATCAACTTCAATGACATTTGCGTTCCAATGGAATTATCCCACGTTAGGATAATTTGCTCTAAATTCATCAATTTGAGCAATTAATTCAGTAAACACATGGTTTTGTGTAAATGATACACATCTAAGACCATCTTCTAGATGCATCTATGAACACCATGAAGTAACAACATAACCCATATAATGGTTGAATAGTCCAAACATATTCTTGAATGCAATCAAGAATATTGGCTGACTCATTTCAAATTTTAAGGTGAGTGTGCCTTAAAATTAATTCCCCAATGTTACATGTAGTGCACAAAACAATCTGATGATTGTTGGGAATATTGCAACTTGTCAAGTTGTGGCCAACAGAATTGTCAAATAATTTCTCTAATCGTCCAATATCATGATGATAAAGGAGGAAAAATTATTATGTATGCAACAAGTTTGAGTATGAACTGATTCATACACTCAATTATTTCAACTATCATGTCCGAGGGACAAGATGTTGCAATTTATACTATATGTAGTAGTACAATTATAGGCCAATGATATTTAGGGATAACTAGGAGACTACACGAGATCTCCAAAATATCTTCGGAATATCATTCCACAAGCATATCATCAATATAGAGGAGTCCATTCTCCTTCTACCATGCCCGAATATTTTCTGGCTATTTCCTTTTGAAGTAGAACTTCAAACTTATCCCATTAAACTCATTTGCCTCGAGTGAGCCGGTGGTATGATTAACCCAATACTTGACCAACTGGTAATCATTGGTATGATATTTTGTACAACCACCACTTTGACAAACTTGAAAGTTGTCATTATGATCATTTAGATTAAATGATCCATTACCTTTTGAGATATACACTCCATTTCTGCTTGTCATTTTTTCTTTACTTTACATTCAATTCCTTGTGGTTTTCTAACCACTATTGCTTAGTACTAAGAGCACTAGCATGAATTTCAGGCATTGCAACCCGAAACATAGATGATATTTCTGTTTACCATCCTAGAAGAACGTAAAGTGCAGTAAGGACTTATAGTCAGATATGCATCTGAAGCCGCCTTATCACATAATCTCAACATAGTGTTGATTTATAGACAACAGAACTATAAGGCTCAACGGACTCGAAGTCCTGGCAACGAATGAATAATCATTCATGTGATGCTTATAACAATATATCTCGCCTCAATGAAGGCTCAAAGGGAAAATGGATATTCATCATCCATTACATACTCAGTTTGGAAACCGAGCCATTGCGATGACACATAAATGCAAATATGCATATTCTTAGCTATTGATAAATAGCCATGACATTTTCTGCAGGTGGAGTTTCTGTGGCAATAAGGCCCCAGGTCGACAAACTCTTTAATGTCCATGACCCATGTTAAATAGTTACTCCCACCAAATGTCATCTCATCGCATTTCCTTTCCAAAAAAGGTCAGCCATATGTTGCATGAAATTCTCATGCAATAATTTACCTTCAGTAAATTAAGTAGGATGAAAATGTTATGGCTAAACATAATCATGGCCATGGTGATTCTTTGTGACCCATAGGGTAGGCCTTCACAAGATGATAATCATCACAATGTGATGTAGTTCTTCAAATTAAATGTAGTCACCTCAGAAAGGATAAACCTTTAATTTCCATAGAACACATAGAGGTAGTTGACCACCTAGTGGTGCCTCACTCTTATGGACAGTTCCCATTGATCATAGCCTCCACAACCTTATGTTATCTATAACACATGAAGGTAATCGCCATAAAACGGCATAAACCGCTCAGCTGTGCATGAAACTTAATTCATAGCTATGATGGCGTCTCATAAGTTGTGTATGGATGGAAGGTAATCACCAAAATATGCAAGTGTTTTGCATAATTCTCTTCATAGCATAATATGCAGCATAGTCACCAATGCCTTGGGTTCATCTCCTGGTGGAGTATGCGACACTATAGTCACAACCAATGACACATGCTATGAAATTGACAAGTATTTGGAAAAACATCATGAAGGTAGTCACCAATAATGCGAACATCATAGCTCCAAACGAAAAATTATTTCGTTACTATGATGTGCTAAATCCACATAAAGGTCTAGGAAAAGCCTAAACGACCCATAATATGACTTTCTACAAATAGATAATCACCATAACATGGTGTAGATCATATTTGTAGAACACACAGAGGTAATCACCACCAAGTGGTGTGGACCTCACCCTTATGGTACTTTGCACAACCTTGTGTTAATTAAAACACATTGAAGGTGGTCGCCACACGGTGACATAGACCTCTCAGTTGTGAACAAAGTTATACATTGGCTTAACCAATCCATAAGTTGTGTGCAGATTTGAAAATTGTCATATCAGTTTGTTGACATAAGGTGTGTACACATAACATAGTCATGCAATGTCATACACTGTACTACCTTTTGTTTTCCAAATTTTTGCAAGCAAATTCCATATTCCATTCGAATAATGGAGTCAACATATTGCTTTGCAACAGTATTACTCACGTAATACAATAAGACCTATGGTCTTATACAGTCATTTTACATGATGTAAAATGATGCATAATTAATTATTATGCAATTTATCAACGGTCTACCTGCATATTTGCTCTGAAGCCCATGGCTTAACATGCAAATAACAATAATTTATTGTTAAAGTGCTAAAGCCAAGGGGCTAAAACGCAAGATCTGATAAGCATATGTCGTAAATCAGAGAAAGCAGGGACCTTTCCAGGATTAACAAATAATCCAATGGCTGATTTGTAAAATCGCCAAGGAAATAGGATTCCTTTCCTTCTCTCCCGTGCGGTTACCAATTTCCCGAGGGGAATAACCGCCGCCGCCGGTTCCCATGCGTCGCCGTGAAGAGGCGTCGCAGCCGGCCATGCCTCGCCTTGAGCCGCCGCTGCCCCGAGGTACGAGCAGCGCCGCGCAGGCGCTGGCCCATGGACGCCGCCGTTATCGCCTCCGCCGGTTGTCACCCCACCGGGAGACGTGAGCGCGTTGGGAGCCGCGATCGCCGGTGAGAGTGACGCCGTCCGTGACGCTCCGTGCGCCAGTCGTCACCGATGTGCCGGGAAGACTCTGCTGCGTTGTTACACGACGAACCGGTTGCCATAGATGGTGTCGTCGTGTCTGGGTCGTAGCCGTCTGAAGCCGCTGCACTGATGCATGCCATGGTGCACGCCACGCGCTGTTGCCGCTAATGTCGGGAGACTGGAGCGCTGCCACCCCCGCCGGTCGTCTTGGCAGTCTGGTCATAACTGCCGCCGTTTCTCCGTGCATGCTATGGTACAGACCAGCATCGAGCAGTGTCGCTGAGGAAGTACTACGCCGGGGCTGTTTTTCCGTTTCAATGGACACAAGAAAAATAATGCATCGATTAGTACTTGTTCCAGCAAGAATAAACTCATCAATCAATGCACTGATGACTAAATGGACGCATGCAACTGCATGCATATTGATCAGTGTCAATCGATTTTCATCTAGCATGTGTTCATGCTTCGCTTGCTCCTCACGGCCTTGCCATTTTCGCCTAGATGATTTAGTGAAGAGCAACGCATGCGGGGGCGTTGTTGCCGCCGGAAGGAGCAGCGCTGAGGGCGAGATCCGCCGCGCAGGCTTGGCGCCCCTTCGCGCCGGTAGTGGGCCGCACCAAGCAGCCATGTCGTGCGCCAGCCATCGTCGCCGATGCAAGCAGAGGCGGAGGACGAAAAAAATTTAAGGCGTGGCGGACTCTTAAGCATAATAACAAGCAATTCTCTGCTTCCGAGGAATTCACTTGATCTTGATGAGCGGCATGTGCCGTAACCTACGAAGCACCGATAGGGACACGGACACGGCCATACGGATATGGCAATTTCTAGAAACAACCATATGACGATACAACGAATATATATAAATAATTAATAAAAAGCCGTGTAATAAAGACAGAGAATAATTGATTGCGTGAGATGAGATCAAAATACTGCCCCATTTGTTGCCTCCATGCCTCTTTCAAGTCCTCAATGATGCGAATGATCATCAATTTCCTCAACCCTCATGGTACTTGCAAAATACATCAGCAGGTATGTCACTCCCTAGCCTGAAGCCCTGAACAACAGCAAAATCAGCAGGTCAGCAGCAGCAAGCAACAGCATTATACAGCATTACAGCAAAGCAAAGCAGCCAAGCACTAGAGCAGCGGCAAGCCAGCACCGAGCGCCCAACTCAGCTAGCAAGCACGCAGCAAACAGCAAGCAAGCGCCCAGCAGCCAGCGCACCGAAGGACTGTGTGGTCGCTCGATCCAATCCCGTGCCCTATTCAGTCGAGCGAATAATAGGGAGGGGGAGGACTGTGCGGGAGGCGGAGCTGGTGTCTGGAGAGGCGGAGGCGCGGACGGCCGGACCCCGTGAGGGAGGCGGAGCTGGCGACAGCCGCGTCGTCCGCTTGGTCGCAGCCGCCGCTCGGCGCTCGCTGCATAGTGGCGCCCTGCCCATGCCCCAATGCCCGGCCTCAGCGGCAACCGGCTGCGCTGTCCATCCTCTGCCCACCGCCGTCCTCCATTGCGTCCGCTCGCTCGCCTCCCACAGCCGTCCGCTTGGCCGCCGCCGGCGCTAGCTAGGGTTCGTGGCATGCGTGCGTCGCTGGGGCTCGGGAATGGCTTCGTGCGCCCGCGCTAGAGCGAGCTGCCTGGCTCTGTTTGTGGCAGGGATTAGGCCCAAATAGCGGGGCAGCGTGCGTCGTTGGGCGTTGCCATAGGCCCAATTAGCGTGGCTGCGTGCCCCTTTTCTTTTTTCAGCGATTCTTTTCCATCTAACGAGAGCCAGCAAGCCAGTAAATGATGGTATGCATACATGTATAAAAAAATTTGGACCAAATCAAGGTGTGGCGGCTGCCACACCTTGCCCACCGGGGTCCTCCGCCAGTGGATGCAAGTACGTCCGCGTCAAGGGGTGAAGCATCAAGACCGGCAAGAAGCAATGGATCTGTCTGTATCCATCCATAGAGACAACGATGGGCTGGATCCTGTAGAGAAGCGTTGCCGATAGTCTCCTGTCTCGGATGGCCTTTTGGTCTTAACGGAGAGGGAAGTGCTGATAATGTGTCGTAGTATCAAAGTAAAGGAGACAAAGAAGAGACACAAATGATTCTTTTAGATTTATTGTGATGTGGAAGACCCATTTATATACATGCTAAAGGGGTATGTTGGAAAGACATCTCTTCCCCAACAAACACCTTTAGAAGGCATCTCTTTCGTACAATTAATCACATGTTTTTATTTCTCAACAAAACCAAGCTGTTCCTACGCGTCAACCGGATCCCACAAGTTGCGCTCAAAAAGGAATCGAATCCGGTCCACGCATGGGCCCCACTACCCCACCAGATTGTTCTTTTTTTTTTTTGCTGCCTCCAGATTGTTCTTTCTCGTGTAGGCGCCGAACTCACACTCACACTCTCGTCGCTTCCTATGTGCGGCGGCCGAGCAAAAGCAGGGCCAGCTGAAATTGACTGGCACTTCTCTCCTGCTGCGAGTAAAATTCGATGGGCCACTGACAAGAGAAACTTTACAACATTATTTTATGTGTACACAACATTCTCGCACGTGTTCTTTTGTGTTGCTCGTCTGCCAAAGGCACTAAAAAATGGTGCAACTATTTCGAGTGTGTTTGTGTATATATAAAAGCAGAATAACTCATTGCAACAAAAACTATTAAAAAATGGTCGCATGTTTAGTTTGCCACTCTTTTTTTCTTTCTTTTCGGTAGTTTCTTTTTCTACCTTTTTACTTTCCTATTCTAACGGGTTTGTATTTTATTTGTTTTCCTGTCTTTCTTTGGGTTTCTTTTTTGCTTTTGTTTTTTTCTTTATATACGATGAACATTATTATAATATAAAAAATATTTGTAAATGTAGGCTCAATTTTTAATAACATTGAACATTTTATATAGATAGTGAACTTTTTTTTAATGTTTAGTGAGTTTTTTAATGTACGGTGAACTTTTTCTTCATACGGTGACTTTTTTAATATATGGTGAATTTTTTTTATGTATGGTGAGCTTTTCTTTTAATGTACATATAACTTTTTCTTCACAAGGTGCTTTTTTAACGTATGGTGAACTTTTAATAATATATGCTGATTTTTTTAAAACACGGAAAACTTTTTTAAATACACAGCCAACAAATTTCTGAAAAACAATCATAAAGAAAAAATATAAGAGCAAAAAATCAAATAGGTAGTTTAAAAAAATAACTTTTTTTGAGAGAATGTTGAAAACCATAACAAAATCGCTCAAGTGTTGCTTTTTAAAATTGTGCCGGCCCATTGGCGCTCGGTTCAGGAACCGCATGCACTGCTTCACGCCAGTGGGCGTTGAATTTGTCGAACATGAGATCTGCAGGCCATGCCAGGTTTTGAGCCCATCATCCGAACAAAAGTAGATACAAATGTTTCCAATTTATACAGAAACTATTTCAAGTAGATACAAATATTTCCAATTTAAACGATAAATGTAAGATGTGCATAAAAAACTATTAAAAAATGGCCGCATGTTTAGTTTTCCACTCTTTTTTTCTGTTTTGTAGTTTCTCTTTCTGCTTTTTTATTTTCTATTCTAACTGGTTTGTATTATATTTTTTTTCCTTTTTTCCTTTGGATTTGATTTTCTTTTGGTGTTTTCTTTATATATTATGAACATTATTTTAATATAAAAAGTAGTTTTTAAAATATACACTCAATTTTTTAATATACGCTAAACATTATACATATATATAGTCATATTTTAATGTACTGTGAGCTTTTTTAAACATACGGTGAACTTTTATTTTACAAGGTGAACTTTTTTAATGTATGGTGAACTTTTAATAATATATGCTGCACATTTTTTAATACACACAATTTCTTTTCAACACACAGCCAACAAATTTCTGAAAAACAATTGTAAGGAAAAAATAATAGCAAAACATCAAACAACTAGTTTAAAAAACATAACAAAATCGCCCTAGTGGAGCTCTTCAAAATTGGGCCGGCCCATTGGCGGTTGGTTCAGGTATCACGTGCACTGCTTCACGCCAGTGGGCGTCGAATTTCTGGAACATAAGGTCTCTATTGGATAGATATGGATCTGCAGGCTATGCCAGGTTAGCAGCCCACACTGAGACTGTCGGTTAAGGTAACTAAGTATTTTAACCAGTTCGCATCCGCTCGGAGACGTAGGAACTTAATAAAAAAATTGAGCAATAATATTACGGATGGGTTGAGGGGAATGATAACCTCAACCATCTCATTCTTGATTATTTCGGTAACTTGTTCAAATCTGAATGGGTGTTATTGAGCAGGAGGTTTTACAGGCCTTAAAACCTAGGATCACTTCGAAGATGAACATATTCTTAATGGTGTTGTTCTCAACGGAGGACGTGCAGAAACACTGTTTCAAATTGGAGACATGAAGGCCCCTGGCCCGAACGGCCTTCATGTTGTTTTCTTCAAGAGGTTTTGGCGCATACTTGGTGAGAAACTAACTAATGAAGTGCTCGCATCGATCAACAATAAAAAGATCCCAAATAGTTGGAACCAAACAAATATTTTCCTAATCCCAAAGGTGGAGAATCCGGAGGTAATCACTCAATACAGGCCTATTAGCCTATGTAATGTGGTTTACAGAATTATTTCTAAGATGTTGGCAAACAGATTGAAAATATACTACTTGAAGTCATTTCTCCAACACAAAGTGCTTTTGTTCCGGGACAGCTCATTACAGATAATGTTTTGGTGGCCTACGAGTGCTTTCATGCAATAAAGAAGAAAAATCATGGTTCCAATGGGTATTGTGTGGTAAAACTTGATATATTAAAGGCTTATGATAGAGTGGAATGGGAATTCCTTAAACAGATGATGCTGAAATTGGGGTTCCTCTCCCAGTGGGTGGAGCTAATCATGGAATGTGTGTCCTTAGTAAGCTACAGAGTGAGATTCAACGATACAGAGACTGAAGAATTCTTGCCTACCAGGGTCTTAAGACAAGGTGACCCCTTGTCCCCTTATCTTTTTCTGTTGTGCTCTGAAGGTTTATCTTGCTTACTAGCCAATGAAGAAGAGATTGGGGGAATTGAAGGTATCTTGGTGTGTAGAAATGCACCATCTATCTCCCATCTGCTATTTGCTGATGATTCCTTAATCTTGATGAGGGCTAATACACACAATGCACAAACTTTGAAGAGGATCCTTGGCTTATACTATAGTAGTTCTGGCACAGCTAAATCCAGTGTTTTAATATATGATAAAAGATAGTCTTGGGGGCCATAGTTTTCACTTGAGGCTTTTTCAAGAAAATAGCATACGGTGGGTAAACAAATTACTGTTGGACAATTAATAGAAAAGCAAATAATTATGACGATATCCAAGGCAATGATCATATATAGGCATCACGTCCGAGACAAAAACCGAAACGATTCTACATCTACTACTATTACTCCACACATCAACCGATATCCAGCATGCATCTAGAGTATTAAGTTCATAAAGAACGGAGTAACACCTTAAGCAAGATGACATGATGTAGGAAAGATAAACTCACGTATGAATAAACCCTATCTTTTTACCCCTAATAGCAACGATATATACGTGTCATGTCCCCTTCTGTCACTGGGATTGAGCACCATAAGATCGAACCCATTACAAAGCACATCTCCCATTGCAAGATAAATCAATCTACTTGGCCAAACCAAATCAATAGATCAGAGAGAAATACGAAGCTATAGTAATCATGTATAAAAGAGTTCAGAAAAAACTCAAATATATTCGTGGATAGATCTGATCATAAAATCACAATTTATCGGATCCCAACAAACACACCGCAAAAAGTGATTACATCGGATGGAACTCCAAGAACATCAAGGAGAACATTGTATTGAAGATCAAATAGAGAGAAGAAACCATCTAGCTACTAACTATGGACCCGTAGGTCTGTGGTAAACTACTCACGCATCATCGGAAGGGCAGCAAGGATGATGTAGAGCCCCTCCATGATCGAGTCCCACTCCGGCAGAGTGCCGGAAAAGGCCTCCAGATGAGATCTCGTGGTTCTGGAACTTGCGGCGGCGGAAAAAGTATTTCGTGGACTCCTCTGTTGGTTTCACGATTTTAGAGAATTTATAGAGGCAGAGTTAGGTCAAACGGAGCCATGTGGGCCCCACAAGTCACCAGGGCACGCCCTGGTGCCTCATGGGCCACTGCTCCATCTTCTCGTCCCCTCCCGAAGCTTCCAGGGTATCTTATTGCCAGAAAAAAATCTTCAAAAAGTTTCGTGGCATTTGGACTTCGTTTGGTACTGATATTCTGCAAAACCAAAAACAAGCAAAAAACAGCAACTGGAACTGGGCACTAAGTTAATAGGTTATTCCCAAAAAATGATATATTGTTGCTTGAAAATGTATATAAAATATCCAAGATTGATACTATAATAGCATGGAACAATAAAAAAATTGTAGATACGTTGGAGACGTATAACCCATTCAGAAGCTGAAGAAAGAAGATGGGTCTCGGTAGAGGAGCCAGAACAACTAAAGGAATATATTTCAAATTATTTCTTTAGTTTGTTTACTTCGATGGCAGGGCAGGACAATGACATAATTCTGCAATCAGTCCAACCTAGAGTAACCGATCAAATGAATGATCTACTTTGTAAAGAATATACTGAAGAAGAAGTGAGAGCTGCCTTGAATAATATTGATGATCTAAAGGCTGCTGGACCTGATGGCATGCCTGCAATCTTTTTTAAGAGATTCTGGAACACTGTAGGAGAGCAAGTAACCAAGAAGGTGCTCAAGGTGTGATAACCCACAAGTATAGGGGATCGCAACAGTTTTCGAGGGTAGAGTATTCAACCCAAATTTATAGATTCGACACAAGGGGAGCCAAAGAATACTTGTAAGTATTAGCAGCTGAGTTGTCAATTCAACCACATCTGGAGATTAATTATCTGCAGCAATATGATCAGTAGCACAGTAATATGATAGTTTTGATAGCAGTGATGATAGTAACAGTAACAGTGATAGCAATGATTTTGTAACAATTGTAACAGTAACAACATCAGTAGTAACTTAGCAAGAACAATATATGGAAAATTCGTAGGCATTCGATCGGTGAATTCGTTGGATGATATTCATCATATAGCAGTCATAACCTGGGGCGATACGGCACTAGCTCCAGTTCATAAATATAATGTAGGCATGTATTCCGTAAATAGTCATACGTGCTTATGGAAAGAACTTGCATGACAACTTTTGTCCTACCCTCCCGTGGCAGCGGGGTCCATAAGGAAACTAAAGGATATTAAGGCCTCCTTTTAATAGAGAACCGGAACAAAGCATTAACACATAGTGAATACATGAACTCCTCAAACTACGATCATCACTGGAAAGTATCCCGATTACTGTCACACCGAGGTTTACGGATCATAACACATAATTGGTGAATATGACTTGCAAGATCGGATCTAGAACATAGATATAATGGTGATAACATAAACGGTTCAAATCTGAAATCATGGCACCCGAGCCCAGAGTGACAAGCATTAAGCATGGCAAAGTCATAACAACATCAATCTCAGAACATAATGGATACTAGGGATCAAGCCCTAACAAAACTAACTCGATTACATGATGAATCTCATCCAACTCCTCACCGACCAGCTAGCCTACGAAGGAATTACTCACTCCCGGTGGGGAGCATCATGGAATTGGCGATGGAGAAGGGTTGGTGATGATGAAGATCGAAGATCCACCTCTCCGTAGCCCCAAACGGGCTCCAGATCTAGCCTCCCAACGAAGAATAGAAGGTGGCGGCGGCTCCGTACCGTGAAACACGATAATTCTTTCTCCCTGATTTTTTTCTCCAAAAATAGGATTTTATAGAGTCGGAGTCTGGGCTTGCGGGGCCACAAGGTGGGCACAACCCACCTGGGTACGCTTGGAGGGGGGCGCTCCCTGGTGGGTTGTGCTCACCCAGGGGCCCCCTCCGGTGGTTCTTGGCTCCAGTATTTTTCTATTATTCCATAAAAATTCTCCAAAAAGTTTTGTTCCATTCTGAGAACTTTTATTTCTGCACAAAAACAACACCATGGTAGTTATGCTGAAAACAGCGTCAGTCTGGGTTAGATTCATTCAAATCATGCAAATTAGAGTCCAAAACAAGAGCAAAAGCGTTAGGAAAAGTAGATACCCCGAAGACGTATCAACTCCCCCAAGCTTAAACCTTTGCTTGTCCTCAAGCAATTCAGTTGATAAACTGAAAGTGAAAAAGAAAAACTTTTACGAACTCTTTTGTTCTTATTTACATAAATAAGCTTAAGTAGCACCCAGGTTTTCAGCAAAGATTATAACTAATCATGTCAACAATAACTCTTAAAATTATATTAACTCATATCAATGGCATAAGCAACTAGCGAGCAATAATAAAATATCTCAAATGACAACACTTTGTCAAAACAATCGTGATATAATATGACAACAGTGGCATCTCGCTAGCCCTTTCTGAGACCGCAAAACATAAATGCAGAGCACCTCCAAAGTTCAAGAAGCGACTAAACATTGTAATTCATGGTAGATCAGTCATGATGCATCCAACATTAGCTACACACAAAGCATGAGGATGACAATAGTGCTCTCAGATCTGGCGCTTATTTGAGAAGGTGATGACACAACATAAAATTAAATAGATAGTCCCTTCGCAGAGGGAAGCAGTGATTTGCAGCGGTGCCAGAGCTCAGATTTTTAAAACAGAGATAAAGGAAATTTTGAGAAATGCACCCTTATCGATATCTTCCATGCTAAACACATTAGTGGCGGTTCCCAAGCGATAAAAGTAAAGGTTTACTCCCCCTCCACCAACAAACACACTCCATGACTAGCCGAATCCACGAGTACCATCCATACCAACATCATTCCTGTGGGAGTTTTGTTTAATTATTTGCAATTTTTTTGATTTCGGGACTGGGAATCCCTATTACCGCCCTTCTCGTGCAAGGACGAGCGAATAAACACTCATCATGAGAATAACCCGCTTAGCATGGAAGATACCGACTACCTCCTGTCGCTCTATAAACTATCCAGGCACACAAAAATGGATGTTTATTTGAAGTTTTTAGAGGTGGCACATGCAAATTTACTTAGAACGGCAGGGTGATACCGCATATAGGTAGATATATAGTGGACTCATCTGGAGTAACTTGGGTTTTAGGATTTTGATGCACAAGCAGTATTCCCACTTAGTACAGGCGAAGGCTAGCAAATAGGTTGAGAAGCGGCCAGCTAGAGAGCAAAAACGGTTATGAACATGCATTATGCATAAGTAACATTGGATACTAGCATGAGTAGGATATGAGCACCATGAACATAAATATCACAGAGTCTATGTTGGTTTTGATTCAACTACATGCATGAACATGTGCCAAGTCAAGCCACTTGAAACATTCAGAGGAGGATACCATATCATCATACCACATCACAATCATTTTAATGCATGTTGACATCCAAGATAAATCATTATCCACTCCTAACTACTTAAGCATGGCATGAGAAACTATAATCTCTAATTGTCATTGCAAACATGTTTGATCATAATAGGCTGAATCATGGATACTAGGTTAAACATATTTACAAAAACAGAACAAGTTGAGTTCATGCCCGTTTTTCTTTGTCACAGCCAGTTCATCAAATATCGTCATCATTGCCTTTCACTTGCACGACCGAATGATATGAAAATAATAATAGTGCAAGAGTGCCGTGGACTAAGCTGGAATCTGCAAACATTTTATTCAAAAAGGAGAAGACAAGGTAATGTGGGCTCTTATTAGATCAATATCAATGCATATGAGAGCCACTCAACATTTTCATCGTGGTCTTCTCCTCGGTACGACTCAATAAAAGGAAAAAAAATTCAGAGAAACACACTGAAATATTTTTGGAGTTTTTAGTTTTTCTTGAAGAAAGCAAATTAAAGAGAAAAATAAAAACGAGAAAAACTATTTACACGGGAGAGCTCCCAACAAGCAAAAGAAGAACAAGGAAATCTTTTTGGGTTTTCTTTTAACATTACAACCAAATTAGACTAGAAAGAAAAACTGAAAAGAAGCCAGAAATATTTTTGGGTTTTCTCAAAGTTTTTCAAACACACAAGAAGAAAGCGAGAAAATAAATCTAGCATGGATAATACAATGAAAAAGTGTGAACACCGACAACTGGAATGAAATGTGTGAACATGAATGTATTGTTGGTGGAGATACGTACTCCCCAAAGCTTAGGCATTTGGCCTAGCTTGGTAATCACCACTCGTAGTAGCCATCCGGTCCCACGTTGAAATGTTGTGGAGTGGGCACCTGAGCGTCCCACTCCTGAGGCTCCTCCTTGGCCTCTGCCTGGGCATTCCAGTAGGCAATAATATCCTCAGGCATGATCCTGTATCCACCCCTGGCAATAGAATCAAACGAAGCAGGTGCAGGCAACAGAATAATATCACGGGTTTCCACACTGAAAACCAGGTTGTAAGGAATATTATTAATAGAATCATCAATATCAGTAAACTGGTGATCTTTCATCGCTTGGTGATCCAAATAAACCTTGGGTAAACGATAATCATGTTGGTGAATCTGAACGTTAAAGTGACTCGCTAAGCGAGTAGCATAAATGCCGCCATGGATTTTGCCCTTGGCTCTGTTAAGGTGCAGACGGCGTGCAATAATAGCCCCTAGGCTATAGCTGTTATCGTCGTAAAGTGCGCGGCGTAAAATGGTGAAGTTAGGAGCACAAAGTGCACCGACCTTCTCTCTAGCAACTAAACACTTAGCAATAAATAGAGCAAAATAATGCATAGCAGGAAACTGCAAACTAGTAGCAGTGACACTCGACACGCCTCTCTCATCTCCCACTGACAGAGTACGATAAAAGCCCTCGAACTCTGCAGGCCTAGGCTCTCTTATTTCCCCGACAGAAGGGATCACGCATACGTCGCAAAAATCAGTGAGTGGCACCTGACGGGTTTCAACATATAAATTAAACTGCACCTCAAGGGGGTTATTCCTACTCGGGAAATGAAAATTTTGCACAAAGGAATTTGTAAGGAGATGGTATTGTTCACACTCAGCTGCGATGAAGTCGGTGAGACCTCTAGGAATTGTGCGAACTCTTGACGAATTTCGGCTCCATCCATGAAGGGGTTATGCGGCCATTCACACGGCCACACCTCCACCCTTCTCCGAGTGTGGAGATAGTTGTCTGATGAGTCCCGAATGACTCCCTTAGAGCTCTTCTTGGAAGCAAACTTCCTAAAGAAACTCATCTTATTCCTATGAATAAAATTCTAAAACTTTAGTCCACAAATTTTTTGTCAACAAAACTTCACAAGATTGATAGCAACCACCCATAAGGAGGCATAGAGGCTATATTGAGCATTCAAACTACTTAGACCTCTAGGAATTCAACATGCAAGCTCATCTACAGCAGTACCAAGAGTAGCTAATTATTCAAAATATAATCCACTAAAGCAAAAACTAATTGGACCAATGGAGGAGTCACATACCAAGTAGCAATTCCCCAAAACAGTTTCAGAAATGGAGCTTCGAGCAAAGAGATCGAAATCCACGGGCTTGAGAGCAAGAACACGAGAGAGAGAGAGCAATGATGATTTTTTCTGGAGGTAGGTGATGACATGGGCTAAAGAGATAAGTGAGGGGGCCCACATGGGGACCATAACCCACCAGGGCGCGCCTAGGGCTGCTGGCGCGCCCAGGTGGGTTGTGCCCACCTGGTGCACCCCCCTCTGATATTATTTGCACAAAAAAAAATCAGAAATAATCAGAAAAAAAACGTATTAAATTTTCAGGGCATTCTGAGAAATTTTATTTTTAGGTCATTTTTTTATTGCATGGGAAATTCAGAAAACAGACAAAGCATGGCATTTTATTTTATTTAACTAAGAAAAACTAAGAATAAAAGTTGGGATCAGAAGGTTGTGCTTACTAAATTCATCAACTTCATACTCTCAAAAATAATTCATTAATAAGGTTGATCAAGTCTTATTAACAACCACCTTCGATTAGCATGAAACCGAAGAACCTTCATAAAACACTAAGTTACCTCAACGGGGATATGCATGTCCCCAACAATAAGCATTTCATATTTCCTTTTGGCAGTAGGTAAAGGTAGTTGAAAACTTCCAATAGTGAGTGTCGGAGATTTTTCAATAACATTAATACCATTCACTTGGAATTGTTTCTTCGGAAAGTGCATCGTATGTTCATTACCATTGATATGAAAAGTGACCTTGCTTTTATTGCAATCAATAACAGCCCCTGCGGTATTCAAAAAGGGTCTACCAAGCATAATAGACATATTGTCGTCCTTGGGCATCTCAAGTATAACAAAGTCAGTTAAGATAGTAACATTTGCAACAACAACGGGCACATCCTCACAAATACCGATAGATATGGCAGTTGATTTGTCATTCATTTGCAAAGATATTTCAGTAGGTGTGAGTTTATTCAAATCAAGTATTTTATATAAAGAGAAAGGCATAACACTAACACCAGCTCCTAAATCACACAGAGCAGTTTTGAGATAATTTCTTTTGATGGAGCAAGGTATAGTTGGTTCCCGGATCTCCATGTTTTTTAGGTACTCCATCCTTAAAAGAATAATTAGCAAGCATGGTGGAGATTTCAATTCCGGTATTTTTCTCTTATTAGTAATGATGTCCTTCATATATTTTGCATAAGGGGCCATCTTTAACATATCAGTCAAACGAGTGCGCAAAAAGACTGGCCTAAGCATTTCAGCAAAGCGTTCAAATTCTTCATCATCTTTTTTCTTAGTTGATTTAGGTGGAAAGGGCATGGGTTTTTGAACCCATGGTTCTCTTTCTCTTCCATGTTTTCTAACAAAAAGTCTCTTTTATCATATCTTTTATTTTTAGGTTGTGGGTTATCAAGATCAACAGCTGGTTCTATTTCAACATCATTATCTGGTTGTTTATCATTGTTTGGCTGAGTGTCTTCATGAACATCATCATTATCCTTTTCATTATCACTAGATGAGTGTTCATTACCAGATTGAGTTTCAGCATCAGAAATAGAAACATCATTATTGTTATCAGGAGGTTTTTCTACTTCAGGTTCACTAGAGGCATGCAAAGTCCTACCATTTTTCTTTTTCTTCTTTTTTCTAGAAGGACTAGGTGCATCATTGTTAATTCTTTGAGAGTCTTTATTAATTCTTTTAGGGTGTCCTTCAGGATAAAGTCGTTCTTGGGTCATTTTACCTCGTCTAGTTGCTACTCTAACAGCAAAGTCATTTATATTATTATTCATTTCATCTAGCACCTCTCTTTGAGATTTTGCAACTTGTTCTAGTTGAGTTTGAACCATAGAAGCATGTTTTCCTACACCTCTAACATCATTGGAGATTCTAAATAACAAGTCACTCAAGCGAGCAATCATATTGGAGTTGTATTTCAATTGTTTCATCACATTTTCATTGAAGTGATCTTGTTTTCTAATGTATTTCTCAAACTCATAAAGGCATTGACTAGGATGTTTATTGTAAGGGATGTCACTTTCATCAAATTTCATTAAAGAATTTACCTCTACCACCCTTGGCGGTGGTGTGTGATACGTCTCCAACGTATCTATATTTTTTGATTGTTCCATGCTGTTATATTATCATTCTTGGATGTTTTACAATCATTTTATAGCAACTTTATATCATTTTTTGGGACTAACCTATTGACATAGTGCCCAGTGCCAGTTGCTATTTTTTGCTTGTTTTTTTACTTCGCATAAAATCAATACCAAATGGAGTCCAAACGAAGCGAAACTTTTTGGAGAATTTTTCTAGACCAGAAGACACCTATTAGGCCAAAGAAGTACCAGAGGGGGGCTCTGAGGGGAGCACAACCCACCAGGGCGCACCTGGGGGCCCAGGCGCGCCCAGGTGGGTTGTGCCCACCTCGGCCGCCTCCCGCACTGCCTCTTTGCTCTATAAATACCCCGAAAATACAAAAACCCTAGGGGAGTCGATGAAACACAATTCCAGCCGCCGCAAGTTCCAGAACCACGAGATCCAATCTAGACACCATCACGGAGGGGTTCATCATCCTCATTGGTGCCTCTCCGATGTTGCGTGAGTAGTTCATTGTAGACCTACGGGTCCGTAGTTAGTAGCTAGATGGCTTCCTCTCTCTCTCTCTTTTGATTCTCAATACAATGGTCTCTTGGAGATCTATTTGATGTAACTCTTTTTGTGGTGTGTTTGTCGGGATCCGATGAACTTTGAGTTTATGATCAGATCTATTTATCCATGAAAGTTATTTGAGTTTCTTTGATCTCTTATATGCATGATTACTTATAGCCTCGTATTTCTTCTTCGAATCTTTAGTTTAGTTAGGTCAACTAGATCGATTTTTCTTGCCATGGGAAGAGGTGCTTTGTGATGGGTTCGGTCGTGCGGTGTTCTTTCCCAGTGACAGAAGGGGCAGCAAGACACGTATTGATCGTTGCTATTAAGGATAACAAGATGGGGTCTATTCCTACATGAATAGATCTTGTCTACATCATGTCATCGTTCTTATTGCATTACTCCATTTTTCCATGAAATTAATACACTAGATGCATGTTGGATAGCGGTCGATGTGTGGAGTAATAGTAGTAGATGCAGGCTGGAGTCGGTCTACTAATCTTGGACGTGATGTCTATATAATGATCATTGCCTGGATATCGTCATAATTATTTGAAGTTCTATAAATTGCCCAACATTAATTTGTTTACCCACCGTATGCTATTTTTCTCGAGAGACGCCACTAGTGAAATCTATGGCCCCCAGGTCTATTCTTTATCATATTTGCTTTGAGATCTATTTTTATTTGCTTTTCCTTTCAGATCTATTATTCTAAAAAACCCCAAAATACCTTGCTACACTTTTTCTTTATTTGTTTTATCACGAGATCTATTCATCCAAAATCATACAAACCAATCTATCTTTTACCCGAGAGGGATTGACAACCCCTCTTATGTGTCGGGTTGCAAGTATTTGTTCTATGTGTGCAGGTACCATTTACATAGTGTTGCTTGGTTCTCCTACTGGTTCGATAACCTTGGTTTCATAACTGAGGGAAATACCTACCGTAGCTGTGCTGCATCATCCCTTCCTCTTCAAGGAAATACTGACGCGGACATGAGCCATCAAGAAAGGATTTCTGGCGCCGTTGCCGGGGAGACATCATCAACATCTATCAGGTTCCTAATCACAAATTTCATCTCCTTGCAATTTACATTTTTTGCCATTTGCCTCTCGTTTTCATCTCCCCCACTTCACAAAAAATTGCCATTTTATTCGCCCTCTTTTTTGTTCGCCGTTTACTCGTCAGATCTGTTTTTGTGTGCAATCTTGTTTGCATAGTCACGATGACTCAAGAAAACACCAAGTTGTGTGACTTTTCCGATACCAACAACAATGATTTTATTAGCACTCCAATTGCTCCTCCCGCCACTAGTGCGGAATCTTGCGATATTAATGCCGCTTTGTTGAATCTTGTTATGAAAGATCAGTTTTCCGATACTCCTAATGAGGTGTCGCGTCCCATCTAAACACATTCGTGGAATTATGTGATATGCAAAAGAAAAAAGATGTGGACAATGATATTGTGAAGTTGAAATTATTTCCGTTTTCTTTGCGAGATCGCGCAAAAATTTGGTTTTCTTCTTTGCCTCACAATAGTATTGATTCTTGGGATAAGTGCAAAGATGCTTTCATTACTATGTATTTTCCGCCCGCAAAAATTATTTCTCTTAGAACTCAAATCATGAATTTTAAGCAACTTGAGCATGAACATGTAGCTCAATCTTGGGAGAGAATGAAATTGATGCTAAGAAATTGTCCCACTCATGGTTTAAATCTTTGGATGATCATACAAATTTTTTATGTGGGATTGAATTTTGTTTCTAAAAATCTTTTAGATTCCGTTGCGGGTGGTACTTTATGGAAATTACTTTGGGTGAAGCTACTAAATTTCTTGATAATATTATGGCAAATTATTCACAATGGCATACCGAAAGAGCTCCTACTAGTAAAAAGGTTAATTCGGTTGAAGAAATTAGTGCTTTGGGTGAAAAAGTTGATGCTCTTATGAAATTGGTTGCTAATAAAAGTGCTCCTATTTATCTTAATGATGTGCCTTTGTCTACTTTGATTGAGCAAAATAGTGATTCCGTAGATGTGAATTTTGTCTCGCGAAACAATTTTACTAACAATGCTTATAGAGGTAATTTCAATCCTAGGCCTTTTCCTGGAAATTCCTCTAATAATTATGGTAATGCCTATGGTAATCCTTCTTATAATAATAATATGAACACCTCTGATCTTGAGAATAATTTTAAAGAATTTATCAATGCTCAAAAAGTTTTCAATAATACGATAGAAGAAAGTTGAATAAGATTGATGATATGTCTAGAAGCATTGATAGGATTTCTCACGATGTAGAGAATCTCAAGTTGAAATTTTTTGTGCCCAAGGTTGAGGAATCAATTAAAGCTTTATATGTTTCTATGGATGAAAGAAAGAAAAGAACCGCTATGCTTAGAGCTAAAAGAGAATTTTTAGAAAGAGCATTTTCTAGTGATTGCTTTCATAAAAATGATGAAGATCTTAAAGTGATTGGTGTTTCTTCTATTGATTCCTTGTTTAGTAAAATTAAAATTGATGATAAAGGGACTGAATAAGAGTCAACTTTAGCTAGAAGGCGTCCCCATAATTTGGAGGGTGAAAATCTTGATGAAAAAATTGATAAAAGTGGGTTTGGAGAGGTCAAAACTTTAACTAGTGACGTGCCCACTCTTTTGGATTACAAAGACTTTAATTATGATAGTTGCTCTTTGATCAATTGTATTTCTTTGTTGCAATCCATGATAAATTCACCCCATGCTTATGAACAAAATAAAGCTTTTACTAAACATATTGTTGATGCTATGATGAAAGCTTTTGAAGAAAAGCTGGAATTAGAGATCTCAATTCCTAGAAAATTACATGATGAATGGGAACCCACCATTAAAGTCAAGATAAAAAATTATGAGTGTTTTTCTTTATGTGATTTGGGTGCTAGTGTTTCCACGATTCCGAAATCTTTATGTGATGTGCTTGGTCTTACCAATATTGAAGAATGTTCTCTTAATTTGCACTTGGCGGATTCTACTATTAAAATGCCTTTGGGAAGAATTAATGATGTTCTTATTCTCACAAGTAGGAATTATGTGCCCATAGATTTTTATTGTTCTTGATATTGATTGCAAGCCGTCTTTTCCAATTATACTTGCTAGACCGTTTTTACGTACTGTCGGTGCCGTGATTGATATGAAAGAAGTCAATATTAAATTTCAATTTCCACTAAGGAAGGGTATGGAACACTTCCCTAGAACAAGAATTAAGCCATCATATGAATCAATCATGAGGGCATCCTATGGATCTAGAACTAAAGATGACAATACTTGAATCTATGCTTTATGCCTAGATAGGGGCGTAAAACGATAGTGCTTGTTGGGAGGCAACCCAATGAATACAATTTATTTTTGCCTTTTTCTTTATGTTCTTGAGTGGTTACACAATTATGCCTCTGTTATGATTGTGTTTTTTATGTTTTAATTAGTGTTTGTGCCAAGTAAAGCCTTTGGGATAGCTTTGGTGATAGTTGATTTGATCATGTTGAAAAAAAGAAACTTTTGCGTCCAGTAAAATAATTGTCTAGATTCACAGAAGCGACGAAAAATTCTAAATTCTTTACACAAGATTGATATAAAAATTGCCTCTGTTGTCCTAATGTTTCAGATTTTTTGGAGTTACAGAAGTATGAGAACAATTCGCATCTTTACAGACTATACTGTTTTTGACAGATTCTGTTTCCTTTGCATTGTGTGCTTATTTTGATGATTCTATGGATTGTAGCGGGGGGTATAAGCCATGGCAAAGTTATAATACAGTAGATATAATGCAATAACAAAATTTGAATGGGTTTTCTACAGTAATTAAAGTAAAGATTGGTTTTCTTATACTAACGGATCTCACGAAGGTTTTGTTAAGTTTTGTGTGATTGAAGTTTTCAAGTTTTGGGTGAGATCACGATGGATGAATGAATAAGGAGTAAGAAGAGCCTAAGCTTGGGGATGCCCCATGGCACCCCAAGGCAATATTCAAGGAGAAACAAGCAACTAAGCTTGGGGATGCCCCGACTGGCATGCCCTCTTTCTTCTAATGACCATCGGTATTTTACTTGGAGCTATATTTTTATTCATCACATATCATGAGTTTTGCTTGGAGCGTCTTGTATTATATGAGTCTTTCCTTGTTTTGCTTTTTAGTTTTTCACAAGTATCCTTGCTGGACACACCTATTTGAGCGAGCTAAAATTGTGCTATGATTTGTTAGAATTGCTCTATATGCTTCACTTAATTTTTTTGTGAGCTATGGAATTGCTCTAGTGCTTCACTTATATCTTTTTGAGCATGGTGTGCTTTAATATTTTTGAAGAAATGCTCTCACGCTTCACTTAGATTTATTTGAGAGTTAGTAATTTTGAAGAAATCCTCTCATGCTTCACTTATATTATTTTGAGAGATGAAATTTTTATGCTCATGTTCTTCACTTAAATTTGTTTGAGCTTGCCAAAAGAAATTGCAATATATGAAATTAGCCCCAAAGTGATAGATATTCAAGAGGGATATAATAAAAACTTTCATGAAGATCATTGGACAAAATAAACTTGATTCTTTGTAATAGTTTTGAGATATGATGATAGTGATATGTGAGTCATGTTGGTGAGTAATTGTGCTTAAGTAAGAATATTGGTGTTAAGGTTTGTGATTCCCTACGCAAGCACGAAAGTCAATAGTTATGCAATGAAATTGCATCCTACTTCTGGTGCATTATTTGGTGTTAGTTATGCTCAATTCTCGCTTATGTGATTTTTCGTTTCTTGGTTGGATGCTTCTCAATCTTTTTGCTAGCCTTCACTTGTACTAAGTAGAAATACTACTTGTGTATCCAAAATCCTTAAACCCAGTTTTGCCATATGATTCCACCATACCTACCTATATGCGGTATTCCCGTGCCGTTCTAGGCAAATTTGTATGTGCCAACTCTAATTTTCAAAATAATTTTCCTTTTTGTGTGCTCGTACTGCTCATGAAACGGTAGGGGGTGGCTGATATTTTTCCATGCTAGATGTGTTATTCTCAAGATGAGTGTTTATTCACTTGTCATTGCACGAGAGTACGGCAAAGGTATTAGGGATGCCCAGTCCCAAAATGAAAAATGAATTTACTTTATGTTGTCAAATAATAAATTCCTTGGAAAGTGTTGGTATGGACGGCACCCGTGGATACGGCTAGCCGTGGAATGTGAAAGTATGGTGGAAAAAGGAATAAACTTTATTTTCTGTTTGGGAATCGCCTATGATATATCTAGCATGGAAAGTATTGGGAACTACTCGATCGTTTTCGTTGACAGGAAAAGCATGCCACCCAAAATGTTTTATCTCTATTTTTTCGCTTTGAGCTCTGGCACCTCTACAAATCCCTACTTCCCTCTGCGAAGGGCCTTTCTATTTACTTTATGCAATTTTTATTTTTATTTGAGTCTCCATCTTCTCTTATAAAGCACCAACTAAGGGGCACTATGATCGTACTTGAGCATTGGATATAGCTAATATGCGAGTTTGTTTCATGAATGGATTAATGATTGAGCATGATGGGCTAGGGATAACTTTCTTTAGTGTTGATATTTCGAAAGACCTGGTTGCTTGTTGATATGCTTGAGTATTGAAATCTTTATGTCAAAACTTGACTATTGCTTTGAATCATATAAAAGTCCAAATGTCCATGCTACAAAAGAAAAGAATATGCGATGAACATGTTAGGCAGTATTCCACATCAAAAATTCTGTTTTTATCATTTACCTACTCGAGGACGAGTAGGAATTTAGCTTGGGGATGCTGATACGTCTCCAACGTATCTATAATTTTTTATTGTTCCATTCTGTTATATTATCATTCTTTGATGTTTTACAATCATTTTATATCAATTTTATATCATTTTTTGGGACTAACCTATTGACATAGTGCCCAGTGCCAGTTGCTGTTTTTTGCTTGTTTTTTACTTCACAGAAAATCAATACCAAACGGAGTCCAAACACAGCGAAACTTTGTGGAGAATTTTTCTGGACCAGAAGACACCTATTTGGCCAAAGAAGTACAAGAGGGGGGCTCTGAGGGGAGCACAATCCACCAGGGCGCGCCTGGGGGCCCAGGCTTGCTCGGTCCAGGCTATAAATGGGGAAAAGTCAGCCATCTTATTTAGCAAGAATACAAAGCGGGAGGACAAAGAGGAGCTCATGAATCAGCTCAATATTGCTATAGAAGGCTTATTGGGAAAATATTTGGGTTTACCAAGCTACATTGGTAGATCAAAAATCAAAGCTTTTGATTATATCAAGGAAATATTATGGAAAAGGTTACAAGGTGGGAAAGATAAAAAGCTCTCGAAGGCTGGTAAGGAAGTCCTTATCAAAGGTGTAGCGCAGGCAATCCCTGTTTATGTGATGGCATGCTTTGACCTCACCAAATCTCTATGTGAGGATATCAGCTCAATGATTGGGAGATTTTGGGGGAGTGAATTAGATAAATAAAATAAAATCCACTGGCTTGGATGGGCCAAGCTGACAAAACCCAAAAAGGCTAGAGGACTGGGATTTAGAGACCTATATTCCATCAACATAGCTATGTTGGCAAGGCAGGCTTTGTCGGCGTTCTAGGATCGGGGGTACCTAGATCTGCCTGCCTGCGGCCCAGTGCGTTGCCCCATCGACGGCCCTGTACGGCCCAGCTACAACAACTCCAAGGCAAGACCCTCGCGAGGGCCCAAGCCTTGCGAGACGAACAACACCAAGGCCTCCAGAGGAGCGGCCTCCCCAGGCTGCCTCCCGAGGGGCGGAGACTTCTATGCAGGTACCCAGCCTCACGAGGCTGCGATGATATGAGCCATGACGACTAAGGCCAAGCGAGTGCCAGCAGGCGCAGAGGAGATAGTTTCCTCTTTGGTGCTAAGGGAGCAAGGACAGACGCGAGTTCCCAAGGAATCCCCCAAAGGTTTCCATTCCAGTGCAACAAGACCAAGACCACGAGCTTGGCAGGACGGATGTCATCGCCGAGCCCACCTCTGCATCACGACCAGAAGCTTTGCAGGCGAAGACTACCATTCGTCAGGATTAGATGTACTTCTTGTCCCCTTTCAAATTGGCCATTGTGGGATCCCTTCCCACCTAAGCTATGAGGGAAGAGGACCAAGGCCACTATAAGTATAGGCTAGCCACCACCGTAGAGTGGATCCCCGATCGGACCCTTGACCATTCCACCCATACCACTTGAGCCCTCGCGAGGCTACTCACCCACTCTACTAGTTCATCCTCAGCCTCTTCATGAGGCCAATCCACCACAAAGCAGGAGTAGGGTTTTACACCGCAAGGTGGCCCGAACCTGGGTAAACTGCTGTGTTCATCTTCTTCCCTGCTCGCTCGAACTCGTCGAGGCTAGGCTGTGGGGTGGTGGGTTGGAGGCTTGAGCTGGTTGAGATCTTCGCACATGTCCCAGAGTTCGATCCTTCTTGGGTCTGTGGAGCCCTGAATCCGACATTTGGCGCGCCAGATAGGGGCGTGTCGAAGCTCCGCCTCTTCACCGACCATGCTCTGCCCTCGCCTCATTGCTTCCATGGTGAACGCTGCCCTACGGTTCTGGCTACCCGAAGCCTATGGGAGCGCTGCGGGCTGGCCGGCCTTCACCCCCGGCCTGCGCTGGGTGCTGTGGCCCACGATGTTCAGGCCGGATCTGCCCCCACAGTACGATGGCGCTGCTAACCCTGAGGAGTTCCTCTAGCTGTATGTGCATGACATCCAAGCGTTGGGCAGCGACGACAAAGCCATGGCAAACTGGCTCCCCCTAGCCCTCACGAAGGCCCCTCGGTCCTGGCTCCGCAGCCTCCCGGACGCCTCGATCTCTTCTTGGGAGGAGCTTCGTGGTCGGTTCGTCACGCGATTCGCGGCGCCGGCACCCCACGCAGTTGCATGCATCATCGGCGGGTCGCAAGCGCCTGCCTCTGGCCGCCACATCAAGCAGTTTTTCCGCCGGGCATGCGGAACTCGGCCGCGGCATGAGGTCTTGCGGGGCCATGCAAGGCCTGAGAATGACATCACCTTCGACTCCAGGGATCATCCAAGGACGGCGGCCGCTGCGGGTGCACTCCCCCTGCTGTGCACGCCCACCATCAGTAATGTTGCGGTCACCAAGACCCTCATCGACGGCGGCGCCGGCCTCAACGTCCTCTCCCTGGAGACCTTCAACATGCTCCAGGTTCCCGATGACCAGCTCGCTCCCACCAAACCCTTCTCGGGGGTAACCAGGGGATCCGCCACCCCTTGGGGCAGGTGCGCCTTCCCGTCACCTTCGGCAAGCACAAGAATTACCACACCAAGCTGATCGACTTCAACATGGCCCGCATCGGCCTCCCGTACAACGCCATCCCGGGGTACCCAGCTCTCGCCATGTTCATGGCGGTGACCCATCCGGGCTACAACATCATCAAGATGTCGGGCAGCAGTGGCATCATCACGGTGGCGGGAGACACGAAGGACATGTTCCGGGCCCTCAAGCTCACCTACGGGGCTGCGGCGGCCTCTTGCCCCGGCACTGGGGGCACCCCAGAGGCCCTCGGGGCTGCACCCATGAAGAAAAAGCAGCTGTTCTCTCAGGACCGGGCCAAGACGAAGCAGGTGCCCGTCGACGACGGGGGTTCATGCCCCACCTTCACCATAGGTGCCGGCCTTCCCCCAGAGCGAACAAGGATGTGTTCGCTTGAAGGGTGTCAGACCTGGTCAGCATCCCGAGGGAGGTGATCGAGCACCACCTGATGGTATGCCCCGGAGTGCGGCCTGTGAAGCAAAAGGCGCGGTGTCAAGCACAGGAGAAGCAAGCATTTATCATCGAAGAGGTCCGCAAGCTGCAAGAAGTCGTTGTTATTCGGGAAGTACGGCACCCAGATTGGCTGGCCAACCCAGTAATTGTCCCCCAAAAGGGGGGGAAGGAGCGTATGTGTGTCGACTTCATCGCCAAGTGATTGTCCTCAGGACCCCTTCCCGCTTCCGCGCATTGACCAAATCATGGACTCCACCGCCGAGTGCGATCTGTTGTGCTTTTTGGACGCTTTCTCAGGATATCATCAGATCAAGATGGCGACAGAGGACGTCGAGAAGACGGCCTTCATCTCCCCATGTGGCATGTATTGCTACACCTGCATGCCCTCTGGGCTGCGGAATGCCGGTGCAACATTCCAGTGGCTGATGCACATCACGCTGGGGCAGCTAGGGCGAAATGCGGAGGCATACGTCGATGACATCGTGGTCAAGTCACGGGAGGCAAGGACCCTCATCGAAGACCTGGAAGAAACATTCGCCAACCCGCGCCAAGTGAGCCTGAGGCTGAACCCAGAAAAGTGCGTGTTCGGGGTCCTGTCCGGCAAGTTGCTGGGTTTCCTTGTATCACACAGAGGGATCGAGGCTAACCCCGAGAAGATCAAGGAAATTGAAAAGATGCGGCCGCCGCAGATCCTCAAGGAAATGCAAAAGCTCGAAGGATGCGTGACCTCCCTGGGGAGCTTCGTCTCCAAGCTCGGCGAGCGCGCCCTCCCTTTCTCCAAGCTAATGAAGAGGAAGGGCCCTTTCGAGTGGACTCCGGAGGATGAGGCGGCTTTTGAAGACCTCAAGAGGTACCTCACGAGCCCACCCGTCATGGTGGTGCCTCGTCCTCTCGAGCCCCTGGTGCTATACTTGGCAGCCACCCCCCACTCGGCTAGCGCAGTTCTTGTGGCGGTCAGGGAGGAGCGCGCCAGCGCGGGTGCAAAGCAAGGCGACCCATGAGGGGTCGCGCAATGTTCGCCGCCTCAAGACAGCGCCCCTGAGGCTCTCATCACTTTGCCAGCCAGCAAGGATCCCAAGTCCCTCTCGCCGTATAGAAGAGCAAGGCGCCGTCGATACCTCGGCCCTCATCGAGCACCCGGTGTACTTCGTCAGCACGGTGTTGTGGGATGCGTGCGCTACCCCATGCAGCAGAAGCTCCTGCTCGCACTCCTCATCGCCTCCAGGAAGCTGCGTCATTATTTCCAAGGCCATGATACGTCTCCAACATATCTATAATTTTTTATTGTTCCATGCTATTATATTATCTTTTTTGGATGTTTTATATGCATTAATATGCTATTTTATATTATTTTTGGGACTAACCTATTCACCTAGAGCCTAGTGCCATTTTGTGTTTTTCCTTGTTTTTGAGCCTCGCAGAAAAGGAATACCAAACGGAGTCCAAACGGAATAAAACTTCACGATGATTTTTCTTGGACTAGAAGACACCCAGGGGACTTGGAGTCCAAGTCAGAAGAGCCACGAGGCGGTGACAAGGGTGGAGGGCGCGCCCTAGGGGGGCGCCCCCCTACCTTGTGGGCCCGTCGGTGACCTCCTGACCTAGCCATTCCTCCTATATATTCATATATATTCCAAAACCACCAGAGGCATCCACGAAAACACTTTTCCACCGCCGCAACCTTCTGTTCCTGTGAGATCCCATCTTGGGGCCATTTCTGGCATCCTACCGGAGGGGGAATCAATCACGGAGGGCTTCTACATCAACTCCATTGCCCTTCCGATGATGTGTGAGTAGTTTACCTCAGACCTACGGGTCCATAGCTAGTAGCTAGATGGCTTCTTCTCTTTCTTTGATTCTCAATACAACGTTCTCCTCGATGTTCTTGGAGATCTATTCGATGTAATCTTCTTTTGCGGTGTGTTTTCGAGATCCGATGAATTGTGGATTTATGATCAGCTTATCTATGAATATTATTTGAATCTTCTCTGAATTCTTTTATGCATGATTTAATACTTCGTATTTTCTCTGAATTATCGGTTTGGTTTGGCCAGCTAGATTGTTTTTTCTTGCAATGGGAGAGGTGCTTAGCTTTGGGTTCAATCTTGCGTGATTTCACCCAGTGACAAAGTAGGGGTAGCGAGACATGTATTGCATTGTTGCCATCGAGGATAAAAAGATGAGGTTTTCATCATATTGCTTGAGTTAATTCCTCTACATCATGTCATCTTACTTAAAGCGTTACTCCGTTCTTTATGAACTTAATACTCTAGATGCATGCTGGATAGCGATTGATGTGTGGAGTAATAGTAGTAGATGTAGGCAGGAGTCGGTCTACTTGACATGGACGTGATGCCTATATGCATAATCATTGCCTTGGATATCGTCATAACTTTGCGCTTTTCTATCAATTGCTCGACAGTAATTTGTTCACCCACCATATTATTTGCCTTCATGAGAGAAGCCTCTAGTGAAACCTATGGCCCCCGGGTCTATTTTCTATCATATTACTTTTCGATCTACTATTTTGCAATCTTTTATTTTCAGATCTATATACCAAAAAACCCAAAAATATTTTATCTTTTGTTTATCTATCTCTATCAGATCTCACTTTTGCAATTGACCGTGAAGGGATTGACAACCCCTTTATCGTGTTGGGTGCAAGTGTTTGATTGTTTGTGGAGGTATTGGTGATTTGTGCGTTCTTCTCCTACTGGATTGATATCTTGGTTCTTAACTGAGGGAAATACTTACCTCTACTGTGCTGCATCACCCTTTCCTCTTCAAGGGAAAAACCAATGCAAGCTCTAGAAGTAGCAGGAAGAATTTCTGGCGCCGTCGGCGGGGAGATCTACGCCAAGTCAAGACATACCAAGTACCCATCATAAACTCTCATCTCTTGCATTACATTATTCGCCATTTGCCTCTCGTTTTCCTCTCCCCCACTTCTAAAATGATTTTCGAAAAGATTTGCCTTTTCATTCGCCCTTCTTCCATTCATCTTTCTTGTTTGCCTTTTGTTTGCTCGTGTGTTAGATCTGTTTCTTGCCACCATGTCTGAATCTGGGGATATTTTTGTTGAAAATGATAGTAGTAATGATGGGGGGAACTTTGATAATTTTGCTAATATTGATCCTCATGAAGAACCTACTATCCTGCACACGAAAAAACTTCGTATAGGTAGCGGAAATATTATTGGAAAAGGGGTTATTCAAGATTTCTTTACTTGTGCTGGTGCGCTACCCATGTTAGATGGATCTATTCTACATAAAACTAATAGTCTTGTGGATGCTATATCTTTGCTTATACTTGAACTTGAAAGACAATTTGTTCATATGCATCCATGCGTACAATGGATTTTTCTAGAGTTCTCTAATATTGAGCATTATTCTGTTAAACGCGCTGCAACCATATTTGTAGCACATGAGTTTAGATTCACTATGAAAGAAGCTAGTGAAATTTTTGCGCATTATAAAGTAGATGGTGATCGTCCTCCCATAGAGGGGATTCTCTTTAATCAAGAAGAAATAATGCGTTTGCGATCTCTTGATCATGTTGCTTATAATGAAAATTTGAGAAAAAGAGTTCCTACCGATGTTTTAGTTGATAAAATTTCTGAACTTAATGATAATTTTGCTATACAAAACAATGGATTGGGTTTCTCTCTTGGAAATAAGCTCATGACCTTTTGCCAAAAGAATTCTTACAATGATGAGTTGATCATACAATATAAGGGGCCGAAGGAGGAGCCAATACCTCCCGAGCTTGATCTTAGGGATCCTTATCCCGTTAAATTTAGCCCTTTTGATTAATTTTGCTTGCCACAAAGGAAACTTGCTGCTGAACGAATGGAGTACGAGATGAGTTTTCGAAATTTTCCTTATTATTACTATGACAATACCTAGATCTATGTGTTTTTATGCCTAGCTAAGGGCGTTAAACAATAGCGCTTGTTGGGAGGCAACCCAATTTTATTTTTGTTTTTACTTTTTTGATTCTGTTTTACAATAAATTTTTCATCTGGCCTCTGGTTAGATTTGTTTTGGTGTTTTAATTAGTGTCTGTGCCAAGTAAGACCTTTGGGATGGCTTACGGTAATAGTTGATTTGATCTTGCTGAAAAACAGAAACTTTTGCGTCCAGTCACAGAATTTTAATAATTCTCTGGAGCGTTGAGAAACCCTGAATTTTTTACAAAAGATACATATACAAATTACCTCTATTGTCCAAGTTTTTCAGAATATTTTGAGTTACATAAGTATTATAACAATTGGATCTTCACAGACTGTTCTGTTTTTGACAGATTCTGTTTTCTTTGTGTTGTTTGCTTATTTTGATGAATCTATGGGTAGTATCGGGGGGTATGAACCATGGAGAAGTTGGAATACAGTAGATATTACACCAATATAAATAAATAATGAGTTCACAACAGTACAAAAAGTGGTGATTTTATTTTCTTGTACTAACGGATCTCACGAGTTTTCTGTTGAGTTTTGTGTTGTGAAGTTTTCAAGTTTTGGGTAAAGATTTGATGGACTATGGAATAAGGAGTGGCAAGAGGCTAAGCTTGGGGATGCCCAAGGCACCCCAAGGTAATATTCAAGGACTACCAAGAGCCTAAGCTTGGGGATGCCCCGGAAGGCATCCCCTCTTTCGTCTTCGTCTATCGGTAAATTTACTTGAGGCTATATTTTTATTCACCACATGATATGTGTTTTGCTTGGAGCGTCTTGTATGATATGAGTGTTTGCTTTTTAGTTTGCCACAATCATCCTTGATGTACACACCTTTTTAGAGGGACACGCATGAATCGTGATTTATTAGAATACTCTATGTGCTTCACTTATATCTTTTGAGCTAGGCAATTTTGCTCTAGTTCTTCACTTATATCTTTTTAGAGCACGGCGGTGGTTTTATTTTATAGAAATTATTGAACTCTCATGCTTCAGTTATATTATTTTGAGAGTCTTTCTAAACAGCATGGTAATTTTTTTTGGTTATAAAATTAGTCCTAATATGATAGGTGTCCAAGAGGGATATAATAAAAACTTTCATATAAAGTGCATTGAATACTATGTGAAGTTTGATTCCTTATAATTGTTTTGAGATATAAAGATGGTGATATTAGAGTCATGCTAGTGAGTAATTGTGGATTGTAGAAATACTTGTGTTAAAGTTTGTGATTCCCGTAGCATGCACGTATGGTGAACCGTTATGTGATGAAGTCGGAGCATGATTTATTTATTGATTGTCTTCCTTATGAGTGGCGGTCGGGGACGAGTGATGGTCTTTTTCCTACCAATCTATCCCACTAGGAGCATGCGCATAGTACTTTGTTTCAATGACTAATAGATTTTTGCAATAAGTATGTGAGTTCTTTATGAGTAATGTTGAGTCCATGGATTATACGCACTCTCACCCTTCCACCTTTGCTAGCCTCTCTAGTACCGCGCAACTTTCGCTGGTGCCATACACCTACCTTTTACCTTCCTCAAAACAGCCACCATACCTACCTATTATGGCATTTCCATAGCCATTCCGAGATATATTGCCATGCAACTTTCCACCGTTCCGTTTTGTTATGACACGTTCCATCATTGTCATATTGCTTTGCATGATCATGTAGTTGACATAGTATTTGTGGCAAAACCACCGTTCATAATTTTTATACATGTCACTCTTGAGTCCTTGGACATCCCGGTACACCACCGGAGGCATTCATATAGAGTCATAATTTGTTCTAAGTATCGAGTTGTAAGTAAATAAAAGTGTGATGATCTTCATTATTAGAGCATTGTCCCATGTGAGAAAAATAAATAAAAGAGGCCAACGAAGCCCACAAATGAAATAAAAGAGGCCAAAGAAGCCCACCAAAAAAAATGAGAGAAAAGAGAGAAGGGGCAATGTTACTATCCTTTTTTTCACACTTGTGCTTCAAAGTAGCACCATGATCTTCATGATAGAGAGTCTCCTATGTTGTCACTTTCATATACTAGTGGGAATTTTTCATTATAGAACTTGACTTGTATATTCCAATGATGGGCTTCCTCAAATTGCCCTAGGTCTTCATGAGAAAGCAAGTTGGATGCACACCCACTTAGTTTCTTTTTGAGCATTCATAAACTTATAGCTCTAGTGCATCCGTTGCATGGCAATCCCAACTCACTCACATTGATATCTATTGATGGGCATTTCCATAGCCCGTTGATACACCTAGTTGATGTGAGACTATCTCCTTCCTTTTTTGTCTTCTCCACAAACACCATATTCTATTCCACCTATATTGCTATGTCCATGGCTCACGCTCATGTATTGCGTGAAAGTTGAAAAGGTTTGAGAACATCAAAAGTATGAAACAATTGCTTGGCTTGTCATCAGGGTTGTGCATGATTTGAATACTTTGTGTGATGAAGATGGAGCATAGCCAGACTATATGATTTTGTAGGGATAACTTTCTTTGGCCATGTTATTTTGAGAAGACATGATTGCTTTATTAGTATGCTTGAAGTATTATTGTTTTTATGTCAATATTAAACTTTTGTTTTGAATCTTATGGATCTGAACATTCATGCCACAATAAAGAAAATTACATGGATAAGTATGTTAGGTAGCATTCCACATCAAAAATTCTGTTTTTATCATTTACCTACTCGAGGACGAGCAGGAATTAAGCTTGGGGATGCTTGATACGTCTCCAACGTATCTATAACTTTTTATTGTTCTATGCTATTATATTATCTGTTTTGGATGTTTTATATGCATTAATATGCTATTTTATATTATTTTTGGGACTAACCTATTGACCAAGAGCCCAGTGCCAGTTTCTGTTTTTTTTCCTTGTTTTTAAGCCTCGCAGAAAAGGAATACCAAATGGAATAAAACTTCACGATGATTTTTCTTGGACCAGAAGACACCCATGGGACTTGGAGTACAAGTCAGAAGAGCCATGAGGCGACGACAAGGGTGGAGGGTGCGCCGTAAGGGGGGCGCGCCCCCTGCCTTGTGGGCCCCTCGGTGACCTCCTGACCTAGCCCTTCCTCCTATATATTCACATATATTCCAGAACCACCAGAGGCATCCACGAAAACACTTTTCCACCACCGCAACCTTCTGTTCCCATGAGATCCCATCTTGGGGCCTTTTCCGGGATCCTGCCGGAGGGGGAATCGATCATGGAGGGCTTCTACATCAACTCCATTGCCCTTCCGATGATGAGTGAGTAGTTTACCTCAGACCTACGGGTCCATAGCTAGTAGCTAGATGGCTTCTTCTCTGTATTTGATTCTCAATACAACGTTCTCCTCGATGTTCTTGGAGATCTATCTGATGTAATCTTCTTTTGCGGTGTGTTTGTCAAGATCCGATGAATTGTGGATTTATGATCAGCTTATCTATGAATATTATTTGAATCTTCTCTAAATTCTTTTATGCATGATTTAATATCTTCGTATTTCTCTTCGAATTATCGGTTTGGTTTGGCCAACTAGATTGGTTTTTCTTGCAATGGGAGAGGTGCTTAGCTTTGGGTTCAATCTTGCGTGATTTCACCCAGTGACAAAGTAGGGGTAGCGAGACACGTATTGCATTGTTGCCATCGAGGATAAAAAGATGGGGTTTTAATCATATTGCTTGAGTTAATTCCTCTACATCATGTCATCTTACTTAAAGCGTTACTCCGTTCTTTATGAACTTAATACTCTAGATGCATGCTGGATAGCGGTCGATGTGTGGAGTAATAGTAATAGATGTAGGCAGGAGTCAGTCTACTTGACACGGACGTGATGCCTATATGCATAATCATTGCATTGGATATCGTCATAACTTTGCGCTTTTCTATCAATTGCTCGACAGTAATTTGTTCACCCACCGTATTATTTGCCTTCATGAGAGTAGCCTCTAGTGAAACCTATGGCCCCCGGGTCTATTTTCCATCATATTACTTTCCGATCTATTATTTTGCAATCTTTTATTTTCAGATCTATATACCAAAAAACCCAAAAATATTTTATCTTTTGTTTATCTATCTCTATCAGATCTCACTTTTGCAATTGACCGTGAAGGGATTGACAACCCCTTTATCGCGTTGGGTGCAAGTGTTTGATTGTTTGTGTAGGTATTGGTGATTTGTGCGTTCTTCTCCTACTGGATTGATACCTTGGTTCTTAACTGAGGGAAATGCTTACCTCTACTGTGCTGCATCACCCTTTCCTCTTCAAGGGAAAAACCAACGCAAGCTCAAGAAGTAGAAGGCCACCCCATCAAGGCCGTCTCCGCATACCCCCTGGAGAAGGTGCTCTGCAGCCCCAATGCCGCTGGAAGGGTTGCAGAGTGGAACATCGAGCTGCAGGCCTTCCAGTTGGAGTTCAGCACCACCAGGGTCATCAAGGGTGCGGCCCTCGCTGATTTCATCGCGGAGTGGACGGACGCTCCCGACTAGGGGCTGGACGAGGGCCAATACCTCACACCTGGTGATGAGGCGCCTGACGGCTGGGTCATGCACTTCGATGGTGCCTTCGCGCGGAGGGGCGCGGGGGCTGGAGCCATACTCATCTCACCGACCAAGGACAAGCTCTACTATGCCGTGCAGCTTTGCTTTTAGCATGGCAAGAAGGTCTCTAACAACATCGCGGAATACGAGGGCCTGATTGCCGGCCTCAGGGCCGCAGCCGCCCTGGGGGTCAAGCATCTCACCATCAAGGGCGACTCCCAGCTTCTTGTTAACTTCTCCAACAAGGAATACAAACCAAAGGACGAGCACATGGATTCATACCTGGAAGAGGTACGTAAAATTGAAAAGCACTTCTTGGGCCTGGAATTGCAGCATGTCCCACACGGCACGAACAAGGAAGTGGACGACATCTCCAAGAGGGCATCTTGCCGCGAGCCTCAGAAGCCTAGCATCTTCGAGGAAAGGCTCTTCAAGCCATCGGCGGCGCCCCCTGCCGCAGGCCTGGCACTGCTCCGAGAAGAGTCTCCTCTAACCCCGTCCTCAGGCGCCCCAGCCTGTGGCCCGACCTCAGGAGCTCATCTACTCCTGGCGTTGGAACCTTAGGAAGGATGTTGGACCGAGGAGTTCAAGGCGTACTTGCTCCGCGGCACCTTGCCAGAGAAAGAGGACGACGCGGAGCGCGTGGCTCGCCAGGCCACAGCTTATTGCTTGCAGGATGGCGAGCTGTATGAAAGACGCCCCAACGACGTCTCGCTGTGATGCATATCCGAAGAACAGGGGCGCGAGCTGTTGGCCGACATCCACGGTGGGGACTACGGACACCACTCCTCATCGCGCACGCCTCGTGGGCAAGGTGTTCCGCAGCGGGTTCTTCTTGCCTACGGCGCTCCACGATGCCACCGAGCTGGTGCGATCCTGCGAGGCTTGCCAGTTCCACGCCAAGCAGATCCACCAGCCCGTGCAAGGTCTCTAGACCATCTTGCTCTCATGGCCCTTCACGGTCTGGGGGCTGGATATCCTGGGCCCGTTTCCTCGGGCGGCCGGCGGTTACCGCTACCTCTACGTCACCATCGACAAGCTCACCAAGTGGGCGGAGGTGGAGCCCGTGCGCACCATTCCCGCCGGCTCGGCCGTCAAGTTCATCAAGGGCCTCGTGAGCCGTTTTGGAGTCCCCAACCGTATCATTACTGACAATGGCTCCCAATTCACAAGCAACCTCTTCAGAACATATTGTGCTAACCTTGGAACGCAGATATGTTACGCTTCGGTGGCGCACCCATAGAGCAACGGTCAGGCCGAGCGTGCCAATGCGAAGGTCCTGAGGGGCCTCAAGACAAGGAGCTTCAAGAAGAAGCTTGAGGCCTACAGTAGGGGTTGGCTCGGGGAGCTTCAGTCCGTGTTGTGGTCTATCCGCACCACCGCGACTAAGCCCACCGACGAGACCTCGTTCTTCCTCGTCTACGGGGCTGAGGCAGTCCTCCCGCACGAGGTCAGGCATCGCTCCCCGTAGGTCTTGGCATTCGACGAGGCGCATCAGGATGCCTCGCAGGGAACATACCTCGTGCTCGGGGAGGAGGCCCGTCACCAAGCCTCGCTCCGTGTCGCGAGGTACCAGCAGGCGCTGTGGCGCTACCATTGCCGCAGCATCCGCTCTCGGACCCTCAAGGTTGGAGACCTCGTCCTGAGGCGGGTCCTCTCCAGGGAGAGCCTCCACAAGCTCTCACCCATGTGGGAGGGCCCGTTCAGGGTCGCCCGTGTCTCCAGTTCCGGTGCCGCATGCCTGGAGACGCAGGACGGGGTCCCCATCCAGAATGCTTGGAACATCCAGCATCTCCTCAAGTTCTACCGGTGACACTCTCACATAATAATGAGTCGGGTTGTACATGCCCCGGAGTCTCCCGGTACGCTGCCCCTCGGCCCCGCGGGGGCTCCCGCCCATGCCCAAGTGGAAGCCCCATGCTCCGCGCTAGCGGACGACACGGTCTTACAGTGACTATGCCCACGCCTAGTGGAGGCCCCATGCTCCGCGCTAGTGGGAAGACTAGCATAGGTGCCGGACACGGCTTTCTCTTTTGCTTGCTCTTTTAACCAACTTGCCACTTTCTGGAATGAAGTTTGAAGTTCTCGCATATTTATTTGAAAAGGGGTGGGACTTTCTTTTTTCCTCCTTCCGGTGTTTTTCTCTCCTTGAACCTTGTTTTCGGAGGAAGAGGCGCTTGCCCGTTGCTCCCTCCCACAAGTCCCGCGAGTGGGGGCTTGGCACGGTGTTATGCTCGGGCTAGCCCCAGTGCCACGATGGCCGCGGGTGCGCCTGCACGCACACCTCGCCAAGGCCTTGGTGTCCGAATCCTCGTGCGACGCTCTCGAGCGAGCCAACGGGCACGTACCGCTTTCAGCCCCTGGCCTTAGGAGCACTTATCTCCTGGCCTTGTTGGGCATCGCGACCCGGCATACCAGCGATGATCGCCCCTCTCTCGGGGGCTCCGGACGCAAGATGGGCGCCAAGGAAGGGTGGCTGGAGAAAAAGCGGCCACAGTCTGGCTCATTATTGAGGAACCCCACGTCAAGTGCTCCTTACATCTCCGGAGGCTCTGTAATCTCACAAGCCCCCCAGGGACCTTGCGGGCCGTGAGCCCCTCGAGGCCCCGGAGCGACTTGGTCCATAAGGAGGGAGCCTCCTCAGGACCCCAGGGGCATACCTAGGATCAAGGCTTCGGAGGAATGCGCCCCGCGACGCAGCAACCCGCCAAGGGTGACGAGCGCACCAAGCTAAGTTATTCTAATCGCGCCAGGCAGGAACTTTCAATTGGTAGCAATATAAGTACTAGAACATGAACGGGAAACACTGACATAAAGGCGCAAGCGCCACGGTTCATTACACGACACCAGGGGGATCTTCATGGTTCATAATGCAGGAAACAAAAAAACAAAGAACCAGCCTCCCGAGGACCGCTGCTCTTGAGGTCTCGCTCCGACGCCGCGCACACTCAATTGAAGTCCTCCTCCTCCTTGACGGGGCCATGGCAACGTGGCGGCTCGGCGTCCTCCTGGGCAGGAGCACGACGGTATGGCAGCCCAGCCTCCTCCTTGGTCCAGGCGCGGTGACGTGGCGGCTCGTCGTAGTCGTCGTCGCTCGAGTTCTCTTCGGGGGAGGCGTCGCTGCTTTCATAGGTGTCACGGCCGTCGCCAAGGGCAAGTTCACCATGGAGGACGCCGCCGCCGCGATGGTCATCGTCATTGGAGGGATGGTCGCTGTCGCTGCTGTCGCCCTCGGGGCAGCACCCCAAGCGCCTGTCGTCTTTTCCAAAGACCTTGACGAAGAGCGTCACCGCCCATTCATACTTAAGGTGAAGGGTACGTCTCCCCTGCAGGTCGCGGGCGTGGGCAAATATCTACCGCCCATGTTTCAGGAACACGTTGCCTGCGGGGGTGACTTCGACCTCCACCCACGAGGCCTTGTTGCAGCAGCCGTCGGCCTGTAGCCATAGGCCAGCAGGTCCTCCGACCGGCAATGCCCCCGCGAAGAAGCGCGGAAGCTGGAGCCAGGTGCCCTCCGGCCTTTCCACCCACTCTTGGGTCCTGTCGGCCGTGTGGGATCGCCGGCGCGGCGGGCGGACGGCCGCCGAGGGCTTTCCTCCCTGACCACGGCCACCACGGTTTTCGCGACTGTTTCTGTGGGAGGGACCCTTCCCACGGCCGCCGGAGGCAATGTGGACCCCAGTGGGGGTGCGCTCGCGCCCCTGGGAAATCGTCGCAAATGTCACGGTGGACTTGCGAGGGTGGCCGCGTCCCCTCTTGAGCGGCGGCGCCTCTGGCCTCTCCTTGGGGGCCTTGCCCTTCTCTTCAGCGGTGAACCTCCTTAATGGCGCCATGTTTGCTTCGGCAAGATGGTGGCTACGGCGGAGATAGGTGAAGAGAAAGCAAGAAGACAAAGTTGGGACGGGGCACTGCCCCCTCGCCCTCTTATAGGCGATCGTGGGCCAACCGGCGTCCCTCCAGCTTCGTGCAATGATGGTCTCACAGCATGCATGTCCAAGACTTTCGTCAGTCGGGGCGATTGCCGAGACGACGTGGAGAAGCGGAGGCGTCCGCGTCCCTTCATGCGCCACGCGTCGAGCCTGGCCCGTAGGCGATTGGGGCCTACGGCGTTTCGCCTTCGCTCCTTGCCTTCGCCTCGAAGCCAGGCCGAGCGCGCCTTGGGTCCAGGGGCTACTGTCGGTGTTCTGGGATCGGGGGTACCCAAATCTGCCTGCCTACGGATCAGCGCGTGGGCCCATCAACAGCCCTGTACGGCCCAGCTACAACAACTCCAAGGCAAGACCCTCGCGAGGGCCCAAGCCTCACGAGGCGAATGACACCAAGACCTGCAGAGGACCGGACTCCCCAGGCTGCCTCTCGAGGGGCGGAGACTTCTATACAGGTACCTAGACTCACGAGGCTGCGATGACATGAGCCATGATGACTAAGTCCAGGCGGGCGCCAGCGGGCGCAGAGGAGACAGTTTCCTCTTTGGTGCTAGGGAGCAAGGACAGATGCGGGTTCCCAAGGAATCCCCTAAAGATTTCCATTCTGGTGCAACAAGACCAATACCACGAGCTCGGCAGGACGGATGTCATCGTCGAGCCCACCTCTGCGTCACGACCAGAAGCTTTGCAGGCGAAGACTAACTTTCATCAGGATTAGATGTACTTCTTGTCCCCTTTCAAATTGTCCGTTGTGGGATCCCTTTCCGCCTATGCTATGAGGGAAGAGGACCAAGGCCACTATAAGTATAGGCTAGCCACCACCGTAGAGGGGATCCCGGATCGGACCCTTGACCATTCCACCCATACCACTTGAGCCCTCGCGAGGCTGCTCACTCACTGTACTAGTTCAACTTCAGCCTCCTCGTGAGGCCAATCCACCACAAAGCAAGAGTAGGGTTTTACACCGCAAGGTGGCCCGAACCTGGGTAAACTGTTGTGTTCATCTTCTTCCTTGCTCGCGCGAACTCGTCGAGGCTAGGCCGTGGGGTGGTGAGCTGGAGGCTTGAGCTGGTTGAGATCTTCGCACACGCTCCAGAGTTCGAACCTTCTTGGGTCTGCGGAGCCCTGAATCCGACAGGCTTGGAGAATGCTACAAAATCCATCTTCCCTATGCGCTCAAGTGATGGCTGCTAAATACTATCCAAACTACAATATGTTACAAGCGAGGGTAAGAGATGCCATCTCATATAGTTGGAGAAGCATTTTGAAAGGAGTACATGTGTTGCAAAGTGGAATCATATGGAGAGTAGGAGATGGACACAATATTAATATATGGGCAGATCCTTGGCTACCAAGGGGTGTTTCTAGGAGAGTAACATCTCAGCAAGGCAGCCATGTTATCACAAAGGATTCAGAATTGATTGACCCTATCTCTGGCACATGGGATATTGGGATATACAACTGATTGATTAAACTTTCAACAAAGAAGATGTATAGGTAATCCTCCAAATTCTGATCCGAGAGGGAGCTGAAGACACTCTTGCCTGGCATTTTGACAAAAAAGGGTATATTTTGAGTAAAATTTGCATATGAAGCAGTGCTGGAAAACCAAGCCAGGAACTCTGCACATGGTGGAGCTTCGTCATCACGTAAGAATGTTTAGCATAGGACACCATTTTGGAAGAAACTTAGGACATTGCCCTTGCCCAACAAGATCCTGCACTTTCTACGGCGACTGGCCCATTATAGCTCACCTCTAAGAATGAAACTACAAAATAGAGGAATGGAAGTGGATACAAGATGTCTAGTATGCCATCCAATGGATGAAGATGGGGGTCATTGTTTCCTGAAGTGCAAATTTGTCAAGGCTGTTTGGAGAACTACGTTGTTCGAAGAATGTCGGATGCAACTTCTCAATTGCCCAAATGCTATCTCGATGGTGGAGGATATCTCGCACATGGAAGAGGAAAAAAGTCTGAAAGTATGCATCCTTTTGTGGTTATGGTGGTCTGAAAGGAAGAAAGCTAATCAAGGAGAAAGGATTAGGACTGAAGAGGAAATTATATACTTTGTTCAGCTGCACTTGTTGGAGTACAAAAAATACATCAAGCGATAGGAGCAAAATGTGCAGGCTGTAAACCAGGTTTGGTGTCCTCCCCCTGATGATTTCCTTAAAATTAATACCGATGGAGCCTTTAGAGCAACTCCAACAGGGCGACCCATTTCGTCCGCCCACGTCCGTTTGGGACGCCGCGGACAAAAATGCCGGCCCAACGCGCCGACCCAATCCCAAAATCCGTTCGCATCACGTCCGCGCGGACACATTTCGGGCCCAAAATTGTGCCTGAAATGCGTCGGCACGGACGCGACACGGACGCGCTGCGCGTCCCCTCGATGTCCGCCGTGGTCTCACTTGTCGGCCGCCCAACCACCACCCATGTCTTATTAAATGCCAGTACCTACCTTAGGGCCCGCCTGGCAGCGTGTGGAAGGTCTGCGAGCCCGTCCTTTTTAATGGAAGCGTGGGACGGGGCCGACCTCATCCACTTTCAACACCCATCCACATCTGGCCACACCATGCTCCCTCACCGGCGACCAGAAACCCTAGCAAGCCCAAACCACCATGGGGTTTTTCAGTGGCAAAGGGAGGGGGAAGCTGACCCCCGGTGCGAGCTCTTCCGCCGCCGCCTCCTAGACGCGGCTCGCCACCAGAGCGGCAACTTCTGTACATACCAGTCCACCAGGCGCGGTGGCACTGGCAGCACCGTTGGCCACTGCAGTATCCGGATGTCAACCTGCCTCACGGCTGGCATCTGGATCCGCAGCGGATCCCTATTCCGGCAGTGCCACACACGCCGTGGGCGCACACCGAGGAGGTTCGCCGGGGTCGCGAGGCCCTCACTTCGGAGCAGCGGCAGATGTGTGCCTACGCACCAGACTTCCCCAACTGGGAGCGCTGGTTCGCGCTAGAGCACGAGGAGGAGCGCCGCCAGGGCGTCCACGTCGACCACGACATTCCTCCGCCGCCGTCTGAGCTTCTGCCGCACGAGCAGGACGAAGAGGCAGCATACCAAGCCGCCCTCGAGCTAGCCCTGCAGCACGCGCTGGAGGCGAGCAGGATCGAGGAGGAGGCCCAATGGGATGGGATGGAGTGCGCCCTCGCCTTGTCGGCGGCAGGGGACTCCGTCCACGCCCCGCTCTTCGACCCCCTCCGCCACCGCCGCCCCTGCCCATCGTCGAGCCCAAGGCGGAGCCGGAGCCACCGCGGAAGCGCTCGCCGCCTCCTCCCACTTGGCCGGAGGAGTCCTACACGTGGACCGGCGAGTTTCACGAGTGGTTGAGCGCACCTCTGGTCCACTACGCCGCGACGCCGGACAAGGAGGCGGCCCACCTTGAGCGTTGGAAGGCACACTGCTCGCCCAGGTGGAGGCCAACGGTGAGTGGCAGATGCTTTGGGAGCAGCAACTGCGCCGCGACGCGGAGGCACTATGGCTTGAGCAGGAGGATGAGGAGCGCGCCCGGCAAGCTGCAATGCCGGCGCCCCAGCAGACGCCGGAGGAGGCTGCCCTGGCAGCGTACCAAGCGGCGTTCGGTTGGGCTGGCCCGGCTCCCGTCTTCATCGACCTCCCCGGCGGCGATGGCGATGTCAAGGGCAAGGGCAAGGCGGAGGATGTCTAGGGCAGCGTGCGGGCACAGACTTTTTTATGTTTTAAATTAATGTTTAATTCAGTTTAAGTGAACTTTCGCCGGCGGTTGACCGGCCACTTAATGTTTAATTATGTTTATTTCTGTAACCTGTTTTTTTTTCTAAGCCGGTAAATTTGGGTCCATCTCCCGTTGAGCGATCAAGCCGACCCATATGAAAATGCGGACGCGCACGTCCACCTGGCTGACCCAAACGGACGAAAAGCAGACAAAACGCCCGTCCGTTTGGGTCGGCGCGTTGGAGTTGCTCTTAGGCTGTCAACTAAATTAAGAGGATAGGGTTAAACCATAAAAAATAATTATGGAATTGCACTAGTTGCAGTTGCAGGAGCAGGGAGTTTGGAAAATGTTGCTGAACCGCTACAAGCTAAAGCTCTGGCCATGCTCTATGCTGTGAATGAAGCGTCAAGAATGGGGTGCCAAAAAGTCATCTTATAGACAGATGCAGTTGCCCTAAAGCAGATAATCACAAGCGACCTGTACGACTACTCAAGCCTAGGCGTGTTGTTTAAAGAGATAAAAGCAGTGTTGCAGTCAACTTTTCAATCTTGTAAAATAGAAACCTGCCCACGGGCTTGTAATATTCCTGCACACTGTTTAGCTGCTTATGGTGTATGTATGGAGCGGAGAAGCTATCAGATTTGGCTTGATCCGTTTCCAAGCGATGTAAGAGCATCTCTAACAAACCCCTTAAATTGCGAAACTGAAAACGTAGATTTTAGTTTGCGGAAAACATATTGTAAGGGTTGGTTTGAGCTGCGGCCGAATAGAACCCTTAAATTTAGACTGTAAAATCGAATATTCGTGTATATTCTTCCCCACGTCTTCTTCTTCCTCTCACTCGTGTCCACGGCTAGCTAGCTCGCTCCTATGAAACCGGCGGATAGCGCACAAAGCGGCCAAATACGGTGCCGCCGACGTCCAGGACGGCTCCCAAGAAGCGTCCCCGCGTCGCTGTCGCTGCTTGAATTGGTCCAGAAGCTAGCTAGCGCCAGCGTCAAATCGATCCAGGAGCTAGCTAGCTAGCTCACTAGCTTCTGGATCGATTGGCCACGGCGACGGGATTAGCTAGCTGAGCTATACTAGTAGAAAAAGGCCCATTTGTCCCGGTTCATAAGGCCCATTTGTCCCGGTTAAGGAACCGGGACTAAAGGGTCGGGACTAAAGCCCAACATCTTTAGTCCCGGTTCTTATACGAACCGGGACAGATGGGGCTCCACGTGGCCGCTGCGGCGAGCCCAGAGAGGAGGGCCTTTAGTCCCGGTTGGTAACACCAACCGGGACCAAAGATCATCCACGTGTCACCAGCTCAAGAGCTGGGGTTTTTGTTTTTTGTTTTTGAAAGGGGGGGGGGGTTTAGGGGTTTTGTAGGGTTAATTTAGGGGTTTCATATATTGTGTTAGCTAACTAATAGAGAGAAGTGTCCTCTCTTATCTCCGTGCTTTGTCGACGCTACGTACTATACGTATAGAGAGGACTCGACACGCTAGCTAGTAAGCAAAAGAAGGAAACCATTAAGTACACAAGATCGTCATGAACATATACAGAGAGAAGTGATCGACCTCCTCCTTCTCCGAGAGATTGGTCGAACAACAAGTTTTCGTATATCTATCCGATGCTACTAGCTACATATATACAATATAAGATCCCTAACATCTGATGTCAAGTTCCACATGGTATTCTCCGGCTGGATTGATGACGTGGTCAAGAAAGAATCCAGCCAATTCCTCTTGAATTGCCTTTAAGCGATCTTATGGTAGGAGTTCATCCCGCATCTGCCAAATCTAATTTGAAGAAGGGGGTCAATACATATATATGAATGAAACTCAACACAAATGATGATAATAAAATAAAATTGTGAATATTATTGCTTACGCACTTCATATTGTTTTTCAGAGTAGCCCCGCTTAGAGGTCGTTGCGTTGTAGATGTACTCGCAAACGTAGTATCCACAAAAATTATTCCCGCCTTCCTGCCACAACCACTTTACGAGAAATAGAGGTCAATCAAACTGATAATCAAGCATTATAAATGGTATTGATGAAACTAGCTAGAATCAATGGGAGATGCATGGAACTAGCTAGTACTACTTACTTTCGGGTGTGTAAATCGCAGATCCCCCGGCAGTCCCGGAACTTCTGCGGTGAACACTTTCCAAACCCTGCGAGACAAAGAAAATAATTACTTGATATCAGGAAATGAACAAAGTTGCCGATATGGTGCGATAATGATCGATTGAACTTACTTCTTGAGCATTTCAGTCATGGCCGCATACTCCTTGGGATCTTTTCGTTTTGAGTCTAAGACGGTTACTAGTCCCTGCTCAAGCTTAATCTCTAGGAGAATAAAGTGGAAGCTGCACACGCATGCATAACTCATCAATTACATTACTATAACCTCGAGTAATAATGGAAACCGAATATGCAGAAGACAGTAACACTCACTTGAAGTTGTAAGGAAAGAGTATTTTATCTTTGTTTTGATTTTTAAGCAATGATTGTAGCAAGTTGGCCTCGGTTTCTTTCGGATTATATTTAACCGTCCATTGTTCTATGAGATTTGTGTTAATGAACACAATATCATAGATTTGTGCATTTCTGCATTCGACGATCTTCAATCTGCATAATATAGTGAGGATAATTATATATACATGCAATGAAAGAGCTGAGCTATATATAGAGACTTAATTACAGAAGTATAGTACTTACAGACAGTAGCAAGTGATGATTATTTTATCGAGGGCCTTTTGATTGAAAAACTGGAAGAACTCCTCAAATGGAACAGACAACAGATCGATTCCAACGAGGTCGTGCTCCTCTTTAACTCTCAGCGTCAAAATATCCTTCCCAGACTTGCAGGTGTCCATGTACCACTTATGGAATCTTTGCATTATCGTTGTTAGAGGAGGATCACCAGGTCTGACGAGAGGCTTCCCGTACTGGTATTTGTGTTCGTCCACCTCCATTGTATCAAAATGTGCATCGTCGGGCAGGTAATCACCAGGATTGGTACCGGGCAGCATCCCCGGCAGATTTGCGACGATATCGCTAGACACCTTGAGCGGGGGGCATGATTGGTTTGCCTGTTCACCAAGCTGGGGAATTTTGTTCCCACTTCTTCGTTCTTGTAACCTTTTGTCTGTTGAAGTAGTTCCCGACCGGCGCGCTCCTTCCACTGCCTTTTTAAGAGCGCGAACATGGTTGTCATCCGGCGGAGGCGGTGGTGGTCGCTTCAGGTTCTTCACAGTGCGCTTCAATTTCACCGGATCCATCTTCTCCTCTGGAGGTGGATTTTTCTTTGCAAAAAAGTCCCTCACTTGGGCTTTACAGATCTCCGCGTTTTCCTCGTCGGTCATCTCGTATGGTAACTTCTCTAGAGGCGTGAGAGTCAGACCGAATCTGTATTGCCTCCCGCCTCTGGCTGTACTGCTAGACGCCGGAGCACTCGGAGTGGCTGCGGCTGTCTTCCTTCATTGCTTACGAGGCGGAGTGCTACGACGCGCCGGAGCAGCCGGAGCGGCGGCGGCTGTCTTCCGCTGTTGCTGACGAGGCGGAGAAGGAGGCGGGCTGCTCGGACGCGCCGGCGCAGGCGGAGAAGGAGGCGGAGTGCCGCCACGCGCCGAAGCAGCAGGAGAAGGAGGCGGAGTGCCCTGATCACTCGCCAGAGGAGGAGGCGGAGGAGGAGGCGGAGTGACCTGACTCGCCGGAGGAGGAGGCGGAGGCGTCCAGTTCGGAAGGTTGATGAGCTCCTTCCGCCATAGACATGGAGTCTTCAGAGCAAGACCCAGCTGAGTCTCCCCTTCACCGGTAGGGTGGTCAAGCTGGAGCTCCTCAAATCCCTCCGTTATTTCATCGACCATCACAACAGCATAGCCTTGTGGAATTGGAAGGCAGTGAAAAGTTGCGCCGGGTTGAGGAGGTGTAACAGAGCCGACAACCGCCTTGACTTTGAGGTGCTGCCATTGCGTCATAAGGTGGCAATCTTGAGCCTCCGTGATAGCATCCACGGGGTAGCTGGGAGCCGTGAAGTCAGGCTGCTGAAGGACCTCGGTGGAAGCCACGCTGCTTCTCCGCCGAGATGGAGGGGTAGCTTCTGGGGTAGCTCCGGCAGGCCGCTGACTCTGAACTAGTAGTGCTTGTTCCTCTAACGCTCGTACCCTTGCATTCAGCGACTGCAGTTCCGTCTGCTCCACTTTCCTCCTCCTCTCCCGGGTTTTGTAACCGCCTGCGCTGGGAAACCCAACCTTCCACGCAACAGAGCCTGCCGTGCCTCGTGTTCGTCCTGGGTGCTCAGGATTCCCGAGGGCCTGTGTGAGCTCGTCGTTCTCTCTGTCGGGAACGAATGTCCCTTCCTGCGCTGCGGCGATATACTTCTGAAGCTTCTTGACAGGTATTTCAAGTTGCTCCATTGTCCAATGGCACTTCCCTGTTTCAGGGTCCAATGTTCCCCCAACCCCGAAGAACCAAGTCCTTGAACGGTCTGGCCAGTTCAATGTCTCTGGTTCGACCCCTTTATCAAGCAGGTCCTTCTCAGCCTTGTCCCACAACAGCCGGGCTTTGAGGTAGCCACCTGACCCCGTGCGATGGTGATACTCCTTCTTTGCAGCATTTTTCTTGTTTGTCGCTGACATCTTCTTACTCTTCTCCGATGTCTTGTGGGCCACAAATGCGGGCCAGTGATCTCTTATCTTCTCAAATCGGCCGGTGAATTCTGGAGTCTTCCCTTTGTCGACAAACGTTGATTTCAACTCATTCTTCCACCTCCTGAATAGATCTGCCATCTTCTTAAGAGCATGAGCCTTGACCAATGGCTCTATAACTGGCTTATCCGGATCCTCCTCTGGCGGTAGGGTGAAATTTGCCTTCAGCGCGGTCCAAAGATCATCTTTCTGTCTATCGTTGTCAAAAGACACTTGAGGGTCTTTGCTCTTAGGGTTATTCCATTGGTGGATGCTGATCGGGATCATGTCCCTAACAAGAACCCCGCACTGAGCAGAAAATGCTTCCTTGGTCCGGCTGGGTTCAATCGGTTGGCCATCGCCCTTGATTGTTGTGATCGTGAACCTTTCATCCTGGCGCAACCTTTTCTTCGGGCCTCGTCTCGTTATCGAAGTTTGGCTCGATCCGGAGGGCTAGAAAAGAAGAAAGAAGAGAGTTAATATGTGTACATACCAAAACAATTAATGCATCAATTAGCTAGTCAGCACATGCTTAATTAATATATATACCTCGCCGGACTTTGCAACAGCTCCTTCCTCCGTTTGCTCATCGGAGCCATCATAATCATGTCCTTCCACCTCCATTGTTCGATCACCGGAGCCTGCTTCACCCTCTCCTTCCAGACCATCGGTGTCGTTGAGATACGACAAGATATCACCTCCGCGAGGATTATGTCCCCCAACAACTGTTCTGCTTCGATGTCTCGGTGCTCCATAGTTTCTGCAAATATTACAACATGGCAATTAATATACAAACATGACAGATGGATATATTAGTGCAAACTGTACCGCCTCTCTCATGAATGTCCGACGTCCGGACCAACAAGGGATTTAACAAAATGACGCCATTCTGGATGTGCAGAAAATGGTCCATATTTTTCCTGATCTCATCTACCCTTCTATATGTCACGTTGTCTAGTGTCATAGAATTCAAGAAAACCATGACTTCATCATTAGCCGGAAATGACAGGCGTATAATGGTACGAAGCTCTTCAAAGTTGTTTTGGAACGGAGTTCCCGATAGAATAATTCACTTTTTGGTACAAAGTTCAGCAAAGAGCCTTCCGCAAGGCCTTTGCTGAAATTCACTTTTTGGTACAAAGTTCAGCAAAGTTCACTTTTTGGAAGGCCTTTGCTGAAATTCATACCAAAAGGCGAGTTATTCTATCCGGAACTCCATTCCAAAACAACTTTGAAGAGCTTCATAGCATCATACGCCTATTACTTCCGACTAATGATGAAGCCATGGATTTCTTCAATACTTTGACAGACAACGTGACATATAGAAGAATATATATAGATGAGATCAGAAAAAAAATTGGATCAACTTGTGCACATCCATAATGGGGGCATTCTTGATAAATCTATATATTTCAAAATTCAAACTTTGACATATGATCAAACTTTGACATATGATCAAATGTTGCATATGTCAAAATTCAAACTTTGACATATGATCAAACTTTGATATATGATTAAATGTTGCATATGTCAAAATTCAAACTTTGACATATGATCAAACTTTGATATATGTCCACCGCGATATAAAATAATACATAGACTTGTTCGGGCGAGAGGGGGTTGATCGACGTCCCCCCTCATGTCGAAGTTACCGGAGTTATCTTCTAGTGGTTTGGGTGGCCTCGAGAGTTTGTCGGGTAGGGGCGGGAGGGGGTGGGAGATCGACAACGCTTTTTTTTCAAGGGTTTGGGTGGCCTCGAGAGTTGGTCGCCCGGTATATCGAGAGGGGGGTGAACATTTTACCTTAGTAACTTAGAAAAAAAATGTTATCGGGGAGGGGGTATATCGACCCCCCCCCCCTCATGTCAAAGTTATCGGGGAGGGGCTATATCGACAACGACATACATATAGCCACATACATATAAAAAAATGTTATCGGGGAAGGATCGCATCCGCTCAACATTTTTTCCTGTATGTTATGGCTTTTCGTATTACCCCCCCCAGATAACTTCACATGAGGGGGAGGGTCGATACCCCTTCCCCGATAACATTTTTTATAGTATGTGGCTATATGTATGTCGTTGTCGATATAGCCCCTCCCCGATAACTTTGACATGAGGGGGGGGGTCGATATACCCCTCCCCCGAAACTTTTTTCTAAGTTACTAAGTAAAATGTTCACCCCCTCCGATATACCTACCCCCTCCCCTCGATAACTTCAACATGAGGGGGGGGGTCGATATACCCCTCTCCCCGATACATTTTTTTTATATGTATGTGGCTATATGTATGTCGTTGTCGATATAGCCCCTCCCCGATAACTTTGACATGAGGGGGGGGGGGGGTCGATATACCCCCTCCCCGATAACATTTTTTTTCTAAGTTACTAAGGTAAAATGTTCACCCCCCTCTCTCGATATCCCCCCCTCCCCGATACTTCACTCAACTGAGGGCGGTCGATATACCCCTTCCCCGATAACATTTTTTTATATGTATGTGGCTATATGTATGTCGTTGTCATATGCCCTCCCCGATAATTTGACTGAGGGGGGGGGGGTCGAATACACCCCCTCCCCGATAAATTTTTTTTTCTAAGTTACTAAGGTAAAATTTTCACCCCCCCTCGATCATATACCGGGCGCCACAACCTCTCGAGCCACCCAACCCTTGAAAAAAAGAGCGTTGTCGATCTCCCACCCCCTCCCCCGCCCCTACCCGACAAACTCTCGAGCCACCCACAACCACTAAGAATACTCCGGTAACTTCGACATGAGGGCGGGCGTCGATCAACCCCCTCTCGCCCGCACAGTCTATGTATTATTTTATATCGCGGTGGACATATATCAAAGTTTGATCATATGTCAAATTTTGAATTTTGACATATCAACATTTAATCATATATCAAAGTTTATCATATGTCAAAGTTTGAATTTTGACATATGCAACATTTGATCATATGTCAAGTTTGATCATATGTCAAGTTTGAATTTTGAAATATATAGATTTATCAAAATGCCCCCATTATGGATGTGCACAAGTGATATCCAATTTTTTTCTGATCTCATCTATATATATTCTTCTATATGTCCCGTTGTCTGTCAAAGTATTGAAGAAATCCATGGCTTCATCATTCGGAAGTATAGCGTATGATGCTATGAAGCTCTTCAAAGTTGTTTTGGAATGGAGTTCCGGATAGAATAACTCGCTTTTTGGTATGAATTTCAGCAAAGGCCTTCCAAAAAGTGAACTTTGCTGAACTTTGTACCAAAAGTGAATTTCAGCAAAGGCCTTGCGGAAGGCTCTTTGCTGAACTTTGTACCAAAAGTGAATTATTCTATCGGGAACTCCGTTCAAAACACTTGAGAGCTTCGTACCATTATACCCTGTCATTCCGGCTAATGATGAAGTCAGGTTTTTTGAATTCTATACACTAGACACGTGACATATAGAGGGAGTAATGAGACAGGAAAAATATGGACCATTTTCTGCACATCCAGAATGGCGTCATTTTGTTAATCCCTTGTTGGTCCGGACGTCGGACATTCATGAGAGAGCGCGGTACAGTTTGCACTAATATATCCATCTGTCATGTTTGTATATTATTGCCATGTTGTAATATTTGCAGAAACTATGGAGCACCGAGACATCGAAGCAGAACAGTTGGTGGGGACATAATCCTCGCGGAGGTGATATCTTGTCGATCTCAACGACACCGATGGTCTGAAGGAGAGGGTGAAGCAGGCTCCGGTGATCGAACAATGGAGGTGGAAGGACATTATATGATGGCTCCATAGCAAACGGAGGAAGGAGCTTGCAAAGTCCGGCGAGGTATATATATTAATTAAGCATGTGCTGACTAGCTATTGATGCTTAATTGTTTTGGTAGTACACATATTAACTCTCTTCTTTCTTCTTTTCTAGCCCTCCATCGACCAAACTTCGATAACAGAGACGAGGCCCGAAGAAAAGGTTGCGCCAGGATGAAAGGTTCCGATCACAACAATCAAGGGCGATGGCCACCGATTGAACCCAGCCGGACCAAGGAAGCATTTTCTGCTCAGTGCGGGGTTCTTGTTAGGGACATGATCCCGATCAGCATCCACCAATGGAATAACCCTAAGAGCAAAGACCCTCAAGTGTCTTTTGACAACGATAGACAGAAAGATGATCTTTGGACCGCGCTGAAGGCAATTTCACCCTAACCGCCAGAGGAGGATCCGTAAGCCAGTTATAGAGCCATTGGTCAAGGCTCATGCTCTAAGAAGATGGCAGATCTATTCAGGAGGTGGAAGAATGAGTTGAAATCAACGTTGGTCGACAAAGGGAAGACTCCAGAATTCACCGGCCGATTTGAGAAGATAAGAGATCACTGGCCCATTGTGGCCCACAAGACATCGGAGAAGAGTAAAAATGTCAGCGACAAACAAGAAAATGCTGCAAAGAAGGAGTATCACCATCGCACGGTCGTGGCTACCTCAAAGCCCGGCTGTTGTGGGACAAGGCTGAGAAGGACCTGCTTGATAAGGGGTCGAACCAGAACATTGAACTGCCAGACCGTCCAAGGACTTGGTTCTTCGGGGTTGGGGGAACATTGGACCCTGAAACAGGGAAGTGCCATTGGACAATGGAGCAACTTGAAATACCTGTCAAGACTTCAGAAGTATATCGCCGCAGCGCAGGAAGGGACTTCGTTCCCGACAGAGAAACGACAGCTCACACAGGCCCTCGGGAATCCTGAGCACCCAGGACACACGAGGCACGGCAGGCTCTGTTGCGTGGAAGGTTGGGTTTCCCAGCGCAGGCGGTTACAAACCCGGGAGAGGAGGAGGAAAGTGGAGCAGACGGAACGCGCCGCTGATGCAAGGGTACGAGCGTTAGAGGAACAGCACTACTAGTTCAAGTCAGCGGCCTGCCGGAGCTACCCAGAAGCTACCCCTCCATCTCGGCGGAGAAGCAGCGGGGCTTCCACCGAGGTCCTTCAGCAGCCTGACTTCACGGCTCCCAGCTACCCCCGTGGATGCTATCACGGAGGCTCAAGATTGCCACCTTATGACGCAATGGCAGCACCTCAAAGTCAAGGCGGTTGTCGGCTCTGTTACACCTCCTCAACCCGGCGCAACTTTTCACTGCCTTCCCAATTCCACAAGGCTATGCTGTTGTGATGGTCGATGAAATAACGGAGGGATTGAGGAGCTCCAGCTTGACCACCCTACCGGTGAAGGGGAGACTCAGCTGGGTCTTGCTCTGAAGACTCCATGTCTATGGCGGAAGGAGCTCATCACACCTTCACACTGGACGCCTCCGCCTCCTCCTCCGGCGAGTCAGGTCACTCCCGCCTCCTCTCCGCCTCCCCTCTGGCGAGTGATCAGGCCACTCCGCTCCTTCTCCTGCGCTCGGCGCGTGGCGGCACTCGCCCCCCTCCTTCCTCGCCCTGCGCCGGCGCGTCCGAGCACCCGCCTCCTTCTCCGCCTCTCACAACACAACAGCCGCCGCCGCTCCGGCTGCTCCGGCGCGTCGTACACTCCGCCTCGTAAGCAATGAAGGAACAGCCGCACCACTCCGAGTCTCCGGCGTCTAGCAGAACAGCCAGGCGGAGGCAATACAGATTCGGTCTGACTCTCACGCCTCTAGAGAAGTTCCCATACGAGATGACCGACGAGGAAAACGCGAGATCTGTAAAGCCCAAGTGAGGGACTTTTTTGCAAAGAAAAATCCACCTCCAGAGGAGAAGATGGATCCGGTGAAATTGAAGCGCACTGTGAAAAACCTGAAGCGACCACCACCGCCTCCCGCGGATGACAACCATGTTCGCGCTCTTAAAAAGGCATAAGGAGCGCGCGTCGGTCAACTACTTCAACAGCACAAAGGTTACAAGAACGAAGAAGTGGGAACAAAATTCCCCAGCTTGGTGAACAGCAAACCAATCATGCCCCCCGCTCAAGGTGTCTAGCGATATCGTCGCAAATCTGCCGGGATGCTGCCCGGTACCAATCCTGGTGATTACCTGCCCGACGATGCACATTTTGATACAGGATGGTGGACGACACAAATCCGATCGGGAGCCTCTCGTCAGACCTGGTGATCCTCCTCTAACAACGATAATGCAAAGATTCCATAGTGTACATGGACACCTGCAAGTCTGGGAAGGATATTTTGACGCTGAGAGTTAAAGAGGAGCACGACCTCGTTGGAATCGATCTGTTGTCTGTTCCTTTTGAGGAGTTCTTCCAGTTTTTCAATCAAAAGGCCCTCGATAAATAATCATCACTTGCTACTGTGTCTGTAAGTACTATACTTCTGTAATTAAGTCTCTATATATACTCAGCTCTTTCATTGCATGTATAATAATTATCCTCACTATATTATGCAATTGAAGATCGTCGAATGCAGAAATGCACAAATCTATGATATTGTTTTCATTACACAAATCTCATAGAACAATGGACGGTTAAAATAATCCGAAAGAAACCGGGCCAACTTGCTACAATCATGTGCTAAAAATCAAAACAAAGATAAAATACTCTTTCCTTCAACTTCAAGTGAGTGTTACTGTCTTCTGCATATTCGGTTTCCATTTACTCGAGGTTATAGTAATGTAATTGATGAGTTATGCATGCGTTGCAGCTTCCACTTTATTCTCCTAAGTTAAGCTTGAGCAGGGACTAGTAACCGTCTTAGACTCAAAACGAAAAGATCCCAAGGAGTATGCGGCCATGACTGAAATGCTCAAGAAGTAAGTTCAATCGATCATTATCGCACCATATCGCAACTTTGTTCATTTCCTGATATCAAGTAATTATTTTCTTGTCTCGCAGGGTTGGAAAGTGTTCACCGCAGAGTTCCGGGACTGCCGGGGGATCTGCGATTTACACACCCGAAAGTAAGTAGTACTAGCTAGTTCCATGCATCTCCCATTGATTCTAGCTAGTTTCATCAATACCATTTAAATGCTTGATTATCAGTTTGATTGACTCCTATTTCTCGTAAAGTGGTTGTGGCAGAAGGCGGGAATTAATTTTTGTGGATACTACGTTTGCGAGTACTATCTACAACGCAACGACCTCTAAGCGGGGCTACTCTGAAACAATATAAGTGCGTAAGCAATAATATTCACAATTTTATTTATTATCATCATTTTGTTTGAGTTTCTTCATATATATGTATTGACCCCCTTCTTCAAATTAGATTTGGCAGATGCGAATGAACTCCTACCATAAGATCCTCTTAAAGGCAATTCAAGAGGAATTGGCTGGATTCTTCTTGACCACGTCATCAATCCAGCCGAGAATACCATGTGGAACTTGACATCAGATGTTAGGGATCTTATATTGTAATATATGTAGCTAGTAGCATCGGATAGATATACAAAACTTGTTGTTCAACCAATCTCTCGGAGAAGGAGGTCGATCATTCTCTCTGTATATTTTCATGACGATCTTGTGTACTAATGGTTCCTTCTTTTGCTTACTAGCTAGCGTGTCGAGTCCTCTCTATACGTATAGTACTTAGCGTCGACAAAGCACGGAGATAAGAGACACTTCTCTCTATTAGTTAGCTAACACAATATATGAAACCCCTAATTAACCCTACAACAAACCCCTAAACCCCCCCCCCCTTTCAAAAACAAAAAAACAAAAACCCCAGCTCTTGAGCTGGTGACACGTGAATGATCTTTGGTCCCGGTTGGTGTTACCAACCGGGACTAAAGGCCCTCCTCTCTGGGCTCGCCGCAGCGGCCACGTGGAGCCCCATCTGTCCCGGTTCGTATAAGAACCGGGACTAAAGATGTTGGGCTTTAGTCCCGACCCTTTAGTCCCGTTTCCTTAACCGGGACAAATGGGCCTTATGAACCGGACAAATGGGCCTTTTCTACTAGTAACTAGCTATGCTAATCCCGTCGCCGTGGCCAATCGATCCAGAAGCTAGTGCTCTAGCTAGCTAGCTCCTGGATCGATTTGACGCTGGCGCTAGCTAGCTTCTGGACCAATTCAAGCAGCGACAGCGACGCGGGACGCTTCTTGGAGCCGCCCTGGACGTGCGCACCGTATATTTGGCCGCTTTGTGCGCTATCCCCGGTTCCATAGAGCGAGCTAGCAGCTACCGTGGACACGAGTGAGAGGAGAAAAGACGTGGGAAGATATACACGAATATTTCGATTTACAGTCTAAATTTAAGGGTTCTATTCGGCCGCAGCTCAAACCACACCTTACATATTTTCCGCAAACTAAAAATCTACGTTTTCAGTTTCGCAATTTAAGGGGTTTGTTGATAGGCTCTACATCGCTGGAACGGATCAAGCCAATCTGATAGCTTCTCCGCTCCAACATATCACCATAGCAGCTAAACAGTGTGCAGATATTACAAGCCCGTGGCAGGTTTCTATTTTACAAGATTGAAAAGTTGACTGCAACACTGCTTTTATCTCTTTAAACAACACGCCTAGCTGGAGTAGTCGTACAGGTCGCTTGTGATTATCTGCTTTAGGGCAACTGCATCTGTCTATAAGATGACTTTTTGGCACCCCATTCTTGACGCTTCATTCACAGCATAGCATGGCCAGAGCTTTAGCTGTGTAGCGGTTCAGCAACATTTTCCAAACTCCCTGCTCCTGCAACTGCAACTAGTGCAATCCTTAATTATTTTTTATGGTTTAACCCTATCCTCTTAATTTAGTTGACAGCCTAAGAGCAACTCCAACGCGCCGACCCAAACGGACGGGCGTTTTGTCTGCTTTTCGTCCTTTGGGTCAGCCAGGTGGACGTGCGCGTCCGCATTTTCATATGGTCGGCTTGATCGCTCAACGGGAGATGACCCAAATTTACCGGCTTAGAAAAAAAACAGGTTACAGAAATAAACATAATTAAACATTAAGTGGCCGGTCAACCGCCGGCGAAAGTTCACTTAAACTGAATTAAACATTAATTTAAAACATAAAAAATCTGTGCCCGCACGCTGCCCTAGACATCCTCCGCCTTGCCCTTGCCCTTGACATCGCCATCCGCCGCCGGGGAGGTCGATGAAGACGGGACCGGGCCAGCCCAACCAACGCCGCTTGGTACGCTGCCAGGGCAGCCTCCTCCGGCGTCTGCTGGGGCGCCGGCATTGCAGCTTGCCGGGCGCCTCCTCATCCTCCTGCTCAAGCCATAGTGCCTCCGCGTCGCGGCGCAGTTTGCTGCTCCCAAAGCATCTGCCACTCACCGTTGGCCTCCCACCGGGGCGAGCATGTGCCTTCCAACGCTCAAGGTGGGCCGCCTCCTTGTCCGGCGTCCGCGGCGTAGTGGACCAGAGGTGCGCTCAACCACTCTTGAAACTCGCCGGTCCACGTGTAGACTCCTCCGGCCAAGTGGGAGGAGGCGGCGAGCGCTTCCGCGGTGGCTCCGGCTCCCCTTGGGCTCGACGATGGGCAGGGGCGGGTGGCGGAGGGGTCGAAAGCGGGCGTGGACGGAGTCCCCTGCCGCCGACAAGGAGGGCGCACTCCATCCCATCCCATGGGCCTCCTCCTCATCCTGCTCGTCCTCCAGCGCGTGCTCGGGCTACTCGAGGGCGGCTTGGTATGCTCCCTCTTCGTCCTGCTCGTGCGGCAGAAGCTCAGACTGCGGAGGAATGTCGTGGTCGACGTGGACGCCCTGGCGGCGCTCCTCCTCGTGCTCTAGCGCGAACCAGCGCTCCATTTGGGAAGTCTGGTGCGTAGGCACACATCTGCCGCTGCTCCGAAGTGAGGCCTCGCGACCCCCGCGAACCTCCTCGTGTGCGCCCACGGCGTGTGTGGCACTGCCGGAATAGGGATCCGCTGCGGATCCAGATGCCAGCCGTGAGGCAGTTTGACATCCGGATACTGCAGTGGCCAACGGTGCTGCCAGTGCCCCCGCCTCTGGTGGACTGGTATGTACAGAAGTTGCCGCTCTGGTGGCGAGCCGCGTCTAGGAGGCGGCGCGGAAGAGCTCGCACCGGGGGTCAGCTTCCCCCTCCCTTTGCCACTGAAAAACCCCATGGTGTTTTGGCTTGCTAGGGTTTCGGTCGCCGGTGAGGAGCATGGTGTGCAGATGTGGATGGGTGTTGAATGGATAGGGTGGCCGCCGTCCCACGCTTCCATTAAAAAGGACGGGCTCGCGACCTTCCACACGCTGCCAGGCGGGCCCTAAGGTAGGTACTGGCATTTATAGACATGGTGTGGTGGTTGGCGGGCTCGACAATGAGACCACGGCGGACATCGAGGGGACGCGCAGCGCGTCCGTGTCGCGTCCGTGCCGACGCATTTCAGGCACAATTTTGGGCCCGAAATGTGTCCGCGGACGTGATGCGAACGATTTTGGGATTGGGTCGGTCGCGTTGGGGCCGGCATTTTTGTCCGCGGCGTCCCAAACGGACGTGGGCGGACGAAATGGGTCGCCCTGTTGGAGTTGCTCTAAAGGCTCCATCGTTATTAATTTTAAGGAAATCATCAGGGGGAGGACACAAACCTGGTTTACAGCCGCACATTTTTGCTCCTATCGCTTGATGTATTTTTGTACTCCAACAAGTGCAGCTGACAAAGTATATAATTTCCTCTTCAGTCCTAATCCTTTCTCCTTGATTACTGCTTTCTTCCTTCTAGCCCACCATAACCCAAAGGATGCATACTTTCAGACTTTTTTCCTCTTCCATGTGCGAGATATCCTCCACCATCGAGATAGCATTGGGCAATGAGAAGTTGCATCCGACATCTTCGAACACGTAGTTTCCAACAGCCTTGACAAATTTGCACTTCAGGAAACAATGACCCCCATCTTCATCCATTGGATGGCATACTAGACATCTGTATCCACTTCCATTCCTCTATTTTGTAGTTTCATTCTTAGAGGTGAGCTATATGGGGTCGCCGTAGAAAGTGCAGATCTTGTGGGCAAGGGCAATGTCCTAAGTTTCTTCCCAAATGTGTCCTATGCTAAACATTCTTACGTGATGACGAAGCTCACCTTTGCGGGGGACTGAGAAGAAGATGAATCAGAGGATCAATCATTAAATGGGGCATTGACATATTGCTCAGATAGAAAGGGTAAGGTGCAAAACTTAGGATAGCTATGATTCGTGCAGGACCAATAATCTATGAGGGCATATGGAGTATGGTGGGGTTCCTGGCTTGGTTTCCAGCACTGCTTCATATGCAAATTTTACTCAAAATATACCCTTTTTGTCAAAAGCCAGGCAAGAGTGTCTTCAGTCCCTCTCGGATCAGAATTTGGAGGATTACCTATACATCTTCTTTGTGAAATTTAATCAATCAGTGTTATCTCCAATATCCCATGTGCCAGAGATAGGGTCAATCAATTCGAATCCTTTGTGATAACATGGCTGCTTGCTGAGATGTTACTCTCCTAGAAACACCCCTGGTACCGGATCTGCCCATATATTAATATGTGTCCACTCCTACTCTCCATATGATTCCACTTTGCAACCATGTACTCCTTCAAAATGCTTCTCCAACTATATGAGATGGCTCTCTTACCCTCGCTTGTAACATTGTATTTGGATAGTATTTGCGCCATCACTTGAGCGCATGGAAGATGGATTTTGTACATTCTCCAAGCCTGTCGGATTCAGGGCTCCGCAGACCCAAGAAGGTTCGAACTCTGGAGCGTGTGCGAAGATCTCAACCAGCTCAAGCTCCAGCTCACCACCCCACGGCCTAGCCTCGACGAGTTCGCGCGAGCAGGAAAGATGAACACAACTTTACCCAGGTTCGGGCCACCTTGCGGTGTAAAACCCTACTCTTGCTTTGTGGTGGATTGGCCTCACGAGGAGGCTGAAGTTGACTAGTACAGTGAGTGACAGCCTCGCAGGGCTCAAGTGGTAGGGTGGAATGGTCAAGGGTCCGATCCGGGATCCCCTCTACGGTGGTGGCTAGCCTATAACTTATAGTGGGCCTTGGTCCTCTTCCCTCATAGCATAGGCGGAAAGGGATCCCCACAACGGACAATTTGAAAGGGGACAAGAAGTACTCTAATAATCCTGATGAAAGTTAGTCTTCGCCTGCAAAGCTCTGGTCGTGACGCAGAGGTGGGCTCGACGATGACATCCGTCCTGCCAGCTCGTGGTATTGGTCTTGTTGCACCAGAATGGAAATCTTAGGGGATTCCTGGGAACCCGCATCTGTCCTGCTCCCTAGCACCAAAGAGGAACTTGTCTCTCTGCGCCCGCGCGCCCGCCCGCCTGGACTTAGTCATCATGGCTCATGTCATCGCAGCCTCGTGAGTCTAGGTACCTGATAGAAGTCTCCGCCCCTCGAGAGGCAGCCTGGGGAGTCGGTCCTCTGCAGGTCTTGGGTCATCTCCTCGTGAGCTTGGGCCCCGCGAGGGTCTTGCCTTGGAGTTGTTGTAGCTGGCCGTACAGGGCTGTTGATGGCCCCACGCGCTGATCGTAGGCAGGCAGATTTGGGTACCCCATCCCAGAACACCGACAGTAGCCCCTGGACCAAGGCGCGCTCGGCCTGGCTTCGAGGCGAGGCAAGGAGCGAAGGCGAAACGCCTAGGCCCCAATCGCCTACGGCCAGGCTCGACGCGTGGCGATGAAGGGACGGACGCCTCCGCTTCTCCACGTCGTCTCGGCAATCGCCCCGACTGACGAAAGTCTGGACATGCATGCTGTGAGACCATCATTGCACGAAGCTGGAGGGACGCCGGTTGGCCCACGATCGCCTATAAGAGGGCGAGGGGCAGTGCCCCGTCCCAACTTTGTCTTCTTGCTTTCTCTTCACCTATCTCCGCCGTAGCCACCATCTTGCCGAAGCAAACTGGCGCCAAGGAGGTTCACGCTGAAGGAAGGGCAAGGCCCCCAGGAGGCCAGAGCGCCCGCCGCTCAAGAGGGGACGCGGCCACCCTCGCAAGTCCACCGTGACATTTGCGACGATTTCCCAGGGGCGCGAGCGCACCCCCATGGGTCCACATTGCCTCCGGCCGTGGGAAGGGTCCCTCCCACAGAAACAGTCGCGAAAACCGTGGTGGCCGGGTCAGGGAGGAAAGCCCTCGGCGGCCGTCCCCCGCCGCGCCGGCGTCCCACCGGCCGACAGGACCCAGAGTGGGTGGAAGCCGGAGGGCACCTGGCTCCAGCTCCGCGCTTCTTCGCGGGGGCATTGCCGGTCGGAGGACCTGCTGCCTATGGCTACAGGCCGACGGCTGCTGCAAACAGAGCCTCGTGGGTGGGTCGAAGTCACCCCCGCCAGGCAACGTGTTCCTGAAACATGGGCGGTAGATATTTGCCACGCCCGCGACCTGCAGGGGAGACGTACCCTTCACCTTAATGAATGGGCGGTGACGCTCTTCGTCAAGGTCTTTGGAAAAGACGACAGGCGCTTGGGGTGCTGCCCCGAGGCGACAGCAGCGACAGCGACCATCCCCCAATGACGATGACCATCGCGGCGGCGGCTCCTCCATGGTGAACTTGCCCTTGGCGACGGCCGTGACACCTATGAAAGCAGCGACGCCTCCCCCGAAGAGAACTCGAGCGACGACGACTACGACGACCGCCACGTCACCGCGCCTGGACCAAAGGAGCTGGCTGCCATACCGTCGTGCTCCTGCCCGGAGGACGCCGAGCCGCCACGTTGCCATGGCCCTGTCAAGGAGGAGGAGGACTTCAATTGAGTGTGCGCGGCGTCGGAGCGAGACCTCAGAGCAGCGGTCCTCGGGAGGCTGGTTCTTTGTTTTTTTGTTTCCGCATTATGAACCATGAAGATCCCCCTGTGGTCGTGTAATGAACCGTGGCGCTTGCGCCTTTATGTCAGTGTTTCCCTTCATGTTCTAGTACTTATATTGCTACCAATTGAAAGTTCCTGCCTGGCGCGATAGAATAACTTAGCTTGGTGCGCTCGTCACCCTTGGCGGTTGCTGCGTCGCGGGGCCATTCCCGAAGCCTTGATCACTAGGTATGCCCCTGGGGTCCTGAGGAGGCTCCCTCCTTATGGACCAAGTCGCTCCGGGGCCTCGAGGGGCTCACGGCCCGCAAGGTCCCTGGGGGGCTTGTGAGATTACAGAGCCTCCGAAGTAAGGACACTTGACGTGGGGTTCCTCAATAATTGAGCCAGACTGTGGCCGCTTTTTCTCCCAGCCACCCTTCCTTGGCGCCCATCTTGCGTCCGGAGCCCCCGAGAGGGGGCGATCATCGCTGGTAT